>CM065818.1:114025500-115275500 GCA_033398695.1 Orobanche coerulescens | reverse complement strand
TAGGCACTCCTTGGTCTTTTTCGACGCGGGCGAGGCTTCTGATTCACCAATCAGGGCCTTGAGCTTATTTCTCCAGGCACATCTTTTCTCATCCTTTTCCTGTTGCTCATCTTCTGGAAACTTTTGCACTTTTAGATGTGGACACTTTTTTGCATAATGTCCTGATTTTCTATAATTATAGCATACGTTAGAATCACCAGATGAAGGGGATTCAGAGCTTACCTTGTTAAGAGGCTTGGGCCTGTATGGAGTCTTTCCAGACCGTTTGATGAACTTCTTAAACTTCTGCATGAGAAAGGCCATTTCGTCTTACGACAGGATGTCATTTTTGTTGTCTGTTGCCTTGTGTGCCGACTTGGATGTGCTGGGTGCTGAACTATGTCCCCTATCAGATACAGCAGCCAGTACTGTAGTCTTGGAAGGTGATTCTTCAGATTTCTCTCTCTTGTCTATGTCATATTCAAATGCCTTTAGGTTAGAAAAGAGATCAAAAGTAGAAATATCGTTTAAGTTACAGGACACACGCATAACTGTGGTTTTTATGTCCCATCGGGCAGGTAGTTATCGAAATATTTTCAAATCTTTCTCCTTTTGGGTGTACACTTTACCCAATGATTCAATTTCGACAACAATGCCGATAAATCTAAGGTCAAGCTCCTCAAGCATTTCTGTAGGTTTCATTTAGAAAGACTCAAACTATTGAGTAAGTTTGGAAATTTTGTTTTCTTTTGAGAGCTCAATACCCTCGCAAATAAGATTGAGTTTCTCTCATATTTGCTTGCCTGTCTGACAGCTCTTTACCTTGGAGAATGTGACTTTGTCGAGAGTGACAAATAGCATATTCTTGGCGACGTTGTCCAAGCACGCTTGTGCTAATCGGTCGTCTACTGATCACGCTATTTCTCGAGCATCTCATCATAGGGTTGCCCTTCCATTCTTGGGGCTGTGTTGACCTTCAAAATTTTGATAGGTCCTTCATGGACAACATATATCATTTCTTGGTGCATAGCTGCAAGATGGGCTTCCATCCTAATTATCCAGTCATTAAATTCGTTAATGAAAAACATTGGAACCTTATTTATCATATAGGAGTCCATCATATACATAGGATAGATGATGGAAGTATAAAACAAAGTTTTCAAAAGCTAGTGATTTGTGGATCTGATTCAGTTAAAAACCGACTGATTGTTTTTGGAATCAATCTCTCCGACACCACTTGTTGGCCACAGAGTATACAGTAAACAACTTAGAAGGAAAAGGTACAATAATCTGTATCATTTTTGAAGTTAATTGCGTAGCGAAAGTTTGATAATGAGTTGCTATAAGTACAACAACTAAGTAATCTCTTGTTTGCTTGATGCGTACAGGGTTTCCACAATGTATACTATAAATCACAGTTATGAATGAAAACAGTAAGGACGGAAAGTATATAACACAAATATAAGTGGTTCGAGGTAAACTCCTCTACGTCCACTGGTCCTCCACACAAGAGTAAAATATTTATAAAATCACTGCGTACACAACTACGTGACTTTAACTAAACCTGTCTCTATATCGTTCACACAGATTGATACAGGGACCACTCCTTTGCCCATTCATATAGATTGGCTTCAGCTCTTTCGACTTGCTTCTTCTCACACAAATCGAAGCTTCATCTTCAATGCTACACAAGGACTTAGTCCACACAGGGCTAAGGTTGATCTCAACGGAAAAGATGGTAGAATGATTCCAAACAACAGCTATATGCTTTGACGAGCGTTAGCTGTATGTTGTGCTACTTGCATTGAGGACTTGTATATTTCTTCGCTTAGATACTGTTGTATGCTGAGAAAATATACTGCTCTTTCTTAGCTAGATTGTCAGAGCTATTATTCATATGTATGTGTGAGAGTAAGTACGTGAATTTGTAAGTGAGCCAAGTCCTCTTGCTTGGGGATATTTATAACCTTGGAAAATAGATCCATTATAAATGTAGTTGTTGGCCGATTGGTGAGATTTAGACGTCTCTGATTGGTGGGTACAGAATGTTTGAATTAAAGGCAGCTTACATTTAATGCTTCATACATTCTTTTTGACTTTGCATCAAATGCTCTTCAGCGCGTTCAAACTGTCCTCTTTCGGCCGCATTAAATGTTATCTTTTCAGCAATAAATGTTTCTTTAACCGTGAATACTTTATGAATAAATAATATTTATTTCACAACGGTTTAAAGCTATTTTCCAGTCATGTTGGATGTGTTTTACTTTTCCTAAGTAAAACACCTACAGGCAGACTGTTGTATCCAACGTACTTAACTTCTGTTGTATGAAGATGTAGGCTCTGTAGGATTGGACTCTGTAAAAGATCTCTTATTGTGTAGATGGGATGTATGGAGTTTCCTAACATCTTCCATACTTAGTGAAATTCTGATTTATGAAGACTTCTTTGCTGTACGATGGCGATTATCAAAATAGGAGTATTTATCCTAACAGTTTAGCTCTTCCAAGTAAACCTTGTAATTTTTCTTCCAGTGTCCTGGTTTATTGCAATGATGGAAATTTCCATCTTTGGGAGCTTTTGCCTTGAAAATCGGCTTAGCTGGGTCTTTAGCTTTGGCAACTTTTGCTTTACCTCTACCCTTGCCTTTGTTCTTGAAAAACTTCCCTTTGCTGACCATCAGCACGTAGATTGGTTTCTTCTTAATATTTCGTTCAGCCGTTTTAAGCATCCTATACAGCTCAACAATGTACTTCTCCATCCCATTCATATTATAGTTTATAATGAACCGATCAAAAATATCGGACAATGAGTTTAGGATCACATCCGTGGAGTGCTCCTTAGAAAGTGGAAAATCAAGCCTATCAAGATGATCAATATATCCTTTCATCTTAAGTACATGAGCGCTGACAGATGTCCCCTCAACTACCTTGCAAGCATATAAGGCTTGAAAAGTCTCAACCTCTCTTGCGTAGCATACTTTGAGAAAGTCTCCTTGAGGTGAGCATTAAGCTCATAAGCTTCTATTTTTTCTAGATTCTTCTGAAGTTGTGGATTTACCAGACTATTTTCTAAAAACAACAGATATAGATTCCTCTCCCTTGAGGATCTACAAGACAAAACTTGTAGGACATAATACCATATTGACTAGCAAGGCCGAAAGGTAAATGAGACGACACCGACCGGCCAGGTCGAATACAACAAAATAATTCAGTACACTTACATCAAGTTGAGAGCTTAACTTTAATATAAATTTGAATAATAGCATGGCCCTCACTCGGGCTCAACATACACCAATATGGACGTTGCTTCGCGACCGCTGGGATCAAATTCCCTGACTCTTTGATTGATTAATATCGCTGTGGTCCTTCATCTCTGCACCGATCCTGTGGTTGCTCCTCAGCCTATGAGTACCTGGACACACAAAATGCATCCACCCCTGAAAGGTGTAACACCCCGAGATATTCAGAGTATATTACAGCATCGTGGACCCCTACATGGGACCCACCAGGCTACAACAAGAAAACACCACTCGACTAACCATCTCGGTTAGCGAGGACACACGCTTAAACAATATGACATATAAGGATACGCCGGAGCAACCGGCAAAAATAAGCATCGTCCGACAATGTAACAATTTAAAGTAATACAATACGAAGTTTGAAATGAAACCTAAGTACTCGCGAGTATAATCTATAAGTTTATAAATGTGGAAACAACCATATCGAAGTGGGCAAAAGAAATAAGATGACCCAAATGCATATGTCAATGACCCTGGCCAACATCCTCGTACTGTCCCAGTGCTCGCTCGTCCGGATGATCATAACCTGAAATCCATAACAAGAATTTCCCCACAACGGGTCCCCAAAGGGGTTAGCAATTACGCTAGTACAAGTAATCAAGGCAAACCAATCGCTTACACATTTCATAGTACATGCACCAATATCATTTCAAAAACCAAAACCAGACATGTCTTTTCCGGAAACAAACAGTCGCAATCAATTTGCCTACGACCGGGACGAAGCCACGAATCCCACTCGAGGCCTCTAAGGACCCTCCCGAGCTGGCCACATTCATAAAACAAATCAAGCACCACACGTCACCTAGGACCGGGACGAAGCCACGAATCCCATTCGAGGCCTCTAAGGACCCTCCCGAGATGGCTAGCGAATCAAACTCATGAATCCAGGACGAAGTCATAGATTCCCTCGAGGCCCCGTCGGACCCTCCCGAGGTGAGCAAAGCACACACAATATACATTACCATTTCACGTTAAGCATAAAGGTTTCCAAGAATTACTTGCCTTGAATAATTGATGACGCAACGAACGGAAAGGATAATCACCGACGAACGCTAGAAATCAACGGAACCGAACCTAATGATTCGAAGAACATAATCAAAACCAACTCTAGACGAATACGGAAATGGAATACACCCGCAAACCCACCTACGATTCATGTATATTCGTACAAAAATAGCAACGATGGCGGACCACAACCAAACCCTCTCGATTTCGCAAAACCATGAAAATATACCATGAATCCATAGGAAAACTAATGATATTGACAAGATTAACCATATTCATTATGAATCCACCAACAAAACGGAACGAATCGGACAAAATCCCAAAACCCACAAATCGCCCAAAAGTAGGGTTCTAAGAGATTTACCTTGGATTGAGGATGAAGAACACAAGTAGGTGTTGTTAATCTACTTCAAAATCTCAAGGTAGGGGATGCCTGAAATAATCGGAGGAAGGGATCGCTCGGAAATCGCCTGGAGAAGCTCTGCGTCGCGGGGAGGAGAAGAAATGAAAATAATATGCTCATCTGGGTCAACTCCCTGGTTTATATAGCCAGGGAGTGTTAGCGCGCGCTAATCCTCAAGGTTAGCATGCGCTAACGGGATAAAATTACAGGCCAAACAGTTAGCGTACAGTCCAGTAGCCAGACTTCTGGCCATTAGCGTGCGCTACTCGATACGTAGCGTGCGCTACTAACCTCTCAGTAGCGCGCGCTATCGACCAATAGCGTGCGCTACCTGGACATCAGCCGAGTCTAGAAGTTAACTGCCCACTACTCACCTGACCCGTTAGCGTGCGCTACCATACAAGCGTAGCGTGCGCTAACTGGCACCTGACCGAGTTCAGTAGTAAACTGTCCAGTACTGGACACTCACGCTAGCGCACGCTACCGGGTATCTCAGCGTGCGCTAGCCTCCCGACATTAGCATGCGCTAGTCTACGTAGCGTACGCTAATACGCCATCGTAGATCGGAAAATAAGATCGCCACTCGGGGCTTGCTCTCTAGCGCGCTATTTAATCAGTCGTAGCGTGCGCTACTAAGGGACCCCTAGCGCGCGCTATGCAGAAAAGATAGCGTGCGCTAGGTTACGAAATATAAACGGTTCACAACACCGGAATATGAACGAAACATCAAACGGAACATCTCAAAGCGCATCATAACATAGAATGGGTCCACGGCAACCCCGAAACAGCGGTTCCGCACAACAATAACGAGTCTCAGACCAATAGATGACGGGAAAGATACCCTGTAAGGTACATGAGGGTCACTACGACCGAGAAATACACCGAAAAAAAAATACAAGGGGAAAGAAAAATGCGGATATTACATTCTACCCCTCTAAAAACAAGTTTCGTCCCGAAACGTAAGAAACAAACAACTCAGGGTACCTAGCACGCATGCTATCCTCGGTTTCCCAAGTTGCCTCATCGACACCGTGTCTCGACCACTGCACCTTGACCAAAGGGATGGTCTTATGCCTCAGTCGTTTCTCCCGATGCTCTAAAATCTTCAAAGGACGCTCCTCAAAAGTAATATCCTCGGCGACGTCAATCTCACCATAATCGATGACGTGACTAGGATCTGGGACATATTTCCTCAGCTGGGAAACATGAAAAATGCTATGAACATGACTCAAGGCCGGAGGTAACGCCAAACGGTATGCTAACCCACCGACTCGCTCGAGAATCTCAAAGGGTCCAATAAATCTAGGACTCAACTTCCCCTTCTTCCCGAAACGGAAAACTCCTCTCGTCGGCGACACCTTCAGCAAAACGTGGTCTCCCACCTCGAATTCTAAAGGTCGACGACGGACATCGGCATATGACTTCTGTCGACTCTGGGCAGTCAACATCCGTTCCCGAATTAATTCTATCTTCCGTCTCGTCTCTAAAACGACATTCGGTTCGGTCCCGACCAAATCGGACGCCTCATTCCAACAAATCGGCGATCGACAACGCCGCCCGTAGAGCGCCTCATACGGTGCCATCCGAATCGACGCGTGCCAACTATTGTTGTACGTGAATTCGATTAATGGCAAATGCTCCTCCCAGTCACTACTCCAATCGAGAGCACAAGCACGCAACATATCCTCGAATGTCTGGATAGTGCGTTCCGACTGTCCATCTGACTGGGGATGAAAAGAGGTACTCAAACGCAAACAAGTACCCAACGCTTTATGCACCGCCTGCCAAAAGTGCGATACAAAACGGCCATCACGATCCGAAACAATAGACTTCGGAGTACCGTGAAGCCTCACAATCTGCGCGATAAACACACGAGCCAACTTCTCCGGGACCCAAGTGTCCTTGATGCCCAGAAAATGTGCCAACTTGGTCACACGATCAACAATCACCCATACCATATTCATGCCCGACCTCGATCTCGGCAAACTCATAATGAAATCCATTGATATATCTTCCCATTTCCATTCCGGAACAGGAAGTGACTGCAATAACCCGGCCGGTCGCTGATGCTCGATTTTGACCTGCTAACAAGTCAAATATCTCGCTACAAACTGCGCGACCTCCTCCTTCATATCATTCCACCAGAAATTTCTCCTCAGATCCTTGTACATCTTACTCGAACCAGGATGAACGGAGTAAGGTGTAGCATGGGCTTCGCGCAGAATACTCTGTCTCAACTCTAAATCGTTCGGTATACAAAGCCGACTCTGGAATCTCAAAACACCATCCTCATGAATCACAAACCCAGGAGACTTCCCCTTAAGAACGTTCTCTCGGATTTGAGTAATCATCGGATCCTCTAACTGTTTTAGCTTAATTTCATCGATCAAAGACGACGAAACCTCTAAAGCACAAAGTTGCCCGACAGCTCCAGGCAACAAAACCTCAACATCTAACTCGATCAAAGCCCGCCGAAAGATTGAGACGTAAGGATCTCAAGCGTTCGCAACGCAATCGGTTTCCGACTCAAGGCGTCGGCCACGACGTTCGCCTTGCTCGGATGATAAAGGATTTCGAGGTCATAATCCTTAATCAGCTCTAACCACCTCCTCTGCCTCATATTCAACTCCCGCTGAGTAAATATGTATTTCAGACTTTTATGATCGGTAAAAATCTGACATGCAGATCCGAAAAGGTAGTGACGCCAAATCTTGAGCGCAAAAACAACTGCCGCTAACTCCAAATCATGAGTAGGGTAGTTAAGCTCATACGGCCTCAACTGTCTCGATGCATATGCGATGGTCTTGCCGTGCTGCATCAATACACACCCAAGACCCTGACCCGAAGCATCACTGTAAACGGCAAAACCCTCGTTGCCACTTGGCAACGCCAAAACCGGGGCTGAGGTCAAACGCTTCTTCAGCTCCTCAAAACTCGACTGTCTCTCGTCATTCCAGACGAACTTCTCGGACTTCTGGAGCAAGCTGTAAGCGGCGAGGCCGATTCGAAACCCTCGACGAACCTACGGTAGTAGCCAGCCAAACCCAAGAAACTACGGACCTCCTTCACATTCTTGGGCGGTGCCCAATCCAACACTGCCTCAATCTTCTGCGGATCCACTCGAACTCCCTCGGCTGAAATCACGTGACCCAAAAACATAACTTCCTTCAGCCAGAACTCACATTTCGAGAACTTCACATAGAGTTGCTCGGTCCTCAAAATGTCTAACACTATCCGCAAATGATGGGCATGCTCTTCCTCATTCCTTGAATAAATAAGAATATCGTCAATGAAGACGACGACACACCTATCCAAATACTCGATAAAGACTTTGTTCATCAACTGCATGAACACCGCCGGCGCATTAGTTAACCCGAAGGGCATAACTACGAACTCATAATGCCCGTATGTCGTCCGAAAAGCTGTTTTCGGCAAATCGGACTCCCTCACCCGGAGCTGATAGTACCCCGATTTCAAATCAATGTCATCAATCCTCGGCAAAGGATACTTGTTCTTGATGGTCACTTTGTTTAGTTCGCGATAGTCGATACACAAACGCAGTGAGCCATCCTTCTTTCGCACAAACAGGACTGGTGCGCCCCAAGGCGAGGCGCTCGGCCGAACATACCCCGACTCAAGAAGCTCACTCAACTGCTTCTTCAACTCGGCCATCTCCGAAGGTGCCATGCGATACGGTGCCTTCGAAATCGGAGCCGCGCCCGGCTCTAATTCTATAGCAAACTCAACCTCACGATCCGGTGGTAATCCTGGCAACTCGTCAGGAAACACATCAGGAAACTCACTAACGACTGGAATCGATGAAAACTCGACTCCACCGTCCTCCGCCTTCAAGGCATAGCACCAATAACCAGTACACCCTTTCCGCAGGAGTCTCATCGCCTTCAAGGCGTTAATAACGAGCTTCTGGTTTCTCTTTCGCCCCGCGAAAGAATGTTCAGTGTCGTCCACGGCTAGCATGGTAATGATCCTCGTGCGGTAGTTCATGATTGCACCATGCCGCTCGAGCCAATCATCCCCGAGAATTAAATCCTCACCCTCGATACCCACGACAATAAGATTAGAGAGCCAAGCCCTCTCACAAATAATCACAGAACAGTCCCGGACTTCTCGATCACCGACAATTCTATCACCGCTAGGAAGTTTAACGATGAAAGGCTCGCAAGGTGACAAGAAGTCGAGACTCAAACGGCGTACACACTCTAAAGAAATGAATGAATGCGTAGCACCCGAATCAAAAAGCACACTGACAGGATGGGAATGGATATGAACAGTGCACTGCCGCCACAAGAGCCTTTGGATCATCGGCCCTCCTCATCTCATAGATACGCGGGTGGGCGGAGCCGACACTGGAAGCTCCTCCTAGCGGGCTGACCCGACCCCTACCTTGGCCGGCACTCGGTGGTGGCGGCGGAGCAAATGAGCCTGGTTCACACTCGGCTCCATAGGTCCGGGTGAGAAGAACGGGCGCCCATGGCTGTCCGAGCTTCGCAAAAAGAAGCCTTGTGGCCCGACTGACCACAAGTATGACAAGTCAAAGGTGGACGAGGACAATCCCGATTCACGTGGCCTGGCTTGCCACAGTTAAAGCATCTGGGGTCCTGGACGAAGGTTCCGGCGGCACTTCGGAAACTCCCAGAGAAACGAGACGATCCACCCGTAGAAATGTTTGCAGGTTGAGATTTCTGCTGACTTCCACCCTTGTAACCCGAGAAATCCCCAGCGGATTTCTGCTTCTTACTCTCTCGAACCGCCGCACTAGCCGTCACCGACATATCATAAGCAAGAGCTCGACTCTGATAATCCTTCAAAGTAGTACAGACGAGCCCAGACATATAGTCCCGAATGGACAGTTTCATCCTCCTGGAAAAATGGAAAATTTTGTCGCTCTCTTCGACAACTTGGGTCTTCACATAGCCCAACTCCCTGTTAAAATCGGAAATAGCTTGGGATACGGGAATATCCCGTGGTTGAGCATCATAGAAAGCATGCACTCGCGCCTGTCTGACTGGCCACGGACAATATTCGGTCTCCATCAATTCCTGAAATTCGACCCACGAAGCAACATGGTCTTTGGGCCCAACGGCCTCCCACCAATCCGTAGCATCCCCAGTGAGAAAGTATTGGGCAATAGGGACCTTACGATCCTCGGGACAGTTGGTGGCAACGAAGACTTTAGATATCTCCTTGATCCATCCCTCCCAGCCGATCGGGTCTGAAGCTCCCATGAACTGAGGAGGATGCATCTTGATGACATCCTGAAGCCAGCGATCCACTCCACCCCGATTAGCATGGGCCTGATCGGGGTTCTGAACCACCTGAGCTATCGCCGCCATCTGGTTAACCATTTGCTGCATAACGGCCGCAATACCAAGATCGGCGTGCTCCTGAGAAGAAGCATGATTGTGACGGTCACCGGTACTGCCGGCTCCCGAAGAATGCGACGTGGCCGCCCCACCGGCTGCCCCACGTCCTCGGCCGCGTCCACGACCACGGCCACGACCACGGTTTCCTCCGGCATCCATATTGGTGTTAAGAGGTAACAGAGGTATATCGATGATGAGTAAGGGAGGAAAAAGCAACTACGATTCGAGAAGTGAAAACACAATGCAAGAAACAGAAAAGCCGAATAAGAAAACTTACGAGCACTGGAAGTACCGAGATGCTGGCAGCGGTGTGACAATATGCAAAACAAAACACGACTAGACCCAAATAACAAACAAGCCTAGGTATCCATAAAGCTAGGGCTCTGATACCATTTTCTGTAACACCCCGAGATATTCAGAGTATATTACAGCGCCGTGGACCCCTACATGGGACCCACCAGGCTACAACAAGAAAACACCACTCGACTAACCGTCTCGGTTAGCGAGGACACACGCTTAAACAATATGACAAATAAGGATACGCTAGAGCAACCGGCGAAAATAAGCATCGTCCGACAATGTAACAATTTAAAGTAATACAATACGAAGTTTGAAATGAAAGGCCTAGGTACTCGCGAGTACAATCTATAAGTTTATAAATGTGGAAACAACCATATCGAAGTGGGCAAAAGAAATAAGATGACCCAAATGCATATGTCAACGACCCTGGCCAACATCCTCGTACTGTCCCAGTGCTCGCTCGTCCGGATGATCATAACCTGAAATCTATAACAAGAATTTCCCCACAACGGGTCCCCAAAGGGGTTAGCAATTACGCTAGTACAAGTAATCAAGGCAAACCAATCGCTTACACATTTCATAGTACATGCACCAATATCATTTCAAAAACCAAAACCAGACATGTCTTTTCCGGAAACAAACAGTCGCAATCAATTTGCCTAGGACCGGGACGAAGCCACAAATCTTACTCGAGGCCTCTAAGGACCCTCCCGAGCTGGCCACATTCATAAAACAAATCAAGCACCACACGTCACCTAGGACCGGGACGAAGCCATGAATCCCACTCGAGGCCTCTAAGGACCCTCCCGAGTCAAGAAGCGAATCAAACTCATGAATCCAGGACGAAGCCATAGATTCCCTCGAGGCCCCGTCGGACCCTCCCGAGGTGAGCAAAGCACACACAATATACATTACCATTTCACGTTAAGCATAAAGGTTTCCAAGAATTACTTGCCTTGAATAATTGATGACGCAACGAACGGAAAGGATAATCACCGACGAATGCTAGAAATCAACGGAACCGAACCTAATGATTCGAAGAACATAATCACAACCAACTCTAGACGAATACGGAAATGGAATACACCCGCAAACCCACCTACGATTCATGTATATTCGTACAAAAATAGCAACGAGGGCGGACCACAACCAAACCCTCTCGATTTCGCAAAAACATGAAAATATACCATGAATCCGTAGAAAAACTAATGATATTGACAAGATTAACCATATTCATTATGAATCCACCAACAAAACGGAACGAATCGGACGAAAATCCCAAAACCCCCAAATCGCCCAAAAGTAGGGTTCTAAGAGATTTACCTTGGATTGAGGATGAAGAACACAAGTAGGTGTTGTTAATCTACTTCAAAATCTCAAGGTAGGGGATGCCTGAAAGAATCGGAGGAAGGGATCGCTCGGAAATCGCCTGGAGAAGCTCTGCGTCGCGGGGAGGAGAAGAAATGAAAATAATATGCTCATCTGGGTCAACTCCCTGGTTTATATAGCCAGGGAGTGTTAGCGCGCGCTAATCCTCAAGGTTAGCGTGCGCTAACGGGATAAAATTACAGGCCAAACAGTTAGCGTCCAGTCCAGTAGCCAGACTTCTGGCCGTTAGCGTGCGCTACTCGAGACATAGCGTGCGCTACTAACCTCTCGGTAGCGCGCGCTATCGACCAATAGCGTGCGCTACCTGGACATCAGCCGAGTCCATAAGTTAACTGCCCACTACTCACCTGACCCGTTAGCGTGCGCTACCATACAAGCGTAGCGTGCGCTAACTGGCACCTGACCGAGTTCAGTAGTAAACTGTCCAGTACTGGACACTCACGCTAGCGCACGCTACCGGGTATCTCAGCGTGCGATAGCCTCCCGACATTAGCGTGCGTTAGTCTACGTAGCGTACGCTAATACGCCAGTCCAGAAGGCTGGAAAATAGCACTGCCACTCTCAGGGCTTGCTCTCTAGCGCGCGCTACGAATCAGTCGTAGCGTGCGCTACTAAGGGACCCCTAGCGCGCGCTATGCAGAAAAGATAGCGTGCGCTAGGTTACGAAATATAAACGGTTCACAACACCGGAATATGAACGAAACATCAAACGGAACATCTCAAAGCGCATCATAACATAGAATGGGTCCACGGCAACCCCGAAACAGCGGTTCCGCACAACAATAACGAGTCTCAAACCAGTAGATGACGGGAAAGATACCCTGTAAGGTACATGAGGGTCACTACGATCGAGAAAAAAAAAATACAAGGGGAAAGAAAAATGCGGATATTACAAAAGGGTCAGCAACTGCCGGTGCAAGTAAAACGAACACATAAAATATACTTTACATCAGTACTTCGACAATCATATATCGCAGAATAATCAAGGTATCACATAAGATTGCACATTGATTCTTAAAATGTCTTTGGACCTCCTGAGGATTTTCGAAACAATTTCGCAATAATTTATTTTAAATTAAATTAACTGAATTCCATGAAACATATTGAACCACCCCGGGCAATTTTGTTAAAATATTTTTCTTGAAATATCCATGTCAAATCATTGTCAAAACGTTTCTATATCCGTTTAAGGTTCACGGCGCCATATCCATTGTCACAAAACGAGGAATTACATCCTCTAGACAAATCCATTTTTAAATCACTGAGACCCGAGGTCCCACGAAGTCAAATACTCAACAAATCATTGGGATCGTGGCCCATCTCAATGGCTTTTAAAAAATCGAGGGACTGCGAACTAACAACTTTTTCACAATTGGTTCCAAGGTCATCCCTCAATTGCACCTGTAGGTTCATGAATTTATCGCACCCGTGGGTTCACGATATCTAGGGATCGGCTAGGCCTCTACAGATCTCATCTGCTCGGATGATCCTTGGTTCCAACTGTCCTGATACCAGTCTTTTCAAAGAAAAGGGTTTCCAGCATGCCACACACACACGGTTGGTATCAGTGACTGTTGGTCACGGTATACTTTAATAACAACTTAGAAGGGAGGTTGAATAAGTTGTACTCGTTTTCTAAGTTTGTTATGCGTAACGGAAGTCTTAATGCAAGTTGCTGTAACTACAGCAACTAGATAATCTTCTGTAGCTTGATGTTTACAAGGTTTTCAGAGTAAGTATACGATAAATCACAGGCAATTATGAGACAATAAATACAGGAAGTAATAACATACAGTTTTAATGTGGTTCGACGTAAACCCCTCTACGTTCATAGGTCCTCCACACAGAAGCAAAGAGTTTATTAAGATCAAGGCCTAAATAGCCGTATGATTTTAACTAAACCAGTCATTGTATCGTTCACACAGATTGATACAGATGACAATAGCTTTGTGTCGTTCACACATATTTGTTGTAGGCTCCTTTGACTGTCTTCTTTTCGAACTCTCTTCGTCCCACACATGTCGGAATAGTTCTACTTAGTCCACACAAGCTAATTCTCTCAACAATAACGTTTTGAATCACAAGTATGAGAACAGCAGTTGTAATCTTGAAAGTCTTTGTTGTAGTGTACTATTCTTAGTTGAGGACTCAGTATTCCTTCACCAAAGATATGCACTATAAACTTGAGGAAATATATTGCTCTTTGTAGATAATGAATGCTTTGGATTATCTATCGATCAATCAGTAAGTGAACGTCCTTTTGATTGGGCTATTTATAACCTTAGAAATAAATTCACTATAAATGTAGTCGTTGGCTAGTTGATGAGATGTGGCAAATCAAATTGACGGCTTGCAAAAATGTTTGAATTAAAGATATCCGCATTTAATACTTCAAACTATCCTTTTGGTGAGCATTAAATGCTTTTTAGTCCAAAGTCTTTTCGGTCGCATTGAATGTTGTCCCGTCACCATTAAAGGCTCCTTTGAAATAGTGATTACTTTGTGAATAAAAAATGACTTATCCCATAACAGTTTAAAGGTATAAATTTAAATCCTGTTGGATTATATTTTACTTTCCTAAGTAAAATACCTACAGCTTCTATGTTGTAGCCAACAATTTTGATGTATGCTGAAATCTTCCTTAACTGTAGGAATACATATTTTTGGGCGCTGTATGAAGATCACTTTAGGGACAGACTGTGTGATCATTATCAAAACACTTTGAGTATTCTTTTTGCCAACAGTGACTTAGCACATATTAAGTACCCTCAGTCAAGAAGCTCACCAAAGCAGCTCGCTTGGTCACCGTGAAACCGACATTCACTAAATGCCAAAAGCCGTCCATTAAACATTTCCACTGCGCATTCCGCGCCGGGTGGTGGCACCGCACGTATTGTTTTCCTTTTCTTTTAACAACATTACCCCAATGCCTCAAATGGCTCCCGCAAAAAACGGGATAAAGTGTAACACCCAGATTTTTTTTTTTTTTTTTTTTTTAGAAATAATATAAAGTTTGACACCAATTCATAAAGGGACTTCATTTATTTAATTTAATAAGCCAATAATGGCAATCAAGTTATCAAACTTCTAAAGAAAACAACATAAGTAAAACTTTCTAATATGGAAATGTCAAAAGCGGAAGTACTAAAAATGTTCATTGACTTAAAATAAAATCACAGTGTGTCACGAATAAAATCGGTCCTTAGCCTCCTTAATCGTAATACTGAAAATGTTAAGTTAAGCGTAAGCACAAAGCTTAGTGAATTCCAACACAACATTATGCCAATATCCACAATCACTAGACCTAGATTAAAATATATAGTTATAACATTTAAACCTAAGCCAAGAACAAATCAAAGCTTATAAGGAGGGCTAGTAGGTTACCCGCATCTCACAAACCGAAGAGTATTGGGTTAATCTTACCCTCACCTCACATCCGGAGGGTATTGGAGTAATTATACCTAACCACGCGCACCGACAAAAGCCGGATAATTGCTATGATCCCTCAACAATAAACATACGGTGCACATGTATGATTAACAATTTAAGCATGCATTCATATTATCATACCATAATAATAATTTAACACTCACGTGCTAACCTAGCGATCATAAATATTGAGACAATGGAGTGAGAGAACTCACCTTGAATACTTAAGGAGATTGCTAAATCAAAGCGGCTACCACACTTGAGCAAATGCCAAAACTTCACCTATTATAAACTAGGAGTTAGGATATACCCAAAGATGAAGCTTAAAGACTTAAACAAAAATCTGGACAAGGTCTAAAAGCAGACCATTTGTTAAAGATGGATTTACTTAATTTTCCTAAGTATTAACATATCAATATTAAATTTTTCTAAGAAACTAGAGTCTTTCCCCTATTTAAAACAGAAAAGAACTCACTCAAACTCCAAAATAAGAATTTATTATGATGCTTTTAAAAAGACATCGCAATGCAGTCCCAAATCATAGGAATCAGTAGTGTTGGCCAATTCTACCCAACTTATGGGTAGACATTGTCCAAACTAAAAATCACAGAGATAATAGACATAAATACCAAAGTCTCAGAGTTGGAATTGATCAAAAAGGGTTTCCCAAACTCTAGATATGAAATTCACAACATGACTAATTACAAAACCCTTAAAAGCGTGTGAGAAAACCGATGCGGGGTGTGAACTCAATATGACCAAGAAATACTTGGAGATAACATCCCATAAACTCCAGATCACAACTTTAGGTCATAACACACATGTGGGAACTTGGAATCCCATTAGATCATTTCCCAAGCCCTAGAAACGAATAAAACAAATTGACCTATCAGATCAGACCCGGATCAGACCTACTAGCAAAGATGCTGTTCTTGCCCATGGATAAAGTCCTAATTAGTGAGAGTGACCTTCATAAGAAAGTTACCCAACACAATTTGTAAACTTTTGGCACAGGTTTGAGATCCGTTTGAGTTATAGAATTCAAGTTATGATTTTTGTAAGATGACTACAAATCTGATGGAAACAGAATCGTAGCCAACCCTTAATCTTTTTAACCAATCCATTCCTCTCCCTTTTGAAACACATTCCTAGATGTGTTTATCACCCAAATTCAGTCCCCATGAACATGGTGGCACTAAAAAGGGCTAGGGGTCATTGGCATTTCATTTAGTCACAAGGAAAAGAATCAAATCAACATAATATATGACAAACCACTTAAACTCATAATTTTCCCCTTTTTTTTTTAAGGGTTCCTTGATCTTTCAAATACACAAACATTTATATACACATCTTAGAAGATGTTATAAAGTTGTATACTTAGATCTAAACATATTGATATGGATATGTTGAGAATCAAAATAATAATTAACAAGAATTATAACCATTCACAAGATCTATCACATTTTATCACCTAAATAAAACTTGGTGATTTCCATGGTTCATTTAGACCTTGTATTTTATATAATCATCTAGATCCATCATACACCATGTATAGGGTGTAGATATAATCTAGAGATGATGATAACATACAACTTATAACAATAACAACATTGGTTAAAACCATAAGATCTATCTTCTTTAAATCACACAAGTTACAACTTGATGATTTTTATGAATCATATAGATCTTTTACATAATATGATCATCTAGACTCATCATACACCATATAGAAGATGGTGATGAAATTTCTAGATGATAATCAACACTTAAAACAATTAATTGAATATAAATCAAAAGAAAAGATTAAAACACCTTAAAAGATCTTACCTAAGCTTGTTACACCAACAAGTGAAAGAGAAGGATGATTGTGGCTTTGGAAGAGAAAAAAACGAGAGAGAGATGGGAGAGATCGGCCGCAAGGAGGGAGGGAGGAAGGAGTTTAGGGTTTTTGTGATATTCTTCTTGATTAATAAATCATTTTAGGATAAAGCCTAATGACTTCACTAATGGGCTAGGCTCAAAACTCATTTCTTTTACTAGCCCAATATAATTAAATCTTCAATTAACTTAGCCCAAAACTTGTATGTTAATCTAACTTGGCTAATTAATTAAACCCATCATTTAAAATAACTAAATACCATGAAAATAATTAACGTACCGGGAAAAAAACCGGGCGTTACAACTCTCCCCTACTAAGAAGGGACTTCGGCCTCGAAGTCAGTCCCTCTGAATAACTCGGGATAATGCGCCCTCATCTCGTCTTCAGGTTCCCATGTACACTCAGATCCCTTCCTATGCTGCCACTGAACCTTAACAGAATAAACAGTCTTGCCGCTCCGAAGAGTCTTTGACTTTCGATCAACAACCGCGATAGGTTTCTCAACATAGTTGAGCCGTTCGTCAATTTGGATGTCTTCCAGAGGTACCACGGCGGTATCGTCAACAATGCACTTCCTCAACTGAGACACGTGGAAGGTGTTATGAATCAAACTAAGCTCGTCAGGCAGCTCCAACCGGTATGCTACCTTACCAACGCGAGCTATGATCTTATAAGGTCCAATAAACCGAGGTCCCAACTTCCCACGCTTGCGGAACCTAATCACACCCTTCCAAGGGGAGACCTTTAATAACACATGATCCCCAACATGAAACTCAAGATCGGAGCGTCGCTTATCTCGCATAACTCTTCGACGACTCCTAGCGGTGACCAAATGATCCCCGATCATTTTGATTTTCTCCGTGGTCTGCAAAACAATATCGGTGCTACTGGCGGCCTCTGTCAACCTCACCCCAACACTGGGGTTCTACACTTCCTACCATACGATTGCTTCATACGGGGCCTGTCGATGCTTGAATGATAAGCTGTTGTTATATGAAAACTTCGGCTAAATGAAGATGATCATCCCAATCGCCTCCAAAATCAATTGCGCATGCCCGAAGCATGTCCTCCAAAGTCTGTATCGTCCGCTCACTCGCCCATCGGTTTGCGGATGGAACGCGATCTTGAAATGTAATCGGGTACCCAATTCTTCTTGGAATTTACGCCAAAATCGAGAGGTGAATCGAGTATCTCGATCGGAGACAATAGATACGGGCACCCTGCAATGAAACTATCTCCCGAACAAAAATCTCGGCCAATTTTTCACCAAGAACTTTCCTTGATGGCAGAAATGAGCACTCTTCGTCAATCGATCCACAACTACCCATATCGTATCCGCTCCTTTGCAGTCTTAGGAAGTTTTGTAATAAAGTCCATGGTTAAGTGCTCCCATTTCCACTCGGGAATCTCCAAAGGTTGCAATTTCCCATGAGGTTTCGGTGTTCGGCTTTGACCTTCCGGCATGTCGGGCATTCTTCTACATATCGAGCCACATCATTCTTCATCCCGTGCCACCAATAACCCTCACGAAGATCTCGGTACATTTTTGTAGCACCGGATGAATAGAAAACTTGGACTGTGAGCTTCTTCCATAAGAGTTTTCCGGTTCCCACCATAAATGGAACCCAAACCCTACCATAACGAGTTAGTAATCCACGCCCATCTCGCTCCATCTTAGGTAACTCATTCACAATCCTTTCACGATTTAGGTTCCCCTCTTGAGTCGCCACATCTTGAGCATCTCGAATCATACCCAATAATGATGTCTCCATTGTCATCCGAAGACATTTAGCTCGAATCGGTTCGATGATTGCTTACGGTGAGTGCGTCGGCTACCACATTAGCTTTAGGGGTGGTAGTGAATCTCACAATCGTAATCTTTCACCACATCTAACCATCTAACTTTGCCTCATATTCGGATCCTGATCGAAAAGGTACTTCAAACTTTTATGGTCGGTGTAAATGATACACTTAACCCCGTAAAGGTAGTGCCTCCATATCTTGAGAGCAAAAACAACGGCTCCTAATTTCGGGTCATGAGTGGGGTAGTTCCTTTCGTGAGGTTTTAGGGCGAGACGCATAAGCTATCACCTTACCCCGTTGCATCAACACAAAGACCAAAACCCGGGAGAGATGCGTCGCGATGCACTACCATGTCCTCCACTCCTTAGGTAAAGTCAAAACCGGGCATTACACAACCGCGTCTTAAGATCCTCAAATGCAAATTGTTCCGACCCCAAACAAATTTCTCCGACTTCTTGGTCAATCGCGTAAGAGGTAGAGCAATCTTTGAGAAATTTTCAATAAACCTACGATAGTAACCGGCCAAACCTAAGAAACTACGAATCTCAAGGCGATTTAGGAGCTTCCCATTTCTTAACCGCATCAATCTTGGCCGGATCGACCTTGATACCTTCCTTGTTCACCACGTGGCCCAAGAATTGAACCTCTTCTAACCAAAATTCACACTTAGAAAATTTAGCATAAAGCCGTTCTCTCCGTAGTGTCTCTAGAAGTTCCCGAATGTGCTTTTCATGCTCCTCCACAGTCTTAGAATAGACCAAAATATCGTCAATAAACACAATGACCGAGCGGTCGAGCATCGACCACACACCGATTCATAAGATCCATAAAAGCGGGTGCATTAGTGAGTCCGAATGGCATCACCACAAATTCAAAGTGTCCGTATCGGGTTCGAAACGCCGTTTTCTCAATGTCACGATCACGAACTCGCATCGATGATAACCGAACGCAAATCAATCTTGGAAAACCAAGACGCTCCTTGGAGTTGGTCGAAAAGATCGTCGATACGAGGTAAAGGATAACGGTTCTTTATCGTGAGTTTATTCAACTCAGATAATCTATACACATTCTTTGAGAACCGTCCTTCTTTTCGCGAAAAGTATAGGAGCACCCCACGGCGAGAAACTTGGCCGTATAAACCCCTTATCACTAAGCTCAGAATCGATCTTGAAGCTCTTTCATCTCGGGTGGCGCCAAACGATAAGGAGATTTGGCGATCGAGCAGCGCAGTACTAAATCAATGCGAAACTCCACTTGCCTAATAGGTGGCAAACCCGGGAGTTCCTCAGGAAAGACGTCACCAAAGTCGGAAACAATGGAACATTATCGAGTGCAATAGCAGAGGTACAAGAAGCAATATCCAAATGGGGAATATCTCCTTGAATAATAAGTTCTCCACCCCTAGGGTTTTGAACACGAACTTGTCTCTTGCGACAAAGAATTTCGCATCGAATGCATCGAGCCAATCCATACCCACAATAACGCAAAGTTCCCTCATAGCAATAGGGATAAGATCAATGGGGAATTCAACTCCCAAAAATTCAAGGGTACAACCCCGATAAACATCGAGAACGAAGATAGTGCGATTGTCGGCAACTTCGATAACCATGGGACGTGCTAGTTTCCGACACCACGCCCCAAACGGTTTATGAACGTGCGTGACACGAAGGAGTGAGTAGCGCGAGAATCAAACATAACGGCGGCGGGGTGAGAATCTAACAGATAAGTGCACGATTCATAATATTTAAGCAATAAAACAATTACTCTATGGCATAGCATAAGATAAAAGATAAGGAAGAGATGTTTACACTTTCTGATCGCGAGGCTTCGCAGCTCCTCCCTCGTAAGGTGGTGGACACGTCCTCGTGTCAACATAGTTGGTCCGTTAGAGGTCGAAGCGATTGGGATTTGCATTCCCATTCTTCTTGACTTTGGGCAATCAGGCTTCTTGTGCCCCTTCTCTTGGCAATTGTAACAAACTGGTACCGTTGCAATGGTAGTAACACAGGGTCAGTAATGGCTTTTGGAGCCTTGCAATTCTTCCAGTGATGCCCTTCCTTCTTGCGGTTATAACACACCAATGGGGTCGATCACCTGCTTGAGATGGCTTGTATTCATATCTTGGTTTATCCCCAAACTTTGTCTTCTTATGAGCCTCATTAGAAGTTTTAGAAAAAGTGCTCTCCGTTTCCTCTTAGATTGAGTTTGCGGCTCAATCTCTCTCTTCAGTGCCCCATGATCGCACCCAAGGTCGTAAAGTCTTGCATGCTCACAAATTCCGGATCTCGGTACGTAAAATCGAGATGTACCGACTAACAAGCCATGCTTCATCTCCGGCAAAAGTAGGACGGAAAGAAAGCATCTCCATGAACTTGGCATTCGGATCACTACAGACTCGGTGGTGCATTGTAACGCCATGAACTCCTGCATCATTCTTTGTTGCTCCACCCTAGGCACATACCGTGCCTCGAACCACTCCACAACCAGGCCCAAGTAATCGCCCTTACGACTTCTTGATCATTCTTCCCGTGGTGGTGTTCCACCATGTCTTACCAGCTTCCTCGGTGGTTCTTTGCTACCAACACTCTAAACTGGTCCGGGCACCCTATAGTCATAAAGGCGCCCTCCACGTCGGATAACCGGTGCTTAGCCGCCACTGGATCGTCCTCCCCATCCCAATGAGGTGGGTGCACTTGCCGAACTTCTCGTAGTAGTACATTAAATCACGAACAGGAGGAACAGAGCCCCCCAGGCGGAGGTGCATCTGTCATACACTCATCTAGCGAGCACGAACTTGATCAATGATGTTAGCCGTGACATTCGGAATAATCTCGTTAAAAGCATTATTGAACTCCTCAAGAACGAGTTCCCTAACTTGAGCTATTTGAATTGCATTGAGGCGGCGGCGGAGCCATCTAAAATTGATAAGGAAAGAAAACGATTCAACCTATGCATGTCTAAGAAATCAAAACACTCGACTTTGTCAAAACTTTTCAACCTTGCCCCGTCCCCCAGGCTCCAATATATTGAATAATAGGGCCCTTCTATTATTCAATATAGAAGTTCCAATTTCGGTTTCAGGTCTAGTTTCAAAATTTCAGCTTGCTCCTAGCCGTAACAGTTTAATTCATACTCATGGTAGATCTAAAAGGCCTAAATTCTCACATGGTAGATAGTAGCACTAAAGGCATATAATTATCCTTCTAGGCTAGTCTTTGGGATATGTCATAAATGGAGCATACTATTGTGTTTGATAAGTAATAAAATTTAAACTCAATTAGTAAATAAAACTTACTTGGCTGGCTGACCGGCACACCGTGACATCTTCACTGCTAGTTTTTAATAAACTTTGTACAAGAGAAATAAAATGTTTTAAATTTGAGTCTAGACATCCCTAGGAAGGCCTAGTTCACTCAAATGAAAAGGCTCCGATACCAACTTGTAACACCCAGATTTTTTTTTTTTTTTTTTTTTAGAAATAATATAAAGTTTGACACCAATTCATAAAGGGACTTCATTTATTTAATTTAATAAGCCAATAATGGCAATCAAGTTATCAAACTTCTAAAGAAAACAACATAAGTAAAACTTTCTAATATGGAAATGTCAAAATCGGAAGTACTAATTATTTTCATTGACTTAAAATAAAATCACAGTGTGTCACTAATGCTCAAGTCAGTACTTAGACTACTTAATAGTAATACCTGAAAATGTTTAGTTAAACCAGTAAGCACAAAGCTTAGTGAATTCCAACACAACATTATGCCAATATCCACAATCACTAGACCTAGATTAAAATATATAGTTATAACATTTAAACCTAAGCGAAGAACAAATCAAAGCTTATAAGGAGGGCTAGTAGGTTACCCGCATCTCACAAACCGAAGAGTATTGGGTTAATCTTAACCTCACCTCACATCCCGGAGGGTATTGGAGTAATTATACCTAACCACGCGCACCTTAGGACAAAAGCCGGATAATTGCTATGATCCCTCAACAATAAACATACGGTGCACATGTATGATTAACAATTTAAGCATGCATTCATATTATCATACCATAATAATAATTTAACACTCACGTCTTAACCTAGCGATCATAAATATTGAGACAATGGAGTGAGAGAACTCACCTTGAATACTTAAGGAGATTGCTAAATCAAAACTGGCTACCACACTTGAGCAAATGCCAAAACTTCACCTATTATAAACTAGGAGTTAGGATATACCCAAAGATGAAGCTTAAAGACTTAAACAAAAATGGACAAAGAAGGTCTAAAAACAGGACCATTGTTAAAGATGGATTTACTTAATTTTCCTAAGTATTAACATATCAATATTAAATTTTTCTAAGAAACTAGAGTCTTTCCCCTTTTTAAAACAAGAAAGAACTCACTCTAACTCCAAAATATGAATTTATTATGATGCTTTTAAAAGACATCGCAATGTAGTCCCAAATAATAGGAATCGAGTGTTGGCCAATTCTACCCAACTTATGGGTAGACATTGTCCAAACTAAAAATCACGAGATAATAGACATAAATACCAAAGTCTCGAGTTGGAATCGACCAAAAGGGTTTCCCAAACTCTAGATATGAAATTGACAACATGACTAATTACAAAACCCTTAAAAACCGATGCGGGGTGTGAACTCAATATGACCAAGAAATACTTGGAGATAACATCCCATAAACTCCGAATCACAACTTTAGGTCATAACACACATGTGGGAACTTGGAATCCCATTAGATCATTTCCCAAGCCCTAGAAACGAATAAAACAAATTGACCTATCGGATCGGACCGGATCGGACCTACCGGCAAAGATCTTGTTCTTGCCCATGGATAAAGTCCTAATTAGTGAGAGTGACCTTCATAAGAAAGTTACCCAACACAATTTGTAAACTTTTAGCACAGTTTGAGATCCGTTTGAGTTATAGAATTCAAGTTATGATTTTTGTAAGATGACTACAAATCGATGGAAACAGAATCGTAGCCAACCCTTAATCTTTTAACCAATCCATTCCTCTCCCTTTTGAAACACATTCCTAGATGTGTTTATCACCCAAATTCATCCCCAGGACCAGGGTGGCCCTAAAAAGGGCTAGGGGTCATTGGCATTTCATTTAGTCACAAGGAAAAGAATCAAATCAACATAATATATGACAAACCACTTAAACTCATAATTTTCCCCTTTTTTTTAAGGGTTCCTTGATCTTTCAAATACACAAACATTTATATACACATCTTAGAAGATGTTATAAAGTTGTATACTTAGATCTAAACATATTGATATGGATATGTTGAGAATCAAAATAATAATTAACAAGAATTATAACCATTCACAAGATCTATCACATTTTATAACATAAATAAAAATTGGTTATTTAAATGGTTAATTTATACATTGTATTTTATATAATCATCTAGATCCATCATACACCATGTATAGGGTGTAGATATAATCTAGAGATGATGATAACATACAACTTATAACAATAACAACATTGGTTAAAACCATAAGATCTATCTTCTTTAAATCACACAAGTTACAACTTGATGATTTTTATGAATCATATAGATCTTTTACATAATATGATCATCTAGACTCATCATACACCATATAGAAGATGGTGATGAAATTTCTAGATGATAATCAACACTTAAAACAATTAATTGAATATAAATCAAAAGAAAAGATTAAAACACCTTAAAAGATCTTACCTAAGCTTGTTACACCAACAAGGAAGTGAAAGAGAAGGATGATTGTGGCTTTGGAAGAGAAAAAACGAGAGAGAGATGGGAGAGATCGGCCGCAAGGAGGGAGGGAGGAAGGAGTTTAGGGTTTTTGTGATATGCTTCTTGATTAATAAATCATTTTAGGATAAAGCCTAATGACTTCACTAATGGGCTAGGCTCAAAACTCATTTCTTTTACTAGCCCAATATAATTAAATCTTCAATTAACTTAGCCCAAAACTTGTATTTTAATCTAACTTGGCTAATTAATTAAACCCATCATTTAAAATAACTAAATACCATGAAAATAATTAACGTACCGGGAAAAAAACCGGGCGTTACATAAAGGGGGATCGAATGTACACAGCCTTACCCGTCTTAACACAGAGGGGCTGTTTCCGGATGATCCAAAATGAAAATTGTATCGAGAATTGCATGGAATGACTAGTACTTCATGAGAAAAAGAAATGCAGTCAGTTTATTGAGTCATTTTGTTTTATTCCATTATAATCCAGAACCAAAGAATACAGAGTCTTTTGCTCCATTGGAAACAATGGAAAATTTCTTTTTCTTTTAAAAAATTAAAAAATAAAAAAATAAAATAAAATATTGAATTACTGTCACAAATTCAAAACCATTTCTACTATTGTCGAAGTAATCTTTGAAGAACACATTAATTAATTAGATAAAAGATAAAACTTACGGTGTTCTATAGTGACCGCTTCATTTCACAATATTCCGTATCTCAAAAACGAGAATGCAAATTCATGAACAGATTCATATAACAACTTTGTCAGGCTGAGTGTAGCATCTTCTTGTAGTCCTGGAAAGTTCCACTGAAAGGTGTCACCTTGCCATTAGAGACAGCCCACAGCTGTTCCACACTTCCAGAGATCAAATGTTCGTCGTGACTCACCTGCACATCACATACACATACCACCATATCCATCACAGTCTGCCACACATTTATTTACATAATATCAACTAAAAAGAAAAAAAAAAAAAAAAAAAAAAAAGAAGTTCAATACCATTAACACGCCTCCTTGAAACAAGACAAGACCTTGGATCAATGCTTCCACGGCATCCAAGTCCTATATTTTGTAGGGAAAAAGAATAGTACATAATCATGTGTTAATATATTCTCTGAATAAATATTTAGCTTACTGTTAAAATAAAGGAGATGAAGAAATAATAACCAAATTATTAAATATTGAACATGCTGAGTGATTTTTCTCTTCAAACAATAAAAACAACAATTTGACGATCATAAAAATTGAAAACAGTTGGATACGATGTAACAGATACCGTTTACAAACCAGTAACAGTAACAACGAAGGACTTGAATTTGATACCTGATAAATTCCAAAAGAAGCAAACAAAGGATATAAACAACTTACGAGATGGTTCGAAGGCTCATCAAGCAACAAAATATGAGGCTTTTTGAATGTTATCTTAGCAAATGCAACCCTGCTTTTCTGACCACCTGGTTATAGCATTTAAAGCATCTCAAATATATGTCAACTGACTTACCAGAACTACGTTTAAGCTTTAACACCACATGCCTCAAAGAGACAGAGTACCTGATAATGTGTACATCGGCTGCAAGGCAAGATTCCCAGTTATGCCAAAAGAACCTAAATGCCCTCGTAACTTCTGTTCTGGCACACCCTGCACGTCACAGATACAAGTGTGTATTTTAAAAAACTAAAATAAACAACCAAAATAAAATCTTCAAGCATTATCTTTATACGAGTTCATCACTATGTAGGAAATAAATGTAGTTGAGAAGGTAATATATATGCTTTTCTCCAAACAGAAGGAATTTCAATTATAATCTATCATGCCATTCTTCATAAATAATTTGGATTCTATCTATATACATAGAAACAATTGAGTAGGCACTTTAACAATTTGATTGAATGGAGGCATCTTCGGCAACAAATCATCTACAACTTCAATCTGGTTTTTACTTTGACAAAATTAATCCAAGTTTTATATTTGACCACGTTAAATTAGCAATAATAGAAGCCCAAGCACTGGCCAGATCCCAGATGTCTGCTACTGTTGCAACATTGAGAAACTGAAAAGTCATTAGGACTACGACAGGATTTACCGGGAAGCAACGCATCATATACAGCAGTGGATTAGACGAGAGATCCAGACCATCAACATGATGCTGGCTAAATATAGCAATGCGAACCTGAAAAGCAACAACTACATCACCATAAGGGAAAGAGGGTGTGCATAGAGAGATTAGCGAACTATCTGTATCAAGCAATGTGTTAGAGGTGAAAGCATCTTTCAAAATCCTACGCTCGTAGAAGTACAATAACAAAACCAGTTCTACCAATTAAATAATAAAGCATTATGTTGCAGCATTCAAAGCTTTGGAATAGCCACAAAACAAGTAAAGAGCAATACTTCAGGAAACCAAAAACAAATTACTAGTGTAACCAAGAGTACATGGAAGCACCAATAGGATTTTTTTTTTCGTCGAACCGTGTCAACCAATAAATGCATTGCCAGCTAAAGCACTTGAAACAATGAAAAACAAGCATCAATACAGCCAGAAGAGCGGAATTTGGGAAACCTAGCAATACCTTTGCTGAACGGAAAACTGTCCCAGAGCTTGGTTGAAGCTCCCCAGAAATAAGTTTGAGTATGGTTGTTTTTCCAATACCGTTTGGGCCAACCACTGCAATGTATGCGTGTAAAAATGAACGATCAATTACATGAACATAAGCAACTCACTCGAGTATAATTTTTTTAAATAGTCTCTTGCTAAGGAACAAGAACTAGAAGACCAATGGATTCTATCATTTTTAGTGACATATCATGACAATAATCGAATTAAATGTGAAGAAAACAGAATACAAGTTCACCATGCAAGGGTTAAATCATAGTCAAAAAAGCAATTCAAGTTGGTAACTTCAGAAACAGCCTTACTTGCTACTCTACTATCAAGATCAATTCCAAAATTCAAATTCTTAAACAATAGTGGCCCCCCAGGATATCCAAAAGAAGCATCACTGCAATGGTTATCAAGATTAATAGCATAAATAAGTAACATCTAGGAATAGGAAAAGTAGCTTCCAAACAATTAATTAAGTAGAATTTTTTACAATGTATCAGATGCCCAAACCTGAAGCTTATGATTGGCGGACCTGGTCTATCGTCAGGAGATGGGAACTCAAATTTATAGCTGAAAACAGAACCGTCAGTAATAAGAAAAAACATGAGCAACTTAAAGAATCTATTTCTCAGTAAATTAGAAGGCACACATGCTGAAGCCTAGGATAAAATAGAACTAGAAAAAACATACTCAGGATCATTGAAAACTTCGTCCACATGTCCCAAGCGGTCTAGTGCCTAGAAAATACAAGGGAGACAATGACAACTATATGTAAAAAATTAAAATAAAAACATTAAAAACAAACAGAAATTAGAACTGGATACGTCACTATTTCAATATGTGATCAGTTGGCTCGAAAGCATTGAGACATATTAGCTCTCTAATTTTAAAGAACCAACAATGTAAGAGAAAAAAATGATAAAATTACCTTGATTCTTGATTGAACAAGAGATGCACGCTTCGCATTGTAACGGAACTTGTCAATGAATGTCTGCAACACATTTTTGTTTCAAGACAAAAGAGGATTTTTTTATCAAAAAACATACTCATAGACAAATGTCTAAAATACACAGGGAGACATAATGCGGCACCATCCAAATCAACAGCGAGAACAAGAACCTGCATGTGAGCTCTTGAACGTTCATTCGCCTCAAAAGCTTTTTGTTTGTTCTTAGTTTGTTCTTCCCTTGTCCTCTCAAATATATCATAGTTGCCTTTGTATGTACACAATTTTTGGCCTTGAAGATGAAGGATATCTGTGACCACCTGTAAGAAAAAAAAAGTGAATAATACATTCCATGTTTAAGCAAAGCACCAAAATCCAATTTCCAACATAAACATTCAAGATAAAAAGTCATACCGTGTTTAGGAACTCTCTAGCATGTGAAACAACAATAAATGTCTTTGGCCATTTCACCAAGTAAGTTTCCAACCACAGGACAGCATGGAGATCAAGATGATTCTGCCACACAAGTTAAAATGTATGTGAACAATTGAATTTACATATATGAACGAACTCGAGGAACATGCATAACATACTGTTGGTTCATCAAGAAGTAATATATCAGGTTCAATGAACAAGGCACGAGCAAGTGCTATTCTCATCCGCCATCCTCCAGAAAAAGCTTTAGTAGGCCTCTTTTGCATCTCTGGAGAGAAACTTAGTCCCTGATTAAATTCAGATAAACAAAATATCACTGCATAGAAGAAAAAACGAAAAAGAATTGACAATATCCAAGTAGCTTGTGGACTAACTAAGCACTGTGGGTCTAATTATCAACAACTGAAGAAAGAATCTTAAAACAAAACCTGTTTGAATAACAGGCCAGTAGATATCCAACTTAGAATGTCTATCGCTAATGTCAATTGAGAAGAGACCCCCCACCACCACCCTCCCACCCCAAAAAAGGGAAAAAGATAATACTAAAGTTCACCAGACTGCCAAAAGCTAGAATGCGCCGGTTCATACAATTACATGCCATCTATTAAGCCTAATGTTGAAGCATATAATACAATCCTAATGCCTAAGCAATTTTTGTGGAAACAAAATTGAGATGGAAATACTAGTCTATCTAGCCTAGACCACCGCATAACCCAGAAAGAGACACGGGCATATATTAATCTGAAAACACCATTAGAAATGGCTCCACAAGGTACTCCCAAAACCTGCCAGACTTGACTAAACTAGTAACAACTTAATATTACAGTAATTCTGTTATCACGTTCATGAAGGTGGATAAACTAACCGCAAGAATGGATGATGCACGTGCCTCCGCAGAGTAAGCATCAATAAACTCAAGCCTCTTATATATCTCTTCAAGCCTCAGAGAAAGAGAAGTTTTTTCAACTCCATTGAGCTCTGTGTTGCTCTTTACAGAATTCTCATCCTGGTCCATTTCTTTCTGAAGGGGGAAAATTCCATAAGGTTTAAATATTAAGGTAATAAAGAACAACAATGAAGCCAGATTGAAGACGAGTATCACAACAGTTACTTTTATTACTACTTGAAGTGGGATGTTTCAACCTGTAATGCAAGCAGACGAGATTCTTCTGCCAAAAGCTGAGTTCTTTCCACATCAGAGTTAAGCACACATTGCAAGGCCGACATATCATCGCCGACCACTTCTTGCTCCACATGCAAAATCTGACAATTCTTGGGAATACCCTCAATAGCACGCAGGGCCATGTACCTGAGGAAGGTTGTTTTTCCAGTACCATTCCTACCAACAAGGCCTGCAGGAGGACAATATATATAAAGTTGGATTACATATCAACTATTCCACCGTGCTGGAGACTTGAATTTTGATTAATACTATTTTATTTCTTCTAAATGTTTCACATCAACTACAATTTGTGGTTGGCTAACATGAATCACCCCTTCAAACCGTCAACGACAACAACATCTAAGCCTTAGTCCCAAAATGATTTGGGGTCGGCTAACATGAATCAAACTTTGAAACCGTCAATGATCGTTACATAAATAACATAAAAGGAGAAAAAGAGGGAAACAAGTAGAGAAAAAAGCAAATAAAAAAAAAGAGGATGAATGTTTAAAAAATAAGGAAAAAAGAAAAAAAAAGAAAAAAAATGAAAAATCCTGAAAAATAAAATTAAAAGATAACATGGAATAAAAGAAAATAAGAATAAAAATACAGATAAAAAAAATAAAAAATAAAAAAAATAAAAAATAAAAGAATCAGATTCCATCCACCATCCGTATTCTTTCCCGCCACATTTGCCTCTCTATCGCCATACTTTCTCCAATTCCAAGAAACCGCATATCAATTTCAATCATGTTTATCCAAGTTTTCTTGGGTCTTCCTCTACCTTTCACAACATTACTTGTTCCCTAACTTTCTAGCCTCTTCACTGGGGCATCAACAGGTCTTCTTCTCACATGACCAAACCATCGTAATCGATTCTCCATCATCTTGTCTTCTATAGCCGCAACTCTTACCTTCTCTCTAAACACCTCATTTCTGAGCCGATCCTTTTTTGTATGACCACACATCCATCGTAGCATACGCATCTCCGCCACATTCATCTTTTGAACGTGACACTGTTTTACAGCCCAACACTCGGTGTCATATAACAGCGCAGGCCTAATTGCCATGCGGTAAAATTTACCCTTTAATCTATGAGGCATGTCAGGATCACATAAAACCTCTGTGGCACTCTTCCATTTCAACCACCCGGCCTTTATTCTGTGATCACATCACCATCTAGCTCTCCATCTTTTTGGATAATAGATCCAAGATACCGAAAGAAAGTGGATCCATGAACAACTTTCCCATCAAATGTGATCATCCCCGCCTCTCTATCAGTGTTTTCGCTAAACCTACACTCCATATATTCAGTCTTACTTCTGCTCAGCCTAAAGCCTCGAGCTTCCAAAGTATCCTCCAAAGTTCCAATTTCTATTGCACTCCAACTTTCGTTTCATCAATCAACACAATATCATCTGCGAACATCATACACCACGGAACGTCATTTTGAATTTCTCTTGTCAATTCGTCCATGACTATGGCAAAGAGAAAAAGACTAAGAGCAGATCCTTGATGCACCCCAATCGTAATAGGGAATTCTTCTGTCCTCCCAACATTAGTACGTACACTTGTACTAGCTCCCTCATACATGTCTTTTATAATGTCAATATATTTCCGCGATACACCCTTCTTTGCTAAGGCCCACCAAAGTACTTCTCTTGGTACTTTATCATATGCCTTCTCTAAATCAATAAAAACCATATGTAGATCTTTCTTTTTATCTCGATAATGTTCCATCAACTGCCGGATAAGATAAATTGCTTCCATGGTCGATCTTCCAGGCATAAATCCAAACTGATTTTGTGTTACCTTCACACATTTCCTGATTCTTTGTTCAATCACTCGTTCCCACAACTTCATGGTATGACTCATTAGTATAATTTCGCGATAATTAGAACAATCTTGAACATCACCTTTGTTCTTATACAAAGGGACGAGAATACTTTTCCTACATGCTGATGGCATCTTATTGCTTCTCCAAATCTTATTGAAAAGCATAGTTGCCCATTCGATCCCTCTCTCCCCCAAACACCTCCAAACTTCAATAGGTATACCATCTGGTCCTTTTGCTTTCTTTGACCCCATCTTCTTCAATGCAATTGTCACTTCACCCTTTTGAATTCTCCTCTTAAACTCTCGGTTAACCATACTTGAGGGGATGTTTAAATTCCCAATATCTTGTTCTTGATGACCATTGAATAGGGTATCAAAGTATGACCTCTATCTCTCTTTTATCTCTTTATCTTGAACCAAAACTTTTTGGTGAGTATCTTTTACACATTTAACTTTTCCAATATCTCGCGTCCTCTCTCATTCGAGCAAGTTTATAGATATCTTTTTCCCCTTCTTTTGTATCTAATCTTGCATATAATTCTTGATGGACCTTTGATCGGGCATTTCTCACTGCCTTTTTAGCTTCTGTTCGAGCTTTCTTGTACTTCTCATAATTCTCATCGCTCGAGCATTTAACCAGTACCTTTTAACATTCACATTTGGTCTTTATCGCTTGCTTAACTTCATCATTCCACCAAGATGTGTCCTTGATGGTCTGTTTCCTTTAGATTCTCCTAGGACTTCTTTTGCAACTTCCTTTATGTTATGCTCCAACAAGTTCCACATCGAATCTATATCCATCTCCGTGCAATCAGACCAAATACCAAGCAATCTTAGCCACAACAAAAAGAAAAAAAAACATAAATGAAAATACAAAGTGTAAAGAAAAATCAAATCGACTCTAGAGAAAAAATAAAAAAAAACAATGGCAACAATAATAACAATAATAATAATAATAAATAAAACAAAAAAAAATCAAACTTCATCATTCACCCATATATTTCCTCTCCTTATTATTGTCTCCAACGCCATTTTTCTCCAATCCCAAAGAATCTCATATCGTTTTCAATCACATTTCTCCAAGTTTTCTTGGGTCTAACTTTACCCTTTACAAACTTAAGCCTCTTCACTGGGGCATCAACAGGTCTCCGTCTCACATGGATAGACCATCTTAACCTATTCTCCATCATCTTATCTTCTAGAGACGTAACTCTTGCATTCTCCCTAATAACCTCATTTATGAGTCGCTCCTTCCTTGTATGGTCACACATCCACCGTAGCATACGCATCTCCGCCACATTCATCTTCTGAACATGACACTGTTTTACCGCGCAACACTAAGTGCCATATAACAATGTAGGCCTGATTGTCGTGCAGTAGAATTTACTCTTTAGCCTATGAAGCATGTCTGGATCACATAGCAACCCCGTGACACTCTTCCACTTCAACCAACCCGCCTTAATTCCGCGAGCCACATCACATCTAGCACTCCATTTTGGATAACAAATTAAAAAATTAACGTAAAATTTCTCATCAAAAATAATCATCCCCGCCTTTTTACCTCCATTTTAGCTTAACCAACACTCCAAATATTCAGTCTTACTTCTGCTCAGCCTAAAACCTCGAGCTTCCAAAGTATTCCTTCAAAGTTCCAACTTCCTTTCAACTTCAACGTTCGTCTCATCAATTGACATAATATCATCTGCAAACATCATACACCAATGAAAGTCCACCAAAATATATTTACGAGATACTCTTCTTTGCTAAGGTCCACCAAAATACTTCACTTGTACTTTATCATATGCCTTCTTTAAATCAATAAAAATCATATATCGACCTTTCTTTTTTATCTCGATATTATTCCACCATCTGTCTCATAAAATAAATTGCTTCCATGGCCGATTTCCTACGCATAAATCCAAATTTGGTTTTCAAGATCTTCCCACATTTCCTGAGCCTTTGTTCAATCACATATTTGGATAATTTCATGGTACGACTCATTAATTTAATTCCACGATAATAAGAACAATCTTATACAAGGGGAGGAGAACAATTTTCCTCCATGCTAATAGCATATTGCTTCTCCAAATCTCGTTGAAAATCATAGTTAACCACTCAGCCCTCTCTCTGCATATACCTCTAAATTTCAAGATGTATAACATCCGGTCCTTCTGCTTTTTTAGACTACATTACCGTTTTCACTTCACCCTTCTGAATTCTCCGTATAAATTCTCGATTTACCATACTTCAAGAGATGTTTAAATCTCCATTATCTTGTCCCCGATGGCTATTAAATACGGTATCAAAGTATAACCTCCATCTATCCTTGATCCCTTTATCTCGAACCAAAACCTTTTGGACAATATCCATCACGCATTTAACTCCCCCAATATCATGCGTCTTCAATCCTCGTAAACAAACAAGTTTATAGATATCTTCTTCCCATCCCGTCGTATACAATGTCGCATATAATTCTTGTTTGACTTTTGCTCTGGTATCTCGCACTATCTTTTAGCTTCTCTTCTAGCTTCCCATTTACTTTTTGTAGTTCTCATTGCTTCTGCATTTCCTAATTATCTTATAACATTCATGTTTCGTCTTTTAGCACTTGCTTAAATTCATCGTTCCACCAAGATGTGTGCTTACTCGATGACTTGTTTATTTTGAGTTCCCTAAAGCTTCTTTAGGGGGTCCCTTTATGCTATGCTCCAACATATTCCAAGTCAAATATGTATCCATCTCCATACAATCCGACCAAATATTGTTATTGTCCATCTTAGCCACAAAAGTATGCTGGCTCTCTTGAAGCTTCCACCACTTAATTCAAGGATCAAATTGTATACTTCTTAAATGCCTCTAACCTCGAAAATCAAACACCAAGACTCTATGATGCGTTGCAACATTCTCACCGGTAATCACATTGCAATCAGTGTAACTTTTTTTCCAAATGTTAAAAAGAAGTTGATTTGACTTGCATTATCTCCACTTCTACATGTCACCAAGTGAGAGGTGTTGGAACACTTTGTTTACACATTCATATTTAAGGTTTTGATGATAAGTTGATAAACGATGAAAAACAACAATTAATCAACAACAGTTGCTAGACAGAAAAGCAAATAACTGAAGCTTAAAACAAAGCTAACGTACGCTAAGACCGAGCTGAAGACAGCCGAGTATGGCATGGCTAACGCACGTTATGCATGAAGATCAACGTACGCTACTAACAAGAGCCTAACGTACGTGAGACGTAGTAATTAACGTACATTATGAGATCTGGATTATGAATTCAAATAAATCAATCCGTTGAATTGATTCTAGAAAGTCAAAAAGCATGCAACGGATACATGAAGATAACATACGCTACGAAGAGGAGTTAACATACGCTAAGCATGTGAATCAAAATTCAAATATTAGACAGTTGATGGGCGACTGACGTCATGGAGTATGTCATCATTTCAGTGGCTATCCCAGGACACATATAACGAACGCTACATGATGTATAAGCGCACGTTATGTAAGACACAATAGCTACTGGACTGAATTGGACATGCAATAACCTATGCAACAGAGAAACCTTGCGTACGCTAAAGGACTTAACGCTAAAGAAGGACAAGGAGCAACGGCTAGTTTGGCTCTCAAGCCTATAAATACCAATGCATTTGGTATTATTCAGAACAACAACTTCAAGCAAAGTTTATATACATGAGATATCATTATATACATTATTATTATTTTAATCGAGCTTAATTGATAAGAGTTCGAGTGCTTAATTCACTCAACCAAACACGAGAGAAAAGAAAGGATTATAGATTTGATTCGGTGTTCCTAGGATCGTGGATCCGGCATTGTTAGAATCATAATCTAAATCCAAGTGAGGTTCTTCTAGTACTGATAGACAGCTAGGAAGGTTGATTCCTTATGCGATAGAAAAGGAAAACGGTTTATCTTGGACCGATATAAAGACAAGATTGTAACGGTTTATCTTGAACTGATAGAAGACAAGATTGTAAGGGTTTCCCTCGGACCAATAGAAGACAAATCGAAAAAGTTTATCTTAAGCCTATAGAAAAAGATACGGAGAGAGGATGTAGGCACATTACCGAACCTCTATATATCGTTGCGTCATCTACATTCCGCACTTTATCGGTTCCGCAATCGCAAAATAATTCTATATTCTTAACCACACTATTCAATCCCCCTTCAAGTGGCGGTACCAACTCAACAAGAAGTCCTTTTCTTGAACCAAATGTTCATTCCCAAGTCATATGCTAACCCGAAATCCAATATACCACTACCTGCTTTGTTTCTATACCCAAAACCAAAACCACCACGAACGCTCCCAGAGCTATCTCTGCTAGCACCTACATAAGAATTGAGGTCATCACCAATGTTCAATTTCTCACGCATATGAACTCGTTCAACCACCTCCTCCAAATCTTCTCAAGGTTTTGTCTAATAGATGCATTCAATCCTATTTGTGGTGTATATGCACTTATGATTATCACTCTTTCTTGATAATTCACACATCGTCAATCAACTTTATCAATGATTATTCTCACTCCTTTTCTACCTCTATCGTTTCCCGAGTACCAAAACTTGTAATCCCACGGAGCTAATTTCTCCAACCCACGTAGTCTCGTGTAAACACATTGGCCCTATTTGATAAATAACTTTTTGAGCCAAAATTAGAGTTGTGAAGCAAATTAGGGATTCGAGTTTTAGACCTCTAATTTTGATGTTTGGTCGGGAGCTTTTTGAATTAGATGATTGGGTTCAATCCTCTGATTTTCAAAAATCTCATTTTAGAAACTTTTTCAATTAGCTTATTCAATAAATGGATTTGAAAAGACATTAATTCTACATGTTTATAAAATTACAATGTTTTCCTTAATCATAAATCTCAAACTATAATTTTAATTGATAAACCAACATAACACGAATATGATTCAATGATGGGACTATTTTTTCATCTCAATTAAGTGTCAAGAAAGAGCGATAGAATAATGAGTATTAAGCTTGTTATAGGGGATGAGTTTCTAACTATCATAAGTGCTTATGTACCACAAGTAGGATTGGATGCATCGATCAAACAAGAATTCTGGGAAGATTAGGAAGAGGTTGTCGAACGAATTCCTATGGGTGAGAAATTGATCATTGGTGGTGACCTCAATGGGCATGTCGGTGTTAGCAGAGATGGCTTTGAGAGCGTTCATGGTGGCTTTGGTTTTGGGGATAGGAATGAAGCAGGAAATGGTATATTGGATTTCGCATTAGCTTATGACTTGGGTATTATGAACACTTGGTTCGAGAAAAGGGACTCTCATTTGGTGACATATAGAAACAGAGGTAATGCAAGTCAGATTGATTTCTTTTTAGTAAGGAATGTTTGGACGAAAAGTTTTACTAATTGCAAGGTGATACCCGGTGAGAGTGTTGCAACGCAGCATAGGGTTGTGGTGCTTGACTTTCGAGGTAAGAGGCAATTAAGAAAGAGAAGACCACAAGTTGACCCTCGAATTAAGTGGTGGAAGCTTCAAGGGGAGAGTCGATATACTTTTGTGGCTAAGATTGTTGATATATTTAGTCTGATTGCACGGAGATGAATATAGATTCGATGTGGAACTTGTGGGAGCATAACATAAAGGAAGTTGCAAAAGAAGTCCTAAGAGAATCTAAAGGAAACAGACCATCAAGTAAGGACACATCTTGGTGGAATGATGATGTTAAGCAAGCGATAAAGACCAAACGTGAATGTTATAAGGTACTGGGTAAATGCTCGAGCGATAAGAATTATGAGAAGTACAAGAAAGCTCGAACAGAAGCTAAAAAGGCAGTGCGAAATGCCCGATCAAAGGTCAATCAAGAATTATATGCAAGATTAGATACAAAAGAAGGGGAAAAAGATATCTATAAACTTGCTCGAATGAGAGAGAAGAAGACGCGAGATATTGGAAAAGTTAAATGTGTGAAAGATTCTGCCCAAAAAGTTTTGATTCAAGATAAAGAGATAAAAGGGAGATGGAGGTCATACTTTGATACCATATTCAATGGCTATCAAGAACAAGATATTGGGAATTTAAACATCCCCTCAAGTATGGTTAACCGAGAGTTTAAGAGGAGAATTCAAAAGGGTGAAGTGACAATGGCATTGAAGAAGATGGGTTCAAAGAAAGCAGAAGGACCAGATGGTATACCTATTGAAGTTTGGAGGTGTTTGGGGGAGAGGGATCGAATGGGTAACTATGCTTTTCAATAAGATTTGGAGAAACAATAAGATGCCATCAACATGGAGTAAAAGTATTCTCGTCCCTTTGTATAAGAACAAAGGTGATGTTCAAGATTGTTCTAATTATCGCATAATTAAACTAACAAGTCATACTATGAAGTTGTGGGAACGAGTGAATGAACAAAGGATCAGGAAATGTGTGAAGATAACAGAAAATCAGTTTGGATTTATTATGCCTGGAAGATCGACCATGGAAGCAATTTATCTTATCCGGCAGTTGATGGAACATTATCGAGATAAAAAGAAAGATCTACATATAGGTTTTATTGATTTAGAGAAGGCATATGATAAAGTACAAAGGGAAGTACTTTGGTGAGCCTTAGCAAAGAAGGGTGTATCGCGGAAATATATTGACATTATAAAGGACATGTATGAAGGAGCTAGTACAAGTGTACGTACTAATGTTGGGAGGACAAAAGAATTCCCTATTACGATGGGGGTGCATCAAGGATCTGCTCTTAGTCATTTTCACTTTGCCATGGTCATGGACGAATTGACAAGAGAAATTCAAAATGACGTTCCGTGGTGTATGATTTCGCAGATGATATTGTGTTGATTGATGAAACGAAGGTTGGAGTGCAATAGAAATTGGAACTTTGGAGGGATACTTTGGAAGCTCGACGCTTTAGGCTGGGCAGAAGTAAGACTGAATATATGGAGTGTAGGTCTAGCGAAAACAGTGATAGAGAGGCGGGAATGATCACATTTGATGGGAAAGTTGTTCATGGATCCACTTTTTTCGGTATCTTGGATCTATTATCCAAAAGGATGGAGAGCTAGATGGCGATGTGGCTCACAGGATAAAGGAAGGGTGGTTGAAGTGGAAGAGTGCCACAGGGGTTTTATGTGATCATGACATGCATCATAGATTAAAGGGTAAATTTTACCGCACGGCAATTAGGCCTGCACTGTTATATGGCATCGAGTGTTGGGCTGTAAAACAGTGTCACGTTCAAAAGATGAATGTGGCGGAGATGTGTATGCTACGATGGATGTGTGGTCATATAAAAAAGGATCGTCTCAGAAATGAGGTGATTAGAGAGAAGGTAAGAGTTGCGTCTATAGAAGACAAGATGATGGAGAATCGATTACGATGGTTTGGTCATGTGAAAAGAAGACCTGTTGATGCCCCAATGAGGAGGCTAGAAAGTTGGGGAACAAGTAATATTGTGAAAGGTAGAGGAAGACCCAGGAAAACTTGGATAAAGATGATTGAAAATGATATGCGGTTTCTTGGAATTGGAGAAAGTATGGCGACGGAGAGGCAAATGTGGCGGGAAAGAATACGGATGGCGGATGGAATCTGATTCCTTTTTTTTCCTATTTTCTTTTATTTCATGTTACCTTTTAATTTATTTTTCAGGATTTTTCATTTTTTTTTTGTTAACATTCATTCTCCTTTTTTTTTTGCTTTTTTCTCTTCCCTCTTTTTATTTTTTTCCTTTTATGTTATTTATGTAACGATCATTGACGGTTTCAAAGTTTGATTCATGTAAGCCGACCTCAAATCATTTTGGGACTAAGGCTTAGATGTTGTTGTTGTATACTATCATAATACATTAGTTAATATTTTATTATTGCTATATATTGATATTGGAAGGAAATTTATGCCAGTAAGAAAATAGTGTAAACCTCAAGTTTTTCTAATTCAATTATATTTTGTTCAAATTTAATTAATTTTTTCTATTTCAATGAAGTTTCCAACTTTAAGAAATAATTTTATTTCCAATTAAATATGTAGTTAGATATATACAATATTTTCAAATTATTGTATTATGTTATAGAAATTAAAAATATGAGTTTATTGAAAATAAAAAACTTAAAAATAAAGTGAGAATAAAGAAATATGAGTTCATTGAAAATAAAATACTTAAAAATAAAGTGAGAATAAAGAGATCGTCAAAATAATGAATTAGGTGGATGTCCTTTTGGTCATTAAACCCAATTAAGTAGCTATCAGCTATTAGTTATTTATCAAACACTTTTATACAAACAACTAATACAAAATGTTAGTCAAATCAACTAATACAATCAGCTAGTCAAAACAACTAATCAATCACATGTGTTCGCTTTAGTTGCAGTAGTTGGTCAAAGGGTAACCGCTAATTGCCAAACATGGTCATTATATGATCCTCCTCCTTTTCATAACCTCTCCCACCTCTGCTAACTTTCCTGTCCAAGGACGAATGTTCCAAGTTTCAAACTGCACCTACTACCCTTACTAGTTGATACGAAATTGACTAGTCATGATCCGAAATTTACTAGTCCGAGAGAAAAAGGCGAAAAGTGGACAAAATTACCAATTCCCGCGCGTATGACAACTTCGTAGCAGTTTTGGTATTTTAATCATAACTCTCTCATACGAAGTCCGATTTAGGTGATTCAAGCGGACATGGAAAGATAAAAGAAAGATCTATAAATCATGTGAAACGGTCCAAGGTCCAATTATGCTTCTATCAAGCCACACGAACCGTTCAAATGTGCAGTGATGTTTATGGCCGAAAATTGATGAAGATTTGTGAAGATTTTGTCCAAGATTGATGAAGATTTTCCATGCCTTCATTTTCAAGTTCACACCTTCATTTTCAAAGTCTTGCAAAAGTATCAAAGGAGGAAGACTTCATCCCCTCTCCATTTCCTACCTTACGACCGTGAATGAAGTTTAGGAGTTGTTTAATCTTGGTTTCATTTCTTTTGTCAAAGTCTTGTTGTATTTGTTTATCTTTTGTTTGATTTTTGTTTGATCTTGTTTGATCATGTAACTCAGCTATATATATGCCACGTTCGGCATGTTTGAACACATTGAAGATTCAATGTTGTTGCGAAAGAATACATTTTGTATTTCTATCCTTGGTAAATGCTTTTTACCGAAACTTGATTTTTATTCGACGCGTTTTCGAGTATTAATCCGATCAATTCTCAATAGGTCTTGAGAAGAAATCACTTATCGAATTATAGGTCTAATTCGATAAACCTTTGTTCTTGATCGTTCAAGTCTTCTTGATCGATATTATTACTTTACCCGATATTTCATCTATATTCATACACTCGAATTATCATATTCATAAAAGCATTCCGCTATCATACACTTACATATACTCCGACCGATACATATTCGTATTCCCGGGCGAATTCGTATCACTAGTACGATGTGAAAGTTCATACATTTAACACCACACCTTTACTTCGGGTGGCACGCCATTTTTGGGCGATGACATAGCAACTCTTGCATATTTTCCACTACATTGAGGTCTATGGAGTGTAGCACAACCTCGCCGATTTGACACACCCCAGGCGTAGAGGTGGCTCGCCGCTTCTTGGCGATGACCTAACGACCCTAACATACTTTTTATTACAGCCGGACTTATGAAGTGCAGTTCATCGCTTATGAAGAAACGCGCCAATAATTTCCAAAATTTGATTCATGTGCCGAAGATATGAAGGGTTTTAAGTTAACTACCACAAACCTACTGCAACCCTCCTCCTTTATCCAGGCTTGGGAACGGCGATGATTATCAAAAAGACACTCACATAACAAGTAGACTTGTTGGGATTGTAAATTTGAATAGAACTTGCTTCAACAATAACTATGTTCTAAGAAGTTGCATTTACTAAGTGCAATGTGCATAGAGTAAGCCCAGGTAGATAGGAGCAAAGTTTGTCACATCTAGCAAGTGTCATTCTCAACAACTAACAGCACTACACATAAACACAATTAAATGAAATGAAATGAAAAGGGTAATAACATAAAATATTTTGATTTCTCCAAGATCATTGTTAAGATGTAGCAAAACTAACCATAGTGCCTTCCACAAGATAAGGTGACACAACCATCCACAATAAGGTCACGGCCCCCAACAGATATAGTGAAGTTCTCCATGTGGAGATCTCTGACAACTGGTCCATCACTATTTTCGTGGCTTACGGCTACAGCAGGCATCCCAGCTTTGACTGCTTCCATTTCCTTTAAGTGTGTCTGATATTGCACCTATGGAAATGCATAATACTTAATAATAACCAAACCATAGATAGCCGGTCACCATCACTTGGTGCTACCCCCCATCTCTCTTTATTTGGCATATAGAAGATAATCTAACTACTCCCACATGCATGCACCAAAAAAGTTACATAAGACGTCCAACAGTTATATTTGTATTGAATGATTTAATCAAGTATACAGAATTGACATTTAACAACTACCAATCTCACAAAACCAAGATGGAGATTATCCATTTCGTTACCTCTCTTTCACGATCCTCTTTTCTCTTCCTCCTTTCAATCTTCATCTTATCACGCTCAGTCAGCAGTGGACCATCCACGGGTTCTGGCTTTTTCTTTGGAGCTTCCTTTTCATCCATTCCATCAAACATTCTCAGTGGTGCCAAGAGGCTTCTCACACTGGGTTTTTCTTTCACTAATCCATGTTTACCAAATTTTTCCGATAGTTTACTACATACCTGCCCGTAAATAACAATGACAACATTAAATTCAGCAGAAGAGAGCAAAATAGAAAGTAATCAACCTCCACCCACAAATTGCTAGATAACTGATAAATCCCCAAACCATGAAGCTACCTTAAAAAACATTGCACGCATTAGTCTCTATGTGCAAGTGTTACTCAACCAGAAACCTCATAATGCAGTTTATATTTTTCAAGACAACAAAACTATAATTAAATGTAAGAAGTCCTTTACAGCCTACTTTGCTTCGGCCACATATAAGCTTGAATGAATGTACTTCTCCCAATTTCAAAGAGTTGTAGGAATCTGAACCACAGTCAATCACAAAGAGCAACATATTGATGTACTTTCAGTTGAATGCCAACTGAAACAATTATTAGATTCATTGAGGCAACTTAATATCTGAGAAAAAATTTTGTTAAAAATGAGAATGATGAAACTCGACATCAGATACCAACACTTCTATATTTCCAGAAGAAATATCTGAACAGACGAAAATGCACAAGTTCCCAACAACTGAATGTAAACCTACTACAAAATGAAATATAAATCAGCAATGATAGAACAGTGAGAAACTAAAATTACGAATAATATCTCAAACATTTCATTAGAAATAACAGCTACATGGATCGGATGTGCAAATAATAAAAATATATATAAACATATATACATAGGTAAAAGTTGAAGAATGTGTGCCAACAATATATACCGCGCGGCATTCAGTGTGGTCGGTCACACACCCAGAGTCGACGAGGAGCTCTCCAAGTGCTTCAAAGGCGCCTTCGCCGTCGGCGCCAAAATCGAAATCCTCGTCGGCGAGGACATTGACGATATAATCTACAATCGGTTGGTCGACGCCTTCCACGCGACGGCCCAATACATCGTGTACCACCGCGCTTGCTACCTCTGTCATCTTGACTACCCTATGGTTTTAGTGGAAACGCGAAGTTTCGTGAGTGATGAGGACGACGCTCCTTACTAACCGCATAAGCGCTTAGGTGAAGGTTGATGTCGATCGGTGATGCGGTATGTGCGTGGCGCACTGTGGGTTAGCGCGAGGTGCGCGAGTGAAGAACCTGTCCATCAAGGGATGGTGCCGTATGCGTGGCAACGATTATTTTGTATGCGTGGGACAATACAGTGTGTGGAAAGAAAAATTCTCCCCCAGCACGAGGGCGTGCTGTGATTTGGGTGGGGTGGATGTCACGACCCGATATGTCGTGTCTGTGTTGACCATCCAAATGAGGCGTGCGTTCTGGTTAGCTTGCCATAAGTGGGATAAAGGGGGCGACATTAGCGTTAAGGCGTTGTTTGCCCGGATGCAGATGCATCTGCCGAGTCGGCATCTTGGCCGGTTTAGTCCGAAGAGCTTGTCGCTGGTCGAGGAGTTAACTATGAAGGGGATCGTTGCGGGTAGGGCACAACTGGCGGGGGCTACTGCCGTCTCCTTGATGAGCCCATGGCAGGGCGAAACCAGTTGGCATGCGTGAAAATACCCCAACCCGACGAGGGTAGAAGCATCACATTATGGTGACATATCAAAGCATACATAATGAACATAATGAACAGCGGAAGTCTTAAACATAAATAATCAAAAGGAGTTTCGAAAAGACTTGAACCAAAACATAAGTTCAACGAAAAGAAATACTCCAAAGGGATGAATAACAAATCATCCAAGTCTAAACAATGTCCTAACAATAGCAAAATAAATCTATGATGACTAGAGTAAAGTCTCCACAAGTTCAACTCTCAACCCCAAAGCAACCCGAGCTCCTAGCTTAGATACCTGCCGCAGGAAAAGGGAAATGCGGCTGAGCTTAAAAAGGCCAGTGAACAGACATATATAAACGAAACCAAAAGATAAGGAATGAACTTATAAAGTACGGTGCAATGGGAAAAGCATGAGGTATAAACAAATGGATATCAAAAGTAAGGAAAGGTCAGTAATCCACCACGAGCCCGAACATAAATCAAGTCAAATATCATAGTAACCATGGAGTAGTTAACTCCCGAACATGTGAAAGACGTGTATTGCACACAAGCATCAATCACCGAACATATCATATCATATCAAAATCATGTCATATCCAATCAAATACAAATCGAACCTAGAATGCATCCATACGCCCCCGAACAATCGTATTGGCCATAACAAATATAAAGTGTGCATATCATAACAAAATGGGACGGTGTGGAACATCACTCAACCATACTAGAGTCGTGCCATTGGTGCATCAATGACACGGCCATGTTACCTTCATGGCTAGGAAACGAACTTGGCTCGGGTATCAAACTGAAGGGTTCAAATGTCATATCATATCAAAGTTCATATCAAGGTTCATATCAAATGTTCATAATCAAAGGTTTACAAATCCAAGGGAGCATAGCAAAGGCATAGATCAACTAAGAAAGCCATAATAAGAAGGCTCAGATCAAAGGCATCATAATCAAAACTAATCAAACCGTTGTGAACGAATCATGAGAAACCTTAAGGGATAAGGTCAGAATATCTGTACCTTATTCAAAGCAAGCAAAAGGAAAGAAAGGTCACACGAGATGGATCACTCCCACTTCACGGAACCTATACGAATTAAATACCAAGTATTACTTTAAGCTCAATTTGAATTAGGTTACTCATTTTAGTATACTTCTATAAATTGTAAGTTTCCATATTTAGAAGGTTTCCAGATTTAGAACATTAGTCATTAATATCCAAAGTTATCATTTAATCAATTTAAGGTATCAAACGTGACAATATTAATAGTTTAAGGTTCATAATGATAATTATATAAGTTTAGGGTTTATAGTGCAAATATTGTAAGATTAGGGTATAAAATGTAAGTATCATAAAGTTACATGGTTTCACAAGTTAAGCCCTTTAGTTTAGAAAATGATAAGTTCAACCCGTAAGTTTAATAATACACACATAACCCTTATTTAGCCTTTTAACCTTTTATCAGCTTTTAACTATGAACAGGTCACAATTTGACGAATTTTTGAACCACATCAGAACTCAGAATTAAACTTCACAAAAATTCACACAGGTACGTAAATGTCTTTAGAACCCACACGAATTTTCCCAGAATTTATTAGTTAGTTTAACTCCATACGAAAAATACTCAAACTCAGACTATTCAGAAAACCGACCTGCAGTTGTACCCCAAAAGTATTCGCCTCAACGACCTACCAAAACATCCAGGAAAAATTCCCAAAAATTCATGGTATTACTAATCATACAGAAGTTACATGCATGAGATGAGAAAACCTTTGAAATAGAGCAAGGTAAGTTGAACCAAGTTTAGTATCATCGACATATATTTGTACCATTAAGAGATCATCGCCTTCCTGTATCTTAAAGAGGATCTTGTCCATTGCACCTTTCTCACCCTAGGTACTGGGCAGGGTTTCATACCAAGCTCTAGGTGCTTGCTTAAGTCCATATAGAGCTTTCAACATTCTGCATACTAAGTCTCCGCCTTCAGTGTTGACAAACCCTGGTGGTTATTTAAATTTGAAATAAGTATGATGGAACAACTTAGCTACTTTCTAGGATTGCAGATCAAGCAATTGCCTACAGGAATATTGATCAACCACGAAAAGTACAACAAGGAGCTACTCAACAAATTCGGGATGAACAACTCCAAATCCTCATACACCTCCACGAGCACTTCCATGCAAATTAGTGCTGACGAAGCTGGAAAGCTGGTTGATCAATCACTCTACAGGAAGCTTATAGGCTCACTCCTGTACCTAACGACTAGCAGGCCTGATATCCGGTTTGTTTTAGGAGTGTCTACTTGGTAACAGGTAGCACCTACGGAGTCACACTTCACCATAGCTAAACGAATCCTTAGGTATCTGAAAGGAACAAGTGATGTAGGATTGTGGCATCCTAAACAGGGAGGATTCGATTTGGTAGGCTACAGCGACTCGGATCTCGGAGGCTGTAAGTTAGATAGGACGAGCACAAGTTGTACTTGTCACTTTCTTGGACCTAAACTTGTGTCATGGTTCAGTAAGAAGCAATTGGGCAACTCGCTTTCTACAGCTGAGTCGGAATATTATGCCGCTGGAAGTTGCTGTATGCAAATTCTATGGATGCAACAGCAGTTACAAGATTATGGAATCAGGGCCAGAGAGACTCCAATCATGTGAGATAGCACGAGTGCAATTGCAATCATGCACAACCCTGTATTGTACTCGCAAACTAAGCATATTGATATGAAGCATCATTTCATCATGAATATGTTGAGAATAAAGATGTCCGGATCGGAAAGATTCATACAGACATACAGTTGGTCGGCATCTTTAAAAAACCTTTCAGCACAACCAAATTCTGCATGCTTCACCAAGAATTGGGAATGCTACAGCCGAACTCCCTGTAACTTTTTACATTTTACTCATCAATTGAGGGGGAATGCTATAAGACCCAAGAATATAGTATCCACTTTCATTAACTGCCACTCAGAACAAGCCATATCTTACTATAGGAAAAAGAAGGCATAAAACCTTTCAACATTTGATGTGTACATTAATTAAGGGGGAATATAGTACGACCCAGGAATACAGTATTAATCCAAATATTGTTATAATAATTGAATTATGTATGCACCTTTTAAGGGGGAATGCTTTATTTTAGCGGATACAACACATACACTGTAGGATATTAATTAATATTATAATAATATCTTATTCGTACACTTTCTCACAGTTAAGTGTTTTCATTCCACGTGCTCTGTCTGAATTTAAAATGTTTTATCCTTTAATGGTTTAAAGACATCTGGATTTTACTGCCTCAAATACAACGATTTTAAATTTCAAACCGCCATTTCGTGCAATAGTGGAAGACGAACTGTCAGAAGTGGGACCGGTCATCATTTCAAAACCAATGAAGTAGACGTACGAGTTACATCTGAATCTATTCTTTATGTTCTTTCAAAGACGGTTCCCATCCCTTAAATATGACCATTTAGTGTTTAACCAAATCTTCCCTGCACCCTATAAAAGGACAATACTTTGCTCCCATAGCCTCTTTACACTTTCCGCAAATTAACGAGTCTTGAGCAACTTTTCTACATACTTTATGCAATTTCTCTGCATTTTCTTTGTTTAATTCCCTCTTACTTGCCCTATTTTCTCTTGAAAAATGTCTACCTCACAAACATCTTCCCTCTCACTGAAGAAGAAGGAGACCATTATTGATAGGCGTATCTTCTCCAGGTCTGTGTTACTTGAGAGGATTGCTTTTGAAGGAGAATATGACGTCGGCATGGAACTGGTTGTTTCTAGAGTGAAGCAACAAGGGTTTTATCGCCTTGGAATCCACCATGCTGATATTTATGACGAATAGATTGTGGAGAAGTTCTATCTGGATGCCTCATTCAAATATTCATCACATAGGAAAGGATCTGAAATTACTGATATAATCGGAACAGTGAAAGGGATTGAGATCCCTCTGAATAAGGATCTTCTGGAGAAGATCTACAAACTGCCTTCAGATGGCCTTATGTTGGAGGAACTAGAGACCTTCGGGTTTGAAAGCTTACTGTCAGAGTACTAAAAATTGTTCACTGGAAATTCCATGGCTACCAACATCTATCCTTTATGCCGCCAGAAGAATTTCACTCTCTCGTATGTCTACCTGCACGATTTTGGCTGCCGGGTTGTTGAGAACCGGATTGGTGCATTCAAAATGTGCACCAACCTGATATTCAGAAGGATGGTTGCCATCATGTCTGGAGAAAAGGTAAATTGGTGTCAAATAATTCTGAAACGTATACAGGAAGAGGCTTATAAGCCTGAATATGCCAAGAAGTCATTTGGCCCCATCATGAATCACATTCTCGCTCGTTGCAGAGTGGAGCAATCAGCTGATGCCAAGAATATTGGCACTGGGAAATTCATCGGTGAAATCCGACCCATCGTCTTCAACAAATCACCACTTGTTGCTAACAGGCCCAACCCGCACAGCATGCCCACTTCAAGTGACCCGAGGGACGTCACTTTGAAAAGCTCAGGCGATGGGAAGAAAAGGAAGAGAAATATTCCCGACAGCAACTCTCCTCAAGCTGTCGAGAAGAAAGGAAAGAAGGCCAAGAAGTCTTCTAAGACTGAGCCTACAGTGACTACAACGGTCACTGTAGAAGTCCCATCAACTGTTCCTGTCGCTGAAACTTTCCCACAGGGTGCAACCCCTCTGGAAAAAACAGTTGTTGCTCGTACAGCAGATCCTGAGCCTGTAGCGGCTATGACGGACGATCAACTGTTTGCCAAGCTAGAAGGTTCTGGTGAATCGGCTGCCCATTCGGATCCGAAAGCAGCTACTCCAAATAGGGCACCTATCCCTGTACAGAGTCCCTCTCCCCACATGGTAACAACCCCTATTCGGGATCCCTCTCCATGTAATACCCGGTTGTAATTCAGTCATTATCATTCAGTAACTTCATTCGGTAATTGTCACTATGTAATTTTTCACTTGTTAATAATCATTCATCCGTGTTCACCGTTCGGAATAACTTCGAGTTGTGTATCGATATTGTTCAGTGTTTCAACCTTACTTGGGAATCGAGACAAGAGTATTATCTTGATTGTTGTAATTGATTCATTAGTCGATGTTGACGTTGGAGTTCATGTCATTTCAAATCTCCTCATTGTTCAAATTGTGTTTTTGTTGGGCGAACCCTTGTAATCATTGCTTGGAACCACCGTTTTGGGGTTTTCGCACTTCCATTTCGTGTTATTGTTTCCCAAATATTGATTCCTATTGCTTTTATTCCCTTCCCGGGTCATTTTTCATCATTTTAGGACCCAAGGGGGGTGTGGGCCGCGGCACAAGGGAGTGTGCGCCGCGGCACACACATTTTCCAGTTTTGGCCGAGCAGCCTGTACCGTGGGCCGCGGCTCCTGCCGGAAGGGCCGCGGCACACTGCCGAGTCACTGCCGCGGCACACTCGTCCGGGCCACGGCACACTCATGTTGCAATTTTTAGCCAACCCGTCTATACCGGGGCCCGCAGCTCATGCCGACAGGGCCGCGGCACACTGCCGAGTCACTGCCGCGGCACATTCGTCCGGGCCGCGGCACGTTGCCGATCACTGGGGGCAGTTTTGACCCTGTGCCGCGGCACACTTCGGCCGGGCTGCGGCACACAGTGCAGTCAGCACTATAATTGCGGTTTTTGTGTGGAACAACTCATTTTTTCCCATTTCTTCAATCTATACGAGAGAGAGGGCTTGAGGGGGGAGACTTTCCATCATCTATCACTTGAGTGTTTGATTTTCTTCATCTCCTTTGATCGTGAAGCCCGGATAGTCGATCTATCGCCTGTTCTTCGGATCAAAGTGCTTGGATCTTCAAGAGGTAATTTCTTCAACATCTTGGATTTCGATTTTGTATTGAGATATGATGTTTTGGATGTTAAGATCATGTTGTATGAAGTGATATACACATGATTATGGATATGTTTGATTATTAATTGGATTATTAAAGGATTATTCAAGAACACTTTGAATATTGAGTTGGATTTGGGGGTTTTCGATTAATCGTTGTTGTAATCACGAATTTGGTTATTCATATTGGATTATTGATCGTATTGAAGATGTTTTGTTGGTTTGAAATACTTCTTGGGATTTGATGTTGGTATTATTGAAGTTTGGTTATAAACAATCGAAGTTTGGCCACAAAGTGTTCGATATAATGCCCCAATGAACTTGGTTTAGTCGTATCGACGTTTTGAGTTCGTTATATTCGTGTTTGATTCGTATGTTGAACGGATTGTTGGTAATTGTGTTATTCAAGGTTGTTCGAGCGACCGATATCTTAATTAGGACGTTGTTCGTGGAAGGATAATTGTCACCGGTGTTGTGTAAGTTAATTCTTACTCGGTTAAAAGGATATTCATCCTTTTGTTGTTGTTCATTCATAATCATAACTCATTCATCATTGTATTAACCGCATTGAGACTTGTAATTGTCGAATAATCACTTCATTCACGAGGAACGACGGTTCCAATCATTTCATTGAGTTATCAATCACTTCACTATTATTTTCATCTCGGTGAGTCATTCTTGATCTTGTCGGATTATTATTCATTGATATTCATTGTGGTCATTCTCGTTCATATGACCTTCTGGGTTCATATTGCGTGGCCGGGTGTGGATGTGTGGAATTTTTAGTCGAGCATGCGATGGTCATGTATTGGGCCACCGATACATTGGACTGTGCACACGGTAACGATTACCTCCGTGAGACTAATTAGGTACAAGGACGGGTGTGTCCGGTCATTCGTCTTGTACACTTGCACAGAACATTACGGGCGTACTATGATACTCCTCTTCAGTGTAATTCATCACTAAGGATATTTCATAACTTAAGATATATCATGATTGTGTATTTTCAACCCTTGAGGATTGTTGTTCTGTGTAACTGACCCCGTTGGGGGATTTTGTTTTCAGGTCACAGCAAGGCAAAGGCACGGGAAGAGCATGTTGACGGCGATGAGTCCTAGTGATACTAGTAGGGCCCCCCAGTCATTCCGGTTATTTCAGCCATTTCAGTCATTCTTATATCTCTTCATTTGTATTTCTGCTGCAAATTCTGTTTGAGATATTTATTTATTCAGGGTGGTGTATTTTATCTTCATATAAAATATACTAGTATTCTGTATTGTCCTGGTGTATTGTACTTAAACTCCTCATTGGAGTATTTGGTAATATAATGTGGTTCGGTACTACAATTATATTACATAATTCATCAGTTTTCATTCGCCTGGTGGGTCCCAGTCGGGAGTCCACGGCACTGTAATATCCGCCTAGTTTAGGGTGTTACACTCCACAATAGGATTCCATACCTGTTGAGGATCCCAACCGGACAGTAGTGCCGACTACTATACGGAGTCCCTCCCCCACCGATATTGTAATATCCGCATTCTTCTCTTCCCGATACCTTCTCGATTATGTGGTTTTCCTGTTTTGGTGGACTAGTGTGTAACCGTATGTGTATTTCGGGAATACTTATTTTTGGATTTATTTTACTCAATTCCGCTATTGTTGGCTTTTCCGTCGCTTTTCTGTCCGATTCTTGTGATTATCATTTGGAATTGCCGTTTTGGGGGTTGCCGCATATCTATTGTATGTTATCATGCGTATTGTGACGTTCCGTTTGATGCTTCGGTCGTGATTCAGTGTTCTAGACCGTTGTGCTCATGTGCCTAGCGCGTGCTAATATTATTTTTTAGCACACGCTAAGTATCCTTCATTAGCGCACGCTACCCTTGCAGGTAGCGCACCCTAGCGAGTTGAGCCCTGGGAGTTGCAGTGAGCCTGTTTCTGATCTCAGTCCTCTAAAGTGCACGCTACGTTTGTCTAGCGCACGTTATTGCTGAGGTATAGCGCGTGCTAGGTGTCCGATAGCGCGTGCTAACACGGTCAGGTGAGTACTGGGAAGTTTACTTCTGGACTCGACTGATGTCCGGGTAGCGCATGCTATGGCCCGATAGCGCGCGCTACCGAGAGGCCGTTATCGCACGCTAATCCCTGTTAGCGCATGCTAACGGTCCAGAACTTTAAATTCTGGACTGGGGTGTTAGCGTTCTGGACTGGGTTATTAATCGATAGCGCACGCTAACTTGTGCATGTTAGCGCACGCTAATGACCTCTGGTTATAAAAACCAGAGGGTTGACCCAAAATAGTTCATTTCTTCTCCTCTTCTTTCCTCGGCCGAGAGTTGGGATATTTGGGTGATTGGAAACTTGGAGTGGGGTGATTATCATCATCTATTCAAGATCTTGAGTCTCTATCACCAGATTATCATCATTTAATCATCCCCCACCTCTTGAATCAAGGTAAACCATCTAGAACCCTACTTTTTGGGGAAAATTGGGGGTTTTCGCATTTTGGTCCGATTCGTCCCGTTTTGTTGGTTAATCCATGATGAATATGATTAATCTTGTTGATATTCCTAGTTTTCCTATGGATTCATGGTATATTTCGTAGTTTTTGCGTAGTCGAGAGGGTTTGGTTGTGGTCCACCCTCGTTGTTCCTATTCGAATATACATGAATCAATCGTAGGCGGGTTTTCGAGTGTATTCCATTTCCGTATTCATTTAGAAATGGTTGTAATTGTATTCTTCGAATCGTTAGGTTCGGTTCGACGGTTCCTAGTGGGTGTGTTTGATCCTTCCCTTCCGTTTGTGTCACCGTATATTGACCGAGGCAAGTACCCTTATGAACTTACAATCTTGACATGTTAGTTTTGCATGGGAAATTGTGTGTGTGTGTGTGTATGCTCACTATGGATTAGATCCGACAGGGTCTCGGTAGTGGTCCACGGAGGTGTGGATCGACGAGCTTTGCTTTTAACCACTACGGGTTAGATCCGACGGGGTCTCGGTAGGCGTCCATGGAGGTGTGGATCGACGGTTAATTGTGGTGCATTTTACAAGTATGTTTTGAATTATTGCGTTTTCGGAAATGTGTGTTTCAACTGATGTTTTCTGAATTGCATGCTTGACTATATGTGTAAGGTGTAGGTTGTTCATTTGATTACTTGTATAGTGTAATGGCTAACCCCTCTGTGGACCCATTTTGGGGAAATTCGTTTTATGAATTTCAGGTGAGGTTCTTCGAGACGAACGGGTGCTGGACCAGTACGCGGATGATGGCCATGCGTGATGACTGTGCAAAAGTGTACCTTTATGGTTTCCTGTCTTTTGATGCATTTCACCATTTGTAAACTAATAGAAGTACTTGAGTACTTAGGCATTTTGTCCGTTCAGATTGGAGTGTGTTTGTCTATTGTATTTGTGTGGGATGATTGTGTTGTGCTTGACCGGTTGAACCAGGTAGATTATTTTGTTTTGCGTCTTTATGACGTGGTGTTTTATGTTGATTACGCGAGTCGGCGAGTATATTATGGTCGTTTAGCCTGGTGGATTCCATGTAGGGATCCGCGGCGCTGTAATATACCCTGGATATCCTGGGAGTGTTACAGAAATTGGTATCGGAGCGCTAGGTTTATGGGTACCTAGGCTTGTCGGTTTATTGGGTCTTATTGTGTTTCGTTTTGCACATCTTCATCACGTTGCCATAATTATGGTGCTTCCAGTGCCCGTAAGTTTTTCCTCACTCTGTTCCTTGTTTTCCTGTATCGCACCTTCGATTTTGGCTTATGATTGTTTATCCTCTCGAACTTACCATCGTATGGCTTTTGCCACTTATTTAATATCAGTATGGATGCTGGAAGAGGCCGTGGTCATGGTCGTGGACGCGGCCGGGGACGTGAGGCAGCCGGTGGGGCGGCCACATCGCATTCTTCGGGAGCCGGCAGTACCGGCGACCGTCATAGCCATGCCACTTCTCAGGATGGCGGTGATCTTGGTGTTGCAGTGGTAATGCAACAAATGGTGAATCAGATGGCGGCAATGGCTCAGGCGCTTCAGAATCCGAATCCAGCCCATGCTGCTAGGGGCGGAGCAGACCGTTAGCTTCAGGATGTCATCAAGATGCATCCTCCTCAGTTTTCGGGAGCTTCAGACCCGATTGGCTGGGAGGAGTGGATCAAGGAGATATCCAAGGTTTTTGTCGCCACCAACTGTCCCGAGGACCACAAGGTCCCTATTGCCCAGTATTTTCTCACTGGGGATGCTACCGAATGATGGGCGGCCGTTGAGCCCAGAGACCGCGCTGCTACATGGGATGAGTTTAAGGACCTGATGGAGACCGAGTACTGTCCGTGGCCGGTCAAACAGGCCCGAGTCCACGCCTTCTTTGATGCTCAGCCTCGGGATATCCCTGTTTCCCAGGCCATTGTCGATTACAACCGGGAGTTGGGCTTCTTGAAGGCCTAGGTTAGAGAGGAGAGCGACAAGATTTTTCATTTCTCCAGGCGGATGAAACCGTCGATTCATGATTACATGTCCGTGCCCGTTTGCACTACCTTGAAGGATTATCAGAGTAGGGCCCTTGATTACGATATGTCTGTGACGACGAGTGAGGCGGCTCGCGAGAGCAAGAAGCAAAAGTCCGCTGGAAATTTTTCGGGCCACAAAGGTGGGGGTCAGCAGAAGCCCCAGTCTGCTAACTTTTCCACTGGTGGTGGTCCCGCTCGTTCTACTGGAGGTTTTCGGGGAACTACCGGTACTCCTTCTCGGGATACGAAGTGTTTCAACTGTGGTCGGCCGGGCCACATTAGTCGTACATGTTTGAGTCATTTGCTGACATGTAATCGGTGTGGCCAGCCGGGCCACAAAGCTGCTTTCTGTGCTGAGAGAGAGAAATTCCTTGGTACCCAAGCTTCCATTCCAGCGTCTAGGGAACCAAGCGTGAATCAAGGTTCGTTTGCTCCGCAGTCTCCACCGAGTGCTAGCCGAGGGAGAGACCGGTGTCAGCCCAGCAGAGGGGGAGCTTCCAGTGTCGGCTCAGCCCACCTGCGCATTTATGAGATAAGGAGGGCCGATGACCCAGCCGCTACCGTTGCCACAGGTACCGTTCACATCCATTTGCATCCTATCAGTGTGCTTTTCGATTCTGGTGCGATGCATTCATTCGTGTCTTTGGAATGTGTGCGCCGTTTAGGTCTTGATTGCTTGTTGCCATGCGAGCCTTTCATCGTTAAACTTCCTAGTGGTGATAGGATCATTGGTGACCGTGAGATTCGAGACTGTTCTGTGACTATTTGTGAGAAGGCTTGGCTCTCTAATCTTATTGTTGTGGGAATGGAGGGTGAGGATTTAATTATTGGGGATGACTGGCTCGAACGGCATGGCGCGATCATGAACTACCGTATGAGAATCATCACTATGTTAGCCGAGGACGGCACCGAGCACTCTTTCGCAGGGCGAAAGAGGGGAAACCAGAAACTTGTATTAGCGCTTTGAAGGCGATGAGACTCCTACGGAAGGGGTGTGCTGATTATTGGTGCTACGCCTTGAAGGCGGAGAGTGGTGGAGTCAGGATTCTGTCGATTCCAGTTGTTTGTGAATTTCCTGACGTGTTTCCTGACGAGCTATCGGGGTTGCCACCGGACCGTGAGGTTGAGTTTGCTATCGAGTTAGAGCCGGGTGCGGCTCCAATTTCGAAGGCACCGTATCGCATGGCATCTTCAGAGATGGCTGAGTTGAAGAAGCAGTTGAGTGAGCTTCTTGAGTCGGGGTATATTCGACCGAGCGCTTCGCCTTGGGGCGCGCCGGTTCTGTTTTTGCGGAAGAAGGATGGTTCACTTTGTTTGTGTATCGACTATCGCGAGCTAAACAAGATGACCATCAAGAACAAGTATCCCCTGCCGAGGATTGATGACTTGTTCGATCAGTTACAGGGAGCTGCGGTATTCTCGAAGATCGACTTGAGACTGGGGTACTACCAGCTTCGGGTGAAGGAGTCCGACGTTCCGAAAACAACTTTTTGGACGAGAGACATTACGAGTTTGTAGTATGCCTTTCGGGTTGGCTAACGCACTGGCAGTGTTCATGCAGTTGATGAACAAGGTTTTTATCGAGTATTTGGATAAGTGTGTCGTCGCCTTCATTGACGACATACTTATTTATTCGAGGAGCGAAGAGGAGCACGCGCATCATCTTCGAATAGTGTTGGACATTTTGACGACCGAGCAACTCTATGCAAAGTTCCCGAAATATGAGTTCTGGCTGAAGGAAGTTATGTTTCTGGGTCACGTGATTTCAGTTGAGGGAGTCCGTGTGGATCCGCAGAAGATCGAGGCAGTGTAGATTGGGCACCACCTAAGAATGTGAAGGAAGTCCGCAGCTTTTTGGGTTTGGCCGGCTACTATCGTAGGTTCGTCGAGGGTTTCTCGAAACTAGCTCGGCCACTTACATAGTTGCTTCAGAAATCTGAGACGTTCGTCTGGAATGATGAGAGGCAGGCGAGTTTTAAGGAATTGAAGAGGCGTTTAACTTTAGCCCCGGTTCTAGCATTACCATGTGGTAACGAGGGTTTTGCTGTATATAGTGATGCTTTGGGTCAGGTTCTTGGGTGCGTATTGATGCAGCACGGCAAGACTATTACGTATGCGTCGAGACAGTTGAGGCCGTACGAGCTTAACTACCCTACTCACGACTTGGAGTTAGCGGCAGTTGTCTTCGCACTCAACATCTGGCGTCATTATTTGTTTGGCTCCACATGTCAGATTTTTACCGACCATAAAAGTCTGAAGTACATATTCACCCAGCGGGAGTTGAATATGAGGCAAAGGAGGTGGCTGGAGTTGATTAAGGATTATGACCTCGAAATCCTTTATCACCCGGGCAAGGCGAACGTTGCGGCTGATGCCTTGAGATGAAAATCGGTTGCGTTGAGGACACTTGAGATCCTTACACCTCAATCTGAGCTTTAGCGGATTTTGATCGATTTGGATGTTGAGATTTTATTGCCGGGAACGGTCAGTCAACTTTGTGCTTTAGAGTTTTCGTCGTCGCTGGTTGACGAAATTAAATTGAAGCAGTTGGAGGATCCGATGATTTTGCAAATTCGGGAGAATGTCTTAAGAGAAAGTCTACTGGGTTTATGATCCACGAGGATGGTGTGTTGAGATTCCAGAGTCGGCTTTGTGTACCGAACGACTTGGAATTGAGACAGAGTATTTTACGGGAGGCCCATGCTATGCCTTACTTCGTTCTTCCTGGTTCGAGTAAGATGTATAAGGACCTGAGGAGGAATTTTTGGTGGAATGATATGAAGGAGGAGGCCGCGCGGTTCGTAGCGAGATGTTTGACTTGTCAGCAGGTCAAAATCGAGCATCAGCGACCGGCTAGATTATTACAGTCACTTCCCGTTCTGGAATGGAAATGGGAAGATATTTCGGTGGACTTCATCACGAGCTTGCCGAGATCGAGATCGGGCATGAATATGGTTTGGGTGATTGTGGATCGTCTGACCAAGTCGGCACATTTTATGGGCATCAAGGATACTTGGGGTCCGGAAAAGTTGGCTCGGGTGTTTATTGATCAGATTTTGAGACTTCATGGTACTCCGAAGTCTATTGTGTCGGACCGGGATGGTCGTTTCGTATCACACTTTTGGCAGGCGGTGCATAAGGAGTTGGATACTCGTCTGCGTCTGAGCACTTCTTTTCATCCTCAGTCGGATGGGCAGTCGGAACGCACTATCCAGACGTTCGAGGATATGTTGCGCGCTTGTGCTCTCGACTGGAGCAGTGACTGGGAGGAGCATTTACCATTGATCGAGTTCACGTACAACAATAGTTGGCACGCATCGATTCACATGGCACCGTATGAGGCACTTTATGGGTGGCGTTGTCGATCGCCGATTTGTTGGAATGAGGCATCCGATTTGGTCGGGACCGAACCAGATATCATTTCAGAGATGAGACGGAAGGTGTAATTGATCCGGGAGAAGATGTTGACTGCTCAAAGTCGATAGAGGTCATATGCCGGTGTCCGTCGTCGACCTTTGGAATTCGAGGTGGGAGACCACATTTTGCTAAAGGTATCGCCGACGAAGGGAATTTTCCGCTTCGGAGAAGGGAAAGTTGAGCCCAAGATTTATTGGACCCTTTGAGATTCTCGAGAGAGTCGGCGAGTTGGCATACCGGTTGGCGTTACCTCCAGGCTTGAGTCACGTTCATAGTGTTTTCCATGTAAAACCCTAAAATTCGAATTCCAAATTTACGTCTAATTTCGAATTTTTCTCTAAACTTTGTAATGATTTATTTTCAACCCTAACTATATGTTATGTATTAAAATTAAAATTAAAATGTACTAACCCAAGTTTATACCTATAATACACAATTTGCAACATCCGAATAATGATTAGAATCCCACTAATCTGGGCTAATTATCACATACCACAACCAAACCCAATTATGGGCTTTCAATACTTTCCATTTTAACCCCCTCCGCCCTAAAACTCTAGTATATATAACGCGACTTCTTTCTTGCCTCTCCCCGATTCATTCATACGAAGCATAACACACACAAGCTGCTGTTGTTTTTCTCTATCAAGTCCAAGCGTTCAAGGGCTTTATTGCTATGTTCGTGATCCATAAAAAGGTGTTGATGTGGCGATCTTAATTCGTGGGGTTTCTTCACGTTCTTTTCTTGTTTCGGTTCATCAAGGTATCACCAATCGCCCTCCTTCTCTGTCTCAATTCGACTCACCTATAATGTTAATCTGAATCTATAAAACACTAAAACCCTAATCTGTTGTATATAATATGCTTACTGAATCTAAATATAAAACCCTAAGTAATTAATGAGGGACGTTTAGGGTTTTAATTGGGGAATTGTGTTGTTTCTGTCTCACTGTTTGCTGTCCAGAATATGGGTCGTTTTGAAAGGGGCCCATTTTAATGATACCAATGTGTTTTTGGGTGATTCTTGAATCTAAAATCAATTTCTGGAAAAGTACTTTCTAAATATATAATCCTTGTAATTTTTGGAGGTCGGGAGAATGTCTTTTCTGATTTTACAAGTTCAAGTGTCAAATTTGTCAATTAGTAATCCGAATTTCAACCTTGGTTTATGATTTTTGTTTTGAAATCAGTAAGGAATAATTAACTCAAATTGGACAGGGCTTAAATATATGATGTGTTTGGACTATGTGATTTTTGTTGGAATTTTTAGAGTAGCACAACATGGTCTCTTAATTGCTTACTTTTTGAATCTCAGATCTGTCACCGAATCTGGACTAGTTTTGATAAGAAATTTTTGTTCTATAGTTATACTACCTGGAAATTCAACAAAAATTACACAAAGTAGAAACCATATGTACCTACTTGAGGTAATTTTACTAAGTCTCCAGGAGGTGCACAAGTATACTTTAAAAATCTGGAAACATGATACATGTTTTGATATTAAAAGCTGAGTAATCGAGTCTGAAATTCAGTTGATATTTTTGATTTTTCATTTTCAAATCATAAAGAGTTAAGAGCTCTCCTTTTTCAGGAGTAATATTTAAGTTATGTGGGACTTCTTGAAATTTTTGTATATTTTTATGAAGTGCATAAATGGGCTAACCAAATGCAAACTTTCTGCATTTGGTTAGCCCATTTATGTGCAGTTAATTTTCTGGGTATGTTTAGATAAACGATTTTTAAAAGGATGGTTGCACTTAATAATAAAATCTGGGAAAATTCGTGTAAGTTCATAAGACATATAAATGCCTGGGTAAATTATTATAGCTTCTTAATCAGAGTCTGAGTTTTACTTTAAAATTCGTAAATTGGAGTTTGAATCATACTAAAATGAGTAACCTAATTTCAATTTGACTTAAAGTAATACTTGGTATTTAATTCGTATAGGTTCCGTGAAGCGGGAGTGATCCATCTCGTGTGACCTTTCGTTTCCTGTTTGTTTGCTTTGCCTAAGGTACAGATATTCTGACCTTACCTCTTAAGGTTTCTCATGATTCGTTCACATTTGTTTGATATTAGCTTTGATTATGATACCTTGATCTGAGCCTTCTTAGTATGGCTTTCTTTGACTTATGCTCTATTTGAACATTTGCTATGGACCCTTAGATTTGTGAACCTTTGGCATTTGAACTTTGATATGAACCTTTGCTTTGAACCTTCGATATGAACCTTTGACATTTGGACTTTGATTATGACTCCTTGATGACTTGGACTTTGACTTTGATATGATATAACATTTGAACCCTTCAGTTTGATACCCGAGCCAAGTTCGTTTCCTAGCCATGAAGGTAATATGGCCGTTTCATTGATGCACCAATGGCATGACTCTAGTGTGGTTGAGTGATGTTCCACACCGTCCCATTTTGATATGATATGTGCACTTTATATTTGTTATGGCCAATATGGTTTGTTCGGGGGCATATGGATGCATCCTAGGTTCGATTTGTATTTGATGGATATGATATGATATGTTCGGTTACTGATGCATGGGTGCGATCCGTGTCTTTCACATGTCCGGGAGTTAGCTACTCTATGGTTACTATGATATTTGATTTGACTTATGTTCGGGCTCGTGGTAGATTACTGACCTCTTCTTATTTTTGATATCCTTTTGTTTATACCTTATGCTTTGCCCAATGCACCATATTATTTCTTGTTCCTTATCTTTTGTTTCGTTTTTATATATCTGTTCACTGAGCTTTTTCAGCTCAGCCGCATTTCTTTTCCTGCGGCAGGTTTTAGGTTGGAAGCTGGGTTTGAGTGGAGAGTGCATAGGATCTTAGTGGACTACCCTGACGATTAGAAGCCCATTTGCATCTTGATTAGACTTGGGTTGGATTTAGTTTGGATTGTATTACATATTGTATAAAGTTAGCATTTCATTTGTTTCCTTAGAATACCTTTGTAATTATTATGTTTATAAGTCTTCCGCTTGTGTTGTATGTTCTGACTTGGCACCATAATGTGATACTTCTACCCTTGTCGGGTTGGGGTGTTACAATTATGGTATTGGAGCCCAGGCTGCGACTTGTAGTACATAAGTTATGACCTGTGGAAACTTAGACCCTTAGGTTTGCACTTTAGGAGCTTATGGAATAACCTTGGAAGGATTTGCTTTAGGTTCTCCCCTTAAGAACTTTAGTCTGACCGGTGAGGATTGGGTAGATTATATGATAATAAGTTGGTTAGTCATCTTGCTTCCTCATTTATGCCTCTGCTTTAGTTAAGCCGTTATAAGATCATTCATTCCGGAAATTAGAAGATTTACCAGGATACGCAACATAAGTTTAGAATGCTTTGAGATTCTGTAGTATGCCTTATAAGTTTCATTTCCTGAGAATTTTCACTTTCTTTTGAACTTCAGTTCTTGATTCGTTTGTCACTCGTTTAAATGCCCTACGTCTGTTCAGAGAATTCGCATATGTTTGAATTCGATGTGTTCAACACACTCTGTGGTTTTTCTTGATTTTGATAAGCACATTAAGATTCCTTCTTCGTTATTGATCTTGCCCTATCTTTTCTATCTCTACGAGAAATCTTATGATTATCCATCCCGAGTATCCATATTGTTCGATGCGATTCGAATATGTTTGAGGAGAAGTTCGTTCTGCTAATCTATTTCTTTAGAAATGTTCGATTCGATATTATTCTGGATACGAATTTGTTGACTAAGCATTGTGATGCTATCAACTGTCATATTATTTTGTCATCTTTGGAGATTTGAGAGAACTCGAAATTTCATAACGTATTCCCCACCTGATAATCGATTATGATCACCTTTGTTTTGAAAACTCGTGCGTTAATCCCTCGCGGTTGTGAAGATACTTTGTTTGATGAAACTCGCCTCGAGAGTTCTTCGGTTGTTTGAAACTGTTCGCAGCGTATTCCTTAACGAACTACCAAGATTTCCATCTAAATGTAAAATTGTTTTGATCTGATTATGAGGATCTGTTCAGTCACGACTCGGGATAGAATGTGATTACAATAAAGGCATGTGTATATGAGGCAAGTATTATGACGCCTGGACAACGTGATAATAGTTACATCATATAACTTGAACTTATTGTGGTCATAGGATATTTTGAGAAGCGCTGTAGGTCAGTAAGTTGGTTGATCTGGAAACCTTATCCGTATAAGAATGACGCTTTGCCCAATTCTGAAAACTTCGTTGTGAATGACATCAGTGGAAGGGAAAGGATTGAAGAGCCAGCTTCTAGGAAGTGGTTTGTGTATCTTTGATGTGCTTTTATTTTGTTTGTAGAGAAGAATGATAGTAGCATGAAGTTGAGGAAGCTGAATCGTATCATGTTTTGTGTGAAGGAGCGAGATGTTCCTAGAATTTCTTTTCGTATTCGTTATGACCTCTATGAGTATAAGAGATGCCAATTGCATTGGCTACTGCTCCGACTATTCCTATGGAGTTGATAAATCGTGTCTTTTATGAATATTTGGACAAATCGTCATTGTATGACGTTTTGGGTGTATTCAGAGCTGAAAGAGAAACACGAGGATCATCTTCATATTCTGTGTTAACATTTCTATGTCAGAAGAAGCTCTATGTGATGTTTTTGAAGAGTAACTTTTGTGGGAAGAAGAACGAGAAGAGAATTCGGAAGAGCTGGAAAGAGATTTGTTTCTACTTCAGAAGGAGACCTAGCTATGTTCTTATGCAACATGGAATGATACTAGTTAAGCATCTATACATCTAAGAACCGTGGGAGGTGAACGATCCGACGCATAAATTGTGGCAGACATGGAGAAGCTCAGGAGCAAGACGATGGAAGATCAGCTATGTTAAAAGACGAAAGGAAGCAGTTTTAATTGAAGCACACAGTTCTATCAACTCTATCCATCTCAGTTGTACTAATATGTATAGAGTCTTGAAGCGGGTGCTGGACGGGATGGTATGGAGACGGTGGTGACTACATCGGTGTTTTTCACGCACAGGAGGAAGAACAACGTGAATTGAGTTGCAATGGAGCATTGACTGGGATGGCTTGCTTGGAAGGTCGGCAGAGATTTCTTTCGGCAGAAAATCATTCAAGCTACATAGCGCACCAACAGTAAACATGAAGGAAATCGCATTTTGCAGCACATTTTCAGAAGAGATACAAAAAAGCCTATGGAGATTTGATTCGGGATGTTAGTACGACTTCTCATTTTCAGATGAATGGACAGACAGAATAACTATTTGAACTTGGAAGAGGTGCTGAGCGGGAAATTTGACAAGTGTTTAGTTAGTTGTGGTTGCTCACTAAGGAAGATGGCTTGAAAGTGACAAGATGTTTTTCTAGGAGTTTGTATGAATGGAGATGTGGGATACCTTTTAGTTGGAATAAGGACAGAGAGTTACTTACTGAAGGTTCAGAATCGACTTCAACAACTAATGGATTAGTTATTATTGTGAAAGAAGAATTTGGAACTTAGACCCGGAGTTGTGTGTCCGTATGATTTCCCCGTACAGCAGTGCTAAACGTTTTAGCATCTAAGGAGTTTTCGTTCACGATATGTTAGCCTTTAGGTTCGTTATTATTCGTACAATTATCCTACCAATTATATTATGCCTTCCGATGTGTTTCGATACTCCGATACGTGCCTAGTGATCGTTAGTACGAATGGGTTACCCATCTCTTCTAAGAAAACTCTTGATACGTTTGATGAGTCGATTTGTGCTCCTTCGACTTTGGCAAATTCTTTTGTTCATTCAGAATTCGGTAGGAATTGATGAAGTTTCATCGGTTAGTACTATCTCTGTGTTTGTCTCGTGGGATTATGTGTTTCATGTATCTCCTTGTGAGATTTCAACCATCATCTGTCATTGTCATCTGCTACGCATTTGTTTCACATTCATTTGATCAGATTTGTTACGATTTGTGTTCTATAGAGACCCTGGGGCTATCCAAGTTGTCGGGATCGAGTCATGAGAAACTATTCCGTTTGTGAAGATTCTTCTGGAAGAACCTCTCCGAGCGTGAGGCTAATTATCGTCATTCTTTTTTAATTGCTACTTCTCTGTCTAACCTTTGCGACTTCAATTTTCGGTGACGAAAATTTTCCTTTAGAGGGGAAGAGTTGTAAAACCCTAAAATTCGAATTCCAAATTTACGTCTAATTTCGAATTTTTCTCTAAACTTTGTAATGATTTATTTTAAACCCTAACTATATGTTATGTATTAAAATTAAAATTAAAATGTACTAACCCAAGTTTATACCTATAATAAATAATTTGCAACATCCGAATGATGATTAGAATCCCACTAATCTGGGCTAATTATCACATACCACAACCAAACCCAATTATGGGCTATCAATACCTTCCATTTTAACCCCCTCCGCCCTAAAACTCTAGTATATATAACGCGACTTCTTTCTTGCCTTTCCCCTATTCATTCATACGATGCATTACACACACAAGCTGCTGTTGTTTTTATCTATCAAGTACAAGCGTTCAAGGGCTTTATTGCTATGTTCGTGATCCTTAAAAAGGTGTTGATGTGGTGATCTTAATTCGTGGGGTTTCTTCACGTTCTTTTCTTGTTTCGGTTCATCAAGGTATCACCAATCGCCCTCCTTTTCTGTCTCAATTCGACTCACCTATAATGTTAATCTGAATCTATAAAACACTAAAACCCTAATCTGTTGTATATAATATGCTTACTGAATCTAAATATAAAACCCTAAGTAATTAATGAGGGACGTTTAGGGTTTTAATTGGGGAATTGTTTTGTTTCGTCTCCTTTGTTTCTTTGTCGAGAATATGGGTCGTTTTGAAAGGGGTCCATTTTAATTATACCAATGTGTTTTTGGGTGATTCTTGAATCTAAAATCAAGTTCTGGAAAATTACTTTCTTAATATATGTAAGCCTTGTAATTTTTAGAGGTCGGGAGAATGTCTTTTCTGATTTTACAAGTTCAAGTGTCAAATTTGTCAATTAGTAATCCGAATTTCAACATTGGTTTATGATTTTTGTTTTGAAATCAGTAAGGAATAATTAACTCAAATTGGACAGGACTTAAATATAAGATGTGTTTGGCCTCTGTGATTTTTGGTGGAATTTTTAGAGTAGCACAACATGGTCTCTTAATTGCTTACTTTTTAAATCTCAGAACTGTCACCGAATCTGGACTAGTTTTGATAAGAAATTTTTGTTCTATAGTTATACTACCTGGAAATTATACAAAAATTACACAAAGTAGAAAACATATGTACCTACCTAAATTTTGCTAAGGCTCCAGGAGGTGCACAAGTATACTTTAAAAATCCGGAAACGTGATACATGTTTTGATACTAAAAGCTGAGTAATCGAGTCTGAAATTCAGTTGATATTTTTGATTTTTCATTTTCAAATCATAAAGAGTTAAGAGCTCTCCTTTTTCAGGAGTAATATATAAGTTATGTGGGACTTCTTGAAATTTTTGTATATTTTTCTGAAGTGCATAAATGGGCTAACCAAATACAAACTTTCTGCATGTATGTGCAGTTAATTTTCTGGGTATGTTTGGATAAACGATTTTAAAAGGATGGTTGCACTTAATAATAAAATCTGGGAAAATTCGTGTAAGTTCATAAGACATATAAATGCCTGGGTAAATTATTATAGCTTCTTAATCAGAGTCTGAGTTTTACTTTAAAATTCGTAAATTGGAGTTTGAATCATACTAAAATGAGTAACCTAATTTCAATTTGACTTAAAGTAATACTTGGTATTTAATTCCTATAGGTTCCGTGAAGCGGGAGTGATCCATCTCGTGTGACCTTTCTTTTCCTGTTTGTTTGCTTTGCGTAAGGTACAGATATTCTGACCTTATCTCTTAAGGTTTCTCATGATTCATTCACATCTGTTTGATATTAGCTTTGATTATGATACCTTGATCTGAGCCTTCTTAGTATGGCTTTCTTTGACTTATGCTCTATTTGAACCTTTGCTATGGACCCTTATATTTGTGAACCTTTGGCATTTGAACTTTGATATGAACCTTTGCTTTGAACCTTCGATATGAACCTTTGACATTTGGACTTTGATTATGACCCCTTGATGACTTGGACTTTGACTTTGATATGATATAACATTTGAACCCTTCAGTTTGATACCCGAGCCAAGTTCGTTTCCTAGCCATGAAGGTAACATGGCCGTGTCATTGATGCACCAATGGCATGACTCTAGTGTGGTTGAGTAATGTTCCACACCGTCCCATTTTGAAATGATATGTGCACTTTATATTTGTTATGGCCAATATGATTTGTTCGGGGGTGTATGGATGCATCATAGGTTCGATTTGTATTTGATGGATATGATATGATATGTTCGGTGACTGATGCATGGGTGCGATCCATGTCTTTCACATGTTCGGGAGTTAGCTACTCCATGGTTACTATGATATTTGATTTGACTTATGTTCGGGCTCGTGGTAGATTACTGACCTCTCCTTATTTTTGATATCCTTTTGTTTATACCTTATGCTTTGCCCAATGCACCATATTATTCCTTGTTCCTTATCTTTTGTTTCGTTTTTATATATCTGTTCACTGAGCTTTTTCAGCTCAGCCGCATTTTTTTCCTGCGGCAGGTTTTAGGTTGGAAGCTGGGTTTGAGTGGAGAGTGCATAGGAGCTTAGTGGACTACCCTGACGATTAGAAGCCCATTTGCATCTTTATTAGACTTGGATTGGATTTAGTTTGGATTGTATTACATATTGTATAAAGTTAGCATTTCATTTGTTTCCTTAGAATACCTTTGTAATTATTATGTTTATAAGTCTTCCGCTTGTGTTGTATGTTCTGATTTGGCACCATAATGTGATACTTATACCATTGTCGGGTTGGGGTGTTACATTTCCATGTCTCCCAATTGAAGAAATATGTCCCGGATCCTAGCCACGTCATCGATTATGGTGAAATTGATATCGCTGAGGATATTACGTTCGAGGAGCATCCCGTGAAGATCTTAGAGCATCGTGAGAAGCGACTGAGACATAAGACCATTCCCTTGGTCAAGGTGCAGTGGTCGAGGCATGGTGTCGAGGAGGCAACTTGGGAAACCGAGGATAGCATGCGTGCTAAGTACCCCGAGTTGTTTGTTTCTTAAGTTTTGGGACGAAACTTATTTTTAGAGGGGTAGAATGTAATTTCCGCATTTTTCTCTTCCCGGTACTTTCTCGATTATGTGTTTTTCCTGTTTTGGTGGACTAGTGTGTAACTGTATGTGTATTTCGGGAATACTTATTTTTGGATTTATTTTACTCAATTCCGCTATTGTTGGCTTTTCCGTCGCTTTTCGGTCCGATTCTTGTGATTATCATTTGAAACTGCCATTTTGGGGGTTGCCGTATATCTATTGTATGTTATCATGCGTATTGTGACGTTCTGTTTGATGCTTCGGTCGTGATTCGGTGTTTCAGACCGTTTTCCTCCTGTGCCTAACGCGCGCTAATATTATTGTTTAGCGCACGCTAAGTATCCTTCATTAGCGCACGCTACACTTGTTGGTAGCGCGCGCTAGCGAGTTGAGCCCTGGGAGTGGCAGTGAGCCTGTTTCTGATATCAGTCCTCTGGACTAACGGTTTAGCGCACGCTACGTTTTTCTAGCGCACGTTATTGCTGAGGTCTAGCGCACGCTAGGTGTCCGATAGCGCGCGCTAACACTGTCAGGTGAGTACTGGGCAGTTTACTTCTGGACTCGATTGATGTCCGGGTTGCGCACGCTATGGCCCGATAGCGCGCGCTACTGAAAGGCCGTTAGTGCATGCTAATCCCTATTAGCGTACGCTAACAGTCCAGAACTTTAAATTCTGGAATGGGGTGTTAGCGTTCTGGACTGGGTTATTAATCGATAGCGCACGCTAACTTGTGCATGTTAGCGCACGCTAATGACCTCTGGTTATAAAAACCAGAGGGTTGACCCGGAATAGTTCATTTCTTCTCCTCTTCTTTCCTCGGCCGAGAGTTGGGCGATTAGAAACTTGGAGTGGGGCGATTATCATCATCTATTCAAGATATTGAGTCTCTATCACCAGATTATCATCATTTAATCATCCCCCACCTCTTGAATCAAGGTAAACCTTCTAGAACCCTAGTTTTTGGGGAAAATTGGGGGTTTTCGCATTTTGGCTCCCATTTTGTTGGTTAATCCATGATGAATATGATTAATCTTGTTGATATTCCTAGTTTTCCTACAGATTCATGGTATATTTCATAGTTTTTGCGTAGTCGAGAGGGTTTGGTTGTGGTCCACCCTCGTTGTTGTTCCTATTCGAATATACATGAATCGTAGGCGGGTTTTCGGGTGTATTCCATTTCCGTATTCATTTAGAAATGGTTGTAATTTTATTCTTCGAATCGTTAGGTTCGGTTTCGCCAGTTCCTAGCGGGTGTGTTTGATCCTTCCCTTCCGTTTGTGTCACCGTCTATTGACCGAGGCTAGTACCCTTATGAACATACAATCTTGACATGTTAGTTTTGCATGGGAAATTGTGTGTGTGTATGCTCACTACGGGTTAGATCCGACGGGGTCTCGGTAGGGGTCCACAGAGGTGTGGATAGACGAGCTTTGCTTTTAACCACTACGGGTTAGATCCGATGGGGTCTCGGTAGGGGTCCACAGAGGTGTTGATCGACGGTTAATTGTGGTGCATTTTACAAGTGTGTTTTGAATTATGGCGTTTCTGGCAATGTGTGTTTCAACTGATGTTTTCTGAATTGCATGCTTGACTATATGTGTAAGGTGTAGGTTGTTCATTTGGTTACTTGTACTAGCGTAATGACTAACCCCTCTGGGGACCCATTTTGGGGAAATTCGTTTTATGAATTTCAGGTCAGGTTCTTCGAGACGAACGGGCGCTGGACAAGTACGCGGATGACGGCCATGCGTGATGACTGTGCAAAGTGTACCTTTATGGTTTCCTGTCTTTTAATGCATTTCACCATTTGTAAACTAATAGAAGTACTCGAGTACTTAGGCGTTTTGTCCGTTCAGATTGGAGTGTGTTTGTCTATTGTATTTGTGTGGGATGATTGTGTTGTGCTTGACCGGTTGAACCGGGTGGATTATTTTGTTTTGTGTCTTTATGACGTGGTGTTTTTATGTTGATTCCGTGAGTCGGCGAGTATATTATGGTCGTTTAGCCTGGTGGATTCCATGTAGGGATCCGCGACGCTGTAATATACCCTGGATATCCTGGTAGTGTTACAGATATAATTAATAACACTCTCCTCCCGGTCTCAATAGAGGAAGCCTTCGAGCGCTTTAAGCTCTAGAAATCCTACAGGGTCACTCCATACGACACCCTATACAACTGGGAGGATTGGAAGGACAAGGAGTTATTCACTTTAGAGGTCACGGACACCCAAAATATTGAGATCGTGATCTACTGGGAAGATCACTTTTGCCTTGAGCTTATCTCAAATTACTTCGTGGCAAAAGAAAAGGCCAGACTAAAAGGGAAGTCATAATACAGTGACAAGGCTCCATCCCCAAGCCACCCCTCCTACCCTGACTCTGATGATGATGATGATGCCTTATGGGCAGGTCTTCGGATCAGATGTGAAGAGGCTAGGGAAGAAGAAATGACCAACTTTCAATCCCAACAGGGCGAGGGGACATCTGATAAACAACAGTCCCCCGCCCCCGCAACAGGAAATAGCTTAAGAAGAACAGCTAAAAGAGGAATCTGTCCCTCCTATCATTATGGAAGAGTCAACTACTTCTCCCATATAGGAAGCCCATCCTATACAAGAAGCAGAAGACCCCGCCCATGGCATCGAAGAGGATTCAGTCCCTCCTATAGTTCCGACTATAAAAAATCAACCAAGACAGGATGAATCAGTCGATTCTGTCTCCCAGACTGACCCAGCAGCACATCCTTCCAAAGGCCCTGTTTTCGAAGCCCCTGCATCTCCTATCTCTGAAGGTTTCAAATCCAAATATGATGATGGTTTCCTCCCGGATGACAGACCACAAATACCCCATCATAACGTGGTTCTTCAACAGCTTGGAGAACTAGAAGACTCTAAGATTGCGTGCCCTGGATCTCCGCGCACCGAAGCACGTATTGAGCAACTGCAAGCCATCGGTCGACAAATAGTATTTTTGCAGGATGCCGTCAATGCCCTGTATTATGTTGGAAAAGAACTAGACTGGATGCGCAAAACTGCTCGGGACGAGATCCCAGAGCTGAAATCTGCGAATAATGATGTGGAAGACGATTTCGCCTAATGCCAACAGCATTGTGGCAAGCACTGAACCAACTGGAATAGCATCAGAAGCGGATCGTGTGGCCAGAACAAGAAAATCTCTGTGTTACCAAGGCTAAGACGGTCGCCGCCCTTTAATACACCGGCTCCAAGCTGACTGACCACGATCACAAGATCAATGATCTGACTACAGTGGTTGGGAGGCTGGTCGACAGCGTCAATGATCTAAAGACCCAACAAGCCGAATCGATGAAACTCCTTAGGGAAATTCATGGCGAGGTCTCAGATATTGATGGTGCCAAAAAGGGGAAAGATTCTAGAGAGGCTACCCAGAAATGGAGGAGAGAGAGGGAGAGAGAGAGAGAGAGAGAGAGAGAGAGAGAGAGAGAGAGAGAGAGAAATGGAGGCTGCATTGGAAGAAAGAGGATACAAGGTGATTGGTTCTCGACATGAGTTCCAAGACCCCAACTACCCATTGAAGAGTACTGTGCATAAGCCTTCTGACATTTTGCTGCCAACATACCGATAGCCTTCAGCAAAAGATTTGAAGAACTGGAAGAAAAATGAACCGATGAGATACTTTTGTACTCTCATCAGGGAATATGCCATGTTCAACCTATTTAAAACTCTGTAGGATGCCACAGTGAATTCTCAAGGCTACTGGCAGAAGGAAAGCTTCCTCTACAGTTTAAGATGAAATCCAAGCACCAGAAGGGTGAATGGGTCACCCATCCGGAAGATTGGATCATTGCCGATGATCTATCCCACGAAGGACGAAGTATCTACAGGGATCGAAGAAATGACTTCTTAGTCAACTGGTGGAGTGGAACTGAACATGATCCCTCTTGGAGGTCTTGAAAGCATTCTCACTATAGGAATTAGCTTATGTTGGTTATACGCTGTATTTCTTTCTACTGTATACTTGCCGATGTAGTATATATATTTGTACTTTTGTGTCTTTTAAGCCTTGTAGTTTTCCCAATAATCAATAAAATTTGACTTCTTGAAAGATTACAGCACAGAATCTACTCTTACTGTTTTTACTATTTTGATTACGAAGTATTGTCATATTTTCACAAGTACAAAATTGTTAATTCACAAGTTGCAAGAACTTGTCTGCAACAGTTTATAGATTAAGTTTTATTCATTCCAGATTACACTCTGTAAGATTGTGCCTACCCGCCAATCATAAGTGAAGTTGTAATACACTTAGTCATGTAGGATTTTCATTTTAGAACTTGTCTGCGAGCAATTTAAATTTCTAGACTATCATATGGATAAGATCTTTCGAACAGAATACTTGAATACAACCTCTCTATATCTAGAGGGAGTATTGGCATTATCAAAAAGGGAGAAATTGTTAGGATAAATAATCTTATTTTGATAATCGCCATCGTACAACGAAGAAGTCTTTAGAAGTCAGAATTTCACTAAGTATGGAAGTTGTTAGTGTTAGGAGTATGCCCTCGAATGCCACTCAGAGGATGTTGAGTGAGGGCATTGCACTTGTTATTATGTAAATCATCAATATAAGGCAATGGATGTTTCTTTATTTACTAGTAGTTACTGGCATTCCTAACTCGTAAATATACATGTAGAAACTAGTCCGTGTATTTGAGAGCAAAACGTTCCACTCCTTATTGGATAAGGGGGTCGGCACTGGAAAGGTTTATAGCTCAAATACTTAATCGTTCGCAAGTCAATGAAACTTGACTGGGCGTTAAGTTTATGTGAAGACTTGTATGACGTGTTCTTTGACATGGAGAGTGCCTGTCGAACTCTAATGGTTAGTGGGAGCACACGTTATTGGTATGCTAATTGGATTAGTATACTCGAACCGACCCACCCTCGATTCGTCACACGGATTTCACTCCGGGACAGTCAATGATGGAATCGAAAGGTTGTGATAGGTATTCGTGAACCTTCGACTTGAGGATTTAGTAGGGATGTGCTTGTGACGTCAAGATTTTCATTAGAGTAGTTCGACCCTATAAACCGGAAGGTGGGGGTCAACCTCGACTTGCATCTTGACGGGCAAGTAGCAGGTCTTACTGAATACCAAAATAGAATTCTTTCTCCCGTTAGTGAGCGGGTTATATATCCTATGCGATTATTGGCAGCTGAGATCATAAGTCTTTGGCCAAAGCATTGGAGCTAGTTGTATTAGATACACGACAGCTCGATGATCTCGGTTTGCATTAACGTATGCATAGCGTCAAGTACAGATGGGGTTTGACTGACCGTGACCCTATAACTTGATCGGTACATTTGAAAGAAGGGTTTATACGTTTACTGGTATTCACGACAGAATGGTTCTTGAATGATCCCAAATCATTCGTTCTCACTCGGGGTACAGTGTAGGCCACCAGACTGTCTAGGTGGTGCTACTACTCTTTAGTTCCTCCCATTGCTGACTGAGACGGACCTACCGAGTCGCGCATTAGGATTGATGACGGAATGAATCGAGCTTGTTCTCTCATTATAAATATTAGATATTGGATATCTAATTTATTGGACATTGGATGTCTAATTGATTTTGGGACATTGGATGTCTAAATTGATTTATTGGATAAATTAATTTACGGCCTAATGAATTAAATATATTACTGGGTGATTAATTTAATTCATGAATATAATTATTTCTTGGAGAAATTAATTATGTTATAATGTGTTTGATATGATTAATTAATTGGATTAATTAGTCGATATAAATACATCGGAACGGAATCGGAGTTTATCTGTTTGGACTCTCGGGAGTCTGAAACGGACCGAACTTGTCCAAATCCTTCTAGTGGCTGCCCCACCTCATACTTTTCCCTCATTGTCTTGGTCTCATCCTTGGTAGGTTGATGACTAAAGACTTTTGAGATATCATATCTCATTTTTATATAGAAAGGTGATTTGAGGTGGTTGAAGGAATATAATATTAAAGACTTTGAAAACTCTCACTTCTTGATGAAATGAACCAGCCGTGAGTTTAGTGATAGTGAGAGAGAAAATCATTTTTCAAGTCTTCATCATCTTCTTCACTTTTGTTCTTGAGTTTTTCTTGGAGAAAATTCAAGATACATTGAGAGAGATATATTATACACTTAGAGTGTAATAATAAAAGCTTCATCACTTGATTCTAGCCGTAACCTTAGAGGTTAATCGAGTGTTGTTGTTCTGGTCGTTTTCCGGCGCGTGGCAAGTAGAGACGCGGTGTTTTCGGCGTTGGATCGTTCAAGGGCTTGGAGTGGATTGAACTCATAGAGATCAAACTAAAGCTTGGGGAATAGCTCAAGAGAAGGTTACCATTTATTCAACGGACTTTGAGGGTTAGTTTCTTACATCTCTTGCTTTTCGTTTATATATTCGTATATACGTAGCTCGATCGATCCTCATAGGGATTCAAATCGAATTAATTTTCGTTTTACCGCTTCCGCTGGGCCTTCGTTTTAGGCACCGAATCCCAAGAGTGGTATCGGAGCGTAGGTCTGGCGATCATAAATACGATATTAGCATTTGGAATGCTCGATTAGATGGTGAATGATTTGGAATCATTTTAGTCATAATCGTGGTATATGTTTTTACGTTCGTTGTAGTTATATTTTTCGTAAGTTTATGTCTAAATATAAATCTTAATTTCTTGGAAATATGATTTATATTGAAGATATGAATGTTGGAGAATATAGATATTGGATATCCTCGAAAAACTAGCCTCAAATGTCATTGGACGGTCCGGAGGGGTCCGGCCGGGGCCGCGCCTGTGGTCATGGCACTGGCGGCCATCAGATCAGGCCACGACACAGGCTGTGGGCCGCGCCCAGTCTGGCTGGCAGCCGGTCGTCACCGAAGCGTGACTCGCCATGCCGTGCATGTCTGCGCATCTGCCGGCAGTGACTTACCTGGCAGTAATTTTCGCCCGGCCTGCTTTTTTCCGTGTATTCTTGAAAATTAATCTCCCGCATGTTAAATTGGATTTAATATGATTAAAATGATTTATGGTATTTCATTTTATGAGGGAAATTTGATTAATTGGAATATTTATGGTCGACCGAATTATTTTGAACGTTTTCATATTACCGATTGTGTGAATCGATTTGATTGGTTCGTATTGTTGATTGGATCAATGTATCTCTACGCTTTCCATTTATTTAGTATTTATTGGATGAATGCTTTTGAATGGGGATGTGGTTCGTGGACTTAGTTTTGAATCGTTAGTTTTATTCGATTGGGTTGTAAAGGCCGTTTTGAGCCTATTTATTTTACTAGAAATATTTGTATCTAGGATGCAATTTTCAATGTAAAATTTATATGTAATGACGAAGACCGGAGGAAGATCCATTTCGAGAAGACGAAGATTCAAGACGAAGACTTGTAATTAGATTATGGAGTTTTTGTTTTCTAGGAACGGTCCATGAACCACATGTTGGTAGCAACTAGGTTGTGAATGGTTGTTTCATATTGTATGAATGCTACAAACGCGCTTAAACGATTAATGTGCAAAGTGTAACGCTAATCGCAAAAATTCTCCCACGATAAATTATTAAGTTTATAAGGTTTCAAGGTTTTCCTTCCCTCCATCGAGTTTTCGGGAAATTGAAATCCAAACCGGATGTGCTATGCTTCCGAGTTATCGGGATAGTCTTTCGGGGAGGACGGATAAATTACCGAGATCGCATTGGATGCCTTCGGTTGGAGCAAATTTTATCCCTAGAAACCTGATAGGTTGCCGGATAAGATCCAATTGTGAAACTGATTTGCGTCGATGGTATAAACTTAACTTGTTCACGAACCATAGAAACTGTATAGGTTGAGGGGAGTGAACAAGGGGAAAAAGAAGATCGAATCATCCATTAGATGAGTTGGTGTTGGACACCACTTTATGAAAATTAATAGACTAGAAACCTGCTCGGTTGCCCTCTATTAAGATTTATAAAGAACTCGATCACCACTATGAAGTAGAGCGATGATACTTCCGGATTTCACATGGGAGTGTGTTATTCCGACAAAAATAGTGGGAGCTGGGTAACAAGAATAGAAAAGACCTTAATTCTATACTCAGAACATAATATAACAAGTCACTAATTAATCTGTTATGCTTAATGCAGACATAACTCAATATGACAATGAATCCACTCGCAATTCTACTCGAAAAGAACACCTTAATGGGACCTAACTTTGTGGATGGGCTCCGCAATTTGATGATTATCCTCAGTATAGAGGCACTGAGATACGTCTTGGAGACGGACATTCCGGCGCCTCCTGTGTGGACTCGAGCCAATCCGAAAGAGATTGAAAACCACGAAAAATGGGTTAAGGATGACGTAAAAGTCCGTGCATACATGATGGTTTCTATGTCTAATGAGCTTCAGAGAGCTCATGAGAAAATGACTTCTGCTAGGCAGATTCTATCTCACTTAACCGAACTTTATGGTGAGCGCAGCAGAACTGCTAGATATGAGATATCCAAGCAACTGTTCGGTGCAAGGATGAAGGAAGGTGAGAAAGTTGGGGAACACGTCCTCAAAATGATATCCATGATCGAGAGATTGGAGGCTCTTGATTTTAAAATGGATACTTCTCTCCAAACCGACCTTATCCTGCGCCTCTCCCGATTCCTTCTCACGCTTTGTTATGAACTTCAACCGCAATGAGATTGCATGTAATTTAGCTGGGCTAATGAACAAACTTGTGACCGCTCGCCTCGATGAAGACTCATGATGAAGGAGTCTGCTCTTGTGATTTCTTCCGGACCTCGGAGGTCTAAGAACAAGAAGAAAAAGACCAAGAAGCAAACTGACCACAAGTTAAGGACCTTAAGGGTAAGGGCAAGGCCCCGATGGTTCCAAGAACAAGAAGAAAAAGGATGCTTGTCTCAAGTACGGTGAGCCGGGCCACCGGGCTAGAGACTGTCCGATTCTTCATGGCACTTGTGCTGTAACTTTTAGTTTTGGAAACAAATTGTTCTCGCCATCGTATTTTCCACTTCCCGATAATCGGATTCGTGCTAGTTCTCATATTTGTACCGTGAATCGGGATCTCGGAACAAAGTAGGAAGCTTGGAGCCGGAGAAGTTATGATCACGGTCGGAGCGGGCATAGTGTCGAGGCGACCGACATAGGATCACTTCTTTTGGGTTTAGAATCCGTCTTTGTTTTGACTTTAGAAGATGTACTTGTTTTGCCCAAGGGGCACAAAAACATTGTATCCATTCCGGTCATGGACCGAAAAGGCTTTTCATTTTTCATTGGTGATGGTTCCTGCAAAATTTATTTTAGAAATAAACTAGTGGGTACTGCTACATTGTTGAATGGATTGTATCATCTAAATCTCAGCAACAAAGTAGTTGTGAATACTATGACTAGAAAACGTGGTAGGGATGAAACCAATCAAGTTTTGAAATGGCATCTTAGACTTGGTCATGTTGGTCAGACCAAGGTTTACAATATGGAAAAAGATGGACTTATGGGTCCATTGGGATCGGATCCCTTCCTACTTGTGAATCTTGCCTTAAAAGGCAAAATGACTAAGTCCCCCTTTACAGGGACATTCGAAAGAGCCGCTGATAAATTGGGATTAATCCATACCGACGTATGTGGTGCTTTGGAAGCAGCACGTGACGGATATCAATATTTCATTACGTTTACAGATGATCATACTAGGTATGGTTATGTATACTTAATGAAACATAAATCCTAGGCCTTTGAGAAATTCCAGGAATTCAAGGCCCTAGTCGAGAAACAAACTGGTAATCATATCAAAGCACTTCGGTCGGACCGAGCTGGCGAGTATATGAGTACGGAGTTTGACGAGTTCCTTAAGGAACATGGAATAGTTTCACAACTAACACCTCCAGGTACTCCTCAGTTAAATGGTGTGTCAGAAAGAAGGAACCGGACCCTGTTGAACATGGTCTGTTCCATGCTGGGCTATATTGACTTGCTGATTTACCTGTGGGGGTATGCACTCCTGACTGCCGCGTATATCTTGAACATATGTCCTTCCAAATCCGTTCCTAAAACTCCACATGAGATGTGGGAGGGAAGGAAACCAAGTCTTAATCATATTAGGACTTGGGGATGTCCCGCCTATGTCAAGAAGACTAAGGTGGAAAAGTTGGAAGCTAGGTCTGCAAAGGGACGTTTCATTGGATTCCCATCTGGGACGATGGGATATCTATTCTACATGCCCGAAGATCGAAGGATCATTGTTGCTTTACAAGCACACTTCCTGGAAGATGAGTTCATTCAGGAAGGCGGAGCAGGTAGAAGTATTTCTTTAGAAGAATATAATGAAACTCCTCAGGAGACACCTGTGCAAGAAACTGGAACTGAACCTTCTGAAACACAAGTACAAACATCTCGTAGGTCTAGTAGGGTGTCTCATTTACCTGAGAGGTATGGGCTTGTGCACTTGGAGGAGCTGGGTCTCCATGAGGTTCCAAGTGATAGCCAAGAGACCGACCCAACAACCTATGACCAAGCGATGGTGGATGTAGACTCCGCGAAATGGCGTGAAGCCATGGAAGCTGAGATAGACTCGATGCATGTCAATCAGGTCTGGACTCTAGTAGACCGCCCCAAGGGCATAGTGCCTATTGGGAATAAGTGGATCTACAAGAGAAAGACTGATGGTGATGGCAAGGTTGACGCCTATAAGGCCAGGCTTGTGGCAAATGGTTATACCCAGAAGGAAGGGATCGATTACCACGATACCTTCTCGCCCGTAGCCATGATCAAGTCTATTCGCATGATGCTTGCTATAGCTGCCTACCACGATTATGAGATATGGCAAATGGACGTAAAGACGGCTTTCCTTAATGAATTCCTCGAGGAGGAAATCTATATGGAGCAGCCTAAAGGCTTTGTGTCTGAAGTCGATATTCAGAAAGTGTGCAAGCTTCAGCGTTCCATTTATGGACTGAAGCAAGCGTCGCGTAGTTGGAACCTTCGTTTTGATGAGGCAGTCAAAGAGTTTGACTTCGTGCAAAATGAGGAGGAACCTTGTGTATACAAGAGGGTTAGTGGGAGCAAGATCGCATTCTTAGTACTATATGTAGATGACATTCTACTAATAGGAAATGATGTGGGAATGCTCAGTTCTGTGAAAGCTTGGATTTCGAGTAATTTCTCCATGAAAGACTTGGGAGAAGCTACCTATATTCTTGGTATTCGACTCTACCGGGATAGAGCGAAGAGAACAATAGGTCTTTCCAAAGCCCTCTATATAGATAAAATCTTAAAGCGATTTAAGATGGATGATTCTAAAAGAGGGTTTCTACCGATGCAGCATGGAATAAAACTCTCTTTGAAGATGTGTCCTCAAAGTGAGTAACAACGAAAGGAAATGAGTAATATACCATATGCTTCGGCTGTGGGTAGCCTTATGTATGCTATGTTGTGTACAAGACCTGACATCGCGCATGCTGTAAGCGTGGTGAGTAGGTTTCGTGCAAACCTGTAGGGAACATTGACTGTCAGAAAGAACGTTCTCAAGTACTTGAGAAGAACGAGAGATATGGTTCTTATGTATGGCGGTGGAGATTTGGATGTGGTGGGATTCACTAATTCGGACTTCCAAGGACTGAAGGACGACTCGATGTCCACTTCTGGCTACATATTTACTCTTAATGGAGGAGCAGTATCTTGGCGTAGTGCCAAGCAAAGCGCGACTGCTGATTCCACCTGTCAGGCTGAGTATCAAGCAGCCTCGGAGGCTTCCAAGGAAGGGTACTGGATTAAGAAGTTTCTGGGAGAACTTCAAGTAATACCATGTGCTGAGTCACTGTCTGCATCTGCGACAACGATGGAGCTGTAGCGCAGGCCAAGGAGCCGAGGTTTCACAACAGCACCAAACATATTGAGTGGAAGTATCATCTCGTAAGAGAATTTGTTCACAAGGGATACATTGTGCTGCACAGAGTAGACTCGGCCGAGAACGTCGCCGATCCACTGACCAAGCCACTTTCTCAAACTAGCTTGGAGCGTCATCTGGAGAACATGGGTATTAGATACCATAGTGTGTGGAATTGAGTGCAAGTGGGAGATTGTTAGGAGTATGCCCTCGAATGCCACTCAGAGGATGTTGAGTGAGGGCATTGTACTTGTTATTATGTAAATCATCAATATAAGGCAATGGATGTTTCTTTATTTACTGGTAGTTACTGGCATTCCTAACTCGTAAATATACATGTAGAAACTAGTCCGTGTATTTGAGAGCAAAACGTTCCACTCCTTATTGGATAAGGGGGTCGGCACTGGAAAGGTTTATAGCTCAAATACTTAATCGTTCGCAAGTAAATGAAACTTGACTGGGCGTTAAGTTTATGTGAAGACTTGTATGACGTGTTCTTTGACATGGAGAGTGCCTGTCGAACTCTAATGGTTAGTGGGAGCACACGTTATTGGTATGCTAATCGGATTAGTATACTCGAACCGACTCACCCTCGATTCGTCACACGAATTTCACTCCGGGACAGTCAATGACGGAATCGAAAGGTTGTGATAGGTATTCGTGAACCTTCGACTTGAGGATTTAGTAGGGATGTGCTTGTGACGTCAAGATTTTCATTAGAGTAGTTCGACCCTGTAAACCGGAAGGTGGGGGTCAACCTCGACTTGCATCTTGACGGGCAAGTAGCAGGTCCTACTGAATACCAAGATAAAATTCTTTCTCCCGTTAGTGAGCGGGTTATATGTCCTATGTGATTATTGGCAGATGAGATCATAAGTCTTTGGCCAAAGCATTGGAGCTAGTTGTATTAGATACACAACAACTCGATGATCTCGGTTTGCATTAACGCATGCATAGCGTCAAGTACAGATGGGGTTTGACTGACTGTGACCCTATAACTTGATCGGGACATTTGAAAGAAGGGTTTATACGTTTACTGGTATTCATGACAGAATGGTTCTTGAATGATCCCAAATCATTCGTTCTCACTCGGGGTACAGTGTAGGCCACCAGACTGGCTAGATGGTGCTACTACTCTTTGGTTCCTCCCATTGCTGACTGAGACGGACCTACCGAGTCGCACATTAAGATTGACGACGGAATGAATCGAGCTTGTTCTCTCATTATAAATATTAGATATTGGATATCTAATTTATTGGACATTGGATGTCTAATTGATTTTGGGACATTGGATGTCTAAATTGATTTATTGGATAAATTAATTTACGGCCTAATGAATTAAATATATTACTGGGTGATTAGTTTAATTCATGAATATAATTATTTCTTGGAGAAATTAATTATGTTATAATGTATTTGATATGATTAATTAATTGGATTAATTAGTCGATATAAATACATCGGAACGGAATCGGAGTTTATCTGTTTGGACTCTCGGGAGTCTGAAACGGACCGAACTTGTCCAAATCCTTCTAGAGGCTGCCCCATCTCATACTTTTCCCTCATTGTCTTGGTCTCATCCTTGGTAGGTTGATGACTAAAGACTTTTGAGATATCATATCTCATTTTTATATAGAAAGGTGATTTGAGGTGGTTGAAGGAAGATAATATTAAAGACTTTGAAAACTCTCACTTCTTGATGAAATGAACCAGCCGTGAGTTTAGTGATAGTGAGAGAGAAAATCATTTTTCAAGTCTTCATCATCTTCTTCACTTTTGTTCTTGAGTTTTCTTGGAGAAAATTCAAGATACATTGAGAGAGATATATTATACACTTAGAGTGTAATAATAAAAGCTTCATCACTTGATTCTAGCCATAACCTTAGAGGTTAATCGAGTGTTGTTGTTCCGGTCGTTTTTCCGGCGCGTGGCAAGTAGAGACGTGGTGTTTTCGGCATTGGATCGTTCAAGGGCTTGGAGCGGATTGAACTCGTAGAGATCAAACTAAAGCTTGGGGAATAGCTCAAGAGAAGGTTACCATTTATTCAACGGACTTCGAGGGTTAGTTTCTTACGACTCTTGCTTTTCGTTTATATATTCGTATATACGTAGATCGATCGATCCTCGTAGGGATTCGGATCGAATTAATTTTCCTTTTACCGCTTCCGCTGGGCCTTCGTTTTAGGCACCAAATCCCAACAGTTAGGAAACTCCATACAACCCATCTATACAACAAGAGATCTTCTACAGAGTCTACAGAGCCTACATCTTCATATAGCTGAAGTTAAGTACGTTGGATACAGCAGTCTGGCTGTAGGTGTTATACTTAGGAAAAGTAAAATACATCCAATAGGACTGAAGAATAGCGTTAAACCATTCTGAAATAGATATTGTTTATTCATAGGTTACTCACTAAACCATCATTTATTGTTGATAGGACATCATTTAATGTGGCCGAAAGAGAACAATCTGAACGCGCTGAAGAGCATTTAATGAAAAGTAAAAAAGAATGTCTGAAGCATTAATGTGAGCTGCCCTTAATTCAAACATTCTGCAGCCACCAATCAGAGACGTCTAAATCTCACCAACTCGCCAACGACTACATTTATAACAGATCTATTTCCAAGATTATAAATAGCCCCAAGCAAGAGGACTTTGCTCACTTACAAACTCACGAACTTACTCTCGCGTATACATATGACAAATAGCTCTGACAACCTAGATAAGAAAGAGCAGTATATTTCCAGAGCATACAACAGTATCTAAGCGAAGAAATATACAAGTCCTCAATGCAAACAGCACAACATACAACAATTGCTCATTAAAGCATATAGCTGTTGTTTGGAATCATTCTACCATCTTTACCATTGAGATCAACCTTAGCACTGTGTGGACTAAGTCCTTGCGTATTTCGACCTGTGTGGTAAGAATAGCATTCAAGACAAAGATTCGATCTGTATGAGAAGAAGCAAGTCGAAAGAGCTGAAGCCAATCTCTGTGAACGGCCAAAGCAGTGGTCCCGGTATCAATCTGTGTGAATGATACAGAGACAGGTTTAGTTAAAGTCACGTAGTTGTGTACATAGTGATTTTAATAAACGTTTTACTCCTGTGTGGAGGACCAGTGGACGTAGAGAGGTTTACTTCGAACCACTTATATCTATGTGTTATTTACTTTACGTCCTTACTGTTTTCATTCGTAACTGTGATTTATAGTATACATTGTGAAAACCCTTTACGCATCAAGTAAACATGAGAGTACCAAGTTGCTGTACTTACAAGAACTCACTATCAGACTTCCACTATGCAATTAACTTCGAAAATCATATAGCATATTGTATTTTTACCTTCAAAGCTATTTATTATATACTCTATGGACAAAGCGTACCAAGGGTAGTGAGTCTACCACATGTATTTCTTACGAAAGTTCACTTATCTACTTCTAACTCCTGGGTATTAGATACTGAATGTGGATCTTACATTTGTACAAATGTGTAGGGTTGAAAAGCAGTATAGAGTTGAATAAAGGGGAAGTGGATCTAAGTGTTGGCAATGGAGCAAGAGTTGCTGCACTAGCTGTTGGAACTTATGATCTAGTGTTACCCAATAGGCTTTTGTTACTTTTGAAAAATTACTATTATGTTACTTCTCTGGATAGGAATATTATTTCAGTTTCTACATTATATTGTGAAGGTCACATTTTTCTTATTAAGAATAAGATTATTCATATTTTCTTTGATGACTTGTTTTATGATACTGCAAAGTTATATACAGACCTTTACAATATTGATCAAGATGAGTCCAATACTATGGAAGTCTATAACATTAAAACCAAGAAACCTAAGCTCAATGATTGTAATTTGACTTACTTATGGCATTGTTGATTTGGCCACATAAATGGAAAACGCATTTCTAAACTCCATCACGATAGATATTTAGACTCCTTTGACTATGAGTCATATGAGACATGCGAATCTTGTTTATTGGGCAAGATGACGAAGAATACTTTCACCAGTCATGGAGAAAGGGCTAGTGAATTATTATGCCTAGTACATATTTATGTATGCGGACCTCTTAGCCTTCATGCCATAGGCGGGTACCGATACTTCATCACTTTTACCAATGATTTTAGTCGGTATGGATATGTTTATCTTATGAAGCATGAACATGAATCTTTTGAAATGTTCAAAATATTCCAGCGTGAAGTACAGAATCAACTTGGCAAGAAAATTAAATCTCTTCGATCAGATCGAGGTGGCGAAAACTTGAGCCAAGAATTCGATAATAATCTTAGGAGTTGTGGAATTATTTCATCCTAGGAGTTGTGGAATTATTTCACAAACTCCTCCTGGAACACCTCAACATACAACTTGTCCGATAGGAGCAATCGAACTTTATTAGATATGGTTCGATCCATGATGAGTCGAATAAAGCTTCCATTATCATTTTAGGGCCACGCCTTAGAAACAGCAGCATTCACCCTTAATCGTGTTCCATCTAAAGCAGTTGAAAAGACACCATTTGAGAAATGGATTGGTGAGCGATCAAACTTGTATTTTCTAAAGATTTGGGGTTGCAAAGAGTTCGTAAGACGCCAACTGTTTGACAAATTGGCGGCCAAATCTGAAAGATGTTTATTTATAGGATATCCTAAGGAAACTAAAGGATACTACTTTTATAAACCTACAGAGGATAAAGTGTTTGTTGCTTGAAATGATGTCTTATTAGAGAGGGAACTTATTTCCAAAAGAGACCGTGGGAGAAAGGTAATTCTCGAGAAAACTCAAGAACCACAAGAAATTGATGAGCCAGTTCAAAGTACAAAAGTTTCTTGCAGATCTGATAGGGTGCGATATGAACCTGAGAGATATGGGTATCTCGTAACACAGGATGATGACACTGTAGGTCACAAGTCATTAGAAATAAGTCTAGAGGGGAGGGGGGGTGAATAGACTTATTGAAACTCTTTTGCCACGCAGGGATTAAGGAGTTTCACAGCTGATGATACTGATGACTTAGAGTCGTCTGTAGATAGTATAAGTGCGGAAGTCAGCTGATGACGAATATAGAAATATAAATAATGAAACATTAAGTATGAATGCAGCAGTTAAGTATGATGCTAAAACAGTAAAGTACGCAAGCGATTTATAGTGGTCTCAAAGGTGGGTAATCCTGTATGAATCCACTTTCTCCAAACCAGTTGGAGATGAATCCACTATAATTTTCAACCAGTGATAAATATTACAGTGATTCTACAACTTAGCTACAACAACTTCCAACCAGTGAAAATCCTGTCGTTGCAACTCCTTTCTGACTGCCTAGCACCACTCGATATCCAAATCCTGGGATGCCTATCATTCGCGTAACTTCAACCAGTGAAGTACCCCTTCCACAGGTTTTAAGACAAGAGTGTTTTATCTTCTCCAACTAAGAGCTTTCGTCGTATATGAACTGAGAATACTTCTCTTCTTGATGCTATAGATTTCTTCATTGCTTCATTGCTTTGATTGCTTGAGAGTAGAGTTCACATCGTAAGGCTCAACTTCAAATCTTCAGCTATTTATAGATGTAGTTCTTTGAGCTTCCTTGATAGCCATCGCAAATCTGTAACAAATCCATCCGTTGGAGAAATAGAATTCTTTGTTTTTCTTTCTAAACGTTGCAAGGCCGGATTCCCTTAATTTAATCCATTTTCGACCGTTGTGAAGACTTTCATGTGATGGCGCCGAATCTTTTCATTTTAATATGCTTAAAGTCTTTAGAGGTGGGTCTAGATGATTTATTTAATTCATATCCTTCCGGGAATCTCTCCAATATGTCCCTTATTGCCCACTTGCGACTTCCGTAATTATTGACTTTTCAACGCTTGCTGACGTGGACAAGCTTACTAGGCTGATTACTCTGACATGACTTATCTGATCTCTTTAAGTTAATCTGTCTGATATGTAGTCAACCTTCTCTGTCGTCGGACTCCTCTGATGATGACTTCTCTGATGTCCTGCCAAGACTTCTCTGATTTGATGACTTGCCTGAAGTCTTCTGATTTGATGACCTTGATTGATCTGATGGTCAAACTTCAGATGACTTAGGCTCCGTCTAATCACTTGACTGCAGTCTGGTCAAAACTTCTCTGATAAAATTTGTTGACCAGAACTTCTCTGATTTTCACTTTATTTTGATTCGGATTTCTGCAGTGTTTGGTCAAACTTCTCTGATGTTGCTTGTCTGACCGAGACTTCTCTGGTGTACTTATCTGTACTTTTGTACTTAGCCGATTTTAATCCTAACTTAAATGGCCTATAGAAGATACTCATTTTGGTTCTTCTTTACACTTTGCCAAGTATTTGACTTAACTCAGTTTGGCCTATGGAAGATACTCATTTGGTTCTTCCTTACATTTTGCCAAGTAATAAACATACATTTGAATAAACAAGTACAATGATGACATCATACAAAATCTAATAAAGTATTCCTAACAAATTCCCCCTATTTTGATGATGGAAAAACTTAAGCAATTATTCAAATGAATAACAGGTCTGCACATAGTCAAGTGCAAGAGACAAACTAAAATTCAGTCTTTGTTTTGAGACAACTAGTGGTTGTCATTCAAATGACTGTTATATAATTCTCTTATTTGTTTACAAGTACACAGTATTTAAATGATCAAACAAAATACAGAGAAATTCTACAAAATAAGAATTTTATAGGTAAGCTACAGAAATAGTAAATTACAAAAAAAAATCTATCTGCCTCTGCCTCTTTTGATAGGCTGCTTGGAAGGCTTAATAGGCTTTGCACCAATTGGTCTCTTCTTGACATGTGCTAGGCCATATTTCCTTCGGATACAAGAGAGGCAAACTCTTGTTCTTCTTCGGATGAGAATTTGTGCTCTTCACATAGATTCCTTATCTCTCTCTGCAATGCTAGCTCATCCAATTCATCGTTTAATAAAGTGGGAGGATCTTCAGATCTGAAGAGGGGAATCATGGGGTAAGCATCCCGTTCTTTTGCATGTTTTACTAAGATGGCCCAGAGAGTTGGCCATGTTGATTCCATGAAGTTGATAAATGTCTGCTGTGGGGAGTAGTCTTTATCCTGGAGTAACTCCCAGATATAGTATTTATCAATAAACTGCTTCCTCATCTCCCCACATTGGACCAGCTTCAGCAGGTAGGAATTCCTCAACATACCAAAGCTCTTTGCCTTCCCATTCAAATCTTGGCTCTTCCCCAAATTTGGTTCTCCTCTTCTTGACTGCAGGCTAATCTTCTGTTTGATTAGGAGCAGATATTTCCTTCCTCTTTAGGCTTGATGGTCCAACTTCAAGTAAAGGAATATCCTGCTTGTTCTTCGTTATGAGCACCTTTCTAGTTTCCTCAGCTTGTACCTGACCTGATACTTCCCTTACTTACCCCTGCTTACTTCCTTCCCCCTTCTTGCCAGCATCAACTAGCATAGTCAATCGCTGCTCAACTCTACGTATCTAGTCAGACTTGCCAAGGGGCATCCTGGAGTTTGTCGGAGGAGGTTGAAGGGCATTCCTCTGTAGTATGGTATCGATTTTGGCATTGATGGTCTGTAGGTCAGGTGTGATTTCCGTTGCAAGCAACTCTCCAACAGTTTCTTTGACAATTTTGCGGATCAGGTCAGCCATATGAGTAGTCCTCCAAAGCTTGTTCTGTAGTATTGGGTTCAATTTGAGACATGAAGCATGAAAACATTGCCATTCCTGCTGGTAGAGTGGACTGTCTGGTCTTGACTCCATCAGTTAGCTTCCCAATGATTTGTTGGATGGGATGATCTTTAATCCACTTATGAATGTCTTCTTCTTCAGGGTCTGTTCCCCCTGTAGAGTTGCTTTGGCGAACTTCTTCTCTTTCTGCTTCAGCTTGGTTCTGACTTCCTTAGTCTGCAACTGGATCAGCTACCACCTTGTCATCTGCAGGTGGGGATCTGGTCTGGTCTGCAGGTGGGTCTTCATCAGCTACATCTGGATCAGGTAGGTTTTGAGGTCCTATATGATCTGCAGTTGGGTCTTCAGGCTGATCTGCAGATGAGTCCATCATTCCTGTATCATGAACAATGACTTCTTCCAGGGTGGTGGTTTTGACTTTATCCTCAATCAGTTCCACCTGTTTCCTGTACTCAGCAGTAGATTCATCAAATACCACATGAGGTATTTCCTCCACAACTAAGATTCTTTTGTTAAAGACTCTATATGCCTTGCTTCTTTGTGAATATGCCATAAAGATACCGTCATCGGTTTTAGCATCAAAGGAATTTAGTTGGGTTTTACCATTGTTGTGGATGAAACACTTACAACCAAAAATATGAAAATAAGCAACGGTGGGTGTTATGTCATTCCAAACCTCATAGGGAGTTTTGCCATGTATCCCTACTATCATACTCCTGTTTTGAGTGTGACATGCTGTGTTGACAGCTTCAGCCCAGAACCTCTTGGGCAGGTCTGCTTCTGCAATCATGGACCTGGCTACTTCCTCCAAAGTTCTGTTTCTTCTTTCGGCAACACCATTCTGCTGTGGAGTCTTGGCTGCAGAGAGCTCGTGCTGGATCCCATTCTGATCACTGTACTCAGTGATTGCTCTGTTGAGAAACTCTGATCCTCTATCTGATCTGATCATGATGATTGAGAGGGATTTCTCATTTTGGATCTTTCTCAGCAGCTCAGACAGCTTTGTCAAGGTTTCACTCTTCATATATAGAAAGACAATCCATGTGTACCTTGAGTAGTCATCTAGTACTACTAGAGCAGGCTTTCTGCCACTTAGGGTCCTTGGCTTGATAGGTCCAAATAGATCTATGTGAAGTAGATATAAGATCCTTGTTGTGAGAGTGGTAGGTTGGACTTGCTTGAATGATGCTCTGGTCTGCTTCCCTTTCTGACATACATCACAGAGATCTTCCTTTATGAAAACTTCTTCTAGAAGTCCTCTGACCAGCTTATGGGAACTAATCTTGTTGATGGCTTTGAAGTTTAGGTGACATAGTCTCTCATGCCACAACCATCCACTTTCTGCTATTGTCTTAGATAGAAAGCAAGTTTTAAGAGTTCCTATTTTCCAATCTATCATATAGACATCTCTCCTTCTGAATCCTTGTAGCTTCATTTCTCCAGATAGAATATCTATCACCATACATTTCCAAATGGTGAAGACTACTAGATTGTTCTCATCACAAAACTGACTTATGCTCAAAAGGTTGTATTTGAGCCCTTTGACATAATGAACTTTTGATATAGTGATGTTTCATCTGTGCAGCTCTCCAAAGCCTTTAGTCTGTCCTATAGAGATATCTCCAAAGGTTACGTCTGGACCTCTTTCTTTGATATAATTTGACAGCCCTTCTTGTTCCCGGTCATGTGCCTTGAGCATCCAGAATCTACAACCATTCTTCACCTCCAATATTTGAATTTGTGGAGATGTAGTAGTAGTCCTTCCACCTTTTCTGCAATCACAAGCAGAGATTTAGGTACCCAAATCTGTGTGGGTCCTCGGGGGTTAGTTGGTTTCCTGGAGAATTGATTTCTCCTGGGATTGTGGAAGTTGTTGTTGTTGCCCCTAAATGGTGTGTGTTGCGTGGGCCTGTATGCTCTATTAGGATTGTGTATTGGATATGCCTCATAAAATTGATGTGAGCCATTTCTAAATCTTGGCTGAGACCATTTATAAAATCTTTGGGGTCTCCACATCTGTTCATTTTGAAAATTTGGATAACCTTGAGATTTCTATTTGCCCCTCCCATTTTGAAATATATTTTTGGGGAGTCTTTGATAATAATGGGCATGTTGTCTGGGCTGCTGCTTCTGCCTTGGCCATTGCCTAGTATCATGTCTAGGTGGCTGCCTTGTATACCTTGATTGCAGCTTAGACTTGTGACTTGGCTGCTACCTATTTTAAAAAACCGGTTTGTAATTGGGCTCAGCAGTCGGGACAAGTGTTTCTCCCTTGCTGAAAGTGGTTTTAGAACTATAGGGAGTGTTTGGGTCATATCCAAGGCCTGATCTGGAATATAGTGGCCTTTTGTTCATACACAATTCGTCTAATGTTAGAGACGCCTTTAGGGAGGTTATTTCCTTCGCCTGAGTTTTGCTTAGCTGAGTGAGTTTAATAAACTCAGCTTTGACATGGGCAAGTGCAGCTGATTTTTCACTGTTCAAAATAGTTAATCATTTTATCTCAGCTGTAGTGATATCAGCCTAATTTTTCAAGTTATTTGCAGCCTGTTTTTCAAGATCAGATTTGGTTTTATTCAACTATAGGCTGAGTTTTTCAAAATCATTTTTCAGCTGCCTATTCTCATCTTGCAGCTGAGTCTTCTCGGCTAATACAGATTAATGTGCAGATTTTAATTTCTCAAAATCTTTGAGAAGCTGATTTACAGATTCATGCTAGTCCATATCTTGTGATATGCCTGAACTATTATTTGAATTAGAGGGTTTTGATGTTACCTCTTCATCAGCTAGGTTGGCCATCAGACAGTCATATTCCTCATCGTCATCAGAGAAGAATCCGCTACTTGATTCCACTTTCTCTTGATCTTCTCCAATGAGGGCTTTCCTTCGGTCTTCTTTTATGCTCACCTCCTTGCTCTACTCATTCTTAAGATCAGGATAGTCGATCTGAATGTGTCCTGTCTTATGACAGTTATAGCATTCCACCTTCTACCTTCCGGCTTTCTGATTTCTCCTTAGATTCTCCTTATAATTCTTCTTATACTTGGAGTAGTTCTTTTGAAAATTGCTGAATCTTTGCATTATAAATGCCATATATTCCTCGAAATCGAGTGGATTTGGAGGTTTGACATCAGATAAGCTCTTGGCGGGGAACTCGGCTGCAAATGCTATTCCCTTCTCTACAGGCTCGTTTGATGATGAACTTGGGAGTTCGAATTCATAAGCCTTCAGGTCAGAGAATATTTCTTGAATTTTTATTTTATTGAGGACTTTGGATTCCCTCATGGCCACCGCCTTCATCCTCCATTCGGGGCTGAGTGATCTTAGAACCTTCAGGGCCATTTCCCTGTTGCCATAGGATTTTCCAAGGGAATTGATTTCGTTGATGATCTATGTGAACCTTGTGTCCACCTGGTCTATAGATTCTCCGGTCTTCATCTTGAAGTTGTCAAACTTCTGGGTAGCGATTGACAACTTGTTTTCTTTTATCAGCTCCGTACCTTCACACATCACAGCAAGGGTATCCGAAATCTCCTCGGCATTCTGTCAATTCTTGATCTTGACCATGGTTGATTTGTCAAGAGTTTTATATAACACATCTCTGGCCCGGTTGTCAAGGTGGGCCAGCTTTCTTTCTTCTGGGCTCATCTATGTTCTTTTCTTGGTAATTTTTGTTGGTTTTCCTGCTGATATCTCCTCGGGAGTGTTGTCTTTCTCGAATATGAAAGGACCATCTTCGATAATGTGCCACATGTCGTCATGGATAGAAGATAAGTGTGCCTGCATCCTTATCTTCCAAAAATCATACTCGTCAACTGAAAACACTGGTAATCTAGAGTGCATGTGTTCCATTCTATATGAGAGACATAAATATATGCAAGATATATGGATCTGGTTCTCGAATAAATGAACCAACCTCTCTAATACCACATGTAGGTCACAAGTCGTCAGAAATAAGTCTAGAGGGGAGGGGGGTGAATAGACTTATTGAAACTCTTTTTCAACGCAGGGATTAAGGAGTTTCATAGCTAATGGTACAGATGACTTAGAGTCGTCTTTAGGTAGTATAAGTGCGGAAGTAAGCTGATGACGAATATATAAATATAAATAATGCAGCATATGAATGCAGTAGTTAAGTATGATGCTTAAACAGTAAAGTACGCAGGCAATTTATAGTGGTCTCAGAGGTGGGGTAATCCTCTACTAATCCACTTTCTCCAAACCAGTTGGAGAGGATTCCACTATTATTTTCAACCAGTGATAAATATTACAGTGATTCTACAACTTAGCTACAACAACTTCCAACCAGTGGAAATCCTGTCATTGCAACTCCTTTCTGACTGCCTAGCACCACTCGATCTCCAAATCCTTGGATGCCTATCAATCGTGTAACTTCAACCAGTGGAGTACCCCTTACTCCTGTTTTAAGACAAGAGTGTTTTGTCTTCTCCAACTAAGAGCTTTCTTCGTATATGAACTGAGAATACTGCTTTTCACGATGCTATAGATTTATTGATCGCTTGATTGCTTTGATTTCTTGAGAGTATAGTTTGCATCGTACTGCTCAACTTCAAATCTTCAGGTATTTATAGATGTAGATCTTTGAGCTTCCTTCATAGCAGTTGCAAATCTGCAACAAATCCATCCATTGGAGAAATAGACTTCTTTGTTTTTCTTTCTAAATGTTGCAAGGCTGGATCCCCTTATTTTAATCTATTTCTGACCGTTGTGAAGACTTTCACGTGATGGTGCCGAATCTTTTGATTTTAATATGCTTAAAGTCTTTAAAGGTGGGTCTGTATGATTTATTTAATTCATATCCTTCCGGGAATCTCTCCAATCTGTCCCTTATCACCCGCATGTGACTTTCTGTAATTATTAACTTTTCAACGCATGCTGACGTGGACAAGCTTACTTGGCTGATTACTCAGACATGACTTATCTGATCTCTTTAAGTCAATCTATTTTATGTGCAGTCAACATTCTCTGTCGTCGAACTCCTCTGATGATGACTTCTCTGATGTCCTGCCGAGACTTCTCTGATCTCACGACTTATCTGAAGTCTTCTGACCTGATGAACTTGACAGATCTGATGGTCAAACTTCAGATGACTTGGGCTCCGTCTGATCACTTGACTGCAGTCTGGTCAAACTTCTCTGATAAAATTTGTTGACCAGAACTTCTTTGATTTTCACTTGATTGTGATTCAGCTTTCTGCAGTGTTTGCTCAAACTTCTCTGATGTTGCTTGTCTGACCGAGACTTTTCTGATGTACTTATCTGTACTTTTGTACTTAGCCGATTTTAAGCCTAACTTAAATTACCTATAGAAGATACTCATTTTGGCTCTTCTTTACACTTTGCCAAGTATTTGACTTAACTCAGTTTGACCTATGGAAGATACTCATTTAGTTCTTTCTTACATTTTGCCAAGTAATAAACATACATTTCAATAAACAAGTACAATGATGACATCATCAAAATCTAATCAAGTATTCCTAACAGACACAATATTCGTAGATGATGAGCCTAGTACCATACAGAAGATGCTTTAGGACCAGAGTACGAGGATTGGCTAGAGGCCATGAAGTCAGAGATGCAGTCCATGTACGGTAATCATGTTTGGGACTTTATAGATCCACCTGAGGGTGTTAGAATCATTGGGTGCAAATAGGTATTCAAAAAGAAGAAAGACATGGGCACCAATCTTCAATCCTATAAAGCTAGACTAGTTGCAAAAGGTTATAGACAGACTCATGGTGTTGACTATGATGAGACCTTTTCGCTAATAGTCATGCTTAAGCCAATTAAAACTTTATTTGCTATTGCCGCATACTATGATTATGAGCTATGGAAAATGGATGTCAAAACAGCGTTTCTTAATGGTAACTTACTCGAGCATGTGTACATGACACAACTTGAGGGTTTTGTTTATCTAGAAAATTCTAAAAAGGTTTGCAAGCTTTAAAGATCCATTTATGGGTTGAAGCAGGCTTCTCGAAGCTGGAATCTTCATTTTGATGAAACTGCCAAAGAGTTTGGGTTTATTCAAAATGAAGATGAACCATGTGTGTACAAGAATGTTGGAAAAAAAATTAGCATTGTTTTTACAATTGCCATCATACAAGGTCTTCAAAGTCAGCATTTCGCTCTAAATATGGAAAATGTTAGGAAACTTCATACAGCCTATCCATAGAGCAAGAGATCTTCCTGCATAGTCCATTCCTACAGCTCTTACATTATTATACAACAGAGATGAATAAAGTTGGATACAACAATCTTACTGTATGTGTTTTACTTAGGAAAAGTGAAACACATATCCAACAGGACTGAAGAAAAGCTTTGAACCATTGTGAAATAAATATTGTTTATTCATAAAGTATTCATTGTTAAAGTAGCATTTAATGCTGATAGGAGAGCATTTAATGTGGCCGAAAGAGACTATAGTCTGAACAAGCTGAAGAGTATTTAATGATAAGTCGAAGAGAATGTCAGAAGTATTAAATGCTAATCGCCTTTAATTCAAACATTCTACAGCCACCAATCAGAGTTGTCTCAATCTCACCAACCGTCCAATGGCTACATTTATAACGGATTCATTTCCAAGGTTGTAATGCCCTAAGCAAGAGCACATTACATATAACAACAAGTGATTTATCTCGCGCAATACATATGACAATTAGCTCTGGGAATTAGACTATCAAGCTAAGAAAGAGTAGTATATTTCTTGAACATACAGCATCATCAAGTGAGGAAATATAAAGTCCTCAACGTAAATAGAACATCACACAGCAAACTATCATCAAAGCATACAACTTATGTTTGAACTTGTTCTACCCTATCTTTACGTTGAGATAACCTTTGTCCTGTGTGGACTAAGTCCTTGCTAGTTCCGACTTGTGTGGAAAGAATAACATTGAAGATGAAGCTTCAATCTGTGTGAGAAGAAGCAACTAGAAAGAGCCAAAGCTAATATAAATGGCTAAAGCTGTTGTCATTGTATCAATCTGTGTGAACAATATAGCAACAGGTTTAGTTAAAGTCACGTAATTGTGTACGTAGTGGTTTTAATAAACATTGTACTCCTGTGGAGGACCAGTGGATGTAGAGTGGTTTACCTCGAACCACTTATATTTGTGTGTATTTTACATTCTATCCTTACTGTTTTAATATCAACATGTGATTTAAAGTATACATATTGTGAAAACCCTGTACGCATCAAGCAAACAGGAGATTACCAAGTTGATGTATTTGCAGCAACTCAATATCAGTCTTTCGCTATGCAAATAACTTCAAAAAAGATACAGCTTATTCAAACCCCCTTTTCTAAGCTGTTTACTGTATACTCTGTGGCCAACAATTGTTATCTGAGCAGTTGATTCTAAAAAGAGTCGGTCGATTTTTAACTGAATCAGATCCACGAAAATCACTAGCTTTTAAAAACTTTAGTGTTATATTTTCATCATTTATCCTACTTCTATAATGAACACCTCCATGATAAATAAAGTTCCTATGTTTTCCATTAATGAGTTTGATGACCGGAGAATTAGGATGGAAGCTCATCTTGTAGCAATGCATAAAGAAATGATATTCATCATCCAGGAAGGACCAGTACAAATAATGAAGGTCAATCCAGCTGCAAGGATGGAAGGACAGTCTCATGCTGAAATGCTCAAGAAGAAACATGAATAGTGGACAACCGATGATCACAAGCGTGCGAACCTGGACAATGTTGCCAAGAATGCGCTATTTGTCACTCTCGACAAATGCACATTCTCTAAGATAAAAAGATGTAAGACAGCCAAACAAATCTGCAAAAAACTCTAGCTCATTTGCAAGGGAACTGAGCTCTCGAAAGAAAATAAAATTTCTAAACTAACTCAACAATTTGAGTCTTTTGAAATAAAATCTTCAGAAATGCTTGAGGAGCTTGGCCGTAGATTTACCGGCATTGTCGGTGAACTTGAATCATTGGGTAAAATGTATACCTAATTTTTTTTTAAAAATATTTAGATCACTCCCTGCCCGATGGGACATAAAAACCATAGATATGCGTGTGTCCTGTAACTTAAATGATATTTCCACTTTTGATCTCTTCTCACACCTAAAAGCATTCGAGTATGATATAAAGGAGATAGAGAAATCTGAAGAGTCACCTATCAAGACTACATCACTGGCTGCTGTATCTAATAAGAAACATAGTTCAGCACCCAACACATCCAAATCGGCATGCAAGGCAGCAGACAGTGACGAAGACATCACGTCGCAAGACGAGATGGCTATGCTCATGCATAAATTACAGAAGTTCAGCAAACATTCTGGAAAGGCCCCATATAGGCCCAACCATTTAACAAGCTAAGCTCTGAATCCCCTTCATATGGGGATTCTAACCTATATTATAATTGTAAAAAGCCAGGACATTATTGCAAATAAGTGTCCTCATCCAAAAGTGTAAAAGTTACCCGAAGCTGAGCAACTGGAAAAGGATGAGAAGAGGCGTGCCTGGAGAAATAAGCTCAAGGCCCTGATTGGTGAATCAGAAGACTTTATCGCATCGAACAATATCGAGGAGTGCCTATATGCGATCATTGACAGTGACTCCCCCGATGATGAAATTGAGGATAAAGCATATATGTGCTTTATAGCCAAAGAAACAGAGGTTAATGATGATGAGGTAAGCTCAACCTTAACTATTCTTATTAATGCATCACATACGTTTGAAAATATGATGAATGAAGTTAAAACCATTCAAAATCCCATGAGACACTCATAAAAAAAACTCATGCAAAACAATCATCAACTTTCAAAAGAACTAAATGAGGAAAAGTCTTATAGTGAGTGCAAGACAAATGATTATACTTTACTCGAAGCTAAAGTACAAGCTGATCACAACTCAGTCCTGTCTGATTCCTCTTGTTACGTACGTAATTCCTTATGCATAACGTACGTAAAAAGTAGAATTTAGCGTACGTAAGTCCTTAAGCTTAGCATACGTAATGGCCTTCTGTACTTGGCCAAAATCCAACTGTTCCTATCCGACGTCTCGACATACATAATACAAACATACGGCATACTGAATACAGATACTGGATCCAATAACATTCTCATATGATATACCCGATATCAAAATTAAAACAACCTGATATATGATATCCTCAAATGTAGTTGTCAACTAAGATGACAATTATACAAATACGACTGTCTCAGTTCTCAATTTATTTTATCCATACTATATAGACACCAAGCTATACAATATATCTCAGATAAAATAACACGAAAAATTTATACTGAAAATCCGGGTATTACACAGAGCATACCACAAGGGCCTTTGACGCTACACGCTTTACTTCGGCCGAAAATGCAGAATGGTTTGAGCAACGAGCTCATTCCAAACTTCTAGTCGAGAAAGATATCGCACAGGAGGTCGAAGATAAATTCAACCTATCTCAATGTTTCAGTCACCTACATTGGGAAAATGCCTAGAAACTCCCCGATCATTACTATGCTAATTTTGTTCGTGAATTCTACGCCAATATAGAGGCAAAAGGCAAAGATGACGGCATTATTAGAAGCACGATTAGAGGGATAGCAGTTGTAATCACTGAAAGCTCGATAAACCACTCTTTCCACACTCCGGGCGAGGGGTAAAAAGTAAATTTCAGAAAATCTTTCAATGCCTCAGGAGGACCTCTTTGGAACACTAGTGGTGCCATGGCGCGGTTTGGCATTCAGTACACTCCCTCCTCGAAAGATGGAATGAAGATCGGGACCTTATCTTTCACCGCCCAGCACCGCCTCATTTTATACCTTCTCGGCACAAATGTTCTTCCTCATTTGAGTAGTAAAAATGAGGTACGAGTTGGTGATTTATACTTTTTGGATAAAATGGTGCATGGGCTAGGTGCTATATAGGGATTGAACTACGTGAGTATCATATACAATGACATGTGTGATTTCCTCCGAAATAAAAGCCCCAAGCACTCCATTCCATATCCCTGGTTGATCACGTTGATACTCGAGCAGGCGGACGTTGTCTTCTCATATGCCAACCGCACTGTAATAAAAGACCAGGACAAATTGAGGCGTGCTACATGTAGCCGAATGGGTATTGAGTTCGAAGAGAATCCGCAATGCGAGAAGGAGACACATTCTCCAAGCAACGAAGCTGATGGCAAGAGCCCTTCACCAGAGCCCACCACATCCCGCCATCACCACCAGTCCCCGTCCCTCCTCCGTCGCATATGGGAGGTAGTGTAATATCCGCAATTTCGGATTTATGGTAATTTTACTTTTTCGGCGGAGGTCCGTTTCGACGACTCGCTTGGGACCGTCTCATCATTTTGAGAATGATTAATTCTGCACTTTTTGTCATCCGAGTTCGTTTCGGTATTGTTTTGTTGAGTTCCGTGTTTCTTAACAACTTTTCCGCACTCGAGTTCGATTCTTGTGAATCTCATCCGAAATTACTGTTTCGAGTTTCCTGTAAGTCCGTTTAACTTTGTTAGACGTGTTGTAAACTTCGGTTTGGTTATTCGATCACGTATCGTGATTTTCGAACGTTTTGGGCCATTTTCGTAATTTCCGAAAGTTTGGGGTAATTACCTTCCGTTGTCGAATTTCGAGCCTTCGGGTGGTCGGAATCGTGTGTTCTCTTAGCTCTTAGATTCGTCTTTGCGAGTACTTCGTGACCGTATCTTCGATTCGTATTCAGGTTCGAGTTTCGGTGTCGTTTTCTTGAGTTCAGTGTTATTAAACGACTTTTCCCAAATATGAGTCGACTTTGTAAAATCACCATAAATTCTTTAAAACTCCAAAGACTTTGAATCTTTTCAATATTATAGAGAATCAATTTAGCTTTCCAATGGTTCAAACGGTGAGTCAATCGGAGTCCGGACGAGAGAGTTATGGTCGAAATAGCTCAGACACTCATTTTCCAGTTTTGGCCGAGCAGCCTGTACCCTGTGCCGCGGCACACTTAGGCTGGGCCGCGGCACACAGTCCAGATTAGCCTATTTCTGCGGATTTTGTGAGATGAATGCTCATTTCATCTCTCCGTTCATTCCTCCTCCTCTTGGGCAATCTTGTGGGCGATTTTTGGGCGTTTTGCATCATCAATCCCAGAGAACTTCATATTCTTCAAGTTTTTGGTGTGGATTAACAACTCCAACAATTGTTCTTCATCATTAATCCAAGGTAAATTCTTGAAACCCTACTTTTGAGTGAATTGTGGGTTTTTGTTCGTTTTGTCCGATTTAACCGTAATAACTTAGATTTGTGATGTATTGATGATTATTTAGATGTATTCTATCATTTCCCTTGTTATTCCATGGTTGGATCGTTTCGATTCGTTATTTTGGTCGAGTTCTTAGTCAACGCCTTGAAGGTGTCCGACAAAAGGTCTTAGAGGGGGGATTGGGCGTTGTATGATTATTATCCATCGTATGATTGTTGATTTATCATTGGTATGACTTAGGGACGAAATTCTTGTGAAGAACTCGAGTCGGAACCCTTAGTTCGTTGTCTTCTTGGGTCCGAGCTTCGGTCGAACCGTGTTCTTGAGTATTCGGTAGCGGTTATTAAGGCAAGTATTTTACTATACGAATTGTGTCTTGTGAATAGGGACGTCGTATTATGGTTGTGATGCATTGGTTTACTTTCGTGTATATGCTTCGTATGAATTGATTATTACAAACAATTGATGGTAACGATAATACCTTCACTTAGTTAACATCGTGGAATTGTGTTGGATGTGCAAATCATCTAAGTTTGTGCCGGGCGTGGTTGGTCATTGTTGAGTCGTTGTGATGATCATGATATTTGTGTTGTTTTGGTTTACATACTTGATTGTACATTTTGGTGTAATGTGGAATGGCTTGACATTTGATGATTATGAGTTGTGTCGTGTCGATGTGTGTGCGTGTGTTCCAGGTAGGGTCTGACGAGGCCTCTGGAGTTCAGTACATGATGTGTACGAACAAGGTGTGTGATCCAGGTAGGGTCAGCGAGACCTGCGGAGTTTGGTACATGATGTGTACAAACAAGGTGTGTGATCCGGGTAGGGTCAGCGAGACCTCCGGAGTTCGGTACATGATGTGTACGAACGATGTGTGTGGCGGGTAGGGTCCGTTGAGGCCTCGGAGTTCGGTACATGATGTGTACGAGCAGTGTGTGTGGCCGGGTAGGGTCCGTTGAGGCCTCGGAGTTCGGTACATGATGTGTACGAACGGTGTGTGGTCGGGTAAGGTCCGTCGAGGCCTCCGGAGTTCGGTACATGATGTGTACGAACAATGATCGTGTAGCAGTGATTGTTTGGGTAACATTTTAAATATGGATATCGGACTCATAATGATATATTATTTAGTGTGCTTTGAAACGAGAATCGGGCTAAGGCCCTAATGTTTACGAAAAGGATTTGTAAATTGGGACTCGAGGTCCAAAAGAATTTACCTTTAAAAATCCCGAGATGATGTGTTCCTTTTCAAATATCTCTTACTTGAGTTCGAAATTCTAAAACTTCTCGGGAACATTTTGATAATTGATTTCCGTATTAAATTCGTAGTTGCTATTTACTTGTTGCATTTTGTATCGCTTTATACTTGCACTAGTAAAATAGTGGAGTTTTACTAACCCCCGAGTAATCGGGGGGTGGATGTCTGTTCTGCGTCCAGGTACATGCAGGAGCAGGGGAGCGATCACGGGATTGGCACAAGGGGATGACGAGTGCGATACTAATCAAGAGTCGAGAGTTGGTAGAGTTTGGTTGTATTGTTAGAGTTGATTCGGTCTTCCATTGTATTGTGTTTCGACCCTGTGTGGGTAATGTTGTTTAGTCGATTACATTAATGGAGTAGTGTGACCTCATCGGTCTGTGTGTTTATGTGTAAGTGACCTTAACGGTCTGTATTATTATGTTGTTTGACCCTGGCCGGGCAAGCATTTGGTTGTTTATGGATGTTTAGCCTGGTAGATCCTTGCGGAAAGGGTCTACGGCGTGTAACATTCCCATACGTTTTTGGGGGTGTTACATTTATGGTATCGGAGAATAGGTTGCGGAAACCTAGGCTGTCGGGTCGATTCGAGTCGTGGTTTGTCGAGTAATGTGTTGTCTTGTCGTTCGAGTCGTCAGATGACAAGTTGAGTTGTGCGTAGTCACAACGTGTCGGATATGTTGTCGGATGAGATTAGTATCGTGGGCGACCGTCATCTCCGTGCGGCCTGTGGACGTAAGTCTCCTCTTTTATGCGAAGTACCTGTGTATCATGAGTTTATCTAAATGAGTTAATTGCGGTGCATAATTTTATTTGCACGGTGTTATGAATATAGTTGTATTTAATACATACATATAATATACGTATAAAACTGGGCCTATTGTTGTTTTACCTTTGAACCACTGTGAGGTGTGGTATGGTGTGAAAATTGAGAACCTTGTTGGGTTTCGAATATGGTATCGACGATTGAGTTCGTGAGAAACTCCGAGGAATGGTTTTGTTGTATGTTTAAACTAGATCTTTGTGAGATGTATTCAATTGGATTGTGCATGTTGGACGGTATTCCTTTTTCATTGCGTGAGTTCTTTTGTAATGGCTTTCGGTATTTTACATTTGAGTTTTATTTCAAAACCGATTCCCTTAACCGAGTTTTTGGCATTATGGCCTTGATCGTTTTGGCGAAATTCTTATGACGGTATTTAGTATTTTGTAAATGGCTTTTATGAGTTTTGAAATATTACCGTCATCGACCTTTTGGCATTTTGTAAATGGTTTTTATCACAGTGGGTTCGTAGCGGGACCCACGGCGCTATAATGTTCCGTGTAATTATCTGAAATTTTTGGGCATTCTAGCCCATTGAATTATCTTTGAAAACTTTGAGTACCTTAGAAAATAAATTTGAGACGTACTTTTAAAATAAATTATTTTCTCGTGGTACATCCAAGGTGCCACAATATGTTTCAAGATTCTTCTACCTCGAGGACCAAAATGTTTTGAGATATTTCCAATATTTTAGAAACACTTTTACTTAGACCCGAGGGTCGAATATTTCCGAAAGTTTTTCACGAAAAGAAAGTGTCCTCATTTTTATCGAATGCGAAATAGTTTTCCAAAGTCTCGATAACGATGTTTCACGATTGTACTTTTTTTTTTTTGAAGGGTGATACTCAAGATCAATCGGGGTTACAAAAATTGTTTTCAAAAGGAGGTTTTCGTTTTAAAACCTATCTATTCCCGTTTGAGGTGGTATGTATGTGTGATGTTCGCGTTGTCGTTATGATGTTTGCTCCCGAGTATGATCGAATTGGTGGCATGAACGTCGAGGCGTTGCCACACATTTGTTGTACTAGCCCTCTGTGAGAGGTGTGAATTGGTGTTTACTGTTTATCGCCTCGTGGTGATTTGCGTGATGTCGCACGAGTGTGAGCTGTTGAATCTTGGGTTTGTACGTTTGTGTACATGTGTGATTGTTTCATAATGTTAGTAATTATGTGCTGGTTATCGTTCGGGCCGTTGAGGTCGCCGAACGATACCATCGTTGTTGTAGTGTTTGTGTGTGTATTACTTTATGATGGTAATCGTTGTATATGATATGTGTTATGATTCTTTGTTGTGCTGAGTTGGCATCTCCGCTATATTGTTTTGCGACGTTATACCCCATTGTATCTAGCATTTGTATTTTCGGTATGCCGAGCCGAGGTGTTTCAACCGTGATGTGCCGGGGCATGCACGTGTAAATTGTCCTTCTCGTCGATGCTGCGTTTGAGGACACCGAATTGATTTGCGGGTGGCTCACGAGACTTTCGGAGTTCGCGCCCGGCCACGAGATATCGGGATCGACTCAGAGACCCATGGGAGATTTTCTGTCGGATGCTTTTTGTGTTTTGACCTTGTTTCCGTTGTTGTGAGTTGCGGGACGACATTTCTTTTATAAGAGGTCGGATGTAATACCCATACTATATTTGACTTCGCAGTTTCTCCTTCTAAATTCTATCGACTTGCACGTGTTCGTCGATACTTTTGAACTTGTTTGATGTCTCGGTTGTCATCGTTCGGCCGGTTGTGACCTTGTTTCGGATCGACTGTTTATCATCGTGACCTTCCCGAGTTCGGTTCGATTCTTGTGAGCCTTGTTTGGAAGTAATATCTTTCACTTTCTACGAGTTCTTTTAATGCAGGTTGAAGTGGGGACTTGGAGTCATTGTTCGACTGTTGTAATTCGATCATTGTTATTTGATCATTATTGTTCGATCATTTTTATTTGATCGTTGTTGTTCGATCATCGTTATTTGATCATTGTTGTTCGATCATTGTTATTTGATCGTTGTTGTTCGATCATTGTTATTTGATCATTGTTGTTCGATCATTGTTATTTGATAGTTGTTGTTCGATCATTGTTATTTGATCATTGTTGTTCGATCATTGTTGTTCGATCGTTGTTGTTCGAACGGGGTTGTCTGACTGTTGTTGCCTGATCTCGTACTGCGAAGAATTGTCGTTCACCGTTAGTCAACTGTTTCGAGTGTGGCCAAGTGGGTCACCGATCAGTGCATTGTGAGACCGTTGCCAAGATGTTCGGGAATTGGGTTTTCGTTCCTACTCGGGGAGTGCCTGGTGGTGTCCCGTGATGTAGTTGTGTATCGTACTTCGTGCTGTAATTCGTGTAGAAATTGTTATTTGTTGCGTGAACTTTTTGGTTTTGTTTGTATTCTACCATGATGTTTTATTTTAAGTTTCGGGACGAAACTTATTTTTAATAGGATAGAATGTAATGTCCGGTATTCTCGTTTTCTGTTATCTTGAATTCTTTGTGTCTTGACGTCGGACATTTTCTTGTTGACGAGAATCGGAGTGAATTCTATCATAATACTATATTTGTTTCTACGGCATAGTCGTTGTGGTCGGGTGCGACTTGTTGTCGCGTGCGTTTCTTTGATTAAATGTGTGCATGTGATGTGTTGTTAATTACTCGTTATTGTTTTGAATCATTGTCGGTGGCGTTGTTATGGTCGTCGTGGGGCGTATTTTCACGCTGTATGTTCTTTCGCGTTGCTTGTAACGTTTCGCCGTTGAGCGCGATTTTTTTTTTTCGGTTTTTGTGTATCCCGTTGAGTTTTCCTGGCGGGATATTGCTTCTCCCTACTTGATTTAAGTTTCGGGACGAAACTTCTTTTAAGGAGGGTAGAATGTAATATCCGCAATTTCGGATTTATGGTAATTTTACTTTTTCGGCGGAGGTCCGTTTCGACGACTCGCTTGGGACCGTCTCATCATTTTGAGAATGATTAATTCTGCACTTTTTGTCATCCGAGTTCGTTTCGGTATTGTTTTGTTGAGTTCCGTGTTTCTTAACAACTTTTCTGCACTCGAGTTCGATTCTTGTGAATCTCATCCGAAATTACTGTTTCGAGTTTCCTGTAAGTCCGTTTAACTTTGTTAGACGTGTTGTGAACTTCGGTTTGGTTATTCGATCACGTATCGTGATTTTCGAACGTTTTGGGCCATTTTCGTAATTTCCCAAAGTTTGGGGTAATTACCTTCCGTTGTCGAATTTCGAGCCTTCGGGTGGTCGGAATCGTGTGTTCTCTTAGCTCTTAGATTCGTCTTTGCGAGTACTTCGTGACCGTATCTTCGACTCGTATTCAGGTTCGGGTTTCGGTGTCGTTTTCTTGAGTTCAGTGTTATTAAACGACTTTTCCCAAATATGAGTCGACTTTGTAAAATCACCATAAATTCTTTAGAACTCCAAAGACTTTGAATCTTTTCAATATTATATAGAATCAATTTAGCTTTCCAATGGTTCAAACAGTGAGTCAATCGGAGTCCGGACGAGAGAGTTATGGTCGAAATAGCTCAGACACTCATTTTCCAGTTTTGGCCGAGCAGCCTGTACCCTGTGCCGCGGCACACTTAGGCTGGGCCGCGGCACACAGTCCAGATTAGCCTATTTCTGCGGATTTTGTGAGATAAATGCTCATTTCATCTCTCCTTTCATTCCTCCTCCTCTTGGGCAATCTTGTGGGCGATTTTTGGGCGTTTTGCATCATCAATCCCAGAGAACTTCATATTCTTCAAGTTTTTGGTGTGGATTAACAACTCCAACAATTGTTCTTCATCATTAATCCAAGGTAAATTCTTGAAACCCTACTTTTGAGTGAATTGGGGGTTTTTGTTCGTTTTGTCCGATTTAACCGTAATAACTTAGATTTGTGATGTATTGATGATTATTTAGATGTATTCTATCATTTCCCTTGTTATTCCATGGTTGGATCGTTTCGATTCGTTATTTTGGTCGAGTTCTTAGTCAACGCCTTGAAGGTGTCCGACAAAAGGTCTTAGAGGGGGGATTGGGCGTTGTATGATTATTATCCATCGTATGATTGTTGATTTATCATTGGTATGACTTAGGGACGAAATTCTTGTGAAGAACTCGAGTCGGAACCCTTCCGTTCGTTGTCTTCTTCGGGGTCCGAGCTTCCCGGTCGAACCGTGTTCTTCGGAGTATTCGGTAGCGGTTATTAAGGCAAGTATTTTACTATACGAATTGTGTCTTGTGAATAGGGACGTCGTATTATGGTTGTGATGCATTGGTTTACTTTCGTGTATATGCTTCGTATGAATTGATTATTACAAACAATTGATGGTAACGATAATACCTTCACTTAGTTAACATCGTGGAATTGTGTTGGATGTGCAAATCATCTAAGTTTGTGCCGGGCGTGGTTGGTCATTGTTGAGTCGTTGTGATGATCATGATATTTGTGTTGTTTTGGTTTACATACTTGATTGTACATTTTGGTGTAATGTGGAATGGCTTGACATTTGATGATTATGAGTTGTGTCGTGTCGATGTGTGTGCGTGTGTTCCGGTAGGGTCGTGAGGCCTGCGGAGTTGGTACATGATGTGTACGAACAAGGTGTGTGATCCGGTAGGTCCAGCGAGACCTCCGGAGTTTGGTACATGATGTGTACAAACAAGGTGTGTGATCCGGGTAGGGTGCAGACGAGACCTGCGGAGTTCGGTACATGATGTGTACGAACGATATGTGTGGCCGGGTAGGGTCCGTTGAGGCCTCGGAGTTCGGTACATGATGTGTACGAACAGTGTGTGTGGCCGGGTAGGGTCCGTTGAGGCCTCGGAGTTCGGTACATGATGTGTACGAACAGTGTGTGTGGTCCGGGTAAGGTCCGTCGAGGCCTCCGTAGTTTTGTACATGATTTGTATGAACAATGATCGTGTAGATGTGATTGTTTTGGTAACATTTTAAATATTGATATCGGACTCATATTTATATATTATTTAATGTTATTTGAAACGAGAATCGGGCTAAGTCCCTAATGTTTACGAAAAGGTTTTGTAAATTGGGACTCGAGGTCCAAAAGAATTTCGCTTTAAAAATCCCGAGATGATGTGTTCCTTTTCAAATATCTCTTACTTGAGTTCGAAATTCTAAAACTTCTAGAACATTTTGATAATTGATTTCCGTATTAAATTCGTAGTTGCTATTTACTTGTTGCATTTTGTATCGCTTTATACTTGCACTAGTAAAATAGTGGAGTTTACTAACCCCGAGTAATCGGGGGTGGATGTCTGATACTGCGTCCGGTACATGCGAGTTCGGGAGCGATCACGGGATTGGCACAAGGGGATGACGAGTGCGATACTAATCAAGAGTCGAGAGTTGGTAGAGTTTGGTTGTATTGTTAGAGTTGATTCGGTCTTCCGTTTGTATTGTGTTTCGACCCTGTGTGGGTAATGTTGTTTAGTCGATTACATTAATGGAGTAGTGTGACCTCATCAGTGCTGTGTTTATGTGTAAGTGACCTTAACGGTCTGTATTATTATGTTGTTTGACCCTGGCCGGGCAAGCATTTGGTTGTTTATGGATGTTTAGCCTGGTAGATCCTTGCGGAAAGGGTCTACGGCGTGTAACATTCCCATACGTTTTTGGGGGTGTTACAGGTAGTCAGTTGCATCAGAGAGGACCAAGAGATTATTAAGCAGAGCTGAAAAAGGTGAACGATCGTCTCGATCAATCAGACGAACAGATGGCACGCATTCAGCAGCATTTCGGCATAAGACCACCATCACCACAACTTGGGCCATCGACTTAGTTTTATTTTATTTTATTTGTTTTATTTTTATTTTTCTTTGAAATTATGGATTTCTTTTTTATTTAAATTGTTTAAACATGGTTTTCTAGTTTTGTTTTTGTTCAAGTTCTTTTTAGGTATTGCTCTGGGGATTGAATCATCCGTACCATACGACAGGGAAGTCCTCGTTCTTTTTCTTCTATCTTTTCAGTACATTAAGGGCAATGCTTATTTCTAAAGTGTGGGGTGATATTTCGGAAAAATATGAATTTTTAACAAAAAAAAAATATAGTTAAGATGAATTTGAACTATATGATACTCACCTCAGGAGATTTGTTTATACAAATTTGAAGGTAAAATGACCATGGGTTAAACTTGAATTTTCGATGAATTGTCAAACTCATTTGTTTCTAATTTTTTTTTTTTGTGAATTCATAAAAAAATATAGTTAAGAACTTGTGAGCTTTTGAGCCGTTATTTGCTTACTATCATGCAAAGTTTTCATTGTCTGAGAGTGCTATTTGCGTTGTGAAACTCTGAGATTTGCATTGGTATCTTGCTCAAAACTACAAAGTGTATGCAAATTAGTGAAAGTGATTTTAGGCGATTTCTGATTCAGATTTTCAATCCTTTCGGCCTACCCCAAGATTATTAATTCCCTCGTTAACCCAATTGTATTGGGCAATTAAGGCAGTTCCAATGGAATTGAAGAAGCTGGACAAGATAGACTGCTCCAAATGTCTGAATTAGATGAGTTAAGAAACGAAGCGTATGAAAATTCTCGGATCTACAAAGACAAATTTAAGAAACTTCATAACCGGAAACTTAACCTCGAGCACCTTGAACCAGGTACGAAAGTACTTTTATTTAATTCTCGTTTGCCATTATTTCTAGGTAAGGTAAAATCACACTGGACGGGACCCTTTGAGGTTGAGGAAGTATATCCATATCGAGTAATTAGACTGATAAATCCACGAACTCAGAGTCATTTCAGGTGAATGGACACAGGGTGAAGCCTTATTTTGAAAATCAGAAAATTCCTCATGGAGAGAGCATAACTCTTAGAGAGCCATCGCACGACTAAAACAGGAAGTTGTCAAGCAAATGACATTTAACAAGCCCTTGTTGGGAGGGAACCCAATTTTTTTTATTGCTTTTCTTATTATTTATTTTCAAAAAAATCAAAAAAAATCAAAAAAATAAAAATAAAATCAGAAAATCAAAAAAAAATAAACAAAATAAAAAAATAAAAAAATCAAAAAAATATAAAAAAAAACGCTGTACGACATTGCCGAAGACACAGTGCAAACTGGACCATTTCCAGCGTCGTGCCATTTTTTTTTTTGTAAAAATTGCTGTACAACACGGCGCAAACTGGACCGTTTCCAGCGCCGTGTCATTTTTTGTAAAAATTGCTGTACAACACGGCGCAAACTGGACCGTTTCCAGTGCTATGTTGTGGTAGAGAGTTTTTAAAACAAGTCGGCCCTCCTCATTGTCATTCTTCTCACCCTACCTCCGACCCCTTTTCCCCTACAAATCCATATTTTTCAATTTTTTTCTTTAGATTAGTTAATTTCAGCACAAAAACACCACAATCCACCTCTTTTCATTATATCAATTAGGATTTCTCCATAAAATCATCATCAAGGTGTAACACCCCAAGCTAGGCGGATATTACAGTGCCATGGACCCCTGACTGGGACCCACCAGGCGAATGAAAATTAACGACTTAAATAATATAATTGCAGTACCGAACCACATTATATCATCAATTACTCCGATGAGGAGTTTCATTACAACACACCTAAGATCATACAGAATACATGTATATTTTATATGAAGATAAAATATACAACACTGAATAAAATGAGTAATTCAAACAGAAGTTTGCAGCGGAAATAAAATGAAGAAAACACGAATGACTGAAAGGATTGGGGCCCCCGACTAGTATCACTGGGACTCCTCGCCTTCCATGTTCTCTTCCCATGCTTTAGCCTTGCCATGACCTGAAAACATCCCCAACGGGGTCAGTTACACAGAACAACAATCCTCAAGAGTTGAATAAACACAATCATGATATATCTTAATTATGAAATGACGCTGAAGAGAGGCATCATAGTACGCCCGTAATGGTATGTGCAAGTGCACAAAACGAGTGTCCGGACAGACCCGTCGTTGTACCTAATTAGTCTCACGGAGGTATGTTACCATGTGCACAGTCCAATATGTCGGTGAACCCAACACATGACCATCTCGTGCCCGACTAAAAATTCCACACATCCCCACCCGGCCACGCAATATGAACCCAGAAGGTCATATGAACAAGAATGACCATGAAGAATATTAATGAATAACAATTCGACAAAGTCAAGGATGTCTCACCGAGATGAATTAATAGTGAAATGAATGATAGCTCAATGAAATGATTGGAACTGTCGTTCCTCGTGAATGAAGTGATTAATTGACAATGACAAGTCTCGATATGGTTAATACCATATGAATGAGTTATGATTATGAATGAACAACAACGAAAGGAATGAATATCCTTTTAACCGAGTAAGAATCAACTTACCTTAACACCGGTGATGATACGTCCTCTCTCGAACAACGTCCTAAGGGAAACTACCGGTCGATCGAACAACCTTGAATAACACAATTATCAACAACTCGCTTAATATACGAATCAATAGCGATCATAACTAATTAAAGATGTCGATACAATAAATCCAAACTCATTGAGGCATTTCGACAAACACCTTGAAAACAATCTCCCATCCTAAACAACTAATCCCATTTGTATCGAAAACCAACTTCTATTGAATGATCCAATCCACCAAAACACCATCAATACAATCAATAATCCAATAGGAATACTCAAATCGAGTTTACGATAACATTAAATTGCAAAACCCAATTCCAAGTCAACCTTCAAAGTGTTCTTGAGAAAAACTTCCAACAATCAGATGATAACTCGTAAAAACTCATAATCATACGTATATCCATCACAAATCATGATTATACCACCCAAAACATCATGCTCCAACTCAAAATCGAATTCAAGGCTTGATGAAGTTACCTTAGATTAGGATGAAGAATCCACAAATATGTTGTTGATCCACACTACAACTTGAAGAAGATGAGAATCTCTGAGTTTTGATGATGTTAAAACACCTAAAAATCGCTCACCAATCGCCCAAGGAGGAGAGGAAGAAGTAAAATGGTGAAATGTGTTTGTTCTCCACAACAAACGCAGATATAAGAAAAATCTGTACTGTGTGCCGCGACACGGGCTGAGTGTGCCACGGCACAGGGCCAAAAATCTACCCAGGTGCTCGGCAGTGTGCCGCGGCCCGGCCGGCAGGAGCCGCGGCCCCCGGTACAGACGGGTCATCCAAAATTAGCAAAATGTGTGTGCCGCAGCGCACACTCCCTTGTGCCGCGGCGCACACCACTCGGGTCCAAAAATGACGAAAAACGACCCGGAAAGAGAATAAAAGCAATAGGATTCAATATTTGAGAATAATAACATGAAATGAAAGTGTGGAAACCCCAAAACGGTGGTTCCAAGTAATGATTACAAGGGTTCGCCCAATAATAGCACGATTTGAACAAGGAGGAGATTTGAAATGACATGAACTCCAATGTCAACATCGACTAATGAATCAATTACAATAATCAAGATAATATTCTTGTCTCGATTTCCAAGCAAGGTTGAAACAATGAACCATATCGATACACGACTCAAAGTTACTCCGAACGGTGAACACGAATGAATGAATGTGGATGATGAATGATTATTAATAAGTGAAAATTACTGAGTGACAATTACTGAATGATAATGACTGGATTACAACCGGGTATTACATACACCCCCCCTTAAAAGAGTTTCGTCCCCGAAACTAAGAGTCAAACAACTCGGGATAACTCCCCCGCATACTATCCTCGGTTTCCCAAGTATCCTCTTCGACTCCGTGTCTAGACCACTGGATCTTAACCAAAGGAATCGTCTTGCTTCTCAGCTCTTTGATTCGTCGTTCTAAGATTCGTACGGGATGCTCCTCATACGTATGATCATCCGCTATCTCGATCTCACCAAACTGAAGTATGTGACTAGGGTCGGCAACATACTTCCGCAACTGGGAGACGTGAAACACATTATGAATTAAGCTCAATGCCGGAGGTAAGGCCAATCGATAAGCTAGCTCGCCTACTCGATCCAAACTCTCAAACGGTCCAATGAATCTCGGACTCAACTTTCCCCTCTTCCCAAAACGGAAGATACCTCGACTCGGGGATACCTTGACCAAAACATGGTCACCCGTCTCGAACTCTAATGGCCGACGACGGTTATCTTCATAAGATTTCTGTCGACTCTAAGCGGTCAACAAACGACTCCTGGTCAAATCTACCTTCTCACGGGCGGCTATAAGCATATCGGGCTCGGTGCCGATTGATTCTGATAAGTCATCCCAACACAAAGGAGATCGACAACGACGACCGTACAAGGCCTCGTAAGGTGCCATCTTAATAGAAGCATGCCAACTATTATTGTACGTGAACTCGATCAACGGTAGTTGGGCTTCCCAATCATCTTTCCAATCGAGAACACATGCCCTCAACATGTCCTTCAAAGTCTGAATAGTCCTCTCTGATTGTCCGTGGGACTGAGGATGAAAAGCTGTGCTGAGATTAAACTGAGTTCCCATGGCACGATGAACTGATTTCCAAAAGTGTGACACGAATCGCCCATCACGATCAGAAACGATACTCTTAGGAGTACCGTGCAATCTCACTATCTCTTTGATGAACAACTGGGCAAGTCTCTCGGGACCCCACGTATCCTTAATCTCAAGGAAATGAGCTGACTTAGTTAGACGATCCACGATTACCCAAATTATATTCATTCCGCGGCGACTCGTCGGCAAACTCGTGATGAAGTCCATTGAAATATCCTCCCACTTCCACTCTGGAATAGGGAGCGGTTTCAGCATACCCACCGGTCGCTGATGTTCTATCTTAACTTGCTGACAGGTTAAACATCTCGAAACAAATTCCGCGACTTCTCGCTTCATATTACTCCACCAGTAATTTTGTTTCAAGTCTTTGTACATCTTGCTAGACCCCGGATGAATGGAATAAGGGGTAGCATGAGCTTCTCTCAAAATCGAGTTTTTCAACTCGTCGTTCGCCGGTACGCATAACCGATTCTTAAATCGCAAAAGTCCACCCTCGTGGACCACAAATCCAGAGGCTTTCCCCTGAGTCATATAATCTCGAATGCGTAACAAAAATGGGTCCGAACCCTGATTCTCCCTGATCGCCTCCTCAAGTGGTGATGAAATCTCTAACGTACAAAGTTGCCCTTATACTCGCTGTAACCAGACCTCGATCTCGGGTCTCAGAAATTCCTGCTGAAGTTCCTTTTGAACTGTTAATCGAGCAAGCATCTGCTCCTGAACAGACTTACGACTCAAGGCGTCAGTGACAACGTTTGCCTTGCCCGGGTGGTAAAGTATCTCAATATCATAATCTTTGATTAGTGCCAACCACCGTCTCTGTCGCATATTTAACTCCTTCTGAGTAAATATATACTTCAAACTCTTAAGATCCGTGAATATCTGGCAGGTAACGCCATAAAGATAATGATGCCAAATCTTCAATGCGAACACCACGGCTGCTAGCTCCAGGTCGTGGGTCGGATAATTAACCTCGTAAGGTCTCAATTGCCGTGAAGCATAAGCAATAACTTTCCCATTCTGCATTAGTACACATCCGAGACCCTGTCCGGACGCATCACTATAAACCACAAATCCTTCCGTCCCTTGCGGTAAAGAAAGGACGGGTGCTGAAATTAACCGGCTCTTGAGTTCGTCAAAACTATGTTGACACGCGTTGGACCACGTGTATTTCTTATCCTTCCGTAAAAGGTTCGTCATGGGTTGAGCAATTTTAGAAAATCCTTCCACAAATCGCCAATAATAACCAGTTAATCCGAGGAAACTTCCGATTTCCTTGACATTCTTCGGAGGTTGCCAATCTCGGATTGCCTCCGTCTTCTGAGGGTCGACACGAACTCCGTCTGATAAAATTACATGTCCGAGAAATGTCACTTCGGACATCCAGAACTCACATTTGGAAAACTTTCCATAAAGTTGCTCTCGTCTCAACACGTCGAGCACCTGATGAAGGTGAAACTTGTGCTCCTCCCGGTCACGAGAATAAATTAAAATGTCATCAATGAAGACAACCACGAACTGATCCAAATAATCGATGAAAAACCGATTTATTAACTCCATGAATACCGCAGGTGCATTAGTTAACCTAAACGGCATTACCACAAACTCATAATGAACATAGCGTGTTCGGAACGCCGTCCTTGCAATATCTGACTCTCGAATTTGTAACTGATGATATCCAGATCTTAAGTCGATCTTGGAAAATACGGAAGCTCCCTGAAGTTGATCCAAAAGATCATCGATACGGGGTAGAAGATATTTATTCTTGATCCTCACCCGGTTCAATTCCCGGTAATCAATACACAAGCGAAACGAACCATCCTTCTTCTTGACAAATAACACTGGTGCTCCCCACGGGGACGCACTCGGTCGGATATAACCTTTCTCGGTCAAATCCTCCAATTATTTCTTCAGTTCCTGCATTTCGGTCGGGGCCATCCGATACGGTGCCTTAGATATTGGGGACGTACCAGGCTCCAACTCAATTGTGAATTCTACATCTCTCTGTGGAGGTAGACCAAGTAACTCGTCTAGACATCGACATATTCTCTCACTACCGGAATATCTGACAATTACACTGATGATTTCTCGGTCTTGGTCATATAGCACCAATAACTGACACACCCCTGATTGAGTAATTTCACTGCTTTCATCAAGTTGATGACTCTCCCGGAACAGCTGGGATTACCTTACTGAAATACACATTCGACCCCATCGTCTGAAATGATAGTGACTATACACTTACGGACACTAATGACGGCATCGTGACGATCCATCTAATCAATACCCAAGATGACGCCGTCTCTCGGTAAATCTACCACGATTAGGTCTGCTAACCAATCACGTCCATGAAGCTGAATCGGACAATCCTTAATCTCACGATTCCCGATAATTCTTCTACCATCAGGTAGACCAATGACATAAGGCTCACAACTAGTAGCACTACCCAGACGTAGTCTACTCAAACATGACTCGGAAATGAATGAATGCAATGCACCAGTATCAAAAAAGGTACACAAAGGTTGAGATAGAATTTCGAGTGTACCTGAGATCATCCGGGCCTCCGGATCGTCGGTCTTCTTCATATCATAAATTCGGGGCTTGCCGGCCCCCAAACCGGATGTTCCCGTTTGATAGCTCTTAGCTCCATCTTTGTTTGCTCCCATCGTCTTGAACGACGCGGACTGAGTGGCCTGATTCTGAACCACTGAATGTCTCGGGGCCTGAGATGACGCCGGAGTAGGTTTAGAGTCTCTTCGGCAAAAACGGGCCTTATGCCCAGCAATCCCACAGTTATGGCACGTGACAGTCTGCCTCACACACTTGGTACTGAAATGACCCTGTTCTTCACAGTTGAAACAGGTGATGGCCAAACTGGCCGCTCGGGACTGATATTCCGTGGGCCTAGGCACCATAGGCGGTCGCTCAAAAAAAGTAGGGCCCGCACGAGGCTTCTTGAAGGTTGCCTGACTGCCTTCAGATTGATTACGTTTCTTTGACTTCTTGCTAGCAGATGAAGGTTGTTGCTTAGAAATCTCCTTAGCAGTAAGCTCATAAGTAAGAGCTTTCTCGGTGAATTCGGCCAGAGTGGTGCAATTGTGATTAAGAAACTGCATCCGCATACGAGGTTTCAACTTCTTGCTGAAATACTTGATCTTGTCCGCCTTGGAGTGAATAATAGACGAGGCGAAAGGAAGAAGCTCCTGAAATTTCTCGGCAATGGCGAGAACATCATCGTCCGCTGAGAGGTCGGGAGTGAGTAATTCTGATAACTTGGCCTCTATGAGTGGGGCCGGATAATACCTCTCCATCATGAGAGTTTTGAATTGATCCCAAGTACAAGATCCGTCGGTGGGCTTCAACGATAACCACCATGAATGAGCGCTCTTACCCAGATAGTAAGCCGCGACTAAAACTTTGTGCCCTTCGGGACACTCTACCATGGCAAACAACTTCTCAAAATGCTCAAGCCAGTGAACAATATCCGCCGACTCAGATGAGCCCTCAAAAGTAGGTGGTCTTTGGTGAGAGATGTCGCCAATAATACTGCTCACACTCCTCTCTTGCCTCTGAGGTGGCGGCGGAGGAGCCTGCTGATTCTGAGTAGCTGAGTTCTGTATCGTCTCCATGAGGCGTGCAATCTGAGTCATCTGGGCCATCATGCCCTGCATAAACGCGAGTGGATCAACCTGAATACCTTCTGAATGGCTGTGTCCCGGGTACGACTCCCTGACAGTGAATGATCATTTCCAGGAGAATGAGTTGTGGCGTCGCTGCTCGACGAATTAGCATTATTTCTCGCGTTCGCACGTGTATTCACACAAGTTCTCGGGATTTGACCCGCACCGCGGCCTCTTCCCCCGCGTCCTCTGCCAGCTCTCTCCATACTAAAGTAGGAAAGTTACATGATATTTATAGAATCGCATGAATGCCGCATTATGATTACGTCATGAAATGATAAAAATGAGCGCACACGCTCTACACAATGATTACGTGAATGATTAACTGACGTGACATGATTATCCGATGAAATTATTGAAATAATTATCTTCAACAAGTTAAGAAGATTAATGATAAGATCTTCAAGATCAACAACTGAGTAATGAAATGAACTGAGTGCTTAATGCGTTAACATGATCGACATGATCACAATGAAACTGATGATTGAGGACTGTTGACTGTTGAATGATGAATGAGTGATTCTTATTGCCAGAAATTATACCATGGCATCAGAAATCTTACTGTTCTTTGGTCTGAGGGGCTCGGCTCTTGCACAAGTCACACGTGGCGTGAAAGTCCAATGATACTAGTATGACGAACGATGATTTCAATGAGACATGACTCGGAAGGTAGTATTCAAAACCACGCTCCGATACCAACTCTGTAACACCCCAAACTAGGTGAATATTACAGCGCCGTGGACCCCCGACTGGGACCCACCAGGCAAATGAAAATTAACGACTTAAATAATATAATTGCACTACCGAACCACATTATATCATCAATTACTCCGATGAGGAGTTTCATTACAACACACCAAAGATCATACAGAATACATGTATATTTTATATGAAGATAAAATATACAACACTGAATAAAATGAGTAATTCAAACGGAAGTCTGCAGCAGAAATAAAATGAACAAAACACGAATGACTAAAAAGATTGGGGCCCCCAACTAGTATCACTGGGACTCCTCGCCGTCCACGTTCTCTTCCCCTGCTTTAGCCTTGCCATAACCTGAAAACAACATCCCCCAACGGGTTCAGTTACACAGAACAACAATCCTCAAGAGTTGAATAAACACAATCATGATATATCTTAATTATGAAATGACGCTGAAGAGAGGCATCATAGTACGCCCGTAATGGTATGTGCAAGTGCACAAGACGAGTGTCCGGACACACCCGTCCTTGTACCTAATTAGTCTCACGGAGGTACGTTACCGTGTGCACAGTCCAATGTGTCAGTGAACCCAACACATGACCATCACGTGTCCGACTAAAAATTCCAGACATTCCCACCCGGCCGCATAATATGAACCCAGAAGGTCATATGAACAAGAATGACCATGAAGAATATTAATGAATAACAATTCGACAAAGTCAAGGATGACTCACCGAGATGAATTAATAGTGAAATGAATGATAGCTCAATGAAATGATTGGAACCGTCGTTCCTCGTGAATGAAGTGATTAATTGACAATGACAAGTCTCGATATAGTTAATACCATATGAATGAGTTATGATTATGAATGAACAACAACGAAAGGAATGAATATCCTTTTAGCCGAGCAAGAATCAACTTACCTTAACACCGGTGATGATACGTCCTCTCTCGAACAACGTCCTAAGGGAAACTACCCGTCGCTCGAACAACCTTGAATAACACAATTATCAACAATTCGCTTAATATACGAATCAATAGCGACCATAACCAATTCAAGATGTCGATACAATAAATCCGAACTCATTGAGGCATTTCGACAAACACCTTGAAAACAATCTCCCATCCTAAACAACTAATCACATTTGTATCGAAAACCAACTTCTATTGAATGATCCAATCCACCAAAACACCATCAATACAATCCGTAATCCAATAGGAATACTCAAATCGAGTTTACGATAACATTAAATTGCAAAACCCAATTCCAAGTCAACCTTCAAAGTGTTCTTGAGAAAAACTTCCAACAATCCGATGATAACTCGTAAAAACTCATAATCTTACGTATATCCATCACAAATCATGATTATACCACCCTAAACATCATGCTCCAACTCAAAATCGAATTCAAGGGTTGAAGAAGTTACCTTAGATTAAGATGAAGAATCCACAAATATGTTGTTGATCCACACTACAACTTGAAGAATATGAGAATCTCTGAGTTTTGATGATGTTAAAACATCTTAAAATCGCCCACCAATCGCCCAAGGAGGAGAGGAAGAAGGAAAATGATGAAATGTGTTTGTTCTCCACAACAAACGCAGATATAAGAAAAATCTGCACTGTGTGCCACAACGCGGGCTGAGTGTGCCACGGCACAGGGCCAAAAATCTGCCTAGGTGCTCGGCAGTGTGCCGCGGACCGGCCGGCAGGAGCCGCGGCCCCCGGTACAGATGGGTCAGCCACAATTAGCAAAATGTGTGTGCCATGGCGCACACTCCCTTGTGCCGCGGCGCACACCACTCGGATCCAAAAATGACGAAAAACAACCCGAAAAGAGAATAAAAGAAATAAGATTCAATATTTGGGAAAAATAACACGAAATGGAAGTGCGGAAACCGAAAAATGGTGGTTCCAAGTAATGATTACAAGGTTCGCCCAATAATAGCACGATTTGAACAAGGAGGAGATTTTAAATGACATGAACTCCAATGTCAACATCGACTAATCAATCAACTACAACAATCAAGATAATATTCTTGTCTCGATTTCCAAGCAAGGTTGAAACAATGAACAATATCGTTACACGACTCAAAGTTACTCCGAACGGTGAACACGAATAAATGAATGTGGATGATGAATGATTATTAAAAGTAAAATTACCGAGTGACAATTACTGAATGATAATGACTGGATTACAACCGGGTATTACACAAGGCAACAATGTAAGTATTTTGAATTTCTTCAATTACTTGCTATGAATTCAATTTATGTTGCGTTTATGGGCATGTATCTATGTTTGTTCAATCAAACACATATGCTGGATTATGTGTAAGGATTTCATATATTGTTATGTTAAAATTGAATTATGTCAAGAATTATCTAGTTTTTGAAGAATGATATTTTACATAATGAAAGGTTGTAAATTCATGGTGTTGTGCTTAGATTCACATTGTTCAAATTCCTATTTGTATGTTTTAGAACCATTCATGTGCCTAGGGATTAGAATTTTTCTAAGGATTAGTGAATTTAGAAGCTTATAAACCACGCTTATAAGGTGTCCGTTAAAATGCTAATATGAAATTCTCTTGTAATATCTGTGTAGGATGACTAGAACGCGCAAGCGACGTGATGCTAGCCCATTACTATCTTCCTCCACCTCCGAGAGCGAAAATTCTTACACAGAGCATACCACAAGCACCTTTGACGCTACACGCTTTACTTCGGCCGAAAATGCAGAATGGTTTGAGCAACGAGCTCATTCCAAACTTCTAGTCGAGAAAGATATTGCACAGGAGGTCGAAGATAAATTCAACCTATCTCAATGTTTCAGTCACCTACATTGGGAAAATGCCTAGAAACTTCCCGATCATTACTATGCTGAATTTGTTCGTGAATTCTACGCCAATATAGAGGCAAAAGGGAAAGATGACTACATTATTAGAAGCACTGTTAGAGGGAAACCAATTGTAATCACTGAAAGCTCGATAAACCACTCTCTCCACACTCCGGGCGAGGGGTAAAAAGTAAATTTCAGAAAATCTTTCAATGCCCCAGAAGGACCTCTTTGGCACACTAGTGGTGCCATGGTGCAGTTTGGCATTTAGTACACTCACTCCCGGAAAGATGGAATGACGATCGGGGCCTTATCTTTCTCCGCCCAGCACCGCCTCATTTTGTACCTTCTCGGCACAAATGTTCTTCCTCGTTCGAGTAGTAAAAATGAGGTACGAGTTGGTGATTTATACTTTTTGGATAAAATGGTGCATGGGCTAGGTGCTATATAGGGATTGAACTACCTGAGTATCATATACAATGACATGTGTGATTTCCTCCGAAATAAAAGCCCCAAGCACTCCATTCCATATCCCTGGTTGATCACGTGGATACTCGAGCAGGCGGACGTTGACTTCTCATATGCCAACCGCACTGTAATAAAAGACCAGGACAAATTGAGGCGTGCTACATGAAGCAGAATGGGTATTGAGTTCGAAGAGAATCCGCAATGCGAGAAGGAGACACATTCTCCAAGCGACGAAGCTGACGGCGAGAGCCCTTCAGAAGAGCCCACCACATCCCGCCATCCGAACCATCACCACCAGTCCCCGTCCCTCCTCCATCGCATATGGGAGGCAATCAGTTGCATCAGAGAGGACCAAGAGATTATTAAAGCAGATTTGAAAAAGGTGAACGATCGTCTCGATCAATCAGACGAACAGATGGCACGCATTCAGCAGTATTTCGGCATAAGACCACCATCACCACAACCTGGGCCATCGACTTAGCTTTTTTTTATTTTATTTGTGTTATTTTTATGACTTCTCTTTTTTTTTTTTAGCTTGTTTAGACTATATTTTGCTGTCTGCATATTTTATTTTTCTTTTTATTTGAAATTATGGATATCTTTTTTATTTAACTTGTTTAAACATGGTTTTCTACTTTTGTTTTTGCTCAAGTTCTTTTTAGGTATTTCTCTGAGGATTTAATAATCCGTATCTTACGACAGGGAAGTCCTCTTTCTTTTTCTTCTATCTTTTCAGTACATTGAGGGCAATGCTTATTTCTAAAGTGTGGGGTGATATTTTAGAAAAATATGAATTTTTAACAAAAAAAAAATATAGTTAAGATGAATATGAATTATATGATACTCGCCTCAGGAGATTTGTTTATATAAATTTGAAGGTAAAATGACCATGGGTTAAACTTGAATTTTCGATGAATTGTCAAACACATTTGTTTCTAATTTTTTTTTTAATTCATAAAAAAATATAGTTAAGAACTTGTGATCTTTTGAGCCGTTATTTGCTTACTATCATGCAAAATTTTCATTGTCTGGGTGTGCTATTTGTGTTGTGAAATTCTGAGATGTGCATTGGTATCTTGCTCAAAACTACAAAGTGTGTGCTAAATAGTGAAAGTGATTTTAGGCGATTTCTGATTCAGCTTTTCAATCCTTTCGGCCTACGCCAAAAATATTAATTCCCTCGTTAACCCAATTGAGCTTATTGGGCAATTAAGGCAGTTTCAATGGAATTGAAACAAGCTGGATAAGAAAGACTGCTCCAAATGTCTGAATTAGACGAGTTAAGAAACGAAGCGTATGAAAATTCTCGGATCTACAAAGACAAATTCAAGAAACTTCATAATCGGAAACTTAACCTCAAGCACCTTGAACCAGGTACGAAATTACTTTTATTTAATTCTCGTTTGCGATTATTTCCAGGTAAGCTAAAATCACGCTGGACGGGACCCTTTGAGGTTGAGGAAGTAAATCCATATGGAGTAATTAGACTGATAAATCCACGAACCCAGTCATTTCAGGTGATTGGACACAGGGTGAAGCCTTATTTTGAAAATCAGAAAATTCCTCATGGAGAGAGGATAACTCTTAGAGAGCCGTCGCACGACTAAAACAGGAAGTTGTCAAGCAAATGACATTAAAAAAGCCCTTGTTGGGAGGGAACCCAATTTTTTTTATTGCGTTTCTTATTATTTATTATTTATTTTCATAAAAATCAAAAAAAAAATCAAAAAATCAAAATAAGAAACAAAATAAAAAAAATCAAAAAATCAAAAAATATAAAAAAATGTTGTACGACATGGCCGTAGACATGGCGTAAACTGGACCATTTCCAATGCCGTGCCATTTTTTTTGTTGTAAAAATCGTTGTACAACACGGCGCAAACTGGACCGTTTCCAGCGCCGTGTCATTTTTTTGTAAAAATTGCTGTACAACACGGTGCAAACTGGACCGTTTCCAGCGCTGTGTTGTGGCAGAGAGTTTTTAAAACAAGTCGGCCCTCCTCATTGTCATTCTTCTCACCCTACCTCCGACCCCTTTTCCCCTACAAATCCAAATTTTTCAATTTTTTTCTGTAGATTAGTTAATTTCAGCACAAAAACACCACAATCCACCTATTTTCATCATATCAATTAGGATTTCTCCATAAAATCATCATCAAGGAAACAATGTAAGTATTTTGAATTTCTTCAATTACTTGCTATGAATTCAATTTATGTTACATTTATGGGCATGTTTCTATGTTTGTTCAATCAAACACATATGCTGGATTATGTGTAAGGATTTCATATATTTGTTATGTTAAAATTGAATTATGTCAAGAATTATCTAGTTTCTGAAGAATGATATTTTACATAATGAAAGGTTGTAAATTTATGGTGTTGTGCTTAGATTCGCATTGTTCAAATACCTATTTATATGTTTTAGAACCATTGAAGTGCCTGGGGATTAGAAATTTTCTAAAGATTAGTGAATTTAGAAGCTTATAAACCACGCTTATAAGGTGTCCGTTAAAATGCTAATATGAATTTCTCTTGTAATATCTGTGTAGGATGACTAGAACGCGCAAGCGACGTGCTGCTAGCCCATTACTATCTTCCTCCACCACCGAGAGCGAAAATTCTTACACATAGCATACCACAAGCGCCTTTGACGCTACACGCTTTACTTCGGCCGAAAATGCAGAATGGTTTGAGCAACGAGCTCATTCCAAACTTCTAGTCGAGAAAGATATCGCACAGGAGGTCGAAGATAAATTTATCCTATCTCAATGTTTCAGTCACCTACATTGTGAAAATGCCTAGAAACTCCCCGATCATTACTATGCTGAATTTGTTCGTGAATTCTACGCCAATATAGAGGCAAAAGGCAAAGATAACTGCATTATTAGAAGCACGGCTAGAGGGACACCAGTTGTAATCACTAAAAGCTCGATAAACCACTCTCTCCACACTCCGGGCGAGGTGTAAAAAGTAAATTTAAGAAAATATTTCAATGCCCCAGAAGGACCTCTTTGGAACACTAGTGGTGCCATGGCGCGGTTTGGAATTCAGTACACTCCCTCCCGGAAAGATTGAATGAAGATCAGGACCTTATCTTTCTCCGCGCAGCACCTCCACATTTTATACCTTCTCGGCACAAATGTTCTTCCTCGTTCGAGTAGTAAAAATGAGGTACGAGTTGGTGATTTATACTTTTTGGATAAAATGGTGCATGGGCTAGGTGCTATATAGGGATTGAACTACGTGAGTATCATATACAATGACATGTGTGATTTCCTCCGAAATAAAAGCCCCAAGCACTCCATTCCATATCCCTGGTTGATCACGTTGATACTCGAGCAGGCAGACGTTGACTTCTCATATGCCAACCGCACTATAATAAAAGACCAGGACAAAATGAGGTGTGCTACTTATAGCCGAATGGGTATTGAGTTCGAAGAGAATCCGCAACGCGAGCAGGACACACATTCTCCGACTGATGAAGCTGATGGCGAGAGCCCTTCACGAGAGCCCACCACATCCCGCCATCCGAGCCATCACCACTAGTTCCCGTCCCTCCTCCGTCGCATATGGGAGGCAGTCAGTTGCATCAGAGAGGACCAAGAGATTATTAAGAAGAGCTGAAAAAGGTGAACGATCGTCTCGATCAATCAGACGAACAGATGGCATGCATTCAGCAGCATTTCGGCACAAGACCACCATCACCACAACCTGGGCCAGCGACTTAGTTTTTTTTATTTTATTTGTGTTATTTTTCTGACATCTCTTTTTTTTAGCTTGTTTAGACTATATTTTGCTCTCTGCATATTTTATTTTTCTTTTTATTTGAAATTATGGATATCTTTTTATTTAATTTGTTTAAACATGGTTTTCTACTTTTGTTTTTGTTCAAGTTCTTTTTAGGTATTGCTCTGAGGATTTAATCATCCGTATCATACGACAGGGAAGTCCTCTTTCTTTTTCTTCTATCTTTTCAGTACATTGAGGGCAATGCTTATTTCTAAAGTGTGGGGTGATATTTTGGAAAAATATGAATTTTTAACAAAAAAAAATATAGTTAAGATGAATATGAACTATATGATACTCACCTCAGGAGACTTGTTTATATAAATTTGAAGGTAAAATGACCATGGGTTAAACTTGAATTTTCGATGAATTGTCAAACTCATTTGTTTCTAATTTTTTTTTTGTGAATTCATAAAAAAATATAGTTAAGAACTTGTGAGCTTTTGAGCCGTTATTTCCTTACTATCATGCAAAATTTTCATTGTCTGAGTGTGCTATTTGTGTTGTGAAACTCTGAGATGTGCATTGGTATCTTGCTCAAAACTACAAAGTATGTGCAAAATAGTGAAAGTGATTTTAGGCGATTTCTGATTCAGCTTTTCAATCCTTTCGGCCTACCCCAAAATTATTAATTCCCTTGTTAACCCAATTGAGCTTATGGGCATGTATCTATGTTTGTTAAATCAAACACATATGCTGGATTATGTGTAAGGATGTCATATATTTGTTATGTTAAAATTGAATTATGTCAAGAATTATCTAGTTTTTGAAGAATGATATTTTACATAATGAAAGGTTGTAAATTCGTGCTTAGATTCGCATTGTTCAAATTCCTATTTGTATGTTTTAGAACCATTCATGTACCTGGGGATTAGAATTTTTCTGAAGATTAGTGAATTTAGAAGCTTATAAACCACGCTTATAAGGTGTCCGTTAAAATGCTAATATGAAATTCTCTTGTAATATCTATGTAGGATGACTAGAACGCGTAAGCGACGTGCTGCTAGCCCATTACTATCTTCCTCCACCACCGAGAGCGAAAATTCTTACACAGAGCATACCACAAGCACCTTTGACGCTACACGCTTTACTTCTGCCGAAAATGCAGAATGGTTTGAGCAACGAGCTCATTCCAAACTTCTAGTCGAGAAAGATATTGCACAGGAGGTCGAAGATAAATTCAACCTATCTCAATGTTTCAGTCACCTACATTGTGAAAATGCCTAGAAACTTCCCGATCATTACTATACTGAATTTGTTCGTGAATTCTACGCCAATATAGAGGCAAACGGGAAAGATGACTACATTATTAGAAGCACGGTTAGAGGGACACCAGTTGTAATCACTGAAAGCTCGATAAACCACTCTCTCCACACTCCGGGCGAGGGGTAAAAAGTAAATTTCAGAAAATCTTTCAATGCCCCGGAAGGACCTCTTTGGCACACTAGTGGTGCCATGGTGCAGTTTGGCATTTAGTACACTCACTCCCGGAAAGATGGAATGACGATCGGGGCCTTATCTTTCTCCGCCCAGCACCGCCTCATTTTATACCTTCTCGGCACAAATGTTCTTCCTCGTTCGAGTAGTAAAAATGTGTACGAGTTGGTGATTTATACTTTTTGGATAAAATGGTGCATGGGCTAGGTGCTATATAGGGATTGAACTATGTGAGTATCATATACAATGACATGTGTGATTTCCTCCAAAATAAAAGCCCCAAGCACTCCATTCCATATCCCTGGTTGATCACGTGGATACTCGAGCAGGCGGACGTTGACTTCTCATATGCCAACCGCACTGTAATAAAAGACCAGGACAAATTGAGGCGTGCTACATGAAGCAGAATGGGTATTGAGTTCGAAGAGAATCCGCAATGCGAGAAGGAGACACATTCTCCAAGCGACGAAGCTGACGGCGAGAGCCCTTCAGACGAGCCCACCACATCCCGCCATCCGAACCATCACCACCAGTCCCCGTCCCTCCTCCATCGCATATGGGAGGCAATCAGTTGCATCAGAGAGGACCAAGAGATTATTAAAGCAGATCTGAAAAAGGTGAACGATCGTCTCGATCAATCACAGGAACAGATGGCACGCATTCAGCAGTATTTCGGCATAAGACAACCATCACCACAACCTGGGCCATCGACTTAGCTTTTTTTTATTTTATTTGTGTTATTTTTATGACTTCTCTTTTTTTTTTTAGCTTGTTTAGACTATATTTTGCTGTCTGCATATTTTATTTTTCTTTTTATTTGAAATTATGGATATCTTTTTTATTTAACTTGTTTAAACATGGTTTTCTACTTTTGTTTTTGTTCAAGTTCTTTTTAGGTATTGCTCTGAGGATTTAATCATCCATATCATACGACAGGGAAGTCCTCTTTCTTTTTCTTCTATCTTTTCAGTACATTGAGGGCAATGCTTATTTCTAAAGTGTGGGGTGATATTTTGGAAAAATATGAATTTTTAACAAAACAAAATATAGTTAAGATGAATATGAATTATATGATACTCACCTCAGGAGATTTGTTTATATAAATTTGAAGGTAAAATGACCATGGGTTAAACTTGAATTTTCGATGAATTGTCAAACACATTTGTTTCTAATTTTTTTTTAATTCATAAAAAAATATAGTTAAGAACTTGTGATCTTTTGAGCCGTTATTTGCTTACGATCATGCAAAATTTTCATTGTCTGGGTGTGCTATTTGTGTTGTGAAACTCTGAGATGTGCATTGGTATCTTGCTCAAAACTACAAAGTGTGTGCAAAATAGTGAAAGTGATTTTAGGCGATTTCTGATTCAGCTTTTCAATCCTTTCGGCCTACCCCAAAAATATTAATTCCCTCGTTAACCCAATTGAGCTTATTGGGCAATTAAGGCAATTTCAATGGAATTGAAAGAAGCTGGATAAGAAAGACTGCTCCAAATGTCTGAATTAGACGAGTTAAGAAACGAAGCGTATGAAAATTCTCGGATCTACAAAGACAAATTCAAGAAACTTCATAACCGGAAACTTAACCTCAAGCACCTTGTGTAACACCCTCAAGATATTCGAGGTATATTACAGCGCCGTGAATCCCTATATGGGACCCACCAGGCTGAACAGCATCATACTCATCGACTCACAGAAACAACAACATAACACCACGTCATAAAGACGCAAAACAGAATAATCCACCCGGTTCACCCGGTCAACATAACATCATCATTCGACACAAACACAATAAACAACAATACAATCCAGACGAGTAAAAGTTCTTAAGTACTCGAGTACTTCTATTAGTTCAAACAAAACCACAAAATATGAAAAGGTAGAAGACACTAAGACATCACTCGTGCACAATCATCACGCTCGGCCATCATCCGCATACTGGTCCAGCGTCCGTTCGTCTCGATGAACCTGACCTGAAATTCATAAAACGAATTTCCCCAAAATGGGTCCCCAGAGGGGTTAGCAATTACGCTAGTACAAGTAACCAGATGAACAACTTACATCTTACACATATAGTAAATGCATGCAATAAAGAAAACCGTTTGAAAGCACTCATTTCCGGAAATGCCAATATCAAAACACATTTGTAAAATGCACCACAATTAACCGTCGATCCACGTCTCTGTGGACCCCTACCGAGACCCCGTCGGATCTAACCCGTAGTGGTTAAAAGCAAGCTCGTCGATCCACGTCTCTGTGGACCCCTACCGAGACCCCGTCGGATCTAACCCGTAGTGAGCGTACACACACACACACCATTTCTCATACAATACTACTATGTCAAGATTGTAAGTTCATAAGGGTACTTGCCTCGATTAAATAGACGATGACACGAACGAAACGGAGAATCAAGCACGACCGCGAGGAACCGACGAAAATGAACCTAACGATTCGAATACAATCACAACCATTTCTAAATGAATACGGAATTGGAATACACCCGAAAACCCGCCTACGATTCATGTATATTCGTATATGAACAACAACGAGGGCGGACCACAACCAAACCCTCTCGATTCCGTAAAAATCACGAAATATACCATGAATCCGTAGAAACTAAGAATACCAACAAGATTAATCATATTCATCATGAATTAATCAACAAAAGCGGAACGAATCGGACAAAAACACGAAAACCCCAATTTTACCAAAAGTAGGGTTCTAAAGATCTAACCTTGATTATTTGGATCAAGGGATGATATCGACGGATTATTGATGATATAACCTCAAGAACTCCATGGATATGTTGTTAAACAACATGGCTTCAAGCTTAGAACACGCCCGGTGCGGAAGAGGAGAAGAAGAAGGTGAAAAATGGCAAGAAAAAGCGTCTGCGGGGCCTTTTATAGGGGTTGTTGCTGCCGGACACGCGGCCGTGCCGATCGGCACGGTCGTGTTACCGGCTGGCCGGCGACAGGGACTCGGCCGTGTCTGCTAGACACGGTCGCGGCGGAGGGCCTTCCGATAGTGACCGTCCAAGCGGCGACTTCGGCATGACTCGGCCGTGTCTCCGGGACACGGTCGGGCGTCTTGGCGATGGGTTACAGCTTATCCGGAGAGTACGGCACGGGCCGTGTCGGGCGACACGGTCGGGTCTGAGACGAAACTTTCGGCATTTCGGACGAGTGCAGCACGGGCCGTGTCGGACGACACGGTCGGGTCGGTCGGCGATGATCGCCAAAGCTGAAACGACCATAACTCTCTCGTCAGGACTCCGATTGACTCACCGTTTGAACCATTGGAAAGCTAACTCGATGCTCTATAATATTGCAAGATTTAGAATTTTTGGAGTTACCAAAAATTAATGGTGATCTAACAAAGTCGAACTCATATGAGGAAAGTTGAAACAATAAACAATAACGAGATTATAGTTCAACAGTTGACAGGAAGGACATCTTGAAAGATACACGAGGTCACTATGACCGAGAAATATACCAAAATGAAAATACAAGGGAAAGAAAAATCTGGATATTACATTCTACCCCTCTAAAAACAAGTTTCGTCCGAAACTTAAGAAACAAACAACTCGGGGGTACCTAGCACGCATGCTATCCTCGGTTTCCCAAGTTGCCTCCTCGACACCGTGTCTCGACCCGCACTTTGACCAAAGGGATGGTCTTATGCCTCGATCGTTTCTCACGATGCTCCAAAATCTTCAAAGGACGCTCCTCGAAAGTAATATCTTGACAATATCAATCTCGCCATAATCGATGACGTGACTAGGATCCGGAACATATTTCCTCGGTGGGAAACATGAAAACGCTATGAACATGACTCAAGGCCGGAGGTAACGCCAAACGGTATGCTAACCCACCGACTCGCTCGAGAATCTCGGAGGGTCCAATAAATCTCGGACTCAACTTCCCTTTCTTCCCGAAACGGAAAACTCCTCTCGTTGGCGACACCTTCAGCAAAACGTGGTCTCCCACCTCAAATTCTAAAGGTCTACGACGGACATCGGCATATGACTTCTGTCGACTCTGGGCCGTCAACATCCGTTCTCGAATTAATTCTATCTTCCGCCTCGTCTCTAAAACGACATCCGGCTCGGTCCCGACCAAATCGGACGCCTCATTCCAACAAATAGGTGATCGACATCGCCGCCCATAAAGTGCCTCATACGGTGCCATCCGAATCGACGCGTGCCAACTGTTGTTGTACGTGAATTCGATCAGCGGCAAATGTTCCTCCCAGTCACTACTCCAATCGAGAGCACAGGCACGCAACAAGTCCTCGAACGTATGGATAGTGCGTTCTGATTGTCCATCTGACTGGGGATGAAAAGAGGTACTCAAATGTAAACGGGTACCCAATGCCTTATGCACCGCCTGCCAGAAGTGCGATACAAAACGGCCGTCACGATCCGAAACAATAGACTTCGGAGTACCGTGAAGTCTCACAATCTGTGCGATAAATATACGGGCCAACTTCTCCGGGCCCCAAGTGTCCTTGATGCCCAGAAAATGTGCCGACTTGGTCAGACGATCAACAATCACCCAAACCATATTCATGCCCGATCTCGATCTCGGAAAACTCGTAATGAAATCCATCGATATATCTTCCCATTTCCATTAGGAGCGAAGTGATCGCAATAATAACCAGTAGTCGATGCTCGATTTTGACCTGCTGACAAGTCAAACATCTCGCTACAAACTGTGCGACCTCATCCTTCATATCATTCCACCAGAAATTTCTCCTCAGGTCCTTGTACATCTTACTTGAACCAGGATGAACGGAATAAGGTGTAGCATGGGCCTCCCGTAAAATATTCTGTCTCAACTCTGAGTCGTTCGGCACACAAAGCCGACTCTGGAATCTCAAAACACCATCCTCGTGAATCACAAATCCAGGAGACTTTCCTTTAAGAACGTTCTCTCGGATTTGAGTAATCATCGGATCCTCTAACTGCTTCAGCTTAATTTCATCGATCAAAGACGACGAAATCTCTAAAGCACGAAGTTGCCCGACGGCTCCAGGCAACAAAACTTCAACATCTAACTCGATCAAAGCCCGCCGAAGCTCAGACTGAGACGTAAGGATCTCACGCATTCGTAACGCAACCGGTTTCCGACTCAAGGCGTCGGCCACGACGTTCACCTTGCCCGGATGATAAAGGATTTCGAGGTCATAATCCTTAATCAACTCTAACCACCTCCTCTGCCTCATATTCAACTCTCGCTGAGTAAATATGTATTTCAGACTTTTATGATCGGTAAAAATCTGACATGCAGAGCCGAAAAGATAGTGACGCCAAATCTTTAGCGCAAAAACGACTGCCGCTAACTCCAAATCATGAGTATTGTAGTTAAGCTCGTACGGCCTCAACTGCCTCGATGCATAAGCAATGGTCTTGCCGTGCTGCATCAATACGCACCCAAGACCCTGACCCGAAGCATCGCTATAAACGGCAAAACCCTCATTGCCACATGGCAACGCCAAAACTGGGGCTGAAGTCAAACGCTTCTTCAGCTCCTCAAAACTCGACTGCCTCTCATCGGTCCAGACGAACTTCTCGGATTTCTGGAGCAACTGTGTAAGTGGTCGAGCTAGTTTTGAGAAACCCTCGACGAATCTACGGTAGTAGCCAGCCAAACCCAAGAAACTACGGACCTCCTTCACATTTGTGGGCGATGCCCAATCCAACACTGCCTCAATTTTCTGCGGATCCACTCGAACTCCCTCGGCTGAAATCACGTGACCCAAAAACATCACTTCCTTCATCCAGAACTCACATTTCGAGAACTTCGCATAGAGTTGCTCGGTCCTCAAAATGTCTAACACTACCCGCAAATAATGGGCATGCTCTTCCTCGTTCTTCGAATAAATAAGAATATCGTCAATGAAGACGACGACACACTTATCCAAATACTCGATAAAGACTTTGTTCATCAACTGCATGAACACCGCCGGCGCGTTAGTTAACCCGAAAGGCATAACTACAAACTCATAATGTCCATATCTCGTCCGAAAAGCTGTTTTCGGCACGTCGGACTCCCTCACCCGGAGCTGATAGTACCCCGATCTCAAATCAATTTTCGAAAATACCGCAGCTCCCTGCAATTGATCGAACAAGTCATCAATTCTCGGCAAAGGATACTTGTTCTTGATGGTCACCTTGTTTAGTTCACGATAGTCGATACACAAACGTAGTGAGCCATCCTTCTTCCGCACAAACAGGACCGGTGCGCCCCAAGGCGAGGCACTCGGTCGAACATACCCCGACTCAAGAAGCTCACTCAACTGCTTCTTCAACTCTGCCATCTCTGAAGGTGCCATGCGATACGGCGCCTTCGAAATCGGAGCCGTGCCCGGCTCTAACTCTATAGCAAACTCAACCTCACGATCCGGTGGCAATCCCGGTAACTCGTCAGGAAATACATCAGGAAACTCATTAACGACTGGAATCGACGAAAGCTCGACTCCACCATCCTCCGCCTTCAAGGCGTAGCACCAATATCCAGTACACCCCTTTCGCAGGAGTCTCATCGCCTTCAAGGCGTTAATAGCAATTCTGGTTTCCCCTCTTTCGCCGCGAAAGAGTGCTCTTTGATCCTCGGCTAACATAGTGATGATTCTCGTGCGGTAGTTCATGATCGCACCATGCCGCTCGAGCCAATCATCCCCAAGAATCAAATCCTCACCCTCGATACTCACAACAATAAGATTAGAGGGCCAAGTCCTCTCACAAATAAGTACAGAACAGTCTCGAACCTCCTGATCACCAACGATACTATCACCGCTAGGAAGCTTAACGATGAAGGGTTCACAAGGCATCAAACAGTCGAGACTCAAACGGCGTACACAATCCAAAGATATGAACGAATGCGTAGCACCGGAATCGAAAAGCACACTGACAGGATGAGAAAGAATATAAACGATACCTGTCGCCACGGTAGCCGCTGGGTCATCGGTCTTCCGCATCTCATAAACCCGCGGATGGGCGGAGCCGACACTGGAAGCTCCCCCTTTAGAGGGCTGACCCAGACCTCTCCCCCGACTAGCACTCGGCGGAGACTGAGGAGCAAACGATCCCTGATTCACACTTGGTTCCCTAGGCGCTGGAATGGAAGCCTGGGCACCAAGAATTCTCTCCCTCTCGGCCAGAGCGACCTTGTGGCGGTGCCGCCACACCGATTACACGTCGGCCAAAGGGCTCAAACAAGTACGGCGTGGCACTGTACGACCACAATTGAAACACTTCACATCACGGAAAGGAGCACCGGTAGTTCCACGAGGACCCAGTGGAACGAGCTGGACCACCGCCGGCGGGGAAGTTAGCAGATTGGGATCTCTGCTGACCCCCACTCTTGTGGCCCGAAAAGTTCCCAGCGGACTTCTGCTTCTTACTCTCGTGGGCCGCCTCACTCGCCGTCACAGACATATCGTAAGCAAGGGCCCTGCTCTGGTAATCTTTCAAGGTAGTGCATACGAGCCCCGACATATAGTCCCGAATCGGCAACTTCATCCGTCTGGAGAAATGGAAAATTTTGTCACTCTCCTCGACAACTTGGGTCTTCACATAACCCAACTCCTTGTTGAAATCAGCAATAGCTTGAGATACGGGAATATCCCGCGGTTGAGCATCATAAAAAGCATGTACCGAGCACATCGGCGCCACGGGCAATATTCAGTCTCCATCAATTCTCGAAACTCAGCCCACGAAGCAGCATGATCCTTGGGCCCAACGGCCTCCCACCAGTCCATAGCGTCCCCTGTGAGAAAGTATTGGGCAATAGGGACCCTACGTTCCTCAGGACAGTTAGTGGCAACGAAGACCTTAGATACCTCCTTGATCCACCCTTCCCAGCCAATCGGGTCTGAAGCTCCCGAAAACTGAGGAGGATGCATCTTGATAACATCTTGGAGCCAACGATCCGCTCGCCCGATTAGCGTGGGCACGATCCGGGTTACGAACACTTTGAGCTATTGCCGCCATTTGGTTCACCATTTGTTGCATAACGGCCGCAATACCGAGATCGGCACGCTCACGAGAAGAAGCATGGCTATGACGGTCGCCGATCTGCCCGGCTCAAGATCGTGGACGTGGCCGCCCACCGCCGCCCCCACGTCCCGGCCGCATCCACGACCACGACCGCGACCACGACCTCTTCCGGCATCCATCTTGGAGTTAAATAAGTAGCAAAAGCCATACGAGGATCGGTCTGATAAAAGAACAATCACAAGTCGAGAATCAAAGTGCGATACAAGGAATTAATGAGCAGAGGAAGGAAAACTTACGGACCTTTGGTAGTACCGGAATCATGGCAGCGTGACGATGATGTGCAAAACAAAACACCACAAGACCCAATAAACCGACAAGCCTAGGTATCCATAAACCTAGAGCTCTGATACCATTTTCTGTAACACCCTCAAGATATTCGAGGTATATTACAGCGCCGTGAATCCCTATATGGGACCCACCAGGCTGAACAGCATCATACTCATCGACTCACAGAAACAACAACATAACACCACGTCATAAAGACGCAAAACAGAATAATCCACCCGGTTCACCCGGTCAACATAACATCATCATTCGACACAAACACAATAAACAACAATACAATCCAGACGAGTAAAAGTTCTTAAGTACTCGAGTACTTCTATTAGTTCAAACAAAACCACAAAATATGAAAAGGTAGAAGACACTAAGACATCACTCGTGCACAATCATCACGCTCGGCCATCATCCGCATACTGGTCCAGCGCCCATTCGTCTCGATGAACCTGACCTGAAATTCATAAAACGAATTTCCCCAAAATGGGTCCCCAGAGGGGTTAGCAATTACGCTAGTACAAGTAACCAGATGAACAACTTACATCTTACACATATAGTAAATGCATGCAATAAAGAAAACCGTTTGAAAGCACTCATTTCCGGAAATGCCAATATCAAAACACATTTGTAAAATGCACCACAATTAACCGTCGATCCACGTCTCTGTGGACCCCTACCGAGACCCCGTCGGATCTAACCCGTAGTGGTTAAAAGCAAGCTCGTCGATCCACGTCTCTGTGGACCCCTACCGAGACCCCGTCGGATCTAACCCGTAGTGAGCGTACACACACACACACCATTTCTCATACAATACTACTATGTCAAGATTGTAAGTTCATAAGGGTACTTGCCTCGATTAAATAGACGATGACACGAACGAAACGGAGAATCAAGCACGACCGCGAGGAACCGACGAAAATGAACCTAACGATTCGAAGAATACAATCACAACCATTTCTAAATGAATACGGAATTGGAATACACCCGAAAACCCGCCTACGATTCATGTATATTCGTATATGAACAACAACGAGGGCGGACCACAACCAAACCCTCTCGATTCCGTAAAAATCACGAAATATACCATGAATCCGTAGGGAAACTAAGAATACCAACAAGATTAATCATATTCATCATGAATTAATCAACAAAACGGAACGAATCGGACAAAAACACGAAAACCCCCAATTTTACCAAAAGTAGGGTTCTAAAGAGCTAACCTTGATTATTTGGATCAAGGGATGATATCGGACGGATTATTGATGATATAACCTCAAGAACTCCATGGATATGTTGTTAAACAACATGGCTTCAAGCTTAGAACACGCCCGGTGCGGAAGAGGAGAAGAAGAAGGTGAAAAATGGCAAGAAAAACGTCTGCGGGGGGCCTTTTATAGGGGTTGACGCTGCGGACACGGCCCGTGCCGATCGGCATGGTCGTGTTGCCAGCCTGGCGGCAGGGGACTCGGCCGTGTCTGCTAGACACGGTCGCGCGCGGAGGGCCTTCCGATAGTGACCCGTCCAGCGGCGACTTCGGCATGACTCGGCCGTGTCACGGGACACGGTCGGGCGTCTTGGGCGATCGGTTACAGCTTATCCGGAAGAGTATGCAGCACGGGCCGTGTCGGACGACACGGTCGGGTCTGAGACGAAACTTTCGGCATTTCCGGACGAGTACGGCACGGGCCGTGTCGGACGACACGGTCGGGTCCGGTCGGCAGTGATCGGCCAAAAACTGAAACGACCATAACTCTCTCGTCCGGACTCCGATTGACTCACCGTTTGAACCATTGGAAAGCTAACTCGATGCTCTATAATATTGCAAAGATTTAGAATTTTTGGAGTTACCAAAAATTAATGGTGATCTAACAAAGTCGAACTCATATGAGGAAAGTTGAAACAATAAACAATAACAAGATTATAGTTCAACAGTTGACAGGAAGGACATACTGAAAGATACACGAGGGTCACTATGACCGAGAAATATACCAAAAATGAAAATACAAGGGAAAGAAAAATACCGGATATTACACCTTGAACCAGGTACGAAATTACTTTTATTTAATTCTCGTTTCCGATTATTTCCAGGTAAGCTAAAATCACGCTGGACGGGACCCTTTGAGGTTGAGGAAGTAAATCCATATGGAGTAATTAGAATGATAAATCCACGAACCCAGAGTCATTTCAGGTGATTGGACACAGGGTGAAGCCTTATTTTGAAAATCAGAAAATTCCTCATGGAGAGAGGATAACTCTTAGAGAGCCGTCGCACGACTAAAACAGGAAGTTGTCAAGCAAATGACATTAAACAAGCCCTTGTTGGGAGGGAACCCAATTTTTTTTATTGCGTTTCTTATTATTTATTATTTATTTTCATAAAAATAAAAAAAAAAATCAAAAAATCAAAATAAGAAACAAAATAAAAAAAATCAAAAAATCAAAAAATATAAAAAAAATGCTGTACGACATGGCGTAAACTGGACCATTTCCAGTGCCGTGCCATTTTTTTTTTTGTAAAAATCGTTGTACAACACGGCGCAAACTGGACCGTTTCCAGCGCCGTGTCATTTTTTTGTAAAAATTGCTGTACAACACGGTGCAAACTGGACCGTTTCCAGCGCTGTGTTGTGGCAGAGAGTTTTTAAAACAAGTCGGCCCTCCTCATTGTCATTCTTCTCACCCTACCTCCGACCTCTTTTCCCCTACAAATCCAAATTTTTCGATTTTTTTCTGTAGATTAGTTAATTTCAGCACAAAAACACCACAATCCACCTATTTTCATCATATCAATTAGGATTTCTCCATAAAATCATCATCAAGGCAACAATGTAAGTACTTTGAATTTCTTCAATTACTTGCTATGAATTCAATTTATGTTACATTTATGGGAATGTTTCTATGTTTGTTCAATCAAACACATATGCTGGATTATGTGTAAGGATTTCATATATTTGTTATGTTAAAATTGAATTATGTCAAGAATTATCTAGTTTCTGAAGAATGATATTTTACATAATGAAAGGTTGTAAATTTATGGTGTTGTGCTTAGATTCGCATTGTTCAAATACCTATTTATATGTTTTAGAACCATTGAAGTGCCTGGGGACTAGAAATTTTCTAAAGATTAGTGAATTTAGAAGCTTATAAACCACGCTTATAAGGTGTCCGTTAAAATGCTAATATGAATTTCTCTTGTAATATCTGTGTAGGATGACTAGAACGCGCAAGCGACGTGCTGCTAGCCCATTACTATCTTCCTCCACCACCGAGAGCGAAAATTCTTACACATAGCATACCACAAGCGCCTTTGATGCTACACGCTTTACTTCGGCCGAAAATGCAGAATGGTTTGAGCAACGAGCTCATTCCAAACTTCTAGTCGAGAAAGATATCGCACAGGAGGTCGAAGATAAATTTATCCTATCTCAATGTTTCAGTCACCTACATTGTGAAAATGCCTAGAAACTCCCCGATCATTACTATGCTGAATTTGTTCGTGAATTCTACGCCAATATAGAGGCAAAAGGCAAAGATAACTGCATTATTAGAAGCACGGCTAGAGGGACACCAGTTGTAATCACTGAAAGCTCGATAAACCACTCTCTCCACACTCCGGGCGAGGTGTAAAAAGTAAATTTAAGAAAATATTTCAATGCCCCAGAAGGACCTCTTTGGAACACTAGTGGTGCCATGGCGCGGTTTGGAATTCAGTACACTCCCTCCCGGAAAGATGGAATGAAGATCAGGACCTTATCTTTCTCCGCGCAGCACCTCCACATTTTATACCTTCTCGGCACAAATGTTCTTCCTCGTTCGAGTAGTAAAAATGAGGTACGAGTTGGTGATTAATACTTTTTGGATAAAATGGTGCATGGGCTAGGTGCTATATAGGGATTGAACTACGTGAGTATCATATACAATGACATGTGTGATTTCCTCCGAAATAAAAGCCCCAAGCACTCCATTCCATATCCCTGGTTGATCACGTTGATACTCGAGCAGGCAGACGTTGACTTCTCATATGCCAACCGCACTATAATAAAAGACCAGGACAAAATGAGGTGTGCTACTTATAGCCGAATGGGTATTGAGTTCGAAGAGAATCCGCAACGCGAGCAGGAGACACATTCTCCGACTGATGAAGCTGATGGCGAGAGCCCTTCACGAGAGCCCACCACATCCCGCCATCCGAGCCATCACCACCAGTTCCCGTCCCTCCTCCGTCGCATATGGGAGGCAGTCAGTTGCATCAGAGAGGACCAAGAGATTCTTAAGAAGAGCTGAAAAAGGTGAATGATCGTCTCGATCAATCAGACGAACAGATGGCATGCATTCAGCAGCATTTCGGCACAAGACCACCATCACCACAACCTGGGCCAGCGACTTAGTTTTTTTAATTTTATTTGTGTTATTTTTCTGACATATCTTTTTTTTAGCTTGTTTAGACTATATTTTGCTCTCTGCATATTTTATTTTTCTTTTTATTTGAAATTATGGATATCTTTTTATTTAACTTGTTTAAACATGGTTTTCTACTTTTGTTTTTGTTCAAGTTCTTTTTAGGTATTGCTCTGAGGATTTAATCATCCGTATCATACGACAGGGAAGTCCTCTTTCTTTTTCTTCTATCTTTTCAGTACATTGAGGGCAATGCTTATTTCTAAAGTGTGGGGTGATATTTTGGAAAAATATGAATTTTTAACAAAAAAGATATATAGTTAAGATGAATATGAACTATATGATACTCACCTCAGGAGATTTGTTTATATAAATTTGAAGGTAAAATGACCATGGGTTAAACTTGAATTTTCGATGAATTGTCAAACTCATTTGTTTCTAATTTTTTTTTGTGAATTCATAAAAAAATATAGTTAAGAACTTGTGAGCTTTTGAGCCGTTATTTGCTTACTATCATGCAAAATTTTCATTGTCTGAGTGTGCTATTTGTGTTGTGAAACTCTGAGATGTGCATTGGTATCTTGCTCAAAACTACAAAGTATGTGCAAAATAGTGAAAGTGATTTTAGGCGATTTCTGATTCAGCTTTTCAATCCTTTCGGCCTACCCCAAAATTATTAATTCCCTTGTTAACCCAATTGAGCTTATGGGCATGTATCTATGTTTGTTAAATCAAACACATATGCTGGATTATGTGTAAGGATGTCATATATTTGTTATGTTAAAATTGAATTATGTCAAGAATTATCTAGTTTTTGAAGAATGATATTTTACATAATGAAAGGTTGTAAATTCGTGCTTAGATTCGCATTGTTCAAATTCCTATTTGTATGTTTTAGAACCATTCATGTACCTGGGGATTAGAATTTTTCTGAAGATTAGTGAATTTAGAAGCTTATAAACCACGCTTATAAGGTGTCCGTTAAAATGCTAATATGAAATTCTCTTGTAATATCTATGTAGGATGACTAGAACGCGTAAGCGACGTGCTGCTAGCCCATTACTATCTTCCTCCACCACCGAGAGCGAAAATTCTTACACAGAGCATACCACAAGCGCTTTGACGCTACACGCTTTACTTCGGCCGAAAATGCAGAATGGTTTGAGCAACGAGCTCATTCCAAACTTCTAGTCGAGAAAGATATCGCACAGGAGGTCTAAGATAAATTCAACTTATCTCAATGTTTCAGTCACCTACATTGGGAAAACGCCTAGAAACTCCCCGATCATTACTATGCTGAATGATCCAATCCACCAAAACACCATCAATACAATCGGTAATCCAATAGGAATACTCAAATCGAGTTTACGATAACATTAAATTGCAAAACCCAATTCCAAGTCAACCTTCAAAGTGTTCTTGAGAAAAACTTCCAACAATCCGATGATAACTCGTAAAAACTCATAATCTTACGTATATCCATCACAAATCATGATTATACCACCCAAAACATCATGCTCCAACTCAAAATCGAATTCAAGGGTTGAAGAAGTTACCTTAGATTAGGATGAAGAATCCACAAATATGTTGTTGATCCACACTACAACTTGAAGAATATGAGAATCTCTGAGTTTTGATGATGTTAAAACATCTAAATATCGCCCACCAATCGCCCAAGGAGGAGAGGAAGAAGGAAAATGATGAAATGTGTTTGTTCTCCACAACAAACGCAGATATAAGAAAAATATGTACTGTGTGCCACGGCGCGGGCTGAGTGTGCCACGGCACAGGGCCAAAAATCTTCCTAGGTGCTCGGCAGTGTGCCGCGGACCGGCCGGCAGGAGCCGCGGCCCCCGGTACAGACGGGTCAGCCACAATTAGCAAAATGTGTGTGCCGCGGCGCACACTCCCTTGTGCCGCGGCGCACACCACTCGGATCCAAAAATGACGAAAAACAACCCGGAAAGAGAATAAAAGAAATAAGATTCAATATTTGGGAAAAATAACACGAAATGGAAGTGCGGAAACCGAAAAATGGTGGTTCCAAGTAATGATTACAAGGGTTCGCCCAATAATAGCACGATTTGAACAAAGAGGAGATTTTAAATGACATGAACTCCAATGTCAACATCGACTAATGAATCAACTACAACAATCAAGATAATATTCTTGTCTCGATTTCCAAGCAAGGTTGAAACAATGAACAATATCGTTACACGACTCAAAGTTACTCCGAACGGTGAACACGAATAAATGAATGTGGATGATGAATGATTATTAAAAGTGAAATTACTGAGTGACAATTACTGAATGATAATGACTGGATTACAACCGGGTATTACACAAGGCAACAATGTAAGTATTTTGAATTTCTTCAATTACTTGCTATGAATTCAATTTATGTTGCGTTTATGGGCATGTATCTATGTTTGTTCAATCAAACACATATGCTGGATTATGTGTAAGGATTTCATATATTGTTATGTTAAAATTGAATTATGTCAAGAATTATCTAGTTTTTGAAGAATGATATTTTACATAATGAAAGGTTGTAAATTCATGGTGTTGTGCTTAGATTCACATTATTCAAATTCCTATTTGTATGTTTTAGAACCATTCATGTGCCTGGGGATTAGAATTTTTCTAAAGATTAGTGAATTTAGAAGCTTATAAACCACGCTTATAAGGTGTCCGTTAAAATGCTAATATGAAATTCTCTTGTAATATCTGTGTAGGATGACTAGAACGTGCAAGCGACGTGATGCTAGCCCATTACTATCTTCCTCCACCTCCGAGAGCGAAAATTCTTACACAGAGCATACCACAAGCACCTTTGACGCTACACGCTTTACTTCGGCCGAAAATGCAGAATGGTTTGAGCAACGAGCTCATTCCAAACTTCAAGTCGAGAAAGATATTGCACAGGAGGTCGAATATAAATTCAACCTATCTCAATGTTTCAGTCACCTACATTGTGAAAATGCCTAGAAACTCCCCGATCATTACTATGCTGAATTTTTTCGTGAATTCTACGCCAATATAGAGGCAAAAGGCAAAGAAGACTGCATTATTAGAAGCACGGTTAGAGGGACACCAGCTGTAATCACTGAAAGCTCGATAAACCACTCTCTCCACACTCCGGGCGAGGGGTAAAAAGTAAATATCAGAAAATCTTTCAATGCCCCAGAAGGACCTCTTTGGCACACTAGTGGTGCCATGGTGCGGTTTGGCATTCAGTACACTCCCTTTCGGAAAGATGAAATGAAGATAGGGACCTTATCTTTCTCCGCCCAGCACCGCCTCATTTAATACCTTCTCGGCACAAATGTTCTTCCTCATTCGATTAGTAAAAATGAGGTACGAGTTGGTGATTTATACTTTTTGGATAAAATGGTGCATGGGCTAGGTGCTATATAGGGATTGAACTACGTGAGTATCATATACAATGACATATGTGATTTCCTCCGAAATAAAAGCCCTAAGCACTCCATTCCATATCCCTGGTTGATCACGTTGATACTCGAGCAGGCAGACGTTGACTTCTCATATGCCAACCGCACTATAATAAAAGACCAGGACAAATTGAGGTGTGCTACTTATAGCCGAATGGGTATTGAGTTCGAAGAGAATCCGCAACGCGGGCAGGAGACACATTCTCCGACAGACGAAGCTGACGGCGAGAGCCCTTTACGATAGCCCACCACATCCCGCCATCACCACCAGTCCCCGTCCCTCCTCCGTCGCATATGGGAGGCAGTCAGTTGCATCAGAGAGGACCAAGATATTATTAAATCATAGTTGAAAAAGGTGAACGATCGTCTCGATCAATCAGACGAACAGATGGCACGCATTCAGCAGCATTTCGGCACAAGACCACCATCACCACAGCCTGGGCCATCGACTTAGTTTTTTTTATTTTATTTGTGTTATTTTTCTGACTTCTCTTTTTTTTAGCTTGTTTAGACTATATTTTGCTGTCTGCATATTTTATTTATCTTTTTCTTTGAAATTATGGATTTCTTTTTTATATGACTTGTTTAAACATGGTTTTCTACTTTTGTTTTTGTTCAAGTTCTTTTTAGGTATTGCTCTGAGGATTGAATCATCCGTACCATACGACAGGGAAGTCCTCTTTCTTTTTCTTCTATCTTTTCAGTACATTGAGGGCAATGCTTATTTCTAAAGTGTGGGTTGATATTTCGGAAAAATATGAATTTTAACAAAAAAAAATAAAGTTAAGATAAATTTGAACTATATGATACTCACCTCGGGAGATTTGTTTATATAAATTTGAAGGTAAAATGACCATGGGTTAAACTTGAATTTTCGATGAATTGTCAAACTCATTTGTTTCTAATTTTTTTTTTTTGAATTCATAAAAAAATATAGTTAAGAACTTGTGAGATTTTGAGCCGTTATTTGCTTACTATCATGCAAAATTTTCATTGTCTGAGTGTGCTATTTGTGTTGTGAAACTCTGAGATGTGCATTGGTATCTTGCTCAAAACTACAAAGTATGTGCAAAATAGTGAAAGTGATTTTAGGCGATTTCTGATTCAGCTTTTCAATCCTTTCGGCCTACCCCAAAATTATTAATTCCCTTGTTAACCCAATTGAGCTTATTACCTAGTTTATTATTAACCACATACTGAGCTTTCCATTGATATAATCCTTTAACCCATACTTGAACGGTTAGAAATTATTTTTGACAAGGATAAAGATATTGTGCGGTGAAGTTGGGTGATATATATATTGTTGGTGGTGTTGAAAAATAAGAAATCAGTTACTCCGTTGTTTTTGGGAACTTAGTAACCAGATATATTCATGAACCCCATGTTTATATTCGTGTAAAACAGTTACCTTAGATATGAGTATGCATAGAAGCAACTTATGTATGTTTTTATCTTAGTAACCGGGTGTATTCATGTGACCCATCGTTTACATTCAGGTAAAACAGATAATAACAACACAAGTATATAAAAAAAAATTTGGTTGATTGAAAAGCAAGAAAAAGAGCTCGGATAATTCGAAACATAAGTAAGGGGGATTGATAGAAGCTTCATTAAATAGCTTCTAAGTGCTTACCCATGGATAAACATTGATTCAGAATGTTTTAATTTCTAATTGTCCAGTTTCAAGTCACTTTATCCATATTTTCCTACCCCCAACCAAAGAGCCGATATTACAACCTAATAAAAGTCCTTTTTGAGTCAAGACGTTACACACACAAGTGGTAGAGATAAAAGACAATTTGCATGCCTATGGATGTTTTCACCTCATTTAATAAGCTTGAGCGAAAAACATGTCCCCTATACACTTGAGAGAGAGCGATACACATTCCCGTCGAGTTTTACGAATTCATGCTTTTGATTAAAAGGAAACTTTCTCGAGATTTGATAAACTATAAAAAACTTGGTTTAATTTATCTCTTGAGGTGTAGTAAAATTATTGGTATGTTCAATTGTATCATTTCTGAAGTTTACTTAAGGACAAGCAAATGTTCAAGTGTCGGGTTATTTGATTAGTGCATATTTGATCTAAAAATTCATATGCAAAATATCTCTTTTTCTAGCATAATCATACGGATTTGTGATAAAAATAATTGTTTTAAGGATATGTCAAAACATGAGCTAAAAACATTTATTTTACAGATTACTGACATGAAACGTCAAAAAGGATGAAAAGCAGAACCAAATCCAAGATCAGAAATTTTTCAAGAACAAAGTCTACAAAACGACCAAACCAAAATGGCGCAAATCATGGCCGTTTCTTCGGCTGTTTCTCACATGGCGCAACATGAGCCGTGTCTTGCGCCGTTTCATACACGATCAGCATTTTCCGCTGGATCATTGCGCGTGTTCCGGATAAGACCGAGTCACCCTACAACACGGCGATACAACACGACACAAATCATGGTCGTTTCTTCTATAACACCCCCAAGCTATTCAGGGAATGTTACAGCACCGTGAGCCCCTCCGTGGGACACACAAGGCTATAATTACGTGGAACCCTAAACTTCGACTAATAAGGTCTAAACAAAATCCCAATAGAAGGTAATAAGGATGACCAATGTAACAATCAATTCGACAGGAGTACAATACATCGGGAACTTGAAACCCAGGGCAACACGGACACAACAGCATGAGCATCTCAAACACTACTCGAGTATTCAAACCGTTCGAAGTACAACAGCACCGAATGGATCAAGGTACAAAACACAAACAGAATTAAGGCATAGCATCACTCTTGCCCATCATCTTCATGCCGACTCGGTACACGCCTTTCCCTTCTCCTGGATCCTAAAATGCATGAACGGTGTTTCCCCCAAAAGGGGTTAGCCGTCGAATAGCTAGTACAAGTATATCGAATATGAAACACAATACTTTTCGGCAATAAACTAAATGTAATCATCATTTCATCAAATTAAAGACTAGTGTTCTGGAATAACTAAATCTCATAACATCTCATTCGAATACATACGTGACTAACCGTGGAACCTCACCAACGGCAACGGAATCCTCTGAGGCCCCGTCGAACCCTCCCAGAGTGGTTAACCCAAAATATTAGTGGAACCGTACCATAGGCAATGGAATCCTCCAAGGACCCGCTCCGTTCCAGAGTGAATATAAATAATTACACAAATCATATACCTCACTTTCAAAATCGAGAACGTACAACCATAAACATATACTTGCCTTTGAGACATTATAACCGAAGTAAAAATGGTGTTCAATCTCGAGAGGTCCAAGAACGGACTTCCGGACCTAAACTATTCGTAAGGAAATACGATAATCAATCATCAATACTCAATTCTCAAAGAAGATTCCCGAAACCCCCCTTTTACGGTTCATAAATATTCAAACCCTCACTACTTCAAGTAATATGCAAAATCATTCGTATAATCGTAAGGGAAAAGTGGGTACGGAGTAGATACATCATAATCTCAAGGATTTCAAGCTTCGAAATGGATAAATCGGACGGATCTAAGAAAAATCCCCAAAATTCCCCTAACTAGGGTTCTAAGGACATTACCTTGATTCGGAGAGAAGGAACTGATTAGATGTTGTAAAATGCTTATTATTCGACTAAAGATGATGATGGATGATGAAAAGTTGTTCCAAATCGCCTCAGGATCGTCTCTATGGCGTGCTCTCGTCGGAATTGTGGAAAATGAGAAGAAAATGACGAAGAACGTGGCTGACCCGGTTTATATACTGGGCCTAATTAGCGTGCGCTAATTCTGGAGTATAGCACGCGCTAACGAGATCACCCGGTAGTCTAGTAGCCTCTGACATGCGTCGATAGTGTGCGCAACATCCGGCATAGTGCACGCTACGCAATACCTATAGCATGCGCTAGATCAATAGCGTGCGCTACATTCTATGCTATCGCGCGCTTCCAAGCATGAATAGCGTGCATTAGATCACGCCGAGCATGCCCTAATTGCTAGTCCAGAGAGCAGAACTCCGCTAGTGCCTCTGCCAAGCCCGGTCCATTAGCGTGTGCTACAAACGAAGCTAGCGCACGCTACTCAACAGAAATAGCGTGCGTTAGCTTACGCCTAGCGTACTATATCTGCCTTACTCAAAACATTGACGCAAAAGTCTAATCAATACAAACATGCCCTGAAAGGTACAAAACTCTAATATGAACAACAACAACTTCTCGATAAGTGCTTACAAGAGCGACAAAAGTGAAAGAACGTCAAAGCCAACAATTTAATAAAAAGCATGGGTATTACATTCTCCCCCTCTAAAAAGAAGTTCATCCCGAAACTTAAGAAATAAAAAGTTCGGGGTATTTCGATCGCATCTTCTATTCCGTCTCCCAAGTCGCTTCCTCGACTCCATGTCTTGACCATTGCACCTTAACCAATAGAATGGTTTTGTGCCGAAGCTACTTCTTACGACATTCAAGGATCTTCACCGGTCTCTATGGAAAGGTAAAATCCTCGGCTATATCAATCTCACTATAGTCGATAATATGACTTGGGTCCGGCACGTACTTCATCAACTGAGAAACAAGAAAAACGCTGTGGATGTGACTCAAAGCTGGAGCCAATGCCAAGCGATAATCTAAATCTCCAACCCTGTCCAAAATTTCAAACGGTCTGATATACCTCGGACTAAGTTCCCCTTTTTCCCGAAACGGAAAACTCCTTTGGTCGACGACACCTTGAGTAGAACATGGTCTCCAACTTCGAATTCCAATGGTCGACGACGAGTATCCACATAAGATTCCTGACGGCTCTGGGCAGTCAACAACCAGTCTCGGATAATAGAAATCTTCTTCTTAGTTTCCACCAACCTACCTGGTTCCGTTCCGACTAACTCCGAAGCCTCATCCCAACATAATGGTGATCTACACCGCCTACCGTAAAGTGCCTCAAATGGTTCCATTTTGATCGATGTATGCCAACTATTATTATAGGCAGACTCGATCAATGGCAAATGAAGTTCCCAATACTCGGCCTCTAGCAGATCCTTAAATTCGTCCCATGTAGAAGCATGATCTTGTGGCTTAATAGTTTTCCACCAAGTCGCGGCTTCCTTAGTAAGGAAGTATTGAGCAATCGGTACCTTCCTTATTTCCGGACAGTCAACCGCTTCAAACACTTTTTCCAATTCACAATCCAATTTTCCCAACCCGCTGGGTCGATAACACCACTAAACTACGGAGGATGTACATGTACCACATTATGGAGTAAAACATCCGCTGTCGAGTTATGGTTATTCAGTTGAACATCTTGGGCCAGGATAGTCATCTGATTTGCTAATTGTTTAAGAACATCCGTAGCCCCAATATCTGCATTATTCTCTTGACCAATCGCTAGTCGTGTTGACTCTCGGTATCAGGATGCACTGAGTTAGATAAACTAGGGGTAGCCGACCCCGCAACGGAACTGAGGGAAGCAGCCGCGCCACGTTTTCGTCCGCATCCACAACCACGGCCTCATCCTTGACCCCTGTCAGTAGACATTCTGAAGGATACACAAAATACATATGTAAAATTTAAATTGCCCGACATCGAGGTGACCGATTCCCAAGAATATCAAATCAAAAGAGAAGTGATTAGGAAAAATACAAGGAGAGTAAACGGACTTACTAGTACTGGTCGCACCGAAATGATGGAAAAATAGAGATACGGTATTCGAATGATAACTTAATTTCGACCCAAAAAGACCGACAACCTAGGTGTAATACCAATGGTATATCACGCTTAATTACCTTGTACTATATGATTTCTTATAGTGTGATGTTGCCTTTTTTTTATATTATGTGATTTCATTTAAAATGCTATTATGATACAACTGTGTGGTGTGAATATAACGGAGGTGATATACCTTTGCGCCGTTGGACAATAGTCGGTGCGAATATGACGGTGGTCAATGTCTTGTTCCCCGATGAATTGTTGACAAGTGAAAAGATGGTTGCCCCGAGATGGTTAAAGTGTGATATATGACTAAGGGGCTGAATGGCTAACGTACGATATAGGATATGCATAACGTATGCTAGCTTCGTTGCATTACGTACGTTAACATCACTTGGTTACGTACGTAGGCTTGAGTTGGTCTTCTGACCAGAATCTTTCTTTTGACGCGGATTGGGGTACATTCGGCGGGCTAGACGACAAATGAGTCAACTACTCGTAACGTATGCTAATTGCCAAGCTTAGCATGCGCTATGGTCAGGTGCCTTACGTATGTTACGACCCCTCACGTACATAATAGATGGGGGCATTCCAGACAGTAGCCTCTGGTCGACCTTTATGAACGTTAACCGGAATATATTAAGTACGTAATGCTTTTTACGTGCGTAAAGCCTGGAGCTATAACGTACATTAACATAATCGAGTGTTATAAAATAACACTTTCTCCCTCATTTATCCTCAACCAAAGACCTAAAGTGGAGCATCCTTGAAGCCTTTCCCAGCCCTTTACACGATTCTTGACCTCTAAAACACTTGAATTAACGTAGATGAGGGGATTCCTCAAGCTCCAGAGAAGATTATCTCGGTCAATCGATCCACTCTTTGTTCCTCCTAGTGGTTCTTCATCGGATTGTCATCATTCCTCATTGTTCTTCCTCTATTAAGGTAAGACTACCAAACCTTCAGGCTATCTCTTCAATGTTGTAATTATGCCTATTAGATTACGGATATTCGGGTAGTTTGCTAACTCTTGTAGACAATCTAATCGGACGAACTTTTAGTAATCGAAACTATCATTGGTCGTATATTTCGTTTTCATGCATCTTGTTATATTAATCATATGATTGTAATACATGAATATGGCATTATGTGATGAATTCCGATGATTGTCTTTCTCTAGAAAATGTGTTATAAATGGGCCGATGTGTTGGGGATAAAACCTGAATGGTACTCGTGAGGAAATGTGTTGAGGGATATGACCTAAAAAGGGCACCCACGTTCCGGGGTATTCCTGTGTGGATACTTCCGTAAGCCTTGGTTGCGACCTTGGGGATTATGTGTTAAAAAGAGAAAGACAACATCGGTCATACTACAAATTATCCTCTATCTGTTATGTGGCACGCTGTTGATAAATTGTGTACATCGTTGAAAGTTACTGTTATTAATATTCATTCTCAGACCCCGGTTTGTCTGGCATGATTCATCGTGCTAGGTAAATTTGTTGAACATGTGCAGGACATTCGCGAGGGGTCCGGTCAGGCTTGAATGGTGTTGGGATAAAGACATGCCGCCGCATAATATAATTTTAATTTTCGAAACTTCCGTTTATGTAATAATCGTGCCTTGAACTATGTTCTTTCAAAACATTACGTCTTATGTTATGTAACCGCAGACTCAACGTTTTATAATAATTTCTTTAAAATATATATTGCCCAAATTAGCCTTGTGGGTCCTGCTCGGGATTCACGGCACTATAATACTTCGAGAAATTCTGTAATGGCACGCCGTGGAGCTAGGAGAATAGTAAATGAGGCCCAGGGTTCCGCCGTGAACCAGAATAAGAACAGGAACACTGCAGAGACTGTTCCGACTGGGGGCCAGTCGCCGCCATTTAATCAAAACGATTAGGAGGCAGAATGCCAGAATAACAACCCTGGAGGCATGGACCCGGCCTTCATGTGGAGGACAACGGAGGGAGATATCGATGGTTGGGGGAAATCCTGAAGGCTAGGCCGCCATTGTTTGACGGAGCAGGGGAGAAACACGTGGACGACTGGATTTATGAAATGGAGAACGCTTTCGATGTGATCGAATGTCCATAGATCCGTAAGGTGCCGCTTGGGATTAATCAGCTCCGCAACACTGCTGCCCGCTGGTGGAGAACTTACAAGCCGGAACACCGAGTGGTCGGGTGGGCCGAATTCGCCCTGCTACTGTGGAGCGAGTACTGTCCTAGATCAGCCCAAACCGCTCATGCACGAGACTTTTCCAGTGCCGGACCACAGTATTTGCCAGTACAAGAGATCATTAGGGCCTACCGTGCCGAGCTAAGTTACGTCTCACAGATGGTTCCATCAGAAGATCAACGAATCTGTCGCCTTGCGAAGAGGTTGCTGGAAGATGTACAACACTATGCCGCCGGATTCCACTGCACGAATCTGAGGGCGTACGAAGACGTAGTCACAGCATATGTCGGTACTATTGTTAACACTGACACCGGACATAATTCGAAGAAGCAAAAGACATCTACTCAGTCAGGGAGCAACAACAAGACGAACTCGAGGTCCGTATCTTCTTTTAAGTCAACAGTTTCGTACCAACAGAAGGGTGCATCGGATCGGTCTTACCGTAAAGACTGCTTCAATTGTGGCGTACCTGGACATACTAAGGACCGGTTTCACAAATCGGTTACCAAATGCTTCTCTTGCAGAAATAGTGGACATATGTCTCGTTACTGCTGGCGGGCCAACCCTACACCGAACTCAGCTCCTCATCAGAGTCAACAAGGCTCTGTGTAATCCTCCAAGACGTCTACCGTTTCCAACTACCGAGCTCCACCCCACTAGACTCAACCACCACCTCATGGTGTCGGTCGAGGCCGTGGGCACGATGGTGGCAATTCATCCCTTTCGGAGTCCTTACCGTCCCGTGTATTTGAACTGAGGGATACAGATGGTCAGTCCGCGCCAGCTATCTCAGGTACACTTCTTGTTAACGCCAGCCTGTTCATGTACTATTTGATACTGGAGCTATGCATTCATTTATATCTGTAGAATGTGTTGAACATTTAAATATTGATTGTGTGCCTTGTGAATCCTTTACTGTTAAGCTACCCGAGGGTAGTAGAGTGGGCAGAAATCTAGAAGTAAGAGATTGTCAGATTCGCATCAATGATCATAGTTGGACTGAAAATCTTATGGTTTTCCTGCTTCAGAATGAAGATATCATTTTAGGTATGGACTGGATGACCTTGCACAGGACGACCACTTGACTATTTACATCATGGCTTGTGATGGTACTACACATGTTATCAATGGTCGAGAACACTTCAGTACGAAAGGGTCTCTCAGCCTTCTTGCATATGAAGTCTCCTGTAACTCTCGGGAGATGTACTATTGGTGTTATGTTCTCCAAGAGGAGACATCACAACTTTCGGTCATGAACATCTTGGTGGTGAATGAATTTCCAGACGTCTTTCCCGATGAACTACCAGGGCTGCCACCGCATCGAGAAGTTGATCTCTCCATTGAACTTGAGCCGGGAAGGAGACCTATTTCCAAAGCTCCTTACAGAATGGCACCGGCCGAGATGAAAGAATTGAAGATACAACTCGAAGATCTGCTGGAGAAGGGATTAATCCGCCCGAGAACCTCGCCGTGGGCCGCGCCGGTACTCTTTGTCAAAAAGAAGGACAACTCTCTATACTACAGCGAACTAAACGAGGTTACTATCAAGAATCGTTATCCGCTTCCCAGGATCGATGATCTCCTAGATCAATTACAGGGGCCGGTTGTGTTTTCGAAGATCGATCTACGGTCTGGATATCACCAATTGAGAATTTGGGAGGAAGATATACCCAATACTGCATTCCGATTGGGGTATGGACATTACGAGTATATCGTGGTATCGTTCGATTTGACCAATGCCCCAGCTGTTTTCATGGAGTTGATGAACAGAGTTTTATTCGATTTCCTTGATAAGTGCGTCGTGGTTTTATTGACGACATCCTAATTTATTCTCAAAGCCGAGAGGAACACGAAGAACATTTGAGGCAGATACTGAGCGTGTTGAGGCAACACCAACTTTATGCAAAACTTTCCAAGTGCAAATTCTGGATGCCGGAAGTAATTTTCCTCGGACATGTTCTCTCGGTAGAGGGCGTTAAGGTCGATCCACAAAAGATCGAAACGATAATGAGTTGAGAACTGCGAAAGAACGTCAAGGAGGTAAGGAGTTTTCTAGGATTGGCGAGTTATTATCAAAGATTTGTTGAGGCTTTTTCCTGTATCGCTAGACCACTAATGAACCTACTAAGGAAAAGTACCAAGTTTGTATAGACTACGGACTGTCAGAAGAGCTTTGACGATCTCAAGAGGAGGCTGACTACTGCTCCAGTGTTAGTGTTACCGTAGGGAACGGAAGGATTCATTATATTTACGGATGCATCTAAACATGGACTGGGATGTGTTTTCATGCAGAACGACAAAGTTATTACATACGCATCCCAACAACTGAAGCCGTACGAAAAAATTACCCGACGCATGACTTAGAGCTAGCCGCAGTGGTACACGCCCTTAAGATTTGGAGGCACTATCTTTACGGAGTTACTTGCAATATTTTCACGGACCATAAGAGCTTGAAATATATCTTCACCTAGAGGAATTAAACATGAGACAGAGGCGCTGGTTGGAACTAATCAAATACTACGATGTGGAAATCTCATACCACCCCGGGAAGGCCAACATCGTAGCTGATGCTCTTAGTCGGAAAACTTCACAAGAAGTAATGTTATCCAACATAACAGTTCAACCCGAACTGCAGCAAGACATCAGGAGGAGTAGTACTGAAGTATGGGTACAACGCAGGCAAGGACAATTGTGCTCAATCAATATACACTCGTCCTTGCTAGATGAGATACGTCTAGCACGGAAGGAGGATCCCGAACTACGTGCTATCAGTGCGAGGATCGAGGGAGGAGATGTATCCGACTATAAGATCCAGGAGGACTTGGTGAGGTTCAAGAATAGGATCTGCATTCCGCCGAATGACGAGCTGAAGCAAACTATACTGAGAGAAGCACACTCAACCCCCTACTCCATTCATCCAGGAGCAAGCAAAATGTACAAAGATCTGCAAAAGAGTTTTTGGTGGAGGAATATGAAGCGGGAAGTGGCTAGATTCGTCGCCCGATGTATGACGTGCCAATAAGTAAAAATTGAAAACCGCAGACCAGCTGCAATCATGCAATCCCTACCCATTTCGGAGTGGAAATGGGAAAGCATATCAATGTATTTTGTTACTAAGTTACCAACAGTGGTGGGAGGAAGGGACACCATTTAGGTTATAGTTGATCGCCTAACAAAATTGGCACATTTTATTCCGATTCAAGAAGCAACCGGAACAGAACAGGTAGCCACTATTTTCATCAGGGAGATCGTGAGGCTGCACAGAGTTCCCTCGTCCATCATATTGGATAGGGACACCAGGTACGTGTCCTGTTTTTGGAAAGCCATTCACAAGGCAATGGGGACCCAGTTGCATTTTAGCACAACCTATCACCCTCAGAAAGATGGACAGACCGAACGCACGATACAAACCTTAGAAGATATGTTGAGGGCATGTGTGCTCGATTGGGGTAAGTATTGGTCTAGGTATCTGGGGTTGGTGGAGTTCTCGTACAACAACAGCTGGCATGGGAGCATAGTCATGGCACCATTTGAGGCCCTGTATGGATGAAGATGCAAGTCGCCATTATGCTGGGATGATGCTTCTGACACCGTGGTTACCGAGTTAGATCTGATCCAGGAATCTATTAAGAAGATCTCTGTTGTTCGAAAACACATGCTAGCAGTGCAAAGCCGACAGAAATCATATGCCACAAACCGACAGCGACCGTTGGAATTTATAGTTGGGGATCACGTTTGGGCCAAAGTATCACCTATGCGAGGTATCCGGCATTTCGGTCAGAAGGGCAAGTTAAGCCCAAGGTTCATAGGCCCGTTCGATATATTAGACCGGGTAGGAAAGCTTGCGTTTGATTCGCCTTGCCGACGCATCTGTATGGAGTGAATAACATCTTTCACGTCTCTCAGTTAAGAAACTATGTCTATGATTCGAGTCACAAACTCAATTTCGAAGAAGTGGAAATTTCCAACGACACTACCTTTAGGGAGGTGCCGATTGATATCTTGGATCGGTGTATGAAAATGTTGCTAAATAAAGCCATACCCCTTGTAAAGGTTCAGTGGTCGCACCAAAGCATGGAGGAAGCAACTTGGGAGACCGAGTCGAGCATTAATGAGCGTCATCCCGAGTGATTTGCTTAGTTTCGGGACGAAACTATTTTAAGGGGGATGGTATGTAATACCACCCGCATTTCACGCTTAATTACCTTGTATTATGTGATTTATTATAGTGTGATGTTGCCTTTTTTTCTTATATTATGTGATTTCATTTAAAATACAATTGTTTGATGTGAATAGAACGGAGGTCATGTACCTTGACGCCGTTGGACAATCGTCGGTGCGAACATGACGGTGGCCAACGTCTTGTTCCCCGATGAATTGTTGACGAGTGAAAAGATGGTCGCCCCGAGATGGTTAAAGTGTGATATATGACTAAGGGGCTGAATGGTTAACATAGGCTATAGGATATGCATAACGTACGCTAGTTTAGTAGCATTACGTACGTTAACATCACTTGGTTAAGTACGTAAGGTTTGAGTTGGTCTCCCAACCAGAATCTTTCTTTTGACGCGGATTGGGGTACTTTCGGTAGGCTAGACGATAAACGAGTCAACTGCTCGTAACATACGCTAATTTCCAAGCTTAGCGTGTGCTATGGTCAGGTGCCTTACGTACGTTACGACCCCTTAAGTACGTAATAGATGGGGGCATTCCAGACAGTAGCCTCTAGACGACCTTTATGCACGTTAACCGGAATACATTACGTACGTAATGCTTTTTACATACGTGAAGCTTGGAGCTATAACGTATGTTAACACAATCGAGTGTTATAAAATAACACTTCCTCCCTCATTTCTCCTCAACCAAAAACCTGAAGTTGAGCGTCCTTGAAGCCTTTCCCATCCCTTTACACGATTCTTCACCTCTGAAACACTTGAATTAATGTAGAGGAGGGGATTCCTCAAGCTTCGAAGAAGATTATCTAGGTCAATCGATCCACTCTTTGTTCCTCCTCGTGGTTATTTGTCGGATTGTCATAATTCCTCATTGTTCTTCCTCTATTAATGTAAGACTACCAAAGCTCGAGGCTATCTCTTCAATGTTGTCATTATGCCTATTAGATTACGGGTATTCGTGTAGTTTGCTAACTCTCGTAGACAATCTAATCGACGAACTTGTAGTAATCGAAACGATCATTGCTCGTATATTTAGTTTTCATACATCTCGTTATATTAATCATATGCGAAAATCACCATCTCAATCAACCATGGAAATGTAAAACTTGACGAATCAATCATAGGAGAAATTGCGTATGAATCCGTCACAATATGTTGAACTAGTTGTAACCCATTTTTGCCTTATGATTATCAACGTTAAATTAACTAGGAAGAATCAACTCGGTAGTGTTACCATCATTAAGAATCGAGCACTTGGAATAGCGAATTGGATTAGTGGTTATGGAATTTAATTACGTTGTAGTCGATTGTTGTCAACCGGAATAATATTAGGGATAATATTGTTGAATAAATTGTTGTAACAATCGTTAATCATAAATTGAACAACGTGATAATAAGTATTGCTTGTGAACTTAGAAACACGGTACTAGATTTGGCGAAATCGAACGAAGTTAATAGTTCGGTTAGGAAAGGGAAGGTTGCGAGAAGCTATGCTTGGAGCTTGCAATCCTTGAAAAAGCCCAACCCGTAGTCCCCCCCCCCCCCAAATGAAAGGAGGAAAGACCGTAGCAGCCTAGCTCGTACGAGATGTTAATCGGGGATTATGTGAATAGGTTAAACTCGGTTGGTCGTGAAAGCCCAAGATACCGTAAGGCAGTTACAGTCAGATTTAAGGCAAGTAAAGTCTTGCTCGAGAATTATTAATATTTGCAATGTTCGTAATACATGAATGTGCCATTGTGTGATGAATGCCGGCGATTGTCTTTCTCTAGAAAATGTGTTATAAATGAGCCGATGTGTTGGAAATAAAACCTGAATGGTACCCGTGAGGAAATGTGTTGAGGGATAAGACCTAAAAGGGGAACGCACGTTCCGAGGTATTCCTGCGTAGTTACTTCCGTGACCCTTGGTTGCGACCTTGGGGTGTATGTGTTAAAAAGAGAAAGACAACGTTGGTCATACTACGAATTATCCTCTATCTGTTATGTGGTACGGTGTTTATAAATTGTGTATATTGTTGTAATTTACTGTTATTAATATTCATTCTCTGACCCCGGTTTGTCTGGCATGATTCGTCGTGCTAGGTAAATTTATTGAATATGTGCAGGACATTCCCGAGGGGTCCGGTCAGGCTTGAACGGTGTTGGGATAAAGACTTGCCGCCGCATGCTTTAATTTTAATTTTTGAAACTTCCGTTTATGTAATAATCGTGCCTTGAACTATGTTCTTTCAAAACATTCCGTCTTATGTTATGTAACCGCGGACTCAACGTTTTACAATAATTTCTTTAAAATAACTATCGCCCAAATTAGCCTTGTGGGTCCCGCTACAGATTCACGGCACTAATACCTCAGGAAATTTTGGGGGTGTTACAATAGGTATCCATAAACCTAAGCTCTGATACCATATTTTGTAACACCCTCAATCTATTCGGGGCATGTTACACCGTGAGCCCCTCCGTGGGACACACAAGGCCATAATTACGCGGAACCAAAAACTTCGGCCTATAAGGTCTAAACAAAAACCCAATAGAAGGTATTAAGGATGACACCAATGTAACAATCAATTCGACAGGAGTACAATACATCGGGAATTTGAAACCCAGGGCAACACAGGCCACAACAACATGAGCATCTGAAACATTACTCGAGTATTCAAACCATTCCAAGTACAACAACACCGAATGGAACAAGGTACAAAACATAGACAGAATTAAGACACAGCATCACTCTTACCCATCATCTTCATGCCGACCCAGTGCACGCCTTTCCCTGCTCCTGGATCCTGAAATACATGAAATGTATTTCCCCCAAAAGGGGTTAGCCGTCGAATAGCTAGTACAAGTATATCGAATATGAAACATAATACTTCTCGAGAATAAAGAAAGTGTAATCATCATTCCATCAAACTCAAGACTAGTATTCCGGAATAACTAAATCTCATAACATCTCATTCCAATACATACGTGATTAACCGTGGAACCGCACCAAAGGCAATAGAACCCTCTGAGGCCCCGTCGGACCCTCCTAGAGTGGTTAACCCAATATATTCGTTGAACCGCACCAAATGAAATGGAACCCTCTGAGGACCCGTTAGTTCGTTCTAGAGTGAATATAAACAATTAAACAATTCATATACCTCAATTTCAAAGTCGAGAACGTACCATCATAAACATATACTTCTCTTTCGAGATATTATAACCGAAGTGAAAACGGTGTTCAAGCTGGAGAGGTCCAAGAACGCATTTCCGTACCTAAACGATTCGTAAGGAAATATGATAATCAATCATCAATACTAAATTCTCAAGGAAGATTCCCGAAACCCCCTTTTACGGTTCATAAATCTTCAAAGTATTCACATAGAGGTGGGAAATCATCCAAACCCACTCTACTTCAAGTAATACGCTAAAATCATTCATATACTCATAAGTGAAAAGTGGGTACGGAGTAGATACATCATAATCTCAAGGATTTCAAGCTTCGAAATGGATAAATCGGACGGATCTAAGAAAAATCCCCAAATTACATAATATTCATACGATAGCTCCAATTTTTAGCAAGCGCTAACCTGGCATATTATATAAGGGGCAGTCAACCCCTGAAATCGTCATTTTCATACTTTCTTTCCTTTTTTCGACGAGAGCAGCGGATTTGGGAGATTTGGAGCGATTTTGGGGCGATCCTTCTTCAGCTATCATAATCTTTGGTTGAATAACAAAGATTACACAACATATAATCCATTTCTATCTTCCAAATCAAGGTAAATTCCTTAGAATCCTAGTTTTATTTTAGGGATATTCTTAGATTCGTCCGATTTATCCATTTTGGAGCTTGAGATCTTTGAGAATATGATGCATCTACCCTGTACCCATGTTTCCCATACGATTATATGGATTATTTTGTACCTTGTTCGGACTTGAGAGGGTTTGGGTGATCTTCAAACCTCTAGATGATTATCCTTGTAGTTTCGTGAATCGTAGGCGTGTTTCAGGAGTTTTTTCGTGTGATTTGAGTATGGATTATTGATTATCGTATTCCTTATGAATCGTTTAGGTTCTGGAAGTGCGTTCTTGGACCTACCGAACTTTATAATATTTTCCTTCCGAGGTCTCGATGTCTCAAAGGCAAGTATATGTTTATGATTGTGCGTTCTCGACTTTGAAAGTAAGATATATGAATTGTATAATGGTTTATATCCACTCTGGGATGGAGCGACGGGTACTCTGAGAGTTCTGTAGCCTCCGGTGCAGTTCCATGGATATTTTGGGTTAACCACTCTGGGACGGACCGACGGGTCCTCGGAGGGTTCCGTAGCCTCTGGTGCGGTTCCGCCGTTAATCATGTATGCATTGAATGTGATGCTATGAGAATTAGTTATTCCGGAATACTAGTCTTGAATTGATGAGATGATGATTAGACTTACATTATTGTGGAGGAGTATTGTGTTTCATATTCGATATACTTGCACTAGCTATTCAACGGCTAATCCCTTTATGGGGGAAATACCTTTCATGTATTTCAGGATCCAGGAGAGCGGATAGGAATGTACCGGGTCAGCATGAAGATGATGGGCAAGTGTGATGTTGTGTCTTGTCTGGTTATGTTTTGTATTTCCTCCATTCAGTGTTGCTGTACTTGAATGGTTTGAATACTCGAGTACTATTTTTGGTTTGTTTGATGTTTCGGCCTGTGTTGCCGTGGTATTGATTTGTGGTGTGATGTATTCGGATGTATTGGATATGGTTTTTGAATACCATTTTTATTGTTTTCTATTTCATTGTACTTGGACCTTCTCGGTCAAAGTTCATAGTTCCGCGTATAAATAGCCTTGTGGATCCCATGGCGGGGCTCACAGCGCTGTAATATACCCTGAATAACATGGGGGTGTTAAAAAATATGGTATCAGAGCTTAGGTTTATGGATACCTAGGCTGTTGGTCTTTTGGGTCGATTTAGTCATCGTTTGTCTACAGTATCACTACTTTGCCATCATCACAGTGCGACTGGTACTTGTAAGACCTCTTACTCTCCTAATGGTTCCTTAATCGCTTTACTTTTGAATTAGTATTTTGGGAATCGGTCACTTTGATGATGTGCGATTTGAATTGTACTTACGTGCTTTGTGTATCATTCAGAATGTCTGCTGATAGGGGACATAGACACGGCCGTGGTCGTGGACGCGGACGAGGATGTGGCGCGACCGCTTCCCTCAGTTCCGTTGCGGGGTCGACCACCCCTAGTTTATCTAACTTAGTACATCCTAATACCGAAGGTCATTACAACATGTCGACCGACCAAGGAAATAACGCAGATTGTGGTGTTACCAATATCCTTCAGCAATTGTCTAACCAAATGACTATCCTGGCCCAAGCCGTTCAACTGAACAATCCGAACCCGACATCAGATGCCTTGGTTCAGAATGTGATCAGTATGCACCCTCCACAGTTCAGCGGTGTTACAGACCCGATGGGTTGGGAGAATTGGTTAGCAGAGTTAGAGAAAGTGTTTGAAGTGGTTGATTGTCCGGAAGTGAGGAAGGTACCCATTGCTCAGTACTTCCTTACCAAGGAGGCCGCGACTTGGTGGAAAGTTATCAAGCCACAGGATCGTGCTGCTAAGTGGGGAGAATTTTAAGGGCTACTGGAGGCCGAGTTTTTTCCTTCGCCAGTGCAAGAAGGCATAATCCGAGCCTTTTTCGAGGCTAAGCCGCATAATATTCCAGTCTCGCAGGCGATAGTGGAATACAATCAACAACTGATCCACGTGAAGAATCAAGTGCGGGATGAGCATGACAAGATCCGTTACTTTGATATGCGGATGAATATGGATTTACATCGTTATATGACCGGATTTGCTTGTACTACATTGAAGGAATACCAAGACAGGGCTTTGTCATATGACATGTTGAGTCCCAATAATGATACCGCAGAAGAACCGAAGAAGCAGAAGATCGTGGGTAACTTTTCTGGTACTAAAGGTGGCAACTTCTAGAGATCTCAGACGACTAACCATTTTGTCGGGCAGTCGCCCTGTTCTGCTATAGGGAAGAGGACTTTTCGTTCTACTTCGGGCACCTCAACTAGCTCGGTAACTTGTTTTAATTGTGGTTGTCCAGGTCACGTTAACCTGGAGTGCAATTTCCCACCCCTGAAGTGTCACACTTGTGGACAGATGGGACATAGAGCAGCTTATTTCCCCGAACAAGATCAGACTTTGGACACTAGAGTTTCGGCCCCAGCACCTATATATTAGAGTATGAATCAGCGGAAACCAGTTGGATAGTCACAACAGAGTTACGGCAAGGGCCGGGGATGGAGTCAGAATGCTAGAGGGAGAGATTCTAGTATCGGTTCGGCACACCCCTGAGTCTATGATATGCATCGAGCAGACGAACCCGATGCGGCGGTGGCCTAAGGTACCATTCATATCTTATCTCATCCAGTTCGTGTACTTTTTGATTCGGGTGCTACACATTCTTTCATCTCCTTGGAGTGTGTATGCCGTTTGAATATAACTTGTATGACTGCTTGCGATCCTTTTATTGTGAAACTACCTAGCAGGGATAGAATCATGGGGAACTGGGAGATTAGAGATTTTCTGGTGAATATATCCGGTATGGATTGGTTGTCGAATTTGATTGTGGTTGATATGGATGGAGAGGATGTGATCCTCGGCTAGGATTGGAGTGACGGTCACCAAGCGATTATAAATTACCGTACTAAGGTTATCACCATGATGACTAAAGATGGTTCCGAGTACTCATTTATGGGACGTAAGTCGGCCCAACCTAAGTTTCTTATCAGCGCCATGAAGGCCGTAAAACTTTTGAATAAAGGTTGCACGGGCTATTGGTTTTATGCTTTGAAGACGGAAGGGAACAAAGTCGATTTCTCTTCGATTCCAGTTGTTAATGAGTATCCCGACATTTTTCCGGAAGACCTCCTGGGATTACCGCCAGATTGAGAGATAGAATTTTCTGTGGACTTAGAGCCTAACGTGGCTCCGATTTCTAAGGCACCTTATCGGAGGGCACCTTCCGAGATGCAAGGATTAAAGAGTCAGCTGGCAGAATTATTGGGGAAAGGGTACATCAGACCGAGCGCTTCACCTTGGGGCGCGCCTGTTCTTTTTGTGAGGAAGAAGGATGGTTCATTACGTTTATACATTGATTACCATGAACTGAACAAAGTGACCATCAAGAACAGGTATCCTTTGCCTCGTATAGATGATTTATTTGATCAGTTGCAGGGAGCCGCAGTATTCTCGAAAATTGAATTGAGGTCAGGATACTATCAACTCCCGGTGAAAGAGTCCGACGTTCCGAAGACTGCTTTTCGGACGAGGTACGGATATTATGAATTTGTGGTCATGCCTTTTGGATTGACTAATGCACCGACAGTGTTCATGCAACTAATGAACAAGATATTCATCGAATACTTGGACAGATGTGTGGCCGTCTTTATTGACGACATCTTGATTTATTCTCGAGATAAGGAGGAACATGCCCGGCACTTGCGTTTGATACTAGATGTTTTGAGAGCCGAGCATCTCTATGAAAAATTCTCGAAATGTGAGTTCTGGTTGGAAGAAGTTATGTTTCTCGGCCATGTGATTTCAGCCGAAGGGGTTCGTGTAGACCCACAGAAGATTGAGGCAGTACTAGATTGGGCACCGCCTAAAATGTTAAAGAGGTTACGTAGCTTTTTGGGTCTTGCTGGGTATTACCATCGGTTCATCGAAGGGTTCTCGAAACTCGCTCGTCTGCTTACGAAATTACTCCAGAAGATAGAAAAGTTTTTTTGGACAACTGAGAGGCAGCAGAGCTTCGATGAGCTGAAGAGACGTTTGACCTCAGCGCCAATTTTGACTTTACCACAGGGTAGTGAAGGATTTGCAGTTTATAGCGACGCTTCACAACTAGGGCTTGGATGTGTGCTTATGCAGCATGATAAGACGATAGCTTTGGCGCCACGACAGTTGAAGCCATATGAGATGAACTATCCTACTCAAGATTTGGAGTTGGCCGCAATTGTCTTCGCACTTAAGATTTGGCGGCACTATTTGTATGGCTCTCCGTGTCGGATTTATAACGATCACAAGAGTTTGAAGTATATTTTCAGCCAGAAAGAGCTGAATATGAGGCAGAGACGTTGGTTAGAATTGATCAAGGATTACGATTCAGAAATTCTTTACCATCAGGGAAAGGCCAATGTCGTCGCGGACACTTTGAGCCGTAAATCGGCATAGCTTCAGATACTTGAGGTTCTTACAGCTCATACGAAGATTCATCAGGATTTAATGGAGCAAGTAATAGAAGTTTGGCTTCAAAGAGTGAAGGACAGTTGTGCACTCTTGAAATTAGTTCGTCCTTGGTTAACGACAACCAAGGGAAACAGTGGAGTGACCCGATGATCTCTCAACTGAAGGAAGATGTAATTAAAGGAAAAGCCCCTGGTTTTATGGTCCACGAGGATAGCATTATGAGATTTCAAGGTAGGCTTTGTGTCCCGAATGATCTAGAGTTGAGGCAGATAATTCTCCGAGAAGCTCATGCTACGCCTCACTCAATCCACCCCGAACGAGTAAGATGTACAAGGACTTGAAGCGAAATTTTTGGTGGAATAATATAAAGAAAGATGTCATGGAGTTTGTACTACGGTGCTTGACGTGTCAACAAGTCAAGATTGAACATCAACGACCAGCGGGGTTGTTGAAGCCGCTTCCCATCCCCGAGTGGAAGTGGGAAGATATCTCTATGGATTTTATCACTGGGATGCCGAGAACTAGAGCCGGAATGAATATGCTTTGGGTAGTCGTCGATTGGTTGACCAAGTCTGCACACTTCCTTGGTACTAAGGATACTTGGGAACCGGAGAGATTGGCTCGAACTTTTATCGCTGAGATCGTGAGGTTGCATGGTGCCCCTAAGACCATTGTTTCCGATCGAGATGGTCGTTTCGTATCGCATTTTTGGCAGGCCATTCATCAGGCTTTGGGTATCGAGTTAAGATTGAGCACGTCTTTTCATCCTCATTTAGACGGTCAGACAGAGCGGACGATTCAGACGTTAGAAGATATGTTGCGGGCCTGTGCCCTAGACTGGAGTAATGATTGGGAGCTTCACTTGCCGTTGATCGAGTTTGCCTACAATAATAGTTGGCATGCATCAATTAAAATGGCACTGTTCGAGGCACTTTATGGTAGGCAGTGTAGATCGCCATTATGTTGGGATGAGGCTTCGGAGCTAGTCAGAACGGAATCGGATATGTTGATGGAGACTAAGGAGAAGATTTCTATTATCCGGGACTGGTTGTTGACTGCCCAGCCCGTCGGAAATCTTATGTTGATACTCGTCGTGGACCTTTAGAATTCGAAGTGGGAGACCATGTTCTACTCAAGCTGTCACCGACCAGAGGAGTTTTCCATTTCGGGAAAAGGAGGAAACTTAGTCCGAGGTATATCGGACCTTTTGAAATTTTGGATAGGGTTGGAGATTTAACTTATCGCTTGGCGTTGCCTCCATCTTTGAGTCATGTCCACAGCATTTTTCATGTGTCTCAGTTGAGAAAGTACGTGCCAGATCCAAGTCATGTTATCGACTATAGTGAGATTGACGTAGTCGAGGATGTTACCTTTCCAGAGAGGCCAGTGAAGATCCTTGAACGTCGTGAGAAACAGCTTCGGCACAAACCATTCCGTTGGTTAAACTGCAATCGTCGAGACATGGAGTTAAGGAGGCGACTTGGGAGACGGAAGAGAAGGTGCAAACAGAATACCCCGAACTTTTTATTTCATATGTTTCGGGACGAAACTTCTTTTTAGAAGGGGAGAATGTAATACCCATACTTTTTATTGATTGTTTGACCTTGTCGTTCTTCCTCTTTTGTCCATATGTAAACACTTTGAGATGTTGTAAATGTTGATTTGGAGTTTCGTACCTTTTTGGATCATGATTGTGTTAATTGGACCTTTCGGCAATATTCTGGGATAGGCAGATAGCGCGCGCTAGGCCTAGGATAACGCACAATATTTCTACTTGAGTAGCGCATGCTATCTTTGAGCTTTAGCGCACGCTAACGGTCCAGGCTTGGCAGAGGCAGTAGCTAATTCTGCTCTCTGGACTAGCAGTTAGCGCTCGCTAGGAGTTCGCTAGCGCACGCTATTCGTGGTCAGTAGCGCGTGCTAACATCGTCCGTAGTGCACGCTAACGAGCTAAGTCGCCAGAGTCAGTGAGGTATTTCTACTTTCTGGACTAGCAGGTAACGCACGCTAGGCAGTAGCTAGCGCACGCTAAAGGTGTTGCATAGCACGCGCTAGTGCCCAGTCGTAGTGCACGCTAGCGGAGTTGGGTAGTGAATTGGAACTTTTGCAGGACAACAGTTAGCGCATGCTATGGTGTGGTAGCGCGCACTAACATCTCAGAACAGAAGCCACCGGGACGGACCGATGGGTTCTCTGAGGGTTCTGTAGCCTTTGGTGCGGTTCCGCGGTTAATCATGTAAGAATTGAATGTGATGCTATGAGATTTAGTTATTCCGGAATACTAGTCTCGAATTGATGAGATGATGATTACATTTACTTTATTATCGAGGAGTATTGTGTTTCACATTCGATATAGTTGCACTTGTTGGGATTCCACAGAAAATAAACGCAGCGGAAGAATAAACGGAATCCCTAAGAGGATCGATCAAGTAATGTATATACGAAAAGAAAAATACGAAGATCAAGGAATCAAAGTCCCATACCTATGATGTCTCTGAAAAACCTTCGTATGATGATGATGATGATGAAGAGCCCTTCGTTCCAAGCACCTAAAGCAAGATGCCTCTACTTCACAAGCCGGAACTTGATGGGAAAATCGACAAGCTTCCTTTCTTCAAGAATGCGGCTAGGGAAGCTTGTAGGAATTTTCTCTCTCAATGTATTCTTCTTATATCTTGTCTCTAAGATCAAGATGAAGTTTTCAACCTTACACTCTCTCTCAAATTCGTGATTTTGAGTTCTTCTAAGAAGAAGTTGTCCTCTCTCCTTTTTAAAGACTTTTATTTATAAAAAAATGAAAGTCTACCTTTAACACATGATTGAGGGTATCAAATACACCTCACATATGTCACCTAGTGACATAAAATAAGTATAAAAGAGACAAGAGAGGGAGGGGGACGGCCTTAAGTGAAATTTCCAAGAAGACAGGTTGAATTTACTCGGCTCGTGTACTGGATGTTTGTCAAAATGAATCCCTCGTGTACCAGATGTTTGTCAAACGAATCCATTTTATTTCCAATGTGTTTGGACTAATTAATTAATCCAATTAATTAATTATATCAAACACAAATATATATTTCTCTAAGAAATATAATTTATGAATTAAAGTAATCACCCAGTAACCTACTTACAATTCATAAGACCGCTATTTGATTTATCCGATAAATCAAAATTAGATATCTAATATCTAATATTATAAGAGAGATTATTAATTCATATATATCCATCAATGATCCTATTGCGCGACTCCGTAGGTTCGTCTCAGCCGGCATTGGGAGGAACCAATGAGTGCGGGCAGCACTTAGCCAGCCTAGCGGGCCGCACTGTAAACCCCGACTGAGAACGAATGAACGAATCATTCCAGAACCATTATGTCGTGAATACTATATACGTATAGACCCTTCATCAGATGTCCCGGTCAAGTCTTCAGGTCACGGTAAAGTCAAACCCTACTGTTGACTAAACTCTATACATGTGTTAATGCAAATCAAGACCGACTGATTAATAATGTATCTAATACGACTATATCAGAATGCTTTGGCCAAAGACTTATGATCTTATTTGCCATTAACCGTATAGGACATTCGCCTGCTCACTAACAGGAGATAGAATCCTTTCTTGGCGTATAGCAAAGACTGCTACCTGCCCGTATAGTCTGCACTTCGAGGTCGACTCAGCAATTAAGCAAATGAGTCTAACTACTCTAATGACAAACTAAACGTCATAGGCACATCTTCTACTGAACCCTCAAGTCAAAGGTCCACGTTTACTATCACAACCTTTCGATTCGTCATCGACTCTCCGAGAGTGAATACCGTGTGACTGAATCAAGTATGAGTCGTGTTCGAGTATACTGGTCCCACCAATATACTTATAACTATGCTATCAAGACGTGCACACATCTTAGCATCAGTTATACAAGTCTTATTAAAACTTAATGTCCTGTTAAGTTTTATCGACTTGCGAACTAGTTAAGCATTCGAGCTCTAAACACTTCTAGTGCCTATCTCCTTATCTCCATAAGGAGTAGAATGTTCACTCTCAAATGCAAGGACTATTATTCTATATACCAAATCACAATGCCAATGATATACAATAATATAGAAATAATAATTGCCTTATTAAATATAATATTCATAATTACAATACAATTGCTCTCACTCTCTCATCCTCTGAGTGGCATTCGAGGGCATATTCCTAACAATCTCCCACTTGCACTCAATGCCACAAACTATGGTATCTAATACCCATACTCTCCAGATGTCTCTCTAAGACCTTCTGAGATAGTGGCTTGGTAAGCGGATCAGCAACGTTATTTGCTGTGTCTACTCTCTGCAGTGTAACATTCCCATCCCGAACCATTTCTCTAACAAAATGATATTTTATCGCAATATGTTTGGTGTTGTGGTGATACCTAGACTCCTTAGCCTGTGCAACAACTCCGTCGTTGTCACAAAATAGTGTCACGGGCTTCTCTGCGTTAGGAACCATTTGAAGTTCCTCAGTGAACTTCTTTATCCAAAAAGCTTCTTTAGCAGCCTCCGTGGCTGCCTAATATTCGGCTTGACATGTAGAGATAGCAGTCGAACTTTGCTTGGCACTTCTCCAAGAAACTGCCCCACCATTCAGAGTAAAGATATACCCTGATGTGGACATCTAAGCATCCATGTCCCCCGAAAAATCTGAGTCTGCATAACCCATCACTCTTAGTTCTCCACCGCCGTATGTAAGAACCAAGTCTTTAGTCCTCCTTAGGTACTTAAGAATGTTCTTCTGACGATCAATGTTCCTGCCCTAGATTTGACTGAAACCGACTTACTACGCTCACAGCATAGGAAATGTCCGGTCTAGTGCAAATCATTGCATACATAAGGCTACCTACTGCCGAAGCATAAGGTACCTTGCTCATTTCCTTTCTATCTTCCTCACTTTGAGGACACATCTCTAAGGAAAGTTTTGCACCATGTTGCATAGGTAGAAACCCTCTTTTAGAATCTTCCATCCTAAATCGCTTCAGGATCTTTTCTATGTAGAGGGCTTGGGAAAGACCTATTCTTTTCGCTCTCTCCCGGTAGAGACGAATACCCAGAATATAGGTAGCTTCTCCCAAGTCTTTCATTGAGAACTCTTTAGAAAGCCAAGATTTCACAGAACTGAGCATTCCTACGTCGTTTCCTATAAGTAGAATGTCATCTACATATAGTATTAAGAATGCAATTTTGCTCCCACTAACCTTCTTGCAAATACATGGCTCTTCTTCGTTTTGGACAAAATCAAACTCTTTGACTGTCTCGTTAAAACGAAGATTCCAACTCCGTGAAGCTTGCTTCAGCCATAAATGGCACGCTGAAGTTTGCATACTTTATGAATATTGGTTTGAGATATGAATCCCTTAGGCTGTTCCATATAAATCTCCTCCTCGAGGAATCCATTTAGGAATGCCGTTTTCACATCCATTTGCCATATTTCATAATCTAAGTGGGATGCTATAGCAAGCATCATGCGAATAGACTTAATCATAGCTACAGGCGAGAAGGTCTCGAAGTAATCGATTCCTTCTCTTTGGGAATAACCCTTTGCCACAAGCATGGCCTTATAGGTATCAACCTTTCCATCTCCACCAGTCTTTCTCTTATAGATCCATTTGTTTCCAATAGGCACTATGCCTTTAGGACGATCTACTAAAGTCCAGACCTTATTAGCATGCATTGAGTCTATCTCAGCTTCCATAGCTCATTGCCACTTGGTGGAGTCAATGTCGACCATCGCTTGGTCGTATGTAGAAGGATCATTCTCTTGACTACTTTCTGTCATCTCATGGACACCCATTTCCTCTTGATGCAGATAGCCATACCTCTCAGGTAATTGAGAAATTGTACTAGACTTGCGAGGTTGTATTTGTATTTCAGAAGGTTCGGTTCTTATATCTTGCATAGGTGTCTCATTTGGTGTTTCTTTTATTTCTTCCAAATAAATATTTCTACCTGCCCCTCCTTCCTGAATAAACTGATCTTCCAAGAAGTGTGCTTGTATAGCAACGATAATCCTATGATCTTCGTGCATGTAGAATAGATATCCCATGGAATCCCCTGGATATCCTATGAAGCGACCTTTCACAGACCTAGTTTCCAATTTCTCTACTTTAGTCTTCTTGACATAAGCAGGGCATCCCCAAATCCTAATGTGATTAAGACTTGGTTTCCTACCTCTCCACATCTCATGGGGAGTCTGAGGAACGGATTTGGAAGGACATATGTTCAAGATATGCACATCAGTAAGGAGCGCGTAACCCCACAGATAAATCGGTAGATCAGTATAGTTAAGCATGGAGCGAAACATGTCCAACAAGGTTCGGTTCCTTCTTTATGACATGCCATTTAATTGAGGAGTAGCTGGAGGAGTGAATTGTGACACTATTCCTAGTTCTTTTAAGAACTCATCAAATTCGGTACTCATGTACTCACCACCCCGGTCTGACCGAAGAGTCTTAACACGGTTACCTGTTTGATTTCAACTAGGGCTTTAAATTCCTTGAATTTATCAAAAGCTTCAGACTTATGTTTCATTAAGTACACTAATCCATACCTGGTATGGTCATCAGTGAATGTAATAAAATACTGAAAGCCATCTCGTGCCACTTCAAAAGGGCCACAGACGTCGGTATGGATCAATCCAAGTTTTTCAGCAGCTCTTTCAAAAGTCCCTGCGAAGGGTAACTTAGTCATTTTGCCTTGAAGTCAAGATTCACAAGTTGGATAGGGATCTGATCCCAATGGACCCGTAAGCTCATCTTTCTCCATTTTATGAACCTTGGTCTGACCGATATGACCAAGTTTAAGATGCCACTTAAGTGCTTGGTTCGTTTCATCCCTACCACGCTTCCTAGTTATAGTGTTCACAGTTGTCTTATTCTTTAAATTTAAATGGTATAAACCATTTAATAATGTAGCAGTACCAACCAATTTAATTCTGAAATAAATACGACAGGACCCATCTCCAATAAAGAAGTGAAATCCCTTTCGGTCCATGACCGGAATTGATACAATATTCTTGTGCCCCTTGGGCAAAACAAGTACATCATCTAAAGTGAGAATAAAACTAGATTCTAAATCCAACATAAGGGATCCGATATCAGAAGCCTCGACACTATGCCCACTTCCGACGGTGACCATCACCTCCCCTGAATCCAGCTTCCTACTTTGTTCCAGATCCTGATTCATTGTATAAATGTGAGAACTCGCACTGGAATCAAGTATCCAAGAAGTAGAATATACAGTTACAGAACAATTTGTTTCTAAAACCAGTAGTTCCATACCTGAAGGCGCATTACGGTCAAGCTTTGGACAATACCTCTTCCAGTGGCCTAGCTCACCGCAGTTGAGGCATACATCCGTTTTCTTGGCCCCTTTGCTCTTTTGAACCATTGGGGCCTTGCCCCTTCCCTTGTCGATCTTGGCTATCGGACCTAACTGCTTCTTGTTCTTTTTCTTCTTATTCTTGGACTTCCAAGTCTTAGAAGAAATCACAAGTGCAGCTTCCTTTCCCTTTGTCTTCATCTGAGACTGGGCAGTCGTCAGTTTGTTCATTAGCCCAGCTAAGTTACATGCAATCTCATTACAGTTGAAGTTCATGACAAATTGGGAAGGAGTCAGGAAGTGACTGCAGGATAAGGTCAGTTTGGATAGATGCATGCATCTGAAAATCAAGAGCTTGCAATCTCTCAATCATCGAGATCATCTTGAGGACATGGTCCCCAACCCTCTCTCCTTCCTTCATCCTGGCGCCGAATAATTGCTTTGATATCTCATATCTAGCAGTTCGGCTATGCTCTCCATAGAGCTCAGCCAGGTGCGCTAAGATAGCTCGTGAAGACGTCATCTTTTCATGGGCACGTTGAAGCTCATTGGTCATTGAGCCTAACATGTACCCTCACACTCTTATGTCGTCTTTTACCCATTTCTCATGGGCATCGACATCTTCCTGATTGGCTCGGGTTCTTGCAGGAGCCGCTGGGATGTCCGCCTCCAAGACGTATCCCAGCATTTCCATAGTTAGGACAATCCTCAAGTTCCGAAGCCAGTCCACATAGTTCGGACTAGTCAGGACGTTCTTTTCAAGTAGTATAGCGAGTGGGTTCATTGTCATATTGAGAGTTTTGTTAACTGCAGAGAATAATTTGAGATTCGTTAGTGATTGTTTAATTATGATCCGAGTAAAGAATTTAAGGACTTTCTTTATTCATAACTCGGCTCCCACTATTTTATCGGCATTTACACACTCCCATGTTAAATCCGGAAGTCTTGGGTGACTTCATAGTGGTGATCGATTTCTTTACAAAGTTTAATAGAGGGAAACCCATACGGTCTATATTCTATTATTCTTTATAAAGTGGTGTCTAATACCAACCCATCTAATGGATGATTCGATCTTCTTTTACCCCTAGTTCACTTGCCCTCAACCCATTCGGTTTCTATGACTCGCTGAACTATCTAAGTTTAAACCGTCAACTCCTATTAGTCTGACGATTGAATCTTACCCGGCAACCCATACGGTTTATAGGGGTTTGATTTGTCACAACCAAAGGCATCTAATGCACTCTAGGAATTTATCAACTTTCCCCAAAAATATTACCCCGACATACTCGGAAGAATAATATTCCGGTTTAGATTTCAATTTTCCATGAGTTTGACGGAGGGTAGGAAACCTCGTAACCTTTATAACTTAGTGTTTGTAAGTGGGAGTATTAACATGATTATATGTTACCCTTTGCACATTAATCCGTTTATAAGCGCGGTTTGTGGTTTGTCAATCATTCAAAATGAAAAACAATAAATAGCAACCTAGTTACTACCAACATATAGCTCATGGACTTTTTCCTAAGTATTGGGCCAAGCCAAATAAAGAAAGGAAAAATACAGTATTGATTCTTCGTCTTCTAGTCGGTCGTCTTCGGTCTTCGTCATAGCCATATGAATAATTGCATCATTGAACAATACGTCCTATTATACATATTTTTCTAGTAAAAATAAATAGGCTCAAAATGGCCTTTACAACCATATTGAATCGAACAAATCAACAACTATGTCCACGAGCTATATCACCATCACATAAGGCATTCCATACAACATGTAACGGTAAATGAAATTAAATAATCAATTAGTATATTAATCCAATTAACATAAAAATTAATCTATTTAATTTCTACAATATTAATCAAATTAATATTTATAATCGTCATTTTAATCCGTTCAAAGTAATCGTCTAATAATTTCCCTTAATAAAAAGATATTCCAAATATTTTATTAAATTCAATTAAATCCAATTTAAATTTCGGAAATTATTACAACGAAATATAAACACAAAAATAGAGTCCCGGAAAATCCGGTATCAGGCCTAGCCCACGGCCCGATTCAAAATCGGGCCGAAAACCCGAGAACCGCCCCGACCGAGTCACTCTCGCCCTTTGCTAAGCAGATGGCGAGCAGCTACGATAGAGCCTACCGAGTCACTCTCGGCCGGCCAGGCGGCAGTCAGCTGCCGTGGCTGCGTCTTCGTGCGGTATTCGTGTTTAACCCCCGTTTTTCTCATTTTTTCGACTCGCTTCCAAAACGAAAAAGTTTCTTAACTTCATGAAGAACTTATAAATCAACAAAAATCAAATTTTTCAGATTTATAATTCACATAAAATAGTCGAAACTTGACTTACTACGAACGATTAAATTTCTTCGATTATATCTATTATGATTCTAAATCATAAACATCATCAAATAACATTCCAAATGCAAAGATGATCGTATATACGATATATTTGACCTATCTCCGATACCACTGTTGGGATTCCACAGAAAATAAACGCAGCGGAAGAATAAACGGAATCCCTAAGAGGATCGATCAAGTAACGTATATACGAAAAGAAAAATACGAAGATCAAGGAATCAAAGTCCCATACCTATGATGTCTCTGAAAAACCTTCGTATGATGATGATGATGATGAAGAGCCCTTCGTTCCGAGCACCTAAAGCAAGATGCCTCTACTTCACACGCCGGAACTTGATGGGAAAATCGACAAGCTTCCTTTCTTCAAGAATGCGGCTAGGGAAGCTTGTAGGAATTTTCTCTCTCAATGTATTCTTCTTATATCTTGTCTCTAAGATCAAGATGAAGTTTTCAACCTTACACTCTCTCTCAAATTCGTGATTTTGAGTTCTTCCAAGAAGAAGTTGTCCTCTCTCCTTTTTAAAGACTTTTATTTATAAAAAAATGAAAGTCTACCTTTAACACATGATTGAGGGTATCAAATACACCTCACATATGTCACCTAGTGACATAAAATAAGTATAAAAGAGACAAGAGAGGGAGGGGGACGGCCTTAAGGGAAATTTCCAAGAAGACAGGTTGAGTTTACTCGGCTCGTGTACGGGATGTTCGTCAAAACGAATCCCTCGTGTACCGGATGTTTGTCAAACGAATCCATTTTATTTCCAATGTGTTTGTCAAACGAATCCATTCTCTTGACTACTTTCTGTCATCTCATGGACACCCATTTCCTCTTGATGCAGATAGCCATACCTCTTAGGTAATTGAGAAATTGTACTAGACTTGCGAGGTTGTATTTGTATTTCAGAAGGTTCGGTTCTTATATCTTGCATAGGTGTCTCATTTGGTGTTTCTTTTATTTCTTCCAAATAAATATTTCTACCTGCCCCTCCTTCCTGAAGATATTTCCATGGGATATCTTCCAAGAAGTGTTCTTGTATAGAAACGATGATCCTATGATCTTCGTGCATGTAGAATAGATATCCCATGGAATCCCCTGGATATCCTATGAAGCGACCTTTCACAGACCTAGTTTCCAATTTATCTACTTTAGTCTTCTTGACATAAGCAGGGCATCCCCAAATCCTAATGTGATTAAGACTTGGTTTCCTACCTCTCCACATCTCATGGGGAGTCTTAGGAACGGATTTGGAAGGACATCTGTTCAAGATATGCACAGCAGTAAGGAGCGCGTAACCCCACAGATAAATCGGTAGATCAGTATAGTTAAGCATGGAGCGAAACATGTCCAACAAGGTTCGGTTCCTTCTTTCTGACACACCATTTAATTGTGGAGTAGCTGGAGGAGTGAATTGTGACACTTGTAATACCCTCGCCTTTAATATTGTATTTCATGATTTAAGTCTAGTGTTTTCGCACCATATCTGTGATATTGTAGCAAGTATCGACTAATTATGTTAAGTTGGATTCATGGTCATTCATACTATATTAGTTGTTGGGTGATATTGGGAAAATTCCATTTATGCTTGTTATAGTACTTAACGTACGTTAACCTGTCTTCATAACGTACGCTATGAAGGTCGCCTTACGTACGTAACATCAATACGTTAACATACGTAATGCGGAAGATCCTCCGGTGATCCGCCTTTGGCGGGTGGGGCGGCGAGGGTAGGTGGTCGGGAGTCGATCGCGACAGCCAAGTCAATGGCTATTACGTACGTAATAGCTACATAGTTACGTACGTAACGAATTGCGTGTTTTGAGGCAGTGAGATTTGATGAAATTGGTTACGTACGTAATGATCACAAGATTACGTACGTAAGGGCTATAACGTACGTTAACCACGTTCGTTAACGTACGTAATGTCAAGCTCAGATTATAAAAGTATGACTTGCCATTCACTTCCTACTCGACCCTTTTCAACCTCCCAACTGAGGAACGATTCTTTTCCCCTCCAACTTCATTTCTAAGCCTTCCTAACTTGTGTTGGAGCTTCAACACTTGATTGGTGACTTGGAGAGCTAGAGATTGAAGTGTATCCCTTGGAGTGTTGGTGTTGTTCTTCATTTTAAGGTTGGTCTTTCTTTAACTCATATCAATTCCATGCTTATGATGATGTTAGTAGATAAATACTTCACATAATGTTAGTTTAAACTAGTACAAACATGATAGGTTAATTGAATCATGCTCAAACTAAGTGAAGATTAACATTGAAGGTATTAGTGTTACTTCTTGTTATAAATGACTTCATAATGTGATTGTGTTGATAATGATATACTTAAAAACCTGATGTATAACATGATAATCGGAAGTTAATTATAGTCTCAACACTAGGAACATGTTAGGGATGATATCCTTAATGATTAAAAGTGAGAAATGTTAAATTTGTCTTGAACATTCTATTGATTCTTGAAGGTAGTATGGAAACATGATTTTTGGCCTCTAAAACCTTTGTAATGAAATTGTTGGAAAGATTATGTTAACCCTTTGTAGATGACCTTTGTTAGATGGATGAAGTTACTTCAAAAATTTCAAGTATCCAACGATATAACTAGGCTTTTAATAAATTTTTCAAAGTAAAACAATGAATGTTGATAGGAGGAAGTTGTAATCTTCATATGTTCGAATTTATCGATTTCATTAAAGGGTGTTAATTACTACATTAATAGATTGATAATGTTCTTAAGAGGATTGTGTTGAAAATGATGATACAAATGCGGTAGATGAGTAGACGAATTCCATTTCATTAATCCGGGCGTATTAAGAAACGTAAATTAAGATGATGTTCTTAATTCACTGAAAACTTAAACTTATGTTTCATATAGTAATCAAGTTTTGAATGTAATCGTTGGTAAAATAATGAAGAACGTAATTAAACACAAACTTATATCGTAATTAGAAGTGTCGATGATTTGAAAAGATATTTTCACGATATTACATTGATGATAAACTAGACATCAAGTATTTGACATTAAGGTTAGAATATATGAACGAACATGATAAACATACAATGATTTGTAATAAGAACATTAAAATGATCAATAGGATGATTGATTTATTCAAGTAAAATTACGAATATTATTTATGTAATAATACCATTATCGTACAAATGTGTTGTTGAATGAATTACATTTCATTCAAGGTGCTTGTTCACGTGAGTATTGTTAGACGAGGATACCGTTCGTTTGACCATTCAAAGAAGGATTATTCATCCATGGAATTGAGGCAAGTTATCTTGCTTGGTTATAATGATGTGTGGATTCTTATGATGATTATGCATTTCGTGTATATGAAACACCTATAAACTTGTGTCTTGTGACTTGAGGTTGTTCTTAATGATGTCCCGTTTTCATCGTGGGATTGTATTCCCAAGTTCGTTACTTTTAGACCCTTGATATTGTTGAGCTTTGTTGACACTTCGGTGAGTTGTTCGATTCCTTAGTAAAAGTGTAATTCGTTGAGTTTCGTTGTCATGTTGTATCGTGACATCTCTGGAGTCATATCTGCGCGCCGATTGGTTATGTGTAGGATTTTTAGCCGGGCACTTGATGATCATGCGTGGAGGTTTTTAGCATTTAGATCGTGCACACGAGACGTAGTTCGTGAGGCTAATTAGGTACATCGTCCCACGTATATTCTGGATTCCGTATACGGGGTGGACATGTGCACGGACACATTTCCGGATCGGGCATACTGTGACGTCCGTCTTGAGCCATAGTATATGGTCGTTCGTATATTTGGTTATGTTCGACAGTTGGGACTGATTGTTTATACGCCTTCGGGGTATATTCAGTAGTCGGTGGATTTCTTTGAGATCGTTATATATATGAATTGTATAATGTCATGAGAATTATTATCATGTATAGCTGACCCTGTGGTTTGGGGCGAAATACTTGTATTTCAGGGCGAGGAAAGGGCAAGGCACAGGAGGAGCACAATGGCGACGGAGGATTCTGATGTATGCTATTTCGGGGCCCCCGAGTCTTTTAGTTGTTCGGTTATGTTTTATTGTGACTTTCATTCTTATTTTGTGTCGGATGAATGTACTAAGATTTGTTAGGTACTGTCCATCGTCATATGGTTTGTACCGAATTTGGATCCTGTGTTTGTTTGCCCGTATTTAAAGATATGAATAACTCATGCTCCACACCGGGGTTTTGATAAATGTTGTGGTACGGTGCCACGTTGTCAGATTTTAAATGTATATTGTGATATCGCCTGGTGGGTCCCAGTAGGGGTCCACGACACTGTAATAGCCACTGTTTTTGGGCTGTTACAGAAGATGGTATCAGAGAGTGTGTTTTTATTTTGAGTCATTGTAGAATCGAAATAGCATCAAGAAAACTTCGTGCCACGTGTAACCTGTGCAAGCGCCTGACCCGTCGAATACGGTATGTTCTCATGAACCATAATTTGATTACTGGCATGATATTGACGATGTATTGATCTCCTTACTTATCTTGGCATATTGCTACCATGAGGCAAAATTCATCTGTTTGAGGAGAACCTAAATTAATTATGTGATTGGAATTGTTTCGACTTAATGTTGATACGATATTGAGTGTGTAACATTTGTAGTGCCAGTGATTCTTTACAACTGCTTTGTTGGATAGGAAATTCCCTATTGCTATTAACTTAGCATGAATTATGATTGATAAATCGAACTGTACTTGTGACTTGATTCTCTCAGTATGGAAAGGAACCTGAGAGGCCGTGGCAGAGGGGGACGAGGCCGCGGAAGAGGCCGAATTCCGATACCGCGAGCTAACAGGCGCGCGAATGTGGAACAGAGTTCCGCAGGCAGTGATTCGCCTTCTAGGGACCAATCACACCACACCGGAGAAAATGCACGTGTCGATCCTTACACCGTGATGCAGGGCATGATGGCCCAGATGACCCAAATGGGTCAGCTGATGGAAACTATGCAGAGGAATACTACTGGTCAACAGCAGGGACAACAGCCTCCGCCTCTGGTGCCTGGCGGGATCGTGATCCGGATTATTAGCGACATATCACGTCAGCGACCTCCGACTTTTGAAGGCTCATCTGAGCCTGCCGACATTGTACACTGGATAGAGCATTTCGAGAAACTGTTCGAGATGGTGGAGTGCCCAGAAGAAAATCAAGTTGCTGTGGCAGCCTACTACCTTAGTAAGAGTGCCCATACTTGGTGGCTTTCTGTGAGGCCTGCCAAAGGTGCGAGTACTTGGGAGGAATTCAAGAATCTTATGCTAGATCGTTACTATCCTGCACCCCTCCGTGAAGCCAAACTGTCCGAGTTACTAAACCCCTACCCATCGGAGGACGAGGATGTGTTAGCGATTGCCGAAAAATTCCAAGCACTTCTCCCTTTTGCTACGTCAGTTGTCCGTTCGGAAGCTGATAAGATCAAATATTTCCTCAAGAGGCTTAAACCCCAAATGAGGATGCAATTACTCAATCACCACTGTACGACCTTACCGGAGTTTATTGAGAAGGCTTTGGAGTATGAACTTACTTCGAAGGAGATTTCCAAGAAGCAGCCTCAGTTTTCCAACAAGAGATCCAGGAACCAGACCCAAGGAGACAGTAACCGGGGGGTATTCAAGAAACCCCAGCCTGTACCAAATCCTTCTGAGCGGCCACCTATGGCACCGAAACCGGCAGGAACGCACTCTCGGGCAATCAGCTCACCTGTCGTGTGTTATAACTGTGGGGACCAGGGGCATATCAGCTCCAAGTGTCCGGCCGCCGTTACTGTCACACTTGCGGAAGAACGGTCATCGTGCTCGCTATTGCCGGGTGGACTCGGGCGTGCTCCAAGAGCATCTCTTGCTCGATGCCTTCTTGCTCAGAACGTGCTCCTCCATCCGCTTCTTACCAGACTACCGGGGCGAACAAAGGGATGGGCCGTGGAAATCAAGTTGTTACACCTGCTTCCGGGGTTGCAAAACCCAGAGTCTACGAGATGAAGAAAGCCGATGATCCCGAAGCCAGCATGATTGCAGGTACTCTCGAGATCCACTCTCAGTCCGTTTGTGTTCTTTTTGATACTGGTGCTTCACACTCCTTTTTGTCTAGTTCTTGTTTGAGTCATTTGCATTTGAATCGTGTTACTGATTGTGAACCTTATGTAATTGGTCTACCCGATGGTAGAAGAATTATTGGGAGTCGTGAAGTACAGAACTGTCCGATTAGCATGAACAACCGCGAGTGGTTGTCCGACTTAATTGTAGTTGATTTACCTAAAGATGATGTAATCTTGGGTATCGACTGGATGGATCGTCACGATGCCGTGCTTAGCGTTCGTAAGCGAATGGTGACCGTCACATCGGATGATGGCGTCGAGTGTATTTTTCGGGGTGATAATCCCAATCATTCTGGGAGAGTCATCAGCGCTATGAAGGCTATGAGATTACTAAACCAGGGATGCATTGATTATTGGTGTTACATGACTAAGACAGCTGACCGGCCAGACAAATTGATTGATATTCCAGTAGTTTGAGATTGTCCAGACGTATTTCCAGGCGAGCTTCCAGGAATACCCCCACAGCGAGAGGTGGAATTCACCATTGAGTTGGAGCCAGGGACGTCCCCACTTTCGAAAGCACCATATCGTATGGCCCCGACTGAGATGCAGGAGTTCAAAAGACAACTCGAAGAATTAACTGAGAAAGGATACGTTCGGCCCAGTGCATCCCCTTGGGGAGCGCCGGTGTTATTCGTATGGAAGAAGGACGGATCGCTGCGTTTGTGTATTGATTACCGGGAGCTGAACAAAGTAACAATTAAGAACAAATATCCTTTACCTCGCATCGATGATCTATTGGATCAGCTCCAAGGAGCCGCTGTATTTTCCAAGATCGACTTGAGGTCCGGGTACCACCAATTGCGGATTCGAGAGTCTGACGTCCCGAAGACAGCTTTTCGCACTCGCTATGGGCATTATGAGTTCGTTGTCATGCCATTTGGACTGACTAATGCACCTGCAGTATTCATGGAATTGATGAATCGGGTTTTTATTAATTATCTGGATCGTTTTGTAGTCGTTTTTATTGACGACATCTTGGTCTACTCTCGTGATCATGAGGAGCATGAGTGTCACCTCCGCCAGGTTCTCGACGCATTAAGGCGAGAACAACTCTATGGAAAATTTTCTAAGTGTGAATTCTGGATGTCTGAAGTTATTTTTCTGGGTCATGTGATATAAGTAGAGGGAGTAAGAGTAGATCCACAGAAGACGGAAGTTATCCGAGGCTGGCTACCCCCGAAGAACGTGAAGGAAGTTCGTAGTTTTCTCGGTCTAGCAGGCTATTACAGACGATTCGTGGAAGGATTTTCCAAAATTGCTCAACCGATGACTAATTTGTTGAGAAAAGATAAGAAGTACTTGTGGTCGGAAGCATGTCAGCAAAGTTTTGATGAACTCAAAGGTCGATTAATTTCAGCACCTGTTTTAGTACTACCTAGAGGAACGGAAGGATTCGTGGTATATAGCGATGCATCGAGGCAGGGCCTTGGCTGCGTGTTAATGCAGGACGGGAAAGTGATCGCCTATGCGTCCAGACAGTTGCGTCCTTACGAGGTCAACTACCCGACTCATGACTTGGAGTTAGCAGCCGTAGTGTTTGCTTTAAAAATCTGGCGCCACTATCTGTATGGAGTTGCCTGCCAGATTTTTACGGACCACAAGAGCCTGAAGTATATTTTTACCCAGAAGGAGTTGAATATGAGACAAAGGAGGTGGTTAGAGCTAATCAAAGACTATGATATCGAGATCCTTTATCATCCAGGCAAGGCAAACGTGGTTGCCGATGCCTTGAGCCGCAAGACGGTGCAGGAGCAGATACTAGCTCGTTTGACCGCCCAGAGGGAGTTGCAATTAGAGTTCATGAGACCAGAGATTAAGGTCTGGATACAACGCATTCAGGGACAACTGTGCATGCTTGATATTTCACCATCCCTTGATGAGACGGTCAGGACGAAACAGATGACGGACCAATTCTTATCCAGAATTCGAGGAGAAATCGATCAGGGGAAGGCCCCTGGATTTGTGGTTCACGAGGATGGACTGTTACGCTTTAAAAATCGAGTGTGTGTACCAGCAGACGAAGAGTTGAGGAATACTATTCTGAAGGAGGCTCATGCTACCCCGTATTCCATACACCCGGGATCAAACAAAATGTATAAGGATTTGAAGCTGTATTATTGGTGGGGTAACATGAAACGGGAGGTTGCCGAATTCATTTCGAAATGTTTGACTTGTCAGCAGGTCAAGATTGAGCATCAACAACCAACAGGCATGATGAAACCGCTTCCGATTCCCGAGTGGAAGTGGGAAGACATATCGATGGATTTTATCACTAGTTTGCCGACGAGCCGTCGAGGCATGAATACGATTTGGGTGGTTGTGGATCGATTGACTAAATCAGCCCACTTCTTGGAGATCAAGGACACTTTGGGCCCTGAGAGATTGGCTCAATTATTCATCAAAGAGATTGTGAGACTGCATGGCACCCCTAAGAGTATTGTATCAGATCGGGACGGGCGGTTCGTGTCGCTCTTCTGGAAGGCGGTTCATCGTGCTATGGGTACACATTTGAACTTCAGTACGGCTTTTCATCCTCAGACCGACGGTCAGTCTGAGAGGACAATTCAAACTTTAGAGGATATGTTGAGGGCATGTGCTCTCGATTGGAAGCCTGACTGGGAAGCCCAACTGCCGTTGGTAGAATTCACATACAATAATAGCTGGCACGCCTCGATCATGATGGCACCTTATGAAGCATTGTATGGTCGTCGTTGTAGGTCCCCTTTGTGCTGGGACGAATTATCTGAATCTATTGGTACGGAACCTGATATGTTATTGGCAGCCTGCGAGAACATTTCCCTGATCAAGAGCCGTCTATTAACGGATCAAAGCCGCCAGAAATCATATGCAGATAATCGTCGACGACCACTCGAGTTTGAAGTTGGTGACCATGTACTGGTCAAAGTATCTCCTACCAGAGGTGTTTTCCGATTCGGGAAGAGAGGCAAATTGAGCCCAAGGTATATTGGTCCGTTTGAGATCCTGGAACGAGTAGGCGACCTAGCCTATCGTTTAGCATTACCACCAGCTTTGAGTCGGATTCACAACGTATTCCATGTATCTCAGTTAAGGAAGTATGTTGCTAATCCAAGTCACGTTATTCAATTCGACGAGGTCGAAATAGCCGACGACCATTCGTATGAAGAACGGCCTGTGCAGATACTCGAGAGAAGAATTAAACAGCTGAGGAACAAGATGATTCCCTTATTAAAAATTCAGTGGTCAAGACATGGAGTCGAGGAAGCTACGTGGGAGACCGAAGATAGCATGCGAGAGAAATACCCCGAACTATTTACCCCTTAGTTTCGGGGACGAAACTCCTTTTAAGGGGGGGAGTATGTAATACCCTCACCTTTAATATTGTATTTCATGATTTAAGTCTAGTGTTTTCGCACCATATCTGTGATATTGTAGAAAGTATCGACTAATTATGTTAAGTTGGATTCATGGTCATTCATACTATATTAGTTGTTTGGTGATATTGGGAAAATTCCATTTATGCTTGTTATAGTACTTAACGTACGTTAACCTGTCTTCATAACGTACGCTATGAAGGTTGCCTTACATACGTAACATCAATACGTTAACGTACGTAATGCGGAAGATCCTCCGGCAGTCCGCCTTTCGGTGGGTGGGGCCGAGCAGGGGTAGGTGGTCGGGAGTCGATCGCGATAGCCAAGTCAACGGCTATTACGTACGTAATAGCTACATAGTTACGTACGTAACGAATTGCGTGTTTTGAGGCAGTGAGATTTGATGAAATTGGTTACGTACGTAATGATCACAAGATTACGTACGTAAGGGCTATAACGTACGTTAACCACGTTCGTTAACGTACGTAATGTCAAGCTCAGATTATAAAAGTATGACTTGCTATTCACTTCCTACTCGACCCTTTTCAACCTCCCAACTGAGTACAACTTCATTTCTAAGCCTTCCTAACTTGTGTTGGAGCTTCAACACTTGATTGGTGACTTGGAGAGCTAGAGATTGAAGTGTATCCCTTGAAGTGTTGGTGTTGTTCTTCATTTTAAGGTTGGTCTTTCTTTAACTCATATCAATTCCATGCTTATGATGATGTTAGTAGATAAATACTTCACATAATGTTAGTTTAAACTAGTACAAACATGATAAGTTAATTGAATCATGCTCAAACTAAGTGAAGATTAACATTGAAGGTATTAGTGTTACTTCTTGTTATAAATGACTTCATAATTTTATTGTGTTGATAATGATATACTTAAAAACCTGATGTATAACATGATAATCGGAAGTTAATTATAGTCTCAACACTAGGAACATGTTAGGGATGATATCCTTAATGATTAAAAGTGAGAAATGTTAAATTTCTCTTGAACATTCTATTGATTCTTGAAGGTAGTATGGAAACATGATTTTTGGCCTCTAAAACCTTTGTAATGAAATTGTTGGAAAGATTATGTTAACCCTTTGTAGATGACCTTTGTTAGATGGATGAAGTTACTTCAAAAATTTCAAGTATCCAACGATATAACTAGGCTTTTAATAAATTTTTCAAAGTAAAACAATGAATGTTGATAGGAGGAAGTTATAATCTTCATATGTTCGAATTTATCGATTTCATTAAAGGGTGTTAATTACTACATTAATAGATTGATAATGTTCTTAAGAGGATTGTGTTGAAAATGATGATACAAATGCGGTAGATGAGTAGCCGAATTCCATTTCATTAATCCGGGCGTATTAAGAAACGTAAATTAAGATGATGTTCTTAATTCACTAAAAACTTAAACTTATGTTTCATATAGTAATCAAGTTTTGAATGTAATCATTGGTAAAATAATGAAGAACGTAATTAAACACAAACTTATATCGTAATTAGAAGTGTCGATGATTTGAAAAGATATTTTCACGATATTACATTGATGATAAACTAGACATCAAGTATTTGACATTAAGGTTAGAATATGTGAACGAACATGATAAACATACAATGATTTGTAATAAGAACATTAAAATGATCAATAGGATGATTGATTTATTCAAGTAAAATTACGAATATTATTTATGTAATAATACCATTATCGTACAAATGTGTTGTTGAATGAATTACATTTCATTCAAGGTGCTTGTTCACGTGAGTATTGTTAGACGAGGATACCGTTCGTTTGACCATTCAAAGAAGAATTATTCATCCACGGAATTGAGGCAAGTTATCTTGCTTGGTTATAATGATGTGTGGATTCTTATGATGATTATGCATTTCGTGTATATGAAACACCTATAAACTTGTGTCTTGTGACTTGAGGTTGTTCTTAATGATGTCCCGTTTTCATCGTGGGATTGCATTCCCAAGTTCGTTACTTTTGGACCCTTGATATTGTTGAGCTTTGTTGACACTTCGGTGAGTTGTTCGATTCCTTAGTAAAAGTGTAATTCGTTGAGTTTCGTTGTCATGTTGTATCGTGACATCTCTAGAGTCATATCTGCGCGCCGATTAGTTATGTGTAGGATTTTTAGCTGGGCACTTGATGATCATGCGTGGAGGTTTTCCGCATTTAGATCGTGCACACGAGACGTAGTTCGTGAGGCTAATTAGGTACATCGTCCCACATATATTCTGGATTCCGTATACGGGCTGGACATGTGCACGGACACATTTCCGGATCGGGCGTACTGTGACGTCCGTCTTGAGCCACAGTATATGGTCGTTCATATATTTGGTTATGTTCGGCAGTTGGGACTGATTGTTTATACGCCTTCGGGGTATATTCAGTAGTCGGTGGATTTCTTTGAGATCGTTATATATATGAATTGTATAATGTCATGAGAATTATTATCATGTATAGCTGACCCTGTGGTTTGGGGCGAAATACTTGTATTTCATGGCGAGGAAAGGGCAAGGCACAGGAGGAGAACAATGGCGACGGAGGATTCTGATGTATGCTATTTGGGGGGCCCCGAGTCTTTTGGTTGTTCGGTTATGTTTTATTGTGACTTTCATTTTTATTTTGTGTCGGATGAATGTACTAAGACTTGTTAGGTACTGTCCATCGTCATATGGTCTGTACCGAATTTGGATCCTGTGTTTGTTTGCCCGTATTTAAAGATATGAATAACTCATGCTCCACACCGGGGTTTTGATAAATGTTGTGGTACGGTGCCACGTTGTCAGATTTTAAATGTATATTGTGATATCGCCTGGTGGGTCCCAGTAGGGGTCCACGGCACTGTAATAGCCACTGTTTTTGGGATGTTACAACACTATTCCTAGTTCTTTTAAGAACTCATCAAATTCGGTACTCATGTACTCACCACCCCGGTCTGACCGAAGAGTCTTAACACGGTTACCTGTTTGATTTTCAACTAGGGCTTTAAATTCCTTGAATTTATCAAAAGCTTCAGACTTATGTTTCATTAAGTACACGAATCCATACCTGGTATGGTCATCAGTGAATGTAATGAAATACTGAAAGCCATCTCGTGCCACTTCAAAAGGGCCACAGACGTCGGTATGGATCAATCCAAGTTTTTCAGCAGCTCTTTCAAAAGTCCCTGCGAAGGGTAACTTAGTCATTTTGCCCTGAAGTCAAGATTCAAAAGTTGGATAGGGATCTGATCCCAATGGACCCGTAAGCCCATCTTTCTCCATTTTATGAACCTTGGTCTGACCGATATGACCAAGTTTAAGATGCCACTTAAGTGCTTGGTTCGTTTCATCCCTACCATGCTTCCTAGTTATAGTGTTCACAAGTGTCTTATTCTTTAAATTTAAATGGTATAAACCATTTAATAATGTAGCAGTACCAACCAATTTAATTCTGAAATAAATACGACAGGACCCATCTCTAATAAAGAAGTGAAATCCCTTTCGGTCCATGACCGGAATTGATACAATATTCTTGTGCCCCTTGGGCAAAACAAGTACATCATCTAAAGTGAGAATAAAACCAGATTCTAAATCCAACATAAGGGATCCGATATCAGAAGCCTCGACACTATGCCCACTTCCGACGGTGACCATCACCTCCCCTGAATCCAGCTTCCTACTTCGTTCCAGATCCTGATTCATTGTATAAATGTGAGAACTCGCACTGGAATCAAGTATCCAAGAAGTAGAATATACAGTTACAGAACAATTTTTTTCTAAAACCAGTAGTTCCGTACCTGAAGGCGCATTATGGTCAAGCCTTGCACAATACCTCTTCCAGTGGCCTAGCTCACCGCAGTTGAGGCATACATACGTTTTCTTGGCCCCTTTGCTCTTTTGAACCATGGGGGCCTTTCCCCTTCCCTTGTCGATCTTGGCTATCGGACCTAACTGCTTCTTGTTCTTTTTCTTCTTATTCTTGGACTTCCAAGTCTTAGAAGAAATCACAAGTGCACCTTCCTTTCCCTTTGTCTTCATCTGAGACTGGGCAGTCGTCCGTTTGTTCATTAGCCGAGCTAAGTTACATGCAATCTCATTACAGTTGAAGTTCATGACAAATTGGGAAAAGGAGTCAGGAAGTGACTGCAGGATAAGGTCAGTTTGGATAGATGCATGCATCTGAAAATCAAGAGCTTGCAATCTCTCAATCATCGAGATCATCTTGAGGACATGGTCCCCAACCCTCTCTCCTTCCTTCATCCTGGCGCCGAATAATTGCTTTGATATCTCATATCTAGCAGTTCGGCTATGCTCTCCATAGAGCTCAGCCAGGTGCGCTAAGATGGCTCGTGAAGATGTCATCTTTTCATGGGCACGTTGAAGCTCATTGGTCATTGAGCCTAACATGTACCCTCGCACTCTTATGTCGTCTTTTACCCATTTCTCATGGGCATCGACATCTTCCTGATTGGCTCGAGTTCTTGTAGGAGCCGCTGGGATGTCCGCCTCCAAGGCGTATCCCAGCATTTCCATAGTTAGGACAATCCTCACGTTCCGAAGCCAGTCCACATAGTTCGGACCAGTCAGGACATTCTTTTCAAGTAGTATAGCGAGTGGGTTCATTGTCATATTGAGAGTTTTGTTAACTGCAGAGAATAATTTGAGATTCGTTAGTGATTGTTTAATTATGATCCGAGTAAAGAATTTAAGGACTTTCTTTATTCATAACTCGGCTCCCACTATTTTATCGGCATTTACACACTCCCATGTTAAATTCGGAAGTCTTGGGTGACTTCATAGTGGTGATCGATTTCTTTACAAAGTTTAATAGAGGGAAACCCATACGGTCTATATTCTATTATTCTTTATAAAGTGGTATCTAATACCAACCCATCTAATGGATGATTCGATCTTCTTTTACCCCTAGTTCACTTGCCCTCAACCCATTCGGTTTCTATGGCTCGCTGAACTATCTAAGTTTAAACCGTCAACTCCTATTAGTCTGACAATTGAATCTTACCCGCAACCCATACGGTTTATAGGGGTTTGATTTGTCACAACCAAAGGCATCTAATGCACTCTAGGAATTTATCAACTTTCCCCAAAAATATTACCCCGACATACTCGGAAGAATAATATTCCGGTTTAGATTTCAATTTTCCATGAGTTTGACGGAGGGTAGGAAACCTCGTAACCTTTATAACTTAGTGTTTCTAAGTGGGAGTATTAACGCGATTATATGTTACCCTTTGCACATTACTCCGTTTATAAGCGCGGTTTGTGGTTTGTCAATCATTCAAAATGAAAAACAATAAATAGCAACCTAGTTACTACCAACATATAGCTCATGGACTTTTTCCTAAGTATTGGGCCAAGCCAAATAAAGAAAGAAAAAATACGGTATTGATTCTTCGTCTTCTAGTCGGTCGTCTTCGGTCTTCGTCATAGCCATATGAATAATTACATCATTGAACAATACGTCCTATTATACATATTTTTCTAGTAAAAATAAATAGGCTCAAAATGGCCTTTACAACCATATCGAATCGAACAAATCAACAACTATGTCCACGAGCTATATCACCATCACATAAGGCATTCCATACAACATGTAACGGTAAATGAAATTAAATAATCAATTAATATATTAATCCAATTAATATAAAAATTAATCTATTTAATTTCTACAATATTAATCAAATTAATATTTATAATCGTCATTTTAATCCGTTCAAAGTAATCCGGCCAAAACAATATTCTCGTCTAATAATTTCCCTTAATAAAAAGATATTCCAAATATTTTATTAAATTCAATTAAATCCAATTTAAATTTCGGAAATTATTACAACGAAATATAAACACAAAATGGAGTCGGAAAATCCAGATCGTGCCTAGCCCACGGCCCGATTCAAAATCGGGCCGAAACCCGAGAACCGCCCGACCGAGTCACTCTCGGCCACCGCCCGGCAGCTGGCCGAGCAGGCTACTGAGCCTACCGAGTCACTCTCGGCCGGCCAGCAGCCGAAGAAGCCGCTGCTAGTAGCCGCGTCTTCGTGCGGTGTTCGTGTTTAACCCCGTTTTCTCATTTTTATTTCGCTTCCAAAATGAAAAAGTTTCTTAACTTCATGAAGAACTTATAAATCAACAAAAATCAAATTTTTCAGATTTATAATTCACATAAAATAGTCGAAACTTGACTTACTACGAACGATTAAATTTCTTCGATTATATCTATTATGATTCTAAATCATAAACATCATCAAATAACATTCCAAATGCAAAGATGATCGTATATACGATATATTTGAGCTCGCTCCGATACCACTGTTGGGATTCCACAGAAAATAAATGCAGCGGAAGAATAAACGGAATCCCTAAGAGGATCGATCAAGTAACGTATATACGAAAAGAAAAATACGAAGATCAAGGAATCAAAGTCCCATACCTATGATGTCTCTGAAAAACCTTCGTATGATGATGATGATGATGAAGAGCCCTTCGTTCCAAGCACCTAAAGCAAGATGCCTCTACTTCACACGCCGGAACTTGATGGGAAAATCGACAAGCTTCCTTTCTTCAAGAATGCGGCTAGGGAAGCTTGTAGGAATTTTCTCTTTCAATGTATTCTTCTTATATCTTGTCTCTAAGATCAAGATGAAGTTTTCAACCTTACACTCTCTCTCAAATTCGTGATTTTGAGTTCTTCCAAGAAGAAGTTGTCCTCTCTCCTTTTTAAAGACTTTTATTTATAAAAAAATGAAAGTCTACCTTTAACACATGATTGAGGGTATCAAATACACCTCACATATGTCACCTAGTGACATAAAATAAGTATAAAAGAGACAAGAGAGGGAGGGGGACGGCCTTAAGGGAAATTTCCAAGAAGACAGGTTGAATTTACTCGGCTCGTGTACTGGATGTTCGTCAAAACGAATCCCTCGTGTACCGGATGTTTGTCAAACGAATCCATTTTATTTCCAATGTGTTTGGACTAATTAATTAATCCAATTAATTAATTATATCAAACACAAATATATATTTCTCTAAGAAATATAATTTATGAATTAAAGTAATCACCCAGTAACCTACTTACAATTCATAAGACCGCTATTTGATTTATCCGATAAATCAAAATTAGATATCTAATATCTAATATTATAAGAGAGATTAATAATTCATATTTATCCATCAATGATCCTATTGCGCGACTCCGTAGGTTTGTCTCAGCCGGCATTGGGAGGAATTAATGAGTGCGGGCAGCACTTAGCCAGCCTAGCGGGCCGCACTATAAACCCCGACTGAGAACGAATGAACGAATCATTCCAGAACCATTATGTCGTGAATACTATATACGTATAGACCCTTCATCAGATGTCCCGGTCAAGTCTTCAGGTCACGGTAAAGTCAAACCCTACTGTTGACTAAACTCTATACATGTGTTAATGAAAATCAAGACCGACTGATTAATAGTGTATCTAATACGACTATATCAGAATGCTTTGGCCAAAGACTTATGATCTTATTTGCCATTAACCGTATAGGACATTCGCCTGCTCACTAACAGGAGATAGAATCCTTTCTTGGCGTATAGCAAAGACTGCTACCTGCCCGTATAGTCCGCACTTCGAGGTCGACTCAGCAATTAAGCAAATGAGTCTAACTACTCTAATGACAAACTAAACGTCACAGGCACATCTTCTACTGAACCCTCAAGTCAAAGGTCCACGTATACTATCACAACCTTTCGATTCGTCATCGACTCTCCGAGAGTGAATACCGTGTGACTGAATCGAGTATGAGTCGTGTTCGAGTATACTGGTCCCACCAATGTACTTATAACTATGCTATCAAGACGTGCACACATCCTAGCATCACTTATACAAGTCTTATTAAAACTTAATGTCCTGTTAAGTTTTATCGACTTGCGAACTAGTTAAGCATTCGAGCTCTAAACACTTCTAGTGCCTATCTCCTTATCTCCATAAGGAGTAGAATGTTCACTCTCAAATGCAAGGACTATTATTCTATATACCAAATCACAATGCCAATGATATACAATAATATAGAAATAATAATTGCCTTATTAAATATAATATTCATAATTACAATACAATTGCTCTCACTCTCTCATCCTCTGAGTGGCATTCGAGGGCATATTCCTAACAGCACTAGCTATCCGACGGCTAACCCCTTTATGGGTGAAATACCTTTCATGTATTTCAAGATCCAGGAGAGTGGATAGGCATGTACCGGGTCGGCATTGTAACACCCCATCACACGACCGGGAATGTCACATGCCGTAGACCCTTATCACAAGGATCTACCAGGCTAAACTCTAAAAGACTACTCAATGATTGACCGACCGGGGTCAATCTAATTACAAAGCAGACCGACAAGGTCATTAAACAATTCAAAAACTAATGGAATTCACATCTCAATGACAATAACAAACTTAAACATAGAAAGGAATGACAACTCAATTTAATAAATGAAATCTACACTCATGCAAGGGTGAATACTCGACCAAAAGGGAAATATCGACCAAAATGAAACAACAGAAAAACACTCTGACTCTTGTGTAATTAGCATCGTCGTCTTCCATCTCATTCCAAGCCAATCCCGTGACTGCTTCCGAACTGCCAAAACCTGAGCGCATAACAGGCACCCACCCCCCGAAAACTCGGGGGTTAGCAAACTGGAATTTTGCTAGTGCAAGTATATAATATACAAGATATACGAACAATATCAACACAAAACTCGCAGCCGCGAAGCCTTAACACAAACCACGCATTCCCATAATCAACACAGAGAAAACACTTGCTTACAACAAGGTGAAAGATAATCACATAGCCATAATCTCATTATGGGTCATAACACCAATGAAACTTTAAACGAGCCCAATGAATCCAAAGATCTAGTTTGAAAAACCCCCTTTTTAAAAGGAGAATGTTTAGATAAGATAGTCTGAAAATGTTATTATTGACTCGGGCTACCTTGGGGTTTTGAAAATCGAATGGAATACTTTTATAAAAATAACTTCAAGAGTTCTCGGGTCCTTGACCCGGCATGTGGAAAACAATTTACAAGAAAACCATTTCAATATTATTCGGGGTCCTCGACCCAATTTATAGAATAACACCACAGGATCAAAAATCTCAACATCTCATGGGGTCCTCGACCCGATACACAGAATATCATAACAATACAATCGAAGACACAGCCTCTCATTCAAAAAATCCTGCTCAAGACCCCTGATTAATTAACCCTCGGATATCTCGTCAAATCACATTGGTTAATTAACCCTGATACCAATGCTTAAAACAAGTTGAAACAAACTTTCAAAAATACCGAATCGCGGTCTATATCAAGACCAACATTTTGAAGTGAGTTGAAAGAATTTGAAATACGAACATCGTTCGGTAACGGGGTCTTAGCTGTCACTCAAATACCCGTAACCAATAAGTCTGCCAGGCGCCTCCCTTGCACACCTGTGCACCGACGTTCACTCCATTATGTTGGTTGCCCCTTGGAAATGTCCGCGTCGGCGATCACTCCCGCAAGAGCCGCCCCTTGCACACGCATTAGGTAACACCGGTGTTCACCAACCATATGGAGCCGCTCATTGAAGCATACACCAGGCCGGAGTACATGCCCCGCCTTCAGAAGCTCCCGGATATGACGTCTCTGACAACAAGTATTCACATTGTTACAATTATAAAGCACACAGTCAATCGTTGCAACAATTATCAAATCACCACACCAATTCACACAATTTATCCGTCACCCCACAACCATACAAGTAAACAATAACACGCACGTTATCAATCAAGACTCAACACAATGAGCCTTCGGCAAAACCAACCAACGCTACACATATACCCTAATATCGTAACTCAACCGAGTACATAAACCATACTATGTTATCTCTATAATTATGATTCGTACTTTAATCCAAGTTGAGAACGTCAACTAGTATCAGTATTAATCACCCGACATTCACCAACATATTTATGTATATATATACCTATACACACATACAAACATATATATATATATATATATATACCAATCAATAAGACTCAAGATGGACGTCACGATACGCCCGATCCGAACATGTGTCCGTGTACAAGCTAACCGCGGGTATTTATGAGATACACGTCTGGTCTCGTACCTAATTAGCCTCACGAAGTACGTCTCATGTGCACGGTTTAATATGAGGTTGATACCAACACATGCTACACGTGCCCACCCTGAAAATCCTACACATGACCGATCAGAACATATCTGACTCCAGATATGTCACGATACAACATGACAACGAATCTCGAAGAAGCACATATCCAACAAGGATCAAAAGACTTTCCAAGTGAGCAACGATAACTCGATCATGAAAAACCGACATGGCCACAATGTCGTATTTCCGTCAGACAACAGTTCACAGCATGCTCAACAATGCATATGATATTAGCACATAAACTCCCAAGGCCGCAGCCAAGGTCCACGGAAGCATCTACTCAGGAATACTCCGGATGTGGGTACCATTCAGGTTTTATCCCGCAACACAGTGCATGCAATCACAAAATACCCCCAAGGTCGCAAGTAAGGGTTACGAAAGTATCCACACAGGAATACCCCGGAACATGGGTGCCATCTAGGTCTTATACCCCAACACATCGGCCCAACAGATTACAGCTCAAAGAAAGAGCACATCATAAAATGTAACAACAATGATGCCCATTCACTATATGAAGCATCAACACACACATGCAATAATGCAACAAGATGATTGTCATAATTTAGCAATATTAATTACCTCAAGCTGGGGACGCTAACCTTTCCACGACCAACATCCCTGAACGAACACACAGTTATCCGAATAATCCAAAATGAAGTACAGTCCATTACTAATACCAAACCACCGCTTGAGTTCAATGTCGGCATGATAACTAGCCTTGATATCTAACCTCTCATACAATAGACCAAATATAATTCACGTCTCCATTTCCACTAGACATCTTTAAAATCATATACATTATGATTTATCCCAGTCCAAGCATAATATACATACTATCATCCCGACATTTCATATTCCATAATACCATTGCTACATGAATCATAAATGAAATGAAATCGAAACCATTTATTAAATATTATGAACTGAGCAAGCATAACTTGCCTTGATACTGATACGAGGAAGTTGTTACCAATCCCGTCGTCTTCATCTAGAAGCTCCTCATCCCCGACCAAGGCGATCCATGCATTCTCCAATCTCAATCGCAGCACAAGGGTTAAACATCAACGATCGCTTAACGCAACCTAATGCAATAATCAATTAACAATATGTTCGATAACAATTAACAACCGATATAACTGACCAATCAAACTCAACGGTTCAACGATATCTCGATCATATACGAAACCAAACCATTACAATTCAAACAATACGATTACAAGCCACAATTCGATAATAAATAAATTCTAACAAGTGTCTCATCATTCTTGATTCCGACTTCAATCTTAATTTCGGATTAACACGGCTCATCTTTGTAAATTCATTGGAATAAAATTACCAGTTATCATCACGAATAATCATATGCCAAAATTAACCGTAATCCTTCCAAATTTCGTAAAATCACGACATATATAACTCAAGAGTTCTTCAAGAACATGAATTAATCCATAATCATGTTTGTAGCCAACAAAACGACGTAATCCGATGGGTTCAATCATCTAAGCCATCATTTACAATTCATACAATCTCAAGAATCAACAACAACAACAATATCAAAATCCGAATCAAAGAGAGGAGTTATCCAACATACCTCAAGAACACAATCAAATACCTCAAGAATACACAATATCTTTATATCTCAAGCTCCACATCCATGACTCCAAGTTCCCAATCTGTTTGGAAGAGCCAAAGTCGGTCTCTAAAGGTTGAAGGGTGAAGAAAATGAAATGAAGTTCTGAAAAAATTGAAGTGACGAATATCCCACTTATATAAACTTCTAACTGTTACGTACGTAACATGCGACTAGTTACGTACATAAATACCCTTTATGTACGCTATCTGACCTTGGTAGCGTACGTAACGACAGCCCAGAGGTTACTGACTCATTTCATTCAATGCCTTATGTACGTAACCCATGCTCCACGGCGTATGTAATACGTACGTTGACTTGCTATAGGAAAATACATAGTTAATGTACGTAACTTACCAATCATAACGTACGTTAAGCAAGGGTTGACTCGCCCATGCACGTTCTCTGCGGAAAGCTGCCAACCACGGGACCCACCTATCGGCCATATCTCGTATTCTGCCTGATACGAACCTTACGTACGTTAACTCATCTACTTAACGTACGTAATATATGTGCACCTTATGTACCTTAAATATCCTCCTTAACGTATGTAACCCTTATGCATTAGCGTACGTTAGGTGTACATCTTATCGTGCGCTATTGTGGCTGTACTTAGCCATTTTCAGCTATCCTTGTCCAACATCTTGACATACAGAACACGAACATACGGAATACTGAATACACATACTCCTTTCGAAGATATCCTCATACGATACCTCTGATACACGATATATCAAATACAACTGTCGACCAAGTACGACAATTATACAAATACTCATACAGTATATTCGACATCGAAAGACATATCAAGCATGTAATATCCTAGAATTAAATATAACCTCGATAGATATATTGGTACAGCTGTCACAGTTCCCAAAATTATTTATCCATATTGTATCGGTCCCACTCTGTACAGTACAACTCAGATAAAATAATACAAAAAATCATAGCGAAATTCTAGGATATTACATTCTTGTATCACGAACGAACCTCTCCGATACCATTCTATCACGGCCCCTTATTCCTAAGGACGGCTCAGCCGGGGCGTGACCCAGGGTAGGAATTAAGAAGCGGAGAAGAAAGGGGGAAACATACGTTTCATAAGGCATATGGGTGAATTACCATGAATAACCTATCAAGGTATCATGAAGGGGAGTCAATCCCGTGGGAACGACTTAGAATCCAAAGTAGAATATACAGTCATAACATTAGCCTTGAAGTTTAGGAAAAGGCTTCATAGCATATTACAATCAACAAGACATAGAAAGCATAATCATAAAGAGTGTTTGCAGCGGAAAAATATGGTTGGTTACATATATGAAGATATGTAACCAGGGCTTAACATTGATTGTAAACAAAAGACTTCCACTCAACACCCTCTGTCACATCCCTTGCTCAACCTGCATATTTAAAAAGATATACAGGGCTGAGTACAACATACTCCGTGAACATATTTCCAAAACATAAAACATACTTTCGTACTCGTCATCATGCATATAACCAGTAACACACGGGGGTTTTAGGAAAAAGCCCATGTTTACTAAATCATTTCATTTCATAGCATATATCATCAGATTCACCATATCCATAATTTACGCCGGGGAAGGTGGCCACCTCCCGCGAACGTTACTCCCCGAGATCGGCCACTCCGAAGAGAGCTCACAATCCCGAGTACTGTGTACACTAACCCTGGCCAGCAACCTTTGTCTAGCTCAGGATCCGATCATTTCATAGGTTGGCGATCCAACAGTGATAGGTTCATAAGAATCCACATAAAAGTTTTTATGCATCATAATCATTTGAAATCATAATTTGCTTGTAAAACATTTCATCAAGATAGAGTAAAGCTCAAATCATTTTCGTATAGAAAGCCCACATAATCATTTTCGTATAGAAAGCCCACATGGACAAGTAATAAATGCAAGCAAAATGATTCTCGGCTCTTCCTTGTGCTTCAGTCTGCAACTCCACCTTTCATCGGAAACAACTAAGTTTAGCGGTCGATCGAGCTTAACGAAGTCTAACGGACAACGGACTCGATCTACATGTTTGGACTTTAGAGTTTTGCATTCGACTTAAGTTTAATCATAAAAGCTATGATTCTCTTAGAGAACCTAACTGACCACATAACATATAACGATACTAACAACGGTAACCGATACTCGATTCCATTACACATCCCTTGGTTCAAAAAAAAAAACCATCATAAAACACTTAATCATAATCATAAAATAATGTGCATCAAGTCTGGAAATAATAAGCATTCTGTTGATGCATAATAAGAACTAGATAGTGAATCTTATACCATTGGAAAGCCACTGAAGTCTAGTTTCAAATACATTTTACAAATATCAAAAATATGAAACATGGAGAATGTTATGGCCGTTTCCGTGAAGTGTGACGAAACTGCCAACTTCCGACGAAAATGGGAAAAACATCATATAAACCTAGAGCTCGTTTCTAGCAACGAAAACCCTAAACATGTGAACTTTAATCATGCATATCATACTTGTAACACATATATGAGTCGACATACAATCATGCTTCTCGACATCACGAACTTTATTTCATAATCTTTTCTTTTGCAAAATGACTACTTACTCATTCTTATTTTTCCAACATTAACATTCAAACATCATTAACATCAAACAACACACTTAACATACACTCATGTTGATAATCAAAGTCTTGATCCTAACATACAAATGACCTAAACATTACTTTAAAATGCTCAATACATAACATGCTCCTTAACTACATCAAATATTACCAACACATCTTCCAACTTTATAAATCTAACTTCATGTTCTTGTTTTCAAATAAATTTCCAAAACATTTTATAAAAATCTAACAAAAACATATCATGTACTCCTTTCATATATCATCATAATCATCAAGTCACTTTTGAACATATATCTACATATCAAGAACTAAGCATGATTCTTCCTTACTTTCAAAACACCAAACATTTTATAAAAATCCCAGAAATTCAACATAGCATCATATCATCATAACATATTGTGTAAGAAAATCATAAGAAAAACAACACATGATTGGGTTATAAAACCCTAAAAGTTTCGACCAACATGAAAAAATCAAGACATGATTACAACTTGTTCTAAACACTTTCAAGAACCTTAAAATCAACTTAGACACAACATACAAAACATTATAACATTAAACGTAAACTCTTCATATATTTTCCAAATTTTAAAGTGGTCCAAAACCTATTTTTACTTGGGTAGAAATGAAGAGAATGAGGTAACTTACTTGAATATGAACTTGGATTCAAGTTTGGAACACAAAATGGGCTTCTAACTTGAGTTTTTAATGAAGAACAATGGTGTTCTTCAATGGTGGGGGGGGGGGGCTGAAGTAGAGAAGAAGAGGGAAGAAGATGAAGTGAGGAGGAGAAAGAAAGGGAGGTGATGTCCCTTTCTATACTAGGTTAACCCTAGACGTCGTCATAAACCGGTCGAAGAATATTTTACGTTTCGCTCCTCCACAGATAAAATTACTCGGGTATTAAATGTATGACATATACTTAAATTATCGTGTCGCACTTACAGCTTAAAGTCGGAGAAAAGTTTCGCGATTTACAGAACACGAATTATCCGAGAAAACGACTCGACATAAAATATACCCGAAAACTGAAAAAGTAAACTTTTGAAAATCGTATTCGTAACGTAAAAGTAGTGTATATAGAAGTCGACGGAATCACGATTCTGTCTATCGAAACATAAAAATCAAATTAAGAAGATAAACCCAAGCAGATAACCGAACATCTGATTTCTGAATTTAAAACGTGTAAATAGTTCTAAACTTACTCCATTAGCCAGAATTGTATTATTTGTGAATGCAAAACTCTAAAGTCTCACTTGAGGTCATAATAATTCATGCATATAAAAGACCGGGGCATTACATCCTACCCCTCTAACAAGAAATTTCTTCCCGAAATTTACATACCTTATCAAAAAGTTCTGGGTATTTCTCCCTCATCTTGCTTTCGAGTTCCCACGTAGCTTCTTCATGACCGTGGTGACTCCATAATACTTTCACCAACGAAATCGACTTATTCCTCAATTCTTGAACTTTATGGTCTAAAATAGCTTCAGGCCTCTCTACATAACTCGTATCGTGACTAAGAACTATGTCACTCTGATGAATCACATGCTTGGGATCAAATACATACTTCCTCAGTTGAGAAACATGGAAAACCTTGTGAACATTCCCAAGATTAGGTGGCAGAGCCAACCTATAAGCAACTGGGCCGATCCTCTCAAGAATCTCATATGGTCCTATAAAACGTGGCCTAAGCTTGCCTTTAACGCCAAACCTGATTATTCCCTTAGAAGGGGAAACCTTGAGGAAAACCTTATCCACACTTTCGAAATGCAATCCAGTTCGGCGTGTATCGGCGTATGACTTCTGTCGAGTCTGGGCCTCTTGTATCCTCTGTCGTATCTTGCGGATAATCTCGATCATCTCGCTGACTGTATCTGGCCCTAAAATATTCCTCTCACCCACTTCGTCCCAATAAAGTGGTGATCTGCATTTTCTGCCGTATAAGGCCTCATAAGACGCCATACCTATCGTTGCTTGGTGACTATTGTTGTAAGAAAATTCGATTAATGGCAAAACATGCTCCCAATTTGCACCTTGATCCAACACTACAGTTCTTAACATGTCTTCTAGTGTTTGAATCGTCCTTTCCGATTGTCCATCGGTCTGTGGGTGGAAAGCAGTACTAATGTTCAGATGTGTACCCAATTCCTTCTGTAGACTCGTCCAAAATCTAGAGGTAAATTTTGGATCTTGATCTGACGTGATTGATACCGGCACTCCATGCAAACGTACAATTTCACGGACATACAACTGTGCCAACTTCTCAGATCCGTAAGTGATTGGGATAGGCAAAAAGTGAGCTTATTTTGTGAGTGTGTCTACTATAACCCATGTAGAAGTGTTTCCTCGTTTGGTCCTCGGCAAACTAGTCACGAAATCCATCGCTATTCCTTCCCACTTCCATTCTGGAATGGTCAATGGCTGTAACTTCCCATAAGGTCATTGGTGTAGTGGTTTCACTTGCTGACAAGCCAAACACCGCTTGACAAAAGAAGCTACATCCCGTTTCATACCGTCCCACCAGAAATTTCTCTTCAGGTCATGGTACATCTTGGTACTTCCGGGGTGAGCGGTATAGGGAGTATCATGAGCCTCACTCATAATCTCATTCCTTAATTCCTCATCCTGTGGGACACATATTCTCTCTTCAAATATAATTGCGTTATCAGCCGATTCGCGGTAACTTCCTGGATTATCTGATCTGATTCTTATATGTAGTTTCTCGAATGCTTCATCTCTCATTTGCGCATTCACTATCCGTCCTCTCAGATCTAGTGTCGTCACTAACGTCTCGACACGACCCATTATCATTTTCGGTGGATCAACCACCTCTAAAATCATTCCTTCAAAATCTTGGATTAGATCCCCTTATGTGGTAAGTAGGTATCCCAATTGCGATTGAGTCTTACGACTCAAGGCATCTGCTACCACATTAGCCTTGTCGGGGTGGTAGTTAATACCACAATCATAATCCTTTACCAATTCGAGCCATCTTCTCTGTCTCATATTCAAGTCCTTCTGCTCGAAAAAGTACTTTAAACTCTTGTGATCCGTGAAAATTTCACATCTTACCCCATAAAGGTGATGCCTCCATATCTTTAATGAGTGCACTACTGCAGCTAGTTCCAAATCATGCGTAGGATAATTCACCTCATGCGGCCTAAGTTGTCTAGATGCATAAGATATCACTTTACCATCTTGCAATACACAACCTAGCCAATTATTAGAAGCATCTGTGTAAACCACATACTCCTTGTTCGCTTCTGGTACTGCTAACACTGGCTCAGTAGTCAACCTTCTCTTGAGTTCCTGAATACTCTTGTCACATTCATCCGCCCATAAATACTTAATTCCTTTCCGCAACAGTTGTGTCATTGGTCTAGCAATCTTGGAAAATCCTTCGATGAACCTTCGATAGGACACAGCTAGATCCAAGAAACTCCTAATCTCATTAGGGTTGGTTGGTGACTTCCAATCATGTACTGATTCCAGTTTAGCTGGGTCCACCTTAATACCATCTGCTGACACAATGTGCCAAAAAAACATTACTTCTTTCAGCCAAAACTTGCACTTACTGAATTTGGCAAAGAGTTTCTCTGTTCTCAGTGTTTGCAACATTTTCCTGAGATGTTCTTCATGCTCTTTCTCATTTCTAAAGTAGATGAGAATATCATCTATGAACACCAATACAAACTTATCCAAGTATGGGTGGAAAACTCTATTCATAAGATCCATGAATACTACGGGGGAATTAGTTAATCCAAATGGCATGACTATAAACTCATAGTGTCCATATCTTGTTCGGAAAGCTATCTTGGGTATATCCTCTGGTCGAATCTTCAGCTGATGATACCCAGACCTAAGGTCTATCTTAGAAAACACAGTTGTTCCCTTTAGTTGGTCAAACAAGTCATCTATCCTTGGCAGAGGATACTTGTTCTTGAGTGTGAGCTTGTTCAGCTCCTTGTAATCTATACACATTCTCAGTGTACCATCCTTCTTTTTCACAAAAAGGACAGGTGCTCCCCATGCAGAAACACTTGGTCTGATGAAACCTAAATCCAATTGCTCTTGCAGTTAGATCTTAAGTTCTTGCAGTTCCTTCGGTGCCATCCTATAAGGTGCTTTCGACACTGGGGCTGACCCTGGCTCCAGGTCGATGTTGAAATCCATTTGTCGATCTGGTGGTAAACCCGGTAACACTTCTGGGAATACATCCTCGAATTCCCGCACAATTGGCACATCTCCTATCATCTGCTCTTCTCCAGCTTCTCCATTAAGGTAAACAAGGAAAGCCTGGCAATCCTTCTTTCTCATCATCTTCTTGGCTTGGAGAGCAGAGATAACGGGTGATCCTCTACCCATTCTTATGCCGTGAAAGTTTGTGGGCTCCTTTCCCGGTGGTCGGAAGGAAATTTTCCTCTCATAACAAAGAATTGTAGCATAATTCTCAGCTGACCAATCCATTCCTAGGATTACATCAACATCCCACATCGTCATAACATTCAGATTATAGAACTCAACTTCCTTCTTGACCTTGAAGGTTTTTGGAACATACTTGTCATACAGTGACTCCTTGAATTCCTCCAAAGAGTAGTTTTCCAGTTGCTCAGCCATCAGGATCTTCCTGTGCGCTTCCCACCAGAAGTCTGCAGATCCAGTGAGTTGGAAGAGCACACAAGAAAGACGCTCTTGGTTGGTACACCTTAGGAAGTTAAAAATTCGTTCCATAGCTCTAACGCAAAGCTCAGCGTCGCTCGGGTTTCCTGACCCATCGAAAGTGGGCGGATTCTGCTTGAGGAAAAGCTCTTTAATAGCCTGTTGGGGTGGAGGAGGAGGTGGTGTATGGGCGCGTTCATGCCCTCCTCTCCTTCTTTCTCTTCTGTGTGGCATTCCCAGGTGCACATAATCATCATTAGTTCATTCTCATTGGTCTATAATTATCATCATACTAGATCATAGAAAGGAGTTCGGAACTACATAATCATAACGCATCAACACATACTCATAGATAACTCTCGTGGCAAGGTCGAGAAAGAAATAATAAATAACAACATCATACTCATGAGAAGAAAAGCCCATGAAGGGTCAAAATATATATCAATATAGCATATGCATCGTAATAGTACAATTGCCTTCAACGAGGTATTACTGACTATCAAAATAAGCTGGTCTAGGCTACCTGCCTACACATATACGAAAATACGGGATGCTCTAACAAATATCATTGTCGTCCATAACATAAGAAAGTGCTAGACATCGGAACGACACGTATAAGCAAAAAAAGTGACGTTCGGCATACAAAACAGAAAATAAATAGCTAGCACCATCCTGAGCTATCTTAAGTCGCCCTCGACTCGGCGGTCGAGCTGTCCTCTTTGGAGGACTCCTCCGGATCCTCTTCCGGATCTTCTTCTGACTCCTCGTCTAAAGCTGGAGAGACTGCAACAGGGTCTTCAGTGACTCTGCGCTTCTTTAGGAGAAATAGATGAGCATCATCTGCGATGGGTCATGTATAAACTGGATCGATGACTCGCATAGGTCGAAGTGGCGGAGATGTACTCCTGAGAATAAAAGGCTCGATCCTCATGTCCCTGCGGCGAGGTTCTGATGTCCCTGCCTCCATGTATAACCCATCCTGAGCATGAGACGGCGCAACAAGAACCATCTGGCTCGGTAGAGGTGTAGCTAGCCTCTCCGGCAAAGATCCCCTAGCATAAGGTCAGTACACGTAAGCTCCAGGGGGAGGTGCACGATGCTGGAGGTAGTGAGTGGTGATGTGGATAGCAAAGGCCATGAAATCTCTGGAAGGTACTAAAGTCGGCTCACGCAAAAAGATATAATACCATGAGACTGCAGCAGCCCGCTCCCTCCACTCGATCGGAAGGAGGTCGATAAGACGCTGAATGCCCTCATAGTCCGAGACACCATGAGGAGCAGCTAAGCGCCATGTCGCCTCGAGGTCTGCCATGCACTGACCCACGGTGGCACCTATGCCTCGATACGTGCTGCGGAAATCCTCCACAAGGTCGCACGGCGTACGCCTTCTCCTCGTTGACTTACGCAGCGTCGTCTTCGTGGTCGCCATCCTATGAAGAAGGTATACGTATAATACATCAACATCTCAACATAATAGAACAACTCCAGTAAAGGGTTCTCAGAAGAAGGATATAAATCTCATCCTAAGTTCTCGACTCGAACTCTGGACTCTGAGAAACACCTAACATAAAAATAAAAATATACTCTCTGACGGGGTATGTTATGAAAGTTTTTCGGGTTCCGCCATAAATGGACATCCCGATAAAATAACCATACTCATATTGCTCGTACGTAAGTCATATTAGTTGGAGACGTCACTGCATCGTCGATCCTCGTTATTACATCGTCATTGTTTGTCCTTCATATTCGTGCATGTGCTGAAATACTTAAGGCGCATAAGTTCTCGTTCGCGTAACAGAAGACACTAAGGAAGTTTCTAGGTTCTCGTCTTTCGTGTTTCTTCATTAGTAACAATTCATGCGTACTTGAAAAAAATAAGGATTCATATAGTCCATGCTTCGTCATACATATATCATTCCATATATGTTCATAATTAACATTTCATAAAAGCTCGTAAAGAGATACATTTTCATAGCAAAAGAAGTTTGAATCATAAAGACTAGTAAATCTCTTACCTTGCTATTCAGTTGAGCATGACGTGACGGGGTGTTGAGTTGACAATTGATTCTTAAATCAGTTTAGAGAATCGAACTAAACTTCGCTTGAAAGAACATAGACTCAGAGCGAATGAACCTCTCCGATACCATTCTATCACGGCCCCTTATTCCTAAGGACGGCTCAGCCGGGGCGTGACCCAGGGTAGGAATTAAGAAGCGGAGAAGAAAGGGGGAAACATACGTTTCATAAGGCATATGGGTGAATTACCATGAATAACCTATCAAGGTATCATGAAGGGGAGTCAGTCCCGTGGGAACGACTTAGAATCCAAAGTAGAATATATAGTCATAACATTAGCCTTGAAGTTTAGGAAAAGGCTTCATAGCATATTACAATCAACAAGACATAGAAAGCATAATCATAAAGAGTGTTTGCAGCTGAAAAACATGGTTGGTTACATATATGAAGATATGTAACCAGGGCTTAACATTGATCGTAAACAAAAGACTTCCACTCAACACCCTCCATCACATCCCTTGTTCAACCTGCATATTTAAAAAGATATACAGGACTGAGTACAACGTACTCCGTGAACATATTGCCAAAACATAAAACATACTTTCGTACTCGTCATCATGCATATAATCAGTAACACACGGGGGTTTTAGGAAAAAGCCCATGTTTACTAAATCATTTCATAGCATATATCATCAGATTCACCATATCCATAATTTACGCCGGGGAAGGTGGCCACCTCCCGCGAATGTTACTCCCATGTGGGGGCATCTTGCACGGGCTCGGTAGATGGTTATGCCCCTTTTTCAGTCTCGGGGATAGGGAGGACCGATTCCTCCCGTTCCGGTTGGTTTTCTATAGTCATGCGTCCATAAAGGATTGATAGTGAGTTAGGATGTATGCGTACACATTTTTTAAAACATGCTTGTGAGCTGTTAAATTTTTTGTTTAAGTTAATACATTTAGGAGACAAGAGATAGGTTTTGGCATTATCAAAATGGAGAAAATTATTTTGATAAATCACTTGGATTTTGATAAGTGCAAAACCTATAGCAGCATCCTACAACACAGAGTTACATCAACTGGAGGACACATTAGAGAGACGTGGTCTACAACAAAAGATACCTCGGAGATACGGTGCTTATATTGTCAGCTCCTCATAAGGATTGTTACAAGCACTTCATATAATATATAGTTCCAAATAGCATTATTCTTGTGACTAAATGAATTATTAATTACTAGTGCTTGGTAATTTGGACGCAATTAATGCAAAGGTAAGTTATGCCACATGCTTGAGTGTGAACAAAGCATAAATAACAACTAGGGTCTCACAGTAGCATTTAATGCTAAGACAAGAGGAACAACTTTAATTCCAAATTATAAAGCCACTAATCAGAATTGTCAACATCTCACCTACCAGCAAGCGATATATTTATGAAAGATTATAATTTACAAGTCTATAAATAGCCATAAAGGAGGAGTGGAGCTTGAACAACTAAGCCTTTCGCAAACAAATGGTCATGGATTTTACTAGCATACAACAAAGAAAACAAAGCTATTAAGTCAAAATGGTCATGGATTTTAAAATCAACATAGAGACAACATACAAAACATTATAACATTAAACCTAAACTCTTCATATATTTTCCAAATTTTAAAGTGGTCCAAAACCTATTTTTACTTGGGTAGAAATGAAGAGAATGAGGTAACTTACTTGAATATGAACTTGGATTCAAGTTTGGAACACAAAGTGAGCTTCTAACTTAAGTTTTTAATGAAGAACAAAGGTGTTCTTCAATGGTGAGGGGGGGGGGGGCTGAAGTAGAGAAGAAGAGGGAAGAAGATGAAGTGACGAGGTGAAAGAAAGGGAGGTGATGTCCTTTTCTATACTAGGTTAACCCTAGACGTCGTCATAAACCGGTCGAAGAAATTTCACGTTTCGCTTCTCCACAGATAAAATTACTCGGGTATTAAATGTATGACAAATACTTAAATTATCGTGTCGCACTTACAGCCTAAAGTCGGAGAAAAGTTTCGCGATTTATGGAACACGAATTATCCGAGAAAACGACTCGACATAAAATATACCCGAAAACTCAAAAAGTAAACTTTTGAAAATCGTACTCGTAACGTAAAAGTAGTGTATATAGAAGTCGACGAAATCAAGATTCTGTCTATCGAAACATAAAAATCAAATTCAGAAGATAAACCCAAGCAGATAACCGAACATCTGATTTCTGAATTTAAAACGTGTAAATAGTTCTAAACTTACTCCATTAGTCAGAATTTTATTATTTGTGAATGCAAAACTCTAAAGTCTCACTTGAGGTCATAATAATTCATGCATATAAAAGACAGGGGCATTACAAACTGAGTGTTCTCCTGTAGGTTTGGTTCTTACATGGTTTCTAAGAGTAAGTATAATAATATAATTGAAGGTAGTTAGCAAAAGTAAATAAGCAAGAAATAGACACACTATTTAATGTGGTTCGAGGCAACGTCCTCTAAGTCCACAATGTCTCCAAACAGTAGGGATGTTTATTAAACTCAAAGGCGTGCACGACTGTGTTGATTTTAACTAAACACTTCAAGATGTATCATTCACACAGACTAATACACTTAACTTTAGCTGGCTGTTCACACAGATTGGTTCTGAACTTAGACTTCTGCTAACACAGACGATTGGTTCGTCTAAGCTTTCTTCATTCCACATAGGTCGGAATCAACTTGCTTTTTTAGTCCACACAGGGCTAACTCTCAACATTGATAAGGTAATGCTCATGATAACATTGGAGTAGCGAATATTCTGCAGCAAGTAGCAAATTAGATGACGCTACTCACTCACGCAGTTTTGGTCAACCAAGCTAATGCTAACCCGGTTCCGCCTACTGGTTCTGGCACTGACAAGCTAATTCAGGATGTGATTCGTATGCATCCTCCGCAGTTCGATGGTACTTCCGACCCTTTTCGTTGGGAGAGTTGGTTATTCGAGATGGAGAAGGTGTCTGAGGCGGCTAACTGCTCCGAGGAGAGGAAAGTACCAATCGCTCGGTACTTCCTCACCAAAGAGGCGGCGACGTGGTGGCAAGCCATGAAATCGCATGACCGGACAGCTATGGGGGATGAGTTCCGAGATTTGATGGAGGACGAATATTTTACGTGGGTGATGAAAGAGGGAAGAATTCGAGTTTTCTTTGAAGAAAAACCCAAAATGTCCCCAATTCGCAGTCGATCAAGGACTACAATCAGCAGCTACCTTATGTAAGGAATCAGGTCAGAGATGAGCTATATAAGATCCACCACTTCGACGTGCGGATGAAGTATAGGTTTCGTCACTACATGTGAGGCCATGTATTTACAAGTTTGAAAGATTATCAGAACAAGGTGATGGCTTATGAGATGTCGTTTTGTTCGACAGAGGTGGCAACAGAGGGTAAGAAATAGAAGACCTCCGGTCAGTTTTTGGGAGGTAAGTTTGGCGGGCATCACAAGGCTCAGTCTGGTTCGCGAGTCTTCGGGAATCAGTCCCCGTCATTTGGGCGAGGAAATGGTTCTAAGTCTGCTCCGGCCATTCCTGCTCGTGGCCACACTTGTTTTAACTGTAGTCGCCCAGGACGTATGATGAGTGAGTGTGACAAGCCACCGCTATAGTGTCTTAATTGCGGTTGTATGGGGCATCGTGCCAAGTATTGTGGATATGCGAGCCGAGCACCAGTTACTCATGTGTCAGCCCCGGATGCGGGAGAGCCGAGCGTGAATCAGGCACCGACATCTAGTCAGCCCCAACAGAGTTTTGGTAGAGGTCGAGGACGTGGGCAGCCTTCTAGAGGGGGAGCTTCTAGTGCGGGGTCTGTTCTGCCCCATGTGTATGATATGAGACGAGCGGGAGATCCTAACGTGATGGTGGCTACAGGTACCGTTCGCATCCTTGACCATCCTATTTCCGTGTTATTCGATTCTAGTGCTACGCATTCTTTAATCTCTTTGGATTATGAGCATCGTCTGCATGCTGATTGTGTAGTTGCATGTGAACCGTTTGTTGTTAAACTGCCTAGTGGAGATAGTATTGTGGGGGATCGTGAGATTAGAGATTTTCCGGTGAGTATCGCGGGGTGGGATTGGTCTTTTAATCTAATTGCAGTATACATTAAGGATGAGGATTTGATTCTTTGTGAGGATTGGCTAGATCGACATGGGGCGATCATGAATTATAGAGAGAAAACCATTTCAATGTTAGCCTATGACGGTACCGAGCATTCTTTTGTGGGACGTAAGTGGAGTAGTCACATATTTCTGATTAGTGCTATGAAAGCGGTAAGACTTCTTCGAGGAGGTTGCACTGGTTACTGGTGTTATGCTTTGAGATCGGAAGAAGGGGGAGTCGAGCTATAATCTATTCCGGTAGTGAGTGAGTATCCTGACGTCTTTCCAGACGAGTTGGGTTTGCCACCAGACTGTAAGGTTGAGTTCACTGTTGATTTAAAGCCGGGTGCGGCACAGATTTCGAAGACTCCGTACCGCATGGCGCCTGCTGAGATGCTTGAGTTGAAGAACTAGTTGGGAGAGTTTCTAGACATGAGTTATATTCGACGGAGCGCCTCTCCTTGGGGCGCACCGATCTTGTTTATGAAGAAGAAGGATGGGTCACTTCGTCTATGTATCGACTATCGAGAGTTGAACAAGGTGACCATCAAAAACAAGTATCCGCTCCCGAGCATTGACGACTTGTTTGACCAATTGAAAGGATCAACCGTATTTTCGAAGATTGATTTGAAATCAGGGTATTACCAGCTCCGAGTGAAGGATTCCGATATTCCGAAGACGGACTTTCGGATGAGATACGGCCACTACGAGTTTGTGGTTATGTCGTTCGGGCTAACCAACGCCACAGCTGTGTTCATGCAGTTCATGAACAAGGTCTTTATCGAATATCTCGACAAGTGTGTAGTCGTCTTTATCGATGATATCCTGATTTACTCGAGGAGCAAGCAGGAGCATGCACGTCATTTGCATATTATGTTCGGAATCTTGAGAACTCAGTGACTCAACACCATATTAAGTACATCCAAGAGCAACCAAAACAGAGACTGGAAATTACACTATTGGTGGCCAGGTACGAAAGAAGATATTGCACAATATGTGGAGCAATGTCTAACATGTGAATTGGTAAAAGCAGAGCATCAAAGACCAGCAGGCAGCTTGCAACCCTTATTTATTCCAAAATAGAACTGGGAGGACATTACTATGGATTTTGTGACAAGTTTACCAGGAATAGTGAAAGGACACGATTCTATTTGGGTTATAGTTGATCGTTTGACAAAATCTACTCACTTTCTTCCAGTTTGTACGACATACTCCATAGATCGCTATGCTTAACTATATGTACAAGAAATAGTCTGACTACGTGGATTTACATTATCTATTGTATCATACAGAGATTCACAATTTGTATCAGCTTTTTGGAAGAGCTTGCATAGTGGATTGGGTACCCACTTGTCTTTCAGCACTGCTAATCATCCACAGTCATATGCGCAATCAGAAAGAACTATACAAACTCTTGAAGATATGCTCAGATCCGTTGTTATGGACTTTTAGGGCCCGCGGAGTAAACATTTACCTCCGATTAAATTCTCCTACAATATGAGTTATCAAAGTACAACTACAATGGCTCCTTATGAAGCTTTGTGTGGCCGGAAGTTTCGATCACTAGTTCATTGGGATGAGGTTGGTGAAGGAAGACTTTTAGGTCCTAATATGATTCAAGAAATTACAGAAGTGGTTTCACTGATCAGAGACCGAATGAGAACAGTGCAAAATAGATAAAAGAGTTATGCAGATACTAGGAGAATAGCGCTGGATTTTTTTCGTGGGTGATCGAGTATTCCTAGAAGTTCCTACAATGAACGGAATAATGAGATTTGGTAAGAACGGCAAACTGAATCCAAGATACATTAGGCTATTTCCTATTACTAAGCGGGTTGGTGAAATGGCTTATAAATTAGAGTTGTTAGCATCAATGTCTCAGATACACAATGTATTTCACGTTTCTCTACTAAGAAAATACATTGCGAATATATCCCACATTCTCAAGAATAAACTGTTTGAGTTAAAGGCCAATTTGAGTTAGAAAGTACCCGTAGAAGTCTTTCTAAGATAAGTAAAGAAACTCAGAAATAAAGAAATAGCACTAGTCAAGGTGTATTGGATAAACCAACTCGTTGAAGAAGCCACTTAGGAGAGAGAAGATGAAATGAGGGCTAGGTACCTTGATCTATTTAGGTAAATCAAAATTTGGGGATGAAGTTTTTATAAAGAGGGGAAGATGTGACACCCGAACCTGATAGTACTCATTTGGTCAATTTGATTTATGTATTACACTTACCAATCATGTGCTAGTTATGTTTAATTTAACATTTCAAAGTTTATCTAATCTTAAAACTACATTTAAGTGCCTTCAATGATATCAAACATGTAAATTTGATTCTAAAAACTTTAACATGTAGAGAACATTAACTTTATATAAAGATAAAATACATGAAAGCTAGTACATAACTCTAAGTTCATCCGGTGAACCTAGAAGTACTAATTGTGCTTTTGAGGCATCTATTTTATGCTAACTGATTTATCTTGGTGTCTTAGTCAGCATATATACTAAGTAAATATAGACTATAGCCAAAGAAAATAAATCCAATATAGTCTAATAATACATGTCAAATATCTTTATCCTTATCGACACCATATAGGACACCACTAATGGTGTCACCCTGTAACCTTATTAAATAGTTCGATTTGTCGATGCCCGATTCATCCCAATTGAGGTCGAATACTCTTAAACTTAGTATTAGGCTTATATTCCACACCATATCACATTGATAAATGAGTCCTTACATTCTATGTACGAGGCACTAGAGGATTTGACAAGAAACTCTCATGCTAGCATTTTTACCCTATGCTAGCATTTTTACCTGGCCCATAATATCATATATATATATATGGACCTTATAAGATAATAACCAGTCCAAGTTGTCCAAGAACCGGACCTCATATGTGCATACCGGCATACACCATAGAAGAAGGTTTATAGAGGTTATTAAGGGCTAGTTTTGTAATTTCCCCTTTATAACTGCCTCTCTCATACAAATTATAAAAATGACCCTCCACCCTCATATACTCTCTAAACTTGAGCTAGAAGCTTTACCCTTCGAAAATAACCCAAAAATTCAAGGAGAAATCCTCAAAACAACACCTCAATTTCTTTGACAATCAAGGTGAGTATTCTTGGTTCTCTTGTTGTTTTTGTTATGTTTCTTGGTTGTTTTGAAAATTAGTAAAGCTTTTTAAGTTCCATAAACATGATATAAAGACATTAAGAATTATTTTATAGCGTAATCAATAGTCTATTATGGATCTATAGAGCTGAAACTCACTAGGACAATAAGTGATTCAATTTTGCTACCTTTTCGAAACATCTACATATTGTATGAAATTTGTTTGGTTAAGGGGCAGGACCTTTGATATATTTGTTTTTGGTGCAAATACAACCTATATCCAAGTAATTATAAGCAAAATGGTAAGTCCTTTTATACAAACATGTTGCTATAATATCTAAGAGACTTTTGTAGTTGTGTCTCAAGGGGCATTAAAACCAGATACTTTAACATACTAAAATGTTATAAATGCTAGGTTAGTAGGGTGGTATGTAGGAAGACAGACATAAAACTGTAAAACATCAACTAGGCATCCTGATAGAAATCGGTAAAACCCTTCGGATAGGAAGTGTGCTGAACTTTATGAATAACATTGACCCTATTTAAGCACATTACATGAAACAAGGTATCAAGGTTTATCATCAAAACAATCTCATATCGATATAAGAGTAAGGGTATCACCCAACAAGGTAAGTAGAAATCCATCTGCAACTATAATGCATAAACATAGTATTGTTTGTATAATTATTTGTTGAAATTGATGATATCGTGAGAGCACTCCATTATATTATATGATTGATCTGAATGATGATTAAAGTTTTTGGTTGCACCTTACATGAACATGACATCCATTAGCATTCCCATATGCATGCATAACATGAGACTCACTAGTGTCTGCATGCATGAAATGATCATGGATAAATGAAAGAAAAATGTTGTTTGCTGCTGCTAGAGCACCGAGGCATAGTGGATACATGCTTTTATGATATGTTTAGCATGGTACATGCATTATTATATGGTGTGTGATACATGGTATACGCATTTTTTCACGATATATTTGATGTGGTAAATATGTATGCCTTATATATCTGGCGTGGTACATGCATGACTTATGATATGGTAAGATATTGTGCTCTTTCTGGTACCTAGTACATGGGTCAATGTGCCCAAAGATACGAAAATGATTATCAGATATATTTTCATTGATGACCATATGTCATGTGTAGCGTCATACATGATATATGCATGTTTTCTACTTATTGGGCTTTATCTCATGTAGTTTATGCATTGTAGGTAACCCTGATGCTTGAGAGATTTTCATTGCTGGATTGGTTGGGGTTCAACTGTTTCTAAAGGTCGATGTACATGGATGACGACCTGTTGGGCTAAACCGTGGAGTTATCATGTCATTGTTACTTTCTCTAAACTTTGTTCTATAAGTATAGGTTATGTCATCGAGTTAGAAAAACTTATATGCCTCAGTGTGAGGTGATGGTGTGGTTTGATGTTTTACATACTTTTGGTAAAAATAAATAAATAATTATGTGGTACGAGTAGAAACTTAGTGTTCATTGTATTTGGATTTTATGGATTGACATGAGTTTGATTATGGACCTGACATGATGTCTCTATGTGGTAGTGATATGAATTTTGTATTACTATTATTACATGTTAGTGAGATAGATACTATTTTAGGGGAAACTCTGCCGAAATTTCACGACCTTTTATAAATATTAATATGATATGGGATAGTTCAGGTTAGGTAGTTAGAGAGGGTCGTTTCACATAGTGTTTCATGATTGTACGTTGTAGACCGTTGCTTTTGATCTTTTCATACTTTTGTTTTAAAATTTGACTATATGACTGCTTCTTATCACATCATTGAACATGTTTTATGTACATTATGTTGTATGACTGACCCCATAGGGGCGAAACGTCTCTTATATGTTTTAGGTTATGGGAAGGTAGATGTACAGAAAGAGCATGGTGACAGCGAAGAGTCTCAATGATACTAGTCAGGGGCCTGAGTCTTCCTATTCATAGTCATGTCATTCATGTATTATTTCCATATATTTACTCCTTGTAATTATATGACTGGTATTTTATTCGGTGTATTCCATTGTTATATGGATTATACCTGTATTTTGGATGATCCTGTTCTTTGGTTGGGTAGTTGTCCAAGTATGGTATAAACTCTGTATTGGAGTATTTTATAATATAATATGGTAGGTATTACAGTTATATTATATTGTTGATTATTGATATTTTGGTTCGGTTGCTGGGTCCCAATAGGGGGTTCATGGCACTGTAATAATCGCCTAGTTTGGGGTTGTTACAGTAAGAATTGGTACATTTGAGATATGTGATGACCCAACAATCACAAGCCAATATTATTCCCCGGATGATTATAGCTCTGATGTAAGTTTACATATATCATTTTTTATCACTTGGTTGTAACTATTTAACAAAGATATAAGCAACTTGTTTCATATATGATTGCTTATAATTGTTTTTTTACTGATAGCGTGAATATGATGATGATGATGATGATGATGATGGTGATGATGATGATGATGAGAACCTTGATCTGCTTACTGATAATGTGACCCTGGGGGATTCACATGTGGTAGATATTAGGATTCAGTAATTAAAATCGAGTTACGCAATGAAAAATAAAACAGGTCGAACCGGACAAGAACCGATACCCTAAAAAGATCGATCAAACATCGTATATTGAATATATTAAAAATAAAAAGGTGGAGATAAACGAATCAATACCCTCGTAGACCCTTTGATAATATTTCCATGATGATGACGAGCCTAGCTTTGATAGTTCCCGACCACCGAAAATCTCCTCCCATTCCGTATCACCAACACTACATGAATCTATTCGTTCAAACTTGATGAATTATCAAAACACCAAAGATGTCGGCTACATCACCATGTCGTGGATATTGATCAGAAAAATTTAATATCAGTCAGTTCTCTCAGAACGCAGCTAGGATTTGATATAGAATATTTCTCTTGTGTGTGTGTGTGTATGTGTGTGTGTTTATAACATGATATGATAAGTGTAATATACGGAATTTCTACTACTGTTGTTTAATATTATTTTATCCGAGTTATGCGGTACAGCGTGGAATCTGTACAGTATGGATAAAATAATGAAGGGCTAAGACATCTGTATTGGTATAATTACTGTACTTGGTCGACAATTGCAGTTGAGGATATTGTGTATCGTATGAGAGTATTATTGGAAGGAGTATGTATATTTGGTATGCCGTATGTTCGTATTCTGTATGTTGAGACGTTGGACAAGAATAGCTGAAAATGGCTAAGTATAGCCTTATTAGTACACGCTAATATTCATGCATAGCGCACGCTATCGTGCAGGTTTAGCACACGCTACGTTCATAGGTTAGCGTACGCTAGTGCAGAACAGCTCAGAGGGAATCTACGTGTGGGCCCGGTCACTTTTGGCGCATGTGCCGACGAAGTCAACTGATGTTTGTCGCAAAGCATTAGCGCATGCTAATGCCTGTTGATAGCGCACGCTAATATCAGATCGGTCAACAGGGAATCTCGGCTTTATTGGTTGCTTTCGGCATGTGGGGTCACGAGCATATTCAGAGTAGGTGCAGACTGTAGTAAGTCAACTTCGGATAGCGCACGCTAAGGGCAAAGGACTTGCGTACACTAGACAATGTAAGTTACGTACGCTAATGCATGGGCATTACATACGCAAGCACATGTACGAGCCAGACAGTGGCCTCTGGACCGCGATAGCGCACGCTAACAAAGTTAGTTAGCGCACGCTATGGCTGTTGCACACGCTAAACATGAGATGTTAGCGCACGCTAGTAATGTATTCTATATAAGGGGACAGACGGGTTTTGAGATGCATTTAGTCCATTCTTTCTCCTTCAGTCGATAGAGAGAGCTTTGGGAGGTTCTTGAGGTTCCCAAACATGGTGAGATGATGATCTTTAACAAGATTAAGATGGAGAGCATGGATTCAAGCCTTGTTCTTCAAGTTATTCATGATTCCTGGAATGGAGTCAAGTGTTCTTATTCTTGGTTCATCCAATCCAGGTAATTTTGCATATCCCTTGATAGTGGTTCGTTTTTCTTGGATGATTACATGTGAGGAGCATGTTGGATAATCAGATGATGATGTTATATGAGATTCAATGGAATTTTGATAAGAGTTTCGGATGTTAGTTAAGATTCTTCATGCTATAAGGATGTTGATTCATTTAACCCGATCTAAGATGGATTTCTGAATCTCGGTAATTATATTGGTCGATTTAGAAGAGATGAGCTTCGCGGAGGATACTGGTTAGGACATGTTTTGTGCATTGAGTTTCTTGATTGGTTCTTGTATTCCGCTGCTAGAGTATCTTTATGGTTGGTGATTTTCCGCTGCGTGAGTATTTTGAAATGCTCTTTTGGTATCTGGTAACTTAGGTTACTTTGAAAATCGTTTTCTAAACTTTTGAGTGTCGGCAGTTTGGTATTGCGATTTCAAATGAGTTTTTACAACGGTTTTTGATAAATGGATTTTATAAGTCTTTGTTAATTTTTAAAGATAGTACCGTCGTTGGCCTCTTGGGCATTTCTTATTGTTTGCGAAAATTTCCTTCAGCCTTGTTGGTTCCATCTCGGGGCCCACGACGCTGTAATATTTCCGATTAAATCTGGGGGTGTTACATCGACCTCTATTTTTTGACGGATCGAATTACATGACTTGGAAGAAAAAGATGTCAATCTTCATTCGTGCATATGATATAGAAATCGGGAAGATCATCTTCCTTGGTCCGCAAGATCCAACCAAATCGGACGGGTCTCTTAAGAGCTTCGAAGAGTATAATGATGAGGATTGGAAGAACGATTACCTCAAATGCCACTCAACTTTTATACTGTGCCTTAAATTCATAGGAGGTCAATCGTATTTCTTCGTGTGAAAGTGCTAAAGAAATATGGAATATTCTCAAAATTACACACGAGGGATCAACTCAATTCAAGGAGCCAAAGATTAATATGCTTCTCCATGACTACGAGTTATTCATGATGAAGGGTGAAGAGTCCATCACCAACATACTAGACCGGTTTTCGGTCATTTAAAATTAACTTTCTTCGTTCGGGAAACCGCTATCGAGTAGTGAAAAAGTCAAGAAAATCTTACGATCACTACCTAGCGAATGGGATGGCACCGTGACGGCGATCATGGAATCTAAAGATCTCAACACCCTCGACTTTAGCGCCCTTGTAGGTTCGTTAATTAATTATGAGATTGTTCTTAAATCTCGAAATGCCAAACCAAAATCGAGGGAAAACTCCATAGATTTGAAAGCAAAGATGTCTTGAAAAGAAGAAATCCCGATAGATGAAGATGATGAAGAATCAGCATATTATGCCAAGAATATAAATAAGTTTAAAAACTTATTGAACCGGAGAAAGAAGGACATCAATTCGGACGAATCTAAGAAATTCGACAACAATTGTCGATACTGTGGTAAACCAGGCCACTTTGCTAAAAATTGTCGAGGCTCAAATCCTAAGAAAGAAGTTCATACAGCCACGTGGAGTGACGAAGAGCATGACGATGAATATGTTCAAAATAACCTCGCACTCATGGCAAGAAGTTCATTCGACGATAGCGACGTCGAAAGCCAGGTTAGTACCTGGTCTCAAGATGAACTTTTTGGAGCATTTGAATTTTAACATACCATTTTTCAAAATGCTTTAATTGAAATTAAATCCCTCCAATCGAAAAATAAAATATTGAAAATTGAAATTTCCAAATTAAATGAAAAAGGGAAATTCATTGAAACCGATCATTCTCTATGTATTGCAAATGAAAATAAATTAAAGGATGATCTTTTGAAAGTTTAAAATGGAACTTAAGGTTTTAACAAACAAATTTTATTGCGGAAATGATAAGTTTGAATAAATGCTTTCCATTCAAAAATACTCTTTAAATAAATAGGGGATAGGATTAAAACCGAATCCTTAAATTTTAAAATACCCCGTTGTGAGAAATGTTTAAAATTTGGGTATCATATTTCGATTAGCAAAAGCCCAAGACGGACGATAAAAATTAAGAAAATTTGGATTCCTAAAGGAACCACTATACCGAATATCGTCTATGTTTCAAAAGAAAAACCAACTCTCGGTTGGATCCCCAAAAATCAAAATATATTTCCATCAATTGGTATTTTGATAATTTATATTTTTAACAATTGATATTTAACTCAGGGGGAGTTATTATTTTTGTATGAAGAGATCTATATTTCAGGGGGAGTTTACCCGATATTTGTTATATTTAATTTTTTCATCGATTTTATTGATTTTTGGTTATTATGCCGCTTTTTTATTATGACAAAAAAGGGGAGAAGATGTGGAGAGCATGGAATGATGGGAGAATAGAAAAATAAGAGTCATGAAAGAATGACGAGAAAAATAAAAACAATTTCCCGATCATGAAAAGGGGAGAAAAGTCGAAGAAGTCGAAAATAAAAGAATGGGAGAAGAAAACTAAAGAAACGGACAAAGCTGAAAACTTTGCAGGTATAAAATTCCATTGAAGGTTGTTTTTTTTGTCATCATCAAAAAGTAGGATATTGGAATATCCTATTCCACATATTTATAAAATGGTTTTGATGATGTGTTAATGATGTTGTTGATCAAAGAAAACAACAATGAAATGAAGCAAGACAACAAAGAAGTTGAAGACGACGAGCTGGACCGACGAACATTGAATTGAAGCAAAATCAAGCATAACGTACGCTATGAAGCATACATAACATACGTAATATAAACCTACCTGAAGGCAGACGAATTCAGCGTGAAGTTAACATACGCAAAGTATAAAGGATAACGTATGCAACGAAGAACATATAACGTACGTAACGCATTATGATTAACGTACGCAATGAGGATTTGAATCTAAGGTCAAATATTAACTGTTGGAAGAGTTCGGAGAAGTCAAAAAGCATACAACGGATACATCAGATAACGTACGTAATGAAGCAACATTAACGTACGTAAAGGGGGGCAATTAACGTACGCAATGTAACAAGCTAACGTACGTAATGGGGGAAACGAATGCCACTGGACTGATCTGTATGGAGCTTAACGTACATAATTGGATGATGATAATGTACATATTGCGCTTAACGTATGCAATGGATGAGCAATAACGTAAGTAATACATGAGCTAACGGCTAGTTGAGGTCTTGGAGACTCCACTTCTAATGGTATTCAACACACAACAACTCCAAGGAAAAATCATATAGATCATATATCACTATATTCATTATCGTTGTTGTAATTGTGCTTAATTCATAGTGTTTGAGTGTTAATACACTAAATCATACACGAGAGAAAAAATACGGATTATAGATTGATTTGGTGTTATTAGGATCGTCGATTCGGCATTGTTAGAATCATATCTGAATCTGAGTGAGGTTTGTCTAGTACCCATAGTAGTTTTTGAGTCGCTCGAAAATATATACGAGGTAGAAGTAGTTGTGGGGTCTTTTCTCTCGAGGATTGGTTAACAGAGCTTCGTATAATATTTTGTTTAAGGTTGCGAGAAATAAATACTAAAACGTTCTAAAACAGATTTTTGGGTTTTTAAGTTAACTAAATTAAATGCACTATTTCTAAACTAGACCATTTTTATTAAGACTATCTGTAATGAGACTACTTTTAATAAGAGTATTTTAATGAGACTACTTTTAATAAGAGTATTTTAATGAGACTACTTTTAATAAGACTATTTTTATACTAGACTATTTTTAATGAGACTATTTTTAATAAGACTATTTTTATACTAGACTATTTTTATACTAGTGAGAATGAATCGAACTAAAATGAGTTACGACTTGATTTGATAAAATCTAGGGGATTATGGGTTCATTAAATTAGGTTTTTAATAAAGTAGATGAATTGACTTACACAGATATAAAAGATAAACGAGTGTTTATCGAGTAATCAACTTTTCACCTCATAACTTTCTGATTCAAAGGCTTCTTAATTACTTTCGTAACTCTAAGGTGTTGTTAACAAGATACACACTTTATTATTGAAAAGATATGTTTCCAATTCACTTGACAATCAGTCAATAAGGTTTTATTAGTAGAAATAGGCTATGATCAATCATTATTTAAACTAATTAATCCCTTTTAATCGAGATAGTGTAGATCGATCAAATACTTAATATATAACCTAATAGAAATCCCCCTTCCCCTATGAAGAAAGATTAGCTACTCATCGGTTTATACGTACTACAATTAAAATAGAATTGATTAATATACGTAATGTATAAAAACTTGTAATAACTTAGAACTTAATGACAATAGATGAAAACTTACTTGAATACGATGTATCAAAATGCAAGAAACGATCTCCAAAATACAACTTCGAACTTGATTACAAAAGTTAGAAACTATGATGTAAGATACTAAGTACTTATTGATTAAGCACTTTTCAATTACAAAATGGAAGAATAACTTCAAACAATCAAAAATAAAATGGATACAAAATTATAATAACCAGTTCTTTTCTAGGAAGAGATGTCATTTTAAAGAAAGGATATTTCTTAGCAAGAACAGGAGTGATTTTTTCCATGGATGAAGGTGTCCTTTTATAGGTGATTTTCAAGACAACTATGGATTATTTAATTCAAGAAATGTGTTGTAGCATCTTGATTTTTTCTTTGGTATGTGATTCGTGTTGGGATTCGGTGCCTAAAACAAAGGCCCAGCGGAAGCGGTAAAACGAAAATTAATTCGATCCGAATCCCTACGAGGATCGATCGAGCTACGTATATACGAATATATATAAACGAATTCAACAAGAGATATAGAAACTCACCCTTGTAGTCCGTTGATTAGATGGAATCCTTCTCTTGAGCTATTCCCCAAGCTTTGCTTGATCTCTACGAATCTATTCCGCTCCAAGCCCTTGAACGATCCAACGCCGAAAACACCGCGTCTCTACTTGCCACGCGCCGGAGAAACGACCGGAACGACAATCACCTTTCTATCCTCCGAGGATACGGCTAGAGCTAAGTGATGAAGCTTCCAATATGAATTTATAACACTCTAAGTATATAACTCACAATCTCTCTTTTATTTCTCAATTTTTCTCCAAGAAAAAAATCAAGAACTTGATGAATAAAGAAGAAGATGATGAAGAAGACTTCTCTCTCTCTTTACTCTCTCTTATTCACGTTGGAAATCATGTATTTTATAAATGAGATGTCTTGTTCCCTTTATTCAACTCTCCACATGTATATCTCATTATTATGAGAATCAAAGCCCCACCACCTCAATGATCAACCATTAAAGAATGGAACAAGGGTCCATATGAAAGTGGGTGGAAATGTGGGGGGTGGCTCATGTAGAAATCGGATAAGTTCGGTTCGTTTCGGACTCCCGAGGGTCTAAACAGATAAACTCCGATTCCGTATCGATGTATTTATATCGATTAATTAATCCAATTAATTAAACATATCAAATACAAAATAATATAATTAATTTCTCCAAGAAATAATTATATACATGAATTAAATTAATAACCCAGTAATTTATTTAATTCATTAGGCCGTAAATCAATTTATCCAATAAATCGATTTAAACATCTAATGTTCCAAAATTAGATATCCAATATCTAATATTCATAATGAGAGAATTAGCTTTATTCATTCCGTCGTCAATCCTATTGCGTGACTCGGTAGGTCTGTCTCAGTCAGCAATGGGAGGAACCAAAGAGTAGTAGCACCACCTAGCCAGACTGGCGGCCTACACTGCACCCCAACTGAGAACAAATGATTGGGATCATTCAAGAACCATTCTGTCGTGAATACCAGTATACGTATAAACCCTTCTTTCCAATGTCCCGATCAAGTTATAGGGTCACGGTCAGTCAAACCCCATCTGTACTTGACGCTATGCATGCGTTAATGCAAACCGAGATCATCGAGCTCTCGTGTATCTAATACAGCTAGCTCCAATGCTTTGGCCAAAGACTTATGATCTCATCTGCCAATAACCGCATAGGACATATAACCCGTTCACTAACAGGAGAAAGAATTCTATCTTGGTATTCAGTAGGACTTGCTACTTGCCCATCAAGATGCACATCGAGGTTGACCCCCGCCTTCCGGTTTATAGGGTCGAACTACTCTAATGAAAATCTTGACGTCACAAGCACATCCCTACTAAATCCTCAAGTCGAAGGTTCACGAATACCTATCACAACCTTTCGATTCCATCATTGACTGTCCCGGAGTGAAATCCGTGTGACGAATCGAGGGTGAGTCGGTTCGAGTATACTAATCCAATTAGCATACCTATAACGTGTGCTCCCACTAACCATTAGTGTCCGACAGGCACTCTCCTTGTCAAAGAACACGTCATACAAGTCTTCACATAAACTTAACGCCCAGTCAAGTTTCATTGACTTGCGAACGATTAAGTATTTGAGCTATAAACCTTTCCAGTGCCGACCCCCTTATCCAATAAGGAGTGGAACGTTTTGCTCTCAAATACACGGACTAGTTTCTACATGAATATTTACGAGTTAGGAATGACAGTAACTACCAGTAAATAAAGAAACATCCATTGCCTTATATTGATGATTTACATAATAACAAGTACAATGCCCTCACTCAACATCCTCTGAGTGGCATTCGAGGGCATACTCCTAACAATCTCCCACTTGCACTCAATGCCACACACTATGGTATCTAATACCCATGTTCTCCAGATGGCGCTCCAAGCTAGTCTGAGAAAGTGGCTTGGTTAGTGGATCGGCGACGTTGTCGGCCGAGTCTACTCTGTGTAGCACAATGTATCCCTTGCGAACAAATTCTCTTACGAGATGATACTTCCTCTCAATATGTTTGGTGCTGTTGTGAAACCTCGGCTCCTTGGCCTGCGCTACAGCTCCGTCGTTGTCGCAAAGACAGTAGAACAGGCGGCAAAGACATGGTATCACTTGAAGTTCTCCCAGAAACTTCTTAATCCAGAACCCTTCCTTGGAAGCCTCCGAGGCTGCTTGATACTCAGCCTGACAGGTGGAATCAGCAGTCGCGCTTTGCTTGGCGCTACGCTAAGATAATGCTCCTCCATTAAGAGTAAATATGTAGCCAGAAGTAGACATCGAGTCGTCCTTCAGTCCTTGGAAGTCCGAATCAGTGAATCCCACCACATCCAATTCTCCACCGCCATACATCAGAACCATATCTCTAGTCCTTCTCAAGTACTTGAGAACGTTCTTTACGGCAGTCCAATGTTCCCTACCTGGGTTTGCCTGAAACCTACTCACCACGCTTACAGCATGCACGATGTCAGGTCTTGTACACAACATAGCATACATAAGGCTACCCACGGCCGAAGCATATGGTATATTACTCATTTCCTTTCGTTGTTCCTCACTTTGAGGACACATCTTCAAGGAGAGTTTTATTCCATGTTGCATCGGTAGGAACCCTCTTTTAGAATCATCCATCTTAAATCGCTTTAAGATTTTTATCTATATAGAGGGCTTGGGAAAGACCTATTGTTCTCTTCGCTCTATCCCGGTAGAGTCGAATACCAAGAATATAGGTAGCTTCTCCCAAGTCTTTCATAGAGAAATTACTCGAAAGCCAAGCTTTCGTAATCGAGCATTCCCACATCATTTCCTATTAGTAGAATGTCATCTACATATAGTACTAAGAATGCGATCTTTCTCCCACTAACTTTCTTGTATACACAAGGTTCCTCTTCATTTTGCACGAAGTCAAACTCTTTGACCGCCTCGTCAAAATGAAGGTTCCAACTACGCGACGCTTGCTTCAATCCATAAATGGAACGCTGAAGCTTGCACACTTTCTGAATATCAACTTCGGACACAAAGCCTTTAGGCTGCTCCATATAGATTTCTTCCTCGAGGAATCCATTAAGGAAAGCCGTCTTTACGTCCATTTGCCATATCTCATAATCGTGGTAGGCAGCTATAGCAAGCATCATGCGAATAGACTTGATCATGGCTACGGGCGAGAAGGTATCGTGGTAATCGATCCCTTCCTTCTGGGTATAACCCTTTGCCACTAGCCTGGCCTTATAGGCGTCAACCTTGCCATCACCATCAGTCTTTCTCTTGTATATCCACTTGTTCCCAATAGGCACTATGCCCTTGGGGCGGTCTACTAGAGTCCAGAATTGATTGACATGCATCGAGTCTATCTCAGCTTCCATAGCTTCACGCCATTTCGTGGAGTCTACATCCACCATCGCTTCGTCATAGGTCGTCGGGTCGGTCTCTTGGTTATCACTTGGAACCTCATGGAGACCCAGCTCCTCCAAGTGCACAATCCCATACCTCTCAGGTAAATGAGACACCCTACTAGACCTACGAGGTGGTTGTACTTGTGTTTCAGAAAGTTCGGTTCCAGTTTCTTGCACAGGTGTCTCTCGAGGAGTTTCATTGTATTCTTCTAAAGAAATACTTCTACCTGCTCCGCCTTCCTGAATGAACTCATCTTCCAGGAAGTGTGCTTGTAAAGCAACAACGATCTTTCGATCTTCGGACATGTAGAATAGATATCCCATCGTCCCAGATGGGAATCCAATGAAACGTCCCTTTGCAGACCTAGCTTCCAACTTTTCCACCTTAGTCTTCTTGACATAGGCGAGACATCCCCAAATCCTAATATGATTAAGACTTGGTTTCCTTCCCTCCCACATCTCATGTGGAGTTTTAGGAACGGATTTGGAAGGACATCTGTTTAAGATATAAGCGGGAGTCAGGAGTGCATACCCCCACAGGTAAATTGGTAAGTCAGTATAGCCCAGCATGGAACAGACCATGTTTAACAAGGTCCAGTTCCTTCTTTCTGACACACCATTTAACTGAGGAGTACCTGGAGGTGTTAGTTGTGAAACTATTCCATGTTCCTTAAGGAACTCGTCAAACTCCATACTCATATACTCGCCACCTCGGTCCGACCGAAGTGTTTTGATATGATTGCCAGTTTGTTTCTCGACTAGGGCCTTGAATTCCTGGAATTTCTCAAAGGCCTCGGACTTATGTTTCATTAAGTATACATAACCATACCTAGTATGATCATCTGTAAACGTAATGGAATATTGATATCCGTCACGTGCTGCTTCCAAAGCACCACAAACGTCAGTATGGATTAATCCCAGTTTATCAGCGGCTCTTTCAAAAGTCCCTGTGAAGGGGGACTTAGTCATTTTGCCTTTAAGGCAAGATTCACAGGTAGGAAAGAGATCCGTCTGTAATACCCGGTTGTGAATTCATTTATTATCATTCAGTAACTGTCACTCAGAATTTTTTTCACTCAGTAATAATCATTCCTCATTCATATTCAGTCAACTATGTTCACCATTCGGCGTATTTTGGGATCATCACTGTTTGAGATCGAGCCGAGATTATTGTCATCATCATCATCATGTTTTGATTTTCAGTTTGAGAGGTAGCGCACGCTACACATTCTGGTTAGCGCGCGCTAATGGGGTGCAGGTAACGCACGCTATGATTCGTTATTAGCGCACGCTAGCGCAAGTGAGGCAGACAGTCCAGAGGGTACTAGGCTGATTTGGGAAATTCGTAGCGCGCGCTACGAGTGGTAAGTAGCGTACGCTAATAGTGTTGGCAACGCACGCTAAGTCACATTAGTAGCGCACGCTAACGCGTGCAAGGCGCAGGATGAGGTTACGGAATTTCGCTTTTGAGTATCGACATCGCAGCGCACGCTAATAATTTGGGATAACGACGCTATCGCAGAAGGTGTTAGCGCACGCTACCAAGTCGTAGCGCACGCTAACGAGGCATTTCAGACCTCACTGGACTACCCAGTAAACCGCTAGCGCACGCTAAATATCAAGTCATAGCGTGCGCTAGGCTGGGACAGTATAAATAGGACAGTTCGGTCCAACCTTCGTCATTTCTTCATTTCTCAACCATTTCGGACGAGCTTGGGGGATTCGGAAAGGTCTTTTTGAGCTGCAATCATCTAGCATCATCTTCAAGCTCCTAAGTTGGATTAATCATCATCTAAATCAGTTTCATCACTTCAAATCAAGGTAATGATTCTTGGATCTAGAATTTCGGATCTTGGGTGTTTTGCTTTCGATCTCTTCGTGTTAAATCGATATTGTGTTGGAATATGTTAGATATGGATTATCTATCTTGGATACATGTATTTCTATGGATTCATTGGTGTAATTTTCGGAATTTGTGAATAATTGAGGAATTGTTCAAGAACCCTTACGGGTTGACTTTGGAAATTTTGGGGGTTTTCGACCAAATGTTGTTGAAATATCGTTCTAAGTATTCCTATTGGATTATTGATAGTATTCATGAGGTTTTGTGGGTTTGAATCATTCATTGGAAGTTGGTTTCGGATATAATTGAGTTTTGGGTTGTAAACGATTGGAGAATGTTTACGACGCGTTTGTTTAAATGCCCCAATGAGTTTCGGGTATTGTTGTATCGACTTTTGAGTTGGTTGTGATCATGCTTGATTCGTGTATTAAGAGAATTGTTGGTTTTTGTGTTCTTTAAGGTTGTTCGAGCGGCCGGTAATTTCATTAAGGACGTTGATCGTGGAAGTACCTTCTCGCCTTCGGTTTGAGGCAAGTTTTATACTTGTACTAGTCAATGAACTAATGTCATCATGTATGTGTATGGATGTGTTGTATCATTCCGAGACTTAGTCTCTTCATGAATTCATTGATATCAAGAGATCGTTCGATACGATACCTTCCGGCAATTTTGCCAAGTGTTTATAGTTGTTCATTAACGGCCGATTCAAGGCATTGTAATACTCATTATTAATGTTATTGTCGATAGCCGGTTCGCGGTATCGATGTATCGATTGTTGTTAATATAGATGTCAATTTAAGACATCGTTGAGATCATTTTTATTCCTGTATGGATTGTCATTAAAACTGTACAGGCCGATTAAAGGCATTGGCTTATTCATTTCTCACCTTCGCCGTCGGTAACCGATTAAAGGTGCCGAGGCATCCTTCGTATCGTGTCATCGGTTGGCCGTTCTCAGGCAAATCGAAATGTTCAATTATTCACCATCTCATTGTTATCGATTGACCGTTCTAAGGCAATCGAGGTATTTTAATCATTCATCGTATCATTCGTAACGATTGGCCATTCTAAGCCAATCGAAGTGCTTAATCATTCATGGAATCATCCGCTGCATCATTCTTATCGTGTTGGCCGACTCAAGGCAGCACACTTTCATTCATTGTGATACGGCTTCATGCCGTGGCTTCGGCCCTAATTGTGATACGGCTTTCATGCCGTGGCTTCGGCCCTAATTGTGATACGGCTTTCATGCCGTGGCTTCGGCCCTAATTGTGATACGGCTTTCATGCCGTGGCTTCGGCCCTAATTGTGATACGGCTTTCATGCCGTGGCTTCGGCCCTAATGGTGATACGGCTTCGTACCGTGGCTTCGGCCCTAATCAATAACAGCTTCGGGCTGTTTCGGCTTCACGTGATTGTGATATTTGACAGCTTCGGCTGAGTGTTTTCTTTTTAGGCCTTGTGATTGCCTTGTTAATTTCATTGGAGCCTTCGGGCATTGTGTTTCATACTTAACCCAGTTCTGGTTTGGTTCATGTCGTGTAATTCATTGTGGTATTCTGTGATTATGATTCGCCGTTGGGCACTTATGTTCTAACCTGTCGAACAGGTATTAATAGTATGTCGTGGGCATAGTATTTCACGAATGCTCGGTTCTTACCTTGGCTTGTGAGCATCTCGTATTATTATCATCATTGTACCGTTTCATTCTGCCTTTGGATGCATATCATGTTATACATGTACTTGATGTTCATTATCTGGATGACTGACCCCGTGGGGGCGGAACATGTTTTCATGTTTTAGGTGCTTGCGAGGACAGAGTTGGGACACAGGGGCATGACGATGGCGACGAGGCATTCGAGCGATACTAGTCCGAGTTGTTCATGTTGGTCAGTCGGTTGGAGTGTTCTCCAGTTTGTCAGTCATTGTCATTTTGTATTACCCGAGCAGACGCTCGTGGATGTTGTATTTTTACTCTTGGCCATGTAGGCCCATCGTTGTCGTTGAAATTCCTTATCGGAATATTGTGTCGGATATCATAGTAGGGACTATGGTTTTCCCTTGTTGTTTAATTTAATGTATTTTTAGTCATGTTCGCCTGGTGGATCTCCTGGCGTGGGGTCCACGGCACTGTAATAACCCAATAGGATTTGGGGGTGTTACAGAAATGGTATCAGAGATTTGGGTTGTGAGATACCCTGAGATGTGAGTTATGTGGTCTACCGACGCGGTAGTAGTGGGACTGTCAGGTTATGACAATCTAGTCAGTCGGGTTTTGTGAGTCGTAATATTAATACGACTGCGCAAGTCATTCATTCATCGAGTCGTTGTCAGTTGGGACTAGTATCGTGAGACCTCGAAGCTTCGTATGACCTGTGTAAGGACTCGATTCTCTTTATGTTCATACATTCATCATGTTATTAATTGTTCATGCTTTGTTGAAACCTATATGCGATATTAGTGTTATGATTGATTCATGACTAATTGTTTTGGGACACGTGTGACTTGTGTAAGCATTAAGAATCAACTTATTCATCAGTTAATAATCCTCAATCATCATTTTGATTTCATCACTCAGTTAATTCATTCATCACTCAGATAATTCATTCATCACTCACCAATATCATTACTCGGTTAATTCATCACTCAGTTAATTCATTCGTCACTCAGATATTTCATTCATCACTCAGTCAATGTCATTACTCAGTTAATTCAGTCATTACTCATTTAATTCAGTCTTTACTCAGTTAATTCATTCATCACTCAGATAATTCATTCATCACTCACCAATCTCATTACCCACCAATTCATTCCTCACTCGATTAATCTCATCGCCGCTTAATTCATTATCACTCACCAATCTCATTATTCAATTAATTCATTAATCATCCAGTCCATCTCACGGTTGATTGTAGATCTTGTGGATCGAATTTTCAACCTTGTTAACTTGTTCAAAGTAATCATTTCAGGAATTTCATCAGATAATCATGTTACCTCACTCGATCTTTCATGCGATCTTATCATATTTCGGCGTCATGTCGACGATCATTTTATTGCATAATTAATGCGTTCATTGCAGTGTAGCATGTATGCTCATCATTATCATTCAGTAATATAATCATAATGCGATCTTCATGCGAGATCTATAATCATCATGTGGCTTTCCTGCTTCAGTATGGATAGAGCTGTCAGAGGACGCAGGGGAGGAGGTCGCGGTACGGGCCGAAACCCGGTATCTCGTGTGCATGCCCGTGCGAATGCGAGAGATATCATTAATTCATCAAATACCGAGGCTACTCATTCATCAGCAGATAATCAGTCGCTGTCAGGAAGCCGTACCCGAGAGGCATCTCACTCGGAAGGTGTTCGGGTTGACCCATTCATATTTATGCAGGGCATGATAGCCCAGATGACTCAGATGACGCGGATGATGGAGACCATGCAGACCTCGATGATTCGTGGTCCACCGCAACAGGAATTCCAGGAGCCGTTTCATGGACAGACTGGGAGAGTGAATCAGATTGTTGGCGATATCTCTCGTCAGAGGCCGCCTACTTTTGAGGGTTCGTCGGAACCAGCTGATATTGTTCATTGGCTTGAGCATTTTGATAAACTCTTCGACATGGTTCAGTGTCCGGAAGAGAGTAAAGTGGCGGTAGCGGCTTCCTACTTGAGTAAGGGTGCTTATTCTTGGTGGCTTTCCGTGAAACCCACCGATCGTGATTGTGTTTGGGGCGAATTCAAGACTCTCATGATAGAGAGGTATTATCCGGCTCCACTACGGGAAGCCAAGTTATCAGAAGTTTTGAACCCCGAATCCGTCGAGGACGAGGGTGTTATTGTCATTGCTGAGAAGTTTCAGGGACTTCTTCAGTTTGCTTCATCAGTTATCCGTACGGAAGCGGATAAGATCAAGTATTTTAGCAAGAGGCTAAGTCCGCAGTTGAGGATGCAGTTGTTCAACCACAATTGTAGTTCACTTAGTGAGTTCATCGGGAAGGCTCTTGGAGCAGAGCTTTTGATCAAGGAGCTTACTGGGAAGCATCCTTCAGTTCCTTCGGGTGAGAGGACTAGGATGCTGACTCGTTCAGAGGGACATCGGGCTCCGACGTCCAAGAGGTCGTCTTCCAGTCGTCTTCGTGCTGAGAAGGCTTCTTCCTCTCAGACGACGAGTTCGACTGTTGTTTGCTTTAACTGTGATTCAGCAGGGCACGTTAATACTCGGTGTACGGTGCCATCTATTGTCTGTTTTCTGTGTGGGAAACCAGGACACCTTCAGAAATACTGCAGGAGTTCTGGTGCCGGTAGATCTCGAGAGGGCTCACAAGCCTCGAGGGATTTTGTTACTCCAGTCCGCATTTCATCCAAGGGGTCCTATCAGGCTTCGAGAGCCCGAGGTAAGGACATTCATCACCAGTTTTGAGCAAGTTAATTCATGCTCGGTAGGAGGATAACCATTCATTTCATTGTCGTTCATTCATTCATATAATTCATTCACCATATATATCAATCATGTTGGGACTCATAATTATCGATTAATTGTTCAATTCACGAGGAACGGCGGTTCCAATCACTTCAGGGAACTATCACTCATGACGTTATTAATTCCCCTTGGTGAGTCATTCTAAATCCTTGTCGTATTTGTAGTCATTTATCATTCATCATTCATTTTTGTCACTTTCATTCTCGTGACCTTCTGAGATCATAGTTAGCGGCGAGTTCATCGTCGGATATACCTTAAATCGTTGAGATAGAGGAGATTGATGATATGGAAGGATATCGATGTTGGGTACATTTGAGATGTAACCTTGTTTTTGGATGACTGTGTAAATCTATCCGTAATAATGTATCGTGATTGTGGATCATTTATTGTTGATCTATTTTATTATGATCATATTCGAGAATCTTGAGATTTGGGTCATTTGTTGAGAATTCGTCCCTTTGGAAATCGTTCATATTTGGAAGTGATAATTTGTACTCAAGATTTCGTGATAATTTGGAAATCGTTCACTGTGATTCGAGACGTCAAGTCTTGGGGACTTGGGCGTGCGATTGATTTTGTCCCGAGGACTATTTGGGCGTTATTGTTTTCAGATCGTGATGGATAGTTCATATCCCGAGTTGTTTACCCTCAGTTTCGAGGACGAAACTCTTTTAAGGGGGGGAGTATGTAATACCCGGTTGTGAATTCATTTATTATCATTCAGTAACTGTCACTCAGAATTTTTTTCACTCAGTAATAATCATTCCTCATTCATATTCAGTCAACTATGTTCACCATTCGGCGTATTTTGGGATCATCACTGTTTGAGATCGAGCCGAGATTATTGTCATCATCATCATCATGTTTTGATTTTCAGTTTGAGAGGTAGCGCACGCTACACATTCTGGTTAGCGCGCGCTAATGGGGTGCAGGTAACGCACGCTATGATTCGTTATTAGCGCACGCTAGCGCAAGTGAGGCAGACAGTCCAGAGGGTACTAGGCTGATTTGGGAAATTCGTAGCGCGCGCTACGAGTGGTAAGTAGCGTACGCTAATAGTGTTGGCAACGCACGCTAAGTCACATTAGTAGCGCACGCTAACGCGTGCAAGGCAGAGGACAGTAGGTTCTGGAATTTCAGTTTTTGAGTATCAGACATCAGTAGCGCACGCTAATAATTTGGGATAACGCACGCTATCGGTAAGGTGTTAGCGCACGCTACCAAGTCGTAGCGCACGCTAACGAGGCATTTCAGACCTCACTGGACTACCCAGTAAACCGCTAGCGCACGCTAAATATCAAGTCATAGCGTGCGCTAGGCTGGGACAGTATAAATAGGACAGTTCGGTCCAACCTTCGTCATTTCTTCATTTCTCAACCATTTCGGACGAGCTTGGGGGATTCGGAAAGGTCTTTTCGAGCTGCAATCATCTAGCATCATCTTCAAGCTCCTAAGTTGGATTAATCATCATCTAAATCAGTTTCATCACTCCAAATCAAGGTAATGATTCTTGGATCTAGAATTTCGGATCTTGGGTGTTTTGCTTTCGATCTCTTCGTGTTAAATCGATATTGTGTTGGAATATGTTAGATATGGATTATCTATCTTGGATACATGTATTTCTACGGATTCATTGGTGTAATTTTCGGAATTTGTGAATAATTGAGGAATTGTTCAAGAACCCTTACGGGTTGACTTTGGAAATTTTGGGGGTTTTCGACCAAATGTTGTTGAAATATCGTTCTAAGTATTCCTATTGGATTATTAATAGTATTCATGAGGTTTTGTGGGTTTGAATCATTCATTGGAAGTTGGTTTCGGATATAATTGAGTTTTGGGTTGTAAACGATTGGAGAATGTTTACGACGCATTTGTTTAAATGCCCCAATGAGTTTCGGGTATTGTTGTATCGACTTTTGAGTTGGTTGTGATCATGCTTGATTCGTGTATTAAGAGAATTGTTGGTTTTTGTGTTGTTTAAGGTTGTTCGAGCGGCCGGTAATTTCATTAAGGACGTTGATCGTGGAAGTACCTTCTCGCCTTCGGTTTGAGGCAAGTTTTATACTTGTACTAGTCAATGAACTAATGTCATCATGTATGTGTATGGATGTGTTGTATCATTCCGAGACTTAGTCTCTTCATGAATTCATTGATATCAAGAGATCGTTCGATACGATACCTTCCGGAAATTTTGCCAAGTGTTTATAGTTGTTCGTTAACGGCCGATTCAAGGCATTGTAATACTCATTATTAATGTTATTGTCGATAGCCGGTTCGCGGTATCGATGTATCGATTGTTGTTAATATAGATGTCAATTTAAGACATCGTTGAGATCATTGTTATTCCTGTATGGATTGTCATTAAAACTGTACAGGCCGATTAAAGGCATTGGCTTATTCATTTCTCACCTTCGCCGTCGGTAACCGATTAAAGGTGCCGAGGCATCCTTCGTATCGTGTCATCGGTTGGCCGTTCTCAGGCAAATCGAAATGTTCAATTATTCACCATCTCATTGTTATCGATTGACCGTTCTAAGGCAATCGAGGTATTTTAATCATTCATCGTATCATTCGTAACGATTGGCCATTCTAAGCCAATCGAAGTGCTTAATCATTCATGGAATCATCCGCTGCATCATTCTTATCGTGTTGGCCGACTCAAGGCAGCACACTTTCATTCATTGTGATACGGCTTCATGCCGTGGCTTCGGCCCTAATTGTGATACGGCTTTCATGCCGTGGCTTCGGCCCTAATTGTGATACGGCTTTCATGCCGTGGCTTCGGCCCTAATTGTGATACGGCTTTCATGCCGTGGCTTCGGCCCTAATGGTGATACGGCTTCGTACCGTGGCTTCGGCCCTAATCAATAACTTGACTTGGTTTTGGCTTCACGTGATTGTGATATTTGGACTTGGTGAGTGTTTTTTTTAGGCCTTGTGATTGCCTTGTTAATTTCATTGGAGCCTTCAGGCATTGTGTTTCATACTTAACCCAGTTCTGGTTTGGTTCATGTCGTGTAATTCATTGTGGTATTCTGTGATTATGATTCGCCGTTGGGCACTTATGTTCTAACCTGTCGAACAGGTATTAATAGTATGCCGTGGGCATAGTATTTCACGAATGCTCGGTTCTGACCTTGGCTTGTGAGCATCTCGTATTATTATCATCATTGTACCGTTTCATTCTGCCTTTGGATGCATATCATGTTATACATGTACTTGATGTTCATTATCTGGATGACTGACCCCGTGGGGGCGGAACATGTTTTCATGTTTTAGGTGCTTGCGAGGACAGAGTTGGGACACAGGGGCATGACGATGGCGACGAGGCATTCGAGCGATACTAGTCCGAGTTGTTCATGTTGGTCAGTCGGTTGGAGTGTTCTCCAGTTTGTCAGTCATTGTCATTTTGTATTACCCGAGCAGACGCTCGTGGATGTTGTATTTTTACTCTTGGCCATGTAGGCCCATCGTTGTCGTTGAAATTCCTTATCGGAATATTGTGTCGGATATCATAGTAGGGACTATGGTTTTCCCTTGTTGTTTAATTTAATGTATTTTTAGTCATGTTCGCCTGGTGGATCTCCTGGCGTGGGGTCCACGGCACTGTAATAACCCAATAGGATTTGGGGGTGTTACACGATCCCAATGGACCCATAAGTCCATCTTCTTCCATCTTGTGAACCTTGGTCTGACCAACATGACCAAGTCTAAGATGCCATTTCAAAACTTGATTGGTTTCATCCCTACCATGTTTTCTAGTCATAGTATTCACAACTACTTTGTTGCTGAGATTTAGATGATACAATCCATTCAATAATGTAGGAGTACCCACTAGTTTATTTCTAAAATAAATTTTGCAGGAACCATCACCAATGAAAAATGAAAAGCCTTTTCGGTCCATGACCGGAATGGATACAATGTTTTTGTGACCCTTGGGCAAAACAAGTACATCCTCTAAAGTCAAAACAAAGCCGGATTCTAAACCCAAAAGAAGTGATCCTATGTCGGTCGCCTCGACACTATGCTCGCTTCCGACTGTGTGTAACACCCCAAACTAGGCGGATATTACAGTGCCGTGGATCCCCGACTGGGACCCACCAGGCAAATGAAAATGAATGAATTACACAAGATAAATGTAGTACCGAACCATATTACAACAGTAATTACTCCGATGAGGAGTTTAATTACAACACACCAGGACAATACCGAATACTAGTGTATTTTATATGAAGATAAAATACACAACACTGAATGAAACGGAGTATCCAAATGAAAATCTGCAGCGGAAAATAAAGGACAATAACATGAATAACTGAAAGATCGGGGGCCCCTACTAGTATCACTAGGACTCCTCGACATCAACATGCTATTCCCGTGCGTTTGACTTGCCATGACCTGAAAAACAAAATCCCAATAGTCGGTTAAACAGAACAACAATCCTCAAGGGTTGAAAATACACAAACATGATTTAACTGAAGTTATGAAATATCCTTAGTTATGAATTACGCTGAAGAAGAGTATCATAGTACGCCCGTAGTGTTCTGTGCAAGTGTACAAGACGAATGACCGGACACACCCGTCCTTGTACCTAATTAGTCTCACGGAGGTAATCTGTTACCGTGTGCACAGTCCAATGTATCACTCCCAATACATGGCCATAACGTGCCCGACTAAAAATTCCACACATCCGCACCCGGCCATGCAATATGAACCCAGAAGGTCATATGAACGAGAATGACCGTAATGAATATCAAAGAATAAATAATAATCTGACAAAGTTAAGAATGACTCACGGAGATGAGAGTAATAATGAAGTGATGGATAGTTTTAATGGAATGGTTGGAACCGCCGTTCCCGTTAATGAAGTGATTGTTCAACAATTACAAGTCTCAATATGATTAATACAATGATGAATGAGTTATGATTATGAATGATCAACAACAAAAGGAATGAATATCCTTTTAACCGAGTAAGAATTAACTTACACAACACCGGTGATAATTATCCTTCCACGAACAACGTCCTAATTGAGATATCGGTCGCTCGAACAACCTTGAATAAATACAAGTACCAACAATCCGTTCAATACACGAATCAAACAGGAATATAACGAACTCGAAACGTCGATACAAATAAACTAAGTTCATTGCGGCATTATATCGAATACGTTGCGGCCAAACTCCGATTGTTTACAATCAAACCTCAATATACCAATATCAAATCCTCCAAGAAGTGTTTCAAACCAATAAAACATCTTCAATATGATTAATAATCCAAGACGAATATCCGAAAACGTGATTATAACGACAATTAATCGAAAACCCCCAATTTCAACTCGATATTCAAAGTGTTCTTGAATAATCCCTCAATAATCCAATGAATCCTTATACAAATTCATAATCATATACATATCCCTTCATATAACATGATTATAACGTCCAAAACATCATATCTCAACATAGAATCGAAATCCAAGGTGTTGAAGAAATTACCTCTTGAAGATCCAACCACTACGATCCGAAGAACACGAGTTTAATCGAGTATCCAAGCTTCCCAAAGGATTGAAGGTGAAGAAAAATACACACTCAAATGATAATTGATGAAGAAATCTCTCCCTCAAGACCCTCTCTCGTGTATGAAGGTGAAAGAATGAAGAAATGAGCTGAAATGCTCAAAAAAACGAAATGATAGGGGTTGACTGTCTGTCGGACACGGCCCGTGCCGATCGGCACGGTCGCGGCGCAGCGGCGGCAGGACTCGGCCGTGTCACCTTGGACACGGTCGCGGCGGGAAGGGGCCTTCCGATAGTGACCCGTCAGCGGCGGACTTCGGCATGACTCGGCCGTGTCTGGAACACGGTCGGGCGTCAAGCGATCGGTTCTGGCTTATCCGGAAGAGTTCGACTCGGCCGTGCCAGATGCACGGTCGAGTCCTGTGGCAGAGACTTCGGCATTTCTGGACGAGTACAGCACGGGCCGTGTCGGACGACACGGCCGAGTTCGGTCGGCAGTGATCGGCCAATAACTGAAAAATGAGCGGGTGAGCTAAAACGACCATAACTCTCTCGTCCGGACTCCAATTGACTCACCGTTTGAACCATTGGAAAGTTAACTCTATGATCTATAATATTGCAAAGATTTAGAATTTTTGGAGTTACCAAAAATTAATGGTGATCTAACAAAGTCGAACTCATATGAGGAAAGTTGAAACAATGAACAATAACGATACACAACTCGAAGTTTTTCCGAACGGTGAACACGGTGAACGAACATGATTGATGAATGATTATAAATGAGTGAAAATCCACTGAGTGACAATCACCGAATGAAATTACTGAATGATAATGACTAAATTACAACCGGGTATTACATACACCCCCCCTTAAAAGAGTTTTGTCCCCGAAACTAAGGGTCAAACAACTCGGGATAACTCTCCCGCATACTATCCTCGGTTTCCCAAGTAGCCTCTTCGACTCCGTGTCTGGACCACTGAATCTTGACCAAAGGGATCGTCTTGTTCCTCAACTGTTTGATTCGCCGCTCCAACACTCGTACAGGACGCTCCTCGTACGAATGATCATCCGCGATCTCGATTTCGTCGAACTGAAGTATGTGACTCGGGTCGGCAACATACTTCCGCAACTGAGAGACGTGAAACACATTATGAATTCGGTTCAATGCCGGAGGCAAAGCCAATCGATAAGCTAACTCGCCTACTCGATCCAAAATTTCAAACGGTCCAATGAATCTCGGACTCAACTTCCCCCGTTTTTCGAAACGGAAAGTACCTCGACTCGGGGATACCTTGACCAAAATGTGGTCACCCGTCTCGAACTCTAGTGGTCGACGACGATTATCTGCATATGATTTCTGTCGACTCTGAGCTATCAACATACGACTCTTGATCAAAGCTACCTTCTCCCGGGCGGCTATAAGTATATCGGGCTCGGTGCCGATTGACTCTGATGGGTCGTCCCAACACAAGGGAGATCGACAATGACGACCGTACCAGGCCTCGTAAGGTGCTATCTTCATCGCAGCATGCCAACTAAACTGTATGTGGACTCAAACAACAGTAATTGGGCTTCCCAATCGTCTACTAATCGAGGACGCATGCCCTCAATATGTCCTCTAATGTCTGAATAGTCCTCTTTGATTGTCCGTCAGACTGAGGATGAAAGGCGGTACTGAGATTGAGCTGAGTTCCCATAGCACGATGAACTGATTTCCAAAAAAAGGGATACAAATCGTCCGTCACGATCGGAAACGATACTCTTAGGAGTACCATGCAGTCTCACTATCTCTTTGATGAACAACTGATCCAGTCTCTCGGGACCCCACATATCCTTGATCTCAAGGAAACGAGCTGATTTAGTTAAGCAGTCCGCGATCACTCAGATCGTATTCATGCCACGACAACTCGTCGGCAATTCGTGATGAATTCCATAGAAATGTCTTCCCACTTCCATTCTGGAATAGGGAGCGGTATCAGCATACTCGCCGGTCGTTGATGTTCCATCTTGACTTGTTGACAGGTTAAGCATCTCGAAACAAATTCTGCGACTTATCGCTTCATATTACTCCACCAGTAATTTTGTTTCAAGTCCTTGTACATCTTGCTGGGCCCCGGATGAACAGAATAAGGGGTAGCATGAGCTTCTCTCAAAATAGAGTTTTTCAACTCGTCATTCGCCGGTATGCACAACCGGTTCTTAAACCTCAAAAGTCCATCCTCGTGGACCACGAATCCAGGGGCTTTCCCCTGAGCCACATCTTCACAGATGCGCAACAATGAAGGGTCTCAACTCTGATTCTCTCTGATTACCTCCTCAAGTGACGATGAAATCTCTAACATACAAAGCTGTCCCTGAACTCGCTGAAGCCAGACCTCGATCTCGGGTCTACGGAATTCCTGTTGAAGCTCCTTCTGAACTGTTAAACGAGCAAGCATCTGCTCCTGAACGGACTTACGACTCAAGGCGTCGGCGACAACGTTCGCCTTGCCCGGGTGGTAAAGGATCTCGATATCAAAATCTTTGATTAGTTCCAACCACCGCCTCTGTCGCATATTTAACTCCTTCTGAGTAAATATATACTTCAACTATTGTGATCAGTGAAGATCTGACAGGTGACGCCATAAAGGTAACGACTCCAAATTTCCAACGCCAAAACCACGGCTTTATAACCTGCTAATCCGAGGAAACTTCTGATTTCCTTAACATCTTTCGGAGGTTGCCAATCTCGGATAGCCTCCGTCTTATGAGGGTCGACACGAACTCTGGCAGATGAAATTACATGCCCGAGAAAAGTCACTTCGGACATCCAGAACTCACATTAAGAAAACTTTCCATAAAATTGCTCGCGTCTTAACACGTCGAGAACCTGATGAAGACGTACCTCATGTTCCTCTCGATCACGAGAATAAATCAAAATGTCATCGATGGAGACAACAACATAATGATCCAAAAAGTCGATGAAAACTCGATTCATTAACTCCATGAATACCGCAGGTGCAATAGTTAGCCCGAACGGCATAACAACGAACTCTTAATGACCATAGCGTGTACGAAACGTTGTCCTCGCGATATCTGACTCTCGAATCCGCAACTGGTGATATCCAGATCTTAAGTCGATCCTGGAAAATACTGAGGCTCCCTGAAGTTGATCTAAAATATCATCAATACGGGGTAAGGGATACTACTCTTGATCATCACCCTGTTCAACTCCTGGTAATTAATACACACACGAGACGAGCCATCCTTCTCCTTGACAGATCACACTGGTGCTCCTCACGGGGACGCAATCGGTCGGAGATAACCTTTCTAGAACTACTCCTCAAGTTGAATCTTCAACTCCTGCATTCTGGTCGGGGCCATCCGATACGGTGCCTTCGATAAAGGGGACGTACCGGCTCCAACTCACTCATGAATTCCCCTACTCTATGTGAAGGCAACCAGATAACTCGTCTGGAAATACATCGTCAATCGATGACAATGATACCACGAATGATTGAACATTTCGATTGCCCTAGAATGGTCAGTCGATAAAAATAGATACCAATAATGATTGAACAACTCGATTGCCTTAGAAAGGCCAATCGATGAAGATGATACAATGAATGTTTGAATAACTCGATTGCATTTGAAAGGCCAATCGATGAAAATGATACAATGAATGATTGAATGACTCGATTGTCTTAGAAAAGCCAATCGATGGAAATGATACAAGGAATGATTGTATAACTCGATTGCCTTAGAAAGGCCAATCGATGAGAACGATACAATTAATGATTGAATAGTTCGATTGCGGAATTTCTCTGCTTTCGTCATAATAATACTTCTTCTGGAACAACGAGGTTTACTTCCCTAAAGCACACATTCGACAACCAACGACGGAAAGATAACGACCAAACGCTAACAAATACTGAGGATAGTATCAAGACGATCAAACCAACTAATACCGAAAATTACATCGTCCTAAGATAAGTTCACCACGATTAGATCCATCAACCAATCACGGTCATTAAGCTTAATTCGGTATGATTCCGAAAATTCTTCCATCGTCAGGTAGACCGATGGTATGAGGTCCACAAGCAATAGAACTATCCCGAAATAAGTCTATTCAAGCATGATTTGAAAATGAAAGAATGCGGTGTACAAGCATCAAAAGGTACACACAAGTTGAAATAAAATTACGAGTATATCTGAAATCATTCGGGCCACCGGATCGTCGATCTTCCTCATCATATGAATCTGGGACTTGTCGGCCCCCGAACCGGACGCTCCCGTCTGATAAAGACGAGCTCCAACTCTATTTGCTTCCATTGCCTTAAGCAGCGATGACAAAGCGATCGATTCAAACGCTGTTTGCTTCGGGGCTTGAGATGCCGCCGGAGCCGACTTGGAGTCCTTCCGGCAAAAACGGGCCTTATGCCCGAAATTCCCACAATTATAGCACGTGATAGACGGTTTCAGACACTCAGTGCTGAAATGACCCGGCGTTCCACAATTGAAACAGGTGATGGCCGAACTGGCCGCTCGGGAATGAGATCCCGCACGATTATGCGCCGTAGGAGGTCGCTCAGAAATGATAGGACTCACACGAGGCTTCTTGCAGGTTGACTGACCGCCTTCGGGTTGATTACGCTTCGTTAATTTCTTGCTGACAAATGAAGGTTGTTGTTCAGCACTTTCCTTAGCAGTTGGCTCGTACGGGAGAGTTCTCTCGATTAATCCGGTCAGAGTGGTGTAATGATGATTGAGCAACTGCACATGGGTCATCATGGCCTGCATAAAAGTGAGTGGATCAACCCGAACATCTTCTGATCGAGCCGAGTCCTGGGCACGATTTCTCGGCAGCGAGTGATTATTTCTCGGGTTTCGGTCCGCACTGTCTCTCCCCGTGCATCCCCTGACAGCTCTCTCCATACTGAAGTAGGAAGGTCGCATAATGATTATATTTCCCGTATGATTAGCACGTTATGATTATGTCATGAGATGATGAAAATGAGTATACATGCTCTAACTTAGTGATTATATGATTGATTTACTGAAGTTACATGATTATCTGATGAAATTCTTAAAATGATTATCTTGAATAACTTAACAAGATTGATAATATGATCATCCAGATTGACAACTGAGTAATGAAATGAATTGAGTAATTAATGAGTTAACATGATCGTCCTGATCATTAACTGAGTATTGGAATGAATTAAGTGATTAATGAGTTAATATGATCGTCCTGATCATTAACTGAGTATTGAAATGAATTAAGTGATTAATGAATTAATATGATCGTCCTGATCATTAACTGAGTATTGAAATGAATTAAGTGATTAATGAGTTAATATGATCGTCCTAATCATTAACTAAGTATTGAAATGAATTAAGTGATTAATGAGTTAATATGATCGTCCTGATCATAATGAATGATGATGTTTGAGGATTGTTAAATGATGAATGATGAATGAATGACTATTGCCAGAAATTATACCATGGCGTTAGAAATCTTACAGTTCTTCCGGTCTGATTGGCTCGGCATTTGCACAGGTCACACGTGACGTGAAAGTCCAATGATACTAGTCTGATGACGATGATTTCAAATGAGACATGACTCGGAAGGTAGTATTCAAAACCACGCTCTGATACCAACTCTGTAACACCCCAAACTAGGCGGATATTACAGTGCCGTGGATCCCCGACTGGGACCCACCAGGCAAATGAAAATGAATGAATTACACAAGATAAATGTAGTACCGAACCACATTACAACAGTAATTACTCCGATGAGGAGTTTAATTACAACACACCAGGACAATACCGAATACTAGTGTATTTTATATGAAGATAAAATACACAACACTGAATGAAACGGAGTATCCAAATGAAAATCTGCAGCGGAAAATAAAGGACAATAACATGAATAACTGAAAGATCGGGGCCCCCTACTAGTATCACTAGGACTCCTCGACATCAACATGCTATTCCCGTGCGTTTGCCTTGCCATGACCTGAAAAACAAAATCCCCAGCCGGGGTCAGTTAAACAGAACAACAATCCTCAAGGGTTGAAAATACACAAACATGATTTAACTGAAGTTATGAAATATCCTTAGTTATGAATTACGCTGAAGAAGAGTATCATAGTACGCCCATAGTGTTCTGTGCAAGTGTACAATACGAATGACCGGACACACCCGTCCTTGTACCTAATTAGTCTCACGGAGGTAATTTGTTACCGTGTGCACAGTCCAATGTATCACTCCCAATACATGGCCATAACGTGCCCGACTAAAAATTTCACACATCCGCACCCGGCCATGCAATATGAACCCAGAAGGTCATATGAACGAGAATGACCGTAATGAATATCAAAGAATAAATAATAATCTGACGAAGTTAAGAATGACTCACCGAGATGAGAGTAATAATGAAGTGATGGATAGTTTTAATGGAATGGTTGGAACCGCCGTTCTCGTTAATGAAGTGATTGTTCAACAATTACAAGTCTCAATATGATTAATACAATGATGAATGAGTTATGATTATGAATGATCAACAACAAAAGAAATGAATATCCTTTTAACCGAGTAAGAATTAACTTACACAACACCGGTGATAATTATCCTTCCACGAACAACGTCCTAATTGAGATATCGGTCGCTCGAACAACCTTGAATAAATACAATTACCAACAATACGTTCAATACACGAATCAAACACGAATATAACGAACTCGAAACGTCGATACGAATAAACTAAGTTCATTGGGGCATTATATCGAATACGTTGCGGCCAAACTCCGATTGTTTACAATCAAACCTCAATATACCAATATCAAATCCTCCAAGAAGTGTTTCAAACCAATAAAACATCTTCAATATGATTAATAATCCAAGACGAATATCCGAAAACGTGATTATAACGACAATTAATCGAAAACCCCCAATTTCAACTCGATATTCAAAGTGTTCTTGAATAATCCCTCAATAATCCAATGAATCCTTATACAAATTCATAATCATATACATATCCCTTCATATAACATGATTATAACGTCCAAAACATCATATCTCAACATAGAATCGAAATTCAAGGTGTTGAAAAAATTACCTCTTGAAGATCCAACCACTACGATCCGAAGAACACGAGTTTAATCGAGTATCCAAGCTTCCCAAAGGATTGAAGGTGAAGAAAAATACACACTCAAATGATAATTGATGAAGAAATCTCTCCCTCAAGACCCTCTCTCGTGTATGAAGATGAAAGAATGAAGAAATGAGCTGAAATGCTAAAAAAAACGAAATTATAGGGGTTGGTATGCATCGGACACGGCCCGTGCCGATCGGCACGGTCGCGCGCAATCGGCGGCAGGGACTCGACCGTGTCCTGCTTGACACGGTCGCGGCGCGAAGGGGCCTTCCGATAGTGACCCGTCCGACAGCGACTCGGCATGACTCGACCGTGTCCTGGAACACGGTCGGGCGTCTGGGCAGTCAGTTCTGGCTTATCCGGAAGAGTTCGACTCGGCCGTGCCACACGACACGGTCGAGTCCTGTGGCAGAGACTTCGGCATTTCTGGACGAGTACAGCACGGGCCGTGTCGGACGACACGGCCGAGTTCGGTCGGCAGTGATCGGCCAATAACTGAAAAATGAGCGGGTGAGCTAAAACGACCATAACTCTCTCGTCCGGACTCCGATTGATTCACCGTTTGAACCATTGGAAAGCTAACTCGATGATCTATAATATTGCAAAGATTTAGAATTTTGGGAGTTACCAAAAATTAATGGTGATCTAACAATGTCTAACTCATATGAGGAAAGTTGAAACAATGAACAATAACGATACACAACTCGAAGTTTTTCCGAACGGTGAACACGGTGAACGAACATGATTGATGAATGATTATAAATGAGTGAAAATCCACTGAGTGACAATCACCGAATGAAATTACTGAATGATAATGACTAAATTACAACCGGGTATTACACTGTGATCATAACTTCTCCAGCTCCAAGCTTCCTACTTTGTTCCAGATCCTGATTCACGGAACAAATATGAGAACTAGCACCAGAATCCAGTATCCAGGAAGTAGAAAATACAGTAGCAGAACAATTTGTTTCCAAAACTAAAAGTTCTGTACCTGAAGTGCCATGAAGAATCGGACAGTCTCTAGCCCAGTGGCCCAGCTCACCGCACTTGAGACAAGCATCCTTCTTCTTCTTGTTCTTCGGAACCATCGGGGCCTTGCCCTTACCCTTAAGGTCCTTAGCTTGCGGTCCAGTCCGCTTCTTGGTCTTTTTCTTCTTATTCTTAGACTTCCGAAGTCCACAAGAAATCACTAAAGCAGACTCCTTCATCCGTGGAGTCTTCATCTGAGACTGAGCGGTCACGAGTTTGTTTATTAGCCCAGCTAAATTACATGCAATCTCATTGCAGTTGAAGTTCATAACAAACTGTGAGAAGGAATCAGGGAGAGACTGTAGGATAAGGTCGGTTTGGAGAGAAGTATCCATTTTAAAATCAAGAGCCTCCAATCTCTCGATCATGGATATCATTTTGAGGATGTATTCCCCAACCTTCTCACCTTCCTTCATCCTTGCACCGAACAGTTGCTTGGATATCTCATATCTAGCAGTTCTGCTGTGCTCACCCTAAAGTTCGGTTAAGTGAGATAGAATCTGCCTAGTAGAAGTCATTTTCTCATGAGCCCTCTGAAGCTCATTAGACATGGAAGCCATCATATAAGCACGGACTTTCACGTCATCCTTAACCCACTTTTCATGGTTTTCAATCTCTTCCTGATTAGCTCGGGTCCGCACAGGAGGCGCCGGAATGTCCGTCTCCAAGACGTATCCCAGTGCCTCTATACTGAGGACAATCATCAGATTTCGGAGCCAATCCACAAAGTTAGGTCCTATTAAGGTGTTCTTTTCGAGCAGAATTGCGAGTGGATTCATTGTCATATTGATATTTGAGTCTGCATTAAGTACGATAGATTAATTAGTGACTCATTCAATTATGTTCTGAGTATAGAATTAAGGTCTTTTCTATTCTTGTTACCCAGCTCCCACTATTTTTATCGGAATAACACACTCCCATGTTAAATCCGGAAGTATCGTCGCTCTACTACATAGTGGTGATCGAGTTCTTTATAAATCTTAATATAGGGCAACCGAATAGGTTTCTAGTCTATTAATTTTCATAAAGTGGTGTCCAACACCAACCCATCTAATGGATGACTCGATCTTCTTTTTCCCCTTGTTCACTCCCCTCAACCTATACAGTTTCTATGGTTCGTGAACAAGTTAAGTTTATGCCATCGACGCAAATCAGTTTCACAATTGAATATTATCCGGCAACCTATCAGGTTTTTAGGGATAAAATTTGCTCCAACCGAAGGCATCCAATGCGCTCCCGGTAATTTATCCGTCCTCCCCGAACGACTACCCCAATAACTCCGAAGCATAGCACATCCGGTTTGCATTTCAATTTCCCGAAAACTGGATGGAGGGAAGGAAAACCTTGAAACCTTATAAACATAATAATTTATCGTGGGAGAATTTTCGCGATTAGCGTTACACTTTGCACATTAATCGTTTAAGCGCGTTTGTGGCATTCATACAATATGAAACGACCATTCACAACCTAGTTGCTACCAACATGTGGTTCATGGACCGTTCCTAGAAAACAAAAACTCCGTAATCTAATTACAAGTCTTCGTCTTGAATCTTCGTCTTCTCGAAATGGATCTTCCTCCGGTCTTCGTCATTACATATAAATTTTACATTGAAAATTGCATCCTAGATACAAAATTTTTCTAGTAAAATAAATAGGCTCAAAACGGCCTTTACAACCCAATCGAATAAAACGAACGATTCAAAAACTAAATCCACGAACCACATCACCATTCAAAAGCATTCATCCAATAAATACTAAATAAATGGAAAGCGTAGAGATACATTGATCCAATCAACAATACGAACCGATCAAATCGATTCACACAATCGGTAATATGAAAACGTTCAAAATAATTCGGTCGACCATAAATATTCCAATTAATCAAATTTCCCTTATAAAATAAAATATCATAAATCATTTTAATCATATTAAATCCAATTTAACATGCGGGAGATTAATTTTCAAGAATACACGTAAAAATCGAGCCGCGGTGAAAACAGTGCTGGCCAAGGTCACCCTCGGCGGCTGCGTGACGAGCTGGCATGGCCGAGTCACGCTCGGAAGCTTCCGGCCCGGGACACGGCGAGTCCCCGGGCCGCGGACCCTTGAGCACAGGCGCGGCCCCAAGTCGATCCTGCCCGGGCCAGTGCACACCACAGGCGCGGCCCCTGCTCCCGGACCCCTCCGGACCGTCCAACGGCAATTCAGGGCTAGTTTTTCGACCGGATATCCAATATCTATATTCTCCAACATTCATATCTTCAATATAAATCATATTTCCAAGAAATTAAGATTTATATTTAGACATAAACTTACGAAAAATATAACTACAACGAACGTAAAAACATATACCACGATTATGACTAAAATGATTCCAAATCATTCACCATCTAATCGAGCATTCCAAATGCTAATATCGTATATACGATCGCAAGACCTTCGCTCCGATACCACTGTTGGGATTCGGTGCCTAAAACGAAGGCCCAGCGGAAGCGGTAAAATGAAAATTAATTCGATCTGAATCCCTACGAGGATCGATCGAGCTACGTATATACGAATATATATAAACGAATTCAACAAGAGATATAGAAACTCACCCTCATAGTCCGTTGATTAGATGGAATCCTTCTCTTGAGCCATTCCCCAAGCTTTGCTTGATCTTTACGAATCTATTCCGCTCCAAGCCCTTGAACGATCCAATGCCGAAAACACCGCGTATCTACTTGCCACGCGCCGGAGAAACGACCGGAACGACAATCACCTTGCTATCCTCCGAGGATACGGCTAGAGCTAAGTGATGAAGCTTCCAATATGAAATTATAACACTCTAAGTGTATAACTCACAATCTCTCTTTTATTTCTCAATTTTTCTCCAAGAAAAAATCAAGAACTTGATGAATAAAGAAGAGGATGATGAAGAAGACTTCTCTCTCTCTTTCCTCTCTCTTATTCACGTTGGAAATCATGTATTTTAGAAATGAGATGTCTTCTTCCCTTTATTCAACTCTCCACATGTATATCTCATTATTATGAGAATCAAAGCCCCACCACCTCAATGATCAACCATTAAAGAATGGAACAAGGGTCCATATGAAAGTGGGTGGAAATGTGGGGGGCGGCCCATGTAGAAATCGGACAAGTTCGGTTCGTTTCGGACTCCCGAGGGTCTAAACAGATAAACTCCGATTCCGTATCGATGTATTTATATCGATTAATTAATCCAATTAAACATATCAAATACAAAATAATATAATTAATTTCTCCAAGAAATAATTATATACATGAATTAAATTAATAACCCAGTAATTTATTTAATTCATTAGGCCGTAAATTAATTTATCCAATAAATCAATTTAAACATCCAATGTTCCAAAATTAGATATCCAATATCTAATATTCATAATGAGAGAATTAGCTTTATTCATTCCATCGTCAACCCTATTGCATGACTCGGTAGGTCCGTCTCAGTCAGCAATGGGAGGAACCAAAGAGTAGTAGCACCACCTAGCCAGCCTGGCAGCCTACACTGTACCCCAACTGAGAACGAATGATTGGGATCATTCAAGAACCATTCTGTCGTGAATACCAGTATACGTATAAACCCTTCTTTCCAATGTCCCGATCAAGTTATAGGGTCACGGTCAGTCAAACCCCATCTGTACTTGACCCTATGCATGCGTTAATGCAAACCGAGATCATCGATCTCTCGTGTATCTAATACATCTAGCTCCAATGCTTTGGCCAAAGACTTATGATCTCATCTGCCAATAACCGCATAGGACATATAACCCGTTCACTAACAGGAGAAAGAATTCTATCTTGGTATTCAGTAGGACCTGCTACTTGCCCATTAAGATGCACGTCGAGGTTGACCCCCGCCTTCCGGTTTATAGGGTCGAACTACTCTAATGAAAATCTTGACGTCACAAGCACATCCCTACTAAATCCTCAAGTCGAAGGTTCACGAATACCTATCACAACCTTTCGATTCCATCATTGACTGTCCCGGAGTGAAATCCGTGTGACGAATCGAGGGTGAGTCGGTTCGAGTATACTAATCCAATTATCATACCTATAACGTGTGCTCCCACTAACCATTAGTGTTCGACAGGCACTCTCCTTGTCAAAGAACACGTCATACAAGTCTTCACATAAACTTAACGCCCAGTCAAGTTTCATTGACTTGCGAACGATTAAGTATCTGAGCTATAAACCTTTCCAGTGCCGACCCCCTTATCCAATAAGGAGTGGAACGTTTTGCTCTCAAATACGCGGACTAGTTTCTACATGAATATTTACGAGTTAGGAATGCCAGTAACTACCAGTAAATAAAGAAACATCCATTGCCTTATATTGATGATTTACATAATAACAAGTACAATGCCCTCACTCAACATCCTCTGAGTGGCATTCGAGGGCATACTCCTAACAATTCGCACTTGATCTTCCATGCATTTCTTGATCTTCAGATCATTGACCCCCAAATAAAATAAATGGTTGTTGAGCTCACAAGATGGTCAAAAATGAAATATTCAGCAAGGACCTCCTTGAAAATGGCTTTGGAAAATAGCCCATTTCGCGTTGTGTGAGAAACGGCCAAAGATGTAATAACCGTGCTTTTTATTAAATTGTTGGCTTTGACGCTCTTTCACTTTTGTCGCTCTTGTAAGCACTTATCAAGATGTTTTTGTTGTTGATCTTAGAGTTTCGTACCTTTCAGGGCATGTTCGTATTGATTGGACTTTCGCGGTAATGTTTTGAGTAAGACCGATAGCATACACTAGGCCTAAGCTAACGCACGCTAGTAGGGCGCGCTATCTTCGTTTGTAGCGCACGCTAATGGGCCGAGCTTGGCAGAGGCTGTAGCTGAGTTCTGCTCTCTTGATTAGCAGTTAGCGTGCAACACCGCCAAGTTATTCAGGGTATATTACAGCGCCGTGAGCCCCGCCATGGGACCCATAAGGCTATTTATACGCGGAACTATGAACTTTGACCGAGAAGGTCCAAGTATAATGAAAAGGAAAACGATAAAAATGGTATTCAAAAACCATATCCAATACATCCGAATACATCACATCACAAATCAATACCAAGGCAACACAGGCCGAAACATCAAGGAAACCAAAAACAGTACTCGAGTATTTAAAAGCCATTCAAGTACAACAACACTAACTGGAGGAAATACAAAACATAACCAGAGACAAGACACTGCATCACACTTACCCATCATTTTCATGCCTGTAATACCCGTAATTTTCTCTTTCGGTAATTTTTCATTTTTGGTATTTTTCTGGTTTTCAGAACTCGCTTGCGAGCGTTTTGACATTTGATGATGTTTTGTTCTGCGTATTTGGTCATCCGAGTTTGTTTCGGGGCTATTCTAACTGAATCTATGTTTTGAGCGACTTTTCCGCACTCGAGTCCGATTCCTGCGAATCTCGTTCGAAACTGTTGATTCGGGTTTCTCATAAGTTCATTTAACGTTGTTATATGTACTGTGAGCTTCGGTTTGGCTATTTGTTGTCGTATCGTGATTTTCAGATATTTTGGGCTGTTTCGTAATTTCCCAAAAGTTTGGGGGTAATTACTTTTGTTGTCGTATTCCTAACCTTTGGGTAGTCGGAATCGTATTTTATTTTAACGCTTGAGTTCTTCGTTCTACACTCTTCGTATGCATGGCCTCGTCTTGTGTTATGTCATCGTTTCGCGGATTCGTCGCGCTCGTACTCGACGAGCTGAACTTAGCAGTTCTGGAACTGCTAAGTGACTTACGTACGCTATGCTATCAGCATAACGCACGCTATCGCCATGTGCCTTACGTATGCTAATCCCTTCTCGTAACGTACGTAAGGGGGGTCTTCACAGTTCAGACATTGAGTTCTGGCCGTCGATAACGCACGCTATGTGTTGATCATAGCGCACGTTAACTGTGCTCCTTACGTACGTTAAGTCCTTGCCATAACGTACGTAAGGGCCTTCGCTATTCTGGACAGGAGGGTCTGGACATCGATTACATACGTGATTATTCATGCATTTACGTACGTAATACAGGTAACGTACGTTATCCTTCTTGGTTAACGTACATAATGCATGCGCAGGTATTTATATATCGAGGGTTGACCGTGTTCGTCATTTCTCACCCTTTCTTCATTTCCTCCGCGGCTGAGGCGATTTGTGGGCGATCTAGGGGTGATTTTGGAGTTTTGTAACTCCAAGTTTACATCTTCCTTGAGTTCTTGGTGTTGATTAACATCATCAATCCGTGTTCTTCGTCTTCGGTCCGAGGTAATCATCTTGTAAACCCTTCCTTTATATTTCGTGAATCTTCAAGATTAGGGTTGTTCTTCATGAATCGTGTTGTTGTATATCATCAATCAGTTGTATTAATCATAGCCCCATCATTTGATTCGTATTTCTTACCATATTCGGGTTCGGATGATGTTCTTGGTGTTCTTGGGAAAATATTGAACCTCAAGTTTTTGATCCTTTGTTTATACGAATTCTTGTTGGGAATTTCACATACTTTCCATCTTCCTTGCGATCGATCTTACAGCGATTGTGTTGTTCCTGTTAGTTGGAAGATTCGAGGGTTTCCGGCCGAGTTTCCCGTTGCTTCGCGTGCTTTGGATTTGAGGCAAGTACCTTGATATACGAATTATAACTACGTGAAATCATTGTTGCTGAAGTGTGTGAATTATTTCTATGAATACAAATATATCATATATTGATATGTTAAATATATGTAAGTATGAAGATATACGTATGTATATATATATATATATATATATATATATACCCCGTTGACCCTTTATTGATCTCGTTTGGAGTTACCATATCGTTGGTAATCCCATTTGTTATTGGTTCCCTACTAATCTCGTTTGGAGTTCACCCTATCATTGGTAGTCTCGTTCGTTATGGATCCTTATTGATTTCGTTTGGAGTTTGCCTTACCGTTGGTATTCTTGGTCGTTGTAGATCTTTTATTGATCTTGTTGGAGTTTACCGTATCGTTGGTATTCTCGGTTGTTGATCCTTTATTAATCTTGTTGGAGTTTACCGTGTCATTAGTATTCTCGATTGTTGATCCTTTATTGATCTTATTGGAGTTTACCGTATCGTTGGTATTCTCGGTTGTTGATCCTTTATTGATCTTGTTGGAGTTTACCGTATCGTTGTTATTCTCGATTTTTGACCCTTTATTGATCTTGTTAGAGTTTACCATATCATTGGTATTCTCGGTTGTTGATCCTTTATTGATCTTGTTGGAGTTTACCGTGTCGTTGGTATTCTCGGTTGTTGATCCTTTATTGATTTTGTTGGAGTTTACCATATCGTTGGTATTCTCGGTCGCTGATCCTTTATTGATCTTGTTGGAGTTTACCACATCATGGTATTCTCGTTTGTGGTTGAACCCTTGTCGATCTTGTGTGGAGTTATCATGTCATTGGTATTCTCGTTCTGATGCATTGGTTGTTATTGTTATTGATTGTGTGAGCATTCATAATTTGTATTGATATCCGGGACTTGCGATTGTTTCGGGACAGTTGATCTATAGATGTATTGTGTGATATCGGTTTTATCAGAATTGGGATCCGATTGTGTGATCCAGCGGACAGAATCGGACATGGCCAGATTAGTCCATATTGGAGATATATTTATGGTTGAGAATCTTGGTTGTAACACCCCAAACTAGGCGAATATTACAGTGCCTTGGACCCCCGACTGGGACCCACCAGGCGAGTGAAAATGAATGACTTACAGAGCATAAATGTAGTACCGAACCACATTACAACAACAATTACTCCGATGAGGAGTTTCAACACAGCACACCCAGGAGAACAGAATACATGTATATTTCATATGAAGATAAAATATACAATACTGAATGAAATACAGTCCAAACGGAATTTTGCAGCGGAAAATACATAACAAGAAACATGAGCGAAATGAAAGGACTGGGGCCCCCTACTAGTATCACTGGGACTCCTCGCCGTCAACGTTCTCTTCTCGTGGTTTCGCCTTGCCATGACCTAGAAACAATAATCCCCAAAGGGGGGTCAGTTACACAGAACAACAATCCTCAAGAGTTGAACAATATACAACAATCACATAAATGAATTAATGAATTGAGTTGACTGATGAGCATCAATGTACGCCCGAATGGAATGTATAAGTGAACAAGTAGCCGAGTGTCCAGTGTCCCACATATACACCCGATATTGGCCTAATTAGTCTCACGGTCCAATGTGTCCGGAGTCCCGCATATACACATTACCGTGTGCACAGTCCAATGTGTCCGTTGTCCCGCATATACACATGACCATAGTGTGCCCGACTAAAAATTCCACACATAACCACCCGGCCACGCAATACAATCCCAGAAAGGTCACAAGAACAAAAGCGACCAAGATGAAAGATAATGAGACATCATGAGTGAATTACATGTATGAATGAACAACAACATAAGGTATGAATATCCCGTTAACCGAGTAAGAATTAACTTAAACAATACTGGTGTTGAAATGTCCTTCCTCGAACAACATCCTAAAATGAGATGTCGGTCACTCGAACAACCTTGAATAACACAATTTCCAACAATCTGCTTAGTATGCGTATCAAGCACGATAACAACCGACTCACACGTCGATACTACCATAATCAAACTCATTGGGGCATTCTAACGATTACGTTGTAAACATTTTATCCTTTAGTTACAACCAACCCCAATTACCGACACCAAACCTTCAAGGAATGATTCAACCCAATAAAACTTCATTAATGTCATCAGTAATCAATAGGAAACCACAATTCAAGGTTACGACAACATCAAACGAAAACCCCCCCAAATAATCGAAGTCAACCCCAAGGGTTTTTGAAATAAATCTCCAAATATTCGTCAAATCCGGAAAACACATCAATAAATCCATAGGAATACATGTTCCAAGGTAGATAATCCATATCTAACATATTCCAACATCATAGCAAGCTTACGCGAAGAGATCGGAAGGAAAATACTCGAAATCCAAAATTCTAGATTCAAGAAATCATTACCTTGATTAGATGTGTTGGAGAGGATGAAATGATGATTAATCCGAATGATAAGCTTAAATATGATGATAGATGAGTGCTGCTCGAAAAGATCTCTCCGAATCGTCCAAAATCGCTCGGAATCGCCCAAAAACGAAGTGAGAAGTGAAAATGATGAATCTGAGCCGGACTGTCCTATTTATAGTAATCCCAGTTTAGCATGCGCTAATTCCTGAGAATAGCACGCGCTAACGAACTTACCGGGTAGTCCAGTACCCACTGTCTGCCTCGCTAGCGTACGCGACTTACCTTGGTAGCATGCGCTAATCGTTTATTATTAGCGTGCATTAACATTGTGTTAGCGTGCGCTAACTGAATATCTGATGCCCAGTAACTGAAGTCCAGAACCTACTGTTCTCTGATATGCTCGCGATAGCGTGCGCTACACCCAAGACTCATCGTGCGCTAATACACCATTAGCGTATGCTAATATCTACTCATAGCGTGCGCTATGGATTATATTAATTCAGTCCAGTACCCACTGGACTCTACCTGATCGACCTTAGCGCGCGCTACAACGATTGTATCGCGTGCGCTACCCCAAGCTACTAGCGCACGCTACTTACCATTCATAGCGTGCGCTACCACAACGCAACTGCAGCCCAGTGCCTTCTGGACTATCTGCCTAAATCACATTATCATGTGCTAATGTTAAGAGGTAGCGTGCGCTACCCGTACTCAATCAGTGCAGGCTAAAGAGAGTACGTAGCGTGCGCTACTCCTCACACACAACCCACAACAAAGATGAAAATGATGATATACTCGGCTCGAATCTCCAACTGGATAAATGATATCTGGTACGAATTATTCCGAAGGGTGAACACAACGGATGAACATTAATGATGAGTTACTGAGTGAAAATATACTGAATGACAATTAATGAATGAAAATGAATGAGTTTACAATCGGGTATTACATTGGTATCGTTTCAGATGCAGTTCAGATGGTTATATTTTGAATTCACTCGTCACTTGAGAATGCGAGGTGCGAATTGGGGTAAGAGTTGAATCGATTTGAGTTACCACGGATTGGTGAGGTTATTACGGTAAGATTACACTGAAAATATTCTTACCTTGTAATTACATTGATATATAATTGTATATGTTGATATGATCGTTATCATTGTTAAGTATTATGGCTGACCCCATCGTGGGCTTTATCCTTTAGGTACTCGAGATCGAGCTAGTAGCGGTTGTGAAGGGATGAGCTTTCCAGTGATACTGGCTATGGCATGGTTATTGGTACTTGAGTATTTTTTCTGGTTGTTATGATTCCACTGCAAATGTATTTTGTCATGTCTCTATCTGCTGCGTGTGTAATTTTATAATAGCTTTCAGTATTTTACCAGCTCGTGTGTACTTTCTAAATGCCCTTTTGGCGTCTTCGGCTTGTGCTTTCAAATGGTATTTGATGACGTTATTTGGGAACTATATTTTGAAAATAATTGAGTATTTGAAACATTACCGTCTTCGCCTCTTTCGCTTATTTAAAACGTTTGCGAAAATGATTTTAGCCTTGTGGGTTCCAATATGGGCCCCACAGCGCTGTAATATCCCCGGTTGGTTTGGGGGTGTTACAGAAGATGGTATCGGGGCTTGGGTTTCGTAAAACCCGGGCATGTGTGTTATGTGGCTCTACCGGTGCAGTAGTAGCGTGACTTTTGAAAATAATTTATCTGATTTTCTAGTCAAACTGATTTTTGGAGGTTCCAAAATTTTTGAGATATTTTCAAATTGTTATTTGTTATATTGGTCTGTGTTGGCATTGTGCTGAGACTTTGTATGGGAGTCGTATGCTAGTATCACGGGAGATCATCGACTTCACGGTCCTGTAAGTATGTTCTTTCAGTTATTTGGTTTTCATGATGATTATTTGAGCATGGTGACATGATTTTGAGATATTTCGGGATTGAGATTTTAATTATGTCAGGATTTTAAGTTTCGAGGACGAAACTTATTTAAGTGGGAAGATATGTAATATCCTAGAATTTCGCTACGATTTTTCGCATTATTGTATTTGAGTTGTAAAGTGGGACTGATACAGTATGGATAAATAATTTTGGGAACTGTGACAGCTATACCAATATATCTATCGAGGTTATATTTAATTCTAGGATATTACATGCTTGATATGTCTTTCGATGTCGAATATACTGTATGAGTATTTGTATAATTGTCGTACTTGGTCGATAGTTGTATTTGAGGATATCGTGTATCAGAGGTATCGTATGAGGATATCTTCGGAAGGAGTATGTGTATTCAGTATGCCGTATGTTCTTGTTCTGTATGTCGAGACGTTGGACAAGGATAGCTGAAAATGGCTAAGTACAGCCACAATAGCGCACGCTAATATGTACACCTAACGTACGCAAATGCATAAGGGTTACGTATGTTAAAGAGGATAGTTAACATACTTAAGGTGCACAACTATTATGTACGTTAAGTAGATGAGTTAACGTACGTAAGGTTCGTATCAGGCAGGATCCGAGATATGGTCGACAGGTGGGTCCCATGGTCGGCAGCTTTCGGCAGAGAACGTGCATGGGCGAGTCAACCCTTGGTTAACGTACGTTATGATTGGTAAGTTACGTACGTTAACTGTGTATTTTCCTATATCAAGTCAACATACGTAATTACGTACGCTATGGAGCATGGGTTACGTACGTAAGGCATTGAACGAAATGAGTCAGTAACCTCTAGGCTGTCGTTACGTATGCTACCAAGGTCAGATAGCGTACGTAAAAGGTATTTACGTATGTAAATAATTGCACGTTATGTACGTAACAGTTAGAAGTTTATATAAGTGGGATATTCGTCACTTCGATTTTTCAGAAGTTCATTTGATTTTCTTCACCCTTCAACCTTCAGAGACTGACTTTGGCTCTTCCAAACAGATTGGGAACTTGGAGTCAGGGATGTGGAGCTTGAGATATGAAGATATTGTGTATTCTTGAGGTGTTTGATTGTGTTCTTGAGGTATGTTGGATAACTCCTCACTTTGATTTGGATTTTGATATTGTTGTTGATGTTCTTCTTCGTATGATGATGGTTACGGTGTTGTTGTTGTGATTCTTGAGGTTGTATAAATTGTATATTTAGGAACAAAATGATGTATGCCTTGGATTACGAATTAGATGATGGTTTAGATGATAGAACCCATCGGATTATGTCGTTTTGTTGGCTACAAACATGATTATGGATTAATTCATGTTCTTGAAGAACTCTTCAGTTATATATGTCGTGATTTTACGGAATTTAGAAGGATTACGGTTAATTTTGGCATATGATTATTCGTGATGATAACCGGTAATTTTATTCCAATGAATTTACAAAGATGATCCGTGTTAATCCGAAATTAAGATTGAAGCCGGAATCAAGAATGTTGAGACACTTGTTAGAATTTATTTATTATCGAATTGCGGCTTGTATGCGTATTATTTAAATCGTAATGGTTTGGTTTCGTATATGATCGAGATATCGTTGAACCGTTGAGTTTGATTGGTAGGTTATATCGGTTGTTGATTGTTATCGAACATATTGTTAATTGATTATTGCATTAGGTTGCATTAAGTGATCATTGATGATTAACCCTTGTGCTGCGATTGAGATTGGAGAATTCATGGATCGCCTTGGTTGGGGCTGAGCAGCTTGTAGATGAAGACGACGCGATTGGTAACAACTTCATCGTATCGGTATCAGGGCAAGTTATGCTTGCTCAGTTCATAATGTTTAATAAATGGTTTCGATTTCATTTCATTTATGATTCATATAGCAATGGTATTATTGAATATGAATTGTCGGGATGATAGTATGTATATTATGCTTGGGCTGAGATAAATCATAATGTATATGATTTTAAAGATGTTTAGTGGAAATGGAGACGTGAATTATATTTGGTCTATTGTATGAGAGGTTAGATATCAAGGATAGTTATCATGCCGACATTGAACTCAAGATGGTGGTTTGGTATTAGTAATGGACTGTACTTCATTTTGGATTATTCGGATAACTGTGTATTCGTTTCCGGGATGTTGGTCGTGGAAAGGTTAGCGTCCCCATCTTGAGGTAATTAATATTGCTAAATTATGACAATCATCTTGTTGCATTATTGCATGTGTGTGTTGATGCTTCATATAGTTAATGTGCATCATTGTTGTTACATTTTATGATGTGCTCTTTCTTTGAGTTGTAATCTGTTGGGCCGATGTGTTGAGGGACCTAGATGGCACCCATGTTCTGGGGTATTCTGTGGATACTTTCGTGACCCTTGGTTGCGACCTTGGGGTATTTTGTGATTGCATGCACTGTGTTGCGGGATAAAACCTGAATGGTACCCACGTCCGGAGTATTCCTGAGTAGATGCTTCCGTGACCCTTGGCTGCGGCCTTGGGAGTTTATGTGCTAATATCATATGCATTGTTGAGCATGCTGTGAACTGTTTTCTGACGGAAATACGACATTGTGGTCGTGTAGGTTTTTCATGATCGAGTTATCGTTGCTCACTTGGAAAGTCTTTTGATCCTTGTTCGATATGCTTTTCTTCAAGATTCGTTGTCATGTTGTATCATGACATATCTGGAGTCAGATACATTCTGATCGGTCATGTGTAGTATTTTCAGGGCGGGCACGTGTAGCATGTGTTGGTTTCGACCTCATATTGAACCGTGCACACAAGACGTACTTCGTGAGGCTAATTAGGTACGAGACCAGACGTGTATTTGATCAATCGTGGTTGGCTTGTACATAGACACATATTCGGATCGGGCGTATCGTGACGTCCATCTTGAGTCTTATTAATTGGTCGGTCACAGTCCATGTATAATCGGATCTGTTCGATAGTTGGGTTTGTCTTCGCCCGTATATGTGATTTGAATATAGTTGACGATTTTATTCTCTCGTGTATCTATCCCCATTGATCATTTATTGATCTCATTGGGAGTTACCATATCGTTGGTAATCCCGTTTGTTATTGGTTCCCTACCGATCTCGTTTGGAGTTACCATATCGATGGTCAACTCGCTTGTTATTAACCCTTTATTAATCTCGTTTGGAGTTCACCCTATCGTTGGTAATCTCGTTCGTTATTGATCCTTATTGATTCTATTTGGAGCTTGCCTTACTGTTGGTATTCTCGGTCGTTGTAGATCCTTTATTGATCTTGTTGGAGTTTACCGTATCATTGGTATTCTCGGTTGTTGATCCTTTATTAATCTTGTTGGAGTTTACCATGTCATTGGTATTCTTTATTGTTGATCCTTTATTGATCTTGTTGGAGTTTACGTATCGTTGGTATTCTTAGTTGTTGATCCTTTATTGATCTTGTTGGAGTTTACCGTATTATTGGTATTCTCGGTTGTTGATCCTTTATTGATCTTGTTGGAGTTTACCGTTGTTGGGAGTATGCCCTCGAATGCCACTCAAAGGATAATTGAGTGAGGGCATTATACTTGTAATTATGTAAATCACTAATATAAGCCAATGTATGTTTCTTTATTTACTGGTAGTTAGAGACATTCCTAACTCGTAAATATACATATAGAAACTAGTCCGTGTATTTGAGAGCAAAACGTTCCACTCCTTATTGGATAAGGGGGTCGGCACTGGAAAGGTTTATAGCTACTTAATCGTTCGCAAGTCGATGAAACTTGATTGGGCGTTAAGTTTATGTGAAGACTTGTATGACGTGTTTTTTAACATGGAGAGTGCCTGTCAAACGCTAATGGTTACACGTTATAGGTATGCTAATTGGATTAGTATACTCGAACCAACTCACCCTCGATTCGTCACACGGATTTCACTCCGGGATAGTCAATGACGGAATCGAAAGGTTGTGATAGGTATTCGTGAGCCTTCGACTTGAGGATTTAGTAGGGATGTGCTTGTGACGTCAAGATATTCATTAGAGTAGTTTGACCTTGTAAACCGGAACGCGGGGGTCAACCTCGATGTGCATCTTGACAAACAAGTAGCAGGTCCTACTGAATACCAAGATATAATTCTTTCTCCCGTTAGTGAGCGGGTTATATGTCATATGCGGTTATTGGCAGATGAGATCATAAGTCTTTGTCCAAAGCATTGGAGCTAGTTGTATTGGATACACGAGAGCTCGATGATCTCGATTTGCATTAATGCATGCATAGAGTCAAGGACGGATAGGGTTTACTGACCGTGACCCTATAACTGTAATACCCGGTTGTAATTCAGTCATTATCATTCAGTATTCATCATTCAGTAATTGTCACTCAGTAATTTTCACTCATTAATGATCATTCATCATTCATTTCATTCATTGTATTCACCGTTCGGAGTATATTGGTATCGCGTATCAGTTTTATTCATCATTCAACCCGGTTGGATAGTCGGGCCGAGCGTATCATCATTGTCATCTTCATTGTGGGCTGTGTGTGAGGAGTGGCGCACGCTACGTACTCTCTTTAGCGCGCGCTAATTGAGTATAGGTAGCGCACGCTACCACTCAGCATTAGCGGACGCTAATGTTGTCCTGGATGCAGTCCAGAAGGCACTGGACTGCAGGTGAGTTATAAGTAGCGCACGCTATGAATGGTAAGTAGCGCGCGCTAGTGGTTTGCAGTAGCGCACGCTAATATTTGGTATAGCGCGCACAAAGGTCGGACAGGCAGAGTCCAGTGGGTACTGGACTGAATTGGACTAATTCATAGAGCACGCTATGAGTGGTTTTTGGCGTACGCAAATGGTGTAGTAGCACACGCTAAATGTTGAATGTAGCGTACGCTACCGAGAGCGGATCAGAGAACAGTAGGTTCTGGACTCCAGTATTGGGCATCAATAATTCGTTAGCGCACGCTAACCGTTGGTGTTAACGCACGCTAATTAAATGGTTGTAGCGCACGCTACAAAAGGTACGTAGCGCATGCTACCGTTACGAACAGAGGGTACCGGACTACCCAGTACACCCATTAGCGCACGCTACGCACAGGAGCTAGCGCACGCTAACTGGGATTTTCTATATATAGGACAGTCCAGTCCTTTAACGTCATTTATCATTTCTCTTCATTTCTTCGGCGGTTTTGGGCGATTCCGGGCGATTTGGAGAGTGTTCTTCGACGTGTAAGCATCAATCATCATCTTCAAGCTCATCATTCGGATTAATCATCATTTCATCATCCCCATCACATCAAATCAAGGTAATAAGCTTCTTGGATCTAGAATTTCGGATTTTGGGTTTTTCCTTCCGATTTCTTCATGTATGCTTGGATTGCTGTTGGAATATGTTAGATATGGATTATCTACCTTGGATAAATGTATTCCTATGGATTTATTGTCGTATATTTCGGATTTCATGAATATTGGGGTTCGATTCAAGAACACTTTAGAGTTGACTTTGATATTTTGGGGGTTTGCGATTAGATGTTGTCGTTAACTCGAATTGTGGATTCCTATGGGATTACTGATAACATTGAAGTTGTTTTGTTGGTTTGAAATACTCATTTTAGAGTTGGTTTTGATATATTCGAGAATTGGATATTATCGAGGGATGTGTGTTTGCTAAGTGCTCGTTAGAATACCTCTATGAGTTTGGATATTGTTGTATCGACGTTTGAGTCGGTTGTAATCGTGTTTGATTCGCATATTGAGCATTTTTGGTAATTGTCATTCAAGGTTGTTCGAGCGACCGACATCTCATTGTAGGACGTTTGTTCGAGGAAGGACATTGTTCACCGGTGTTCTGTAAGTTAATTCTTACTCGGTTAAAAGGATATTCATTCCTTTCGTTGTTGTTCATTCATAATTATAGTTAATTCATAATGTATTAACCGTATTGAGACTTGTAATTGTCAATTAATCACTTCAGTCACGAGGAACAATGGTTCCAATCGTTTCATTGAGCTATCATTCATTTCACTATCATTTCACCTCGGTGAGTCATCATTGATTTCGATGTCACTTTATTATCTCGTGGCATTCCGGGTCATACTGGCGTGCCGGTTGGTATGTGTAGGATTTTCATGTCGGGCACATTTAAGTCGTGTGTTGGTTGTTGGCCTCACATTGGACTGTGCACATGAGTCGATTGCTTCGTGAGACTTATTAGGTACAAGACCACACGTGTATTCGATCGATACTCGTTGGTGGCTTGTGCACGGACACATATCCATCCCGGGCGTAGTGTGGCGCCACCCTTTGAGCCGTACCGTTAGTTGATTCATACAGCATGTTTGATTGCGTATGTTTTCAACAAGATTGAGTTATAATCTGACCGATTCACATTTGATCGCATGTGTGCGATGGTTTGAGATTTTGATTGAACTTGTGGTTTATACAGTATATATGATTGTGTTTATTCAACTCTTGAGGATTGTTGTTCTGTGTAACTGACCCCGTTGGGGGATTTTGTTTTCAGGTCATGGCAAGGCAAAAGCACGGGAATAGAAAGTTGTCGGCGAGGAGTCCCAGTGATACTAATTGGGGGCCCCAGTCCGTTTCAGTTATTCATGTCTTTTCATCTTTATTTCCGCTGCAGATTTCCGTTTGGATATTCATTTTCATTTAATGTTGTATATTTTATCTTCACATAAAATATACATGTATTCAGTATTCTTCCTGGGTGTATTATACTTAGACTCCTCATCGGAGTACTTGGTAATATGATGTGGTTCGGTACTACATTTACGATGTATTTCATTCATTTTCACTCGCCTGGTGGGTCTCAGTCGAGGGTCCACGGCACTGTAATATCCGCCTAGTTTGGGGTGTTACAGAGCTGGTATCGGAGAGTGGTTTTGAATACTACCTTCCTAGTCATGTCTCATTTGAAATCATCATCATCGGACTAGTATCATTGGACTTTCGCGTCACGTGTGACCTGTGCAAATGCCGAGCCCATCAGACCGAAAGAACTGTAAGACTTCTAACACCATGGTATAATTTCTGGTAATGAGAATCATTCATTCATAAGTCATTAATTAACAATCCTCAAACATCATTTTCATTTTAATCATGTTGATCATGTTAACTCATTAATCACTCAGTTAATTTCATCACTCAGTTGTTGATCTTGAGGATCATATCATTAATCTTGTTAACTTGTTCAAGATAATAATTTCAAGAATATCATCAGATAATCATGTCACATCAGTTAATCATTCATGTAATCACTGTGTTAGAGCGCGTATGCTCGTTTTCATCATTTCATGACGTAAATCATAATGCGATACTCATACGAGATCTATGATTATCATGCGACCTTCCTACTTCAGTATGGAGAGAGTTGTCGGGGGATGCACGGGGAGAGGCCGCGGTGCGGGCCGAAATCAGGGAAATAATCACTCACTGCCAGGAAGTCGTACCCAGGACTCAGCTCGATCGGAAGATGTTCGGATTGATCCACTCACTTTTATGCAGGTCATGATGACCCATATGCAATTGCTCAATCATCATTGCGCCACTCTGGCAGAATTAATCGAGAGAAATCTCCCGTGTGAGCCTGCTGCTAAAGAAATTGCTGAGCAACGACCTTCATATGTCAATAAGAAATCAACGAAGCGTAATCAGTCCGAAGGCGGCCAGTCTACCTTCAAGAAGCCTCGTGCGGGCCCTAACATTTCTGAGCGACCTCCTACGGTGCCTAATCCTGCGGGATCTCAGCCCCGAGCGGTCAGATCAACCATCACCTGTTTCAACTGTGGAACGCCGGGTCATTACAGCACCAAGTGTCCGAGGCAGACTGTCACGTGCCACAACTGTGGGATTGCAGGGCATAGGGCCCGTTTTTGCCGAAGGGACTCAAAACCTACTCCGGCGTCATCTCAGGCCACAGGACATTCAGCGGTGCAGAATCAGGCCACTCAATCAGCGTCGTTCAAAACGACAGGAGCTAATAAAGGCGGAACTCATATGTATTAGACGGGAGCGTCCGGTTCGGGGGCCGGCAAATCCCGAATTCACGCGATGAAGAAGACTGACGATACGGTGGCCCAAATGATCTCAGGTATACTCGTAATTTTATCTCAACCTGTGTGTACCCTTTTGATACTGGTGCATCGCATTCATTCATTTCCGAGTCATGCTTGAGTAGACTACGTCTGGGTAGTGCTACTAATTGTGGGGCTTATATCATTGGTATACCTGGTGGTAGAAGAATTTCTAGAGATCATGAGGTTAAGAACTGACCGAATTAAGCTTAATGACCGCGATTGGTTGGCGGACCTAATCGTGGTGGATTTACCTAAGGGCGTAATACTGGGTATTAGTGGGATGGATCGTCATGATACCATCCTCAATATTCGTAAGCGTATGGTCACTATCATTTCCGTCGTTGAAGCCGAGTGTGTATTTCAGGGAGGTCATCCCCGTTGTTCCAGAAGAATCATTAATATAATGAAAGCAGTGAAATTACTCAATCAGTGTTGTTCAATCATTCTTGGTAGTACTGTCATCGATTGGCCGTTCTTAGGCAATCGAGATATTCAATCATACATTCTATCATTGTCATCGATTGGCCATTCTAAGGCAATCGAGATATTCAATCATTCATTATATCATTGTCGTCGATTGGCCGTTCTAAGGCGATCGAGGCGTTCAACCATTTGTGGTATCATTGTTATCGTTTGGCGATGTACTCCCAGACGAGCTATCTGGTTTACCTCCACCGAGGGATGTGGAATTCACGATTGAGTTGGAGCCCAGTACGTCTCCGTTATCGAAGGCACCGTACCGGATTGCCCCGACCGAAATGCAGGAGTTGAAGAATCAATTAGAGGATTTGACCAAGAAGGGTTATATTCGACTGAGTGCGTCCCCGTGGGGAGCACCAGTGTTATTTGTCAAGAAGAAGGATGGTTCGTTCCGCTTGTGTACTGATTACCGGGAATTGAACCGGGTGACGATCAAGAATAAATGTCCTCTACCCAGTATCGCTGATCTTTTGGATCAACTTCAGGGAGCTTCAGTATTTTCCAAGATCGACTTAAGATATGGATATCCTCAATTGCGAATTCGAGAGTCGGATATCGCAAGAACGGCGTTCCGAACACGCTATGGTCACTATGAGTTTGTGGTTATGCCATTTGGATTAACTAATGCACCTGCGGTATTCATGGAGTTAATGAATCGGGTTTTCATCGACTATTTGGATCAATTTGTAGTTGTCTTTATTGATGACATTCTAATTTATTCTCGTGACCGGGAGGAGCACGAGTTTCATCTTCATCAAGTGCTAAACGTGTTGAGACGAGAACAACTTTTTGGGAAGTATTCCAAATGTGAGTTCTGGATATCCGAAGTGACGTTTCTCGGACATGTAATTTCATCAGACGGAGTTCGTGTAGACCCTCAGAAGACGAAGGCTATCCGAGATTGGCTACCTCCGAAGAATGTTAAGGAGATCCCAAGCTTTTTCGGATTAGCCGGTTATTATCGGCGGTTTGTTGAAGGATTTTCTAAAATCGCTCAGCCCATGACGAACCTTTTACGGAAGGATAAGAAATACACGTGGTCCGACGCGTGTCAACAGAGTTTTGAAGAACTCAAGATCCGATTAACTTCAGCACTTGTCCTTTCTTTCCCACAAGGGACGGAAGGATTTGTGGTTTATAGTGATGCGTCCGGACAGGGTCTCGGATGTGTGCTAATGCAGAACGGGAAAGTTATTGCTTATGCTTCACGGCAATTGAGACCTTACGAGGTTAATTATCCGACCCATGACCTGGAGTTAGCAGCCGTGGTATTTGCATTGAAGATTTGGCGTCATTATCTTTATGGCGTTACCTGTCAGATAATCACCGATCATAAGAGTTTAAAGTATATATTTACTCAGAAGGAGTTAAATATGCGTCAGAGACGGTGGTTGGAACTAATAAAAGATTATGATATCGAGATCCTTTACCACCCGGGTAAGGCGAACGTTGTCACCGACGCCTTGAGTCGTAAGTCCGTTCATGAACATATGCTTGCTCGATTAACAGTTCAGAAGGAACTTCAACAGGAATTTCTGAGACCCGAGATCGAGGTCTGGTTACAGCGAGTACAAGGGCAACTTTGTACTTTGGAGATTTCATCGCCACTTGAGGAGGCGGTCAGGGAGAATCAGGGTTCAGACCCATTTTTGTTACGCATTCGAGAGGATGTGACTAAGGGGAAAGCCCCGGGTTTGTGGTCCACGAGGATGGACGTTTGCGATTTAAGAATCGGTTATGCGTACCGGCGAATGACGAGTTGAAAAACTCAATTTGGAGAGAAGCTCACGCTACCCCTTATTCCGTTCATCCGGGGTCTAGCAAGTTGTATAAAGACTTGAAACAAAATTACTGGTGGAGTATTATGAAGCGAGAAGTCGCGGAATTTGTTTCGAGATGCTTAACCTGTCAACAAGTCAAGATTGAACATCAGCGACCGGCAGGTATGCTGAAACCGCTCCCTATTCCATAATGGAAGTGGGAAGATATTTCTGTAATACCCGGTTGTAATTCAGTCATTATCATTCGGTAATTTCATTCGGTGATTGTCACTCGGTGGATTTTCACTCATTTATAATCATTCATCAATCATGTTCATTCACCCGTGTTCACCGTTCGGAGAAACTTCGAGTTGTGTATCGTTATTGTCTATTGTTTCAACTTTCCACATATGAGTTCGACTTTGTTAGATCACCATTAATTTTTGGTAACTCAAAAAATTCTGAATCCTTGCAATATTATAGAGCATCGAGTTAGCTTTCCAATGGTTCAAACGGTGAGTCAATGGTCGGACGACGAGAGAGTTATGGTCGTTTTAGCTCACCCGCTCATTTTTTCGATTATTGGCGATCACTGCCGACCGAACTTCGGCCGTGTCGTCCGACACGGCCCTTGTGTACTCGTCCGGAAATGCGAAGTCTCTGCCCACGAGGACTCGACCGTGTCGTGCAGCGCACGGCAGTCGAACTCTTCGGATAAGCGGGCGCGCCGGACGCCGGCCGTGTTCTAGGACACGGTCGAGTCATGCCGAGTCGGCTTCGGACGGGTCACTATCGGAAGGCCCCTCGCGCGCGGCCGTGTCAAGCGGACACGGTCGAGTCCACTGCCGGCCGATTGCGCGCGCGGCCGTGCCGATCGGCGCAGGCGTGTCGGCGAGCGATCAACCCCTTTAAATTCGTTTTTTTTTGCATTTCAGCCCATTCCTTCCATTTTTTTCCACCTTCATACGAGAGAGAGAGGCTTGAGGGAGAAGATTCTCTTCACCTATCACTTTAGTGTGGTTTTTAATCATTTTCATTCGGTTGTGAAGCTTGGATACTCGATTAAACTCGTGTTCTTCGGATCGAAGTGGTTGGATCTTCAAGAGGTAATTTCTTCAACACCTTGGATTTCGATTCTATGTTGAGATATGATGTTTTGGACGTTATAATCATGTTATATGAAGGGGTATGTATATGATTATGAGTTTATATAAGGATTCATTGGATTATTGAGGGATTATTCAAGAACACTTTGAATATCGAGTTGAAATTGGGGGTTTTCGTTTAATTGTCGTTATAATCACGTTTTCGGATATTCATTTTGGATTATTGATCATTTGGAAGATGTTTGTTGGTTTGAAACACTTCTTGGAGGATTTGATATTGGTATATTGAGATTTGATTGTAAACAATCGGAGTTTGGCCACAACGTATTCGATATAATGCCCCAATGAACTTAGTTTAATCGTATCGACGTTTTGAGTTCGTTATATTCGTGTTTGATTCGTATATTGAACGGGTTGTTGGATATTGTATAATTCAAGGTGGTTCGAGCGATCGATATCTCAATTAGGACGTCGTTCGTGGAAGGATAATTATCACCGGTGTTGTGTAAGTTAATTCTTACTCGGTTAAAAGGATATTCATCCCTTTTGTTGTTGTTCATTCATAATCATAACTCATTCATCATTATATTAACTGTATCAAAACTTGTTGTTGCCAATTAATCATTTCAGTCATAAGGAACGACAGTTCCAATCTTTTCATTGAGCTGTCATTTATTTCATTACCATTCCACCTCGGTGAGTCATTATTCATTTTCGATGTCACTTTTGTTATATCGTGGCATTCCGGGTCATACTGGCGTGCCGGTTGGTATGTGTTGGATTTTCATGTCGGGCACGTTTAAGTCGTGTGTTGGTTGTTGGCCTCACATTGGACTGTGCACACGAGTCATATTGTCTCGTGAGACTGATTAGGTACAAGACCACACGGGTATTCGATCGATACTCATTGGTGGCTTGTGCACGGACACATTTCCATCCCGGGCGTAGTGTGGCGCCACCCTTTGAGCCGTACTATTAGTTGATTCATATAGCATGTTTGATTGCGTATGTTTCGACAGGATATTTCATAACTTCAGATATATTCATGATTGTGTATTTTCAACCCTTGAGGATTGTTGTTCTTTGTAACTGACCCCGTTTGGGGATTTTGTTTTTCAGGTCTTGGCAAGGCAAAAGTACGGGGAGAACACGCTGACGTCGAGGAGTCACAGTGATACTAGTAGGGGGGCCCGATCTTTCAGTTATTCATGTTATTGTCCTTTATTTTCCGCTGCAGACTTTCATTTGAATACTCCGTTTCATTCAGTGTTGTGTATTTTATCTTCATATAAAATATACTAGTATTGATATTGTCTGGTGTGTTATAACTAAACTCCTCATCGGAGTAATTATTGTTGTAATGTAGTTCGGTACTACATTTATCTGTGTAATTCATTCATTTTCATTTGCTGGTGGGTCCCGGTTGGGGATCTACGGCCTTTGTAATATCCGCCTAGTTTGGGGTGTTACGAGTTGGTATCGGAGAGTGGTTTTGAATACTACCTTCCGAGTCATGTCTCATTTGAAATCATCGTCATCGGACTAGTATCATTGGACTTTCGCGTCACGTGTGACTGTGCAAATGCCGAGCCAATCGAATAGGAAGAAGCGTAAGATTTCTAACGCCATGGTATAATTTCTGGCAATAGTCATTCATTCATCATTCATCAATTAACAATCCTCAAACATCATCATTCATTATGATCAGGACGATCATATTAACTCATTAATCACTTAATTCATTTCAATACTCAGTTAATGATCAGGGCGATCATATTAACTCATTAATCACTTAATTCATTTCATTACTCAGTTAATGATCAGGACGATCATGTTAATTCATTAATTACTCAATTCATTTCATTACTCAGTTGTCAATTTGGATGGTCATATTATCAATCTTATTAAGTTATTCAAGATAATCATTTCAAGAATTTTATCAGATAATCATGTCACTTCAGTAAATCATTCATATAATCATTAAGTTAGAGCATGTATACTCATTTTCATCATCTCATGACGTAATCATAACGTGATAATCATGCGGGGAAATATAATCACTATGCGACCTTCCTACTTCAGTATGGGGAGAGCTGTCAGGGGATGCACGGGGAGAGGCCGCGGTGCGGACCGAAACCCGAGAAATAATCACTCGCTGCCGGGAAATCGTGCCCAGGATTTGGCTCGATCAGAAGATGTTCGGGTTGATCCACTCACTTTTATGCAGGCCATGATGACCCATGTGCAGTTGCTCAATCATCATTGCGCAACTCTGACCGGATTAATCGAGAGAACTCTCCCGTATAAGCCAGCTGCTAAGGAAAATGCTGAACAACAACCTTCATTTGTCAGCAAGAAATCAACGAAGCGTAATCAATCCGAAGGCGGTCAGTCAACCTTCAAGAAGCCTCGTGTGAGTCCTATCGTTTCGGCGACCTCTACGGCGCATAATCGTGCGGGATCTCATTTCCGAGCGGCCGGTTCGGCCATCACTGTTTCAATTGTGGGCAGGTCATTTCAGCACTGAGTGTCTGAAACCGTCTATCACGTGCTATAATTGTGGGAATTTTGGGCATAAGGCCCGTTTTTGCCGAAAGGACTCCAAGTCGGCTCCGGCGGCATCTCAAGCCCCGAAGCAACCAGCGTTTCAGAATCAGACTACTTGGTCATCGTCATTTAAGACAATGGAAGCAAATAGAGTTGGAGCTCGTATTTATCAGACGGGGGCGTCCGGTTCGGGGACCGGCAAGTCCCAGATTCATATGATGAGGAGAATCGACGATCCGGTGGTCCGAATGATTTCAGGTATACTCGTAATTTTATTTCAACTTGTGTGTACCTTTTGATGCTGGTACACCGCATTCATTCAATTTCGAATCATGCTTGAATAGACTTATTTCGGGATAGTTCTATTGCTTGTGGACCTCATACCATCGGTCTACCTGGCGATGGAAGAATTTTCGGAGTCATACCGAATTAAGCTTAATGACCGCGATTGGTTGATGGATCTAATCGTGGTGAACTTATCTTAGGACGATGTAATTTTCGGTATTAGTTGGTTTGATCGTCTTGATACTATCCTCAGTGTTTGTTAGCGTTTGGTCGCTATCTTTCCGTCGTTGGTTGTCGAATGTGTGTTTCAGGGAGGTAATCCCCGTTGTTCCAGAAGAAGTATTATTATGACGAAAGCAGAGAAATTCCGCAATCGAACTATTCAATCATTCATTGTATCATTCTCATCGATTGGCCTTTCTAAGGCAATCGAGTTATTCAATCATTCCTTGTCCATCGATTGGCTTTTCTAAGACAATCGAGTCATTCAATCATTCATTGTATCATTTCCATCGATTGGCTTTTCTAAGACAATCGAGTCATTCAATCATTCATTGTATCATTTCCATCGATTGGCCTTTCTAAGACAATCGAGTCATTCAATCATTCATTGTATCATTTTCATCGATTAGCCTTTCAAAGGCAATCGAGTTATTCAAACATTCATTGTATCATCTTCATCGATTGGCCTTTCTAAGGCAATCGAGTTGTTCAATCATTATTGGTATCTCTTTTTATCGATTGACCATTCTAGGGCAATCGAAATGTTCAATCATTCGTGATATCATTGTCATCGATTGACGATGTATTTCCAGACGAGTTATCTGGTTGCCTTCACATAGAGTAGGGGAATTCAGGAGTGAGTGGGAGCCGGTACGTCCCCTTTATCGAAGGCACCGTATCGGATGGCCCCGACTGAATGCGGGAGTTGAAGATTCAACTTGAGGAGTAGTTCGAGAAAGGTTATCTCCGACCGATTGCATCCGTGAGGAGCACCGGTGTGATCTGTCAAGGAGAAGGATGGCTCGTCTCGTGTATGTATTAATTACCGGGAGTTGAACAGGTGATGATCAAGAGTAGTATCCCTTACCCCGTATTGATGATCTTTTAGATCAACTTGGGAGCCTCAATATTTTCCAGATCGACTTAAGATCCGGATATCACCGCCATGGATTCGAGAGTCGGATATCGCGAGGACAGCATTTCGTACACGCTATGGTCATTATGAGTTCGTAGTTATGCCGTTCGGGCTAACTATTGCACCTGCGGTATTCATGGAGTTAATGAATCGGGTTTTCATCGACTTTTTGGATCAGTTTGTTGTTGTCTTCATCGACGACATTTTGATTTATTCTCGTAGCCGAGAGGAACACGAGGTTCATCTTCATCAGGTTCTCGACGTGTTGAGACGAGAGCAACTTTATGGAAAGGTTTCCAAATGTGAGTTCTGGAGGTCCGAAGTGACTTTCTCGGGCATGTAATTTCATCTGACAGAGTTCGTGTCGACCCTCAGAAGACGGAGATATCCAAGATTGGCAACCTCCAAAAGATATTAAGTAAATCCAATGTTTCCTCGGATTAGCTGGTTAATTATCCAACCCACGGCCGGAGCTAGCAACCGTGGTTTTCATGTTGGAAATTTGGCGTCGTTACCTTTATGGCATCACCTGTCAGATCTTCACCAATCACAAGAGTTGAAGTATATATTTACTCACAAGAAGTTAAATATGCGACCGAGGTGGTGGTTGGAACTAATCAAAGATTTTGATATCGAGATCCTTTACCACCCGGGCAAGGCGAACGTTGACGCCGACGCCTTGAGTCGTAAGTCCGTTCAAGAGCAGATGCTTGCTCGTTTAACAGTTCAGAAGGAGCTTCAGTAGGAATTCCTTAGACCCGAGATCGAGGTCTGGCTTCAGCGAGTTCAGGGACAGCTTTGTATGTTAGAGATTTCATCATCTCTTGAGGATGCAATCAGGGAGAATCAGGGTTCAGACCCAGCATTGTTGTGCATTCTTGAGGATGTGGCTCAGGGGAAAGCCCCTGGATTCGTGATCCACGAGGATGGACTTTTGAGATTTAAGAATCGGATGTGTGTACCGGCGAATGATGAGTCGAAAAACTCGATTTTGAGAGAAGCTCATGCTACCCCTTATTCTGTTCATCCGGGGTCTAGCAAGATGTATAAGGACTTGAAACAAAATTACTGGTGGAGTAATATGAAGCGAGAAGTCGCAGAATTTGTTTCGAGATGCTTAACCTGTCAACAAGTCAAGATGGAACATCAGCGACCGGCGGGTATGCTGAAACCTCTCCCTATTCCGGAGTGGAAGTGGGAAGACATTTCTATGGATTTCATCACGAGTTTTCCGACGAGTCGTCGTGGCATGAATGCGATCTGGGTGATTGCGGACTGCTTTACTAATTTAGCTCATTTCCTTGAAATCAAGGATATGTGGAGTCCCAAGAGACTGGCCCAGTTGTTCATCAAGGAGATAGTGAGACTTCACGGTGCCCCTAAGAGTATCGTTTCTGATCGTGATGGACGATTCATGTCTCATGTGGGAAATCAGTTCATCGTGATATGGGAACTCAGCTTAATCTCAGTACTGCCTTTCATCCTCAGTCCGACGGACAATCAGAGAGAACTATTCAGACATTAGAGGACATGTTGAGGGCATGCGTCCTCGATTGGAAGGACGATTGGGAAGCCCAACTACCACTGATCGAGTTCACATATAATAATAGTTGGCATGCCTCCATTAAGATGGCACCTTACGAGGCCTTGTACGGTCGTCATTGTCGATATCCTTTGTGTTGGGATGACTTGTCAGAATCAATCGGCACCGAGCCCGATATGCTTATTAGCCGCCCGTGAGAAGGTAGCTTTGATCAGGAGTTGTTGTTGACCACTCGGAGTTGACAGAAATCATATGCAGATAATCGTCGTCGACCACTAGAGTTCGAGACGGGTGACCACGTGTTGTTCAAGGTATCCCCGAGTCGTGGTATCTTCCGTTTTGGGAAGAGGGGTAAGTTGAGTCCGAGATTTATTGGACCGTTTGAGATTTTGGATCGAGTAGGCAAGTTAACTTACCGATTGGCTTTACCTCCGGCGTTGAGCCGAATTCATAATGTGTTTCACGTCTCTCAGTTGCGGAAGTATGTTGCCGACCCGAGTCACATACTTCAGTTCGACGAAATCGAGATCACCGACGACCATTCATATGAGGAGCGTCCTATACGAGTCTTAGAGCGACAAATCAAACAGTTGAGAAATAAGACGATTCCTTTGGTCAAGATTCAGTGGTCTAGACACGGAGTCGAAGAGGCTACTTGGGAAACCGAGGATAGTATGCGGGAGAGTTATCCCGAGTTGTTTGACCCTTAGTTTCGGGGACGAAACTCTTTTAAGGGGGGGTGTATGTAATACCCGGTTGTAATTCAGTCATTATCATTCAGTAATTTCATTCGTTGATTGTCACTCAGTGGATTTTCACTCATTTATAATCATTCATCAATCATGTTCATTCACCCGTGTTCACCGTTCGGAGAAACTTCGAGTTGTGTATCGTTATTGTCCATTGTTTCAACTTTCCACATATGAGTTAGACTTTGTTAGATCACCATTAATTTTTGGTAACTCCAAAAATTCTGAATCCTTGCAATATTATAGAGCATCGAGTTAGCTTTCCAATGGTTCAAACGGTGAGTCAATCGGAGTCGGGACGAGAGAGTTATGGTAGTTTTAGCTCACCCGCTCATTTTTATAGTTATTGGCCGATCACTGCCGACCGAACTCGGCCGTGTCGTCCGACACGGCCCGTGCTGTACTCGTCCGGAAATGCCGGGTCTCGCCACGTGACTCGACCGTGTCGCAGCACGGCCGAGTCGAACTCTTCCGGATAAGCTGTAACCGATCGCTTGACGCCCGACCGTGTTCCAGGACACGGTCGAGTCATGCCGAGTCGCTGTCGGACGGGTCACTATCGGAAGGCCCCTCCGCGCCGCGACCGTGTCAAGCGGACACGGTCGAGTCCCTGCCGGCCAGTTGCGCACCGCGACCGTGCCGATCGGCACGGGCCGTGTCCGGCAGGGCAGTCAACCCCTTTAAATTCGTTTTTTTTGCATTTCAGCCCATTCCTTCCATTTTTTTCCACCTTCATACGAGAGAGAGAGGCTTGAGGGAGAAGATTCTCTTCACCTATCACTTGAGTGTGGTTTTTAATCATTTTCATTCGGTTGTGAAGCTTGGATACTAGATTAAACTCGTGTTCTTCGGATCGAAGTGGTTGGATCTTCAAGAGGTAATTTCTTCAACACCTTGGATTTCGATTCTATGTTGAGATATGATGTTTTGGACGTTATAATCATGTTATATGAAGGGATATGTATATGATTATGAGTTTATATAAGGATTCATTGGATTATTGAGGGATTATTCAAGAACACTTTGAATATCGAGTTGAAATTGGGGGTTTTCGTTTAATTGTCGTTATAATCACGTTTTCGGATATTCATTTTGGATTATTGATCATTTGGAAGATGTTTGATGGTTTGAAACACTTCTTGGAGGATTTGATATTGGTATATTGAGATTTGATTGTAAACAATCGGAGTTTGGCCACAACGTATTCGATATAATGCCCTAATGAACTTAGTTTAATCGTATCGACGTTTTGAGTTCGTTATATTCATGTTTGATTCGTATATTGAATGGGTTGTTGGATATTGTATAATTCAAGGTTGTTCGAGCGATCGATATCTCAATTAGGACGTCTTTCGTGGAAGGATAATTATTACCGGTGTTGTGTAAGTTAATTCTTACTCGGTTAAAAGGATATTCATCCCTTTTGTTGTTGTTCATTCATAATCATAACTCATTCATCATTATATTAACTGTATCAAAACTTGTTGTTGTCAATTAATCACTTCAGTCATAAGGAACGACGGTTCCAATCTTTTCATTGAGCTGTCATATATTTCATTACCATTCCACCTCGGTGAGTCATTATTCATTTTCGATGTCACTTTTGTTATATCGTGGCATTCCGGGTCATACTGGCGTGCCGGTTGGTATGTGTTGGATTTTCATGTCGGGCACGTTTAAGTCGTGTGTTGGTTGTTGGCCTCACATTGGACTGTGCACACGAGTCATATTGTCTCGTGAGACTGATTAGGTACAAGACCACACGGGTATTCGATCGATACTCATTGGTGGCTTGTGCACGGACACATTTCCATCCCGGGCGTAGTGTGGCGCCACCCTTTGAGTCGTACTGTTAGTTGATTCATATAGCATGTTTGATTGCGTATGTTTCGACAGGATATTTCATAACTTCAGATATATTCATGATTGTGTATTTTCAACCCTTGAGGATTGTTGTTCTTTGTAACTGACCCCGTTTGGGGATTTTGTTTTTCAGGTCTTGGCATGAATACAATCTGGGTGATTGTGGACCGCTTAACTAAATCAGCTCATTTCCATGAGATTAAGGATACGTGGGGTCCCGAGAGACTTGCCCAGTTGTTTATCAAAGAGATAGTGAGATTGCACGGTACTCCTAAAAGTATCGTTTCCGATCATGACGGACGATTCGTGTCTCATTTTTGGGAATCAGTTCATCTTGCTATGGGAACTCAGCTTAATCTCAGTACAGCTTTTCATCCTCAGTCCGACGGATAATTAGAGAGGATTATTCAGACTTTGGAGGACATGTTGAGGGCATGTGTCCTCGATTGGAAAAATGATTGGGAAGCCCAACTACCGTTGATCGAGTTCACGTAAAATAATAGTTGGTATTCTTCGATTAAGATGGCACCTTACGAGGCCTTGTACGGTCGTTGTCGATCTCCTTTGTGTTGGGATGACTTATCAGAATCAATCGGCACCGAACCCGATATGCTTATAGCCGCCCGTGAGAAGGTAGCTTTGATCAGGAGTCGTTTGTTGACCTCTAAAAGTCGACAGAAATCTTTTGCAGATAACCGTCGTCGGCCATTAGAGTTCGAGACGGGTGACCATGTTTTGGTCAAGGTATCCCCGAGTCGTGGTATCTTCCGTTTTGGGAAGAGGGGGACGTTGAGTCCGAGATTCATTGGACCGTTTGAGATTTTGGATCGAGTAGGCGAGTTAGCTTATCGACTGGCCCTACCTCCGACGTTGAGCCAAATTCATAATGTTTTTCATGTCTCTCAGTTACGGAAGTATGTTGCCGACCCGAGTCACATACTTCAGTTCGACGAAATCGAGATCGCCGATGATCATTCCTATGAGAAGCGTCCTATACGAGTTTTAGAGCGGCGAATCAAACAGTTGAGGAACGAGACGATTTCTTTGGTTAAAATTCAGTGGTCTAGACACGGAGTCGAAGAGGCTACTTGGGAAACCGAGGATAGTATGCGGGAGAGTTATCCCGAGTTGTTTGCCCCTTAGTTTCGGGGACAAAACTCTTTTAAGGGGGGGTGTATGTAATACCCGGTTGTAATTCAGTCATTATCATTCAGTATTCATCATTCAGTAATTGTCACTCAGTAATTTTCACTCATTAATGATCATTCATCATTCATTTCATTCATTGTATTCACCGTTCGGAGTATATTGGTATCGCGTATCAGTTTTATTCATCATTCAACCCGGTTGGATAGTCGGGCCGAGCGTATCATCATTGTCATCTTCATTTTGGGCTGTGAGTGAGGAGTAGTGCACGCTACATACTCTCTTTAGCGCACGCTAATTGAGTATAGGTAGCGCACGCTACCACTCAGCATTAGCGCACGCTAATGTTGTCCTGGATGCAGTCCAGAAGGCACTGGACTGCAGGTAAGTTATAAGTAGCGCACGCTATGAATGGTAAGTACCGCGCGCTAGTGGTTTGTAGTAGCACACGCTAATATTTGGTGTAGCGCGCGCTAGGGTCGGACAGGCAGAGTCCAGTGGGTACTGGACTGAATTGGACTAATTCATAGCGCACGCTATGAGTGGTTTTTGGCGTACGCAAACGGTGTAGTAGCACACGGTAAATGTTGAATGTAGCGTACGCTACCGAGAGCGGATAAGAGAACAGTAGGTTCTGGACTCCAGTACTGGGCATCAATAATTCGTTAGCGCACGCTAACCGTTGGTGTTAACGCACGCTAATTAAATGGTTGTAGCCCACGCTACAAAAGGTACGTAGCGCACGCTACCGTTACGAACAGAGGGTACTGGACTACAAAGCAAACCCGTTAGCGCACGCTACGCACCGCCTATAAGGAAAAGAAAACAAGATGTGAGGAAACGAGATCGAAAATTAATAATAAAAGTAAACTACCTAAAGTAACAATCTCTTCTTTTTCGAATTATTCCCTTAAATTTTCTATCAATTCCCCGGCAACGGCGCCAAAAATTGATCGCTTGGATTCGCGTAGTATGGTTTTCAAATCCGATCAATTTTAAAATTTGTAAAACCTCGGAGTATTTCCAAGGTGTCGAACCCAAGGGAATTGATGTGTCGAAAATAAAGGAATTAACTCTACTCAAAATTTGATTGCTATTTAGGAATCCGAAAATTGTTTTGATTCTAATTAACTAATTTTAAAAATCGAAGAACAAAAATTAAATAAAAGATGAAATATCTAAATTAAGCAAATAAAGCAAATTAGCAAGATAAAATCACAAGTCGAAAGGTAATTGATCCTAGGGTAGTATCATCTAATTGAGTTCACAATTCGCTCACTTGATTCCTTCTCCCCAAAATTTAATTCAATCCTAGAAATAATCACTCTCGATCTAGAATTCTGTCAAGGCAACCTAGAAAGATAGTTAATTAAAACCCTTTTCGCCAGTGGCTCAAAGAATTAAAATCACTTAAAAGCACCAACTTATTTATCTATGATTTATCTTTCTCCGCTAGGTCTCAAGATAAAATCATATTGTGTGTCAAGTATTTCCACTAATCAATTACTCCTTCCGGACAAAATCAATTAGCTAACATGCATCGATTAAGGGCCCTTTAATCTAACATGAGATTTAACACAACTTGAACACAAGCCTAGGATGAAAGGTCAAAAGGTAATCAAAGGAACATCATGTGAACATCAATTAAAATTACCAACCCTAGAATCAATCAATGAATTAGCCAGACATACTTGAAATTAAACAAGAACTAGCTGAAGAATGCATATTATTAATATAAAAAGAGAGATTACAACCCGTACGTATGAACTCCGAGTCTTCAATAATAATTCTCCTCCAAAAAGTTCTTGAATCAAAGGAATAAATCTTGCTAAAAAGTGTAAAAATCTGCTTAATATGATAAAAGAGTGATAAAGGCTGATGGAAGATAGATAAAGATCCTCAAACTAGGTCTAGAATGAGGTTTATATAGCCTAAGGGGGTTACAATCCCGATTAGCCCTAATCTAGGAAATAAATAATATCCAAAAGAGTCAAAATCCGTCCAAAAACGAGAGCCCGCTGGGAAGCCTTTCGGCCTGGCCTATCGGCCGACAGGCTGGCCGATAGGCTGTTCGTCAATTTCTTCACTCGATAGGCAGGAGCTCCTTTCGGACGGCCCTATCGGCCGATAGGCTGGCCGATAGGGTCTTCTGTTTGGCGCAAAAATCCGTTTCTTCGTCCGTTTGACTCGACTCTCGGTCCTTTGTCTCGTTTTGGGTCCTTTTGGCTCTAAAAACCTGCAAACACACTAAAACCAACCCAAACGCGTAATACGGCTCGACTAATCATAAATAAGCCAAATACGAGCACATTAATCACGAAACGAGATAAAAACCTAGTATAAAATCCTAGAAATAAGTGGTAAAATTACCACTTATCAAACCCCCCCAAACTTAAGCCTTGTTCGTCCGAACAACAAAAAGAAAAGAAAAAGAAAATCGTGAATCATCGTGCAACTCATAGTGTTCAACCTAATCAATACTACCTGTAATTCTCTCTAAATAATCCGAGTGTCGTAAAAGCGAGCCGCACTCGAATAATGATTCCACAAAGTAGTCAAGTTCACCCTAATCATTCGCTCATGAAGAAAATCCACTCAAAGATTAACAAAACGTGAGTTAAATCGACCGTCAATATGAAAGGCCAAAATAAACAAGCTAGTTCGCCTGCTACACGCCGAGTGGCACATTTTTCACGAGTTTCATAACAAATAAACCTCGGTCAAGATTCCCTTATATATATGTTCACGAATTTAATTCGAGTTGACCACTAGGTTAGGATCTCGGGATGTTTCATCGGGTAATCCTAGGTGGAACTTCCATTCTCATGTATTAGGAAACCGTTTGACGTAAAAGACACTCATGGGGCACATGGATGCTTCTAGTTACTAAGTTCCCGTCTACAGCGGAGAAACAACTCGAATATATAATTTCCGCATGTCCGAATCAAGGTCGCCGTTTTACGCGAGAGTAAGCAATGGTCACGCGAATACCCCGGTTACTAGGTTCCCTATCATTGGCACATGTGAAATATCTAAATCACTAGTCTAATCAGAGTCGTCGTTTTACGCGAGGGTAAACAACGGGTCACGCGAATGCCCCCGGTTACTAGACTTCCCTTCATAGAACAACATTATCTCAACTTTTGGGAAAAACTGACCGACTCTAAACTCTATCTAAGTGCCAACACGACTGACGAAACAGTACGACTCACTATCCGGAAGATGTAACCAAACGTATTGACGGTGATTTTAAAACAAGTATGTATCGTCTCTTATCTGCCAAGACCTCTACAATCACGAAAAATTTTGGACCTAAATAAATACTATGCAAAACAGAAATAACTGACTACAACTCGACTAAAACTCGACCGTTTCTTCAGAGAGAAAAACAGTGTCGTAACATCGGTATCACACAATTAGAAGCACGAAAAATTCACTAATAAAGAAAAACTAAGACAAGCAAGGCTATCTAAAAACAAACAACGAAAAGCAAATAAAAGCAAACACGAAATCTAAAAAAAAAACTACTACGACCAAAAAATTAAAAAAAAAAAAACTAGCAAACACACCGAACGAAAATGAATAAAAAAAATCTAAAAACTAAGCAACCAAAAGCCAAAACCATGCAACACCAAAATGATAAGCACAAATAAACACAACGGGCACCAACACAAGCAAATAAAGATACAAGGCAAACACGGTACTCACACGTAAAGAAATTAACAAAGCCGCACTTCTTCCCCCCCCCAAACTTATTTCGCATCCCAAAGGAGGAATAAGTTTGAAAAGAGAAAGGAGTGGCTTTGTTAATGGAGTACCTGATCACTGTGGCGGAAATGGCGGGTTTGTCGGCGAGCTCGGATCATAGCGGGCATGTGAATCGGGGAAAGGAGCAAAGTGGTACATCTCATGTAGCATTCGGTGGTAGTGGTCCTCGTGTGCCCACCTATCTTCCTGTCTCTTCCTCTCTTGCTCCCTCCAAGCAATCTCCTCTAGTCGCCACACTCTGTCCTCCTCGGCGCGTCTCTCCACGAGCTCGTACAACTCATTGACCCGAGTGGCAACAACACCCACCCGAGTCTCAACCTCGCCCAACCGAGTTCCCAAAGAACCAAACTCGGCTGTCAAAGAACGCATACTCGCCAAGTGATAATTATCTTGCGCTTGCATACTCTCGTCGTGCATCTCTCTCTCTCTCTCAAAAAATCTCGTCTCAAAAGCATCAAAATCTGGAGCTCTCATCTGGAAACTAGTACCTCCACCGGCGGGAATCTCGTCACGGCTACCCCCCTCGGGTATATCATCCATCTCCTCCTCGGCTCCCTCCAAGAACGGCTCATCAATGGTCACCTCCCGGCGTTGCCTCTTACGAGGCGCATCTAACGGTCGGATAAGTGCCACATGAGCCGCGGAGCTCATACTCCACCTCGCATATACATCGGGCGCGTCGCCCATCACCGAAGTCAAGGTCGGAGAGGGGAGTCGGAAGAGGGACACGGTTTTGTTCCGACCGTGCAATTTCCAGTCGAACCCCTCGGTGAAGGCAAGCATCTCCTGCCTCTGCAGTGTCGGTTTATCCAAATAGATGTCTCGGGACACCGGCTCTCCTCTAATGTGCACCCCAAGATGCTCCGCGATAGGGGTCACGAACGCCCCAATACCAATCCTCTGCTTCCCGGTCAGCCGGGCTTGTTTCTCCATGTGCTCGATCAGAAAACATCCGGCGTGCTTCCGTGTACCGTTCAAGGCCGACCATAAAAGATGAAGATCCGTGGACAAGCACGTCCCCGAGTCGGTTCGGCTCAAAATCGTCGATGAATAAAGCGGTGGACATATCGAGAACCGGGTTCCCGATCGAGGAGGCTTTGGCATATGTCGGATTATAAATAAGAAGCGTCTCCTCCTCGCGGAAATCATCTTGGACCACGGCTCTAAGTTTTCTTTGGCATGATCGCCTGCTGAATGATCCGTCCTCGGCCCCGTTGATAATGGCATTAACTTCATCGGCCGAGAGCTCCCTTTCTATGTTGTCGAGATTGAAGCGAATAGAAGCCGAGTCCCGTTCTCTCTAAAAACCTCAAGTGTGGACGAAACTCCACGGTGAGCACGTGGTAAGCGAGGTAGTTCGCCCGAAAGATTTGCTCAAACCCGCACCGCCTCGCTAGTAGCACAATATCATCGTAAACACCCATACCCCGGCCGTCTCCTCATGCGTAAATCGGCAATGCTTGTGTGACATGCCGATAAGGTGCGACCACCTTCTTTTAGACTCTGGTCCGGTCAATCTCGGCTTGAACTTCTTCGGTCGAGTGCGGTAGGGATCGGAATAGCCGGCACTACCTTCATCGAGCCTTTTCCTTTTCGTGGTTGCCTTAGATTTTCCGGCCGTACTCGGATTCGACTTCTTGCTTTGCTTTCCCATTTCAAAGTTCCTACAAAACAAACATCCAATCAAAATCCAATAAGCACTCATAATACACACACTCTACGAACATCGAGATAATCCAATAATCCCATATACTACGAACAATAAATCACTCAACCGCCCCCAGACTGAGTCTCCCCTTGTCATATTCAAAGTATCAAAATCACAACCCAGAATAACAAAACAACACACTATGATCATATTAGGGCAAATTCTCTCCATTCCAATCTAATTCATCAACAATTCAACTCACATCAATCCCAATTAACAATTTAATTCAACAAATTTACCCCAATTTCAACAATTTCAAAATTAGGGTTCTTCCAATTTGGGGTTTTTTCAAAATTGTTCAATTTCATCAAATAATCCCCAATTAGAAGTACCCATGAACAATTAAGCATAGATAACATGATTCCCTCAAGATTCTATCAACAATCGGGCATAAAATTCAAAGAACATCAAAGTTTAGCAAAAGCCCCAAAAAGTGGATCCCCAATTCGATTTACATCAAAACTCCAAAAAGAATCCACAAAGTACTTCAAAACATGTATAGAATTGAAAAACAAGAAGATTAAGAGTCGAAACTACGTACCTTGATCGAGTTTGAAGGAAGAAAAGTAGAAAAATTCGCCCCTTTCTCTTATGTTCTATCGGCCGAGAGAGTGCAAGTGTGTGAGAAAATCGGGTGTGAAGTGTTTAAAAGGGGTATAAAATAACCGGTCGAAGTGGATCTCGGCGGTAAGTTCCTATCGGCCAGCCTATCGGCCGATAGCCGGGTCGATAGGAGCTTCGTCTCTTACATACCTTTATATCGGGTGGTATATCGGTCGATAGGCATACCCTATCGACCACCGCTTGTAATCAATAAAAATTTGTTTATTTTCTCACTTATCGGCCGGGCCTATCGGCCGATAGGCTCGGTCGATAGGATTTTCTGCCTCAAAAATTTTTTCAGCTCGTTCTTCTTCACATACTTGGTCCCGTTTTTGCTTGGATATGGCGATGAAAGACCTGCAGGTATTCAAAACTCGGCATGCATGGATTAGAACTTAACAAAAACTAACAAAGCTACTACGAAATTAGAAACTACAAAAATCACGCAAACGAAAAATCGAAAATAAATGAGTAAAACGAACTAATATACATACATACGTTGGGTTACCTCCCAACAAGTGCTACGTTTAACGTCTTTAGCTAGACGATACCTCATTCATTCCGGGTCTTCAGTGACAACTCCCCCTTGAACGGGTTTGTTTATATCAAGATAGCACACGCTCCTCTCATTAGGTCGAGACTCGTTCGCCTCCAACATTCGAACATACTTCGGCAAATCCTCGGAAATTTCATCAACCTCAGAATGTGAGTAAATGGAGTGTGAAATACAATGCTCCAACAAGTCGGTCGGGGGCGGCATAATAGACTCAATTTCAAAACATTCCTCGGGCGCATCGTCGGGCTTCTTCATCGCGTCATAGATGGAAATTTTCAGATTTTGATCGTTAACCCGGAAAGTAAGATCGCCCTCCTGGACGTCTATAAGTGCTCTCCCCGTTGCTAGAAACGGTCTCCCAAAGATCAATGGTTGATTTTCGTCCTCGGGCATGTCAAGAACTACGAAATCGGCCGGGAAGACCAAGTGTTGGACTCTAACGAGCACATCCTCCACAATTCCCCTCGGATAAGTGATCGACCGGTCCGCCATGAGTAGAGAAATGGTAGTCGGCTTCATCTCCCCAATCTTCAACCTCTTAAAGATGGATAGAGGCATAAGATTGATGCTTGCCCCGAGATCACACAACCCATTACGGAACGTTTGGTCGCCAATCATGCATGTCAAAGTAAACGTCCCGGATCCTTCGCTTGAGTGGGAGCTTGTTTTGAATGATAGCGCTACACTCCTCTGTCATATTTATTGTTTCAAACTTCCTCAATTTCCTCTTGCTTGCCACAGCGTCTTTCAAGAATTTCACGTAGCTGGCATGTCTCTCAAAGCGTCTAGAAGTGGAATGTTGATATTCACCTTTGAAACATGTCGATAAATTGTTGGAGCTTTTCATCATATCTCGACTTGGCCAAACGCTGTGGAAATGGAGCTTTTTCTCAAAATTCTTCACATTCGCATCTCTAGGGACCTTTCGGCCGATATGTGGGTCGATAGGCTTCACCGCGGCATCTTTGTATGGGTATCGGTTGGCCATGTCGGCCGATAGCCGGCCGATAGGTTCTCCGTATTCCATCTTCTTTCGTTTCCGCTCCCGCTTTCTAATACCTCCTCGTTTCTGCATTCCTTAACTCCAGCCCCATGATTATCGTACTTTGTCCCACTCCGAAGCTCGATTGCGTTGCATTGTTGAGTCTTCGGGTTGGTCTCGTGTCGCTCGGAAAATGGCCCGCTTGTGAAATCCGGCAGGCGTTCGCCATTTGACTCATTTGGGTCTCCACCATCGACATCCGCTTTGTCAAGGCTATCACCGAGTTTCCAATAGATGTCACACTATGCTCGAGAGCTCCGAACCTCTTGTCTACTTTATAAATAAAATCTTTTGGCTCGCCTCCAACCGTTCCAAAGATCTCTTCCATAGGTGTCTTAGCAATCGGCTCTTGAATAACCCCATTTTTCACGTTAAATCCGGTGGTGGCCGGAGAGCATTGCTCGGATTGGCATAGGAGAAATTAGGGTGGTTTCGATTGTTCGGATAAGAGTTCCCCCAATTTCCCCTTGCCGGAAGTTTCCTCCTTGCATGTAGTTCACATCCTCCTTAATCGCAATCGGCTCGTTTAACTCTTCAAAACCGAATTGACTCCCAAAGTATTCTTTCTTAGCATCTCGAGCTCTTTTTGTTGTTTTTCAAATTTTGCCTTTAAATCACCGTAGGCGTCCTCGTCACCGGATGGAACCTTTCTTCTCGTCATCTTCCTATCGGTCACCTCCTCATAATCATTGTTTACCGCTAGCTCAATGAGATTTTTGGCCTCTTCATAATCGTTAGCTAGAAATCCCCCTTTCGATGAATAGTCCAACTCTCTTCTAGCCTTCCTCGTCAAACCCCGATAAAACCGAATATAGATCTCCTCTTTGTCAATTCCATGCTGCGGGCATTTGCGAAGTAGCTTCTTAAATCGGATCCATGCCTCGTATAAGTATTCATCCTCATATTGCTCGAATTGCAAGATATCGTTGATTTGTTTTTGCACCTTCGAGGGAGGATAGAATTGTGCTAAGAACAGCCGAGTCATCTCTCTCCAAGTACCAATTTCCTTCCGATCTAAGCTCTTGTACCAATCTAGTGCATCGTCTTCTAAAGAAAATCGGAATAGGCGGAGCTTAATGACATCCGGAGGCACTCCGTTTTGCTTGATAGTGGCACATATGTCCAAAAACGACTCAAGGTGAGCGTTTGGATCTTCATTAACTCCCCCTCCGTATGTTTGAGACTTCACTGTAGCAATGAGGGATGGCTTAAGCTCGAAATTGTTGGCATCAATCTTTCCCCAACCTCCTTCTTGATAATCGTCCAGCTTAGGTCGAAAGCGGGCATTCAAAGGGATCTTCTCGGGACGAGCGAGTTCTCGTGGTTGGTCAACAATGCCGGCCATGGTATCAACGAAAGGTATAGAAAGAGTCTCGGTTCTCGCTTCTTGCTTCTTCTTCCTCAAAGACTTCTCGATTTCCGGATCCAAAGGAAATAAGTTCTTTCCTTGGGATCTCGTGATCATGCACCGCCTACAAGGAAAAGAAAACAAGATGTGAGGAAACGAGATCGAAAATTAATAATAAAAGTAAACTACCTAAAGTAACAATCTCTTCTTTTTCGAATTATTCCCTTAAATTTTCTATCAATTCCCCGGCAACGGCGCCAAAAATTGATCGCTTGGATTCGCGTAGTATGGTTTTCAAATCCGATCAATTTTAAAATTTGTAAAACCTCGGAGTATTTCCAAGGTGTCGAACCCAAGGGAATTGATGTGTCGAAAATAAAGGAATTAACTCTACTCAAAATTTGACTGCTATTTAGGAATCCGAAAAATTGTTTTGATTCTAATTAACTAATTTTAAAAATCGAAGAACAAAAATTAAATAAAAGATGAAATATCTAAATTAAGCAAATAAAGCAAATTAGCAAGATAAAATCACAAGTCGAAAGGTAATTGATCCTAGGGTAGTATCATCTAATTGAGTTCACACAATTCGTTCACTTGATTCCTTCTCCCCAAAATTTAATTCAATCCTAGAAATAATCACTCGGTCGATCTAGAATTCCTGTCAAGGCAACCTAGAAAGATAGTTAATTAAAACCCTTTTCCCCGCCAGGGCTCAAAGAATTAAAATCACTTAAAAAGCACCAACTTATTTATCTATGATTTATCTTTCTCCGCTAGGTCTCAAGATAAAATCATATTGTGTCAAGTATTTCCACTAATCAATTACTCCTTCCGGACAAAATCAATTAGCTAACATGCATCGATTAAGGGCCCTTTAATCTAACATGAGATTTAACACAACTTGAACACAAGCCTAGGATGAAAGGTCAAAAGGTAATCAAAGGAACATCATGTGAACATCAATTAAAATTACCAACCCTAGAATCAATCAATGAATTAGCCAGACATACTTGAAATTAAACAAGAACTAGCTGAAGAATGCATATTATTAATATAAAAAGAGAGATTACAACCCGTACGTATGAACTCCGAGTCTTCAATAATAATTCTCCTCCAAAAAGTTCTTGAATCAAAGGAATAAATCTTGCTAAAAAGTGTAAAAATCTGCTTAATATGATAAAAGAGTGATAAAGGCTGATGGAAGATAGATAAAGATCCTCAAACTAGGTCTAGAATGAGGTTTATATAGCCTAAGGGGGTTACAATCCCGATTAGCCCTAATCTAGGAAATAAATAATATCCAAAAGAGTCAAAATCCGTCCAAAAACGAGAGCCCGCTGGGAAGCCTTTTGCCCGCCTATCGGCCGATAGCCGGCCGATAGGCTTTTCGTCAATTTCTTCACTCGATAGGCAGGAGCTCCTTTGACGGCCCTATCGGCCGATAGCCGGCCTATGTGGTCTTCTGTTTGGCGCAAAAATCCGTTTCTTCGTCCGTTTGACTCGACTCTCGGTCCTTTGTCTCGTTTTGGGTCCTTTTGGCTCTAAAAACCTGCAAACACACTAAAACCAACCCAAACGCGTAATACGGCTCGACTAATCATAAATAAGCCAAATACGAGCACATTAATCACGAAACGAGATAAAAACCTAGTATAAAATCCTAGAAATAAGTGGTAAAATTACCACTTATCAGTAATCATGTTTGATTCGCATATTGAGCATTGTTGGTAATTGTCATTCAAGGTTGTTCGAGCGACCGACATCTCATTGTAGGACATTTGTTCGAGGAAGGACATTGTTCACCGATGTTGTGTAAGTTAATTCTTACTCGGTTAAAAGGATATTCATTCCTTTCGTTGTTGTTCATTCATAATTATAGTTCATTCATAATGTATTAACCGTATTGAGACTTGTAATTGTCAATGAATCACTTCAGTCACGAGGAACGACGGTTCCAATCATTTCATTGAGCTATCATTCATTTCACTATCATTTCACCTCGGTGAGTCATCATTGATTTTTATGTCACTTTATTATCTCGTGGCATTCCAGGTCATACTGGCGTGCCGGTTGGTATGTGTAGGATTTTCATGTCGGGCACATTTAAGTCGTGTGTTGGCTGTTGGCCTCACATTGGACTGTGCACACGAGTCGATTGCTTCGTGAGACTGATTAGGTACAAGACCACACGTGTATTCGATCGATACTCGTTGGTGGCTTGTGCACAGACACATATCCATCCCGGGCGTAGTGTGGCGCCACCCTTTGAGCCATACCGTTAGTTGATTCATACAGCATGTTTGATTGCGTATGTTTTCAACAGGATTGAGTTATAATCTGACCGATTAACATTTGATCGCATGTGTGCGATGGTTTGAGATTTTGATTGAACTTGTGGTTTATACAGTATATATGATTGTGTTTATTCAACTCTTGAGGATTGTTGTTCTGTGTAACTGTCCCCGTTGGGGGATTTTGTTTTCAGGTCATGGCAAGGCAAAAGCACGGGAATAGAACGTTGTCGGCGAGGAGTCCCAGTGATACTAGTAGGGGGCCCCAGTCCGTTTCAGTTATTCATGTCTTTTCATCTTTATTTCCGCTGCAGATTTCCGTTTGGATATTCATTTTCATTTAATGTTGTATATTTTATCTTCACATAAAATATACATGTATTCAGTATTCTTCCTGGGTGTATTATACTTAGACACCTCATCGGAGTACTTGGTAATATGATGTGGTTCGGTACTACATTTACGTTGTATTTCATTCATTTTCACTCGCTTGGTGGGTCCCAGTCGAGGGTCCACGACACTGTAATATCCGCCTAGTTTGGGGTTTTACAATAACTTGATCGGGACATTTAAAAGAAGGGTTTATATGTATACTGGTATTCACGACAGAATGGTTCTTGAATGATCCCAATCATTCGTTCTCAGTTGGGGTACGGACGGTGTAGGCCGCCAGGCTGGCTAGATGGTGCTACTACTCTTTGGTTCCTCCCATTGCTGACTGAGACGAACCTACCGAGTCGCGCAATAGGATTGACGACGGAATGAATCAAGCTTATTCTCTCATTATTAATATTAGATATTGGATATCTAATTTATTGGACATTGGATGTCTAATTAAATTTGGGACATTGGATGTCTAAATCGATTTATTGTATAAATTGATTTACGGCCTAATGAATTAAATAAATTACTGGCTGATTAATTTAATTCATAAATATAATTATTTCTTGGAGAAATTAATTATATTATTATGTATTTGATATGTTTAATTAATTGGATTAATTAATCGATATAAATACATCGGAATGGAATCGGAATTTATCTGTTTGGACTCGCAGGAGTCCGAAACGGACTGAACTCCTCCTACCAATTATCATGGCCGCCGCCCCTACTTATATGCATGTGTGCCATGACTTGCTCCCAATCATGATGTTTGGAATCTCATGTATTGAGGGGACAAGTATCATGCATATGATAGTGTTGGGGATTTTATGTCATGAAATGAAAATAAAAGGAAGACTTGATCATCCCTCCACTTCACTTGATGCTACGGTTGGTGAGGAAAATAGAGAGAGAAGTTCTTCCTCTAAAGTCTTCTTCTTCTTCATTTCATTTTTCTTCTTGGTTGTTCTTGAAGAAAAATCAAGAAAATCAAAGAGAGATAGTGAGTTATACACTTGGAGTGTTATAATCACAATAGAACAAGCTTCTATAATCTTGTTCTAGCCGTATCCTTGGAGTATAACGAGATTTAGTCATTCCGGTCGTTTCTCCGGCGCGTGTCAAGTAGAGACGCGGTACTTTCGGCATTGGATCATCCAAGGACTTGGAGCGGATTGGATTCGTAGAGATCAATCTAAAGCTTAGGGAATTGCTCAAGAGAAGGAATCCATTTAATCAACGGACTACAAGGGTGAGTTTCTATATCCCTTGTGTTTTCGTTTATTATTCGTATATACGTAGCTCGATCGATCCTCGTAGGGATTCAGATCGAATTAATTTTTTTAGGGAATAGAATTTTTGCAGAAAATCATTTTTGCAGATAATTTTTTTAGGGAATAGAATTTTCGTTTTAACGCTTCCGCTGGGCCTTCGTTTTAGGCACCGAATCCCAACAGTGGTATCGGAGCGTAGGTCTTGCGATCGTATATACGCTATTGGCATTTGGAATGGTCGATTAGATGGTGAATGATTTGGAATCATTTTAGTCATAATCGTGGTATATGTTTTTCGTTTGTTATAGTTGTATTTTTCATAAGTCTATGTCTAAATATAAATCTTCTATTTCTTGGAAATATGATTTATATTGATGATATGAATGTTGAAAAATATAGATATTGGATATCCGGTTGAAAAACTAGCCCCGAATTGCCGTTGGACAGTCCGGGAGTGGTCCGGGAGTAGGCGGCTGCGGCCCAGGGCTTGGGGGCCGAGGCCCGGGGCTGCTGGGCAGCCCACCCTAAGTTTCTGTACTGTGGGCCGCGGCCCAGGGCTGCTGGGCAGCCCTACTGCTGCCCAATATCGTTTTCGTACCCGTTTCGGGCTTGTTTTCTTCGTGTATTTCTAAAAATGATTTCCCACATTTTAGATTGGATTTAATATGATTAAAATAATTTATGGTATTTCATTTTATAAGGGAAAATCGATTTATTGGAATACTTGTAATCGACCGAATTATTTGAACGTTTTTTTCATATTACCGATTATGTGAATCGATTGGATCAGTTCATATTGTTGATTGGATCAATGTATCTGTACGCTTCCATTTATATAGTATTTATTGGATGAATGCTTTTGAATGGGGATGTGGTTCGTGGACTTAGTTTTGAATCGTTCCTTTTATTCGATTGGGTTGTAAAGGCCGTTTTGGGCCTATTTATTTTACTAGAAATATTTGTATCTAGGATGCAATTTCAATGTAAAATTTATATGTAATGACGAAGACCGGAGGCAGATCCGTTTCGAGAAGACGAAGATTCAAGACGAAGACTTGTAATTAGATTACGGAGTTTTTGTTTTCTAGGAACGGTCCATGAACCACATGTTTGTAGCAACTAGGTTGTGAATGGTTTTTTCATATTGTATAAATGCCACAAACACGCTTAAAATGATTAATGTTCAAAGTGTAACGTTAATCGCGAAAATTCTCCCACAACAAATAATTAAGTTTATAAGGTTTCAGATTTTCCTTCCCTTCATCGATCTTTCGGGAAATTGAAATCCAAACCGGATGTGCTATGCTTCCGAGTTATCAGGGTAGTCGTTCGGGGAGGACGGATAAATTACCGGGAGCGCATTGGATGCCTTCGGTTGGAGCAAATTTTATCCCTAGAAACCTGATAGGTTGCCGGATAAGATTCAATTGTGAAACTGATTTGCGTCGATGGTATATACTTAACTTGTTCACGAACCATAGAAACCGTATAGGTTGAGGGGAGTGAACAAGGGGAAAAAGAAGATCGAATCATCCATTAGATGGGTTTGTGTTGGACACCACTTTATGAAAATTAATAGACTAGAAACCTATTCGGTTGCCCTCTATTAAGATTTATAAAGAACTCGATCACCACTATGAAGTAGTGCGACGGTACTTCCGGATTTCACATTAGAGTGTGTTGTTCCGATAAAAATAGTGGGAGCTGGGTAACAAAAATAGGAAAGACCTTAATTCTATACTCAGAACATAATTGAACAAGTCAGTGACACGTCTTTAGTGTAACTATCGCAAGTGCACGATATCGTATCAAGTAGTAAGTGGACTTTTTGAGTCCGGTTTATCGATCCCATGAGGAAGTTAGGTTATATATTGAATTATACATTATTTAACTATTTATTATAGAGATTTATATGATTGAAACACACAATGTAAGAGTTTGGTTTGACAATTACAAAGAAAATGCAATAATAGTTCTAAAATTCAAGGAAATAAAAGATTGCACTAATAATAGATTAATAAAAGATAAACTTCTCCAGCTTCAGGCTTCCTACTTTGTTCCAGATCCTGATTCACGGTACAAATATGAGAACTAGCACTAGAATCCAGTATCCAGGAAGTAGAAAATACAGTAGCAGAACAATTTGTTTCCAAAACTAAAAGTTCTGTACCTAAAGTGTCATGAAGAATCGGACAGTCTCTAGCCCAGTGGCCCAGCTCACCGCACGTTAGACAAGCATATTTATTCTTCTTACCTTTTGGAACCATAGCGGCCTTGCCCTTTCCTTTAAGGTCCTTAACTTGTGGTCCAGTCTGCTTCTTGGTCTTCTTCTTTTTATTCTTAGACTTCCGAAGTCCAGAATAAATCACAAGGGCAGACTCCTTCATGCGCGGAGTCTTCATTTGAGACTGAGCGGTCACCAGTTCGTTCATTAGCCCAGTTAAGTTACATACAATCTCATTGCAGTTGAAGTTCATAACAAACTGTGAGAAGGAATCATGGAGAGACTGAAGGATAAGGTCGGTTTGGAGAGAAGTATCCATTTTAAAATCAAGAGCCTCCAATCTCTCGATCATGGATATAATTTTGAGGACGTGTTCCCCAACCTTCTCACCTTCCTTCATCCTTGCACCGAACAATTGCTTGGATATCTCATATCTAGCAGTTCTGCTGTGCTTACCATAAAGCTCGATTAAGTGAGATAGAATCTGCCTAGCAGAAGTCATTTTCTCATGAGCTCTCTGAAGCTCATTAGACATGGAAGCCATCATATAAGCACGGACTTTCACGTCATCCTTAACCCACTTTTCGTGGTTTAAATCTCTTCCTGATTGGCTCTTGTCCGCACTGGAGGCGCCGGAATGTCTGTCTCCAAGAGGTATCCCAGTGCCTCTATACTAAGGACAATCATCAGATTGCGGAGCCAATCCACAAAGTTAGGTCCCATCAAGGTGTTCTTTCCGACTAGACTTGCGACTGGATTCATTGTCATATTGAGAGTTATGTCTTATCCATGGTTTGTATCGATATATTTCACCCATAATTGAGCTATTCCACTCGTTTCTGCTTAGAATTAATTAGCTTTTAATAATTTTATTATTTCTCAGATGAAGATGTAAATTTAGTCTTAATCAGATTGAATTACTGATTTACTCAAGAAATAACATGTGTATAAAATATTCTCTTTGTTGAATTTTTATGTATTCATGTTGTAGGGCTTTCCGAGACGAGTTCTGCAGTCTTTCCAGATTCAAAATCAGAGTTATATATCAAAAGTTATCATCCAAAGAAGATTTGGGGCAAAAAACGCAAAGTCTAGGAAATTCTGGGCTGAAAGCGTAACTCACAAAGCAACCAGTGTACAAAAAGCCGAAGCAATGTTACGGCCATAACATCTGAAAGTTACGGCAGTAAGACCTCAATGTTACGGCCGTAACATTTGCAAGTTACGGCCGTAACTCTTGAGAGATTATTGATCATTGTCTAATTTTTTATACTTTTGGTCTATTATTGAGGGGATGGCTGGCATTGATCCGATCTATTGTAATAATGCTGGAGTTTTGAACTATTATATGACTTTAGGTGTATAAATAGACCCCTTAGATTCATCATTATTCATCATTCATCTTATATTTTCTCACTTTGTAATACTTTTTCTTTTTGTGTGAAGAACACACTTATGTTCTTGAGTGATTTGTGTAAGTGTGGTTTAGCTTATGTTGTTGAGGGAGTTTATTGCTTCTTTCTACTTTATCTACTAAGGGAGTTAGGATCAATTTTTTCCCTTTTTCAACTATTAATGACCACTCAAGCTTGTAATATGTTGAACAAACCCTTAATGGGCTAAGTTACTTAAGTTGGGATTATAAACAAGGTTAGTGATGTTATTTAAGTTTGTATAAAGATCTATTATGAATTACTTATTATTGTGTGTGATTTTCATTGTTTTACCAATCTTTATTTATTTGGCCAATAAATGATGATATTTATGGTCTTCATATGTTTCGAAAGAAAATATGTTTGATTAGATCAAATGATCTTCACTCTAAGTTGTTCTAGGGGATAGAAATATACCTCTAGACCTTAGATGATTCTTTGAGTTATTTTCATAAAACCTAATGTTATGTATTGAAGCCAATCAACATAGAAATATAGTGGATTGATTCAATATATAAGGGGCGTTTTGACATTCGAAAGAGGAACTGTCTTTTTAAGAAAAATCGAATCTACACAACATAATAAGTAAATTCATCTTATGATCTCCTATACATCTTCTATAACTAATGATGAGCTAAGTTTGTAATCCCAACTATTTCATTTTATCTTTTATTAATCTATTATTAGTGCAATCTTTTATTTCCTTGAATTTTAGAACTATTATTGCATTTTGTTTGTAATTGTCAAACCAAACTCTTACATTGTGTGTTTCAATCATATAAATCTCTATAATAAATAGTTAAATAGTGTATAATTCAATTATAACCTAACTTCCTCGTGGAATTGATAAACCGGACTCAAAAAAGTCCACTTACTACTTGATACAATATCGTGCACTTGCGATAGTTACACTAAAGACGTGTCAAGTTTTTGGCGCCGTTGCCGGGGAAGTATAAGTTTTATTTTTGAAATCTTACATTGTAAACTATTGTTATAGGATACAATTTCTCAACGTTGTAACTTAGTACTCAATTGTGTTTGTCCGGTCAAGTGGCGGATAACGGTACTCCGTGACTATTAAAGTCGGATTTTTCAGTTTCCCACAACAACTGATATTTTTAGATATTGTTTTTTTTATTTTTATTTTACTTTTTTCTATCATGGAAGAAAATTTGAATAGTATTGAAAAGAGATTTTCCTTTCTTAGCAAAAAAGTAATTTTAAAAATTTACAAGACAAGACTTGAAAGAATGAGGTTGCTTATGAATAAAATCATACCTTTTAACATTAGATTCATTATTGAAGCCAAAGTGAGAATAGCAGGTGAATTCACAAAAATACCTACTAGATTTTTACCAGGGCTTGGAAAAAGTTCATATGCCAAGAAACGACGAGCAAAGATAATAGCCTTTTGCTATAAATGTGCTAGATGGAACTGTAATTTAAAGTGTCGATTTTTAGGAATTCTATCTACAAACAGAGAAGATAAAATTCAGTTCATTAAGAATGGTCTGAATAAAGAGAATTTAGATAATATCGAAATTTCTCTTGACACGCATCCTAGTGGACTCGTACATTACGGAATTCGATGTTTGTGGAATAAATTCAAACCAGAATATGAACAACGTCTTGGGAATCTGACGTTAAAAGAACCTGTTTGCCAATTTGTAAGAAAATTGGATGGGAAGCTTCTCCCCAACTCATAGAAGGCGTTTAGGCCGTTTCTGAACGTAAAATCAGAGGAAGATGTGAGCCACAATCACAACTACTGTACATACACGTGAGTATCTTTTATTTTTGTCGTATGGTTAGATTTTCTGAATAATAAAAAGGTGATACGCAATAAATGCATTCATTATCCTATTAAGTAGTTGAAGCGCAATCAACGCAATCACAAACTTGTTAAACAATTTTACCTCATTTTTCTTCTATAAATAAGCTTTGTACTTGTTTCTTTTATTCATCCCTCAAACTTGTACTTTTCTCTTTTTTCTCTCTAATAAATTTCTTTTCAAAAATGGAATTATCATCTTCCACAAAATAATTTAGCACAATCTGCATTTTTGGTGGAGCTAGTTATGGAAAAGAGGCATGCTTTACTGAAGAAGCCCAAAACTCGGGTCGTACCTTAGGAGAAAAATGTATTCATGTAGTTTACGGAGGGGGAAGTCTAGGATTAATGGGATGAGCTGCTGCTTCTGCCTATATGGAAGGAGTAAGAGTGTTGGGAATAATTCCAAAACCTCTGGCTGAAAGTAAAATCACCGGGGCAACGATTGGAGATGAGTTTAGAGCTGTAAATATGCAAGATCGCATAACTCACATGATAAATAATTCTGGCGCCTTTATCACCCTTCCGATGGTTTTGGCACTCTTGAGGAACTTTTTCATGTGGTTACCAGAGCCCCGCTAAATGTTCATCAAAAACCAATAGGTCTGCTTAATGTCAATGGTTTCTTTGATGGTTTACTATCTTTCATCAACTACTCTGCTGAAAAGGGTTTTATTTCCGAGCGTGCTAAACAAATTATAGTCGTTGCAACAACACCAGAAGAACTAATAAAAAAACTCATTGAATTTGTTACTCAACCAGATCTAGCTCTAGCTAATATTGTCTGGATGGAAGATTTTACTATGAGAAAACGAAAAGTGGATTCATTCCTCTCCCTTTGATAACCCATGTCGGACCTCTTGTATTTTTACTTTATGTTGTGTGTAAAAATCGTGCTAAATGATGGCAGCTTAAGGAGTTTCTTTTTGAACTCTTGACGCGCATCTATTCGCGATTTATGTATTGCTATTTTATTGCTGTAATTTTTATTTTTTTTATAAAAGCATTGATGGTAACATAAGGCGACTCTTCGGACTTTCTTGAAGCGCATCTTAAAAATTGTGTTATACTTCCGAGTATATTTTATTTTCTTTTGTTGTTTGCCTCGTATATTTATTCTCTTGCAGATTCTAAAAGGCGTTAGCTCAACCATCAACTTTCATAACAGGGAGTATTATTTTTTTTTCTCACTTGCTTTTCATTTCTCAAAACTCGGGACAGTTTTATCTTTAAGTTTGGGGGTATTTTGAACTGTTATGTTTATTTTGTTTTGAATTTTATGATTGTGTTAATGGCGTGTAGTGTGTGGTGTGTTTTTATTATTTTTATTTGGCTTTGATTTTTTAGGTAAGTGTATATATATATATATATATATATATATATATTGTAATATCCGCAAATTCGATTTCCGGTAATTTTTATTTGTTGGCGAAAGTCCGTTTTGACGACTTGTTTGGGACCGTTTCGTCATCCTGAGAATGATTAATTCTACACTTTTTGTCATCCGAGTTCGTTTCGGTATCGTTCTGTTGAATTCCGTGTTCTTTAGCGACTTTTCCACATATGAGTTCGACTTTGTTAAATCACCATTAATTTTTGGAAACTCCAAAAATTCTGAATCTTTGCAATATTTTAAAGAATCGAGTTAGCTTTCCAGTGGTTCAAACGGCGAGTGAATCGGAGTCCAGACGAGAGAGTTATGGTCGAAATAGCTAAGTCACTCTCATTTTCCAGATTCGGCCAAAACCGTCTGTACCCTGTGCCGCGGCACACTTTGGCTGAGCCGCGGCACACGATGCGATCAATCGTATAATTACGTTTTTTTTCAGCAAAATCCGATCATTTCTCCATTTTCTTCAACCCACACGAGAGAGAGAGCTTGGGGAGAGAACTTTGCATCATCTACCTCTTGAGTATTGAATTTTTATCATTTTCATTTGGTGGGGAAGCTCGGATCATCAAGCTATCGCGTATTCTTCGAATCGTAGTGCTTGGATTTTCAAGAGGTAATTTCTTCAACATCTTGGATTTCGATTTTGTATTGGGTAATGATATTTTGGATGTTAAAATCATGGGGTATGAAGTGATATACGCATGATTATGGACATGTTTGAGTATTCATCGGATTATTGAAAGATTATTCAAGAACACTTTGAATTTTGTGTTGGATTTTGGGGGTTTTCGTAGATTCGTCCAATTTATCCGATTTGAAGCTTGAGAACCTTGAGATTATGATATATTTGTGCCGTATGCGTGTTTCTCTTACGATTTTACGGGTTGGATTATGCCGTTTTCGAACTTGTGGGAGTTTGGGTGATTTCCCAACCTTTAGTTATTCACCCGTGTATTCTCTTGAATCGTAGACGAGTTTCGGGAGTCTCTTCGTGTAATTTGAGTATGGATAATTAATTATCATTTCCTTGCGAATCGTTTAGGTGCCGGAAGTGCGTTCTTGGACCTACTGAACTCATACTTTTCCTCCGTTCGATTTCTCGATGTCTCAAAGGCAAGTACATATTTATGATTGTACGTTCTCGACTTTGAAAGTAAGATATACATTTGGCATAATTATTTATATCCACTCTGGGACGGGCCGACGTGTAACACCCCCAAGATATTCGAGGTGTATTACAGCGCCGTGGACCCCTACATGGGACCCACCAGGCTAACACAAGAAAAACACGACTCGACTAACCGTCTCGGTTAGCAAGGAAATAATTGTTAACCACAAAAACATAAAACAACACGCCCGGTACAACCGCCATAATAAACATCAACCGACAAATACAGTAACTCCAACGAAGACAAATCACCACCCGAAAGGAAAACCCTAAGTACTCGCGAGTACAATCTATAAGTTTACAATTTGGAAAACAACCACATCAAAAGAGACGGAAGAAATTAACAAGACTCGATTGCACATGTCAAAAACCTTGGCCGACATCCTCATACCATCCCAGCGCCCGCTCGTCTGGCTGAAAATAACCTGAAATCCATAACAAGAATTTCCCCGACAACGGGTCCCCAAAGGGGTTAGCAATTACGCTAGTACAAGTATTCAAGGCAAACCAATCGCTTACACATTTCATAGTACATGCACCAATATCATTTCAAAAACCAAAACTAGACATGTCTTTTCCGGAAACAAACAGTCACAATTAATTTGCCTTGGACCGGGACGAAGCCACGAATCCCACTCGAGGCCTCTAAGGACCCTCCCGAGCTGGCGACATTCATAAAACAAACCAAGCACCACACGTCACCTAGGACCGGGACGAAGCCACGAATCCCACTCGAGGCCTCTAAGGACCCTCCCGAGCTGGCTAGCGAATCAAACTCATGAATCCAGGACGAAGCCATAGATTCCCTCGATAAGCATAAGGGTTTCCAAGAATACTTGCCTTGAATTATTGACGACGCAACGAACGGAAAGGAAAGTCACCGACGAATGCTAGGAACCAACGAGACCGAACCTAACGATTCGAAGAATACAATCACAACCATTTCTAAATGAATACGGAATCGGAATACACCCGAAAACCCGCCTACGTTTCATGTATATTCGTATATAAACAACAACGAGGGCGGACCACAACCAAACCCTCTCGATTCCGTAAAAACCACGAAATATACCATGAATCCATAGGGAAACTAAGAATACCAACAAGATTAATCATATACATCATGAATTAATCAACAAAACGGAACGAATCGGACAAAAACACGAAAACCCCCAATTTTACCAAAAGTAGGGTTCTAAAGATCTAACCTTGATTCGCTGGATCAAGGGATGATATCGGACGGATGATTGATGATATAACCTCAAGAACTTCATGGATTTGTTGTTAAACAACATGGCTTCAAGCTTAGAACACGTCCAGCTGCGGAAGAGGAGAAGAAGAAGGTGAAGAATGGCGAAAACGTCTGCGGGGGCCTTTTATAGCCGATCGCCGCCGTTATGTACGTAATCGCCAAGGGTTACGACGTAACCGAAGTCACCGCCAAAACCGCTGCCCGTTATGTACGTAATCGGCCGGGGCCTTACGTACGTAACCGGCCTTACGTATGTAACGGCCGAGCACTAACGTACGTTACTCGGCCAGGGCTGGCCTGGCCCGAGCATGCCCGGCCATGACTCGGCCGGGACCAATCCCGACGGCCCGAACGACCCCGAAACCCGAACCTGAATACGAATCGAAGATACAGTTACGAAGTACTCGCAAAGACGAATCCGAGCACTAAGAGAACACACGATTCCGACCACCCGAAGGCTCGAAATTCGACAACGGAAAGTAATCACCCCAAACTTTGGGAAATTACGAAAACGGCCCAAAACGTCCGAAAATCACGACACATGATCGAAACACCAAGCCGAAGCTCACAACATGTATAACAAAGTTAAACGAACTTACGGGAAACTCGAAACAGCAGTTTCGACCGAGATTCATAAGAATCGAACTCAAGTGCGGAAAAGTCGCTAAAAAGCACGGAACTCAACAAAACGACACCGAAACGAACTCGGATGTCAAAAAGTGTAGAATTAATCATTCTCAGAATAATGAAACGGTCATGAGCGAGTCATTAAAATGGACTTCCGCCAAAAAAAAGAAATTACCGAAAATCGAAATTACGGGTATTACATTCTACCCTCCTTAAAAGAAGTTTCGTCCCGAAACTTAAAATAAGTAGGGAGAAGCAATATTCCCTGCCAGGAAAACTCGACGAGATACACAAAAACCGTAAACTCACGCCCGACGGCGAAACGTTACAAGCAACGCAAAGGAATATACGGCGTGAAAACACGCTCCACGACGACTAACACAACGCCACCGGTAGAGACATGATAAAATCAACAAGTGACAAGAGTCATCAAATAGACAATACAATCGAGTCGATTATCCGAACAATCACAAAACTCAACGAACGAAAATCAATACTATTGACCAACCCAACGGTTCATCAACCAAAACGCGAGTCAACGCTGAACAAATACGGAATTCCACCGCCCAAGGGTTGGAAGATCGAAAACGAGACTAATTTCCCGAACTTAAGGGAATTACGAAGGAGCCTGAATCCTCAACAATCACGAAACGAGAACAAAAACCGAACAAACAAACGATTGAGACAACAAAAATCGAACAATCATGTCCGAAACACGCAGGATAATAAAATTCAAACAACAACTCCCAGGATGACCTGGTGAGTACAAAAAGACGTACATTCCCACAATATCCACAGGAAAGGGAATAGCAATTAAAAAGCCCCAACGACAAACGAGTTATTCCGAAACAATACCACCCTCGTTCGATCAACAAAAGCAAGGGATAGGGAAAGTTCAGAAATGTTAACGAGCATAAACGAGTTGATAGAGCCAAAAATACAGAAGTTCAAAATCCGATCCACTTTGAATAAAAGAACTATTAGAACCAAAAGATGTTACTTCCGAACAAGGTTCACAATAGTCGAACCGAATTCGGAAAAGTCACAGCGATAACCCGATCGACTCAAAATCAGATTATAGCTCGTTCGAATGATGAAACCAAGGTATAGAACAAGTTCAGAAGGTATCAATGAACACGAGCGAATCGATAGACTGGAGAAATACAAGATATAGAGGTCAAAATAGTACGGGTATTACCTTTGACCTCGCCCCCGAAACTCACAACAACGGAACCAAGATAACAATATAACAAGCAATCGACACAACGCGGAACAATCACCGATGCACACAATCATACCAACCCGAGCTCTAACAGCTCGCATATATGCGATAACGCATAAACCGCTACGAGGTGACAACATCCAATACCAATATCACACCCCTCACAGAGGCTACCACGACAACTGCGTGGCGAACTACTCAACGCTCACACCGCCAATTCAACAACAACTCGGGGGTTAACACCTAACGAGAGCACGAACATCACACATATATTCCCGGACCACAAATAGCAATGATAGGTTTTGAAAACAAAAACCATCTTTTGAAAATAACTTGCAAGCACCAGTTGATCTTGAGTATCATATATCAAAAAGTAGTACAAACATCGTCATCGAGACCTTTTTAAAAAAAATCATCTTGCGTTTGATAAAAAAAAATGAAGACACCTTTCGTTAAATTAAAACTTTTCAGCTATATTCGACCTTCGGGTCTAAGCGAATGCGTTTCTAAATCATTAGAAATATCTCAAAATATTTTGATCCTCAAAGTAGAATAATTTTGAAACATAGCGTGGCACTAGTAGGCATCTTGAGAGCACTGTGAGAAAATAATTCATTTTAAAAGTACGTCTCGAGGTTTATTTTCTAAGATACTCAAGGTTTTTCAGAAGTACAATAGGCCAAAATGCCCAAAATTCACATGTGTCAACATTCACTTAAACACATCATAGCACACTCATTAAATCGTTCACAATCAAGACAGTGATATACAATCCCTAGGATATGTTTAACAACATCGTTAAAACAACGATCGGTTTATCAAAACCGGATGGAAAACGACATCAAGAACAAAACTCCAAAAAGTCAACTCTAGGGATTCAAGAAAAATACCTAGATTCGGCGAAGAACAATGGATTAGATGATGTTAAAAATCATCTAGGATACTCCAAAACACCTTTGGATGGAGGAAAAATCAGCCCTAATGCGAAACCTAGTCGCTACGTCTCAATCTCATGGAGGACAAAGAAAAATGAAGAAAAATGCAACTTCTAGACTGGTGTCCAGTATTTATACTGGACACAATTAGCGTGCGCTAATCATTAAGGTTAGCGTGCGCTATCACGGCACCAAACAAAACTCCTGACCAAAAATACGCTATTAGCGTGCGCTAACCCCAAGTGTTAGCATGCACTAACGAGAACTTCAGACCCAGTCCAGTAGCTCCTGGACTGCCCTGAACTACCAGGTAGCGTGCGCTATCCTTCCCTTAGCGTGCTACCAACGCACTCTTGCGCGCGCTAGCTGCAAGGCATAGCGTGCGCTAACGACCCACAGAGACAACAACAGAACACATCAGAAAAATTACATGCCGTAAACCTTTCTCACAAGGATTTACCAGGCTAAGCATAATTTCCCATCTCATTTCGAAAATGCTGAAAAGACCAATGACGGTAATATTTTCCAAAGCTCACAAAATCATTTGTCAAACCATCATGAAATATTCAAGGCCAAAATGCCAAAACTTGATCCAAGGAATCGGTTTTACGAAATAAAACTCAGTTTGCAAAATACCGAAAGCCGTTTGAAAGAACTCACGCAGCGGATAAAATACGGCATTTAAAATACATCAAAGTGATTTACACTCCTCATATAAACCAAATACGAGAGTCTAATAAACACATATCGTGAAATCAAAATCCACAGAAGGATTCCATCATTCAATCGACTAATCATACAAATAACTCGTGTCACACGAGGCACAACACAAGGAAGGGAGTTTTACATCCATAGGTCGCACGTAAGTGACGACCGCCCCTCGATACTAATCACGACCAATGATCTCAAATCACGCGTCGCGATGCGACTAAGTCAGACAAAATCCGACGAGACAAAACTCAACAAACACAACTTGACTCGACATCCTAGGTTTCCCCAAGCTAATCTGATTTTTAAAATCGTATACTCTAGTTATTCGAAAATAAAATCGATAAGTTAAAAATCGTTCTCAAGACCCTTTTAAACACGACAAGGGCTTAACAGTGGTAGCATTTTATAAAATGTCCTAAACACTTTTATACACGACCTTTAAATACGACACAAGGTTTTATTTGAAAATACAAGGCTGGCTCGCCCAAATTCATGTCACTTTTCAAAAACCCACAACACGATCAAGCCTAAGAAATTTTCAAGCATGCACGCCACATGTATTATTATTAATAGAAACACATTGGTTGTAAATATTAATATTTAGCCAAGTACCATCAATTCCCGAACACACGCATATACGGCATTCAAAAATCACCAGTTCAACAAGCGCAATTCGGATACACTAATTCTAAGCATATGTCAAACTTATCTGTTCAAGTTTAATAGCATAACTAATGAACATCGATTCGAACACATGTCGAAACCATCTAGGTGAGTTTCTCAACAAACTCAGCCATCGACACCTTTCCCGGAACATGTCAATGTTCAAAACATTCACATCATACTGCACCCCTCGGTGTCCAAACCATCAGTACGTTCGGCTCAACATACATTTAATATATCGCAATTATCAAACACAGATTCCATCATACAACAAAAGACTAGAGAGTCAAGCCCTCTCACAATATACCACAGAGCAATTCTCGAATATTTCGATCACCAACGATCCCACCAACGCTAGGAAGTTTAGCGATGGAAGGCTCGCAAAACGACAAACGGTCAAGCCCAGAACGGCGCACATACTCCAGAGAGATAAAGGACTGCGCAATACTAGAATCAAAAGTGCACGAACCGGATGGATCGGAAAACAACTCGACGATAAGTACGAGAGAGGCAATCACAGTTCAAGAAGTGGAAATACAATACGAGAAAACAAGAGGATCGAGTAAGGAAAACTTACAAGCGCTGGATGTACTGAGATGTCGGCAGCGGTGTGACAATGTGCAAAACAAAACGCAAATAGACCCAAATTAACCTACAAGCCTAGGTATCCATAAACCTAGAGCTCTGATACCATTTTCTGTAACACCCACAAGATATTTGAGGTGTATTACAGCGCCGTGGACCCCTACATGGGACCCACCAGGCTAACACAAGAAAAACACCACTCGACTAACCGTCTCAGTTAGCAAGGAAATACTTGTTAACCACAAAAACATAAAACAACACGCCCGGTACAACTGGCATAATAAACATCAACCGACAAATACAGTAACTCCAACGAAGACAAATCACCACCCGAAAGGAAAAGCCTAAGTACTCGCGAGTACAATCTATAAGTTTACAATTTGGAAAACAACCACATCAAAAGAGACGGAAGAAATTAAAAAGACTCGATTGCACATGTCAAAAACCTTGGCCGACATCCTCATACCATCCCAGCGCCTGCTCGTCTGGCTGAAAATAACCTGAAATCCATAACAAGAATTTCCCCGACAACGGGTCCCCAAAGGGGTTAGCAATTACGCTAGTACAAGTATTCAAGGCAAACCAATCGCTTACACATTTCATAGTACATGCACCAATATCATTTCAAAAACCAAAACAAGACATGTCTTTTCCTAAACAAACAAATACAATTAATTTGCCTAGACCGGATTTGCCACGAATCCCACTCGAGGCCTCTAAGGACCCTCCCGAGCTGGCCACATTCATAAAACAAACTAAGCACCACACGTCACCTAGGACCGGGACGAAGCCACGAATCCCACTCGAGGCCTCTAAGGACCCTCCCGAGCTGGCTAGCGAATCAAACTCATGAATCCAGGACGAAGCCATAGATTCCCTCGAGGCCCCGTCGGACCCTCCCGAGGTGAGTAAAGCACACACAATATACATTACCATTTCACGTTAAGTATAAGGGTTTCCAAGAATACTTGCCTTGAATTATTGACGACGCAACGAACGGAAAGGAAAGTCACCGACGAACGCTAGGAACCAACGAGACCGAACCTAACGATTCGAAGAATACAATCACAACCATTTCTAAATGAATACGGAATTGGAATACACAGAAAACCCGCCTACGTTTCATGTATATTCGTATATAAACAACAACGAGGGCGGACCACAACCAAACCCTCTCGATTCCGTAAAAAACACGAAATATACCATGAATCCGTAAGGAAACTAAGAATACCAACAAGATTAATCATATACATCATGAATTAATCAACAAAACGGAACGAATCGGACAAAAACACGAAAACCCCCAATTTTACCAAAAGTAGGGTTCTAAAGATCTAACCTTGATTCGCTGGATCAAGGGATGATATCGGACGGATGATTGATGATATAACCTCAAGAACTTCATGGATTTGTTGTTAAACAACATGGCTTCAAGCTTAGAACACGCCCAGCTGCGGAAGAGGAGAAGAAGAAGGTGAAGAATGGCGAGAAAACGCCTCGCAGGCCTTTTATAAGCCGATCACGCCGTTACGACGTAATCGCCAAGGGTTACGACGTAACCGAGTCATCGCCAGAAATCGCCGCCCGTTACGTACGTAATCGGCCGGGGCCTTACGTACGTAATTGGCCTTACGTACGTAACGGCCGAGCACTAACGTACGTTACTCGGCCAGGGCTGGCCTGGCCCGAGCATGCCCGGCCATGACTCGGCCGGGACCAATTCTGACGGCCCGAACGACCCCGAAACCCGAACCTGAATACGAATCGAAGATACGGTTACGAAGTACTCGCAAAGACGAATCCGAGCACTAATAGAACACACGATTCCGACCACCCGAAGGCTCGAAATTGGACAATGGAAAGTAATTACCCCAAACTTTGGGAAATTACGAAAACGGCCCAAAACGTCCGAAAATCACGACACATGATCGAAACACCAAGCCGAAGCTCACAACACGTATAAAAAAGTTAAACGAACTTACGGGAAACTCGAAACAGCAGTTTCGACCGAGATTCATAAGAATCGAACTCAAGTGCGGAAAAGTCGCTAAAAAGCACGGAACTCAACAAAACGACACCAAAACGAACTCGGATGTCAAAAAGTGTAGAATTAATCATTCTCAGAATAATGAAACGGTCATGAACGAGTCATTAAAACGGACTTCCGCCGAAAAAAAAGAAATTACCGAAAATCAAAATTACGGGTATTACACGACGGGTCCTCTGAGGGTTTCGTAGCCTATGGTGCGATTCCATGGATAATATGAATTAACCACTCCGGGACGGGCCGACGGGTCCTCTGAGGGTTCCGTAGCCTCTGGTGCGGTTCCACGGTTGATCATGTATGTATTGATGACGGATGATATGAACGAACCACTTTGGGGCGGGCCGATAGGTCCCCTAAGGGTTCCGTAGCCTCTGGTGCGGTTCCGCGGTATTCATATATCTGTTGATGTGATGCTATGAGATTTAGTTATTCCGGAATACTAGTCTTGAATTGATGAATTGACGGCTACATTTACTTTATTGTCGAGGAGTATTGTGTTTCATATTGATATACTTGCACTAGCTATTCGACGGCTAACCCCTTTATGGGGGAAATACGTTTCATGTATTTCAGGTTCCAGGAGAGCGGACAGGCGGGTACCGGGTCGGCATGAAGATGATGGGCAAGTGTGATACTATGTCTTGTCTCCGGTTATCTCTTTTGGTTTCCTCCATTCAGTGTTGTTGTACTGGAATGGATTTGAAATACTCGAGTATTGTATTTCAGTTTCTTTGATGTTCCGGCCTGTGTTGCCGAGGTATTGATTTGTGTAGTGATGTATATGGTTTCATTGGTTATGGTTTTGAATACCATTTGTAGTGTCTTTCTTTCCATTGTATGTAGACCTTCTCGGTCAAGTTTCATAGTTCCGCGTATGTTTAGCCTTGTGGGTCCCACGACGGGGTTCACGACGCTGTAATATACCCTGAATAACTTGGGGGTGTTACAGAATATGGTATCAGAGCTTAGGTTTATGGATACCTAGGATGTCGGTCTTTTGGGTCGATTGAGTTGTCATTTGCCCACAGTATCACTACTCTGCCATCATCACACACTACACCAAAAATAGGATTTTATGACATTAAAACTTGCTGGATTTGTGACTGCCAATGACAGTCATAATTTTGTGACTGTCAATAACAGTCCTAAGTACCAAACAGTGATAAATCTAAATATTTATGACTGTTCATGGCTGTCACGGTAGGTGTGACTTCCTTGAGCTGTCATAAACTTCTTCAAGAGATGAGATATAAAAATCCTATTTCGTGTGAAAACAATCAGATTCCTCTAACTAATCTCAGGTTTATTTTCGCACTCTAAATAATTTCGTCTCTCCCTCTCTCTCACAAATCGCAGAACCAGTTCTCTCTTTAAATTAATTCTTCACTGCAAATTCCGATCTCCATCTCTCTGAAAAATATCTGATAAAAATACTCATACTGATAAGTAAAAACACACTCAACAAAAGTCGTCACACACATACACCCATAAACACACACACCCCACCGCAACCACTGCAAAAGAAAATAGGAAAATACGGATGTGCGCAAACAGAGGGTAAGGGTTCGGTTATCGGCGGTGGCAAGTTTCGATCCAGGACCTAGGTTTTACATGGGCTCAAGCGTGACTGGGTGCTAGGGCTCTAATCGGATTCAGACGAATTTGGAGTTACTCGACTCTTATTTTGGTTGGGCTGAGTTCGGTTCTCATGACCTGGGACGTATTTTCTGGCAATGGTTCCAGGTCTCTGGGTCATTTCACTGCTTAAGGTTTGAAGATTTGAATCTAGTTGAGGTTGGTTTTTCCGAAATGGGGTTCACTGAGCTCAAATGAGGATTTGGATTTGGTGATTTGATTGGGATTGACTTGATGTTGATTTTTGCAGGTTCAAGTAGGATTTACAGGTATGCACAATGAATGGTATATATATTTTGATGTAGATACATATATATGTGTTTGTATATTGTGCCTACCTGGATGTAGATATCCATAATTTTTTGATCCTGTAAGGACTTTGGACACAAATGAGCATGAGATTGGTTGTTTCCTTAATCTGGTATGCTACTAATGTATGTAAATTCAATATGACCAGCTTAGTAAGTTTTGAATTCATATTCATGTACCATAGCCTTTGATATTAGAATTAAATATGTATTGGTTAGAGTAAAAGTCTTGCATAGTGTTTGCACTTGCAAATTACATTTCCCTAAAGTTTAATTACCATAAGGAACTTTTGTTTACTTTTTCCTCATCAAGTAAATGCTGGAAGGGAAAATAGATAGTAATTTCAGTGTCCATTATGCACAGGTCAATTTTTTCAAGAAAGACTTATAGTTCTCCATTGCATTCACTCTGAAAATAGGGCATCCATTTTCCTTATCTGTTCATTTTACAAGTTTCGTGTAAGGAGAAGTTTGAATGGACCGTGGGCTACTCTTTTCAGGATTAACCTTTATGTTGAATATTCTTTTCTTTATCCTTGATGCAGACATCTGACAGGTCATTTGTTAAAAGATCAACTGCTAATATGCTTAGTTCGAAGAAACCTATTAATACAGCTGTAAGTCATTAAATAACTCAATCATCTCTTCATGTTGATTGTGGTTGGTGTAATTTATGCCAAAAATGAAGAAGAAGTGTTGGTCCTAAGTTTTGTTTGTCGACTTATTTCCATTTGGATCCTCATTCTTTTTTGTAACCAGTGTATCAAGTCTTATAATGTTACCTTACACGGCTCCATTTGTAGTTGGGGCGATATTGAAGTTCCATTGCCCTTTGGAAGAGTTATGATTTCTACAGAAAGTTCATGGGCCAAATGAGAAGGTATTGTAGGTTCCATTAACCTTTTTCTACCAACATTCCCTAAACTTGTTTGAATATCTTCTTTCTCTTTCTTTAAGACAATTTAGTCTCAAGCTGCTGGTTCTTGTTATTTGATACTTAGGTACGTAAATAATATTGAATTCTATGCACTATAGTTGGTTTATTGATTCATGGTGTATGATATGTATCTGTAAGAAGGCTAGCGATACTGACATATGAGAAGAAAACAGTTGTGGATTTGTGATTGCCTTGTACAAACCAACATAACAAAACTGAAACTCAAGAAGAACGCCTTTTCAGGTTGAGCGAGATTCAGTGGGCAGCTTTTTACTCTACTTTGTGCAGAGTGCACAACAACACAACTTAGTTCCAAGTAAGGATGTGAGAATTTTTCTTTTTCTTTTCATTGAGCTATCTGTTATAGTTCCAATTTTCTTTGCCTTATTGCATATCTTTAGTACAACTGTGCAAGTAATCTATGCAAGCCTCAGCATCTCGTTGTTAATGGATTGGCTATATTTGTAACGTGTGTCACACTGTATGTAGGCTAATGCAAACACGTGAGCATGTATTATATTCTTTTTCCTGCTTTCTCTTGGAATCCTGACTGTTATTTATGCCATTGCCAATGTATTTATATGATTTTTCATCGTTTTTTTCCTGATCTTTCTTCTCCTCAGTTCAGATGAAGTGTTGCAAACACCTCTGCAGGGTTGTCTGATGGCTATTGTAAGTTGAAACTCAGCATCTTGTACCAATTTGAAAATTCTTTCAATACATTAATATTCTGTCTGCGATAGCATTAGCAGAAGTGGAAAAGGAAAAGCAAAAAACTTGATAATTTATTGTTCCATTGTGACTTTTTTGGAAAATATAATAATTATTTTACCAGACAAGCATGTTCATCATGCCCTCTTATAGTCCAACAGCATTATGCTAAGTCCAACATATTATATTTGTTACATTGTACTATATGAAGAAAACTTTTATTTTGCTTTTAATCTTCTGCTTCAGTCTTTATAGAATTATTTAAATATGTGAATTTTTCGTCAAAGACATAATTTACATGTCTAGAATAAATTGGATAATCACCTGCTGGTGAGATGATATATATGCCATATTACGATTTGTTGGATAATAATATTTTAAGTACTGCATAGTATAATTACAGCGATGGGCCTGCTATTATGTTTTTGTATGATTTGTTGGAGTGTGATTGTGGAGGAATTCTTTGTTAATATGATAGTGATTTTAATACTTGCCAGAGAGTTGGATAGATAAATATTCTTTGGAAGCAGGCCTGCCTGGACAGGTGAATTCAAGTCTTGATAAATATTCTAGTCCCAGTGCCATCAACTCCCTTGGTCGTTTGGAAGCAGGCCTGCCTGGACAGGTGAATTCAAGCTTTTTTACCCTGATGATGTGTTGAAAATATGGTGCTAGTTTGTGATAAAAACAAAATTTCTCTACTTCCATAGTTTATGAAAAAAATCCTTGACATTGGAATCATGTGAATGCTGATGTCTGTACCAGTAAAACATGAATAATTGTGAATAAAGATACTGAAATGCTATATGTGGCTCTCTTTCAGTTTATTACTAATTTTACCGACTGCTGAATATTTTTTACATAGTGTAGGGGACACTTGATATTATTAGAACTATGCGGCCCCGTTTATGATTCCCGTTTTTCCCCTTGAAAGATGTGATACATTTTTCTAGATCTAACTGCCTCAACTAGATGACAGAATCTCTATCGAGGAAAAGAAGTATTTCTTTGGCACATATTATTCAACACTGCCAGATTGGATGAAAAACTAGGGAACTATGAATAATTCTCTGCATCATGGTCGATTTTTGCAGCTTGTGCACGATGTTAACTGCAGGGAGCATGGAAATGGTCTTTCTTCAACGTCCAATGTCCCTGTTTATGCAACGCTTACAGTAGGTGTTCGACTCCTTCCAAATTATTTTCCCTGCATTAATATTAAAAATGCTGGCCTCTTACAATTTTCTTGTGTTTGTATGTATTTCTCTTAGTACACAAAATTGTTTAATTTGTGCATTTAATTCCGGCAGACTGGCGTGATCAACAATTTCTGCCAGTTGATGGATCCTGAAGATATTAAAGAGAAATTCCAGAATCTGAAGTCTATATGCGTTGATGGTGTTGTTGTCGACTGTTGGTGGGGAATTGTTGAGGCATGGACTCCAAAGAAGTATGAATGGTCAGGATACAAAGAAGTTCCAGACATCATTGGAAAGTTATCGTGCCAGGACTTTAGTGGAGAGTCTTTCTGAAATATTATGCAGTTTTTAATTGGCGCTATCGGTATCGGATCGCCCGATTGCTATGTTATATTGTGTTAGTTTCTATTTCAAATTTATGTTAATTTTTCTAATTTACGTTTATTTAAATTTTAAGAAAATGTAATGTTAGTGACTATGAGTTAATGTTTGAAGTGTGTTTGTATATACATGTATTTTCAACCATAGATCGTGGTTTTGTGTATGCATTGTGAAAATTGATTGGAGTACGGTATGAAAATATTGAGAAGTATGATTGGATTTCAGTGTGACTTCATTGTGACAAAATGGAGGTTAGAAAAAATGGTTTCTTAAATATTTTTTTTTATTTTTTTAACAGTTGTGACTGTCTATAATAGTCATACATTATTGAATCGTGACTCACTTGTGACTGTCATTGGAAGTCACGAAAGGTGAAATTTGTGACTGTCATTAGCAGTCATGAAAGAAGAAATTCGTGACTGTTAATGACAGTCATAAATGATATTTGTGACTACCATGGAAAGTGGTATTGTAAAGTCATATAAATGAGGTTTTGTCACTGTTTTGTGACTGTTTTTGACAGTCACAAAAAAACTTGTGACTGGTGATTTTATGACAGTCATTTGTGACTGTTTTTGCCATTTGTGACAGTTTATGGCTGTCACAAAATTGTGATTCTGGTGTAGTGACAGTGCGACCGGTACTTGTAAGTCCTCTCACTCTTCTTGTATTTTTTTTAATCGTTTCGTTTATAGCTTGGTCTTCTTGGGAATTGGTCACTTCGAGAATGTGCGATTTGGATTATACTTACGCACGTGTGTGCCTTTCAGAATGTTAGCTGAAAGTAGGAAGGATCGTGGCCGTGGTCACAGACGTTAACTCTTCCTTGAGATTTTGTTAAATTGCTAATTGCGATATTGGTGTGTATCGGTATTATGTTGAGACTTTGTTTAGGAGTCGCATGCTAGTATCACGGGAGATCTTCGACTTCACAGACTTGTAAGTATGTTGTTCGGATTATTCGATAATTCTTGGTGAATTTGAATTCCCGTTGAAATGTTGTTTGTGCGAGTGATTGCGAGTTTCGAGGACGAAACTTGTTTTTAAGGGGGGTAGAGTGTAATACCCCGATTTTTCGGATATATTTTTTTTTTTCGTTTATATGTTGGATGTCGTTGATGGATAATTGTTCTTGAGGATGATGTGAACGTATGATAATGTTATTGAATGTGTTTATGTATTCATTGTGCCGTATGATCGTTTGGTATGTCGAGATGTTGGTCGAGAATAGCGAAAAATGGCTAAGTACAGCTGCGTTAGCGCACGCTACAAGGTATGCCTAGCGCGTGCTAAGATATATACTTAGCGTACGCTACGGTGCATACTTAGCGCACGCTAAGAGGTTCGGTTACGTATGCTAAGGAGGACCCCTAACGTACGTAACGACTTGCTGGGTTAGTTTCGGAAGGCGGCCGACAGGTAGGCCCAGGTTGATTTTTATATTCAGTTAGCGCACGCTAACACCAGATCGCTAATAATGGAACCTTAAATTTCGGCGGGTGGACCCGGCCATGTTCGACGCGTGTCCAGATAAGGTCAACAAGTGTTTGTCGTGTTGAACTAGCGCACGCTAAAACCGTATGATTAGCGCACGCTAATTCCATATCGGTCAAAGGAATCCCGATAATCGCGGATGCTTTCAGCATGTGGGGGCACGATACTGTAGCAAGTCAACGACGATTAGCGCGCGTTAAGGTCGAAGAATAGCGCACGCTACTGAGCATTTCACTGTAGCAAGTCAACGCCTATTTGCATACGTTAATGCATGGGCATTACATACGTTAGATGAATTTCGAAGCAATGCAGTAGCTTCTGGACTTCCCGATAGCGCACGCTATCAAGGAAGGATAGCGTACGCTAGTTCTATAGCGCACGCTAAATATAAGGTCTAGTGCGCGCTAGTGATGTGTTTTATAGAGGGGATAGACGAGTGCTGAGAGGCATTTTGTCCATTCTCCTTCCTTCAGTCAATAGAGAGAACCTTGGGAAGTACTTGAAGTTCCTAAACATTGAGAGATGATTCTCTCAAACAAGATTAAGATGGAGAGCTCCGATTTAAGTATTGTTCTTGAAGTTTTTGATGATTCTTGGAATGGAGTTCAAATTATTCTTCTTCGTGGTTCGTCCATACAAGATAATCCTCGTATCCCTTTGATAGTGGTTCGTTTTTTTTAAGGATTACTACTTGGGAGGGAGTATGTTGGGAATCGTGTATTTTGATGTTCGTTTTTATTTCAATGTAAATGCATATATTGGACTGTACTTTTATCCGCTGCGTGAGTATTTTGAAATTGCTTTTGGTATTTTGCCAACTAAATTTTATTTTGTAAAACCGATTCCCTAAACTGAGTTTTTGGCATTTTGGCCTTGATCGTTTTGACGGTATTTGGAAAAATGATTTTTTTTCTTAATATTTGAAAAATATTACCGTGATCGGTCTTTTTAGCATTTTTGAAATGACGTGGAAAATTGTGTTTAGCCTGGTAAATCCTTTTGAGAAGGGTTTACGGCATGTAATATTCCCAGGAGGATCTGGGGTGTTACAATTATGGTATCATGTGATAATGTTATACGAGATTTATTGGAATTGTAATAAGAGATTTCGGATGTTGATATGATTATTGAGATCTTCTTGATATGATGATAAGGGTTTTGTTGCGATTCTTGAGGTTGTATGAATGACATGATGAAGAAAATGGTAACATGGAGATATATACCTCGGATATGTTGTTCTGAACGTGATTTCGGATATTTCATGTTCTTGAAGAACTCTTGAATTATACGAGGTGATGAAAATTTTTAAGAAGTGTTGATGTTTTGAAAATGAATATAGAATATTCATATCTAGAGCTAAACTATGTGTTGGAAATAATATTCGTATAGGAATACGAATGTGATTATGAGTTTGATGAGACTATTATTCATCTACGAATTTGGAAGCCCATACGTATGGAGCATATATTCAAATCGAATGATTGGATTCTTTGATAACCTTTTTAATATGATTATCTATTGTTTTGAACCAGTCGGATGATTCGAATTGATGACGGTCATAAGTAAATTTTAACGATGGATTTACGAGAAGGGAACCTTGTCAATTCGTATTTAAGAATTGAGTTTGGAACATTTAGACCCTTATTATTGGTCCGAATTGGTTGCCGATATGATCATCATATTTCACTCGTATTGTGGACAGGATTTGTAAGTGTCTGAGTTGGATTGTTCAGTTTGTGATTAGTTGAGATATGGTGAAACGGTTGAGTTTGTGGTTTGTTGGTGTTGATATTGGTCGTCATCGAACCTGTTGATTATTAATCCTTCGTTTTACATTAAGACATGATGTGTGATCATGGATTATGGTATTGTGTTGCGGTTGAGGTTGAAGAATTCGTAGATTACCTTGGTGGAGTGAGGAACTCGTAAGACGAAATCAACCGAATTAGTATGATTCGTTGTATTGATATCGAGGAAAGTTTTATACTTGTACTAATCAATGAGATTAATGTTATCGTGTTGGTGTACGAATGCGTATCATTTCGAGACTCGGCCTCTTTATGATTGTATTGATATCGTGGATTGTTTGATACGACACCGTCGACAAATTATGCCAAATATTATTGTTCGTAAATGGCCGATTTAAGGCATTGCGATACTTGTTGGTAATATTTGTCGATAGCGGTTCGCGGTATCGACGTATCGATTGTTATTATTGATTGATATTCCATCAAGATATTTTTGTGAATCGTCGTTATTGATATCGTGTTTTTCTATTGATGTCGTTTTGGCGATTGAAGGCATTGACGTATTCGATTATCACCTTCGTTATCGGTAACCGATTAAAGGTGCCGAGACATCCGTTGTATAATTGTTATCGATTGTCCGCTCTAAAGGTAATCGATATATTGAATTGGGATTATCAAAGATAATTCCCATCCGTTGTAAAAATATTCTCATCCGTTGTATCGTTGTTATCGATTGGCCATTCTACGGTAATCAAGTATTGAATTGGGACTCGAGGATAGTTCCCATCCGTTGAATTATTATTGTCGTGTTGGCCGACTCAAGGCAGCACACTATTATTCTTGTGAACTCGGTAGTTTTGTGATCGTTGAGGGTTGAGGATTTTCCGAATTGTTGTGTTGTGATTATTGCTCGTGTTAATCGGTCCTTAGGGATTTTGATCCCAGGATGGTTATGTTGGATATTGTTGGTCGTGTCGATCTTTCATTATTCGTGCGTCATCGTTCACTTGGTGAGTCACGTGATTCGTATTGGATATGTTATCCTTTGAGTTTCGCGGTCATGTTGTATCGTGGCATATCTGGAATCATATCTACGTGCCGATTGGTTATGTGTAGGATTTTTAGCCGGGCACACGATGGTCATGCGTGGATGTTTCCGCATTGGACCGTGCACACGAGACGTAGTTCGTGAGGCTAGTTAGGTACATTGTCACACGTATATTCTGGATTCCGTATACGGGGTGGACATGTGCACGGATACATTTCCGGATCGGGCGTACTGTGATGTCCATCTTTGAGCCGTACAATTTTTGATCGTTCGTAGTCCATGATTGATTGGATGTGTTCGACGTTTTGTGATTAAGCGTTCATACGCCAGAGGGGTATGTTCGACAGTCAGGTTTGTTTCTTTGAGATCTGTATTGTGATGATTTACAGCTTTGGGATGTTCGGCTTTCAGGCCATCGTGATATACAGCTTCGGTTGAGGGGCTTTCAAGCCATTGCGACGTATTGGTATTTCTATTGGAGCCTTGAGACATTGTGATTCGTATTTACTTGACGTTGGCTTGGATTACTTTCGGGTAATGTATTGTTGTGTTACTTGTAACGTTTCGCCGTTAGGCGTAAGTTACGCGTTTCTTGTGTATCTCGTTGAGTTTTCTGGCGGGATATTGCTTCTCCCTAGTTGTTTTAAGTTTGATACGAAACTTCTTTTAAGGAGGGTAGAATGTAATATCCGCAAATTCGATTTCCGGTAATTTTTCTTTGTTGGCGAAAGTCCGTTTTGACGACTTGCTTGGGACCGTTTCGTCATCCTGAGAATGATTAATTTTACACTTTTTGTCATCCGAGTTCGTTTCGGTATCGTTCTGTTGAATTCCGTGTTCTTTAGCGACTTTTCCACATATGAGTTCGACTTTGTTAAATCACCATTAATTTTTGGAAACTCCAAAAATTCTGAATCTTTTCAATGTTTTAAATCATCGAGTTAGATTTCCAATGGTTCAAACGGCGAGTCAATCGGAGTCCAGACGAGGGAGTTATGGTCGAAATAGCTAAGTCACTCTCATTTTCCAGATTCGGCCAAAACCGTCTGTACCCTGTGCCGCGGCACACATTGGCTGAGCCGCGGCACACGATGCAGTCAACTGTATAATTACGTTTTTTTTCAGCAAAATCCGATCATTTCTCCATTTTCTTCAACCCACACGAGAGAGAGAGCTTGGGGAGAGAACTTTGCATCATCTACCTCTTGAGTATTGAATTTTTATCATTTTCATTTGGTGGGGAAGCTCGGATCATCAAGCTATCGTGTATTCTTCGAATCGTAGTGCTTGGTTTTTCAAGAGGTAATTTCTTCAACATCTTGGATTTCGATTTTGTATTGGGTAATGATATTTTGGATGTTAAAATCATGGGGTATGAAGTGATATACGCATGATTATGGACATGTTTGAGTATTCATCGGATTATTGAAAGATTCTTCAAGAACACTTTGAATTTTGTGTTGGATTTTGGGGGTTTTCGTAGATTCGTCCAATTTATCCGATTTGAAGCTTGAGAACCTTGAGATTATGATATATTTGTGCCGTATGCGTGTTTATCTTACGATTTTACGGGTTGGATTGTGCCGTTTTCGAACTTGTGGGAGTTTGGGTGATTTCCCAACCTTTAGTTATTCACCCGTGTATTCTCTTGAATCGTAGACGAGTTTCGGGAGTCTCTTCGTGTAATTTGAGTATGGATAATTAATTATCATTTCCTTGTGAATCGTTTAGGTGCCGGAAGCGCGTTCTTGGACCTACCGAACTCATACTTTTCCTCCGTTCGATTTCTCGATGTCTCAAAGGCAAGTATATATTTATGATTGTATGTTCTCGACTTTGAAAGTAAGATATACATTTGGCATAATTATTTATATCCACTCCGGGACGGGCCGACGGGTCCTCTGAGGGTTTCGTAGCCTCTGGTGCGATTCCATGGATAATATGAATTAACCACTCCGGGACGGGCCGACGGGTCCTCTGAGGGTTCCGTAGCCTCTGGTGCGGTTCCACGGTTGATCATGTATGTATTGATGACGGATGATATGAACGAACCACTTTGGGGCGGGCCGATAGGTCCCCTAAGGGTTCCGTAGCCTCTGGTGCGGTTCCACGGTATTCATATATCTGTTGATGCGATGCTATGAGATTTAGTTATTCCGGAATACTAGTCTTGAATTGATGAATTGACGGCTACATTTACTTTATTGTCGAGGAGTATTGTGTTTCATATTGATATACTTGCACTAGCTATTCGACGGCTAACCCCTTTATGGGGGAAATACGTTTCATGTGTTTCAGGTTCCAGGAGAGCGGACAGGCGGGTACCGGGTCGGCAAGAAGATGATGGGCAAGTGTGATACTATGTCTTGTCTCCGGTTATCTCTTTTGGTTTCCTCCATTCAGTGTTGTTGTACTGGAATGGATTTGAAATACTCGAGTATTGTATTTCAGTTTCTATGATGTTCCGGCCTGTGTTGCCGAGGTATTGATTTGTGTAGTGATGTATATGGTTTCATTGGTTATGGTTTTGAATACCATTTGTAGTGTCTTTCTTTCCATTATATGTAGACCTTCTCGGTCATGTTTCATAGTTCCGCGTATGTTTAGCCTTGTGGGTCCCACAGCGGGGTTCACGACGCTGTAATATACCCTGAATAACTTGGGGGTGTTACATATATATATATATATTTATTTTGTTTATTTGATTTGTGAGATTTCTAGATCTGGCCATAACACCAATAAATTAGTTAGATACAAGTTTCTAAAATCATTTTAACCGGTTAAAAAAAATTTTGTATATTCCAAAATTTTTGAGCCTTAATCTCTCTTTCCAAGCCCCGTAATTAACATTTAAAATCGAGTCATTCGTTACCTTGAGAAAAGAAGAATCAGTCGGTTGATGAAAAATAGAACTGAAATTTACTTAATTTGTAGAGTTTTTGATTTTTCATGCTTAAGTAATAAATGATTTTAGCAAGTTTGGGGGTGTGATAAGTGTCAGTTTTATACAGTTATCCATTGTTTGTATCTATATATTTCACCCATAATTGAGCTAGTCCACTTGTTTTTGCTTAGAATTAATTAGCTTTTAATAATTTTATTATTTATCAGATGAAGATGTAAATTTAGTCTTAATCGGATTGAATTACTGATTTACTCAAGAAATAACATGTTTATAAAATATTCGGTTTGTTGAATTTTTATGTATTCATGTTGTAGGGCTTTTCGAGACGAGTACGGCAGTCTTTCCGGATTCAAAATCAGATTTATATATCAAAAGTTATCATCCGAAGAAGATTTGGGGCAAAAAACGCAAAGTCTAGGAAATTCTGGGCTGAAAACGTAACTCACAAAGCAACCAGTGTACAAAAATCCGAAGCAATGTTACGGCCGTAACATCTGAAAGTTACGTCCGTAAGACCTCAATGTTACGGCCGTAACATCTGCAAGCTACGGCCGTAACTCTTGACAGATTATTGATCATTGTCTAATTTTTTATACTTTTGGTTTATTATTGAGGGGATGGCTGGCATTGATCCGATCTATTGTAATAATGCTGGAGTTTTGGAACTATTAGATGAATTTAGGTGTATAAATAGACCCCTTAGATCCATCATTATTCATCATTCATCTTATATTTTCTCACTTTGTAATACTTTTTCTTTTTGTGTGAAGAACATACTTGTGTTCTTGAGTGATTTCTGTAAGTGTGGTTTAGCTTATGTTGTTGAGGGAGTTTATTGCTTCTTTCTCCTTTATCTACTAAGGGAGTTAGGATCAATTCTTTCGCTTTTTCAACTATTAATGACCACCCAAACTTGTAATATGTTGAATAAACCCTTAATGGGCTAAGTTACTTAAGTTGGGATTATAAACAAGGTTAGTCATGTGATTTAAGTTTGTATAAAGATATATTATGAATTACTTATTATTTTGTGTGATTTTCATTGTTTTACCAATCTTTATTTATTTGGCCAATAAATGACGATATTTATGGTCTTCATATGTTTCAAAAGAAAATATGTTTGATTAGATCAAATGATCTTCACTCTAAGTTGTTCTAGGGGATAGAAATATACCTCTAGACCTTAGATGATTCTTTGAGTTATTTTCATAAAACCTAATGCTATGTATTGAAGCCAATCAACATAGAAATATAGTGGATTGATTCAATATATAAGGGGCGTTTTGACATTCGAAAGAGGAACCGTCTTTTTAAGGAAAATCGAATCTACACAACATAATAAGTAAATTCATCTTATGATCTCCTATACATCTTCTATAACTAACTATGAGCTCGAGGTGACCGATATAGGATCACTTCTTTTGGGTTTAGAATCCGACTTTGTTTTGACTTTAGAAGATGTACTTGTTTTGCCCAAGGGGCACAAAAACATTGTATCCATTCCGGTCATGGACCGAAAAGGCTTTTCATTTTTCATTGGTGATGGTTCCTGCAAAATTTATTTTAGAAATAAACTAGTGGGTACTGCTACATTGTTGAATGGATTGTATCATCTAAATCTCAGCAACAAAGTAGTTGTGAATACTATGACTAGAAAACGTGGTAGGGATGAAACCAATCAAGTTTTGAAATGGCATCTTAGACTTGGGCATATTGGTCAGACCAAGGTTTACAAGATGGAAAAAGATGGACTTATGGGTCCATTGGGATCGGATCCCTTTCCTACTTGTGAATCTTGCCTTAAAGGCAAAATGACTAAGTCCCCTTCACAGGGACTTTTGAAAGAGCCGCTGATAAACTGGGATTAATCCATACCGACGTATGTTGTGCTTTGGAAGCAGCACGCGACGGATATCAATATTTCATTACGTTTTCGGATGATCATACTAGGTATGGTTATGTATACTTAATGAAACATAAATTCTAGGCCCTTGAGAAATTCTAGGAATTCAAGGCCCTAGTCGAGAAACAAACTGGTAATCATATCAAAGCACTTCGGTTGGACCGAGGTGGCGAGTATATGAGTATGGAGTTTGATGAGTTCCTTAAGGAACATGGAATAGTTTCACAACTAACACCTCCAGGTACTCCTCAGTTAAATGGTGTGTCAGAATGAAGGAACTGGACCTTGTTGAACATGGTCCGTTCCATGTTGGGCTATACTGACTTACCGATTTACCTGTGGGGGTATGCACTCATGACTGCCGCTTACATCTTGAACAGATGTCCTTCCAAATCCGTTCCTAAAACTCCACATGAGATGTGGGAGGGCAGGAAACCAAGTCTTAATCATATTAGGATTTGGGGATGTCCCGCCTATGTCAAGAAGACTAAGGTGGAAAAATTGGAAGCTAGGTCTGCGAAGGGACGTTTCATTGGATTCCCGTATGGGATGATGGGTTATCTATTCTACATGCCCGAAGATCGAAAGATTGTTGTTGCTTTATAAGCACACTTCCTGGAAGATGAGTTCATCCAAGAAGGCGGAGCAGGTAGAAGTATTTCTTTGGAAGAATACAATGAAACTCCTAAGGAGACACCTGTGCAAGAAATTGGAACCAAAACTTCTGAAACACAAGTACAACCACCTCGTAGGTCTAGTAGGGTGTCTCATTTACCTCAGAGGTATGGGCTTGTGCACTTGGAGGAACTAGGTCTCCATGAGGTTCCAAGTGATAGCCAAGAGACTGACCCAACGACCTATGACCAAGCGATGGTGGATGTCGACTCCGCAAAATGGCGTGAAGCTATGGAAGCTGAGATAGACTCGATGCATGTCAATCAGGTCTGGACTCTAATAGACCGCCCCAAGGGCATAGTGCCTACTGGGAACATGTGGATCTACAAGAGAAAAACTGATGGTGATGGCAAGGTTGACGCCTATAAGGCCAGGCTTGTGGCAAAGGGTTATACCCAGAAAGAAAGGATCGATTACCACGATGCCTTCTTGCCCGTAGCCATGATCAAGTCTATTCGCATGATGCTTGCTATAGCTGCCTACCACGATTATGAGATATGGCAAATGGACGTAAAGACGGCTTTCCTTAATGGATTCCTCGAGGAGGAAATCTATATGGAGCAGCCTAAAGGCTTTGTGTCCGAAGTCGATATTCAGAAAGTGTGCAAGCTTCAGCATTCCGTTTATGGACTGAAGCAAGTGTCGCGTAGTTGGAACCTTCGTTTTGACAAGGCGGTCAAAGAGTTTGACTTCGTGCAAAATGAAGAGGAACCTTGTGTATACAAGAGGGTTAGTGGGAGCAAGATCGCATTCTTAGTACTATATGTAGATGACATTCTACTAATAGGAAATGATGTGGGAATGCTCAGTTCTATGAAAGCTTGGCTTTCGAGTAATTTCTCCATGAAAGACTTGGGAGAAGCAACCTATATTCTTAGTATTCAGCTCTACCGGGATAGAGCGAAGAGAACAATTGGTCTTTCCCAAGCCCTCTATATAGATAATATCTTAAAGCGATTTAAGATGGATGATTCTAAAAGAGGGTTCCTACCGATGCAACATGGAATAAAACTCTCCTTGAAGATGTGTCCTCAAAGTGAGGAACAATGAAAGGAAATGAGTTATATACCATATGATTCGGCAGTGGGTAGCCTTACATATGCTTTATTGTGTACGAGACCTGACATTGCGCATGCTGGGAGCGTGGCAAGTAGGTATCGGGCTAACCCAGTTCGGGAACATTAGACCGCCATAAAGAACGTTCTCAAGTACTTTAGAAGGACTAGAGATCTGGTTCTTATATATGGTGGTGGAGAACTGAATGGGATGGGATTCACTGTATTGGACTTCTAAGGACAGAAAGACGATTCTATGTCTATTTCTGGCTACATTTACTCTTAATGGAGGAGCTGTATCATGGCATAGTGCTATTTCCACCTGTTAGGCTGAGTATAAAGCGGCCTCGGAGGCCTCCAAAGGAAGAATTTAGAAGTTACTGGGAAAACTTCACGTGACACCTTGTGTTGTGCTGCCAGAGCGGTAGCAAAGGCCTAGGATCCGAGGTTTCATAACAGTACCAAACATATTGAGAGAGAGTATCATCTCGTAAGAACATTCGTTCGCAAAGAGATACATTGTGTTGCATAGAGTAGAGTCAGCCGACTACGTCACTAATCCACTGACCAAGCCACTTTCTCATATTAGCTTAGAGTGTAATCTGGAGAACATGGGTATTAAATACCATAGTGTGTGGCATTGAGTGCAAGTGGGAGATTGTTGGGAGTACGCCCTCGAATGCCACTTAGAGGATGATTGAGTGAGGGCATTGTACTTATAATTATGTAAATCACTAATATAAGGCAATGGATGTTTCTTTATTTACTGGTAGTTACTGGCATTCCTAACTCGTAAATATACATATAGAAACTAGTCCATGTATTTGAGAGCAAAACATTCCACTCCTTATTGGATAAGGGGGTCGACACTGGAAAGGTTTATAGCTCAAATACTTAATCGTTCGCAAGTCGATGAAACTTGACTGGGCGTTAAGTTTATGTGAAGACTTCTATGATGTGTTCTTTGACATGGAGAGTGCCTGTCGAACGCTAATGGTTAGTAGGAGCACATGTTATAGGTATGCTAATTGGATTAGTATACTCAAACCGACTCACCCTCGATTCGTCACACCGATTTCACTCCGGGACAGTCAATGACGGAGTCGAAAGGTTGTGATAGGTATTCGTGAACCTTAGACTTGAGGATTTAGTAGGGATGTGCTTGTGACGTCAAGATTTTCATTAGAGTAGTTCGACCCTGTAAACCGGAAGGCGGGGGTCAACCTCGACGTGCATCTTGACGGACAAGTAGCAGGTCCTACTGAATACCAAGATAGAATTCTTTCTCCCGTTAGTGAGCGGGTTATATGTCCTATGCGGTTATTGGCAGATGAGATGATAAGTCTTTGGCCAAAGCATTGGAGCTAGTTGTATTAGATACACGAGAGCTCGATGATCTCGATTTTCATTAACGCATGCATAGATTCAAGGATAGATAGGGTTTGACTGACCGTGACCCTATAACTTGATCGGGATATTTGAAAGAAGGGTTTATACGTATACTGGTATTCACGACAGAATGGTTCTTGAATGATCCCAATCATTCATTCTCAGTTGGGGTAGGGTGTAGGCCGCCAGGCTGGCTAGGTGGTGCTACTACTCTTTGGTTCCTCCCATTGCTGACTGAGATGAACCTACCGAGTCGCGCAATATGATTGACGACGGAATGAATCTAGCTTATTCTCTCATTATTAATATTAGATATTGGATATCTAATTTATTGGACATTGGATGTCTAATTAAATTTGGGACATTGGATGTCTAAATCGATTTATCGGATAAATTGATTTACGGCCTAACGAATTAAATAAATTACTGGGTGATTAATTTAATTCATAAATATAATTATTTCTTGGAGAAATTAATTATATTATTATGTATTTGATATGTTTAATTAATTGGATTAATTAATCGATATAAATACATCGGAATGGAATCGGAGTTTATCTGTTTGGACTCGCGGGAGTCCGAAACGGACCGAACTCCTCCTACCAATTGTCATGATGTTTGGAATCTCATGTATTGAGGGGACAAGTATCATGCATATGATGTTCTTTGGTCTGAGGGGCTCGGCTCTTGCACGGGTCACACATGACGCGAAAGTCCAATGATACTAGTTTGATGAATGATGATTTCAATGAGACATGACTCAGAAGGTAGTATTCAAAACCACACTCCGATACCAACTCTGTAACACCCCAAATTAGGCGGATATTACAGTGTCGTGGACCCCCGACTGGGACCCACCAGGCGAATGAGAATTAATGACTTAGATAATATAATTGTAGTACCGAACCACATTATATCATCAAATTACTCCGATGAGGAGTTTCATTACAACACACCCAAGAAAATACAGAATACATGTATATTTTATATGAAGATAAAATATACAACACTGAATAAAATGAGTATTCAAACGGAAGTCTACAGCGGAAATAAAATGAAGAAACACGAATGACTGAAAAGGACTAGGGCCTCCTACTAGTATCACTGGGACTTCTCGCCGTCAACGTTCTCTTCCCGTGCTTTAGCCTTTCCATGACCTGAAAACAACATCCCCCAACGGGGTCAGTTACACAGAACAACAATCCTCAAGAGTTGAACAGTATACAACAATCACATAAATAAATTAATGAATTTAGTTGAATGATGATCATCAATGTACGCCCGAATGAACTGCGTAAGAGCACAAATAGCCGAGTGTCCGGAGTCCCGCATAAACACCCGTTATTGGCCTAATTAGTCTCACGGTCCAATATGTCCGGAGTCCCGTGTATACACATTACCATGCGCATCATCCAATGTATCCGGAGTCCCGCGTATACACATGACCATAGTGTGCCCGACTAAAATTCCACACATGCACCAACCGGCCATGCAATATAATTCCGGAAGATCACCAGAACAAAAATGACCAAGGTGAGGAGTAATGAATAGAATCCGATAAGGATCAAGAACGACTCACCGAGATGAAATAATGATACAACGAGTGATAGCTTCAATGAAATAATTTTGGAACCGTCGTTCCTCGTGAGTTACATGATGAGTTGATAAATACAAGTCTCGACATGAACGATATATTATGAGTGAAATACATGTATGAATGAACAAAAACGTAAGGAATGAATATCCTTTTAACCGAGAAGATTTTACTTACACAATACTGGTATTGAAATGTCCTTCCTCGAACAAAGTCCTAAAAAGAGATGTCGGTCGCTCGAACAACCTTGAATAACACAATTACCAATAATATGCTCAATATAAGTATCAAGCATGAATTAAGACTAACTCAAAGTTCGATACAACAATATCCAAACTCATTGAGGCATTCAAACAACCACTTAGCGAACATAAACCCTTTATTATAACCAAAACCCAAATATATCGAAACCTACTCCAAAATGAGTAGTTCAATACAACAAAATACCTTCAATGATATCAATATTCCAATAGGATACCACAACTCGAAGTTACGGCGACTATAATAGGAAACCCCCAAAAACAACCAAAGTCAACATCAAGGGTTCTTGATTAATTCTCCAAATGTTCATCAAATATGAAAAACATATCAATAAATCTATAGGAATACATTTATTCAAGGTAGATAATAAATATCTAACTTATTCCAACAACAATCCATTCTTACATGAAGAAATCGAAAGGAAAATACCCAAAATCCGAAATTCTAGATCCAAGAAATAATTACCTTGATTTGATGTGTTGGAGAGGATGAAATGATGATAAATCCAAATGATAAGCTTGATGATGATGATGGATGAGTGCAGCTCTAAAAGAGCTCTCCGAATCGCCCAAAATCGCCCGGAATCGAAGTGAGAAGTGAAAATGATGAATCTGAGCCAGATTGTCCTATTTATAGTAATTCCAGTTTAGCGCACGCTACGACCTGATATTTAGCGTGTGCTAACGAGTTAACCGGATAGTCCAGTGAACTCTGACTGCCTCGTTAGCGTACGCTACGAACTTGATAGCGTGCGCTAACGCCCTCCCGATAGCGTGCGTTAACTCCAAATGTTAGCGTGCGCTAGCTAAATACCTGATGTCCAGTGACTGAAGTCCAGAACCTCCTATCCTCTGACCTGCTCGCAATAGCGCGTGCTACGCCCAATAATCAGCGTGCGCTACTGCCCCCTTAGCGTACGCTAAAATCCACTCATAGCGTGCGCTAGGAATTATTCCAAAATCAGTCCAGTACCCACTGGACTCTGCCTGATCGGCCTTAGCGCGCGCTACACTGACTGCATAGCGGGCGCTATCCAAACTTACTAGTGTGCGCTACTTACCATTCGTAGCGTGCGCTACTCCAATTCGGCTGCAGTCCAGTGCCTTTTGGACTGCAGGCCTGAACCACATTAGCATGCGCTAGTACGGAGAGGTAGCGTGTGCTACCCGTACTCAATTAGCGCGCGCTAAAGAGAGTATGTAGCGTGCGCTACTCCTCACACACAGCCTACTATGAAGATGACAATGATGATGACCACAGTTCGATCCTCTAACCAAGTAGGACGACGAATAATAACTGATGTACGATACAATTACTCTGATCGGTGAATACAATGAATGAATATGAACGATGAATGTCATTAATGAGTGATTAATTACTGAGTGACAATTACTGAATGATAATGACTGAATTACAACCGGGTATTACAAATACAGAACGCTCGAATCTAATCAATAAACTCGAGTTTTCATAGAGTTCCAACTCGAATGCATGAAAAGTGGTCTTATCTTATATTAACAGGACTTAATCAAGAAGTAAAGGTTTAATTGGAGATATTATAGCCAATCCTTGCTACAACAAAATTTAATCAAGAATTAAAAGTTTAATCAAAGTTGTTATACCAATCCTTAGTACAGACGGCTCGATCTTAACCAATAAACCCAATTTTTCGTAGTGCTCCGACTCGAATACATGCAACATGGTTTTATCTCGTATTAACAAGACTTATTCAAGAAGTAAAGGCTTACTAGGAGCTATTATATCCAATTCTAAGTATAAAAGGCTCGAATCTAATCAATAAACCCGAGTTTTAATAGAGTTCTAACTCGAATACATGTGACGTGGTCTAATCTCCTACTAACAATACTTAATCAAGAAGTAAAGGCTTAATCGGAGCTATTATAGCCAATTGTCAATACAAATGCTCGAACCTTATCAATAAAACCGAGTTTTTGTAGAGTTTTAACTCGAATACTTGTAGTGGTCTTATCTCCTATTAACAAGACTTAATCAAGAAGTAAGGCTGAGTTGGAGCTATTATAGCTAATCCTTGATACAACAAGACTTAATCAAGAAGTAAAAGTTTAATTGGAGCTGTTATAGCCAATTCTGAGTACGAAAGGCTCGAATCTAATCAATAAACCCGAGTTTTTATAGAGTTCGACTTGAATGCATGTAACGTGGTCTCATATCCTATTAACAAGATTTAATCATGAAGTAAAGGCTTGATTGGAGCTATTATATCCAGTCCTTGCTACAACAAGAATTAATCAAGAAGTAAAGGCTTAATCGTAGATGTTATAGCCAATTCTCAGTACAAAAGGCTCGAATCTAACAAATAAACCCGAGTTTTTGTAGAGTTCCGACTCAGATACATGCAACATGGTCTTATCTACCATTAACCAGACTTAATCAAGAAGTAAAGCTTAATCGGAGCTATTATACCCAATTCTTAGTACAAAAGGCTCGAATCTAATCAATATTCCCGAGTTTTCCTAGAGTTTTGACTCGAATATATGTAACGTGGTCTTATCTCATATTAACAGGACTTAATCAAAAAGTAAAGATTTAATCAGAGCTATTATAGCCAATCCTTGCTACAACAATATTCAATCAAGAAGTAAAAGCTTAATCAGAGTTGTTATGCCAATCCTCAGTACAAATGGCTCGAACTTAACCAATAAACCCGAATTTTCGTAGAGCTCCGACTCGAATACATGCAACATGGTCTTATCTACCATTAACCAGACTTAATCAAGAAGTAAAGGCTTAATCGGAGCTATTATACCCATTTCTTAGTACAAAAGGCTCGTATCTAATCAATAAACCAGAGTTTTCCTAGAGTTTTGACTCGAATATATGTAACGTGGTCTTATCTAATATTAATAGGACTTAATCAAAAAGTAAAGATTTAATCGGAGCTATTATAGCCAATCCTTGCAACAACAAAATTTAATCAAGAAGTAAAAGCTTAACCAGAGTTGTTATTCCAATCCACAGTATAGATGGCTCGAACTTAACCAATAAACCTGAATTTTCGTAGAGCTCCGACTCGAATACATGCAACATGGTTTTATCTCATATTAACAAGACTTAATCACGAAATAAATGCTTACTCGGAGCTATTATAGCCAATTCTGAGTACAAAAGGCTCGAATCTAATCAATAATTCCGAGTTTTAGTAGATTTATGACTCGAATACATGTGACGGGGTCAAATCCTGTACTAACAATACTTAATGAAGAAGTAAAGACTTAATCAGAGCTATTATAGCCAATTTTGAGTATAAAAGGCTCGAATCTAATCAATAAACCAGAGTTTTCATAGAGTTCCGACTCGAATAAATGCAATATGGTCTTATCTCCTATTAACAAGACTTAATCAAGAAGTAAAGGCTTAATATGAGCTATTATAGCCAATTTTTAGTATAAAAGGCTCGGATTTGATCAATAAACCCGAGTTTTCGTAGACTTCTGACTCGAATACATGTAACATGGTCTAATTTCCTATTAACATAACTTAATCAAGAAGTAAAGGCTTAATCGGTGCTATTGTAGCTAATTCTTAATACAGAACGCTCGATTCTAATCAATAAACTCGAGTTTTCATAGAGTTCCAACTTGAATGCATGAAAAGTGGTCTTATCTTATATTAACAGAACTTAATCAAGAAGTAAAGGTTTAATCGGAGCTATTATAGCCAATCCTTGCTACAACAAAATTTAATCAAGAATTAAAAGTTTAATCAAAGTTGTTATACCAATCCTTAGTACATCGGCTCGAACTTAACCAATAAACTCGAATTTTCATAGTGCTCCGACTCGAATACATGCAACATGGTTTTATCTCCTATTAACAAGACTTAATCAAGAAGTAAAGGCTTACTAGGAGCTTTTATATTCAATTCTAAATACAAATGGCTCGAATCTAATCAATAAACCCGAGTTTTAATAGAGTTCTAACTCGAATACATGTGACGTGGTCTAATCTCCTACTAATAATACTTAATCAAGAGGTAAAGGCTTAATCGGAGCTATTATAGCCAATTTTCAATACAAATGCTCGAATCCAATCAATAAAACTGAGTTTTTGTAGAGTTTCGACTCGAATACATGTAGTGGTCTTATCTCCTATTAACAGGACTTAGTCAAGAAGTAAAGGCTGAGTTGGAGCTATTATAGCTAATCCTTGCTACAACAAGACTTAATCAAGAAGTAAAAACTTAATTGGAGCCATTATAGCCAATTCTGAGTACAAAAGGCTCGAATCTAATCAATAAACCCGAGTTTTTATAGAGTTCCGACTTGAATGCATGTAACGTGGTCTTATCTCCTATTAACAAGATTTAATCAAGAAGTAAAGGCTTGATTGGAGCTATTATATCCAGTCCTTACTACAACAAGAATTAATCAAGAAGTAAAGGCTTAATCGTAGTTGTTATATCCAATTCTCAGTACAAAAGGCTCGAATCTAACAAATAAACCCGATTTTTTGTAGAGTTCCAACTCGAATACATGCAACATGGTCTTATCTACCATTAACCAGACTTAATAAAGAAGTAAAGGCTTAATCGGAGCTATGATACCCAATTTGACCGAGTATAAAAGGGATAAATACTAGCATTTTTAAATAATAAGAACGACTCTTGAAGAAGCAATAATTTATTCCATGGAACTCTCGCAAGAGTTAAAAATACTTCAGAAAGAAGTAGATAAAAGATAGATATGATTTCACTAATTTTTTGATCTCTTTTCACTACATTACAAGCCTTTATATAGGAGGCTAAAACAAGATGAAGAGATACATTCATGAATGAGGAGATACATGTATCAACCAAAAGTCATGGAAAGATACATGAATAAAAAGATGCATGAATGAACCAAAAGATACATGCATGAGGAGATGCATGAATAAGAATGTTTGACCAAATTTATAATTATGCTCCTGCATCAGCCTCCCCGAGTGAAAAAGAACTCGCCCACGAGTTCGTATCATCACGATTTGCCACATAAGGGATCAAATGCTTGACGTTGAACACGTCATATGTCTTCATGTGCGAAGGAAGCTGTAGACGATAGGCGTTATCATTGATTTTTTTTAAGATCTCGCAGGGTCCAATATTCTTGCTCTTAAGCTTGTTGTACTCGCCAATAGGGAACCTATCACGAGTTAAAACCGCCCAAACTTTGTCTCCAACATTAAACACAACCTTACGACGACGAGAATCAGCCTTGTCTTTGTACTTTAAGTTGCTCTTCTCGATAGCATCCTTCACTTTACCATGGATGTCATGGAGATGGGAGATAACTTCATCGACCTTCAAATGTTGCTTTCCAGGACGGGATAAAGGAAGCAAATCTAACGTGCTGGAAGGATTACGACCATACACAATTTCGAAGGGACTCATACCAGTGGTTCGATTCGTTGTACGGTTGTAAGCGAACTCTGCTTGAGCTAACACCATGTCCCATTGCTTAGGCTTCTCTCCAACAAGACATCTCAACAAATTTCCCAAACTTCGATTGACCACTTCAGTTTGTCCATCGGTTTGAGGATGATAGGCGCTGCTGAAAATGAGTTTAGTACCCATCTTCGCCTATAGACTCCTCCAAAAGTTGCTGATGAATTTGGTGTCACGATCAGATGTAATAGATTGAGGGACACCATGGAGACGAACAATTTCCATGAAGTAGAGATGAGCAATTCTTGTGGCATCCATTGTCTTTCGGCAAGGTATGAAATGAGCCATTTTTGAAAAACAATCCACTACAACAAAGATGGAATTGTGCGAACATTGTGTTCTTGGAAAGCCTAGAACAAAATCCATGCTCACATCGATCCATGGTCCTTTTGGAACAGGTAAGGGTGTATAGAGGCCAACATTTGTCAACACTCCCTTGCCTCATTGACATACATAGCAACGCTGGATGAGGTGAGCCACGTTGCTTCCCAATTTAGGCCAATAAAATGAGGCAGACACAAGCGAATACGTCTTATCTCGCCCAAAATGACCTTCATTGTGCAGCTCTTCCAAGATTTGTTGTCGTAACGAACAATCAGGGATACATAGACGAACCCCTAGAAATAGATAGCCTTCATGGAGAATGAAGTCATGACGTGAACAGTACAAACCTCATGATAAATACGTCCAAAAGAAGGATCTGTCGGGTAGAGTTCAGTAAAGGTATCAAATCCCATAACCTTGGCACTCACGGTAGATAGTAGACATGATCTTCGACTTAGGGCATCCGCGACAATATTAGAATTTCCAGACATATGTTTAAGAGAGAAGGTGAAATCTTGTAAATACGCGACCCATTTAGCGTGCCTTCTGTTCAGCTTGTGTTGCTCGTTGATGTATTTCAGGGCTTCATGATCAGTTAAGAGAATAAACTCTCTATGGATTAAATAATGTCTCCAATGTTTCAACGACTGGATTATGGCGTAGAACTCCAAATCATACGTAGAGTAATTATTTTTCGATCCAGTGATTCGGTTGATGGCTCGGCTGTCGACACACATTCTCCATGTGTTGTCTTTCTTCGGAACCAAAAGAGCAGGTACCGCACATGGACTCATACTCTCTCGGACATATCCTCGAGTCAAAAACTCTGTTACTTGCTTATGGAGTTCTTCAGATTCTTTAGGACTCGTGCGATATGCAGCCATATTTGGAAGAGTAGAACCTGGTAGAAGATCAATGTGGTGTTGGATAGCTCTCATAGGTGGTAAGCCAGGAGGTATATCATTGGGCAGCACATCCTTGTATTCCTTAATCAAAGGTTTGACTTCCTCAGGAAAGACACTTTCTTCTTTAGCTACTGGGACTTCATGAGGAACGAGGGCATAGATCACCGATTCATTCTCGACTTCTTTCAGGAAGTTAGTCCTAGACAAGAGTGTCTTAGGTGGCGGAGATGTTGATGGTGGTTTTGGAACTTCTTTTCGTGGGGATAAGACGATTTTCTTTCCATTGACATGAAGAGAATATGTATTCTTGCGACCGTCATGGATTACACTTCGGTCGTATTGCCAGGGACGTCCAAGAAGAATGTGACAAGCGTCCATAGTAACTATGTCACACCAGGCACTGTCATAGTAGAGTTGTCCCACAGAAAAAGAAACTAGACACCTCTTATTGACCAACACTTCACTTTCTTTGTTCAACCAAGAGAGACGATATGGTTGAGGGTGATGATCCGTCTTGAGTTGGAGTTTTTGTACTGCCTCGTCAGAAATGACATTCTCATAACTCCCGCTATCAATGATCATCTTGCACACTTTGTTAGAGATGGTGCAAGTGGTATGAAAAATATTGGTCCTTAGCCATTCTTCATTGTTGGAGCTTTTCGGAACCAGGAAACTCTTTCGAATAACCAAATTTTCATGTCCATCACCATAAACAACTTGTTCATCATAATTTTCTTCTTCCTCATTTTCTTCGTCATAGATAGGATCTTGAAGAATTGTGGATGTTGGTGTAGGATCCTCAACTTCTTCAATTAACAATCCTTTGTCCTTTCTTTGAGGGGTACTATTTCGACAATTGGACGAGATATGCCCTATCTCTCCACATCGAAAACACCTGGTATTTGAAGATGAAGGGCCACTCTTATCACGTGGACCACTCTTATCACGTTGTTGGGTCGTAGAAGATCTAGTAACCGGCGAGGTACGACAAGATGATATATCTTCTCGGTTCGTAGCAGGTTGGCGGATCAATTGCTTCTCCACAACTAAAGCCGTTTGGTAAGCCTCGGTCACGGTCCAAAGTTGATGAAGACTCAGCGCGTCGTGGATATTGGGACGAAGTCCTCCAATATATCGCGCGGTTGTTTGTTGCTCCGACTCGTTCAAGTCATTTCGAGCCATGAGTTGGTAGAAGTCCTCGGTATATTCTTCTACTGATTTAATACCTTGCTTGAGATGATGGTATCGTAGAAACAACCCTTGAGTATAGCCAGATGGAAGAAAATGGGACTTCGATCTTTTCTTCATCTTAAACCACTCCATGATCTTGGGCTTTCCTTCTCGGGCTCGCTGTCTCTTTGCTTGTTCCCACCATATGGATGCACGTCCTTTCAGTCGTGTAGCCACCAATTTTACTTTGACATTTTCGGGCACCACTCGATAGTCAAAGACTCGTTCAACCTCATTCATCCAATCGACAAAGACGTCAGCATTGAGGGTTCCGGTCAACTCTGGGATCTCCACCTTGAAGCCGTAGTCATTGGGGCGCTCGGGTTGACGATGTAATGGATTAGAAAATGTAGATTCATCGTCGGAATCACGTTGAGTACCTCGATTACTTCGATTTGCATTCTGCTGCATGGTCAATTCCGCTACTCGTTGTCGTAGTTCTTCAATTTCCTGTTGATATTGCAATCGTTCTTGTTCCTCCAAATTAGGCGCGTTATGGGCGTATCGACCTCCACATCCTCCATGTCGTGCGGCCATATGAATTTGGATATACCTCTTCTCAAAGAGGGAACCTTGGCTCTTGATACCAACTGACGCAGTATAAAAGTGATAAATACAAGCGTTTTGAAATAATAAGAACGACTCTTGAAGAAGCGATAATTTATTCCATGGAACTCTCGCAAGAGTTAAAAAGACTTCACAAAGAAGTAGATAAAAGATAGATTTTATGTCAATAATTTTTTGATCTCTTTTCACTACATTACAAGCCTTTATATAGGAGGCTAAAAGAAGATAAAGAGATACATTCATGAATGAGGAGATACATGTATCAACCAAAAGTCATGGAAAGATACATGAATAAAAAGATGCATAAATGAACCAAAAGATACATGCATGAGGAGATGCATGAATAAGAATGTTTGACCAAATTTATAATTATGCTCCTGCATCACAATTCTTAGTACAAAAGGCTCGAATCTAATCAATAAACCCGAGTTTTCCTAGAGTTTTGACTCGAATATATGTAACGTGGTCTTATCTCATATTAACAGGACTTAATCAAAAGGTAAAGATTTAATCGGAGCTATTATAGCCAATCCTTGCTACAACAAAATTTAATCAAGAAGTAAAAGCTTAATCAGAGTTGTTATGCCAATCCTCAGTACAAATGGCTCAAACTTAACCGATAAACCCGAACTTTCGTAGAGCTCCGACTCGAATACATGCAACATGATCTTATCTACCATTAACCAGACTTAATCAAGAAGTAAAGGCTTAATCGGAGCTATTAAACCCATTTCTTAGTACAAAAGGCTCGAATCTAATCAATAAACCCGAGTTTTCCTAGAGTTTTGACACGAATTTATGTAACGTGGTCTTACCTCATATTAACAGGACTTAATCAAAAAGTAAAGATTTAATCGGAGCTATTATAGCAAATCCTTGCAAAAACGAAATTTAATCGAGAAGTAAAAGCTTAATCAGAGTTGTTACGCCAATCCACGTCAGATGTCTCGAACTTAACCAATAAACACGAATTTTCGTAGAGCTCCGACTCAAATACAGCAACAAGATTTTATCTCATATTAACAAGAGCTAATCACGAAATAAATGCCTACTCGGAGCTATTATAGCCAATTCTGAGTACAAAAGGCTCGAATATAATCAATAATCCCGAGTTTTGGTAGAGTTCTGACTCGAATACATGTGACGTGGTCAAATCCCCTACTAACAATACTTAATCAAGAAGTAAAGGCTTAATCAGAGCTATTATAGCCAATTTTGAGTATAAAATCTAATCAATAAACCGAGTTTTCATAGAGTTCCGACTCGAATAAATGCAACATGGTCTTATCTCCTATTAACAAGACTTAATCAAGAAGTAAAGGCTTAATAGGAGCTATTATAGCCAATTTTGAGTATAAAAGGCTCGAATCGATCAATAAACCCGAGTTTTCGTAGACTTCTGACTCGAATACATGTAACATGGTCTAATTTCCTATTAACTCAATTTAATCAAGAAGTAAAGGCTTAATCGGTGCTATTGTATCTAATTCTTAATACATAACGCTCGAATCTAATCAATAAACTCGAGTTTTCATAGAGTTCCAACTTAAATGCATGAAAAGTGGTCTTATCTTATATTAACAGGACTTAATCAAGAAGTAAAGGTTTAATCGGAGCTATTATAGCCAATCCTTGCTACAACAAAATTTAATCAAGAATTAAAAGTTTAATCAAAGTTGTTATACCAATCCTTAGTACAGTCGGCTCGAACTTAACCAATAAACCCAAATTTTCATAGTGCTCCGACTCGAATACATGCAACATGGTTTTATCTCGTATTAACAAGACTTAATCAAGAAGTAAAGGCTTGCTAGGAGCTATCATATCTAATTCTAAGTACAAAAGGCTCGAATCTAATCAATAAACCCGAGTTTTAATAGAGTTCTAACTCGAATACATGTGACATGGTCTAATCTCCTACTAACAATACTTAATCAAGAAGTAAAGGTTTAATTGGAGCTATTATAGCCAATTGTCAATACAAATGCTCGAACCTAATAAATAAAACCGAGTTTTTGTAGAGTTTCAACTCGAATACATGTAGTGGTCTTATCTCTTATTAACAAGACTTAATCAAGAAGTAAAGGCTGAGTTGGAGCTCTTATAGCTAATCCTTGCTACAACAAGACTTAATCAAGAAGTAAAAGCTTAATTGAGTGTTATAGCAAATTCTGAGTACAAAAGGCTCGAACCTAATCAATAAACCCGAGTTTATATAGAGTTCCGACTTGAATGCATGTAACATGGTCTCATATACTATTAACAAGATTTAATCAAGAAGTAAAGGCTTGATTGGAGCTATTATATCCAGTCCTTGCTACAACAAGAATTAATCAAGAAGTAAAGGCTTAATCGTAGTTGTTATAGCCAATTCTCAGTACAAAAGGCTCGAATCTAACAAATAAACTCGAGTTTTTGTAGAGTTCCGACTCGAATACATGCAACATGGTCTTATCTACCATTAACCAGACTTAATCAAGAAGTAAAGGCTTAATCGGAGCTATTATACCCAATTATTAGTACAAAAGGCTCGAATCTAATCAATAAACCCGAGTTTTCCTAGAGTTTTGACTCGAATATATGTAACGTGGTCTTATCTCATATTAACAGGACTTAATCAAAAGGTAAAGATTTAATCGGAGCTATTATAGCCAATCCTTGCTACAACAAAATTTAATCAAGAAGTAAAAGCTTAATCAGAGTTGTTATGCCAATCCTCAGTACAAATGGCTCAAACTTAACCGATAAACCCGAACTTTCGTAGAGCTCCGACTCGAATACATGCAACATGATCTTATCTACCATTAACCAGACTTAATCAAGAAGTAAAGGCTTAATCGGAGCTATTAAACCCATTTCTTAGTACAAAAGGCTCGAATCTAATCAATAAACCCGAGTTTTCCTAGAGTTTTGACACGAATTTATGTAACGTGGTCTTATCTCATATTAACAGACTTTATCAAAATGTAAAGATTTAATCGGAGCTATTATAGCAAATCCTTGCAAAAACGAAATTTAATCGAGAAGTAAAATCTTAATCAGAGTTGTTACGCCAATCCACAGTACAGATGTCTCGAACTTAACCAATAAACCTGAATTTTCGTAGAGCTCCGACTCAAATACAGGCAACATGATTTTATCTCATATTAACAAGAGCTAATCACGAAATAAATGCCTACTCGGAGCTATTATAGCCAATTCTGAGTACAAAAGGCTCGAATATAATCAATAATCCCGAGTTTTGGTAGAGTTCTGACTCGAATACATGTGACGTGGTCAAATCCCCTACTAACAATACTTAATCAAGAAGTAAAGGCTTAATCAGAGCTATTATAGCCAATTTTGAGTATAAAATCTAATCAATAAACCAGAGTTTTCATAGAGTTCCGACTCGAATAAATGCAACATGGTCTTATCTCCTATTAACAAGACTTAATCAAGAAGTAAAGGCTTAATAGGAGCTATTATAGCCAATTTTGAGTATAAAAGGCTCGAATCTGATCAATAAACCCGAGTTTTCGTAGACTTCTGACTCGAATACATGTAACATGGTCTAATTTCCTATTAACACAATTTAATCAAGAAGTAAAGGCTTAATCGGTGCTATTGTATCTAATTCTTAATACAGAACGCTCGAATCTAATCAATAAACTCGAGTTTTCATAGAGTTCCAACTTAAATGCATGAAAAGTGGTCTTATCTTATATTAACAGGACTTAATCAAGAAGTAAAGGTTTAATCGGAGCTATTATAGCCAATCCTTGCTACAACAAAATTTAATCAAGAATTAAAAGTTTAATCAAAGTTGTTATACCAATCCTTAGTACAGTCGGCTCGAACTTAACCAATAAACCCAAATTTTCATAGTGCTCCGACTCGAATACATGCAACATGGTTTTATCTCGTATTAACAAGACTTTTTTTTTTTTTTTTTAAAACACAAATTTGCTGTATTAATGCGAAAATCAAGTCGAGGGTGGACGAGGCCCTCTACACGCCCGAAAGATTGAGGGAGGACAAACCCCTCAACAAATCACATGAAAATAAGAGGAGCCGACCCTCAAACAAGGCTAGAGTTGCTTGGGATCACCCAAAATTACTGGATTTTACATAAAATTTTCTGCTCCTAATATACGGGTAAGCAATTTTATCAAGTTTAATGAGACCGCGGATTTTCCCATTAATATTGGAGATATCATGAAGATGGAAGTCTTGACGATCACACCCTTGATTCGCTAAAAAATCAGCGACGGCATTACCCTCCCGAAAAATATGAGAGAAATGAATTTCCAATTTCTCCATGAAAGCACGAATTTCAAAAATGAGACCTTGGAGTTGCCAATGGCAAGAGGATGAATGCTCGATCAAATGAAGCGCAACCTTCGAATCTACTTCCAAGTAAAGGCTTGCTAGGAGCTATCATATCTAATTCTAAGTACAAAAGGCTCGAATCTAATCAATAAACCCGAGTTTTAATAGAGTTCTAACTCGAATACATGTGACATGGTCTAATCTCCTACTAACAATACTTAATCAAGAAGTAAAGGTTTAATTGGAGCTATTATAGCCAATTGTCAATACAAATGCTCGAACCTAATAAATAAAACCGAGTTTTTGTAGAGTTTCAACTCGAATACATGTAGTGGTCTTATCTCTTATTAACAAGACTTAATCAAGAAGTAAAGGCTGAGTTGGAGCTATTATAGCTAATCCTTGCTACAACAAGACTTAATCAAGAAGTAAAAGCTTAATTGAGTCATTATAGCAAATTCTGAGTACAAAAGGCTCAAACCTAATCAATAAACCCGAGTTTATATAGAGTTCCGACTTGAATGCATGTAACATGGTCTCATATACTATTAACAAGATTTAATCAAGAAGTAAAGGCTTGATTGGAGCTATTATATCCAGTCCTTGCTACAACAAGAATTAATCAAGAAGTAAAGGCTTAATCGTAGTTGTTATAGCCAATTCTCGCACAAAAGGCTCGAATCTAACAAATAAACTCGAGTTTTTGTAGAGTTCCGACTCGAATACATGCAACATGGTCTTATCTACCATTAACCAGACTTAATCAAGAAGTAAAGGCTTAATCGGAGCTATTATACCCAATTATTAGTACAAAAGGCTCGAATCTAATCAATAAACCCGAGTTTTCCTAGAGTTTTGACTCGAATATATGTAACGTGGTCTTATCTCATATTAACATGACTTAATCAAAAAGTAAAGATTTAATCGGAGCTATTATAGCCAATCCTTGCTACAACAAAATTTAATCAAGAAGTAAAAGCTTAATCAGAGTTGTTATGCCAATCCTCAGTACAAATGGCTTGAACTTAACTAATAAACCCGAATTTTGGTAGAGCTCCGACTCGAATACATGCAACATGGTCTTATCTACCATTAACCAGACTTAATCAAGAAGTAAAGGCTTAATCGGAGCTATTATACCCATTTCTTAGTACAGAAGGCTCGAATCTAATCAATAAACCCGAGTTTTCCTAGAGTTTGACTTGAATATATGTAACGTGGTCTTATCTCATATTAACAGGACTTAATCAAAAAGTAAAGATTTAATCGGAGCTATTATAGCCAATCGTTGCAACAACAAAATTTAATCAAGAAGTAAAAGCTTAATCAGAGTTGTTATGCCAATCCTCAGTACAAATGGCTCAAACTTAACCGATAAACCCGAACTTTCGTAGAGCTCCGACTCGAATACATGCAACATGATCTTATCTACCATTAACCAGACTTAATCAAGAAGTAAAGGCTTAATCGGAGCTATTAAACCCATTTCTTAGTACAAAAGGCTCGAATCTAATCAATAAACCCGAGTTTTCCTAGAGTTTTGACACGAATTTATGTAACGTGGTCTTATCTCATATTAACAGGACTTAATCAAAAAGTAAAGATTTAATCGAGCTATTATAGCAAATCCTTGCAAAAGCGAAATTTAATCGAAGTAAAAGCTTAATCGAGTTGTTACGCCAATCCACGTCAGATGTCTCGAACTTAACCAATAAACTGAATTTTCGTAGAGCTCCGACTCAAATACAGGCAACATGATTCTATCTCATATTAACAAGAGCTAATCACGAAATAAATGCCTACTCGGAGCTATTATAGCCAATTCTGAGTACAAAAGGCTCGAATATAATCAATAATCCCGAGTTTTGGTAGAGTTCTGACTCGAATACATGTGACGTGGTCAAATCCCCTACTAACAATACTTAATCAAGAAGTAAAGGCTTAATCAGAGCTATTATAGCCAATTTTGAGTATAAAATCTAATCAATAAACCAGAGTTTTCATAGAGTTCCGACTCGAATAAATGCAACATGGTCTTATCTCCTATTAACAAGACTTAATCAAGAAGTAAAGGCTTAATAGGAGCTATTATAGCCAATTTTGAGTATAAAAGGCTCGAATCTGATCAATAAACCCGAGTTTTCGTAGACTTCTGACTCGAATACATGTAACATGGTCTAATTTCCTATTAACACAATTTAATCAAGAAGTAAAGGCTTAATCGGTGCTATTGTATCTAATTCTTAATACAGAACGCTCGAATCTAATCAATAAACTCGAGTTTTCATAGAGTTCCAACTTAAATGCATGAAAAGTGGTCTTATCTTATATTAACAGACTTAATCAAGAAGTAAAGGTTTAATCGGAGCTATTATAGCCAATCCTTGCTACAACAAAATTTAATCAAGAATTAAAAGTTTAATCAAAGTTGTTATACCAATCCTTAGTACAATGGCTCGAACTTAACCAATAAACCCAAATTTTCATAGTGCTCCGACTCGAATACATGCAACATGGTTTTATCTCGTATTAACAAGACTTAATCAAGAAGTAAAGGCTTGCTAGGAGCTATCATATCTAATTCTAAGTACCAAAGGCTCGAATCTAATCAATAAACCCGAGTTTTAATAGAGTTCTAACTCGAATACATGTGACATGGTCTAATCTCCTACTAACAATACTTAATCAAGAAGTAAAGGTTTAATTGGAGCTATTATAGCCAATTGTCAATACAAATGCTCGAACCTAATAAATAAAACCGAGTTTTTGTAGAGTTTCAACTCGAATACATGTAGTGGTCTTATCTCTTATTAACAAGACTTAATCAAGAAGTAAAGGCTGAGTTGGAGCTATTATAGCTAATCCTTGCTACAACAAGACTTAATCAAGAAGTAAAAGCTTAATTGAGTCATTATAGCAAATTCTCGAGTAGAAAAGGCTCGAACCTAATCAATAAACCCGAGTTTATATAGAGTTCCGACTTGAATGCATGTAACATGGTCTCATATACTATTAACAAGATTTAATCAAGAAGTAAAGGCTTGATTGGAGCTATTATATCCGATCCTTGCTACAACAAGAATTAATCAAGAAGTAAAGGCTTAATCGTAGTTGTTATAGCCAATTCTCGCACAAAAGGCTCGAATCTAACAAATAAACTCGAGTTTTTGTAGAGTTCCGACTCGAATACATGCAACATGGTCTTATCTACCATTAACCAGACTTAATCAAGAAGTAAAGGCTTAATCGGAGCTATTATACCCAATTATTAGTACAAAAGGCTCGAATCTAATCAATAAACCCGAGTTTTCCTAGAGTTTTGACTCGAATATATGTAACGTGGTCTTATCTCATATTAACATGACTTAATCAAAAAGTAAAGATTTAATCGGAGCTATTATAGCCAATCCTTGCTACAACAAAATTTAATCAAGAAGTAAAAGCTTAATCAGAGTTGTTATGCCAATCCTCAGTACAAATGGCTTGAACTTAACTAATAAACCCGAATTTTGGTAGAGCTCCGACTCGAATACATGCAACATGGTCTTATCTACCATTAACCAGACTTAATCAAGAAGTAAAGGCTTAATCGGAGCTATTATACCCATTTCTTAGTACAGAAGGCTCGAATCTAATCAATAAACCCGAGTTTTCCTAGAGTTTGACTTGAATATATGTAACGTGGTCTTATCTCATATTAACAGGACTTAATCAAAAAGTAAAGATTTAATCGGAGCTATTATAGCCAATCGTTGCAACAACAAAATTTAATCAAGAAGTAAAAGCTTAATCAGAGTTGTTATGCCAATCCTCGCACAAATGGCTCAAACTTAACCGATAAACCCGAACTTTCGTAGAGCTCCGACTCGAATACATGCAACATGATCTTATCTACCATTAACCGACTTAATCAAGAATTAAAGGCTTAATCGGAGCTATTAAACCCATTTCTTAGTACAAAAGGCTCGAATCTAATCAATAAACCCGAGTTTTCCTAGAGTTTTGACACGAATTTATGTAACGTGGTCTTACCTCATATTAACAGGACTTAATCAAAAAGTAAAGATTTAATCGGAGCTATTATAGCAAATCCTTGCAAAACGAAATTTAATCGAGAAGTAAAAGCTTAATCGAGTTGTTACGCCAATCCACGTCTGAGATGTCTCGAACTTAACCAATAAACCTGAATTTTCGTAGAGCTCCGACTCAAATACAGGCAACATGATTTTATCTCATATTAACAAGAGCTAATCACGAAATAAATGCCTACTCGGAGCTATTATAGCCAATTCTGAGTACAAAAGGCTCGAATATAATCAATAATCCCGAGTTTTGGTAGAGTTCTGACTCGAATACATGTGACGTGGTCAAATCCCCTACTAACAATACTTAATCAAGAAGTAAAGGCTTAATCAGAGCTATTATAGCCAATTTTGAGTATAAAATCTAATCAATAAACCGAGTTTTCATAGAGTTCCGACTCGAATAAATGCAACATGGTCTTATCTCCTATTAACAAGACTTATTCAAGAAGTAAAGGCTTAAGAGGAGCTCTTATAGCCAATTTTGAGTATAAAAGGCTCGAATCGATCAATAAACCCGAGTTTTCGTAGACTTCTGACTCGAATACATGTAACATGGTCTAATTTCCTATTAACACAATTTAATCAAGAAGTAAAGGCTTAATCGGTGCTATTGTATCTAATTCTTAATACAGAACGCTCGAATCTAATCAATAAACTCGAGTTTTCATAGAGTTCCAACTTAAATGCATGAAAAGTGGTCTTATCTTATATTAACAGGACTTAATCAAGAAGTAAAGGTTTAATCGGAGCTATTATAGCCAATCCTTGCTACAACAAAATTTAATCAAGAATTAAAAGTTTAATCAAAGTTGTTATACCAATCCTTAGTACAATGCAGCTCGAACTTAACCAATAAACCCAAATTTTCATAGTGCTCCGACTCGAATACATGCAACATGGTTTTATCTCGTATTAACAAGACTTAATCAAGAAGTAAAGGCTTGCTAGGAGCTATCATATCTAATTCTAAGTACCAAAGGCTCGAATCTAATCAATAAACCCGAGTTTTAATAGAGTTCTAACTCGAATACATGTGACATGGTCTAATCTCCTACTAACAATACTTAATCAAGAAGTAAAGGTTTAATTGGAGCTATTATAGCCAATTGTCAATACAAATGCTCGAACCTAATAAATAAAACCGAGTTTTTGTAGAGTTTCAACTCGAATACATGTAGTGGTCTTATCTCTTATTAACAAGACTTAATCAAGAAGTAAAGGCTGAGTTGGAGCTATTATAGCTAATCCTTGCTACAACAAGACTTAATCAAGAAGTAAAAGCTTAATTGGAGCTGTTATAGCAAATTCTGAGTAGAAAAGGCTCGAACCTAATCAATAAACCCGAGTTTATATAGAGTTCCGACTTGAATGCATGTAACATGGTCTCATATACTATTAACAAGATTTAATCAAGAAGTAAAGGCTTGATTGGAGCTATTATATCCAGTCCTTGCTACAACAAGAATTAATCAAGAAGTAAAGGCTTAATCGTAGTTGTTATAGCCAATTCTCAGTACAAAAGGCTCGAATCTAACAAATAAACTCGAGTTTTTGTAGAGTTCCGACTTCGAATACCTGCAACATGGTCTTATCTACCATTAACCAGACTTAATCAAGAAGTAAAGGCTTAATCGGAGCTATTATACCCAATTATTAGTACAAAAGGCTCGAATCTAATCAATAAACCCGAGTTTTCCTAGAGTTTTGACTCGAATATATGTAACGTGGTCTTATCTCATATTAACATGACTTAATCAAAAAGTAAAGATTTAATCGGAGCTATTATAGCCAATCCTTGCTACAACAAAATTTAATCAAGAAGTAAAAGCTTAATCAGAGTTGTTATGCCAATCCTCAGTACAAATGGCTTGAACTTAACCGATAAACCCGAATTTTGGTAGAGCTCCGACTCGAATACATGCAACATGGTCTTATCTACCATTAACCAGACTTAATCAAGAAGTAAAGGCTTAATCGGAGCTATTATACCCATTTCTTAGTACAGAAGGCTCGAATCTAATCAATAAACCCGAGTTTTCCTAGAGTTTGACTTGAATATATGTAACGTGGTCTTATCTCATATTAACAGGACTTAATCAAAAAGTAAAGATTTAATCGGAGCTATTATAGCCAATCGTTGCAACAACAAAATTTAATCAAGAAGTAAAAGCTTAATCAGAGTTGTTACGCCAATCCACAGTACAAATGGCTCAAACTTAACCGATAAACCCGAACTTTCGTAGAGCTCCGACTCGAATACATGCAACATGATTTTATCTCATATTAACAAGAGCTAATCACGAAATAAATGCCTACTCGGAGCTATTATAGCCAATTCTGAGTACAAAAGGCTCGAATATAATCAATAATCCCGAGTTTTGGTAGAGTTCTGACTCGAATACATGTGACGTGGTCAAATCCCCTACTAACAATACTTAATCAAGAAGTAAAGGCTTAATCAGAGCTATTATAGCCAATTTTGAGTATAAAATCTAATCAATAAACCAGAGTTTTCATAGAGTTCCGACTCGAATAAATGCAACATGGTCTTATCTCCTATTAACAAGACTTAATCAAGAAGTAAAGGCTTAATAGGAGCTATTATAGCCAATTTTGAGTATAAAAGGCTCGAATCTGATCAATAAACCCGAGTTTTCGTAGACTTCTGACTCGAATACATGTAACATGGTCTAATTTCCTATTAACACAATTTAATCAAGAAGTAAAGGCTTAATCGGTGCTATTGTATCTAATTCTTAATACAGAACGCTCGAATCTAATCAATAAACTCGAGTTTTCATAGAGTTCCAACTTAAATGCATGAAAAGTGGTCTTATCTTATATTAACAGGACTTAATCAAGAAGTAAAGGTTTAATCGGAGCTATTATAGCCAATCCTTGCTACAACAAAATTTAATCAAGAATTAAAAGTTTAATCAAAGTTGTTATACCAATCCTTAGTACAGTCGGCTCGAACTTAACCAATAAACCCAAATTTTCATAGTGCTCCGACTCGAATACATGCAACATGGTTTTATCTCGTATTAACAAGACTTTTTTTTTTTTTTTTTAAAACACAAATTTGCTGTATTAATGCGAAAATCAAGTCGAGGGTGGACGAGGCCCTCTACACGCCCGAAAGATTGAGGGAGGACAAACCCCTCAACAAATCACATGAAAATAAGAGGAGCCGACCCTCAAACAAGGCTAGAGTTGCTTGGGATCACCCAAAATTACTGGATTTTACATAAAATTTTCTGCTCCTAATATACGGGTAAGCAATTTTATCAAGTTTAATGAGACCGCGGATTTTCCCATTAATATTGGAGATATCATGAAGATGGAAGTCTTGACGATCACACCCTTGATTCGCTAAAAAATCAGCGACGGCATTACCCTCCCGAAAAATATGAGAGAAATGAATTTCCAATTTCTCCATGAAAGCACGAATTTCAAAAATGAGACCTTGGAGTTGCCAATGGCAAGAGGATGAATGCTCGATCAAATGAAGCGCAACCTTCGAATCTACTTCCAAGTAAAGGCTTGCTAGGAGCTATCATATCTAATTCTAAGTACAAAAGGCTCGAATCTAATCAATAAACCCGAGTTTTAATAGAGTTCTAACTCGAATACATGTGACATGGTCTAATCTCCTACTAACAATACTTAATCAAGAAGTAAAGGTTTAATTGGAGCTATTATAGCCAATTGTCAATACAAATGCTCGAACCTAATAAATAAAACCGAGTTTTTGTAGAGTTTCAACTCGAATACATGTAGTGGTCTTATCTCTTATTAACAAGACTTAATCAAGAAGTAAAGGCTGAGTTGGAGCTATTATAGCTAATCCTTGCTACAACAAGACTTAATCAAGAAGTAAAAGCTTAATTGGAGCTGTTATAGCAAATTCTGAGTACAAAAGGCTCAAACCTAATCAATAAACCCGAGTTTATATAGAGTTCCGACTTGAATGCATGTAACATGGTCTCATATACTATTAACAAGATTTAATCAAGAAGTAAAGGCTTGATTGGAGCTATTATATCGATCCTTGCTACAACAAGAATTAATCAAGAAGTAAAGGCTTAATCGTAGTTGTTATAGCCAATTCTCAGTACAAAAGGCTCGAATCTAACAAATAAACTCGAGTTTTTGTAGAGTTCCGACTCGAATACATGCAACATGGTCTTATCTACCATTAACCAGACTTAATCAAGAAGTAAAGGCTTAATCGGAGCTATTATACCCAATTATTAGTACAAAAGGCTCGAATCTAATCAATAAACCCGAGTTTTCCTAGAGTTTTGACTCGAATATATGTAACGTGGTCTTATCTCATATTAACATGACTTAATCAAAAAGTAAAGATTTAATCGGAGCTATTATAGCCAATCCTTGCTACAACAAAATTTAATCAAGAAGTAAAAGCTTAATCAGAGTTGTTATGCCAATCCTCAGTACAAATGGCTTGAACTTAACTAATAAACCCGAATTTTGGTAGAGCTCCGACTCGAATACATGCAACATGGTCTTATCTACCATTAACCAGACTTAATCAAGAAGTAAAGGCTTAATCGGAGCTATTATACCCATTTCTTAGTACAGAAGGCTCGAATCTAATCAATAAACCCGAGTTTTCCTAGAGTTTGACTTGAATATATGTAACGTGGTCTTATCTCATATTAACAGGACTTAATCAAAAAGTAAAGATTTAATCGGAGCTATTATAGCCAATCGTTGCAACAACAAAATTTAATCAAGAAGTAAAAGCTTAATCAGAGTTGTTATGCCAATCCTCAGTACAAATGGCTCAAACTTAACCGATAAACCCGAACTTTCGTAGAGCTCCGACTCGAATACATGCAACATGATCTTATCTACCATTAACCAGACTTAATCAAGAAGTAAAGGCTTAATCGGAGCTATTAAACCCATTTCTTAGTACAAAAGGCTCGAATCTAATCAATAAACCCGAGTTTTCCTAGAGTTTTGACACGAATTTATGTAACGTGGTCTTATCTCATATTAACAGGACTTAATCAAAAAGTAAAGATTTAATCGGAGCTATTATAGCAAATCCTTGCAAAAACGAAATTTAATCGAGAAGTAAAAGCTTAATCAGAGTTGTTACGCCAATCCACAGTACAGATGTCTCGAACTTAACCAATAAACCTGAATTTTCGTAGAGCTCCGACTCAAATACAGGCAACATGATTCTATCTCATATTAACAAGAGCTAATCACGAAATAAATGCCTACTCGGAGCTATTATAGCCAATTCTGAGTACAAAAGGCTCGAATATAATCAATAATCCCGAGTTTTGGTAGAGTTCTGACTCGAATACATGTGACGTGGTCAAATCCCCTACTAACAATACTTAATCAAGAAGTAAAGGCTTAATCAGAGCTATTATAGCCAATTTTGAGTATAAAATCTAATCAATAAACCAGAGTTTTCATAGAGTTCCGACTCGAATAAATGCAACATGGTCTTATCTCCTATTAACAAGACTTAATCAAGAAGTAAAGGCTTAATAGGAGCTATTATAGCCAATTTTGAGTATAAAAGGCTCGAATCTGATCAATAAACCCGAGTTTTCGTAGACTTCTGACTCGAATACATGTAACATGGTCTAATTTCCTATTAACACAATTTAATCAAGAAGTAAAGGCTTAATCGGTGCTATTGTATCTAATTCTTAATACAGAACGCTCGAATCTAATCAATAAACTCGAGTTTTCATAGAGTTCCAACTTAAATGCATGAAAAGTGGTCTTATCTTATATTAACAGGACTTAATCAAGAAGTAAAGGTTTAATCGGAGCTATTATAGCCAATCCTTGCTACAACAAAATTTAATCAAGAATTAAAAGTTTAATCAAAGTTGTTATACCAATCCTTAGTACAGTCGGCTCGAACTTAACCAATAAACCCAAATTTTCATAGTGCTCCGACTCGAATACATGCAACATGGTTTTATCTCGTATTAACAAGACTTAATCAAGAAGTAAAGGCTTGCTAGGAGCTATCATATCTAATTCTAAGTACCAAAGGCTCGAATCTAATCAATAAACCCGAGTTTTAATAGAGTTCTAACTCGAATACATGTGACATGGTCTAATCTCCTACTAACAATACTTAATCAAGAAGTAAAGGTTTAATTGGAGCTATTATAGCCAATTGTCAATACAAATGCTCGAACCTAATAAATAAAACCGAGTTTTTGTAGAGTTTCAACTCGAATACATGTAGTGGTCTTATCTCTTATTAACAAGACTTAATCAAGAAGTAAAGGCTGAGTTGGAGCTATTATAGCTAATCCTTGCTACAACAAGACTTAATCAAGAAGTAAAAGCTTAATTGGAGCTGTTATAGCAAATTCTGAGTAGAAAAGGCTCGAACCTAATCAATAAACCCGAGTTTATATAGAGTTCCGACTTGAATGCATGTAACATGGTCTCATATACTATTAACAAGATTTAATCAAGAAGTAAAGGCTTGATTGGAGCTATTATATCGATCCTTGCTACAACAAGAATTAATCAAGAAGTAAAGGCTTAATCGTAGTTGTTATAGCCAATTCTCGACAAAAGGCTCGAATCTAACAAATAAACTCGAGTTTTTGTAGAGTTCCACTTCGAATACATGCAACATGGTCTTATCTACCATTAACCGGACTTAATCAAGAAGTAAAGGCTTAATCGGAGCTATTATACCCAATTATTAGTACAAAAGGCTCGAATCTAATCAATAAACCCGAGTTTTCCTAGAGTTTTGACTCGAATATATGTAACGTGGTCTTATCTCATATTAACATGACTTAATCAAAAAGTAAAGATTTAATCGGAGCTATTATAGCCAATCCTTGCTACAACAAAATTTAATCAAGAAGTAAAAGCTTAATCAGAGTTGTTATGCCAATCCTCAGTACAAATGGCTTGAACTTAACTAATAAACCCGAATTTTGGTAGAGCTCCGACTCGAATACATGCAACATGGTCTTATCTACCATTAACCAGACTTAATCAAGAAGTAAAGGCTTAATCGGAGCTATTATACCCATTTCTTAGTACAGAAGGCTCGAATCTAATCAATAAACCCGAGTTTTCCTAGAGTTTGACTTGAATATATGTAACGTGGTCTTATCTCATATTAACAGGACTTAATCAAAAAGTAAAGATTTAATCGGAGCTATTATAGCCAATCGTTGCAACAACAAAATTTAATCAAGAAGTAAAAGCTTAATCAGAGTTGTTATGCCAATCCTCGCACAAATGGCTCAAACTTAACCGATAAACCCGAACTTTCGTAGAGCTCCGACTCGAATACATGCAACATGATCTTATCTACCATTAACCAGACTTAATCAAGAAGTAAAGGCTTAATCGGAGCTATTAAACCCATTTCTTAGTACAAAAGGCTCGAATCTAATCAATAAACCCGAGTTTTCCTAGAGTTTTGACACGAATTTATGTAACGTGGTCTTACCTCATATTAACAGGACTTAATCAAAAAGTAAAGATTTAATCGGAGCTATTATAGCAAATCCTTGCAAAAACGAAATTTAATCGAGAAGTAAAAGCTTAATCAGAGTTGTTACGCCAATCCACAGTACAGATGTCTCGAACTTAACCAATAAACCTGAATTTTCGTAGAGCTCCGACTCAAATACAGGCAACATGATTTTATCTCATATTAACAAGAGCTAATCACGAAATAAATGCCTACTCGGAGCTATTATAGCCAATTCTGAGTACAAAAGGCTCGAATATAATCAATAATCCCGAGTTTTGGTAGAGTTCTGACTCGAATACATGTGACGTGGTCAAATCCCCTACTAACAATACTTAATCAAGAAGTAAAGGCTTAATCAGAGCTATTATAGCCAATTTTGAGTATAAAATCTAATCAATAAACCAGAGTTTTCATAGAGTTCGACTCGAATAAATGCAACATGGTCTTATCTCCTATTAACAAGACTTAATCAAGAAGTAAAGGCTTAATAGGAGCTATTATAGCCAATTTTGAGTATAAAAGGCTCGAATCGATCAATAAACCCGAGTTTTCGTAGACTTCTGACTCGAATACATGTAACATGGTCTAATTTCCTATTAACACAATTTAATCAAGAAGTAAAGGCTTAATCGGTGCTATTGTATCTAATTCTTAATACAGAACGCTCGAATCTAATCAATAAACTCGAGTTTTCATAGAGTTCCAACTTAAATGCATGAAAAGTGGTCTTATCTTATATTAACAGGACTTAATCAAGAAGTAAAGGTTTAATCGGAGCTATTATAGCCAATCCTTGCTACAACAAAATTTAATCAAGAATTAAAAGTTTAATCAAAGTTGTTATACCAATCCTTAGTACAGTCGGCTCGAACTTAACCAATAAACCCAAATTTTCATAGTGCTCCGACTCGAATACATGCAACATGGTTTTATCTCGTATTAACAAGACTTAATCAAGAAGTAAAGGCTTGCTAGGAGCTATCATATCTAATTCTAAGTACCAAAGGCTCGAATCTAATCAATAAACCCGAGTTTTAATAGAGTTCTAACTCGAATACATGTGACATGGTCTAATCTCCTACTAACAATACTTAATCAAGAAGTAAAGGTTTAATTGGAGCTATTATAGCCAATTGTCAATACAAATGCTCGAACCTAATAAATAAAACCGAGTTTTTGTAGAGTTTCAACTCGAATACATGTAGTGGTCTTATCTCTTATTAACAAGACTTAATCAAGAAGTAAAGGCTGAGTTGGAGCTATTATAGCTAATCCTTGCTACAACAAGACTTAATCAAGAAGTAAAAGCTTAATTGGAGCTGTTATAGCAAATTCTGAGTAGAAAAGGCTCGAACCTAATCAATAAACCCGAGTTTATATAGAGTTCCGACTTGAATGCATGTAACATGGTCTCATATACTATTAACAAGATTTAATCAAGAAGTAAAGGCTTGATTGGAGCTATTATATCCAGTCCTTGCTACAACAAGAATTAATCAAGTAAAGGCTTAATCGTAGTTGTTATAGCCAATTCTCAGTACAAAAGGCTCGAATCTAACAAATAAACTCGAGTTTTTGTAGAGTTCCGACTCGAATACATGCAACATGGTCTTATCTACCATTAACCAGACTTAATCAAGAAGTAAAGGCTTAATCGGAGCTATTATACCCAATTATTAGTACAAAAGGCTCGAATCTAATCAATAAACCCGAGTTTTCCTAGAGTTTTGACTCGAATATATGTAACGTGGTCTTATCTCATATTAACATGACTTAATCAAATAGTAAAGATTTAATCGGAGCTATTATAGCCAATCCTTGCTACAACAAAATTTAATCAAGAAGTAAAAGCTTAATCAGAGTTGTTATGCCAATCCTCAGTACAAATGGCTTGAACTTAACTAATAAACCCGAATTTTGGTAGAGCTCCGACTCGAATACATGCAACATGGTCTTATCTACCATTAACCAGACTTAATCAAGAAGTAAAGGCTTAATCGGAGCTATTATACCCATTTCTTAGTACAGAAGGCTCGAATCTAATCAATAAACCCGAGTTTTCCTAGAGTTTGACTTGAATATATGTAACGTGGTCTTATCTCATATTAACAGGACTTAATCAAAAGTAAAGATTTAATCGGAGCTATTATAGCCAATCGTTGCAACAACAAAATTTAATCAAGAAGTAAAAGCTTAATCAGAGTTGTTATGCCAATCCTCAGTACAAATGGCTCAAACTTAACCGATAAACCCGAACTTTCGTAGAGCTCCGACTCGAATACATGCAACATGATCTTATCTACCATTAACCAGACTTAATCAAGAAGTAAAGGCTTAATCGGAGCTATTAAACCCATTTCTTAGTACAAAAGGCTCGAATCTAATCAATAAACCCGAGTTTTCCTAGAGTTTTGACACGAATTTATGTAACGTGGTCTTATCTCATATTAACAGGACTTAATCAAAAAGTAAAGATTTAATCGGAGCTATTATAGCAAATCCTTGCAAAAACGAAATTTAATCGAGAAGTAAAAGCTTAATCAGAGTTGTTACGCCAATCCACAGTACAGATGTCTCGAACTTAACCAATAAACCTGAATTTTCGTAGAGCTCCGACTCAAATACAGGCAACATGATTCTATCTCATATTAACAAGAGCTAATCACGAAATAAATGCCTACTCGGAGCTATTATAGCCAATTCTGAGTACAAAAGGCTCGAATATAATCAATAATCCCGAGTTTTGGTAGAGTTCTGACTCGAATACATGTGACGTGGTCAAATCCCCTACTAACAATACTTAATCAAGAAGTAAAGGCTTAATCAGAGCTATTATAGCCAATTTTGAGTATAAAATCTAATCAATAAACCAGAGTTTTCATAGAGTTCCGACTCGAATAAATGCAACATGGTCTTATCTCCTATTAACAAGACTTAATCAAGAAGTAAAGGCTTAATAGGAGCTATTATAGCCAATTTTGAGTATAAAAGGCTCGAATCTGATCAATAAACCCGAGTTTTCGTAGACTTCTGACTCGAATACATGTAACATGGTCTAATTTCCTATTAACACAATTTAATCAAGAAGTAAAGGCTTAATCGGTGCTATTGTATCTAATTCTTAATACAGAACGCTCGAATCTAATCAATAAACTCGAGTTTTCATAGAGTTCCAACTTAAATGCATGAAAAGTGGTCTTATCTTATATTAACAGGACTTAATCAAGAAGTAAAGGTTTAATCGGAGCTATTATAGCCAATCCTTGCTACAACAAAATTTAATCAAGAATTAAAAGTTTAATCAAAGTTGTTATACCAATCCTTAGTACAAATGCTCGAACTTAACCAATAAACCCAAATTTTCATAGTGCTCCGACTCGAATACATGCAACATGGTTTTATCTCGTATTAACAAGACTTAATCAAGAAGTAAAGGCTTGCTAGGAGCTATCATATCTAATTCTAAGTACAAAAGGCTCGAATCTAATCAATAAACCCGAGTTTTAATAGAGTTCTAACTCGAATACATGTGACATGGTCTAATCTCCTACTAACAATACTTAATCAAGAAGTAAAGGTTTAATTGGAGCTATTATAGCCAATTGTCAATACAAATGCTCGAACCTAATAAATAAAACCGAGTTTTTGTAGAGTTTCAACTCGAATACATGTAGTGGTCTTATCTCTTATTAACAAGACTTAATCAAGAAGTAAAGGCTGAGTTGGAGCTATTATAGCTAATCCTTGCTACAACAAGACTTAATCAAGAAGTAAAAGCTTAATTGGAGCTGTTATAGCAAATTCTGAGTACAAAAGGCTCGAACCTAATCAATAAACCCGAGTTTATATAGAGTTCCGACTTGAATGCATGTAACATGGTCTCATATACTATTAACAAGATTTAATCAAGAAGTAAAGGCTTGATTGGAGCTATTATATCCAGTCCTTGCTACAACAAGAATTAATCAAGAAGTAAAGGCTTAATCGTAGTTGTTATAGCCAATTCTCAGTACAAAAGGCTCGAATCTAACAAATAAACTCGAGTTTTTGTAGAGTTCCGACTCGAATACATGCAACATGGTCTTATCTACCATTAACCAGACTTAATCAAGAAGTAAAGGCTTAATCGGAGCTATTATACCCAATTATTAGTACAAAAGGCTCGAATCTAATCAATAAACCCGAGTTTTCCTAGAGTTTTGACTCGAATATATGTAACGTGGTCTTATCTCATATTAACATGACTTAATCAAAAAGTAAAGATTTAATCGGAGCTATTATAGCCAATCCTTGCTACAACAAAATTTAATCAAGAAGTAAAAGCTTAATCAGAGTTGTTATGCCAATCCTCAGTACAAATGGCTCAAACTTAACCGATAAACCCGAACTTTCGTAGAGCTCCGACTCGAATACATGCAACATGATCTTATCTACCATTAACCAGACTTAATCAAGAAGTAAAGGCTTAATCGGAGCTATTAAACCCATTTCTTAGTACAAAAGGCTCGAATCTAATCAATAAACCCGAGTTTTCCTAGAGTTTTGACACGAATTTATGTAACGTGGTCTTATCTCATATTAACAGGACTTAATCAAAAAGTAAAGATTTAATCGGAGCTATTATAGCAAATCCTTGCAAAAACGAAATTTAATCGAGAAGTAAAAGCTTAATCGAGTTGTTACGCCAATCCACGATCAGATGTCTCGAACTTAACCAATAAACCTGAATTTTCGTAGAGCTCCGACTCAAATACAGGCAACATGATTCTATCTCATATTAACAAGAGCTAATCACGAAATAAATGCCTACTCGGAGCTATTATAGCCAATTCTGAGTACAAAAGGCTCGAATATAATCAATAATCCCGAGTTTTGGTAGAGTTCTGACTCGAATACATGTGACGTGGTCAAATCCCTACTAACAATACTTAATCAAGAAGTAAAGGCTTAATCGAGCTATTATAGCCAATTTTGAGTATAAAATCTAATCAATAAACCAGAGTTTTCATAGAGTTCCGACTCGAATAAATGCAACATGGTCTTATCTCCTATTAACAAGACTTAATCAAGAAGTAAAGGCTTAATAGGAGCTATTATAGCCAATTTTGAGTATAAAAGGCTCGAATCGATCAATAAACCCGAGTTTTCGTAGACTTCGACTCGAATACATGTAACATGGTCTAATTTCCTATTAACACAATTTAATCAAGAAGTAAAGGCTTAATCGGTGCTATTGTATCTAATTCTTAATACGTAACGCTCGAATCTAATCAATAAACTCGAGTTTTCATAGAGTTCCAACTTAAATGCATGAAAAGTGGTCTTATCTTATATTAACAGGACTTAATCAAGAAGTAAAGGTTTAATCGGAGCTATTATAGCCAATCCTTGCTACAACAAAATTTAATCAAGAATTAAAAGTTTAATCAAAGTTGTTATACCAATCCTTAGTACAGTCGGCTCGAACTTAACCAATAAACCCAAATTTTCATAGTGCTCCGACTCGAATACATGCAACATGGTTTTATCTCGTATTAACAAGACTTAATCAAGAAGTAAAGGCTTGCTAGGAGCTATCATATCTAATTCTAAGTACAAAAGGCTCGAATCTAATCAATAAACCCGAGTTTTAATAGAGTTCTAACTCGAATACATGTGACATGGTCTAATCTCCTACTAACAATACTTAATCAAGAAGTAAAGGTTTAATTGGAGCTATTATAGCCAATTGTCAATACAAATGCTCGAACCTAATAAATAAAACCGAGTTTTTGTAGAGTTTCTACTCGAATACATGTAGTGGTCTTATCTCTTATTAACAAGACTTAATCAAGAAGTAAAGGCTGAGTTGGAGCTATTATAGCTAATCCTTGCTACAACAAGACTTAATCAAGAAGTAAAAGCTTAATTGGAGCTGTTATAGCAAATTATGAGTACAAAAGGCTCGAACCTAATCAATAAACCCGAGTTTATATAGAGTTCCGACTTGAATGCATGTAACATGGTCTCATATACTATTAACAAGATTTAATCAAGAAGTAAAGGCTTGATTGGAGCTATTATATCCATCCTTGCTACAACAAGAATTAATCAAGAAGTAAAGGCTTAATCGTAGTTGTTATAGCCAATTCTCAGTACAAAAGGCTCGAATCTAACAAATAAACTCGAGTTTTTGTAGAGTTCCGACTCGAATACATGCAACATGGTCTTATCTACCATTAACCAGACTTAATCAAGAAGTAAAGGCTTAATCGGAGCTATTATACCCAATTATTAGTACAAAAAGCTCGAATCTAATCAATAAACCCGAGTTTTCCTAGAGTTTTGACTCGAATATATGTAACGTGGTCTTATCTCATATTAACATGACTTAATCAAAAAGTAAAGATTTAATCGGAGCTATTATAGCCAATCCTTGCTACAACAAAATTTAATCAAGAAGTAAAAGCTTAATCAGAGTTGTTATGCCAATCCTCAGTACAAATGGCTTGAACTTAACTAATAAACCCGAATTTTGGTAGAGCTCCGACTCGAATACATGCAACATGGTCTTATCTACCATTAACCAGACTTAATCAAGAAGTAAAGGCTTAATCGGAGCTATTATACCCATTTCTTAGTACAGAAGGCTCGAATCTAATCAATAAACCCGAGTTTTCCTAGAGTTTGACTTGAATATATGTAACGTGGTCTTATCTCATATTAACAGGACTTAATCAAAAAGTAAAGATTTAATCGGAGCTATTATAGCCAATCGTTGCATCAACAAAATTTAATCAAGAAGTAAAAGCTTAATCAGAGTTGTTATGCCAATCCACAGTACAGATGGCTCGAACTTAACCAATAAACCTGAATTTTCGTAGAGCTCCGACTCGAATACATGCGACATGGTTTTATCTCATATTAACAAGACTTAATCATGAAATAAATGCTTACTCGGAGCTATTATAGCCAATTCAGAGTACAAAAGGCTCGAATCTAATCAATAATCCCGAGTTTTAGTAGAGTTCTGACTCGAATACATGTGACGTGGTCAAATCCCCTACTAACAATACTTAATCAAGAAGTAAAGGCTTAATCAGAGCTATTATAGCCAATTTTGAGTATAAAAGGCTCGAATCTAATCAATAAACCAGAGTTTTCATAGAGTTTCGACTCGAAAAAATGCAACATGGTCTTATCTCCGATTAACAAGACTTAATCAAGAAGTAAAGGCTTAATCGGAGCTATTATAGCTAATTTTGAGTATAAAAGGCTCGAATCTGATCAATAAACCCGAGTTTTCATAGACTTCTGACTCGAATACATGTAACATGGTCTAATTTCCAATTAACATGACTTAATCAACAAGTAAAGGCTTAATCGGTGCTATTGTAGCTAATTCGTAATACAGAACGCTTGAATCTAATCAATAAACTCGAGTTTTCATAGAGTTCCAACTCGAATGCATGAAAAGTGGTCTTATCTTATATTAACAGGACTTAATCAAGAAGTAGAGGTTTAATCGGAGCTATTATAGTCAATCCTTGCTACAACAAAATTTAATCAAGAGTTAAAAGTTTAATGAAAGTTGTTATACCAATCTTTAGTACAAACGGATCGAACTTAACCAATAAACCCAAATTTTCGTAGTGCTCCGACTTGAATACATGCAACATGGTTTTATCTCGTATTAACAAGACTTAATCAAGAAGTAAAGACTTACTATATCCAATTCTAAGTATAAAAGGCTCTAATCTAATCAATAAACCCGAGTTTTAATAGAGTTCTAACTCAAATACATGTGACGTGGTCTAATCTCCTACTAACAATACTTAATCAAGAAGTAAAGGCTTAATCGGAGCTATTATAGCCAATTGTCAATACAAATGCTCGAACCTTATCAATAAAACCGAGTTTTTGTAGAGTTTCAACTCGAATACTTGTATTGGTCTTATCTCTTATTAACAAGACTTAATCAAGAAGTAAGGTTGAGTTGGAACTATTATAGCTAATCCTTGCTACAACAAGACTTAATCAAGAAGTAAAAGATTAATTGGAGCTGTTATAGCCAATTCTGAGAACAAAAGGCTCGAATCTAATCAATAAACCCGAGTTTTTATAGAGTTCCGACTTGAATGCATGTAACGTGGTCTCATCTCCTATTAACAAGATTTAATCAAGAAGTAAAGGCTTGATTGGAGCTATTATATCCAGTCCTTGCTATAACAAGAATTAATCAAGAAGTAAAGGCTTAATCGTAGTTGTTATAGCCAATTCTCAGTACAAAAGGCTCGAATCTAACAAATAAACCCGAGTTTTTATAGAGTTCCGACTCGAATACATGCAACATGGTCTTATCTACCATTAACCAGACTTAATCAAGAAGTAAAGCTTAATCGGAGCTATTATACCCAATTCTGAGTACAAAAGGCTCGAATCTAATCAATAAACCCGAGTTTTCCTAGAGTTTTGACTCGAATATATGTAATGTCGTCTTATCTCATATTAACAGGACTTAATCAAAAAGTAAAGATTTAATCGGAGCTATTATAGCCAATCCTTGCTGCAACAAAATTTAATCAAGAAGTAAAAGCTTAATCAGAGTTGTTATGCCAATCCTCAATACAAATGGCTCGAACTTAACCAATAAACCCGAATTTTCGTAGAGCTCTGACTTGAATACATGTAACATGGTCTTATCTACCATTAACCAGACATAATCAAGAAGTAAAGGCTTGATTGGAGCTATTATATCCAGTCCTTGCTACAACAAGAATTAATCAAGAAGTAAAGGCTTAATCGTAGTTGTTATAGCCAATTCTCAGTACAAAAGGCTCGAATCTAACAAATAAACTCGAGTTTTTGTAGAGTTCCGACTCGAATACATGCAACATGGTCTTATCTACCATTAACCAAACTTAATCAAGAAGTAAAGGCTTAATCGGAGCTATTATACCCAATTATTAGTACAAAAGGCTCGAATCTAATCAATAAACCCGAGTTTTCCTAGAGTTTTGACTCGAATATATGTAACGTGGTCTTATCTCATATTAACATGACTTAATCAAAAAGTAAAGATTTAATCGGAGCTATTATAGCCAATCCTTGCTACAACAAAATTTAATCAAGAAGTAAAAGCTTAATCAGAGTTGTTATGCCAATCCTCAGTACAAATGGCTTGAACTTAACTAATAAACCCGAATTTTGGTAGAGCTCCGACTCGAATACATGCAACATGGTCTTATCTACCATAAACCAGACTTAATCAAGAAGTAAAGGCTTAATCGGAGCTATTATACCCATTTCTTAGTACAGAAGGCTCGAATCTAATCAATAAACCCGAGTTTTCCTAGAGTTTGACTTGAATATATGTAACGTGGTCTTATCTCATATTAACAGGACTTAATCAAAAAGTAAAGATTTAGTCGGAGCTATTATAGCCAATCGTTGCAACAACAAAATTTAATCAAGAAGTAAAAGCTTAATCAGAGTTGTTATGCCAATCCACAAACGGATGGCTCGAACTTAACCAATAAACACGAATTTTCGTAGAGCTCCGACTCGAATACATGCGACATGGTTTTATCTCATATTAACAAGACTTAATCATGAAATAAATGCTTACTCGGAGCTATTATAGCCAATTCAGAGTACAAAAGGCTCGAATCTAATCAATAATCCCGAGTTTTAGTAGAGTTCTGACTCGAATACATGTGACGTGGTCAAATCCCCTACTAACAATACTTAATCAAGAAGTAAAGGCTTAATCAGAGCTATTATAGCCAATTTTGAGTATAAAAGGCTCGAATCTAATCAATAAACCAGAGTTTTCATAGAGTTTCGAATCGAAAAAATGCAACATGGTCTTATCTCCGATTAACAAGACTTAATCAAGAAGTAAAGGCTTAATCGGAGCTATTATAGCTAATTTTGAGTATAAAAGGCTCGAATCTGATCAATAAACCCGAGTTTTCATAGACTTCTGACTCGAATACATGTAACATGGTCTAATTTCCAATTAACATGACTTAATCAACAAGTAAAGGCTTAATCGGTGCTATTGTAGCTAATTCTTAATACAGAACGCTTGAGTCTAATCAATAAACTGGAGTTTTCATAGAGTTCCAACTCGAATGCATGAAAAGTGGTCTTATCTTATATTAACAGGACTTAATCAAGAAGTAAAGGTTTAATCGGAGCTATTATAGTCAATCCTTGCTACAACAAAATTTAATCAAGAGTTAAAAGTTTAATGAAAGTTGTTATACCAATCTTTAGTACAGACGGATCGAACTTAACCAATAAACCCAAATTTTCGTAGTGCTCCGACTCGAATACATGCAACATGGTTTTATCTCGTATTAACAAGACTTAATCAAGAAGTAAAGACTTACTATATCCAATTCTAAGTATAAAAGGCTCTAATCTAATCAATAAACCCGAGTTTTAATAGAGTTCTAACTCAAATACATGTGACGTGGTCTAATCTCCTACTAACAATACTTAATCAAGAAGTAAAGGCTTAATCGGAGCTATTATAGCCAATTGTCAATACAAATGCTCGAACCTTATCAATAAAACCGAGTTTTTGTAGAGTTTCAACTCAAATATTGTATTGGTCTTATCTCTTATTAACAAGACTTAATCAAGAAGTAAGGTTGAGTTGGAACTATTATAGCTAATCCTTGCTACAACAAGACTTAATCAAGAAGTAAAAGCTTAATTGGAGCTGTTATAGCCAATTCTGAGAACAAAAGGCTCGAATCTAATCAATAAACCCGAGTTTTTATAGAGTTCCGACTTGAATGCATGTAACGTGGTCTCATCTCCTATTAACAAGATTTAATCAAGAAGTAAAGGCTTGATTGGAGCTATTATATCCATTCCTTGCTATAACAAGAATTAATCAAGAAGTTAAGTCTTATTCTTTGTTGTTATAGCCAATTCTCATTAAATAAGGATCGAATCTAACAAATAAACCAGAGTTTTTATAGAGTTCCGACTCGAATACATGCAACATGGTCTTATCTACCATTAACCAGACTTAATCAAGAAGTAAAGGCTTAATCGGAGCTATTATACCCAATTCTGAGTACAAAAGGCTCGAATCTAATCAATAAACCCGAGTTTTCCTAGAGTTTTGACTCGAATATATGTAATGTCGTCTTATCTCATATTAACAGGACTTAATCAAAAGTAAAGATTTAATCGAGCTATTATAACCAATCCTTGCTACAACAAAATTTAATCAAGAAGTAAAAGCTTAATCAGAGTTGTTATGCCAATCCTCAGTACAAATGGCTCGAACTTAACCAATAAACCCGAATTTTCGTAGAGCTCTGACTTGAATACATGCAACATGGTCTTATCTACCATTAACCAGACATAATCAAGAAGTAAAGGCTTAATCAGAGCTATTATACCCATTTCTTAGTACAAAAGGCTCGAATCTAATCAATAAACCCGAGTTTTTATAGAGATCCGACTTGAATGCATGTAACATGGTCTCATATACTATTAACAAGATTTAATCAAGAAGTAAAGGCTTGATTGGAGCTATTATATCCAGTCCTTGCTACAACAAGAATTAATCAAGAAGTAAAGGCTTAATCGTAGTTGTTATAGCCAATTCTCAGTACAAAAGGCTCGAATCTAACAAATAAACTCGAGTTTTTGTAGAGTTCCGACTCGAATACATGCAACATGGTCTTATCTACCATTAACCAGACTTAATCAAGAAGTAAAGGCTTAATCGGAGCTATTATACCCAATTATTAGTACAAAAGGCTCGAATCTAATCAATAAACCCGAGTTTTCCTAGAGTTTTGACTCGAATATATGTAACGTGGTCTTATCTCATATTAACATGACTTAATCAAAAAGTAAAGATTTAATCGAGCTATTATAGCCAATCCTTGCTACAACAAAATTTAATCAAGAAGTAAAAGCTTAATCAGAGTTGTTATGCCAATCCTCAGTACAAATGGCTTGAACTTAACTAATAAACCCGAATTTTGGTAGAGCTCCGACTCGAATACATGCAACATGGTCTTATCTACCATTAACCAGACTTAATCAAGAAGTAAAGGCTTAATCGGAGCTATTATACCCATTTCTTAGTATAGAAGGCTCGAATCTAATCAATAAACCCGAGTTTTCCTAGAGTTTGACTTGAATATATGTAACGTGGTCTTATCTCATATTAACAGGACTTAATCAAAAAGTAAAGATTTAATCGGAGCTATTATAGCCAAATCGTTGCAACAACAAAATTTAATCAAGAAGTAAAAGCTTAATCAGAGTTGTTATGCCAATCCACAGTACAGATGGCTCGAACTTAACTAATAAACCTGAATTTTCGTAGAGCTCCGACTCGAATACATGCGACATGGTTTTATCTCATATTAACAAGACTTAATCATGAAATAAATGCTTACTCGGAGCTATTATAGCCAATTCAGAGTACAAAAGGCTCGAATCTAATCAATAATCCCGAGTTTTAGTAGAGTTCTGACTCGAATACATGTGACGTGGTCAAATCCTACTAACAATACTTAATCAAGAAGTAAAGGCTTAATCGAGCTATTATAGCCAATTTTGAGTATAAAAGGCTCGAATCTAATCAAAAAACCAGAGTTTTCATAGAGTTTCGACTCGAAAAAATGCAACATGGTCTTATCTCCGATTAACAAGACTTAATCAAGAAGTAAAGGCTTAATCGGAGCTATTATAGCTAATTTTGAGTATAAAAGGCTCGAATCTGATCAATAAACCCGAGTTTTCATAGACTTCTGACTCGAATACATGTAACATGGTCTAATTTCCAATTAACATGACTTAATCAACAAGTAAAGGCTTAATCGGTGCTATTGTAGCTAATTCGTAATACAGAACGCTTGAATCTAATCAATAAACTCGAGTTTTCATAGAGTTCCAACTCGAATGCATGAAAAGTGGTCTTATCTTATATTAACAGGACTTAATCAAGAAGTAAAGGTTTAATCGGAGCTATTATAGTCAATCCTTGCTACAACAAAATTTAATCAAGAGTTAAAAGTTTAATGAAAGTTGTTATACCAATCTTTAGTACAAACGGATCGAACTTAACCAATAAACCCAAATTTTCGTAGTGCTCCGACTCGAATACATGCAACATGGTTTTATCTCGTATTAACAAGACTTAATCAAGAAGTAAAGACTTACTATATCCAATTCTAAGTATAAAAGGCTCTAATCTAATCAATAAACCCGAGTTTTAATAGAGTTCTAACTCAAATACATGTGACGTGGTCTAATCTCCTACTAACAATACTTAATCAAGAAGTAAAGGCTTAATCGGAGCTATTATAGCCAATTGTCAATACAAATGCTCGAACCTTATCAATAAAACCGAGTTTTTGTAGAGTTTCAACTCGAATACTTGTATTGGTCTTATCTCTTATTAACAAGACTTAATCAAGAAGTAAGGTTGAGTTGGAACTATTATAGCTAATCCTTGCTACAACAAGACTTAATCAAGAAGTAAAAGATTAATTGGAGCTGTTATAGCCAATTCTGAGAACAAAAGGCTCGAATCTAATCAATAAACCCGAGTTTTTATAGAGTTCGACTTGAATGCATGTAACGTGGTCTCATCTCCTATTAACAAGATTTAATCAAGAAGTAAAGGCTTGATTGGAGCTATTATATCCAGTCCTTGCTATAACAAGAATTAATCAAGAAGTAAAGGCTTAATCGTAGTTGTTATAGCCAATTCTCAGTACAAAAGGCTCGAATCTAACAAATAAACCCGAGTTTTTATAGAGTTCCGACTCGAATACATGCAACATGGTCTTATCTACCATTAACCAGACTTAATCAAGAAGTAAAGCTTAATCGGAGCTATTATACCCAATTCTGAGTACAAAAGGCTCGAATCTAATCAATAAACCCGAGTTTTCCTAGAGTTTTGACTCGAATATATGTAATGTCGTCTTATCTCATATTAACAGGACTTAATCAAAAAGTAAAGATTTAATCGGAGCTATTATAGCCAATCCTTGCTGCAACAAAATTTAATCAAGAAGTAAAAGCTTAATCAGAGTTGTTATGCCAATCCTCAATACAAATGGCTCGAACTTAACCAATAAACCCGAATTTTCGTAGAGCTCTGACTTGAATACATGTAACATGGTCTTATCTACCATTAACCAGACATAATCAAGAAGTAAAGGCTTGATTGGAGCTATTATATCCAGTCCTTGCTACAACAAGAATTAATCAAGAAGTAAAGGCTTAATCGTAGTTGTTATAGCCAATTCTCAGTACAAAAGGCTCGAATCTAACAAATAAACTCGAGTTTTTGTAGAGTTCCGACTCGAATACATGCAACATGGTCTTATCTACCATTAACCAAACTTAATCAAGAAGTAAAGGCTTAATCGGAGCTATTATACCCAATTATTAGTACAAAAGGCTCGAATCTAATCAATAAACCCGAGTTTTCCTAGAGTTTTGACTCGAATATATGTAACGTGGTCTTATCTCATATTAACATGACTTAATCAAAAGTAAAGATTTAATCGAGCTATTATAGCCAATCCTTGCTACAACAAAATTTAATCAAGAAGTAAAAGCTTAATCGAGTTGTTATGCCAATCCTCGACAAATGGCTTGAACTTAACTAATAAACCCGAATTTTGGTAGAGCTCCGACTCGAATACATGCAACATGGTCTTATCTACCATTAACCAGACTTAATCAAGAAGTAAAGGCTTAATCGGAGCTATTATACCCATTTCTTAGTACAGAAGGCTCGAATCTAATCAATAAACCCGAGTTTTCCTAGAGTTTGACTTGAATATATGTAACGTGGTCTTATCTCATATTAACAGGACTTAATCAAAAAGTAAAGATTTAGTCGGAGCTATTATAGCCAATCGTTGCAACAACAAAATTTAATCAAGAAGTAAAAGCTTAATCAGAGTTGTTATGCCAATCCACAGTACAGATGGCTCGAACTTAACCAATAAACCTGAATTTTCGTAGAGCTCCGACTCGAATACATGCGACATGGTTTTATCTCATATTAACAAGACTTAATCATGAAATAAATGCTTACTCGGAGCTATTATAGCCAATTCAGAGTACAAAAGGCTCGAATCTAATCAATAATCCCGAGTTTTAGTAGAGTTCTGACTCGAATACATGTGACGTGGTCAAATCCCCTACTAACAATACTTAATCAAGAAGTAAAGGCTTAATCAGAGCTATTATAGCCAATTTTGAGTATAAAAGGCTCGAATCTAATCAATAAACCAGAGTTTTCATAGAGTTTCGAATCGAAAAAATGCAACATGGTCTTATCTCCGATTAACAAGACTTAATCAAGAAGTAAAGGCTTAATCGGAGCTATTATAGCTAATTTTGAGTATAAAAGGCTCGAATCTGATCAATAAACCCGAGTTTTCATAGACTTCTGACTCGAATACATGTAACATGGTCTAATTTCCAATTAACATGACTTAATCAACAAGTAAAGGCTTAATCGGTGCTATTGTAGCTAATTCTTAATACAGAACGCTTGAGTCTAATCAATAAACTGGAGTTTTCATAGAGTTCCAACTCGAATGCATGAAAAGTGGTCTTATCTTATATTAACAGGACTTAATCAAGAAGTAAAGGTTTAATCGGAGCTATTATAGTCAATCCTTGCTACAACAAAATTTAATCAAGAGTTAAAAGTTTAATGAAAGTTGTTATACCAATCTTTAGTACAGACGGATCGAACTTAACCAATAAACCCAAATTTTCGTAGTGCTCCGACTCGAATACATGCAACATGGTTTTATCTCGTATTAACAAGACTTAATCAAGAAGTAAAGACTTACTATATCCAATTCTAAGTATAAAAGGCTCTAATCTAATCAATAAACCCGAGTTTTAATAGAGTTCTAACTCAAATACATGTGACGTGGTCTAATCTCCTACTAACAATACTTAATCAAGAAGTAAAGGCTTAATCGGAGCTATTATAGCCAATTGTCAATACAAATGCTCGAACCTTATCAATAAAACCGAGTTTTTGTAGAGTTTCAACTCAAATATTGTATTGGTCTTATCTCTTATTAACAAGACTTAATCAAGAAGTAAGGTTGAGTTGGAACTATTATAGCTAATCCTTGCTACAACAAGACTTAATCAAGAAGTAAAAGCTTAATTGGAGCTGTTATAGCCAATTCTGAGAACAAAAGGCTCGAATCTAATCAATAAACCCGAGTTTTTATAGAGTTCCGACTTGAATGCATGTAACGTGGTCTCATCTCCTATTAACAAGATTTAATCAAGAAGTAAAGGCTTGATTGGAGCTATTATATCCAGTCCTTGCTATAACAAGAATTAATCAAGAAGTAAAGGCTTAATCGTAGTTGTTATAGCCAATTCTCAGTACAAAAGGCTCGAATCTAACAAATAAACCCGAGTTTTTATAGAGTTCCGACTCGAATACATGCAACATGGTCTTATCTACCATTAACCAGACTTAATCAAGAAGTAAAGGCTTAATCGGAGCTATTATACCCAATTCTGAGTACAAAAGGCTCGAATCTAATCAATAAACCCGAGTTTTCCTAGAGTTTTGACTCGAATATATGTAATGTCGTCTTATCTCATATTAACAGGACTTAATCAAAAAGTAAAGATTTAATCGGAGCTATTATAACCAATCCTTGCTACAACAAAATTTAATCAAGAAGTAAAAGCTTAATCAGAGTTGTTATGCCAATCCTCAGTACAAATGGCTCGAACTTAACCAATAAACCCGAATTTTCGTAGAGCTCTGACTTGAATACATGCAACATGGTCTTATCTACCATTAACCAGACATAATCAAGAAGTAAAGGCTTAATCAGAGCTATTATACCCATTTCTTAGTACAAAAGGCTCGAATCTAATCAATAAACCCGAGTTTTTATAGAGATCCGACTTGAATGCATGTAACATGGTCTCATATACTATTAACAAGATTTAATCAAGAAGTAAAGGCTTGATTGGAGCTATTATATCCAGTCCTTGCTATAACAAGAATTAATCAAGAAGTAAAGGCTTAATCGTAGTTGTTATAGCCAATTCTCAGTACAAAAGGCTCGAATCTAACAAATAAACCCGAGTTTTTATAGAGTTCCGACTCGAATACATGCAACATGGTCTTATCTACCATTAACCAGACTTAATCAAGAAGTAAAGGCTTAATCGGAGCTATTATACCCAATTCTGAGTACAAAAGGCTCGAATCTAATCAATAAACCCGAGTTTTCCTAGAGTTTTGACTCGAATATATGTAATGTCGTCTTATCTCATATTAACAGGACTTAATCAAAAAGTAAAGATTTAATCGGAGCTATTATAACCAATCCTTGCTACAACAAAATTTAATCAAGAAGTAAAAGCTTAATCAGAGTTGTTATGCCAATCCTCAGTACAAATGGCTCGAACTTAACCAATAAACCCGAATTTTCGTAGAGCTCTGACTTGAATACATGCAACATGGTCTTATCTACCATTAACCAGACATAATCAAGAAGTAAAGGCTTAATCAGAGCTATTATACCCATTTCTTAGTACAAAAGGCTCGAATCTAATCAATAAACCCGAGTTTTTATAGAGATCCGACTTGAATGCATGTAACATGGTCTCATATACTATTAACAAGATTTAATCAAGAAGTAAAGGCTTGATTGGAGCTATTATATCCAGTCCTTGCTACAACAAGAATTAATCAAGAAGTAAAGGCTTAATCGTAGTTGTTAAAGCCAATTATCACAACAAAAAGCTCGAATCTAACAAATAAACTCGAGTTTTTGTAGAGTTCCGACTCGAATACATGCAACATGGTCTTATCTACCATTAACCAGACTTAATCAAGAAGTAAAGGCTTAATCGGAGCTATTATACCCAATTATTAGTACAAAAGGCTCGAATCTAATCAATAAACCCGAGTTTTCCTAGAGTTTTGACTCGAATATATGTAACGTGGTCTTATCTCATATTAACATGACTTAATCAAAAAGTAAAGATTTAATCGGAGCTATTATAGCCAATCCTTGCTACAACAAAATTTAATCAAGAAGTAAAAGCTTAATCAGAGTTGTTATGCCAATCCTCAGTACAAATGGCTTGAACTTAACTAATAAACCCGAATTTTGGTAGAGCTCCGACTCGAATACATGCAACATGGTCTTATCTACCATTAACCAGACTTAATCAAGAAGTAAAGGCTTAATCGGAGCTATTATACCCATTTCTTAGTATAGAAGGCTCGAATCTAATCAATAAACCCGAGTTTTCCTAGAGTTTGACTTGAATATATGTAACGTGGTCTTATCTCATATTAACAGGACTTAATCAAAAAGTAAAGATTTAATCGGAGCTATTATAGCCAAATCGTTGCAACAACAAAATTTAATCAAGAAGTAAAAGCTTAATCAGAGTTGTTATGCCAATCCACAGTACAGATGGCTCGAACTTAACTAATAAACCTGAATTTTCGTAGAGCTCCGACTCGAATACATGCGACATGGTTTTATCTCATATTAACAAGACTTAATCATGAAATAAATGCTTACTCGGAGCTATTATAGCCAATTCAGAGTACAAAAGGCTCGAATCTAATCAATAATCCCGAGTTTTAGTAGAGTTCTGACTCGAATACATGTGACGTGGTCAAATCCCCTACTAACAATACTTAATCAAGAAGTAAAGGCTTAATCAGAGCTATTATAGCCAATTTTGAGTATAAAAGGCTCGAATCTAATCAAAAAACCAGAGTTTTCATAGAGTTTCGACTCGAAAAAATGCAACATGGTCTTATCTCCGATTAACAAGACTTAATCAAGAAGTAAAGGCTTAATCGGAGCTATTATAGCTAATTTTGAGTATAAAAGGCTCGAATCTGATCAATAAACCCGAGTTTTCATAGACTTCTGACTCGAATACATGTAACATGGTCTAATTTCCAATTAACATGACTTAATCAACAAGTAAAGGCTTAATCGGTGCTATTGTAGCTAATTCGTAATCTGTAACGCTTGAATCTAATCAATAAACTCGAGTTTTCATAGAGTTCCAACTCGAATGCATGAAAAGTGGTCTTATCTTATATTAACAGGACTTAATCAAGAAGTAAAGGTTTAATCGGAGCTATTATAGTCAATCCTTGCTACAACAAAATTTAATCAAGAGTTAAAAGTTTAATGAAAGTTGTTATACCAATCTTTAGTACAGACGGATCGAACTTAACCAATAAACCCAAATTTTCGTAGTGCTCCGACTCGAATACATGCAACATGGTTTTATCTCGTATTAACAAGACTTAATCAAGAAGTAAAGACTTACTATATCCAATTCTAAGTATAAAAGGCTCTAATCTAATCAATAAACCCGAGTTTTAATAGAGTTCTAACTCAAATACATGTGACGTGGTCTAATCTCCTACTAACAATACTTAATCAAGAAGTAAAGGCTTAATCGGAGCTATTATAGCCAATTGTCAATACAAATGCTCGAACCTTATCAATAAAACCGAGTTTTTGTAGAGTTTCAACTCGAATACTTGTATTGATCTTATCTCTTATTAACAAGACTTAATCAAGAAGTAAGGTTGAGTTGGAACTATTATAGCTAATCCTTGCTACAACAAGACTTAATCAAGAAGTAAAGCTTAATCGGAGCTATTATACCCAATTATGAGTACAAAAGGCTCGAATCTAATCAATAAACCCGAGTTTTCCTAGAGTTTTGACTCGAATATATGTAATGTCGTCTTATCTCATATTAACAGGACTTAATCAAAAAGTAAAGATTTAATCGGAGCTATTATAGCCAATCCTTGCTACAACAAAATTTAATCAAGAAGTAAAAGCTTAATCAGAGTTGTTATGCCAATCCTCAGTACAAATGGCTCGAACTTAACCAATAAACCCGAATTTTCGTAGAGCTCTGACTTGAATACATGCAACATGGTCTTATCTACCATTAACCAGACATAATCAAGAAGTAAAGGCTTAATCAGAGCTATTATACCCATTTCTTAGTACAAAAGGCTCGAATCTAATCAATAAACCCGAGTTTTTATAGAGTTCCGACTTGAATGCATGTAATGTGGTCTCATCTCCTATTAACAAGATTTAATCAAGAAGTAAAGGCTTGATTGGAGCTATTATATCCAGTCCTTGCTATAACAAGAATTAATCAAGAAGTAAAGGCTTAATCGTAGTTGTTATAGCCAATTCTCAGTACAAAAGGCTCGAATCTAACAAATAAACCCGAGTTTTTATAGAGTTCCGACTCGAATACATGCAACATGGTCTTATCTACCATTAACCAGACTTAATCAAGAAGTAAAGGCTTAATCGGAGCTATTATACCCAATTCTGAGTACAAAAGGCTCGAATCTAATCAATAAACCCGAGTTTTCCTAGAGTTTTGACTCGAATATATGTAATGTCGTCTTATCTCATATTAACAGGACTTAATCAAAAAGTAAAGATTTAATCGGAGCTATTATAACCAATCCTTGCTACAACAAAATTTAATCAAGAAGTAAAAGCTTAATCAGAGTTGTTATGCCAATCCTCAGTACAAATGGCTCGAACTTAACCAATAAACCCGAATTTTCGTAGAGCTCTGACTTGAATACATGCAACATGGTCTTATCTACCATTAACCAGACATAATCAAGAAGTAAAGGCTTAATCAGAGCTATTATACCCATTTCTTAGTACAAAAGGCTCGAATCTAATCAATAAACCCGAGTTTTTATAGAGATCCGACTTGAATGCATGTAACATGGTCTCATATACTATTAACAAGATTTAATCAAGAAGTAAAGGCTTGATTGGAGCTATTATATCCAGTCCTTGCTACAACAAGAATTAATCAAGAAGTATAGGCTTAATCGTTGTTGTTATAGCCTTTTCGCAGTACAAAAGGCTCGAATCTAACAAATAAACTCGAGTTTTTGTAGAGTTCCGACTCGAATACATGCAACATGGTCTTATCTACCATTAACCAGACTTAATCAAGAAGTAAAGGCTTAATCGGAGCTATTATACCCAATTATTAGTACAAAAGGCTCGAATCTAATCAATAAACCCGAGTTTTCCTAGAGTTTTGACTCGAATATATGTAACGTGGTCTTATCTCATATTAACATGACTTAATCAAAAAGTAAAGATTTAATCGGAGCTATTATAGCCAATCCTTGCTACAACAAAATTTAATCAAGAAGTAAAAGCTTAATCAGAGTTGTTATGCCAATCCTCAGTACAAATGGCTTGAACTTAACTAATAAACCCGAATTTTGGTAGAGTTCCGACTCGAATACATGCAACATGGTCTTATCTACCATTAACCAGACTTAATCAAGAAGTAAAGGCTTAATCGGAGCTATTATACCCATTTCTTAGTATAGAAGGCTCGAATCTAATCAATAAACCCGAGTTTTCCTAGAGTTTGACTTGAATATATGTAACGTGGTCTTATCTCATATTAAGGACTTAATCAAAAAGTAAAGATTTAATCGGAGCTATTATAGCCAAATCGTTGCAACAACAAAATTTAATCAAGAAGTAAAAGCTTAATCGAGTTGTTATGCCAATCCACGATGATGGCTCGAACTTAACTAATAAACCTGAATTTTCGTAGAGCTCCGACTCGAATACATGCGACATGGTTTTATCTCATATTAACAAGACTTAATCATGAAATAAATGCTTACTCGGAGCTATTATAGCCAATTCAGAGTACAAAAGGCTCGAATCTAATCAATAATCCCGAGTTTTAGTAGAGTTCTGACTCGAATACATGTGACGTGGTCAAATCCCCTACTAACAATACTTAATCAAGAAGTAAAGGCTTAATCAGAGCTATTATAGCCAATTTTGAGTATAAAAGGCTCGAATCTAATCAAAAAACCAGAGTTTTCATAGAGTTTCGACTCGAAAAAATGCAACATGGTCTTATCTCCGATTAACAAGACTTAATCAAGAAGTAAAGGCTTAATCGGAGCTATTATAGCTAATTTTGAGTATAAAAGGCTCGAATCTGATCAATAAACCCGAGTTTTCATAGACTTCTGACTCGAATACATGTAACATGGTCTAATTTCCAATTAACATGACTTAATCAACAAGTAAAGGCTTAATCGGTGCTATTGTAGCTAATTCGTAATACAGAACGCTTGAATCTAATCAATAAACTCGAGTTTTCATAGAGTTCCAACTCGAATGCATGAAAAGTGGTCTTATCTTATATTAACAGGACTTAATCAAGAAGTAAAGGTTTAATCGGAGCTATTATAGTCAATCCTTGCTACAACAAAATTTAATCAAGAGTTAAAAGTTTAATGAAAGTTGTTATACCAATCTTTAGTACAGACGGATCGAACTTAACCAATAAACCCAAATTTTCGTAGTGCTCCGACTCGAATACATGCAACATGGTTTTATCTCGTATTAACAAGACTTAATCAAGAAGTAAAGACTTACTATATCCAATTCTAAGTATAAAAGGCTCTAATCTAATCAATAAACCCGAGTTTTAATAGAGTTCTAACTCAAATACATGTGACGTGGTCTAATCTCCTACTAACAATACTTAATCAAGAAGTAAAGGCTTAATCGGAGCTATTATAGCCAATTGTCAATACAAATGCTCGAACCTTATCAATAAAACCGAGTTTTTGTAGAGTTTCAACTCGAATACTTGTATTGATCTTATCTCTTATTAACAAGACTTAATCAAGAAGTAAGGTTGAGTTGGAACTATTATAGCTAATCCTTGCTACAACAAGACTTAATCAAGAAGTAAAGCTTAATCGGAGCTATTATACCCAATTATGAGTACAAAAGGCTCGAATCTAATCAATAAACCCGAGTTTTCCTAGAGTTTTGACTCGAATATATGTAATGTCGTCTTATCTCATATTAACAGGACTTAATCAAAAGTAAAGATTTAATCGGAGCTATTATAGCCAATCCTTGCTACAACAAAATTTAATCAAGAAGTAAAAGCTTAATCGAGTTGTTATGCCAATCCTCGCACAAATGGCTCGAACTTAACCAATAAACCCGAATTTTCGTAGAGCTCTGACTTGAATACATGCAACATGGTCTTATCTACCATTAACCAGACATAATCAAGAAGTAAAGGCTTAATCAGAGCTATTATACCCATTTCTTAGTACAAAAGGCTCGAATCTAATCAATAAACCCGAGTTTTTATAGAGTTCCGACTTGAATGCATGTAATGTGGTCTCATCTCCTATTAACAAGATTTAATCAAGAAGTAAAGGCTTGATTGGAGCTATTATATCCAGTCCTTGCTATAACAAGAATTAATCAAGAAGTAAAGGCTTAATCGTAGTTGTTATAGCCAATTCTCAGTACAAAAGGCTCGAATCTAACAAATAAACCCGAGTTTTTATAGAGTTCCGACTCGAATACATGCAACATGGTCTTATCTACCATTAACCAGACTTAATCAAGAAGTAAAGCTTAATCGGAGCTATTATACCCAATTCTTAGTACAAAAGGCTCGAATCTAATCAATAAACCCGAGTTTTCCAAGAGTTTTTACTCGAATATATGTAACGTGGTCTTATCTCATATTAACAGGACTTAATCAAAAGGTAAAGATTTAATCGGAGCTATTATAGCCAATCCTTGCTACAACAAAATTTAATCAAGAAGTAAAAGCTTAATCAGAGTTGTTATGCCAATCCTCAGTACAAATGGCTCGAACTTAACCGATAAACCCGAACTTTCGTAGAGCTCCGACTCGAATACATGCAACATGGTCTTATCTACCATTAACCAGACTTAATCAAGAAGTAAAGGCTTAATCGGAGCTATTAAACCCATTTCTTAGTACAAAAGGCTCGAATCTAATCAATAAACCCGAGTTTTCCTAGAGTTTTGACTCGAATTTATGTAACGTGGTCTTATCTCATATTAACAGTGAAGAGATAAATTCACCACTAGAAGAGGGGTTGAATAGTGGTGATGCGGAATACCGAAATTTCTTGCGAGAAAATAGAAAATAGTGCGGAATTTAAAGACTCAAGAATTTATAGAGGTTCGGCAACTTGCCTACGTCCTCTCCTCGACTTTCTTTTTCTATTGGCTTAAGAAAAACCACAAACTTAACTCGTCTTCTATCGGCCCGAGTTCACAACCGTTACAATCCACTTGTCTTCTATCGGTCCAAGCTCAACCTTTCCCTCACTATGAATGATTGTTTATCTAGTGTTCTATAGGAACTAGATAATCCTCACTATACGAATATGGGAGTATAATCCTAACAATGCCGGATCAAAGATCCTAATAACACCGGATTAGTGACTCTTGATTCGTTTCTTTTACGCTCAAGTGTAAGTGATGCAACACTTACAACCAAATGAAAGAATACATAGAATAATAGATATTACAATTGAAATCGCTCTTGTATCTTTCTTTTCTCACAACTTGTAATGCAATAAAATATATAAATCTGAGCTCAAGAATGCTTTGATTGCTTGTATGCTTGTATGCTTGAATGCTTGAAGTTGTGTGTTTGATACCCAAGTCCTTCGGGTATTTATAGGTGTGAGACATCCTTCAAATTCTGAAAAACATACTATTAGCGTGCGCTAATAGTGCCTTGTAACGTGCGCTAATGGTTTTTGACTTGAAATCTCTGAACGGTCACAAAGACTGTTGCAACGGTAAAATACCATGTCTAGCGTGCGCTAGTAATGAAATGGTAGCGTGCGCTAACGTCTGGTCAACTAGTCTTCGATCTTGACTTTGACAATGTCCGATTTTCTCTCCAACGTCTCTTTATCCAACGGCTAAATTTATGATTACGTGCGCTAGCAAGTATGCATAGCGTGCGCTAGCATTAATTAAATCCAACTTTTCCAGATTTCCCGGATCTGCATTGACTCTTGCTTTCCAACGGTTGAAATTCAAACGGTAATATGCAGACTCCTTTTAGCGTGCGCTAATGCCTTTATCTTAGCGTGCGCTACTGAGTTCTTTCATTAACGCACGTTACCTTGTGTAGCGTACGTAAAAGCCTTGACGAATTGAGTCCAGTAGCTACTGGACTACTAACCATAATATTGGTAGCGTGCGCTAGAGATGATAAGTAACGTGCGCTATGTCCATGCTGTAGCATACGTAATATGATATGTATAGCGTGCGCAACATCCAGTTCTGATTTCCTTCCAGACTTCACTGACCTCTGGAGAAATACGATAGCGTGCGTTATTTTTACTGTGTAGCGTGCGCTAACTGTAGATTCTTAGCGTGCGCTAACATTGAATTGATTGCGTGCGCTATCGATCAGGTGACTACACTAGGCTGCAGCTGACTTGTCCGGTCTGTATATGAATGTACCGATAGCGTGCGCTACGAAATGATGAGTAGCGTGCGCTAGCTCTATTTTGCTCCTTCGAAATATTATCGAGCCGAGATTGATCTAATTAAATGTTTTGAATGTAATAATCATCAAAATACATTTTGAGTCAACAATCTCCCCCTTTTTGATGATGTCAAAACATTTAATTAATACCTGCAAAAACATTTTGAAATGATTCGAATCAAGGTAAACTTGTTCGATATATTAGTAGTTTTTCGTTTTTGGAGTATTCTCCCCCTTTTTGACATAAACAAAAAAGGAACTCCCCCTGAATTGTTGCATTATTAAGATATATTAACGAAAATTGTCATTATTCAAGGTGTAATCAACAATACTAGTAAACAGCAATACTTGCAAATAACAAATGCCAAATGAAGAAATGCGAATTTCATTAAGATAAAATGCAAGGAATACAACGAGTTTTCATGGCAAAAGACATATAGATTGTTCGATCAGCAAGATTCTACATCAAACATCAAAAGATAAAATCCTCAAATCTAAGGGTCGGAAGAAGACGAAGGGAAAGGGAACGAGGGGTGTGTGAAGCGAATGAACTCGGATATCAGCCCACGCACTTCCCGAACTTCTGAATGCACTTCTCGGACTTCCGAACGCAGAGCCCGAAAATCCTCTCGTATCTCAGCCTGAGAGGTCTCGATGCCCCGCATCCGAGCACAGAGATCGCTCTCCTCTTCTTCCGTCACCACATCTCTCATTGGGCGTTTTCCTTTCGACGTAGGCTTCCTTACGAATTCCCCGGTCTGCATTTCTCGAAGGGTATGAGGTCCCCGACGAGTGATCTTTTCTTCTGCAGTGGGCATCCGTGACCCTTTCTCTACTTGGTCATCGTCGCGTAGGTACGGAAAAAGAATCCAGCCTCTGTTGGACGTCCGGACGTAGTGCATAGCTTTAAGCGAAGCGTCCGAGATCTCATGTCCGAGGGAGACGGGGACTGCCTTGTCCTTCGACAAGTCGACTTGATGAAAACTGAAAATGGCCGAGAGGATTGAGCCATAAGGCATTCCAGCCTTGCGAGAACGAGTGGCGTAGTTTTTCGACCGAAACAAGTCTCCCTTCACCTTCATCCAACTGATGATGATGTCGGAGAAATTAACTTTATCGTCGTTGAGAACGCGGTACACCACTTGCTTGTCCACTCCCACTAGTTTGTCTTTGGGAGTTAACCTTGACATAAGGCATTTCGTGAGAGCTACCAAAAGCGAATATTGAACCCAAAGTCTTTGTTTTCTAATAAGTCGTCCTTTATTTCAATAACGGCCTTCGACTTCGAAACTCTTTAACATCTATTTCACCGACTTCATTATCATCGGCCAAGGATTTTCCAGTACAAACAAAACCATCACAGGGTAAACCAAAAATCTGATACAAAACATCTGAAGAAACTTTCACCCGAGTTCCTCCGACAAGACTTCCTAACACACGGGCTGAAGACCCTTCATTTTCGGCCACATGAAGGTTGGCATAAAACTCTCGGACGAGTTCAGGGAAGATAGGGTTTTTGCATTCGAAAAACGGGAAATACCGAGCGAGGAGAAAAAATTGGAAATATCAACGTTTACCCGTTCTAGACTTGAAAGATTGAAGAAGTAACAATCGGTGATGTGTTCTTGAGGAAGAATGTCAAAGAAAACTCTCGAGGCGGTGGCGGAGATGAACCGATCCGCATCAAATTGGGCGTTGAGAGGTCGTTTGAGGTTGTTGTATTGTTTTCCCATGGCTGTGCGATTCTTGCTCGACATTGATCGGAGAAGGAATTGAAGTTTGGAGAGATCGATTAGCGGCTAGGGTTTTCGGCAAGATGAGAATTTGCAGTCGATTGCGTGCGTTAGAGAGTGTGTTGTGTTTTAGGGTTGTACGGCATATATATAGTCAACGATCTTTAAGTTAGTGTACGCTAGGATTTATAAGATTAGCGTACGTTAGGCATAAAAGAGAGGCTTACTGGACTGTCCAGTGGAATTCGAAAAACTTTAATTAGCGTACGCAAGAAGGTAGGGTTTAGCGTACGCTATCGAAGGAAGTGTTTAGCGCGCGTTAAGAAAAATGAACTAGCGCGCTCTAGCGAGTGATCTGAATCAAGGATTTTGATGTTTTGAGTAGTAAGCTTATTTCAAAAGTTGTCTACATGTCCCATGCCAAGTTGTAAACGAATGGAGTTAAAAGATTCTTCGGGAAGAGGTTTTGTAAAGATGTCAGCGAGTTGATCCTTCGTCCCGACAAAAATTAAACAGATGTCTTTCTTTTGAACTTGATCACGTAAAAAATGATGTCTAATATCTATATGTTTGGTTCTACTGTGCAAAACAGGATTTTTGCTCAAATTAATTGCACTAGTGTTATCGCATAGGATAGGGGTATTTTCAAAATGAATGCCGTAGTCGCGTAGTTGATTTTTAATCCATAGCACTTGAGCACAGGCGCACCCTGCAGCGACATATTCGGCCTCAGCTGTAGACAATGCTACGCTGGTTTGCTTTTTACTTCCCCAAGATATTAAACAAGATCCAACAAAATGACATGTACCACTAGTACTCTTTTTGTCAATTTTGCATCCGCCGAAATCGGCGTCACTATAGGCAATTAAATTAAAGTCCAAGCAAGAAGGATACCATAGACCTAGTCCAATAGTTCCTTTCAAATAGCGAAAAATGCGTTTACAAGCAATTAAATGTGATTCCTTGGGATTAGCTTGGAATCGAGCACATAGACATGTAGCAAATATTATATCTGGCCTAGATGCAGTCAAATATAGCAAAGATCCGATCATACCTCGATATAATTTTTGATCTACGGATTTGCCATTTTCATCTTTCTCAAGTTTTAATGATGACGACATTGGCGTAGATATCACCTTGCTATTTTCCATATTGAATTTCTTGAGGAGGTCGTTTGAGTACTTCGTTTGATGGATAAAAATTCCATCTTCGCATTGTTTGATTTGAAGCCCGAGGAAGAACGTTAATTCTCCCATCATACTCATTTCGAATTCTCCTTTCATAAGATTAGAAAAATCTTGGCACAAGGATTCATTAGTAGCTCCAAAAACAATGTCATCAACGTAAATTTGGCAAACAAGTATATCATCATTTAGTATTTTGACAAACAAGGTATTATCGACTTTGCCTCTTTTATAATTATTTGCAATTAAGAATTGACTTAAACGATCATACCATGCTCGGGGTGCTTGCTTCAACCCGTAGAGTGCCTTGTTGAGCTTGTAGACATGATCCGGAAAATGATGGTCTTCAAAACCGGGAGGTTGCTTGACATAGACTTCTTCTTGAATGAAACCATTCAAGAATGCACTTTTGACATCCATTTGAAATAGTTTAATCTTCTTATGAGCGGCAAATGCACATAGCAAGCGAATGGCTTCGAGTCGAGCCACGGGAGCAAAACTTTCTTCGTAATCAAGACCTTCTTCTTGATTATATCCTTGAGCGACCAAACGAGATTTATTTCGAATAGGATAGCCGTCTTCGTCACTCTTGATTTTATGCACCCATTTAGTTCCGATAATTGTTTTATCTTTAGGCGCGGGAACTAAATTCCATACATTATTGTGCTTGAATTGCACAAGCACCTCTTGCATTGCCATCACCCAACTTTCATCATCGAGAGCTTCGGATATATTCTTGGGAACTATTTCGGATACAAAAGCACAATGAGCCATAAATTCGGTGGTTCTCCTTCGGGTTTGAACACCGTCTTCAATGTTTCCGATCACGAGATCCTTCGGATGGTCTTTGATGTGCCTCCAATCTTTTGGTAAATCAACGATTGTGTTCGTTTCGATTTCCGAAATTTTCTTCACTTCGGGTGAGGGATCTGGAAAGGTACCTGCATCATCAAAATATTCTACCTTTCTCGGGGGTGAGATCATATCATTGAATTTAACGTGTATGGATTCTTCAACTTTATTCGTTCTAATATTATAAACACGATATGCTTTACTATTAGTACAATAGCCAAGAAATATTCCGGAGTCGGATTTGGCATCAAACTTGCCTAAGTTATCCTTGCCATTGTTCAAAATAAATACATTGCAACCAAAAGGATGAAAGTAAGCAATATTGGGCTTTTTGCCCTTCCATAATTCATACGGAGTTTTAAGATGAGTTCTACGGACGTGAACTCGGTTAATCACATAGCATGCCGTAAAAATTGCTTCGGCCCAAAAGTATCGTGGAAGAGAGTATTCATTAAGCATTGTTCTCGACATTTCATCCAAAGATCGGTTTTTCCTTTCAACAACTCCATTTTGTTGAGGCGTTCTAGGAGCCGAAAAATTGTGATTAATACCGTATTTATCACATAAAAGTTCAAACGGGGTGCAATCAAATTCACCTCCGTGGTCGGTGCGAATAGAAATTATGGAGAGGTTTTTCTCGTTTGATACCAAACGACACCATTTAGAAAACTCGGAAAATGCATCATCTTTATGAGCTAAAAATCTAACCCAAGTAAATCGAGAGAAATCATCAACAATAACCAAAGTATAAAGTTTACCATTTAAACTAACATGTCTAGATGGTCCAATCAGATCCATATGCACGAGTTCAAGAACTCGACTGGTGGAAACCTCGAATTTTGGTTTAAACGATTCTCGAGTATGTTTCCCTTTTATGGATGATTCACATAAATGTTTTCTATCAAACTTGAGTTTGGGCAATCCACGAACAAGGTCGTGTCTAGATAAAATAGAAATAATAGGTAGAGAAGTATGCCCCAATTTTCGATGCCATAAATATGCATTGTCATCCAAGGTAATAAGACATTTTTCATTGAATGAGCTCTTATCATTAAGATCAACAATATAGATGTTTCCACATCTCAAACCAATGAATGCGATTTTATTATTTCTAAATGCCGTGCAATGCGTTTGCTCAAATAGAATTTTAAAACCTTCATCACAAAGTTGCGAAACGCTAAGGAGATTATGATGCAAACCTTCAACAAATAGTACTTTGTTGATAGAAGGAGAAGGTTCCTTACCGACTTTGCCGATTCCTTTGATTTTTCCCTTTTGATTATCTCCAAAGGTCACATGTCCTTGATCTTGATATTCGAGGTCTTCAAATAAGTCCTCGGAGCCGCACATGTGCCTTGAGCATCCGCTATCAATGTACCACTTGTTTTTCCTTGGTGCCGGTACCTACAAAAGTAGAATTTCTCGGTTGTTTCGGTACCCAAGCCTGTTTGGGTCCTCCAATGTTAACTATGCTTATAGCATTCGGAACAATCGTCCCTTTCGGAACCCATATTTGCTTAACTTTGATAGTTCTTAACTTTGAATGAATATTAACATTGTGAACTCGTTTGAACGGATCTTTTGGGTTCTCGGTTTCGGTTTTCTTTATTTTGTCAAGGTTAATAAGGGATTGTTCCCGTTTAAAAGGGTCGAAACCAAGACCGTGTTTGAGCAAGGGCGATTTTTGAATAGATAGGAGCTTTTCGAATTTCTCGTTTCCGAGAGTAAATTTGTTCAAAATGTATTTTAGCTCCTTTTGAGTTTTTGTTAACTCAATTTTCAAAACATTTTATTTTTCAAGACATGAAGTATGGTCGGTCTCAATAGTTTTGCCCTTGTTTTGAAGCGAGGAGTTTTCGAGTTCTAGAGATTTTATTTTTCTCTTTAAAGATATATTTAACTTGACCATCTCGTCATACTCCGTATTTAACGATTCAAACGCACTCAACAACTCATCATCTTGATGAACTTCTTGTGAATCACAAAAATCAAAAGAGTCATATTCGTCATCATTGAGTTTAGAGCTTACCTCGATATTGCTTTCGGAGTCGAGGGCCATGAATGCAAGATTTGCGTCTAGAGATCTTTCAATCTCCTCTTCGTCATCACTCCAAGAAGCGATTAGAACCTCCTTCTTTTTGAATCTTTCCATTTGCGGTTTTGAAGAGGATCCTCGGCATTTTTTGGCATAATGACCGGCTTGACCACATTTCCGACAATTATTGTCGAATTTCTTGATAGGTGTGTAGCCACTCTTCTTTTGCTCCGGTTTCCCATCCCGACCAAGAAAACTTCGCCTCTTTTGAATTAGGTTTTTGTACCTTCTAAAGTTTTTGGCATAAAGAGCGAGTTCCTCGTCGTCTTCATCTTCGGCAACATCTTCCTCAACGTCGCTGTCAACATTGAATGCGACTACTCTTTCCCGAGGCTTTGGTTTTGTGCCTCTAGACTTGAGAACGATCTCATAGTTGATGAGTGACCCGATGAGGGCACTAAATTCGAGCTTGTTGAGATCCTTGGATTCCATGATCGCGGTGACCGTGGCATCCCATTCTCGTGGCAACGATCGAAGAATTTTCTTAGCTTTCTCGCTGCTCGATATAGGCTTTCCGAAAGATGCAAGACCGTTTGTTATAGCCGAAAATCGATCCAACATATTTGTGATCGTTTCCTCGTCTTTCATGGAAAATAATTCGTAGTCATGGAGTAACATATTAATTTTGGTCTCCTTGACTTGGGTGGTTCCCTCGTGAGTGACTTCGAGAATTTCCTAAATTTCTTTTGCACTTTCATAGGACGATATCCTATTGAGTTCTTCGGGATTGAGAGCGCAATAGAGGAGTTGAGTAGCTCGTGAGTTGACATGCGTGTTTCTCCAATCCTCATCGTTGAATTCTTCGATCTTTTTCAACGATCCATCTTCTTTCTTAGCAAGTTTAGGACCGAGAGCAATAACTTTCCAGATTTCAATATCGTAGGCTTGAACGAAGATCGCCATCTTCTTTTTCCACGTCATGAAATTGGAACCGTCGAAGAAAGGAGGACGGTTGAGAGCATTTCCTTCAATTTGGCCAAGAAGTGCCATTTGCGGATCTTTTTCTCTTAGGTGGTTAAACCTTTAAAAAGAGACCCGCTCCGATACCAACTGAAGAGATAAATTCACCACTAGAAGGGGGGTTGAATAGTGGTGATGCGGAATACCGAAATTTCTTGCGAGAAAATAGAAAATAGTGCGGAATTTAAAGACTCAAGAATTTATAGAGGTTCGGCAACTTGCCTACGTCCTCTCTCCGACTTTCTTATTCTATTGGCTTAAGAAAAACCACAAACTTAACTCGTCTTCTATCGGTCCGAGTTCACAACCGTTACAATCCGCTTGTCTTCTATCGGTCCAAGCTCAACCTTTCCCTCAATATGAATGATTGTTTATCTAGTGTTCTATAGGAACTAGATAATCCTCACTATACGAATATGGGAGTATAATCCTAACAATGCCGGATCAAAGATCCTAATAACACCGGATTAGTGACTCTTGATTCGTTTCTTTTACGCTCAAGTGTAAGTGATGCAACACTTACAACCAAATGAAAGAATACAAAGAATAATAGATATTACAATTGAAATCGCTCTTGTATCTTTCTTTTCTCACAACTTGTAATGCAATAAAATATATAAATCTGAGCTCAAGAATGCTTTGATTGCTTGTATGCTTGTATGCTTGAATGCTTGAAGTTGTGTGTTTGATACCCAAGTCCTTCGGGTATTTATAGGTGTGAGACATCCTTCAAATTCTGAAAAACATACTATTAGCGTGCGCTAATAGTGCCTTGTAACGTGCGCTAACGGTTTTTGACTTGAAATCTCTGAACGGTCACAAAGACTGTTGCAACGGTAAAATACCATGTCTAGCGTGCGCTAGTAATGAAATGGTAGCGTGCGCTAACGTCTGGTCAACTAGTCTTCGATCTTGCCTTTGACAATGTCCGATTTTCTCTCCAACGTCTCTTTATCCAACGGCTAAATTTATGATTACGTGCGCTAGCAAGTATGCATAGCGTGCGCTAGCATTAATTAAATCCAACTTTTCCAGATTTCCCGGATCTACATTGACTCTTGCTTTCCAACGGTTGAAATTCAAACGGTAATATGCAGACTCCTTTTAGCGTGCGCTAATGCCTTTATCTTAGCGTGCGCTACTGAGTTCTTTCATTAACGTACGTTACCTTGTGTAGCGTACGTAAAAGCCTTGACGAATTGAGTCCAGTAGCTACTGGACTACTAACCATAATATTGGTAGCGTGCGCTAGAGATGATAAGTAACGTGCGCTATGTCCATGCTGTAGCATACGTAATATGATATGTATAGCGTGCGCAACATCCAGTTCTGATTTCCTTCCAGACTTTACTGACCTCTGGAGAAATACGATAGTGTGCGTTATTTTTACTGTGTAGCGTGCGCTAACTGTAGATTCTTAGCGTGCGCTAACATTGAATTGATTGCGTGCGCTATCGATCAGGCGACTTCACTAGGCTGCAGCTGACTTGTCTGGTCTGTATATGAATGTCCCGATAGCGTGCGCTACGAAATGATGAGTAGCGTGCGCTAGCTCTATTTTGCTCCTTCAAAATATTATCGAGCCGAGATTGATCTAATTAAATGTTTTGAATGTAATAATCATCAAAATACATTTTGAGTCAACAAACAGGACTTAATCAAAAAGTAAAGATTTAATCGGAGCTATTATAGCAAACCCTTGCAAAAACAAAATTTAATCTAGAAGTAAAAGCTTAATCAGAGTTGTTACGCCAATCCACAGTACAGATGTCTCGAACTTAACCAATAAACCCGAATTTTCGTAGAGCTCCGACTCAAATACATGCAACATGATTTTATCTCATATTAACAAGAGCTAATCACGAAATAAATGCTTTCTCGGAGTTATTATAGCCAATTCTGAGTACAAAAGGCTCGAATATAATCAATAATCCCGAGTTTTGGTAGAGTTCTGACTCGAATACATGTGACGTGGTCAAATCCCCTACTAACAATACTTAATCAAGAAGTAAAGGCTTAATCAGAGCTATTATAGCCAATTTTGAGTATAAAAAGCTCGAATATAATCAATAAACCAGAGTTTTCATAGAGTTCCGACTCGAATAAATGCAACATGGTCTTATCTCCTATTAACAAGACTTAATCAAGAAGTAAAGGCTTAATAGGAGCTATTATAGCCAATTTTGAGTATAAAAGGCTCGAATCTGAGCAATAAACCCGAGTTTTCGTAGACTTCTGACTCGAATACATGTAACATGGTCTAATTTCCTATTAACACAATTTAATCAAGAAGTAAAAGCTTAATCGGTGCTATTGTAGCTAATTCTTAATACAGAACGCTCGAATCTAATCAATAAACTCGAGTTTTCATAGAGTTCCAACTTGAATGCATGAAAAGTGGTCTTATCTTATATTAACAGGACTTAATCAAGAAGTAAAGGTTTAATCGGAGCTATTATAGCCAATCCTTGCTACAACAAAATTTAATCAAGAATTAAAAGTTTAATCAAAGTTGTTATACCAATCCTTAGTACAGTCGGCTCGAACTTAACCAATAAACCCAAATTTTCATAGTGCTCCGACTCGAATACATGCAACATGGTTTTATCTCGTATTAACAAGACTTAATCAAGAAGTAAAGGCTTGCTAGGAGCTATCATATCCAATTCTAAGTACAAAAGGCTCGAATCTAATCCATAAACCCGAGTTTTAATAGAGTTCTAACTCGAATACATGTGACATGGTCTAATCTCCTACTAACAATACTTAATCAAGAAGCAAAGGTTTAATTGAAGCTATTATAGCCAATTGTCAATACAAATGCTCGAACCTAATCAATAAAACCGAGTTTTTGTAGAGTTTCAACTCGAATACATGTAGTGGTCTTATCTCCTATTAACAAGACTTAATCAAGAAGTAAAGGCTGAGTTGGAGCTATTATAGCTAATCCTTGCTACAACAAGACTTAATCAAGAAGTAAAAGCTTAATTGGAGGTGTTATAGCAAATTCTGAGTACAAAAGGCTCGAACCTAATCAATAAACCCGAGTTTATATAGAGTTCCGACTTGAATGCATGTAACATGGTCTCATATACTATTAACAAGATTTAATCAAGAAGTAAAGGCTTGATTGGAGCTATTATATCCAGTCCTTGCTACAACAAGAATTAATCAAGAAGTAAAGGCTTAATCGTAGTTGTTATAGCCAATTCTCAGTACAAAAGGCTCGAATCTAACAAATAAACTCGATTTTTTGTAGAGTTCCGACTCGAATACATGCAACATGGTCTTATCTACCATTAACCAGACTTAATCAAGAAGTAAAGGCTTAATCGGAGCTTTTATACCCAATTATTAGTACAAAAGGCTCGAATCTAATCAATAAACCCGAGTTTTCCTAGAGTTTTGACTCGAATATATGTAACGTGGTCTTATCTCATATTAACATGACTTAATCAAAAAGTAAAGAATTAATCGGAGCTATTACAGCCAATCCTTGCAACAACAAAATTTAATCAAGAAGTAAAAGCTTAATCAGAGTTGTTATGCCAATCCTCAGTACAAATGGCTTGAACTTAACTAATAAACCCGAATTTTGGTAGAGCTCCGACTCGAGTACATGCAACATGGTCTTATTTACCATTAACCAGACTTAATCAAGAAGTAAAGGCTTAATCGGAGCTATTATACCCATTTCTTAGTACAAAAGGCTCGAATCTAATCAATAAACCCGAGTTTTCCTAGAGTTTGACTCGAATATATGTAACGTGGTCTTATCTCATATTAACAGGACTTAATCAAAAAGTAAAGATTTAATCGGAGCTATTATAGCCAATCCTTGCAACAGCAAAATTTAATCAAGAAGTAAAAGCTTAATCAGAGTTGTTATGCCAATCCACAGTACAGATGGCTCGAACTTAACCAATAAACCCGAATTTTCGTAGAGCTCCGACTCGAATACATGCAACATGGTTTTATCTCATATTAACAAGACTTAATCACGAAATAAATGCTTACTCGGAGCTATTATAGCCAATTCTGAGTACAAAAGGCTCGAATCTAATCAATAATCTCGAGTTTTAGTAGAGTTCTGACTCGAATACATGTGACGTGGTCAAATCCCCTACTAACAATACTTAATCAAGAAGTAAAGGCTTAATCAGAGCTATTATAGCCAATTTTGAGTATAAAAGGCTCAAATCTAATCAATAAATCAGAGTTTTCATAGAGTTTCGACTCGAAAAAATGCAACATGGTCTTATCTCCTATTAACAAGACTTAATCAAGAAGTAAAGGCTTAATTGGAGCTATTATAGCTAATTTTGAGTATAAAAGGCTCGAATATGATCAATAAACCCGAGCTTTCGTAGACTTCTGACTCGAATACATGTAACATGGTCTAATTTCCAATTAACATGACTTAATCAACAAGTAAAGGCTTAATCGGTGCTATTGTAGCTAATTCGTAATACAGAACGCTTGAATCTAATCAATAAACTCGAGTTTTCATAGAGTTCCAACTCGAATGCATGAAAAGTGGTCTTATCTTATATTAACAGGACTTAATCAAGAAGTAAAGGTTTAATCGGAGCTATTATAGTCGATCCTTGCTACAACAAAATTTAGTCAAGAGTTAAAAGTTTAATGAAAGTTGTTATACCAATCCTTAGTACAGACGGCTCGAACTTAACCAATAAACCCAAATTTTCGTAGTGCTCCGACTCGAATACATGCAACATGGTTTTATCTCGTATTAACAAGACTTAATGAAGAAGTAAAGACTTACTATATCCAATTCTAAGTATAAAAGGCTCGAATCTAATCAATAAACCCGAGTTTTAATAGAGTTCTAACTCAAATACATGTGACGTGGTCTAATCTCCTACTAACAATACTTAATCAAGAAGTAAAGGCTTAATCGGAGCTATTATAGCCAATTGTCAATACAAATGCTCGAACCTTATCAATAAAACCGAGTTTTTGTAGAGTTTCAACTCGAATATTTGTATTGGTCTTATCTCTTATTAACAAGACTTAATCAAGAAGTAAGGTTGAGTTGGAGCTATTATAGCTAATCCTTGCTACAACAAGACTTAATCAAGTAGTAAAAGCTTAATTGGAGCTGTTATAGCCAATTCTGAGAACAAAAGGCTCGAATCTAATGAATAAACCCGAGTTTTTATAGAGTTTCGACTTGAATGCATGTAACATGGTCTCATCTCCTATTAACAAGATTTAATCAAGAAGTAACGGCTTGATTGGAGCTATATCCAGTCCTTGCTATAACAAGAATTAATCAAGAAGTAAAGGCTTAATCGTAGTTGTTATAGCCAATTCTCACTACAAAAGGCTCGAATCTAACAAATAAACCCGAGTTTTTATAGAGTTCCGACTCGAATACATGCAACATGGTCTTATCTACCATTAACCAGGCTTACTCAAGAAATAAAGCTTAATCGGAGCTATTATACCCAATTCTTAGTACAAAAGGCTCGAATCTAATCAATAAACCCGAGTTTTCCTAGAGTTTTGACTCGAATATATGTAACATCGTCTTATCTCATATTAACAGGACTTAATCAAAAAGTAAAGATTTAATCGGAGCTATTATAGCCAATCCTTGCTACAATAAAATTTAATCAAGAAGTAAAAGCTTAATCAGAGTTGTTATGCCAATCCTCAGTACAAATGGCTCGAACTTAACCAATAAACCCGAATTTTCATAGAGCTCTCACTCGAATACATGCAACATGGTCTTATCTACTATTAACCAGACATAATCAAGAAGTAAAGGCTTAATCAGAGCTATTATACCCATTTCCTAGTACAAAAGGCTCGAATCTAATCAATAAACCCGAGTTTTCCTAGAGTTTTGACTCGAATATATGTAACATGGTCTTATCTCATATTAATAGGACTTAATCAAAAAGTAAAGATTTAATCGGAGCTATTATAGCCTATCTTTGCAACAACAAAATTTAATCAAGAAGTAAAAGCTTAACCAGAGTTGTTATGCCAATCCACAGTACAGATGGCTCGAACTTAACCAATAAACCCGAATTTTCGTAGAGCTCCGACTCGAATACATGCAACATGGTTTTATCTCATATTAACAAGACTTAATCACGAAATAAATGCTTACTCGGAGCTATTATAGCCAATTCTAAGTACAAAAGGCTCGAATCTAATCAATAATCCCGAGTTTTAGGTGAGTTATGACTCGAATACATATGACGTGGTCATATCCCCTACTAACAATACTTAATCAAGAAGTAAAGGCTTAATCAGAGCTATTATAGCCAATTTTGAGTATAAAAGTGTAACACCCCGATTTTCGCACATGCATTTATTTTATAATTTATAGAAAGCGCAAGAATAATTTTAAATGTCCAACAAATTATTTACGAATTTCATTTCATTTATTAAATAAGGTAAAAAAATTTCTTGTTTGCATATCATGATTTTAATTTTTACTCCAGACTCAAGTCCAAGCTCTCGTATTGTTATAGTCGAACAATATCGATTTGTTTTTTTTAAATTGTCCAGCATCTCTTAATGACCCAATTAATAAATATATTTTACTTTAGTCCCAATTTAATAAGTTGACCCAATTATTTAAATATCTACTTTTCAGCCCAATTAGCATCTTAGTTGGCCAATTTATTTCTATTCATTTCTTCTTAAACCTTTCAAATTAAAACATTAAATTCTCAGTATTAGTGACACAATTAAAACACAATTATGAGTGTACTCTTAAAATTCTTCCTAGTACAATATAAACTAGGAATCAGAAAAGGTAAACACAATAATACAAAGATATATTTTCTCCTTCTGGAATCGTGCGCCACTTTTCTCTTCTGCCAGAATCTCCTCCTTTCTCTATTCCTGCAGGTAATGCAATTTGCTTTCCCTTGTCCTTATTTTGGTTTAATCTTTTATGTGTATTAATATTTGAAAATAATAATCAACATCATCATCAATTCTGCACTATCGAACCAAATCTTACAAATCTGCACATGTTCAAACTTGTGTCCATAAAACCCCAAATCCAGTCCCGATTTTCAGGAATCAAACCCGGTTACAAAACCCGACCACCACATCAGCCCCGCTCACGGCCAGAATGCCGAAGCAAATCTCCCAAATTTCAAGTCCCAATCTGAATCCAACAAAAAAAATATTTCGTTAATCAGGAAATAAAAATAAAATTAATCGAGCAAAAAAAATAATAATTGACAAAATAAGGTGAAGCTCAGATATATGTAAGAGTAATTTTCCGAGACCTCCTCACAAAGAGAAAGGTCTCATAATGAGCTGGGTTTAAAATCTCATCATCACTGCGGTTACGATTTATACATATACCTACCGGATTACAGCATTTGTCAGTGGATCCGCAAGGCAAGAATAAGGCCCTTCCTTCACGGCGGCAGCCGCAGTTAGGCCCGGCCGGGTGGTTTTCAACGGATAAGACCGGAGGAATGGAGAAATTGTATTTTCTTACTCGTCGGCGGCTTCGGCGGCCATAACTGTGTAGGAGCTGCGGGGTAGACGAAGAAGTGTGTGTGTGTGTGTGTGTGTGTGTGTGTGTGTGTGTGTGTGTGTGTGTGTGTGTGTGTGTTGAGAGAGAGAGGGAGGAGAATGGCAGGGAGAGAGAGAAGGAATTGAGAGTGAGAGATCAGGAAGAGTAGTGGGAGTTTATGTCGGCCGGTCATTAGGGCTAGGGTATTTATACCCAATAATTTTCTAGTATTATCAAATTTACCCAACTTATTTTTAATTCTTCAATTTCAGTTCCTCAGAATTCTAAATTTTTGATTTGACCCCAAATCAGGTTTTTAGTGTATTTCAAGTTCAGCCTTTAATTTTTAGTTTCTTCAGATTAACCCGAGTCAATTTTTAATCCTTTTAATTTGATCCCAACCAGTAATTAATATTTAAAAATAGACCTCTCTTACTCAATTATAAATTCAATAATTTATATTAATTTATTTTGGACGCTATATTAATATTAAAATTTAATTGTTATCTTAGGAGACGAGGACTTGGAGCTTAGGGTTTGAACTGCATTTGCGTCTCAATTTTCAAGGATTATCATCTTATTTCGAGGTGGGGATTTTATGCTTGTTTTATTTAATGCATGATGTTACTTGTATATATGCGTGTTTCTTGTCAAATATTTATATGCTCAAAGTTGCATATTATTTACGTTGTAGCCTCCAATGAGTAGTAGGCATAATGTGCTCAAAGTTCGCATGTTAATTACGTTGTAGCCTCCAATGAGTAGTAGGCAGTATGCACAAAGTTTGCATATTAATGGCCCTCGGGCAATCACCAGGTTCAGACATGTCATATCTACTTGACAACATTTGTGTATTTAAATTTAACAAAGCGTTCCCTCCTCACTGAGCGAGTTGAAAGCTCACCCCATTTAAACCTTTCAGGTTGAGGAGTCTGGCGTGGCAGCAAAGGCGTGGCGTGATAATAATAATCATCAACTTTTTATTTATTTTGTTCATTTAAAGTTTTAATTTTGGCTTCAATGTCATGTTGGATATTATGGATGTTGGAAATGTTGAGAATTTATTTTTATTTACTTATGAAATAATTGACTCTACTTTAGTTTCCGCTGCAATTATTCAAGTATTTTTTAAGGGTATTTAAATCTCCCTTGAAATTATTTTAAAATGATATTTTGAAAAGTGGTCGCTACAAAAAGGCTCGAATCTAATCAATAAGCCAGAGTTTTCATAGAGTTCCGAATCGAATAAATGCAACATGGTCTTATCTCCTATTAACAATACTTAATCAAGAAGTAAAGGCTTAATAGGAGCTATTATAGCCAATTTTGAGTATAAAAGGCTCGAATTTGATCAATAAACCCGAGTTTTCGTAGACTTCTGACTCGAATACATGTAACATGGTCTAATTTCCTATTAACATAACTTAATCAAGAAGTAAAGGCTTAATCGGTGCTATTGTAGCTAATTCTTAGTACAGAACGCTCGATTATAATCAATAAACTCGAGTTTTCATAGAGTTCCAACTTGAATGCATGAAAAGTGGTCTTATCTTATATTAACAGAACTTAATCAAGAAGTAAAGGTTTAATCGGAGCTATTATAGCCAATCCTTGCTACAACAAAATTTAATCAAGAATTAAAAGTTTAATCAAAGTTGTTATACCAATCCTTAGTACATACGGCTCGAACTTAACCAATAAACTCGAATTTTCGTAGTGCTCCAACTCGAATACATGCAACATGGTTTTATCTCCTATTAACAAGACTTAGTCAAGAAGTAAAGGTTTACTAAGAGCTTTTAAATCCAATTCTAAATACAAAAGGCTCGAATCTAATCAATAAATACGACTTTTAATAGAGTTCTAACTCGAATACATGTGACGTGGTCTAATGTCCTTCTAATAATACATAATCAAGAGATAAAGGCTTAATCGGAGCTATTATAGCCAATTTTCAATACAAATGCTCGAATCCAATCAATAAAACTGAGTTTTTGTAGAGTTTCGACTCGAATACATGGAGTGGTCTTATCTCCTATTAACAGGACTTAGTCAAGATGTAAAGGCTGAGTTGGAGCTATTATAGCTAATCCTTGCTACAACAAGACTTATTCAATAAGTAAAAGCTTAATTGGAGTTGTTATAGCCAATTCTGAGTACAAAAGGCCCGAATCTAATCAATAAACCCGAGTTTTTATAGAGTTCCGACTTGAATGCATGTAACGTGGTCTTATCTCCTATTAACAAGATTTAATCAAGAAGTAAAGGCTTGATTGGAGCTATTATATCCAGTCCTTGCTACAACAAGAATTAATCAAGAAGTAAAGGCTTAATCGTAGTTGTTATATCCAATTCTCAGTACAAAAGGCTCGAATCTAACAAATAAACCCGAATTTTTGTAGAGTTCCGACTCGAATACATGCAACATGGTCTTATCTACCATTAACCAGACTTAATCAAGAAGTAAAGGCTTAATCGGAACTATTATACCCAATTTGAAGCACTATAAAAGGGATAAATACTAGCGTTTTGAAATAATAAGAACGACTCTTGAAGAAGCAATAATTTATTCCATGGAACTCTCGCAAGAGTTAAAAAGACTTCACAAAGAAGTAGATAAAAGATAGATATTATTTCAATAATTTTTTGATCTCTTTTCACTACATTACAAGCCTTTATATAGGAGGCTAAAAGAAGATGAAGAGATACATTCATGAATGAGGAGATACATGTATCAACCAAAAGTCATGGAAAGATACATGAATAAAAAGATGCATGAATGAACCAAAAGATACATGCATGAGGAGATGCATGAATAAGAATGTTAACCCTTAGACGCGACGTATAGCTTTATTTCTATCCCTTATGAGGAGATTACTATGAAGTCAATGGCTATAATGTACCTTAGGACCATGGCAACTCGTGTACGTGGACGCCTAGCTAACCGAAATGCTGATAATCAAGATAATCGCAATGAGAATGTGCCAGCTCCTACCTAAGCACAAGTTGTGCAACAGTTCCGATGTTTCACACCACCATCATTCAACGGTCGAGAAGGGCCAGCATTTGTCGACGAATGGTTGATGTCGCTCGAGTGTACCCTTGAGCTTATTGGTTGCACCGATGCGCAAAAGATTCTTTGCGCACATTATCAAATGGTGGAGGATGCTGGACGCTGGTGGATGAGCTATTGGCGTTTGAGACCGGCAGCCAAGCGTGCTGCATTAACTTGGGATCAGTTCAAAGAACTAGTGATGGAACAGTACTATCCACAGCACTACCGAGAGAAGATGGAGAGAGATTTCTGGAATCTTGAGGAAGGGAGCTTGTCGGTTGAAGAATATGAGAGAAAATTTAACCAAATCAGCTTCTTTGTGGAGTATATGGTGGACAATGACCATAAGCGAGTCCTCAAGTTTCGTAGTGGGTTGCGTCCGAGTATTCGTCATATTATGGCGGGTCATGGAGTGTTACCCTATACTGATACCGTATTCAGAGCTCAAGAGGTCAAAGCTAGTCAGAACTTGAGTCCTCATCCAATGGTTAAGTCATCTTCTGGAAAGAGAGGTTGGAATGGTGATCAATCTAAGTCAGCACATTCAAATAAGCAGAAGAAGGTAGATGAGAAATCTGGACCAGGTGCGCCGATCACGAGGCCTGCATGCCCAGAGTGTGGTAAGAATGATAGCGGGGAGTGTTTGTATGGAAAGGGTGTCTGCTATAATTGCGGGAAGCCAGGTCACACAAGCCGACATTGTCTACAATCTAAGGGAAAAGGACAAGCATCGGGAGGTCAAGCTCGAGTTTACTCAATGAATCAGGCTGATAATAGTCCCGGCACAGTATCAGGTATGCTTATGATCTCTAATGTGCCTGCTTTTGCTTTGTTTGTCACTGGTGCCACACACTCTTTTATGTGTGCAAAGTTTTATCATGCCATTGGTCATAGAAGCATTAAAACTGTTGAGTCTCTTGAGGTTAGCTTACCGTCAGGAAATACGATACTCACCAACAGAATGATTGACGAGAGTATCGAGATAGGAGGAAGAGAGTTTGAGGCTAGTCTGTATTTGATTAACTCGATGGATTTTGACGTGATCCTTGGTATGGACTGGCTCGATAGACATGATGCCGATATAAGCTACCGTGAGAAGAAGGTGACATTGAGGTGTTTCGAAGGCGAGTCGATCACCTTTTATGGTACTAAGAGTAGGGCAGTACCAAGAGTAATCACAGTCATGAAAGCACTAAGAAGTCTAAGAAAGGAGAAATGTCAGGGTTACTTGGTGAGTTTGGTTGACACTCGTACTCATGAGGTGTCCCCTACAGACGTACCTATAGTACGGGAGTTTTTGGATGTGTTTCCAGAAGATTTACCGGGACTCCCACCCGACCGACAAGTAGAGTTTAGTATTGATTTGTTCCCTGGGGCGGCCCCAACATCCAAAGCCCCATACAAAATGGCTCCAAAGGAACTTCAAGAATTGAAAGTCCAAATTCAAGAGCTGCTGGAACTCGGATTTATTCGTCCTAGTGTTTCGCCATGGGGTGCACCAGTGCTGTTTGTAAGAAAGAAGGATGGGTCACTTCGGATGTGTATTGATTACAGGGAGTTGAATCGACTCTCAGTGAATAACAAGTACCCATTACCGAGAATCGAGGATCCGATCAACTGAGGGGAGCCGGAACCTTTCAAAGATTGATTGAGGTCGGGGTACCATCAACTGAAGATTAGGGAGTGTGATATTCCCAAGACGGCTTTCAGGACCCGTTATGGACATTTTGAATTTGTAGTAATGCCATTTGGTCTGAGTAACGCACCTGCAGTATTTATGGATTTGATGAACAGGGTGTTCCAACCTTACTTGGATAAGTTCGTGATCATCTACATAGATGACATCTTGGTGTATTCTAAGGATAAGGAACAACACCAAGAGCATTTGAGGATTACATTGGAGACACTTCGAAAGGAGAAGTTGTATGCCAAGTTCAAGAAATGTGAGTTTTGGTTAAACAGAGTTGGATTTGTTGGACATGTGGTGACTTCAAAAGGAATTGAGGTAGATCCCGACAAGGTCGCAGCAGTGAGTAGTTGGGGAGTACCCAAGAATACGAGTGAAGTTCGCAGCTTTCTGGGCTTAGCTGGCTATTATAGAAGATTTATCGAAGGATTTTCGAAAATCGCCACTCCTATGACCCAATTAACAAGGAAATGCGTGAAGTTTGAATGGAGTGAGAGATGCGAGGAAAGTTTTCAAGAGTTGAAAAGGAGACTAACCTCGACACCAGTATTAACGATTCCTGATCCCACGGAAGACTTTGTTATTTATATTGATGCCTCAAAGCAGGGTTTGGGTTGTGTTCTGATGCAACGTGGTAAAGTAGTAGCCTATGCATCGAGACAGCTTAAACCACATGAGTTGAACTATCCAACGCATGATCTGGAGTTGGCTGTTGTAGTACATGCGCTGAAGATTTGGCGTCACTATCTCTACGGAGGGAAGTGCGAGATATACACAGACCATAAAAGTCTGAAGTATCTTTTCACATAGAAGGATCTTAATATGAAGCAAAAGAGATGGTTAGAATTGGTAAAGGACTATGATTGTACTATTCATTACCATCCGGGTAAGGCTAATGTGGTAGCTGATGCCTTGAGTCGGGAGACTAGAGGCGATTTAGCTTGGTTGACCAATCAGAATAGTTTGATTAAGGAGTTCTCCCAGTTGAGCATTGAGGTAGTTGAGTCTTCCAAGAGTTCGAAAGCAATCCTATCGTCTTTGGTCTTGCAACCAAACTTGATGGATAAGATTAAGGAGGCTCAACCACGTGATAAGTTCTTGTGTAAGATGAAAGATCGAGCACAAGATAGGAGTATTGAGAAATTTGTTGTTGCCGCAGACGACGTTCTGACTTACGATGGGAGGTTGTGTGTTCCTAAGGACCCATCCCTTAGGAGGCAAATCCTTGAAGAAGCTCATAATGCACCATACTCCGCTCACCCGGGAGGTACAAAGATGTACCACGACCTGAAGAAGTTCTTTTGGTGGAGAGGAATGAAACGGGACATTGGTGTATTTGTGTAGAGGTGTATGATATGTCAGCAGGTGAAGGCAGAACACCAACGGCCAGGAAGTTTACTTCAACCGTTGGAAATCCCAGAATGGAAATGGGAGCACATCAGAATGGATTTCGTGGTTGGTCTGCCGCGAACCGTGAGGAAGAACGATGCTATCTGGGTGATAGTAGTTCGTTTAACGAAGTCATCTCATTTTCTACCTGTGAGGATGACTTATAGTATGGAATAATATGCGAAGATTTATATTCGTGAGATTTTGAGGTTACATGGTGTTCCAGTGTTAATCGTCTCGGATAGAGATCCACGATTTACACTGAAATTTTGGAAGAGTCTTTAGAGTGCATTGAGCACTAAATTGAATTTCAGTACTGCATATCATCCGCAGACCGATGGTCAATCTGAGCGGACTATCAAAACACTCGAAGATTTGTTGAGGGCGTGTGTTCTTGATACTGGTGAGAATTGGGAAAATATTTTGCTGTTAGTAGAGTTTGCTTATAACAATAGTTACCAAGCAACTATACAAATGGCCCCGTATGAGGCTCTGTACGGAAGAAAATGTCGATCGCCTCTTTATTGGAGTGAGGTTGGAGAAGGAAAGATTTTGGGTCCAGAATTGATCGAGCAGACTATAGAGAAAATAGCCGAGATCAGAAGTAGGATTAAGACTGCCCAGGATCGACAGAAGTCTTATGTTGATAAACGACGGAAAGATATACAATTTGAGATTGGAGAAAAGGTGTTCTTAAAGGTAGCGCCGATGAAAGGAGTGATCCGATTCGGTAAAAAGGGAAAGTTACAGCCACGTTATATCGGACCATTTGAGATATTGGATCGTGTTGGTGATCTGGCTTATAGTTTGGCATTGCCGTTGGAATTATCAGGAGTGCACAATGTCTTTCATGCCATGTTGAGAAAATACGTACATGATCGTGGTCATGTATGCAATTTCAAGGAGTTACATGTAGCCAAGAATCTGACTTATGAGGAGGTACCTATAGCTATTTTGGAGCGAAAGGTACATCGGTTACGAAACAGAGAGGTTAAACTGGTAAAAGTTCAATGGAGCCGTCATGGACCGAACGAAGCGACTTGGGAACGTGAAGAGGAGATTCGTTCTAAGTATCCGACGTTTGCCATTGAAGGTACATGATTTAATTTTTGAGGACGAAAATTTATTTAAGAGGGGTAGGTTGTAACGCCCCAATTTTCACACATGCATTTATTTTATAATTTATAGAAAGCGCATGAATAATTTTAAATGTCCAACAAATTATTTATGAATTTCATTTCATTTATTAAATAAGGTAAAAATTTTCCTTGTTTGCATATCATGATTTTAATTTTTACTCCAGACTCAAGTCCAAGCTCTCGTATTATTATAGTCGAACAATATCGATTTGTTTTTTTTTTAAATTGTCCAGAATCTCTTAATGACCCAATTAATAAATATATTTTACTTTAGTCCCAATTTAATAAGTTGACCCAATTATTTAAATATCTACTTTTCAGCCCAATTATCATCTTAGTTGGCCAATTCATTTCTATTCATTTTTTCTTAAACCTTTCAAATCGAAACATTAAATTCTCAGTATTAGTGACACAATTAAAACACAATTATGAGTGTACTCTTAAAATTCTTCCTAGTACAATATAAACTAGGAATCAGAAAAGGTAAACACAATAATACAAAGATATATTTTCTCCTACTGGAATCGTGCGCCACTTTTCTCTTCTGCCAGAATCTCCTCCTTTCTCTATTCCTGCAGGTAATGCAATTTGCTTTCCCTTGTCCTTATTTTGGTTTAATCTTTTATGTGTATTAATATTTGAAATTAATAATCAACATCATCATCAATTCTGCACTATCGAACCAAATCTTACAAATCTGCACATATTCAAACTTGTGTCCATAAAACCCCAAATCCAGTCCCGATTTTCAGGAATCAAACCCGGTTACAAAACCCGACCAGCACATCAGCCCCGCTCAAGGCCTGAATGCCGAAGCAAATCTCCCAAATTTCAAGTCCCAATCTGAATCCAACAAAAAAAAAATATTTCGTTAATCAGGAAATAAAAATAAAATTAATCGAGCAAAAAAAATAAAAATTGACAAAATAAGGTGAAGCTCAGATATATGTAAGAGTAATTTTCCCAGACCTCCTCACAAAGAGAAAGGTCTCATAATGAGCTGGGGTTAAAATCTCATCATCACTGCGGTTACGATTTATTCATATACCAACCGGATTACAGCGTTTGTCGGCGGATCCGCAAGGCAAGAATAAGGCCCTTCCTTCTCGGCGGCGGCCGTAGTTAGACCCGGCCGGGTGGTTTTCAACGGATAAGATCGGAGGAATGGAGAAATTGTATTTTCTTACTCGTCGGCGGCCATAGCTGTGTAGGAGCTGCGGGGTAGACGAAGAAGTGTGTGTGTGTGTGTGTGTGTGTGTGTGTGTGTGGAGGAGTTGAGAGAGAGAGGGAGGAGAATGGCAGGGAGAGAGAAGGAATTGAGAGTGAGAGATCGGGAGGAGTAGTGGGAGTTTATGTCGGCCGGTCATTAGGGCTAGGGTATTTATACCCAATAATTTTCTAGTATTATCAAATTGACCCAACTTATTTTTAATTCTTCAATTTCAGTTCCTGAGAATTTTAAATTTTTGATTTGACCCCAAATCAGTTTTTTAGTGTATTTCAAGTTCAGCCTTTAATTTTTAGTTTCTTCAGATTAACCCGAGTCAATTTTTAATCCTTTTAATTTGATCCCAGCCAATAATTAATATTTAAAAACAGACCTCTCTTACTCAATTATAAATTCAATAATTTATATTAATTTATTTTGGACGCTATATTAATATTAAAATTTAATTGTTATCTTAGGAGACGAGGACTTGGAGCCTAGGGTTTGAACTGCATTTGCGTCTCAAATTTCAAGGATTATCATCTTATTTCGAGGTTGGGATTTTACGCTTATTTTATTTAATGCATGATGTTACTTGTATATATGCGTGTTTCTTGTCAAATATTTATATGCTCAAAGTTGCATATTATTTACGTTGTAGCCTCCAATGAGTAATAGGCATAATGTGCTCAAAGTTCGCATGTTAATTACGTTGTAGCCTCCAATGATTAGTAGGCAGTATGCACAAAGTTTGCACATTAATGGCCCTCGGGCAATCACCAGGTTCAGACATGTCATATCTACTTGACAACATTTGTGTATTTAAATTTAACAAAGTGTTCCCTCCTCACTGAGCGAGTTTAAAGCTCACCCCATTATTTAAACCTTTCAGGTTGAGGAGTGTGGCGTGGCAGCAAAGGCGTGGCGTGATAATAATAATCATCAACTTTTTATTTATTTTGTTCATTTAAAGTTATAATTTCGGCTTCAATGTCATGTTGGATATTATGGATGTTTGAAATGTTGAGAATGTATTTATATTTACTTATGAAATAATTGACTCTACTTTAGTTTCCGCTGCAATTATTCAAGTATTTTTTTAAGGGTATTTAAATCTCCCTTAAAATTATTTTAAAATGATATTTTGAAAAGTGGTCGCTACAAAATGGCTCGAACTTAACTTATAAACCTGAATTTTCGTAGAGCTCCGACTCGAATACATGCAACATGGTCTTATCTACCATTAACCAGACTTAATCAAGAAGTAAAGGCTTAATCGGAGCTATTATACCCATTTCTGAGTACAAAATGCTCGAATCTAATCAATAAACCCGAGTTTTCCTAGATTTTGACTCGAATACATGTAACATAGTCTAATTTCCTATTAAAATAACTTAATCAAGAAGTAAAGGCTTAATCGGTGCTATTGTAGCTAATTCTTATTACAGAACGCTCGATTCTAATCAATAAACTCGAGTTTTCATAGAGTTCCAACTCGAATGCATGAAAAGTGGTCTTATCTTATATTAACAGAACTTAATCAAGAAGTAAAGGTTTAATCGGAGCTATTATAGCCAATCCTTACTACAACAAAATTTAATCAAGAATTAAAAGTTTAATCAAAGTTGTTATACCAATCCTTAGTACATACGGATCGAACTTAACCAATAAACTCGAATTTTCGTAGTGCTCCGACTCGAATACATGCAACATGGTTTTATCTCCTATTAACAAGACTTAATCAAGAAGTAAAGGCTTACTAGGAGCTTTTAAATCCAATTCTAAATACAAAAGGCTCGAATCTAATCAATAAACCCGAGTTTTAATAGAGTTCTAACTTGAATACATGTGACGTGGTCTAATCTCCTATTAATAATACTTAATCAAGAGATAAAAGCTTAATCGGAGCTATTATAGCCAATTTTCAATACAAATGCTCGAATCCAATCAATAAAACCGAGTTTTTGTAGAGTTTCGACTCGAATACATGTAGTGGTCTTATCTCCTATTAACAGGACTTAGTCAAGATGTAAAGGCTGAGTTGGAGCTATTATAGCTAATCCTTGCTACAACAAAACTTAATTGGAGTTGTTATAGCCAATTCTGAGTACAAAAGGCTCGAATCTAATCAATAAACCCGAGTTTTTATAGAGTTCCGACTTGAATGCATGTAACGTGGTCTTATCTCCTATTAACAAGAATTAATCAAGAAGTAAAGGCTTGATTGGAGCTATTATATCCAGTCTTTGCTACAACAAGAATTAATCAAGAAGTAAAGGCTTAATTGTAGTTTTTATAGCCAATTCTCAGCACAAAACGCTCGAATCTAACAAATAAACCCGAGTTTTTGTAGAGTTCCGACTCGAATACATGCAACATAGTCTTATCTACCATTAACCAGACTTAATCAAGAAGTAAAGGCTTAATCGGAGCTATTATACCCAATTTGAAGCAGTATAAAAGGGATAAATACTAGTGTTTTGAAATAATAAGAACGACTCTTGAAGAAGCAATAATTTATTCCATGGAACTCTCGCAAGAGTTAAAAAGACTTCACAATGAAGTAGATAAAAGATAGATATTATTTCAATAATTTTTTGATCTCTTTTCACTACATTACAAGCCTTTATATAGGAGGCTAAAAGAAGATGAAGAGATACATTCATGAATGAGGAGATACATGTATCAACCAAAAGTCATGGAAAGATACATGAATAAAAAGATGCATGAATGAACCAAAAGATACATGCATGAGGAGATGCACGAATAAGAATGTTTGACCAAATTTATAATTATGCTCCTGCATCAGCCTCCCCGAGTGAAAAAGAACTCGCCCACGAGTTCATATCATCACGATTTGCCACGTAAGGGATCAAATGCTTGACGTTGAACACGTCATATGTCTTCATGTGCGAAGGAAGCTGTAGACGATAGGCGTTATCATTGATTTTTTTTAAGATCTCGCAAGGTCCAATCTTCTTGCTCTTAAGCTTGTTGTACTCGCCAATAGGGAACCTATCACGAGTCAAAACCGCCCAAAATTTGTCTCCAACATTGAACACAACCTTACGACGACGAGAATCAGCCTTGTCTTTGTACTTTAAGTTGCTCTTCTCGATAGCATCCTTCACTTTACCATGGATGTCATGGAGATGGGAGATAACTTCATCGACCTTCAAATGTTGCTTTCCAGGACGGGATAAAGGAAGCAAATCTAACGTTCCGGAAGGATTATGACCATACATAATTTCGAAGGGACTCATACCAGTGGTTCGATTCGTTGTACGGTTGTAAGCAAACTCTGCTTGAGCTAACACCATGTCCCATTACTTAGGCTTCTCTCCAACAAGACATCTCAACAAATTTCCCAAACTTCGATTAACCACTTCAGTTTGTCCATCGGTTTGAGGATGATAGGCGCTGCTGAAATTGAGTTTAGTACCCATCTTCGCCCATAGACTCCTCCAAAAGTTGCTGACGAATTTGGTGTCACGATCAGATGTAATAGATTGAGGGACACCATGGAGACGAACAATTTCCATGAAGTAGAGATGAGCAATTCTTGTGGCATCCATTGTCTTTCGGCAAGGTATGAAATGAGCCATTTTTGAAAAACGATCCACTACAACAAAGATGGAATTGTGCGAACGTTGTGTTCTTGGCAAGCCTAGAACAAAATCCATGCTCACATCGAGCCATGGTCCTTTTGGAACAGGTAAGGGTGTATAGAGGCCAGCATTTGTCAACACTCCCTTGCCTCGTTGACATACATAGCAACGCTGGATGAGGTGAGCCATGTTGCTTCCCAACTTAGGCCAATAAAATGAGGCAGACACAAGCGAATATGTCTTATCTCGCCCTAAATGACCTTCATTGTGTAGCTCTTCCAAGATTTGTTGTCGTAACGAACAATCAGGGATACATAGACGAACCCCTAGAAATAGATAGCCTTCATGGAGAATGAAGTCATGACGTGAAAAGTACAAACCTCATGATAAATACGTCCAAAAGAAGGATCTGACAGGTAGAGTTCAGCAAAGGTATCAAATCCCATAACCTTGGCACTCACGGTAGATAGTAGACATGATCTTCAACTTAGGGCATCCGCGACAATATTAGAATTTCCAGACGCATGTTTAAGAGAGAAGGTGAAATCTTGTAAATACGCGACCCATTTAGCGTGCCTTTTGTTCAGCTTGTGTTGCCCGTTGATGTACTTCAGGGCTTCATGATCAGTTAAGAGAATAAACTCTCTATGGATTAAATAATGTCTCCAATGTCTTAACGACTGGATGATGGCGTAGAACTCCAAATCATACGTAGAGTAATTATTTTTCGATCCAGAAAGCTTCTAGCTAAAGTAAGCGATAGGTCAATTTTCTTGACTTAGTACTCCTCCAATGCCGACTCCAGAGGCATCACAATTGAGCTCGAATACTTTGTCAAAGTCGGGTAAATCCAAAACAGGTGCTTCGGTCATCTTTTTCTTGATGAGTTGGAAACTTCTCATTGCTTCACTAGTCCAAACGAACTCACTACCTTTGAGGCACTCAGTAATAGGAGCAATAAGGGTGCTGAAGTTTCGAATGAATCGTCGGTAGAATGATGCAAGTCCATGGAAGCTTCGTACGTCATGGATATTCTGAGGTTGAGGCCATTCCACTACAGCCTTGACTTTTGATGGATCCATATGAACGACATCGATTGAAACAATGAAACCCAAGAAAGTTACTGATGTTGTAAAAAACATACACTTCTTAGGGTTAGCATAAAGATGCTCAGCACGAAGGGTGTCAAACACGGCTCGGAGGTGGGTGAGATGCTCCTCCTTGGTAGGGCTGTAGATGAGGATGTCGTCAAAGTATACGACCACGAACTTTCCTATGAATGGTCGTAGAATCTGGTGCATGAACCTCATGAATGTACTGGGTGCATTGGATAGGCCAAAAGGTATAACCAACCACTCATAGAGGCCTTGATGAGTTTTGAATGCCGTCTTCCATTCATCACGAGGACGGATTCGTATCTGATCGTATCCACTCTTTAAGTCAATCTTTGAAAACACTTTGGAACCTGAAAGTTGATCTAGCATGTCGTCCAGACAAGGAATAGGGAAACGGTACTTGATGGTGATTCGGTTGATGGCTCGGCTGTCGACACACATTCTCCATGTGTTGTCTTTCTTCGGAACCAAAAGAGCAGGGACCGCACATGGACTCATACTCTCTCGGACATATCCTCGAGTCAACAACTCTGTTACTTGCTTATAGAGTCCTTCAGATTCTTTAGGACTCATGCGATATGCAGCCCTATTCGGAAGAGTAGAACCTGGTATAAGATCAATGTGGTGTTGGATAGCTCTCATAGGTGGTAAGCCAGGAGGTAGATCATTGGGCAGCACATCCTTGTATTCCTTAATCAAAGGTTTGACTTCCTCAGGAAAGACACTTTCTTCTTTAGCTGCTGGGACTTCACGAGGAACGAGGGCATAGATCACCGATTCATTCTCGACTTCTTACAGGAAGTTAGTCCTAGACAAGAGTGTCTTAGGTGGCAGAGGTGTTGATGGTGGTTTTGGAACTTCTTTTCGTGGGGCTAAGACGATTTTCTTTCCATTGACATGAAGAGAATATGTATTCTTGCGACCGTCATGGATTACACTTCGGTCGTATTGCCAGGGACGTCCAAGAAGAATGTGAAAAGCGTCCATAGTAACTACGTCACACCAAGCACTGTCATAGTAGAGTTGTCCCACAGAAAAAGAAACTAGACACCTCTTATTGACCAACACTTCACTTTCTTTGTTCAACCAAGAGAAACGATATGATTGAGGGTGATGATCCGTCTTGAGTTGGAGTTTTTGTACTGCCTCGTCAGAAATGACATTCTCACAACTCCCGCTATCAATGATCATCTTGCACACTTTGTTGGAGATGGTGCAAGTGGTATGAAAAATATTGGTCCTTAGCCATTCTTCATTGTTGGAGCTTTTCGGAACCAGGAAACTCTTTCGAATAACCAAATTTTCTTGGCCATCACCATAAACAACATGTTCATCGTAATTTTCTTCTTCCTCCTTTTCTTCGTCATAGATAGGATCTTGAAGAATTGTGGATGTGGGTGTAGGATCCTCAACTTCTTCAATTAACAATCCTTTGTCCTTTCTTTGAGGGGTACTATTTCGACAATTGGACGAGATATGCCCTATCTCTCCACATTGAAAACACCTGGTATTTGAAGATGAAGGGCCACTCTTATCACGTGGACCACTCTTATCACGTTGTTGGGTCGTAGAAGATCTAGTAACCGGAGAGGTACGACGAGATGATATATCTTCTCGGTTCGTAGCAGGTCGGCGGATCAATTGCTTCTCCACAACTAAAGCCTTTTGGTAAGCCTCGGTCACGGTCCAAAGTTGGTGAAGACTCAGCGCGTTGTGGATATTGGGTTGAAGTCCTCCAATATATCGTGCGGTTGTTTGTTCCTCCGACTTGTTCAAGTCATTTTGAGCCATGAGTTGGTAGAACTCCTTGTTGTATTCTTCTACTGATTTAATACCTTGCTTGAGATGATGGTATCGTAGAAACAACCTTTGAGTATAGCCAGATGGAAGAAAATGGGACTTCAATCTTTTCTTCATCTTAAACCACTCCATGATCTTGGGCTTTCCTTCTTGGGCTCGCTGTCTCTTTGCTTGTTCCCACCATATGGATGCACGTCCTTTCAGTCGTGTAGCCACCAATTTTACTTTGACATTTTCGGGCACCACTCGATAGTCAAAGACTCGTTCAACCTCGTTCAGCCAATCGACAAAGGAGTCAGCATTGAGGGTTCCGGTCAACTCTGGGATCTCCACCTTGAAGCCGTAGTCATTGGAGCGCTCGGGTTGACGATGGAATGGATTAGAAAATGTAGATTCATCGTCGGAATCACGTTGAGTACCTCGAGTACTTCGATTTGCGTTCTGCTGCATGGTTAATTCCGCTACTCGTTTTCGTAGTTCTTCAATTTCCTGTTGATATTGCAATAGTTCTTGTTCCTCCAAATTAGGCGAGTTATGGGCGTATCGACCTCCACGTCCTCCACGTCCTCCACGTCGTGTGGCCATATGAATTTGGATATAACTCTTCTCAAAGAGGGAACCTTGGCTCTTGATACCAACTGACGCAGTATAAAAGGGATAAATACTAGCGTTTTGAAATAATAAGAACGACTCTTGAAGAAGCGATAATTTATTCCATGGAACTCTCGCAAGAGTTAAAAAGACTTCACAAACAAGTAGATAAAAGATAGATTTTATTTCAATAATTTTTTGATCTCTTTTCACTACATTACAAGCCTTTATATAGGAGGCTAAAAGAAGATGAAGAGATACATTCATGAATGAGGAGATACATGTATCAACCAAAAGTCATGGAAAGATACATGAATAAAAAGATGCATGAATGAACCAAAAGATACATGCATGAGGAGATGCATGAATAAGAATGTTTGACCAAATTTATAATTATGCTCCTGCATCACAATTCCTAGTACAAAAGCCTCGAATCTAATCAATAAACTCGAGTTCTCCTAGAGTTTTGAATCGAATATATGTAACATGGTCTTATCTCATATTAACAGGACTTAATCAAAAGGTAAAGATTTAATCGGAGATATTATAGCCAATCCTTGCTACAACAAAATTTAATCAAGAAGTAAAAGCTTAATCAGAGTTGTTATGCCAATCCTCAGTACGAATGGCTCGAACTTAACCGATAAACCCGAACTTTCGTAGAGCTCCGACTCGAATACATGCAACATGGTCTTATCTACCATTAACCAGACTTAATCAAGAAGTAAATGCTTAATCGGAGCTATTATACCCATTTCTTAGTACAAAAGGCTCGAATCTAATCAATAAACCCGAGTTTTCCTAGAGTTTTGACTCGAATATATGTAACGTAGTCTTATCTCATATTAACAGGACTTAATCAAAAAGTAAAGATTTAATCGGAGCTATTATAGCCAATCTTTGCAAAAACAAAATTTAATCGAGAAGTAAAAGCTTAATCAGAGTTGTTACGCCAATCCACAGTACAGATGTCTCGAACTTAACCAATAAACCCTAATTTTCGTAGAGCTCCGACTCAAATACATGCAACATGGTTTTATCTCATATTAACTAGACCTAATCACGAAATAAATGATTACTTGGAGCTATTATAGCCAATTCTGAGTACAAAAGGCTCGAATCTAATCAATAATCCCGAGTTTTAGTAGATTTCTGACTCGAATACATGTGACGTGGTCAAATCCCCTACTAACAATACTTAATCAAGAAGTAAAGGCTTAATCAGAGCTATTATAGCCAATTTTGAGTATAAAAAGCTCGAATCTAATCAATAAACCAGAGTTTTCATAGAGTTCCGACTCGAATAAATGCAACATGGTCTTATCTCCTATTAACAACACTTAATCAAGAAGTTAAGGCTTAATCGGAGCTATTATAGCTATTTTTGAGTATAAAAGGCTCGAATCTGATCAATAAACCCGAGTTTTCGTAGACTTCTGACTCGAATACATGTAACATGGTATAATTTCCTACTAACATGACTTAATCATGAAGTAAAGGCTTAATCAGTGCTATTGTAGCTAATTCTTAATACAGAACGCTCGAATCTAATCAATAAACCTAAGTTTTCATAGAGTTCCAACTCGAATGCATGAAAAGTGGTCTTATCTTATATTAACAAGACTTAATCAAGAAGTAAAGGTTTAATCGGAGCTATTATAGAAAATCCTTGCTACAACAAAATTTAATCAAGAATTAAAAGTTTAATCAAAGTTGTTATACCAATCCTTAGTACAGTCGGCTCGAACTTAACCAATAAACCCAAATTTTCATAGTGCTCCGACTCGAATACATGCAACATGGTTTTATCTCATATTAATAAGACTTAATCAATCCAATTCTTAGTACAAAAGGCTCGAATCTAATCAATAAACCGGAGTTTTAATAGAGTTCTAACTCGAATACATGTGACATGGTCTAATCTCCTACTTGTAATACCCGGTTATCATTCAGTAATTATCATTCAGTAATTATCATTCAGTAATTGATACTCAGTAATTTCACTCATTATTGATCATTTGTCACTCATATTCAATCATGGTATTCATCATTCAGAGTAATTGTATCGTGTATCAATCGTCATTCGTCACTAATCTAATTGGAGTTTCGTGCCGTGTTTATCATCGTTGTCATTTTCGTTGTGGGCTGTGCGTGAGGAGTAGCGCACGCTACGTACTCTTTTTAGCGTACGCTAATTGAGTACAGGTAGCGCACGCTACCACTCAGCATTAGCGCACGCTAATGTTACCCTGGTTGCAGTCCAGAAGGTACTGGACTGCAGGTGAGTTATATGTAGCGCACGCTACGAGTGGTAAGTAGCGCGCGCTAGTGGGTTGTAGTAGCGCACGCTAAATATGTGGAGTAGCGCGCGCTAAGGACGGATCAGGTTGAGTCCAGTGGCTACTGGACTGCACTGGATTAATTCATAGCGCACGCTATGAATGATATTTAGCGTACGCAATCGATATTATTGTAACACCCCAACTAGGCGGATATTACAGTGCCGTAGATCCCCAACTGGGACCCACCAGGCAAATGAAAATGAATGAATTACACAAGATAAATGCAGTACCGAACTACATTACAACAATAATTACTCCGATGAGGAGTTTAATTACAACGCACCAGGACAATACCGAATACTAGTGTATTTTATATGAAGATAAAATACACAACACTGAATGAAACGGAGTATTCAAATGAAAGTCTGCAGCGGAAAATAAAGGACAATAACATGAATAACTGAAAGATCGGGGCCCCCTACTAGTATCACTAGGACTCCTCGCTGTCACCGAGCTCTCCCCGAGCTTAAGCCTTGCCATCACCTGAAAATCAAAATCCCCAAACGGGCCGCTTAAATGTAACAACAATCCTCAAGAGTTGAAATTACACAATCATGAATTAATCAAGTTATGAAATATTCTTAATTATGAATTACGCCAAGAGGAGTATCATAGTACGCCCGTAATGTTCGTGTAAGTGTACAACACCCGTCCGTGTACCTAATTAGTCTCACGGTGTAACGCTTTCCCATGTGCACGGCCTAATGTATCGGTGAACCCAATACAATAACCATCGTGTGCCCGACTAAAAATTCCACACACCACACCCGCCACGCAATATGAACCCGTAAGGTCATATGAACGAATGACCGTGATGAATACCAATGAATAATAATTAAACAAAACCAAGATGACTCACCGATATGAAAGTAATAGTGACGTGATTGATAACCCAATGAAATGATTTGGAACCGCTGCTCGTGAATGAAATGATTATTCGACAACCACAAGTCTCAAAATGATTAATATTATGATGAATGAATTATGATTATGAGCAATCAACAACAAAAGGAATGAGTATCCTTTTAACCGAGTAAGAATTAACTTACTCAATACCGATGACAAAGTCCTTCCACGAACAACGTCCTAATCGATATACCGGTCGCTCGAACAACCTTGAATAACAACAATTACCAACAATCGTTCAATACACGCATCAAGTAACAAAACACAACTAACCCAACGGTCGAAACAACGATAATCAACTCATAAGGCATTCCAACGAATACATAACCAACCACACAACTTCGGAATTATCCAATCCCGAATATGTCGAAACCAAACCAAAATGAGTATTTCGAACTAACAAAACACTTCAATGACATCAATAATCCATTAGGAATCCATAATTCATGGTTACAACAACATCAATCGGAAAATCCCCAATTAACCAAAGTCAACCCCAAGGGTTCTTGAAATAATTCCGAAAATAACCATTAAATCCGTAGGAATATATTTATCCAAGGTAGATAATCCATATCTAACATATTCCAATGATAATCCAAGCTTACACGAAGAAATCGGAAGGAAAAACCTAAAAATCCGAAATTCTAGATCCAAGAATTTAATACCTTTGATTCGATGAATAGGAGATGATTAATCCAACTCAAAGTCTTGAAGATGATGATTGATGATTACACCTTGAAGAATACTCTCAAAATCGCCCAAATCGCCAAGAACCGACGAGAGAAAGAGATTAGGATGATAAATGACGAACTCTGACCAAACTGTCCAATTTATAGCCAGTCCAGGTTAGCGTGCGCTAGCCCTTATGAATAGCGTGCGCTAACGAGTAGTTTGGGTAGTCCAGTACCCACTGTCCGAACACGGTAGCGCGCGCCACGTACCTTTGTAGCGTGCGCTATGACCATACTACTAGCGTACGTTAAAGCCCATAGTTAGCGTGCGCTAACGAATAATTTTATGCCCAAAGACCGGAGTTGAAACCGCTCGTTTCTCTCGATTCGACTCGATAGCGTGCGCTACAACCATTATTTAGCGTGCGTTATATAATCGGTTGCGACGCTTAAAACAACACATAGCGTGCGCTATGAATTAATCAATGCACCAAAGAGCCACCGGACTCAACTCGATCCGTCCTTAGCGCGTTACACCACATATTAGCGTGCGCTACTACAACTCACTAGCGCGCGCTACTTACCATTCGTAGCGCGGCGCTACTTATAACTCACCGCACCCGGTACCTTCCGGATCGCAGCCTGTGGTAACCTTAGCGTGCGCTAATGCTGAGTGGTAGCGTGCGCTACCTATACCCAATTAGCGCACGCTAAAATGAGTACGTAGCGTGCGCTACTCCTCACGCACAGCTCGCAACGAAAATGACTATGACGATAAACACGGCACGAAACTCCAATTAGATTAGTGATGAATGACGATTGATACACGATACAATTACTCTGAATGATGAATACCATGACTGAATCTGAGTGACAATTGATTAATAATGAGTGAAAATTACTGAGTATCAATTACTGAATGACAAATACTGAATGATAATTACTGAATCACAACCGGGTATTACATACACCCCCCTTAAAAGAGTTTCGTCCTCGAAACTAAGGGTAAACAACTCGGGACATGGACTATCCATCACGATCTGCAAACAAAAATGTCCAAAAAGTTCTCGGGACCAAATCAATCGCACTCCCAGGTCCCCAAGTCTTGACGTCTCGGATCACAATGAACGATTTCCCAAAAATATCACGAAGTCTCGGTATGACACCAAAAGGAATGCATCAAACGATCTCAAAATCTCAAGATTCTCAAATACGATCATTATAAGATAGATCAACAATAAATGATCCACAACCATGACACATTAATACGGATTGAGTTATATAGTCATCTGAAAGACAAGGCTATATATCAAATGTACCCAACATCGATATCCTTCATACCATCGATCTCCTCGATCCCAACGATTCAACGAAGACCCAAATCTGAACTCACTGCTTAAAATGACCCCGAAAGGTTACCAAAACGAGAGTGACTATGATGAATGATAAATGATTAGACATCCGAGAAGGATCAAGAATAACTCGCCGAGGTGAACTAATAACGAAATGAGTGATAACTCAAATGAAATTATTGGAACCATTGTTCCCCGAGAAGTGAATGATTGGTTGATAAATATAAGTCTTAACGTGATTGATATATGATGAATGACCTATGCGAACAATTGAACGACGATGAAATGAATGATTATCCTATTACCGAGCAAGAATTAACTTGCTCAACACCGGTGATGAATGTCCTGTTGTATCACTGTTTAAGCAAACAACAGTCGAACTCGTCGTTTGAGATGAAGATGCTCTCCCAGCATGAATACGACTAGAAACGATCTCTTGGACGTCGGAGTCCGATGTCCCTCTGAACTCTTTCCATACCGAGGCAGGAAAGTCACGTGATAATTACAGATCTCGTATGAAGATTGCATTATGATTACGAGACGGAATGATAACAATGAGCATACATGCTCTAACAAAATGAGTGCATTAATCATGCAATAAAACGATCGTCGACATGACGCCGTAATATGAGAAGATCGCATGAAAAATCAAGTGAGGTGACAAGCCTATCTGATGAAATTCCTGAAATGATTACCTTGAACAAGTTCACAAGATTGAAAAATTTGATTCACAAGATCAACAACTGAACCGTGAGATGGACTGGATGGTTAATGAATTAATCGAACAATGAGATTGACTCCGTGATGAATGAATTAATTGAACAATGAGATTAACTGAGTGATGAATGAATTGATGAACAATGAGATTGATCGAGTGATGAATGAATTAATTGAACAATGAGGTTAATCGAGTGATGAATGAATTGATGAACAATGAGATTGATCGAGTGATGAATGAATTAATTGAACAATGAGGTTAACTGAGTGATGAATGAATTGACTGAACAATGAGATTGACTGAGTGATGAATGAATTAATTGAACAATGAGGTTAACTGAGTGATGAATGAATTGACTGAACAATGAGATTGACTGAATGATGAATGAATTAATTGAACAATGAGGTTAACTGAGTGATGAATGAATTGACTGAACAATTTTAGAAAATCCTTCCACAAACCGCCGATAATAACCGGCTAATCCGAGAAAGCTTCGGATTTTCTTAACATTCTTCGGAGGTAACCAATCTTGGATAACCTTCGTCTTCTGAGGATCAACACGCGCTCCATCTAATGAAATTACAGGTCCGAGAAAAGTCACTACGGACATCCAGAACTCACCTTTGGAAAACTTCCCATAAAGTTGCTCTCGTCTTAACACGTCGGAAACCTGATGAAAATGAACCTCGTGTTCCTCCCAGTCACAAGAATAATCAAAATGTCATCGATGAAGACAACAACAAAACTGATCCAAAAGTCGATGAAAACCTGATTCATTAACTCCATGAATACCGCAGGTGCAATAATCAACCCAACCGGCATAACCGCAAACTCATAATGACCATAACGTGTTCGAAAAGCCGTCCTCGTGATATCCGACTCTCGAATCCGCAACTGATGATATCCAGATCTTAAGTCGATCTTGGAAAATACTGAAGCTCCCTGAAGTTGATCCAAAAGATCGTCGATACGGGGGTAGAGGATGCTAGTCTTGATCATCACCCTGTTCAACTCCTAGTAATTAATACACACACGAGACGAGCCATCCTTCTCCTTGACAGATCACACTGGTGCTCCTCACGGGGACGCAATCGGTCGGAGATAACCTTTCTCGAACTATTCCTCAAGTTGAGTCTTCAACTTCTGCATTTGGTCGGGGCCATCCGGTATGATGCCTTCGATAACGGGGACGTACCGGGCTCCAACTCACTCGTGAATTCCACAATTCTATGCGAAGGCCACCAAGTAACTCGTCTGGGAAATACATCGTCAATCGATGACAATGATACCATGAATGATTGAATATCTCGATTGCCCATGAACGGCCAATCGATGAAAATGATACAATGAATGATTGAATAACTCGATTGCCTATGATCGGCCAATCGATGACAATGATATAATGGATGATTGAATATCTCGATTGCGGAATTTCTGTGCTTCCGCCATAATAATAATTCTACTGGAACAACGGGGATTACTTCCCTGAAGCACACATTCGACAACCAACGACGGAAAGATAGCGACCAAACGCTAACAAACACTGAGGATAGTATCAAGACGGTTAAACCAACTAATACCGAAAATTACATCGTCCTAAGATAATTTCACCACGATTAGGTCCACCAACCAATCGCGGTTACTAAGCTTACTTCGGTATGATTCCGAAAATTCTTCCATCGTCAGGTAGACCGATGGTATGAGGTCCACAAGCAATAGGACTATCCCGAAATAAGTCTACTCAAGCATGATTCGAAAATGAATGAATGCGGTGCACCAGTATCAAAAGGTACACACGGGTTGAAATAAAATTACGAGTATACCTGAGATCGTTCGGGCCACCGGATCGTCGATCCTCTTCTTCACATGAATCCGGGACCTGCCGGCCCCCGAACCGGACGCTCCCGTCTGATACATATGAGCTCCACCTTTGTTTGCTTCCATTGCCTTAAACGACGTTGACAAAGCAGTCTGATTCTGAAACGCTGGTTGCTTCGGGGCCTGAGATGCCACCGGAGCTGACTTGGAGTTCTTTCGGCAAAAACGGGCCTTATGCCCAAAATTCCCACAATTATGACATGTGATAGACGGCGTCGTACACCTAGTACTGAAATGGCCCGGCGCCCCACAGTTGAAACAGATGATGGCCGAACTGGCTGCTCGGGACTGAGATCCCGCAGGATTAGGTGCCGTAGGAGGACGCTCGGAAACGGTAGGACCCGCACGAGGTTTCTTGGAGGTTGACCGACCGCCTTCGGACCGATTACGCTTCGTTGATTTCTTGTTGACAGATGAAGGTTGTTGTTCAGTAGTTTCTTTAGCAGCTGGCTCGTACGGGAGGGTTCTCTCGATTAATCCAGCCAGAGTGGCGCAATGATGATTGAGCAATTGCACATGGGTCATCATGGCCTGCATAAAAGTGAATGGATCAACCCGAACATCTCCTGATCGAGCCGAGTCCTGGGTACGATTTCCTGACAGCGAGTGATTATTCCCCGGGCTTCGGCCCGTACCGCGGCCTCTCCCCGTGCATCCCCTGACAGCTCTCCCCATACTGAAGTAGGAAGGTCGCATAATGATTATATTTCCCGCATGATTATCACGTTATGATTATGTCATGAGATGATGAAAATGAGTATACATGCTCTAACTTAGTGATTATATGAATGATTTACTGAAGTGACATGATTATCTGATGAAATTCTTGAAATGATTATCTTGAGTAACTTAACAAGATTAATAATATGATCATCCAGATCGACAACTGAGTAATGAAATGAATTAAGTGATTAATGAGTTAATATGATCGTCCCGATCACAATGAATGATGATGTTTGAGGATTGTTAATTGATGAATGATGAATGAATGACTATTGCCGTAAATTATACCATGGCGTTAGAAATCTTACAGTTCTTAGGTCGATTGGCTCGGCATTTGCACAGAGTCACACGTGACGCGAAAGTCCAATGATACTAGTCTGATGACGATGATTTCAAATGAGACATGACTCGGAAGGTAGTATTCAAAACCACGCTCCGATACCAACTCGTAACACCCCAACTAGGCGGATATTACGGTCGTAGATCCCCAACCGGGACCCACCAGCAAATGAAAATGAATGAATTACACAAGATAAATGTAGTACCGAACTACATTACAACAATAATTACTCCGATGAGGAGTTTAATTACAACGCACTGTGACAATACTGAATACTAGTGTATTTTATATGAAGATAAAATACACAACACCGAATGAAACGGAGTATTCAAATGAAAGTCTCAATGGAAAATAAAGGACAATAACATGAATAACTGAAAGATCGGGGCCCCCTACTAGTATCACTAGGACTCCTCGCTGTCACCGTGCTCTCCCCGTGCTTTAGCCTTGCCATGACCTGAAAAACAAAATCCCCAAACGGGGTCAGTTAAACAGAACAACAATCCTCAAGAGTTGAAATTACACAATCATGAATTAACTGAAGTTATGAAATATTCTTAATTATGAATTACGCTGAAGAGGAGTATCATAGTACGCCCGTAATGTTCTGTGTAAGTGTACAACACCCGTCCGTGTACCTAATTAGTCTCACGGTGTAACGCTTTCCCGTGTGCACGGTCTAATGTATCGGTGAACCCAATACAATAACCATCGTGTGCCCGACTAAAAATTCCACACAGCCACACCCGGCCACGCAATATGAACCCAGAAGGTCATATGAACGAGAATGACCGTGATGAATACCAATGAATAATAATTAAACAAAACCAAGATGACTCACCGATATGAAAGTAATAGTGACGTGATTGATAACCCAATGAAATGATTTGGAACCGCTGCTCTCGTGAATGAAATGATTATTCGACAACCACAAGTCTCAAAATGATTAATATTATGATGAATGAATTATGATTATGAGCAATCAACAACAAAAGGAATGAGTATCCTTTTAACCGAGTAAGAATTAACTTACTCAATACCGATGACAAAGTCCTTCCACGAACAACGTCCTAATCCATATACGGCCGCTCGAACAACCTTGAATAACAACAATTACCAACAATCGCTCAATACACGCATCAAGTAACAAAACACAACTAACCCAACGGTCGAAACAACGATAATCAACTCATAAGGCATTCCAACGAATACATAACCAACCACACAACTTCGTAATTATCCAATCCCGAATATGTCGAAACCAAACCAAAATGAGTATTTCGAACTAACAAAACACTTCAATGACATCAATAATCCATTAGGAATCCATAATTCATGGTTACAACAACATCAATCGGAAAATCCCCAATTAACCAAAGTCAACCCCAAGGGTTCTTGAAATAATTCCGAAAATAACCATTAAATCCGTAGGAATATATTTATCCAAGGTAGATAATCCATATCTAACATATTCCAATGATAATCCAAGCTTACACGAAGAAATCGGAAGGAAAAACCCAAAAATCCGAAATTCTAGATCCAAGAATTTAATACCTTTGATTCGATGAATAGGAGATGATTAATCCAACTCAAAGTCTTGAAGATGATGATTGATGATTACACCTTGAAGAATACTCTCAAAATCGCCCAAATCGCCAAGAACCGACGAGAGAAAGAGATTAGGATGATAAATGTCGAACTCTGACCAAACTGTCCAATTTATAGCCAGTCCAGGTTAGCGTGCGCTAGCCCTTATGAATAGCGTGCGCTAACGAGTAGTTTGGGTAGTCCAGTACCCACTGTCCGAACACGGTAGCGCGCGCTACGTACCTTTTGTAGCGTGCGCTACGACCATACTACTAGCGTACGTTAAAGCCCATAGTTAGCGTGCGCTAACGAATAATTTGATGCCCAGCACTGGAGTTCAGTAACTGCCTGTTCTCTGATCTGACCTCGATAGCGTGCGCTACAACCATTATTTAGCGTGCGTTATATAATCGGTTGCGTACGCTAAAAACAACACATAGCGTGCGCTATGAATTAATCCAATGCGATCCAAAGAGCCACCGGACTCAACTCGATCCGTCCTTAGCGCGTTACACCACATATTAGCGTGCGCTACTACAACTCACTAGCGCGCGCTACTTACCATTCGTAGCGCGGCGCTACTTATAACTCACTGCCAAGCACTTCCTCGGATCGCAGCCTGTGGTAACCTTTGCGTGCGCTAATGCTGAGTGGTAGCGTGCGCTACCTATACCCAATTAGCGCACGCTAAAATGAGTACGTAGCGTGCGCTACTCCTCATGCACAGCTCACAACGAAAATGACTATGACGATAAACACGGCACGAAACTCCAATTAGATTAGTGATGAATGACGATTGATACACGATACAATTACTCTGAATGATGAATACCATGACTGAATCTGAGTGACAATTGATTAATAATGAGTGAAAATTACTGAGTATCAATTACTGAATGACAAATACTGAATGATAATTACTGAATCACAACCGGGTATTACAATTATAGCGCACGCTAAATTTTGGGTGTAGCGCACGCTACCGAGGTCAGATCAGAGGACAGACGGTTTCTGGATTCCAGTTCTGGGAATCACATAATTCGTTAGCGCACGCTAACAATGGGTATTAGAGCACGCTAATGGCATGGTCGTAGCGCACGCTACAAAAAGGTACGTAGCGCGCGCTACCGTGTTCGGACAGTGGGTACTGGACTACCCAAATTACCCGTTAGCGCACGCTACGCACAAGGGCTAGCGCACGCTAACCTGGAGTGGCTATATATTGGACAGTTAGCCTGAGTTCGTCATTTTATCATCCTTTCTCATTCCCTCGTCGGTTTCGGGGGATTTCGGGCATTTTGGAGAGTTCTCTTCGAGCTTCTATCATCCACCATCATCTTCAAGTCTTTGAGTTGGATTATCACCACTTCATCATCTCCTTAACATCGAATCAAAGGTATTAATCTCTTGGATCTAGAATTTTGTATTTTTGGGTTTTTCCTTCCGATTTCTTCATGTAAGCTTAGATTATGGTTGGAATACATTAGATATGGATTATCTACATTGGATAAATGTATTCCTACGGATTTAATGGCTATTTTCGGAATTATTTCAAGAACCCTTAGGGTTGACTTCGGTTAATTTGGGGATTTTCCGATTGTTGTTGTCGTAAACTTGAATTGTGGATTTCTACGAGATTATTGATGTCATTAATAACATTTTGCTGGTTTGAATCAATCATTTGGAGTAGTTCGATATTTTGGGTTTGGTTGTAACCAACGGGAAGGATATTCTCAACGTTTTCGTTAGAGTACATCTACGAGTTCGGATATTGTTGTATCGACATTTGAATCGGTTATGATCGTATTTGATTCGTGTAATGATCGAATGTTTGGTATATTGTGTTATTCAAGGTTGTTCGAGCGACCAGTATTTCACTTAGGACGTTGTTCGTGGACAGACATTCTTCATCGGTATTGTGTAAGTTAATTCTTACTCGGTTAAAAGGATACTCATTCCTTTTGTTGTTGATTGCTCATAATCATAACTCATTCATCATGGTATTAATCATATTGAGACTTGTAATTGTCGAATAATCATTTCATTCACGAGGAACGACGGTTCCAAATCATTTCATTGGGTTATCAATCACGTCACTATTATTTTCATCTCGGTGAGTCATCTTGGCCTTGTCGAATTATTATTCATTGATATTCATTGTGGTCATTCTCGTTCATATGACCTTCTGGGTTCAGATTGCATGGCCGGGTGTGGCTGTGTGGAATTTTTAGTCGGGCACACGATGGTCATGTATTGGGTTCACCGATACATTGGACCGTGCACACGGTAACGCTTACCTCCGTGAGACTAATTAGGTACAAGGACGGGTGTGTCCGGTCATTCGTCTTGTACACTTGCACAGAACATTACGGGCGTACTATGATACTCCTCTTCAGCGTAATTCATAATTAATGATATTTCATAACTTCAGTAATTCATGATTGTGTAATTTCAACCCTTGAGGATTGTTGTTACGTATGGCGGCCGTTGGGGATTTTGTTTTCGTGTCACGGCAAGGCAAAGGCACGGAACAAAGATGTTGACGGCGACGAGTCGATGATACTAGTAGGGGCCCAGTCATTCCGTTTGTTTGATCATTTGATCAATTCGATTATTCTCATTTGTATTTTCCGCTGCAAATTCCGTTTGAGATGTTTATTTATTCAGGGTGGTGTATTTTATCTCCATATAAAATATACTAGTATTCTGTTTTGTCCTGGTGTAATGTACTTAAACTTCTCATCGGAGTATTTGATAATATAATGTGGTTCGGTACTACAATTATATTATTTAATTCATCATTTTCATTGCCTGGTGGGTCCCAGTCGGGGATTCACGGCACTATAATATCCGCCTAGATTGGGGTGCTACAGAGTTGGTATCGGAGAGTGGTTTTGAATACTACCCTCCAAGTCATGTCTCATTTGAAATCATCGTCATCGGACTAGTATCATTGGACTTTCGCATCACGTGTGACCTGTGCAAATGCCGAGCCAATCAGACCAAGAACTGTAAGATTTCTAATTCCATGGTATAATTTCTGGCAATAATCATTCATTCATAATTCATCAGTTAACAATCCTCAATCATCATTGTCATTTTGACCAGGACGGTCAGGTTAACTCATTAATTAGTCAATTCATTTCATTGTTCAGTTGTTGATCAAGAAGATCGAATCATTAATCTTGTTAACTCATTCAAGATAATCATTTCAATAATTTCATCAGATAATCATGTCACCTCAGTTAATCATTCATGTAATCACCGTATTAGAGCGCGTATGCTCATTTTCATCATCTCATGTCATAATCATAACGTGATATTCATGCAGTAAATATAATCATCATGTGACTTTCCTACTTCAGTATGGAGAGGGCAAGAAGAGGACGTGGAGGACGAGGCCGTGGAGCGGGCCGAATCCCGAGAGCTCGTGTGAATACACGTGCAAACGCGAGAAATAATGCTAATTCATCGAGCAGCGATGCTGCCACTCACTCTCCTGGACGCGATCATTCATTATCGGGGAGTCGTACCCGGGACACGGCTCAGTCAGAGGGTGTCCGGGTTGACCCACTCGCTTTTATGCAGGGCATGATGGCCCAAATGACCTAGATGGCACAGCTGATGGAGACGATGCATAACTCCGTCAATCAAAATCAGCAGGCTCCTCCGCCGCTACCACAGAGGCAAGAGAGGAACGTGAGCAATATCATCGGCGACATCTCTCGCCAGAGGCCACCTACTTTTGAGGGCCTGCGTCGAGCGGCGGATATTATTCATTGGCTCGAGCATTTCGAGAAGTTGTTTGCTATGGTAGAGTGTTCCGAAGGACACAAAGTTTCTGTTGCGGCTTACTACCTGGGTAAGAGCGCACATTCTTGGTGGTTGTCGTTGAAGACCACCGAAGGATCATGTACTTGGGATCAGTTCAAAACTCTCATGATGGAGAGGTATTATCCGGCCCCGCTCAGAGAGGCCAAGCTGTCAGAATTACTCACCCCCAACCCCTCAACAGACGAGGATGTTCTCGCCATTGCCGAGAAATTTCAGGAACTTCTTCCTTTCGCCTCATCCATCATTCATTCAGAGGCGGATAAAATCAAGTATTTCAGCAAGAGGCTGAAACCCCGTATGAGACTTCAGTTGCTTAATCATAATTGCACCACGTTGGCTGAATTCATTGAGAAAGCTCTTACCTATGAGCTTACTGCTAAGGAGATTGCTAAGCAGCAACCTTCGTCGGCTAGCAAGAAATCGAAGAATCGTAACCAGTCTGAAGGCGGCCAGACAACCTTCAAGAAACCCCGTGCGGGCTCTGCTTTTTCTGAGCAACCTCCTGCGTCGTCTAAACCCGCGGAATCTCAGTCTCGAGCGGCCAGTTCGGCCATCACCTATTTTAACTGTGGGGATCTTGGTCATCTCAGTACCAAGTGTCCGAGACAGACTATCATGTGTCATAATTGTGGGATTGCTGGGCATAAGGCCCGTTTTTGCCGTAGGGACTCCAAACCTACTCAGACGTCATCTCAGGCCCCTAAACAGTCAGCCGTTCAGAATCAGGCCACTCAATCAGCATCGTTTAAAACGACAGGAGCGACTAAAGGTGGAGCCTATAGCTAGCAGACGGGAGCGTCCGGTGCCGGGACTAGCAAGCCCCGGATCTATGAGATGAAGAAGACCGATGATCCAGAGGCCCGAATGATCTAAGGTACACTCGATATTCTATCTCAACCTGTGTGTACCCTTTTCGATACTGGTGCATCGCATTCATTCATTTCCAAGTCATGTTTGAGTAGACTACGTCTGGGTAGTGCTACTAGTTGTGAGCCTTATGTCTTTGGCCTACCTGATGGTAGACGAATTATCGGTAATCGTGAGATTCAGAATTGTCCGATTCAGTTTCATGGTCGTGTATGGCCAGCGGACCTAATCGTAGTAGGTTTGCCGAGGGACGACGTCATCTTGGGTATTGATTGGATGGATCGTCATGATGCCATCATTAGTGTCCGTAAGCGTATGATCACTATCATTTCAGACGATGGGGTTGAATGTACATTTCAGGAGGTAATCCTACTGCTCGTATGGTCATTAATTTGATGAAAGCGGTGAGATTACTCAATCAGGGTGTGTTGGTTATTGGTGCTTTATGACCAAAACCGAGAAATCATCAATAATATTGACGGATATTCGGTAGTGAGGGAATATGCCGATGTTTTTCAGACGAGTTACCGGTTTGCCTCCACGAGGGATGTGGAATTCACGATTGAGTTGGAGCACAGTACGTCCCCGATATCGAAGGCACCGTGCGGATGGCCCCGACCAAATGCAGAATTAAAGAACCAACTTGAAGAGTTGTTCGAGAAGGGTTATATTCGACCGAGTGCGTCCCCGTGGGGAGCACCAGTGTTATTTGTCAAGAAGAAGGATGGTTCTTTTCGCTTGTGTATCGATTATCGGGAGTTGAACAGGGTGACAATCAAGAATAAGTATCCCTTACCCCGTATTGATGATCTCTTAGATCAACTTCAGGGAGCTTCAGTATTTTCCAAGATCGACCTAAGATCTGGATATCATCAGTTGCGGATTCGAGAGTCGGATATCGCGAGGACGGCGTTTCGAACACGCTATGGTCATTATGAGTTTGTGGTTATGCCGTTCGGATTGACTAATGCACCGGCGGTATTCATGGAGGTAATGAATCGGGTTTTCATCGACTTTTTGGATCAATTTGTTGTTGTCTTCATCGATGACATTTTGATTTATTCTCGTGACCGAGAGGAACACGAGTTTCACCTTCATCAAGTACTCCATGTGTTGAGACGAGAACATCTTTATGGGAAGTTTTCTAAATGTGAGTTCTGGATGTCCGAAGTGACGTTTCTCGGACACGTAATTTCATCAGATGGAGTTCGTGTCGATCCTCAGAAGACGGAGGCTATTCGTGATTGGCTACTTCCAAAGAATGTTAAGGAAATCTGAAGCTTCCTCGGATTAGCGGGTTATTATCGGCGATTTGTGGAAGGATGTTCTAAAATCGCTCAACCTTTGACGAACCTTTTACGGAAGGATAAGAAATATACGTGGTCCAACGCGTGTCAACGGAGTTTTGAGGAACTCAAGAGCCAGTTAATGTCAGCACCTGTCCTTTTCTTGCCGCAGGGGACGGAAGGATTTGTGGTCTATAGTGATGCGTCCGGACAGGGTCCCGGATGTGTGCTCATGCAGAACGGGAAGGTTATTGCCTATGCTTCACGGCAATTGAGACCTTCCAAGGTTAATTATCCGACCCACGACCTGGAGCTAGCAGCCGTGGTGTTCGCTTTGAAGATTTGGCGTCATTATCTTTATGGCGTTACCTGTCAGATATTCACCGATCATAAGAGTTTAAAGTATATATTTACTCAGAAGGAGTTAAATATGCGATAGAGACGGTGGTTGAAATTAATCAAAGACTATGATATCGAGATCCTTTACCACCCGGGCAAGGCGAACGTTGTCGCCGACGCCTTGAGTCGTAAGTCTGTTCAGGAGAAGATGCTTGCTCGTTTAACAGTTCAGAAGGAGCTTCAGCAGGAATTCCTTAGACCCGAGATCGACGTCTGGCTTCAGCGAGTTCAGGGACAACTTTTTATGTTAGAGATTTCATCGTCACTCGAGGAGGCAATCCGAGAGAATCAGAGTTCAGACCCTTCATTGTTGCGCATCCGTGAGGATGTGGCTCAGGGGAAAGCCCCTGGATTTGTGGTCCACGAGGATGGACTTTTGAGGTTTAAGAATCGGTTGTGCGTACCGGCAAATGACGAGTTTAAAAACTCTATTTTGAGAGAAGCTCATGCTACCCCTTATTCTGTTCATCCGGGGTCCAACAAGATGTACAAGGACTTGAAACAAAATTACTGGTGGAGTAATATGAAGCGAGAAGTCGCAGAATTTATTTCGAAATGCTTAACCTGTCAACAAGTTAAGATTGAACATCAGCGACCGGCGGGTATGCTGAAACCTCTTCCTATTCCCGAGTGGAAGTGGGAAGACATTTCTATGGATTTCATCACGAGTTTGCCGACGAGTCGTCGTGGTATGAATACGATCTGGGTGATCGTGGACCGCTTAACCAAATCAGCTCATTTCCTTGAGATCAAGGATACGTGGGGTCCCGAGAGACTTGCCCAGCTTTTCATCAAAGAGATAGTGAGACTTCACGGTACTCCTAAAAGTATCGTTTCCGATCGTGACGGACGGTTTGTGTCTCATTTTTGGAAATCAATTCATCGTGCTATGGGAACTCAGCTTAATCTCAGTACCGCTTTTCATCCTCAGTCCGACGGGCAATCAGAGAGGACTATTCAGACATTAGAGGACATATTGAGGGCATGCGGCCTCGATTGGAAAGATGATTGTGAAGCCCAACTACCATTGATCGAGTTCACGTATAATAATAGTTGGCATGCTTCGATCAAGATGGCACCTTACGAGGCCTTGTATGGTCATCGTTGTCGATCTCCGTTGTGTTGGGACGACTTATCAGAATCAATCGGCACCGAGCCCGATATGCTTATAGCCGCCCGTGAGAAGGTAGCTTTGATCAGGAGTCGTTTGTTGACCGCTCAGAGTCGACAGAAATCATATGTAGATAACCGTCGTCGACCATTAGAGTTCGAGGCTGGTGACCATGTGTTGGTCAAGGTATCCCCGAGTCGTGGTATCTTCCGTTTTGGGAAGAGGGGAAAGTTGATTCCGAGATTCATTGGACCGTTTGAGATTCTGGATCGAGTAGGCGAGTTATCTTACCGACTGGCTTTACCTCCGGCGTTGAGCCGGATTCATAATGTGTTTCATGTCTCTCAGTTGCGGAAGTATGTTGCCGACCCGAGTCACATACTTCAGTTCGATGAAATCGAGATCGCCGACGATCATTCATATGAGGAGCGTCCTATGCAAGTTTTAGAGCGGCGAATCAAACAGTTGAGGAATAAGACGATTCCTTTAGTTAAAATTCAGTGGTCTAGACACGGAGTCGAAGAGGCTACGTGGGAAAACGAGGATAGTATGCGGGAGAGTTATCCCGAGTTGTTTGACCCTTAGTTTCGGGGACGAAACTCTTTTAAGGGGGGGTGTATGTAATACCCGGTTATCATTCAGTAATTATCATTCAGTAATTATCATTCAGTAATTAATACTCAGTAATTTCACTCATTATTGATCTTTTGTCACTCATATTCAATCATGGTATTCACAATTTAGAGTAATTGTGTAATACCCGGTTGTAATTCATTCATTATCATTCAGTAACTATCAGTCAGTAATCATCACTCAGTAATTTTTACTCATTAATAATCATTCATCAGTCATGATTCATTCATTTGCGTTCATTTGGCATGTGGTAACCGTGTATCAGTTACCGATCGTCATTTCATCTCCGTTTGAGTGTCGGAACGGGAGTATTATCATTATCATTGTGATTGGTAGTCTTGTGCTGGAAGTATCATTTTGGCATGTGTTGGACTTGTTCGCGTTCGCAAACGTTTGGTATGTCGAATCATTCATCGATCGTAGCGAGAAATCGGAGTTGTCGGAATTTCATCTTGTCCAGCAACGAGTTACGGCCGTAAGGAGTGTCGGATACGGCCGTAAGGAGTGTCGGATACGGCCGTAATTGACGTTCGTTGTTTCCGGGCCATTTCGGACGAGCGGGACTTACGGCCGTAAGGATATCGGCATACGGCCGTAAGTTGGGAGGTACGACCGTAAGGCTGGCCGGTTACGGCCGTACGTGTCGAGCAGGGTGCCCAGACATTTTTGGCCGAAGGTGAGTTACGGCCGTAAGGGTTTCGGCATACGGCCGTAAGGCGAGGGAGATACGGCCGTAAGACTTGGCCGGATACGGCCGTACGCTGCAGGCAAGGTGCCTGGTCATTTTCGACGAAGAGGGCTTACGCCCGTAAGGTTGGCCGGATACGGCCGTATCACCCGAGTTACAACCGTAAGGTGTGCGGATACGGCCGTAAGGATGTCGGCGGATGTTTTTGACGAAGCCGGGTTACGCCCGTAACTCAGAGGCGATTCTGGCCGTAAGTGTCGGCGAGCTTTCGGACGAAGCGAGTTACGGCCGTCTGAGTTGGCGATTCTGGCCGTAACGCCGTTGACCTGGAATGTTACGGCCGTAAGAGGGCCGAGTTACGGCCGTAACTTCCGGCAGTATATATGGTTTGGCCGGGACACTTTTCCTCATTTTTCTCATTTCCTTCATCTTGTCCGAGAGAGAGAGCTTGAGGGAGATATTTTGGCATCATCAATCACTTGTGTATTCGGATTTCATCATCCTATTTTGTTGGGAAGCTTGGATTGTCGATTTAACACGTTTTCATTGGATTGAAGTGGTTGGATCTTCAAGAGGTAATTTCTTCAACACCTTGGATTTCGATTTTGTGTTGAGATATGATGTTTTGGACGTTATAATCATGTTATATGAAGGGATATGTATATGATTATGAGTTTGTATAAGGATTCATTGGATTATTGAGGGATTATTCAAGAACACTTTGATTATCGAGTTGAAATTGGGGGTTTTCGATTAATTGTTGTTATAATCACGTTTTTGGATATTCGTTTTGGATTATTAATCGTATTGAAGATGTTTTGTTGGTTTGAAACACTTCTTGGGGGATTTGATATTGGTATATTGAGGTTTGATTGTAAACAATCGGAGTTTGGACGCAACGTGTTTGATTTAATGCCTCAATGGACTTGGTTTACTCGTATCGATGTGTTGAGTTCGTTATATTCATGTTTGTTACGCATGTTGAACGGATTGTTGGTTATTATGTTATTCAAGGTTGTTCGAGCGACCGATATCTCTATTAGGACGTTGTTCGTGGAAGGATAATTGTCACCGGTGTTGTGTAAGTTAATTCTTACTCGGTTAAAAGGATACTCATCCCTTTTGTTGTTGTTCATTCATAATCATAACTCATTCATCAGTGTATTAACCGTATCAAACTTGTTATTGTCAATTAATCACTTCAGTCATAAGGAACGACGGTTCCAATCTTTTCATTGAGCTGTCATTTATTTCACTACCATTCCACCTCGGTGAGTCATTATTCATTTTCGATGTCACTTTTGTTATATCGTGGCATTCCGGGTCATACTGGCGTGCCGGTTGGTATGTGTTGGATTTTCATGTCGGGCACGTTTAAGTCGTGTGTTGGTTGTTGGCCTCACATTGGACTGTGCGCACGAGTCATATTGTCTCGTGAGACTGATTAGGTACAAGACCACACGTGTATTCGATCGATACTCGTTGGTGGCTTGTGCACGGACACATTTCCATCTCGGGCGTAGTGTGGTACCACCCTTTGAGCCGTACTGTTAGTTGAATCATATAGCATGTTTGATTGCGTATGTTTCGACAGGATATTTCATAACTTGAGATATAATCATGATTGTGTATTTTCAACCCTTGAGGATTGTTGTTCACGTAATGGCGGCCCGGTGGGATTTTGTTTTTCAGGTCATGGCAAGGCAAAAGCACGGGAATAGCATGTTGATGTCGAGGAGTCCCAGTGATACTAGTAGGGGCCCCCGATCTTTCCGTTATTCATGTTATTGTCCCTTATTTTCCGCTGCAGACTTTCATTTGGATACTCCGTTTCATTCAGTGTTGTGTATTTTATCTTCATATAAAATACACTAGTATTCGGTATTGTCCTGGTGTGTTGTAACTAAACTCCTCATCGGAGTACTTATTGTTGTAGTGTAGTTCGGTACTACATTTATCCTGTGTAATTCATTCATTTTCATTTGCCTGGTGGGTCCCAGTTGGGGATCTACGACACTATAATATCCGCCTAGTTTGGGGTGTTACAGAGTTGGTATCAGAGAGTGGTTTTGAATACTACCTTCCGAGTCATGTCTCATTTGAAATCATCGTCATCAGACTAGTATCATTGGACTTTCGCGTCACGTGTGACCTGTGCAAATGCCGAGCCAATCAGGCCGGAAGAACTGTAAGATTTCCAACGCCATGGTATAATTTCTGGCAATAGTCATTCATTCATCATTCATCAATTAACAATCCTCAAACATCATCATTCATTGTGATTAGGACGATCATGTCAACTCATTAATCACTTAATTCATTTCATTACTCAGTTAATAATCAGGACGATCATGTTAACTCATTAATTACTCAATTCATTTCATTACTCAGTTGTCGATCTAGATGATCATATTATCAATCTTGTTAAGTTATTCAAGATAATCATTTCAAGAATTTCATCAGATAATCATGTAACTTCAGTAAATCATTCATATAATCACTAAGTTAGAGCATGTAGACTCATTTTCATCATCTCATGACATAATCATAACGTGCTAATCATGCGGGAAATATAATCATTATGCGACCTTCCTACTTCAGTATGGAGAGAGCTGTCAGGGGATGCACGGGAAGAGGCCGCGGTGCGGGCCGAAACCCGAGAAATAATCACTCGCTGCCGGGAAATCATGCCCAGGACTCGGCTCGATCAGAAGATGTTCGGGTTGATACACTCACTTTTATGCAGGCCATGATGACCCATGTGCAGTTGCTCAATCATCATTGCGCCACTCTGGCCGGATTAATCGAGAGAACTCTCCCGTATGAGCCAGCTGCTAAGGAAAGTACTGAACAACAACCTTCATCTGTCAGCAAGAAATCAACGAAGCGTAATCAATCCGAAGGCGGTCAGTCAACCTTCAAGAAGCCTCGTGTGAGTCCTATCGTTTCTGAGCGACCTCCTACGGCGCAAAATCGTGCGGGATCTCGATCGGCGGCTGCTCGCCATCACCTGTTTCAATTGTGGAACGCCGGGTCATTACAGCACAGAGTGTCTGAAACCGTCTATCACGTGCTATAATTGTGGGAATTTTGGGCATAAGGCCCGTTTTTGCCGAAAGGACTCCAAGTCGGCTCCGTTGGCATCTCAGGCCCCGAAGCGATCAGCGTTTCAGAATCAGACTGCTTTGTCAACGTCGTTTAAGACAATGGAAGCAAATAGAGTTAGAGCTCGTATTTATCAGACGGGAGCGTCCGGTTCGGGGGCCGGCAAGTCCCAGATTCATGTGATGAGGAGGATCGACGATCCGGTGGCCCGAATGATTTCAGGTATACTCGTAATTTTATTTCAACTTGTGTGTACCTTTTGATGCTGGTACACCGCATTCATTCATTTTCGAATCATTCTTGAATAGACTTATTTCGGGATAGTCCTATTGCTTGTGGACCTCATACCATCGGTCTACCTGACGATGGAAGAATTTTCGGAATCATACCGAATTAAGCTTAATGATCGCGATTGGTTGATGGATCTAATCGTGGTGAATTTATCTTAGGACGATGTAATTTTCGGTATTAGTTGGTTTGATCGTCTTGATACTATCCTCAGTGTTTGTTAGCGTTTGGTCGCTATCTTTCCGTCGTTGGTTGTCGACTGTGTGCTTCAGGGAAGTAATCCCCGTTGTTCCAGAAGAAGTATTATTATGACGAAAGCAGAGAAATTCCGCAATCGAGCTATTCAATCATTCATTGTATCATTTTTATCGATTGGCCTTTCTAAGACAATCGAGTTATTCAATCATTCATTGTATCATTTTCATCGATTGGCCTTTCTAAGGCAATCGAGTTATTCAATCATTCATTGTATCATTTCCATCGATTGGCCTTTCTAAGGCAATCGAGTTATTCAATCATTCATTGCATCATTTTCATCGATTGGCCTTTCTAAGGCAATCGAGTTGTTCAATCATTATTGGTATCACTTTTTATCGATTGACCCTTCTAGGGCAATCGAAATGTTCAATCATTCGTGGTATCATTGTCATCGATTGACGATGTATTTCCAGACGAGTTATCTGGTTGCCTTCACATAGAGTAGGGGAATTCAGGAGTGAGTTGGAGCCGGTACGTCCCCTTTATCGAAGGCACCGTATCGGATGGCCCCGACCAGAATGCAGGAGTTGAAGATTCAACTTGAGGAATAGTTCGAGAAAGGTTATCTCCGACCGATTGCGTCCCCGTGAGGAGCACCAGTGTGATCTGTTAAGGAGAAGGATGGCTCGTCTCGTGTGTGTATTAATTACCAGGAGTTGAACAGGGTGATGATCAAGATTAGTATCCCTTACCCCGTATTGATGATCTTTTAGATCAATTTCAGGGAGCTTCAGTATTTTCCAAGATCGACTTAAGATCTGGATATCACCAGTTGCAGATTCGAGAGTCGGATATCGCAAGGACAGCGTTTCGTACACGCTATGGTCATTATGAGTTTGTAGTTATGCCGTTCGGGCTAACTATTGCACCTGCAGTATTCATGGAGTTAATGAATCGGGTTGTCATCGACCTTTTAGATCAGTTTGTTGTTGTCTTCATCATTTTGATTTATTATCATAGCCGAGAGGAACACGAGGTTCATCTTCATCAGGTTCTCGACGTGTTGAGACGAGAGCAACTTTATGGAAAGTTTTCTTAATGTGAGTTCTGGATGTCCGAAGAGACTTTTCTCGGACATGTAATTTCATCAGACGGAGTTCGTGTCGACCCTCAGAAGACGGAGGCTATCCGAGATTGGTTACCTCCGAAGAATGTTAAGGAAATCCGAAGCTTTCTCGGATTAGCCGGTTGTTATCGGCGAATTGTGGAAGGGTTTTCTAAAATCGCTCAATCAATGACGAATCTTTTGCGAAAGGGTAAGAAATACACGTGGTCCGACGTGTGTCAGCGGAGTTTTGAGGAACTCAGGAACCGGTTAATTTCAGCACCTGTCTTTTCCTTGCCAAGAAGGGACGGAAGGATTCGTGGTTTTTAGTAACGCGTCCGGACACGGTCTCGGATGTGTATTAATGCAGGATGGGAAGGTTATTGCCTATGCTTTACGGCAATTGCGACCTTACGAGGTTAATTATCCGACCCACGACCTGGAGCTAGCAGCCGTGGTTTTCGCGTTGGAAATTTGGCGTCATTATCTTTATGGCGTTACCTGTCAGATATTCACCGATCATAAGAGTTTAAAGTATATATTTACTCAGAAGGAGTTAAATATGCGACAGGGACGGTGGTTGGAATTAATCAAAGATTATGATATCGAGATCCTTTACCACCCGGGCAAGGCGAACATTGTCGCTGACGCCTTGAGTCGTAAGTCCGTGCAGGAGCAGATGCTTGCTCGTTTAACAGTTCAGAAGGATCTTCAGCAGGAATTCCTTAGACCCGAGATCGAGTGCAGCCAGCGAGTCGGGGACAACTTTGTATGTTAGAAATTTCATCGTCACTTGAGGAGGAAATCAGGGAGAATCAAGGTTCAGACCCAGCATTGTCGCGCATCCGTGAGGATGTGGCTCAGGGGAAAGCCCCTGGATTCGTGGTCCACGAGGATGGACTTTTGAGATTTAAGAATCGGTTGTGCGTACCGGCGAATGACGAGTTGAAAAAAACTCGATTTTGAGAGAAGCTCATGCTACCCCTAATTCGGTTCACCCGGGGTCTAGCAAGATGTATAAAGACTTGAAACAAAATTACTGGTGGAGTAATATGAAGCAAGAAGTCGTGGAATTTGTTTCAAGATGCTTAACTTGTCAACAAGTTAAGATTGAACATCAACGACCGGCGGGTATGCTGAAACCTCTCCCTATTCCAGAGTGGAAGTGGGAAGACATTTCTATGGACTTCATCACGAGTTTGCCGACGAGTCGTCGTGGCATGAATACGATCTGAGTGATTGTGGACCGCTTAACTAAATCAGCTCATTTCATTGAGATCAAGGATACGTGGGGTCCCGAGAGACTGACCCAGTTATTCATCAAGGAGATAGTGAGACTTCACGGTACCCCTAAGAGTATCGTTTCCGATCGTGACGGACGATTTGTGTCTCATTTTTGGAAATCGGTTCATCGTGCTATGGGAACTCAGCTCAATCTCAGTACCGCCTTTCATCCTCAGTCCGACGGACAATCAGAGAGGACTATACAGGCATTAGAGGACATGTTGAGGGCATGCGTCCTCGATTGGAAGGACGATTGGGAAGCCCAACTACCATTAATCGAGTTCACGTATAATAATAGTTGGCATGCCTCCATTAAGATGGCACCTTATGAGGCCTTGTACGGTCGTCGTTGTCGATCTCCTTTGTGTTGGGATGACTTGTCAGAATCAATCGGCACCGAGCCCGATATGCTTATAGCCGCCCGTGAGAAGGTAACTTTGATCAGGAGTCGTTGTTGACCACTCGGAGTCGACAGGAATCATATGTAGGTAATCGTCGTCGACCATTAGAGTTCGAGACGGGTGACCATGTTTTGGTCAAGGTAATCCCGAGTCGTAATATCTTCCGTTTTGGGAAGAGGGGAAAGTTGAGTCCGAGATTCATTGGACCGTTTGAGATTTTGGATCGAATAGGCGAGTTAGCTTATCGATTGGCGTTACCTCTGGCGTTGAGCCGAATTCGTAATGTGTTTCACGTCTCTCAGCTATGGAATGGGTTGCCGACCCGAGTCACATACTTCAGTTCGAAGAAATCGAGATCGCAGATGATCATTCGTATAAGGAGCGTCCCATACGAGTGTTAGAGCGGCAAATCAAACAGTTGAGGAATAAGGTAATTCCTTTGGTTAAGTTTCAGTGGTCTAGACACGGAGTCGAAGAGGCCACTTGGGAAACCGAGGAGAGTATGCGGGGGAGTTATCCCGAGTTGTTTGACCATTAGTTTCGGGGACGAAACTCTTTTTAAGAGGGGGGGTATGTAATACCCGATTGTAATTCATTCATTATCATTCAGTAACTATCAGTCAGTAATCATCAATCAGTAATTTTCACTCATTAATAATCATTCATCAGTCATGATTCATTCATTTGCGTTCATTTGGCATGTGGTAACCGTGTATCAGTTACCGATCGTCATTTCATCTCCATTTGAGTGTCGGAACGGGAGTATTATCATTATCATCGTGATTGGTAGTCTTGTGCTGGAAGTATCATTTTGGCATGTGTTGGACTTGTTCGCGTTCGCAAACGTTTGGTATGTCGAATCATTCATCGATCGTAGCGAGAAATCGGAGTTATCGGAATTTCATCTTGTCCAGCAACGAGTTACGGCCGTAAGGAGTGTCGGATACGGCCGTAATTGACGTTCGTTGTTTCCGGGCCATTTCGGACGAGCGGGACATACGGCCGTAAGGATATCGGCATACGGCCGTAAGTTGGGAGGTACGGCCGTAAGGCTGGCCGGTTACGGCCGTACGTGTCGAGCAGGGTGCCCAGACGTTTTTGGCCGAAGGCGAGTTACGGCCGTAAGGGTTTCGGCATACGGCCGTAAGGCGAGGGAGATACGGCCGTAAGACTTGGCCGGATACGGCCGTACGCTGCAGGCAAGGTGCCTGGTCATTTTCGACGAAGAGGGCTTACGCCCGTAAGGTTGGCCGGATACGGCCGTATCACCCGAGTTACGGCCGTAAGGTGTGCGGATACGGCCGTAAGGATGTCGGCGGATGTTTTTGACGAAGGCGGGTTACGCCCGTAACTCAGGAGCGGTTACGGCCGTAAGTCTGTCGGCAGGCTTTCGGACGAAGCCGAGTTACGGCCGTACGAGTTGGCCGGTTACGGCCGTAAGGCCGTTGACCTGGAATGTTACGGCCGTAAGAGGGCCGAGTTACGGCCGTAACTTCCGGCAGTATATATGGTTTGGCCGGGACACTTTTCCTCATTTTTCTCATTTCCTTCATCTTGTCCGAGAGAGAGAGCTTGAGGGAGATATTTTGGCATCATCAATCACTTGTGTATTCGGATTTCATCATCCTATTTTGTTGGGAAGCTTGGATAGTCGATTTAACACGTTTTCATTGGATCGAAGTGGTTGGATCTTCAAGAGGTAATTTCTTCAACACCTTGGATTTCGATTTTGTGTTGAGATATGATGTTTTGGACGTTATAATCATGTTATATGAAGGGATATGTATATGATTATGAGTTTGTATAAGGATTCATTGGATTATTGAGGGATTATTCAAGAACACTTTGATTATCGAGTTGAAATTGGGGGTTTTCGATTAATTGTCGTTATAATCACGTTTTTGGATATTCGTTTTGGATTATTAATCGTATTGAAGATGTTTTGTTGGTTTGAAACACTTCTTGGGGGATTTCATGCCTCAATGGACTTGGTTTAGTCGTATCGACGTGTTGAGTTCGTTATATTCATGTTTGTTACGTATGTTGAACGGATTGTTGGTTATTGTGTTATTCAAGGTTGTTCGAGCGACCGATATCTCTATTAGGACGTTGTTCGTGGAAGGATAATTGTCACCGGTGTTGTGTAAGTTAATTCTTACTCGGTTAAAAGGATACTCATCCCTTTTGTTGTTGTTCATTCATAATCATAACTCATTCATCAGTGTATTAACCGTATCAAACTTGTTATTGTCAATTAATCACTTCAGTCATAAGGAACGACGGTTCCAATCTTTTCATTGAGCTGTCATTTATTTCACTACCATTCCACCTCGGTGAGTCATTATTCATTTTCGATGTCACTTTTGTTATATCGTGGCATTCCGGGTCATACTGGCGTGCCGGTTGGTATGTGTTGGATTTTCATGTCGGGCACGTTTAAGTCGTGTGTTGGTTGTTGGCCTCACATTGGACTGTGCACACGAGTCATATTGTCTCGTGAGACTGATTAGGTACAAGACCACACGTGTATTCGATCGATACTCGTTGGTGGCTTGTGCACGGACACATTTCCATCCCGGGCGTAGTGTGGTACCACCCTTTGAGCCGTACTGTTAGTTGATTCATATAGCATGTTTGATTGCGTATGTTTCGAAAGGATATTTCATAACTTGAGATATAATCATGATTGTGTATTTTCAACCCTTGAGGATTGTTGTTACGTATGGCCCATTTGGGGATTTTGTTTTTCAGGTCATGGCAAGGCAAAAGCACGGGAATAGCATGTTGATGTCGAGGAGTCCCAGTGATACTAGTAGGTCCCCCCGATCTTTCAGTTATTCATGTTATTGTCCCTTATTTTCCGCTGCAGACTTTCATTTGGATACTCCATTTCATTCAGTGTTGTGTATTTTATCTTCATATAAAATACACTAGTATTCGGTATTGTCCTGGTGTGTTGTAACTAAACTCCTCATCGGAGTAATTATTGTTGTAATGTAGTTCGGTACTACATTTATCCTGTGTAATTCATTCATTTTCATTTGCCTGGTGGGTCCCAGTTGGGGATCTACGGCACTGTAATATCCGCCTAGTTTGGGGTGTTACAAATTGTATCGTGTATCAATCGTCATTCGTCATTAATCTAATTGGAGTTTCGTGCCGTGTTTATCATCGTTGTTATTTTCGTTGTGGGCTGTGCGTGAGGAGTAGCGCACGCTACGTACTCTTTTTAGCGTACGCTAATTGAATACAGGTAGCGCACGTTACCACTCAGCATTAGCGCACGCTAATGTTACCCTGGTTGCAGTCCAGAAGGTACTGGACTGCAGGTGAGTTATATGTAGCGCACGCTACGAGTGGTAAGTAGCGCGCGCTAGTGGGTTGTAGTAGCGCACGCTAAATATGTGGAGTAGCGTGTGCTAAGGACGGATCAGGTTGAGTCCAGTGGCTACTGGACTGCACTGGATTAATTCATAGCGCACGCTATGAATGATATTTAGCGTATGCAATCGATATTATAGCGCACGCTAAATTTTGGGTGTAGCGCACGCTACCGAGGTAAGATCAGAGGACAGACGGTTTCTGGATTCCAGTTCTGGGCATCACATAATTCGTTAGCGCACGCTAACATTGGGTATTAGCGCACGCTAATGGCATGGTCGTAGCGCACGCTACAAAAAGGTACGTAGCGCGCGCTACCGTGTTCGGACAGTGGGTACTGGACTACCCAAATTACCCATTAGCGCACGCTACGCACAAGGGCTAGCGCACGCTAACCTGGAGTGGCTATATATTGGACAGTTAGCCTGAGTTCGTCATTTTATCATCCTTTCTCATTCCCTCATCGGTTTAGGGCTATTTCGGGCATTTTGGAGAGTTCTCTTCGAGCTTCTATCATCCACCATCATCTTCAAGTCTTTGAGTTGGATTATCATCACTTCATCATGTCCTTAACATCGAATCAAAGGTATTAATCTCTTGGATCTAGAATTTCGGATTTTTGGGTTTTTCCTTCCGATTTCTTCATGTAAGCTTGGATTATTGTTGGAATACATTAGATATGGATTATCTACCTTGGATAAATGTATTCCTACGGATTTAATGGCTATTTTTGGAATTATTTCAAGAAACCTTAGGGTTGACTTCGGTTAATTTGGGGATTTTCCGATTGTTGTTGTCGTAAACTTGAATTGTGGATTTCTACGAGATTATTGATGTCATTAATAACATTTTGCTGGTTTGAATCAATCATTTGGAGTAGTTTGATATTTTGGGTTTGGTTGTAACCAACAGGAAGGATATTCTCAACGTTTTCGTTAGAGTACATCTACGAGTTCGGATATTGTTGTATCGACGTTTGAATCGGTTATGATCGTATTTGATTCGTGTAATGATCGAATGTTTGGTATATTGTGTTATTTAAGGTTGTTCGAGCGACCAGTATTTCACTTAGGACGTTGTTCGTGGACGGACATTCTTCATCGGTATTGTGTAAGTTAATTCTTACTCGGTTAAAAGGATACTCATTCCTTTTGTTGTTGATTGCTCATAATCATAACTCATTCATCATGGTATTAATCATATTGAGACTTGTAATTGTCGAATAATCATTTCATTCACGAGGAACGACGGTTCCAAATCATTTCATTGGGTTATCAATCACGTCACTATTATTTTCATCTCGGTGAGTCATCTTGGCCTTGTCGAATTATTATTCATTGATATTCATTGTGGTCATTCTCGTTCATATGACCTTCTGGGTTCATATTGCATGGCCGGGTGTGGCTGTGTGGAATTTTTAGTCGGGCACACGATGGTCATGTATTGGGTTCACCGATACATTGGACCGTGCATACGGTAACGCTTACCTCCATGAGACTAATTAGGTACAAGGACGGGTGTGTCCGGTCATTCGTCTTGTACACTTGCACAGAACATTACGGGCGTACTATGATACTCCTCTTCAGCGTAATTCATAATTAAGGATATTTCATAACTTCAGTAATTCATGATTGTGTAATGTCAACCCTTGAGGATTGTTGTTCTGTGTAACTGACCCCGTTGGGGGATTTTGTTTTCAGGTCACGGCAAGGCAAAGGCATGGGAAGAGCATGTTGACGGGGACGAGTCCCAGTGATACTAGTAGGGGCCCCCAGTCATTCCGTTTGTTTGATCATTTGATCAATTGATTATTACATCATTTGTATTTTCCGCTGCAAATTCCGTTTGAGATGTTTATTTATTCAGGGTGGTGTATTTTATCTCCATATAAAATATACTAGTATTTTGTTTTGTCCTCGTGTAATGTACTTAAACTCCTCATCGGAGTATTTGATAATATAATGTGGTTCGGTACTACAATTATATTATTTAATTCATCATTTTCATTGCCTGGTGGGTCCCAGTCGGGGATTCACGGCACAGTAATATCCGCCTAGATTGGGGTGTTACACTACTAATAATACTTAATCAAGAAGTAAAGGCTTAATCGGAACTATTATAGCCAATTGTCAATACAAATGCTCGAACCTAATCAATAAAAGCGAGTTTTTGTAGAGTTTCAACTCGAATACATGTAGTGGTCTTATCTCCTATTAACAAGACTTAATCAAGAAGTAAAGGCTGAGTTGGAGCTATTATAGTTAATCCTTGCTACAACAAGACTTAATCAAGAAGTAAAAGCTTAATTGGAGCTGTCATAGCAAATTCTGAGTACAAAAGGCTCGAATCTAATCAATAAACCTGAGTTTTTATAGAGTTCCGACTTGAATGCATGTAACATGGTCTCATCTCATATTAACAAGATTTAATCAAGAAGTAAAGGCTTGATTGGAGCTATTATATCCAGTCCTTGCTACAACAAGAATTAATCAAGAAGTAAAGGCTTAATCGTAGTTGTTATAGCCAATTCTCAGTATAAAAGGCTTGAATCTAACAAATAAACCCGAGTTTTTGTAGAGTTCCGACTCGAATACATGCAACATGGTCTTATCTACCATTAACCAGACTTAATCAAGAAGTAAAGGCTTAATCGGAGCTATTATACCCAATTATTGGTACAAAAGGCTCGAATCTAATCAATAAACCCGAGTTTTCCTAGAGTTTTGACTCGAATATATGTAACGTGGTCTTATCTCATATTAACATGACTTAATCAAAAAGTAAAGATTTAATCGGAGCTATTATAGCCAATCCTTGCTACAACAAAATTTAATCAAGAAGTAAAAGCTTAATCAGAGTTGTTATGCCAATCCTCAGTACAAATGGCTCGAACTTAACTAATAAACCTGAATTTTCGTAGAGCTCCGACTCGAATACATGCAACATGGTCTTATCTACCATTAACCAGACTTAATCAAGAAGTAAAGGCTTAATCGAAGCTATTATACCCATTTCTTAGTACAAAACGCTCGAATCTAATCAATAAACCCGAGTTTTCCTAGAGTTTTGACTCGAATATATGTAACGTGGTAGGACTTAATCAAAAAGTAAAGATTTAATCGGAGCTATTATAGCCAATCCTTGCAACAACAAAATTTAATCAAGAAGTAAAAGCTTAATCGTAGTCGTTATGCCAATCCACGATCTGAGAGGGCTCGAACTTGACCAATAAACCCGAATTTTCCTAGAGCTCGACTCGAATACATGCAACATGGTTTTATCTCATATTAACAAGACTTAATCACGAAATAAATGCTTACTCTGAGCTATTATAGCCAATTCTTAGCACAAAAGGCTCGAATCTAATCAATAATCCCGAGTTTTAGTAGAGTTCGGACTCGAATACATGTGACGTGGTCAAATCCCCTACTAACAATACTTAATCAAGAAGTAAAGGCTTATCGAGCTATTATAGCCAATTTTGATTATAAAAGGCTCGAATGTAATCAATAAACCAGAGTTTTCATAGAGTTTCGACTCGAAAAAATGCAACATGGTCTTATCTCCTATTAACAAGACTTAATCAAGAAGTAAAGGCTTGTTGATTGGAGCTATTATATCCAGTCCTGGCTACAACAAGAATTAATCAAGAAGTAAAGGCTTAATCGTAGTTGTTATAGCCAATTCTCAGTATAAAAGGCTTGAATCTAACAAATAAACCCGAGTTTTTGTAGAGTTCCGACTCGAATACATGCAACATGGTCTTATCTACCATTAACCAGACTTAATCAAGAAGTAAAGTCTTAATCGGAGCTATTATACCCAATTATTGGTACAAAAGGCTCGAATCTAATCAATAAACCCGAGTTTTCCTAGAGTTTTGACTCGAATATATGTAACGTGGTCTTATCTCATATTAACATGACTTAATCAAAAAGTAAAGATTTAATCGGAGCAATAATAGCCAATCCTTGCCGCAACAAAATTTAATCAATAAGTAAATGATTAATCATATTTGTTTTGCCAATCCTCAGTACAAATGGCTTGAACTTAACTAATAAACCCGAATTTTTGTAGAGCTCCGACTCGAATACATGCAACATGGTCTTATCTACCATTAACCAGACTTAATCAAGAAGTAAAGGCTTAATCGGAGCTATTATACCCATTTCTTAGTACAAAACGCTCGAATCTAATCAATAAACCCGAGTTTTCCTAGAGTTTTGACTCGAATATATGTAACGTGGTAGGACTTAATCAAAAAGTAAAGATTTAATCGGAGCTATTATAGCCAATCCTTGCAACAACAAAATTTAATCAAGAAGTAAAAGCTTAATCAGTGTCGTTATTCCATTCCAAATTTAAGAGGGATAGAAATTAAACAATAAACCCGAATATTCCTAGAGCTCCGACTCGAATACATGCAACATGGTTTTATCTCATATTAACAAGACTTAATCACGAAATAAATGCTTACTCGGAGCTATTATAGCCAATTCTTAGTACAAAAGGCTCGAATCTAATCAATAATCCCGAGTTTTAGTAGAGTTCGGACTCGAATACATGTGACGTGGTCAAATCCCTACTAACAATACCTAATCAAGAAGTAAAGGCTTATCGAGCTATTATAGCCAATTTTGATTATAAAAGGCTCGAATCTAATCAATAAACGAGTTTTCATAGAGTTTCGACTCGAAAAATGCAACATGGTCTTATCTCCTATTAACAAGACTTAATCAAGAACTAAAGGCTTAATCGGAGATATTATAGCCAATTTTGAGTATAAAAGGCTCGAATCGATCAATAAACCCGAGTTTTCGTAGACTTGACTCGAATACATGTAGCATGGTCTAATTTCCAATTAACATGACTTAATCAAGAAGTAAAGGCTTAATTGGTGCTATTGTAGCTAAATCTTAATACATAACGCTCGAACCTAATCAATAAACTCGAGTTTTCATAGAGTTCCAACTCGAATGCATGAAAAGTGGTCTTATCTTATATTAACAGGACATAATCAAGAAGTAAAGGTTTAATCAGAGCTATTATAGCCAATCCTTGCTACAAAAAAATTTAATCAAGAATTAAAAGCTTAATCAAAGTTGTTATACCAATCCTTAGTACAGACGGCTCGAACTTAACCAATAAACCCAATTTTTCGTAGTGCTCCGACTCGAATACATGCAACATGGTTTTATCTCGTATTAACAAGACTTAATCAAGAAGTAAAGGCTTACTAGGAGCTATTATATCTAATTCTAAGTACAAAAGGCTCAAATCTAATCAATAAACCCTAGTTTTAATAGAGTTCTAACTCGAATACATGTGACGTGGTCTAATCTCCTACTAACAATACTTAATCAATAAGTAAAGGCTTAATCGGAGCTATTATATCCAATTGTCAATACAAATGCTAGAACCTAATCAATAAAACCGAGTTTTGTAGAGTTTTAACTCGAATACATGTAGTGGTCTTATCTCCTATTAACAAGACTTAATCAAGAAGTAAAGGCTGAGTTGGAGCTATTATACCTAATCCTTGCTACAACAAGACTTAATCAAGAAGTAAAAGCTTAATTGGAGCTGTTATAGCAAATTCTAAGTACAAAAGGCTCGAATCTAATCAATAAACCCGAGTTTTCCTAGAGTTTTGACTCGAATATATGTAACGTGGTCTTATCTCATATTAACATGACTTAATCAAAAAGTAAAGATTTAATCGGAGCTATTATAGCCAATCCTTGCTACAACAAAATTTAATCAAGAAGTAAAAGCTTAATCAGAGTTGTTATGCCAATCCTCAGTACAAATGGCTCGAACTTAACTAATAAACCTGAATTTTCGTAGAGCTCCGACTCGAATACATGCAACATGGTCTTATCTACCATTAACCAGACTTAATCAAGAAGTAAAGGCTTAATCGAAGCTATTATACCCATTTCTTAGTACAAAACGCTCGAATCTAATCAATAAACCCGAGTTTTCCTAGAGTTTTGACTCGAATATATGTAACGTGGTAGGACTTAATCAAAAAGTAAAGATTTAATCGGAGCTATTATAGCCAATCCTTGCAACAACAAAATTTAATCAAGAAGTAAAAGCTTAATCAGAGTCGTTATGCCAATCCACAGTACAGAGGGCTCGAACTTGACCAATAAACCCGAATTTTCCTAGAGCTCTGACTCGAATACATGCAACATGGTTTTATCTCATATTAACAAGACTTAATCACGAAATAAATGCTTACTCGGAGCTATTATAGCCAATTCTTAGCACAAAAGGCTCGAATCTAATCAATAATCCCGAGTTTTAGTAGAGTTCGGACTCGAATACATGTGACGTGGTCAAATCCCCTACTAACAATACTTAATCAAGAAGTAAAGGCTTATCAGAGCTATTATAGCCAATTTTGATTATAAAAGGCTCGAATGTAATCAATAAACCAGAGTTTTCATAGAGTTTCGACTCGAAAAAATGCAACATGGTCTTATCTCCTATTAACAAGACTTAATCAAGAAGTAAAGGCTTGTTGATTGGAGCTATTATATCCAGTCCTGGCTACAACAAGAATTAATCAAGAAGTAAAGGCTTAATCGTAGTTGTTATAGCCAATTCTCAGTATAAAAGGCTTGAATCTAACAAATAAACCCGAGTTTTTGTAGAGTTCCGACTCGAATACATGCAACATGGTCTTATCTACCATTAACCAGACTTAATCAAGAAGTAAAGTCTTAATCGGAGCTATTATACCCAATTATTGGTACAAAAGGCTCGAATCTAATCAATAAACCCGAGTTTTCCTAGAGTTTTGACTCGAATATATGTAACGTGGTCTTATCTCATATTAACATGACTTAATCAAAAAGTAAAGATTTAATCGGAGCTATTATAGCCAATCCTTGCTGCAACAAAATTTAATCAAGAAGTAAAAGCTTAATCAGAGTTGTTATGCCAATCCTCAGTACAAATGGCTCGAACTTAACTAATAAACCTGAATTTTTGTAGAGCTCCGACTCGAATACATGCAACATGGTCTTATCTACCATTAACCAGACTTAATCAAGAAGTAAAGGCTTAATCGGAGCTATTATACCCATTTCTTAGTACAAAACGCTCGAATCTAATCAATAAACCCGAGTTTTCCTAGAGTTTTGACTCGAATATATGTAACGTGGTAGGACTTAATCAAAAAGTAAAGATTTAATCGGAGCTATTATAGCCAATCCTTGCAACAACAAAATTTAATCAAGAAGTAAAAGCTTAATCAGAGTCGTTATGCCAATCCACAGTACAGAGGGCTCGAACTTAACCAATAAACCCGAATTTTCCTAGAGCTCCGACTCGAATACATGCAACATGGTTTTATCTCATATTAACAAGACTTAATCACGAAATAAATGCTTACTCGGAGCTATTATAGCCAATTCTTAGTACAAAAGGCTCGAATCTAATCAATAATCCCGAGTTTTAGTAGAGTTCGGACTCGAATACATGTGACGTGGTCAAATCCCCTACTAACAATACCTAATCAAGAAGTAAAGGCTTATCAGAGCTATTATAGCCAATTTTGATTATAAAAGGCTCGAATCTAATCAATAAACCAGAGTTTTCATAGAGTTTCGACTCGAAAAAATGCAACATGGTCTTATCTCCTATTAACAAGACTTAATCAAGAACTAAAGGCTTAATCGGAGATATTATAGCCAATTTTGAGTATAAAAGGCTCGAATCTGATCAATAAACCCGAGTTTTCGTAGACTTCTGACTCGAATACATGTAGCATGGTCTAATTTCCAATTAACATGACTTAATCAAGAAGTAAAGGCTTAATTGGTGCTATTGTAGCTAATTCTTAATACAGAACGCTCGAACCTAATCAATAAACTCGAGTTTTCATAGAGTTCCAACTCGAATGCATGAAAAGTGGTCTTATCTTATATTAACAGGACATAATCAAGAAGTAAAGGTTTAATCAGAGCTATTATAGCCAATCCTTGCTACAAAAAAATTTAATCAAGAATTAAAAGCTTAATCAAAGTTGTTATACCAATCCTTAAATGCAGACTCGAACTTAACCAATAAACCCAATTTTTCGTAGTGCTCCGACTCGAATACATGCAACATGGTTTTATCTCGTATTAACAAGACTTAATCAAGAAGTAAAGGCTTACTAGGAGCTATTATATCTAATTCTAAGTACAAAAGGCTCAAATCTAATCAATAAACCCTAGTTTTAATAGAGTTCTAACTCGAATACATGTGACGTGGTCTAATCTCCTACTAACAATACTTAATCAATAAGTAAAGGCTTAATCGGAGCTATTATATCCAATTGTCAATACAAATGCTAGAACCTAATCAATAAAACCGAGTTTTGTAGAGTTTTAACTCGAATACATGTAGTGGTCTTATCTCCTATTAACAAGACTTAATCAAGAAGTAAAGGCTGAGTTGGAGCTATTATACCTAATCCTTGCTACAACAAGACTTAATCAAGAAGTAAAAGCTTAATTGGAGCTGTTATAGCAAATTCTGAGTACAAAAGGCTCGAATCTAATCAATAAACCCGAGTTTTTATAGAGTTCCGACTTGAATGCATGTAACATGGTCTCATCTCCTATTAACAAGATTTAATCAAGAAGTAAAGGCTTCATTGGAGCTATTATATCCAGTCCTTGCTACAACAAGAATTAATCAAGAAGTAAAGGCTTAATCAGAGTTGTTATGCCAATCCTCAGTACAAATGGCTCGAACTTAACTAATAAACCTGAATTTTCGTAGAGCTCCGACTCGAATACATGCAACATGGTCTTATCTACCATTAACCAGACTTAATCAAGAAGTAAAGGCTTAATCGAAGCTATTATACCCATTTCTTAGTACAAAACGCTCGAATCTAATCAATAAACCCGAGTTTTCCTAGAGTTTTGACTCGAATATATGTAACGTGGTAGGACTTAATCAAAAAGTAAAGATTTAATCGGAGCTATTATAGCCAATCCTTGCAACAACAAAATTTAATCAAGAAGTAAAAGCTTAATCAGAGTCGTTATGCCAATCCACGATCTGGAGGGCTCGAACTTGACCAATAAACCCGAATTTTCCTAGAGCTCTGACTCGAATACATGCAACATGGTTTTATCTCATATTAACAAGACTTAATCACGAAATAAATGCTTACTCGGAGCTATTATAGCCAATTCTTAGTACAAAAGGCTCGAATCTAATCAATAATCCCGAGTTTTAGTAGAGTTCGGACTCGAATACATGTGACGTGGTCAAATCCCCTACTAACAATACTTAATCAAGAAGTAAAGGCTTATCAGAGCTATTATAGCCAATTTTGATTATAAAAGGCTCGAATGTAATCAATAAACCAGAGTTTTCATAGAGTTTCGACTCGAAAAAATGCAACATGGTCTTATCTCCTATTAACAAGACTTAATCAAGAAGTAAAGGCTTGATTGGAGCTATTATATCCAGTCCTGGCTACAACAAGAATTAATCAAGAAGTAAAGGCTTAATCGTAGTTGTTATAGCCAATTCTCAGTATAAAAGGCTTGAATCTAACAAATAAACCCGAGTTTTTGTAGAGTTCCGACTCGAATACATGCAACATGGTCTTATCTACCATTAACCAGACTTAATCAAGAAGTAAAGGCTTCATCGGAGCTATTATACCCAATTATTGGTACAAAAGGCTCGAATCTAATCAATAAACCCGAGTTTTCCTAGAGTTTTGACTCGAATATATGTAACGTGGTCTTATCTCATATTAACATGACTTAATCAAAAAGTAAAGATTTAATCGGAGCTATTATAGCCAATCCTTGCTGCAACAAAATTTAATCAAGAAGTAAAAGCTTAATCAGAGTTGTTATGCCAATCCTCAGTACAAATGGCTCGAACTTAACTAATAAACCTGAATTTTTGTAGAGCTCCGACTCGAATACATGCAACATGGTCTTATCTACCATTAACCAGACTTAATCAAGAAGTAAAGGCTTAATCGGAGCTATTATACCCATTTCTTAGTACAAAACGCTCGAATCTAATCAATAAACCCGAGTTTTCCTAGAGTTTTGACTCGAATATATGTAACGTGGTAGGACTTAATCAAAAAGTAAAGATTTAATCGGAGCTATTATAGCCAATCCTTGCAACAACAAAATTTAATCAAGAAGTAAAAGCTTAATCAGAGTCGTTATGCCAATCCACAGTACAGAGGGCTCGAACTTAACCAATAAACCCGAATTTTCCTAGAGCTCCGACTCGAATACATGCAACATGGTTTTATCTCATATTAACAAGACTTAATCACGAAATAAATGCTTACTCGGAGCTATTATAGCCAATTCTTAGTACAAAAGGCTCGAATCTAATCAATAATCCCGAGTTTTAGTAGAGTTCGGACTCGAATACATGTGACGTGGTCAAATCCCCTACTAACAATACCTAATCAAGAAGTAAAGGCTTATCAGAGCTATTATAGCCAATTTTGATTATAAAAGGCTCGAATCTAATCAATAAACCAGAGTTTTCATAGAGTTTCGACTCGAAAAAATGCAACATGGTCTTATCTCCTATTAACAAGACTTAATCAAGAACTAAAGGCTTAATCGGAGATATTATAGCCAATTTTGAGTATAAAAGGCTCGAATCTGATCAATAAACCCGAGTTTTCGTAGACTTCTGACTCGAATACATGTAGCATGGTCTAATTTCCAATTAACATGACTTAATCAAGAAGTAAAGGCTTAATTGGTGCTATTGTAGCTAATTCTTAATACAGAACGCTCGAACCTAATCAATAAACTCGAGTTTTCATAGAGTTCCAACTCGAATGCATGAAAAGTGGTCTTATCTTATATTAACAGGACATAATCAAGAAGTAAAGGTTTAATCAGAGCTATTATAGCCAATCCTTGCTACAAAAAAATTTAATCAAGAATTAAAAGCTTAATCAAAGTTGTTATACCAATCCTTAGTACAGACGGCTCGAACTTAACCAATAAACCCAATTTTTCGTAGTGCTCCGACTCGAATACATGCAACATGGTTTTATCTCGTATTAACAAGACTTAATCAAGAAGTAAAGGCTTACTAGGAGCTATTATATCTAATTCTAAGTACAAAAGGCTCAAATCTAATCAATAAACCCTAGTTTTAATAGAGTTCTAACTCGAATACATGTGACGTGGTCTAATCTCCTACTAACAATACTTAATCAATAAGTAAAGGCTTAATCGGAGCTATTATATCCAATTGTCAATACAAATTCTAGAACCTAATCAATAAAACCGAGTTTTGTAGAGTTTTAACTCGAATACATGTAGTGGTCTTATCTCCTATTAACAAGACTTAATCAAGAAGTAAAGGCTGAGTTGGAGCTATTATACCTAATCCTTGCTACAACAAGACTTAATCAAGAAGTAAAAGCTTAATTGAGTGTTATAGCAAATTAAGTACAAAAGGCTCGAATCTAATCAATAAACCCGAGTTTTTATAGAGTTCCGACTTGAATGCATGTAACATGGTCTCATCTCCTATTAACAAGATTTAATCAAGAAGTAAAGGCTTCATTGGAGCTATTATATCCAGTCCTTGCTACAACAAGAATTAATCAAGAAGTAAAGGCTTAATCAGAGTTGTTATGCCAATCCTCAGTACAAATGGCTCGAACTTAACTAATAAACCTGAATTTTCGTAGAGCTCCGACTCGAATACATGCAACATGGTCTTATCTACCATTAACCAGACTTAATCAAGAAGTAAAGGCTTAATCGAAGCTATTATACCCATTTCTTAGTACAAAACGCTCGAATCTAATCAATAAACCCGAGTTTTCCTAGAGTTTTGACTCGAATATATGTAACGTGGTAGGACTTAATCAAAAAGTAAAGATTTAATCGGAGCTATTATAGCCAATCCTTGCAACAACAAAATTTAATCAAGAAGTAAAAGCTTAATCGTAGTCGTTATGCCAATCCACAGTACAGAGGGCTCGAACTTGACCAATAAACCCGAATTTTCCTAGAGCTCTGACTCGAATACATGCAACATGGTTTTATCTCATATTAACAAGACTTAATCACGAAATAAATGCTTACTCGGAGCTATTATAGCCAATTCTTAGTACAAAAGGCTCGAATCTAATCAATAATCCCGAGTTTTAGTAGAGTTCGGACTCGAATACATGTGACGTGGTCAAATCCCTACTAACAATACTTAATCAAGAAGTAAAGGCTTATCAGAGCTATTATAGCCAATTTTGATTATAAAAGGCTCGAATGTAATCAATAAACCAGAGTTTTCATAGAGTTTCGACTCGAAAAAATGCAACATGGTCTTATCTCCTATTAACAAGACTTAATCAAGAAGTAAAGGCTTGATTGGAGCTATTATATCGATCCTGGCTACAACAAGAATTAATCAAGAAGTAAAGGCTTAATCGTAGTTGTTATAGCCAATTCTCGATATAAAGGCTTGAATCTAACAAATAAACCCGAGTTTTTGTAGAGTTCCGACTCGAATACATGCAACATGGTCTTATCTACCATTAACCAGACTTAATCAAGAAGTAAAGGCTTCATCGGAGCTATTATACCCAATTATTGGTACAAAAGGCTCGAATCTAATCAATAAACCCGAGTTTTCCTAGAGTTTTGACTCGAATATATGTAACGTGGTCTTATCTCATATTAACATGACTTAATCAAAAAGTAAAGATTTAATCGGAGCTATTATAGCCAATCCTTGCTGCAACAAAATTTAATCAAGAAGTAAAAGCTTAATCAGAGTTGTTATGCCAATCCTCAGTACAAATGGATAGACATTAACTAATCAAACAGACTTTCTGTAGAGCTCTGACTCGAATACATGCAACATGGTCTTATCTACCATTAACCAGACTTAATCAAGAAGTAAAGGCTTAATCGGAGCTATTATACCCATTTCTTAGTACAAAACGCTCGAATCTAATCAATAAACCCGAGTTTTCCTAGAGTTTTGACTCGAATATATGTAACGTGGTAGGACTTAATCAAAAAGTAAAGATTTAATCGGAGCTATTATAGCCAATCCTTGCAACAACAAAATTTAATCAAGAAGTAAAAGCTTAATCAGAGTCGTTATGCCAATCCACAAGACAGAGGGCTCGAACTTAACCAATAAACCCGAATTTTCCTAGAGCTCCGACTCGAATACATGCAACATGGTTTTATCTCATATTAACAAGACTTAATCACGAAATAAATGCTTACTCGGAGCTATTATAGCCAATTCTTAGTACAAAAGGCTCGAATCTAATCAATAATCCCGAGTTTTAGTAGAGTTCGGACTCGAATACATGTGACGTGGTCAAATCCCTACTAACAATACCTAATCAAGAAGTAAAGGCTTATCGAGCTATTATAGCCAATTTTGATTATAAAAGGCTCGAATCTAATCAATAAACCGAGTTTTCATAGAGTTTCGACTCGAAAAATGCAACTTGGTCTTATCTCCTATTAACAAGACTTAATCAAGAACTAAAGGCTTAATCGGAGATATTATAGCCAATTTTGAGTATAAAAGGCTCGAATCTGATCAATAAACCCGAGTTTTCGTAGACTTCTGACTCGAATACATGTAGCATGGTCTAATTTCCAATTAACATGACTTAATCAAGAAGTAAAGGCTTAATTGGTGCTATTGTAGCTAATTCTTAATACGAACGCTCGAACCTAATCAATAAACTCGAGTTTTCATAGAGTTCCAACTCGAATGCATGAAAAGTGGTCTTATCTTATATTAACAGGACATAATCAAGAAGTAAAGGTTTAATCAGAGCTATTATAGCCAATCCTTGCTACAAAAAAATTTAATCAAGAATTAAAAGCTTAATCAAAGTTGTTATACCAATCCTTAGTACAGACGGCTCGAACTTAACCAATAAACCCAATTTTTCGTAGTGCTCCGACTCGAATACATGCAACATGGTTTTATCTCGTATTAACAAGACTTAATCAAGAAGTAAAGGCTTACTAGGAGCTATTATATCTAATTCTAAGTACAAAAGGCTCAAATCTAATCAATAAACCCTAGTTTTAATAGAGTTCTAACTCGAATACATGTGACGTGGTCTAATCTCCTACTAACAATACTTAATCAATAAGTAAAGGCTTAATCGGAGCTATTATATCCAATTGTCAATACAAATGCTAGAACCTAATCAATAAAACCGAGTTTTGTAGAGTTTTAACTCGAATACATGTAGTGGTCTTATCTCCTATTAACAAGACTTAATCAAGAAGTAAAGGTGAGTTGGAGCTATTATACCTAATCCTTGCTACAACAAGACTTAATCAAGAAGTAAAAGCTTAATTGAGTACATTATAGCAAATTCGAGTACAAAAGGCTCGAATCTAATCAATAAACCCGAGTTTTTATAGAGTTCCGACTTGAATGCATGTAACATGGTCTCATCTCCTATTAACAAGATTTAATCAAGAAGTAAAGGCTTCATTGGAGCTATTATATCCAGTCCTTGCTACAACAAGAATTAATCAAGAAGTAAAGGCTTAATCGTAGTTGTTATAGCCAATTCTCAGTACAAAAGGCTCGAATCTAACAAATAAACCCGGGTTTTCATAGAGTTTCGACTCGAAAAAATGCAATATGGTCTTATCTCCTATTAAGAAGACTTAATCAAGAAGTAAAGGCTTAATCGGAGCTATTATACCCAATTATTAGTACAAAAGGCTCGAATCTAATCAATAAACCCGAGTTTTCATAGAGTTTCGACTCGAAAAAATGCAATATGGTCTTATCTCCTATTAAAAAGACTTAATCAAGAAGTAAAGGCTTAATCGGAGCTATTATACCCAATTCTCAGTACAAAAGGCTCGAATCTAACAAATAAACCCGAGTTTTTGTAGAGTTCCGACTCGAATACATGCAACATGGTCTTATCTACCATTAACCAGACTTAATCAAGAAGTAAAGGCTTAATCGGAGCTATTATACCCAATTATTAGTACAAAAGGCTCGAATCTAAGCAATAAACCCGAGTTTTCCTAGAGTTTTGACTAGAATATATGTAACGTGGTCTTATCTCATATTAACATGACTTAATCAAAAAGTAAAGATTTAATCGGATCTATTATAGCCAATCCTTGCTACAACAAAATTTAATCAAGAAGTAAAAGCTTAATCAGAGTTGTTATGCCAATCCTCAGTACAAATGGCTCGAACTTAACTAATAAACCTGAATTTTCGTAGAGCTCCGACTCGAATACATGCAACATGGTCTTATCTACCATTAACCAGACTTAATCAAGAAGTAAAGGCTTAATCGAAGCTATTATACCCATTTCTTAGTACAAAACGCTCGAATCTAATCAATAAACCCGAGTTTTCCTAGAGTTTTGACTCGAATATATGTAACGTGGTAGGACTTAATCAAAAAGTTAAGATTTAATCGGAGCTATTATAGCCAATCCTTGCAACAACAAAATTTAATCAAGAAGTAAAAGCTTAATCAGAGTTGTTATGCCAATCCACAGTACAGATGGCTCGAACTTAACCAATAAACCCGAATTTTCCTAGAGCTCCGACTCGAATACATGCAACATGGTTTTATCTCATATAACAAGACTTAATCACGTAATAAATGCTTACTCAGAGCTATTATAGCCAATTATTAGTACAAAAGGCTCGAATCTAATCAATAATCCCGAGTTTTAGTAGATTTCGGACTCGAATACATGTGACGTGGTCAAATCCCCTACTAAGAATACTTAATCAAGAAGTAAAGGCTTATCCGAGCTAATATAGCCAATTTTGAGTATAAAAGGCTCGAATCTAATCAATAAACCAGAGTTTTCATAGAGTTTCGACTCGAAAAAATGCAATATGGTCTTATCTCCTATTAACAAGACTTAATCAAGAAGTAAAGGCTTAATCGGAGCTATTATACCCAATTATTAGTACAAAAGGCTCGAATCTAATCAATAAACCCGAGTTTTCCTAGAGTTTTGACTAGAATATATTTAACGTGGTCTTATCTCATATTAACATAACTTAATCAAAAAGTAAAGATTTAATCGGAGCTATTATAGCCAATCCTTGCTACAACAAAATTTAATCAAGAAGTAAAAGCTTAATAAGAGTTGTTATGCCAATCCTCAGTACAAATGACTCGAACTTAACTAATAAACCTGAATTTTCGTAGAGCTCCGACTCGAATACATGCAACATGGTCTTATCTACCATTAACCAGACTTAATCAAGAAGTAAAGGCTTAATCGGAGCTATTATACCCATTTCTTAGTACAAAATGCTCGAATCTAATCAATAAACCCGAGCTTTCCTAGAGTTTTGACTCGAATATATGTAACGTGGTAGGACTTAATCAAAAAGTAAAGATTTAATCGGAGCTATTATAGCCAATCCTTGCAACAACAAAATATAATCAAGAAGTAAAAGCTTAAGAGTTGTTATGCCAATCCACAGTACAGATGGCTCGAACTTAACCAATAAACCCGAGTTTTCCTAGAGCTCCGACTCGAATACATGCAACATGGTTTTATCTCATATTAACAAGACTTAATCACGAAATAAATGCTTACTCGGAGCTATTATAGCCAATTCTTAGTACAAAAGGCTCGAATCTAATCAATAATCCCGAGTTTTAGTAGAGTTCGGACTCGAATACATGTGACGTGGTCAAATCCCCTACTAACAATACTTAATCAAGAAGTAAAGGCTTATCAGAGCTATTATAGCCAATTTTGAGTATAAAAGGCTCGAATTAACCAATAAACCAGAGTTTTCATAGAGTTTCGACTCGAAAAAATGCAACATGGTCTTATCTCCTATTAACAAGACTTAATCAAGAAGTAAAGGCTTAATCGGAGCTATTATAGCCAATTTTGAGTATAAAAGGCTCGAATCTGATCAATAAACCCGAGTTTTCGTAGACTTCTGACTCGAACACATGTAGCATGGTCTAATTTCCAATTAACATGACTTCATCAAGAAGTTAAGGCTTAATTGGTGCTATTGTAGCTAATTCTTAATACAGAACGCTCGAATCTAATCAATAAACTCGAGTTTTCATAGAGTTCCAACTCGAATGCATGAAAAGTGGTCTTATCTTATATTAACAGGACTTAATCAAGAAGTAAAGGTTTATTCAGAGCTATTATAGCCAATCCTTGCTACAAAAAAATTTAATCATGAATTAAAAGTTTAATCAAAGTTGTTATACCAATCCTTAGTACAGACGGCTCGAACTTAACCAATAAACCCAAATTTTCGTAGTGCTCCGACTCGAATACATGCAACATGGTTTTATCTCATATTAACAAGACTTAATCAAGAAGTAAAGGCTTACTAGGAGCTATTATATCCAATTCTAAGTACAAAAGGCTCAAATCTAATCAATAAACCCGAGTTTTAATTGAGTTCTAACTCGAATACATGTGATGTGGTCTAATCTCCTACTAACAATACTTAATCAAGAAGTAAAGGCTTAATCGGAGCTATTATATCCAATTGTCAATACAAATGCTCGAACCTAATCAATAAAACCGAGTTTTGTAGAGTTTCAACTCGAATACATGTAGTGGTCTTATCGCCTATTAACAAGACTTAATCAAGAAGTAAAGGCTGAGTTGGAGCTATTATAGCTAATCCTTGCTACAACAAGACTTAATCAAGAAGTAAAAGCTTAATTGGAGCTGTCATAGCAAATTCTGAGTACAAAAGGCTCGAATCTAATCAATAAACCTGAGTTTTTATAGAGTTCCGACTTGAATGCATGTAACATGGTCTCATCTCATATTAACAAGATTTAATCAAGAAGTAAAGGCTTGATTGGAGCTATTATATCCAGTCCTTGCTACAACAAGAATTAATCAAGAAGTAAAGGCTTAATCGTAGTTGTTATAGCCAATTCTCAGTACAAAAGGCTCAAATCTAACAAATAAACCCGAGTTTTTGTAGAGTTCTGACTCGAATACATGCAACATGGTCTTATCTACCATTAAGCAGACTTAATCAAGAAGTAAAGGCTTAATCGGAGCTATTATACCCAATTATTAGTACAAAAGGCTCGAATCTAATCAATAAATCCGAGCTTTCCTAGAGTTTTGACTCGAATATATGTAACGTGGTCTTATCTCATATTAACATGACTTAATCAAAAAGTAAAGATTTAATCGGATCTATTATAGCCAATCCTTGCTACAACAAAATTTAATCAAGAAGTAAAAGCTTAATCAGAGTTGTTATGCCAATCCTCAGTACAAATGGCTCGAACTTAACTAATAAACCCAAATTTTCGTAGAGCTCCGACTCGAATACATGCAACATGGTCTTATCTACCATTAACCAGACTTAATCAAGAAGTAAAGGCTTAATCGGAGCTATTATACCAATTTCTTAGTACAAAACGCTCGAATCTAATCAATAAGCCCGAGTTTTCCTAGAGTTTTGACTCGAATATATGTAACGTGGTAGGACTTAATCAAAAAGTAAAGATTTAATCGGAGCTATTATAGCCAATCCTTGCAACAACAAAATTTAATCAAGAAGTAAAAGCTTAATCAGAGTTTTTATGCCAATCCACAGTACAGATGGCTCGAACTTAACCAATAAACCCGAATTTTCCTAGAGCTCCGACTCGAATACATGCAACATGGTTTTATCTCATATTAACAAGACTTAAACATGAAATAAATACTTACTCGGAGCTATTATAGCCAATTCTTAGTACAAAAGGCTCGAATCTAATCAATAATCCCGAGTTTTAGTAGAGTTCGCACTCGAATACATGTGATGTGGTCAAATACCCTACTAACAATACTTAATCAAGAAGTAAAGGCTTATCAGAGCTATTATAGCCAATTTTGAGTATAAACGGCTCGAATCTAATCAATTAACCAGAGTTTTCATAGAGTTTCGACTCGAAAAAATGCAACATGGTCTTATCTCCTATTAACAAGACTTAATCAAGAAGTAAAGGCTTAATCGGAGCTATTATAGCCAATTTTGAGTATAAAAGGCTCGAATCTGATCAATAAACCCGAGTTTTCGTAGACTTCTGACTCGAACACATGTAGCATGGTCTAATTTCCAATTAACATGACTTCATCAAGAAGTTAAGGCTTAATTGGTGCTATTGTAGCTAATTCTTAATACAGAACGCTCGAATCTAATCAATAAACTCGAGTTTTCATAGAGTTCCAACTCGAATGCATGAAAAGTGGTCTTATCTTATATTAACAGGACTTAATCAAGAAGTAAAGGTTTATTCAGAGCTATTATAGCCAATCCTTGCTACAAAAAAATTTAATCATGAATTAAAAGTTTAATCAAAGTTGTTATACCAATCCTTAGTACAGACGGCTCGAACTTAACCAATAAACCCAAATTTTCGTAGTGCTCCGACTCGAATACATGCAACATGGTTTTATCTCGTATTAACAAGACTTAATCAAGAAGTAAAGGCTTACTAGGAGCTATTATATCCAATTCTAAGTACAAAAGGCTCAAATCTAATCAATAAACCCGAGTTTTAATTGAGTTCTAACTCGAATACATGTGATGTGGTCTAATCTCCTACTAATAATACTTAATCAAGAAGTAAAGGCTTAATCGGAGCTATTATATCCAATTGTCAATACAAATGCTCGAACCTAATCAATAAAACCGAGTTTTGTAGAGTTTCAACTCGAATACATGTAGTGGTCTTATCGCCTATTAACAAGACTTAATCAAGAAGTAAAGGCTGAGTTGGAGCTATTATAGCTAATCCTTGCTACAACAAGACTTAATCAAGAAGTAAAAGCTTAATTGGAGCTGTCATAGCAAATTATGAGTACAAAAGGCTCGAATCTAATCAATAAACCTGAGTTTTTATAGAGTTCCGACTTGAATGCATGTAACATGGTCTCATCTCATATTAACAAGATTTAATCAAGAAGTAAAGGCTTGATTTGAGCTATTATATCCAGTCCTTGCTACAACAAGAATTAATCAAGAAGTAAAGGCTTAATCGTAGTTGTTATAGCCAATTCTCAGTACAAAAGGCTCAAATCTAACAAATAAACCCGAGTTTTTGTAGAGTTCCGACTCGAATACATGCAACATGGTCTTATCTACCATTAACCAGACTTAATCAAGAAGTAAAGGCTTAATCGGAGCTATTATACCCAATTATTAGTACAAAAGGCTCGAATCTAATCAATAAATCCGAGCTTTCCTAGAGTTTTGACTCGAATATATGTAACGTGGTCTTATCTCATATTAACATGACTTAATCAAAAAGTAAAGATTTAATCGGATCTATTATAGCCAATCCTTGCTACAACAAAATTTAATCAAGAAGTAAAAGCTTAATCAGAGTTGTTATGCCAATCCTCAGTACAAATGGCTCGAACTTAACTAATAAACCCAAATTTTCGTAGAGCTCCGACTCGAATACATGCAACATGGTCTTATCTACCATTAACCAGACTTAATCAAGAAGTAAAGGCTTAATCGGAGCTATTATACCAATTTCTTAGTACAAAACGCTCGAATCTAATCAATAAACCCGAGTTTTCCTAGAGTTTTGACTCGAATATATGTAACGTGGTAGGACTTAATCAAAAAGTAAAGATTTAATCGGAGCTATTATAGCCAATCCTTGCAACAACAAAATTTAATCAAGAAGTAAAAGCTTAATCAGAGTTTTTATGCCAATCCACAGTACAGATGGCTCGAACTTAACCAATAAACCCGAATTTTCCTAGAGCTCCGACTCGAATACATGCAACATGGTTTTATCTCATATTAACAAGACTTAATCACGAAACAAATGCTTATTCGGAGCTATTATAGCCAATTCTTAGTACAAAAGGCTCGAATCTAATCAATAATCCCGAGTTTTAGTAGAGTTCGCACTCGAATACATGTGACGTGGTCAAATCCCCTACTAACAATACTTAATCAAGAAGTAAAGGCTTATCAGAGCTATTATAGCCAATTTTGAGTATAAAAGTCTCGAATCTAATCAATTAACTAGAGTTTTCATAGAGTTTCGACTCGAGAAAATGCAACATGGTCTTATCTCCTATTAACAAGACTTAATCAAGAAGTAAAGGCTTAATCGGAGCTATTATAGCCAATTTTGAGTATAAAAGGCTCGAATCTGATCAATAAACCCGAGTTTTCGTAGACTTCTGACTCGAATACATGTAGCATGATCTAATTTCCAATTAACATGACTTAATCAAGAAGTAAAGGCTTAATTGGTGCTATTGTAGCTAATTCTTAATACAGAACGCTCGAATCTAATCAATAAACTCGAGTTTTCATAGAGTTCCAACTCGAATGCATGAAAAGTGGTCTTATCTTATATTAACAGGACTTAATCAAGAAGTAAAGGTTTATTCAGAGCTATTATAGCCAATCCTTGCTACAAAAAAATTTAATCATGAATTAAAAGTTTAATCAAAGTTGTTATACCAATCCTTGAAATATGACTCGAACTTAACCAATAAACCCAAATTTTCGTAGTGCTCCGACTCGAATACATGCAACATGGTTTTATCTCGTATTAACAAGACTTAATCAAGAAGTAAAGGCTTACTAGGAGCTATTATATCCAATTCTAAGTACAAAAGGCTCAAATCTAATCAATAAACCCGAGTTTTAATTGAGTTCTAACTCGAATACATGTGATGTGGTCTAATCTCCTACTAACAATACTTAATCAAGAAGTAAAGGCTTAATCGGAGCTATTATATCCAATTGTCAATACAAATGCTCGAACCTAATCAATAAAACCGAGTTTTGTAGAGTTTCAACTCGAATACATGTAGTGGTCTTATCGCCTATTAACAAGACTTAATCAAGAAGTAAAGGCTGAGTTGGAGCTATTATAGCTAATCCTTGCTACAACAAGACTTAATCAAGAAGTAAAAGCTTAATTGGAGCTGTCATAGCAAATTCTGAGTACAAAAGGCTCGAATCTAATCAATAAACCTGAGTTTTTATAGAGTTCCGACTTGAATGCATGTAACATGGTCTCATCTCATATTAACAAGATTTAATCAAGAAGTAAAGGCTTGATTGGAGCTATTATATCCAGTCCTTGCTACAACAAGAATTAATCAAGAAGTAAAGGCTTAATCGTAGTTGTTATAGCCAATTCTCAGTACAAAAGGCTCAAATCTAACAAATATACCCGAGTTTTTGTAGAGTTCCGACTCGAATACATGCAACATGGTCTTATCTACCATTAACCAGACTTAATCAAGAAGTAAAGGCTTATTCGGAGCTATTATACCCAATTATTAGTACAAAAGGCTCGAATCTAATCAATAAACCCGAGCTATCCTAGAGTTTTGACTCGAATATATGTAACGTGGTCTTATCTTATATTAACATGACTTAATCAAAAAGTAAAGACTTAATCGGAGCTATTATAGCCAATCCTTGCTACAACAAAATTTAATCAAGAAGTAAAAGCTTAATCAGTGTTGTTATGCCAATCCTCAGTACAAATGGCTCGAACTTAACTAATAAACCCGAATTTTCGTAGAGCTCCGACTCGAATACATGCAACATGGTCTTATCTACCATTAACCAGACTTAATCAAGAAGTAAAGGCTTAATCAGAGCTATTATACCTGTAATACCCTCGCCTTTAATATTGTATTTCATGATTTAAGTTAAGTATTGTTGCACCATATCTGTGATGTGTAGCATGTACCGACGAATTATGTTAAGTTGGATTCATGGTCATTCATACTATATTAGTTGTTGGGTGATATTGCGAAAATTCCATTTATGCTCGTTATAGTACTTAACGTACGTTAACATGTATTCTTAACGTACGCTATGAAGGCCGCCTTACGTACGTAACACCGATACGTTAACGTACGTAATGCGGAAGATTCTCCAGCAATCCGCCTTTCGGCGGGTGGGGTCGAGCAAGGGTAGCTGGTCGGGAGTCGATCGCGACAGCCAAGTCAACGGCCACTACGTTCGTAATAGCCGCTTGGTTACGTGCGTAAGCTGCGTGTTTTTAGGCGGTGAGTTTGATGAAATTGGTTACGTCGTAATGATCATAAGATTACGTGCGTAAAGGCTATAACGTCGTTAACCACGTTCGTTAACGTCGTAATGTCGATTCAGATTATAAATGTAGGACTTGCCATTCATTTCCTACTCGACCTTTTTCAATCTCCCGACTAAGGAACGATTCCCTTCCCTTCCAACTTCGTTTCTAAGCCTTTCTAACTTGTGTTGGAGCCTCAACACTTGATTGGTGACTTGGAGAAGCTAGAGATTGAAGTATATTCCTTGAAGTGTTGGTGTTGTTCTTCATTTTAAGGTTGGTCTTTCTTTAACTCATATCAATTCCATGTTTCTGATGATGTTAGTAGATAAATACTTCACATAATGATAGTTTAGATTAGTGTAAACATGATAAGTTAATTGAATCATACTCAAATCAAGTGAAGATTAATTTTGAAGGCGTTGGTATCGCTTCTTGAGGTAAATAACTTCATAATATGATTGTGTTGATAATGATATACATAAAACCTGAGGTATAGCATGATAATCGGAAGTTGATTTTAGTCTCTACACTAGGAACATGTTAGAGATGATGTCCTTAATGATTAAAAGTGAGAAATGTTAAGATTGTCTTGAACATTCTATTGATCCTTAAAGGTTGCATGAAACCATGATTTTGGCCTTTAAAACCTTTGTGATGGAATTGTTGGAAAGATGATGTTAACCCTTTGAAGATGATCTTTGTTAGATGGATGAAATTACTTCAAAAATCTCAAGTATCCAATGGTATAACTAGGCATTTAATAAATTCTTCAAAGTAAAACAATGAATGTTGATAGGAGGAAGTTGTAATCTCCGTACGTTCGAATTTATCGATTTCACCAAAGAGTGTTAATCACTACATTAATAGGTTAATAATGATTCTTAAGAGAGTTGTGTTGAATATGACGATACAAATACGGTAGATGAATAGCCGAATTCCATTTCATTAATCCGTGCATGTCTAGAGGAGTAAATTAAGATAATGTTCTTAACTCACTAAAAAATTGAACTTACGTTTCATATAATAATCAAGTTTTGAATGAAATCGTCGGTAAATAATGAAGAATGTAATTAAACACAACTTATATCGTAATTGGAAGTGTCGATGGTTTGAAACGATATCCTCACGATATTACATTGATGATAAACTGGACATCAAGAATTTGACATCAAGATTAGAATATGTAATGAACATGATAAACATGCGATGATTTGTAATAAGAACATTAAAATGGTCAATAGGATAATCTATTTATTCAAAGTGAATTTACGAATATTGTTCAGGCGATAATACCATTATCATACGAATGTGTTGTTGAATGGATTATATTTCATTCAAGGTTGCTTGTTCACGTGAGTATTGTTAGACGAGGATACCGTTCGTTTGACCATTCAAAGAAGGATTATTCGTCTATGGAATTGAGGCAAGTTATCTTGCTTGGTTATAGTGATGGTTGAATTCTTGTGATTATTATGCAGTTCGTGTGTATGAAATGTTCTGATAATCTATGATTCGTGATATGGTGATACCCTTGATCGTATTGTCATGGTGTTGGGGATGATACCCCCGAAATTACCATCCTTATTACCGTTAGTTCTTTTGAGCTTTGTTGACACTTCGGTGAGTTGTTCGATTCCCTCGTAAAAGTGTAATTCGTTGAGTTTCGTTGTCATGTTGTATCGTGACATCTCTGGAGTCATATCTGCGCGCCGATTGGTTATGTGTAGGATTTTTAGCCGGGCACTTGATGATCATGCGTGGATGTTTTCCGCATTTAGATCGTGCACACGAGACGTAGTTCGTGAGGCTAATTAGGTACATCGTCCCACGTATATTCTGGATTCCGTATACGGGGTGGACATGTGCATGGACACATTTCCGGATCGGGCGTACTGTGACGTCCGTCTTGAGCCATAGTATGTGGTCGTTCGTATACTTGATTATTTTTCGACAGTTGGGGCCCGATTTTTATACGCCTTGGGGTATATTCGGTAGTCGGTGGATTTCTTTGAAATCGGTATATATATGAATTGTATAATGCCATGAGAATTATTATCATGTATAGGCGACCACTGTGGTTTGGGGCGAAATACTTGTATTTCGGGGCGAGAAAGGGCAAGGCACGGAGGAGCACAATGGCGACGGAGGATTACGATGTATGCTATTTCGGGGGCCCCGAGTCTTTTGGTTGTTCGGTTATGTTTTAAGCGTGACTTTCGTTTTATTTTTGTGTCGGATGAATGTACTAAAACTTGTTAGGTCGCCCATCGTCATATGGTGCATCCGTGTTTGGATCTGTGTATGTTTGCTTGTATTTAAAAATATGAATAACTCATACTCCACACAGGGTTTTGATAAATATCGTGGTACGGTGCCACGTTGTCGGATTTTAAGTGTATTTTGTGATATTGCACAGTGGGTCCTGGAGGGATCCACGGCCTTTGTAATGGCCTTGTTTTGGTATTACAGAAGATGGTATCAGAGAGCGTGTGTTTTTATTTTGAGTCATTGTAGGATCGATATAGCATCTAGAAATATTCGTGACACGTGTAAACTGTGCAAGCTCCTGACCCTTCGAATACGTTATGTTCTGATTAACCTTAATTTTATTTATGGGTTGATATTTTCGATGTATTTGTCTCCTTAATTATCTTGGCATCTTGCTACCATGAGGCAAAATTCATCTATTGAATAGAACCTAAATTAATTATGTGATTGGAATTGTTTCGACTTAATGTTGATATGATATTGAGTGTGTAACACTTGTAGTGCCAGTGACTCTTTACAACTGCTTTGTTGGATAGGAAATTCCTGTCGTTATTAACTTAGCATGAATTGTGATTGATAAATCAAACTGTACTTGTGACTTGATTCTTTCGGTATGGAAAGGAACCTTAGGGGCCGTGGCGAGGGGGACGAGGCCGCGGAAGAGGCCGATTCCGATACCACGAGCTAACAGACGCGAATGTGGAGCGAGTTCATGACGGTGATTCGCCTTCTCGGGACCAATCACACCACCGGAGAGAATGCACGTGCGATCCTTACACCGTGATGCGGGGCATGATGGCCCAAATGACCCAAATGGGTGGTGATGGAAACTATGCGAAGGAATACTCTTGGTCAACGGCGGGGACAACGGCCTCCGCCCACAGTACTGGCGGGATCGTGAGCCGGATTATTAGCGACATATCACGTCGGCGACCTCCGACTTTTGAAGGCTCATCCGAGCCTGCCGACATTGTACCTTTGGATAGAACATTTCGGAAACTGTTCGAGATGGTGGAGTGCCCAGAGGAAAATCGAGTTCTTTGTGGCGACTACTACCTTAGTAAGAGTGCCCATACTTGGTGGCTTTCGTGAGGCTGCCCGAAGCGCAGTACTTGGGAGGAATTTAAGACTCTTATGCTAGATCGTTACTATCCTGCACCCCTCCGTGAAGCCAAACTGTCCGAATTATTAAACCCCGACCCATCGGAAGACGAAGATGTGTTAGCAATTGCTGAAAAATTCCAAGCACTTCTCCCTTTTGCTACGTCAGTTGTCCGTTCGGAAGCTGATAAAATCAAATATTTCCTCAAGAGGCTTAAACCCCGAATGAGGATGCAATTACTCAATCACCCTTTATGCGACCTTACCGGAGTTTATTGAGAAGGCTTTGGAGTATGAACTTACTGCGAAGGAGATTTCTAAGAGACAACCTCAGTTTTCCAACAAGAGATCCAGGAACCAGACCCAAGGAGACAGCAACCGGGGGGTATTCAAGAAACCCCAGCCTGTACCAAATCCTTCTGAGCGGCCACCTATGGCACCAAAACCGGCAGGAACGCACTCTCGGGCAATCAGCTCACCTGTCGTGTGTTATAACTGTGGGGACCAGGGGCATATCAGCTCCAAGTGTCCAAAGCCGGCCGTTGCCTGTCACACTTGCGGGAAGAACGGTCATCGCGCTCGCTATTGCCGGGGTGGACTCGGGCGTGCCCCAGCAGCATCTCTTGCTCCAGTACAGTCTTCTGTTCAGGAACGTGCTCCTCCATCCGCTTCTTACCAGACTACCGGGGCGAACAAAGGGATAGGCCGTGGAAACCAAGTTGGTACACCTGCTTCCGGGGTTGCAAAACCCAGAGTTTACGAGATGAAGAAAGCCGATGATCCGGCTTGGCATGATTGCAGGTACTCTCGAGATCCACTCTCGGCCCGTTTGTGTTCTTTTTGATCTTGGTGCTTCACACTCCTTTTTGTCTAGTTCTTGCTTGAGTCGTTTGCATTTGAATCGTGTTATCAATTGTGAACCTTATGTAATTGGTCTACCCGATGGTAGAAGAATTATTGGGAGTCGTGAAGTCTGAATCGTAGATTAGCATAAACAACCGTGAGTGGTTGTCGACTTGATTGTGGTGGATTTACCTAAAGATGATGTAATCTTGGGTATTGGTGGATGGATCGTCACGATGCCGTCCTTAGCGTCCGTAGCGAATGGTGACCGTCACATCGGATGATGGCGTCGAGTGTATTTTCGGTGATAATCCCAATCATGCAGGAGAGTCATCGCTATGAAGGCTATGAGATTACTAAACGAGGATGCATTGGTTATTGGTGTTACATGACTAAGGCAGTGGCCGGCGATCAAATTGATTGATATTCCAGTAGTTCGAGATTATCCAGATGTATTCCCGGACGAGCTTCCAGGAATACCCCCACAGCGAGAGGTGGAATTCACCATTGAGTAGGAGCCAGGGACGTCCCCGCTTTCGAAAGCACCATACCGTATGGCCCCGACTGAGATGCAGGAATTAAAAAGACAACTCGAAGAATTAACTGAGAAAGGGTACGTTCGACCCAGTGCATCCCCTTGGGGAGCGCCGGTGTTATTAAATGCGGAAGAAGGACGGATCGCTGCGTTTGTGTATTGATTAATGGGAGGTGAACAAGGTAACAATTAAGAACAAGTATCCTTTACCTCGCATCGATGACCTATTGGATCAGCTCCGAGGAGCATGTATTTTCAAGATCGACTTGAGGTCGGGTACCACCAATTGCGGATTGAGTCGGCGTCCGAAGACTGACTTTTCGCACTCGCTATGGGCATTATGAGTTCATTGTCATGCCATTGGATGACTAATGCACTGCGGTATTCATGGAATTGATGAATCGGGTTTTATTAATTATCTGGATCGTTTTGTAGTCGTTTTTATTGACGATATCTTGGTCTACTCTCGTGATCATGAGGAGCATGAGTGTCACCTCCGCCGGAGTTCTCGATGCGTTAAGGCGAGAACAACTCTATGGAAAATTTTCCAAGTGTGAATTGGATGTCCGAAGTTATTTTTACGGGTCATGTGATATCAGCAGAGGAGTAAGAGTAGACCCACGAGAAGGAAGCTATCGAGGCAGCTACCCGAAGAACGTGAAGGAAGTTCGTAGTTTTACGGGTCTAGCAGGCTATTACAGACGATTCGTGGAAGGATTTTCCAAAATTACTCAACCGATGACTAATGCATTGAGAAAAGATAAGAAGTACTTGTGGTCGGAAGCATGTCGGCAAAGTTTTGATGAACTCAAAGGTCGATTAATTTCAGCACTGTTTTGGTACTACCTAGAGGGACGGAAGGATTCGCGGTATACGGCGATGCATCGAGGCGGGGGCCTTGGGCTGCGTATTAATGCGGGACGGGAAAGTGATCGCCTATGCATCCAGACAGTTGCGTCCTTACGAGGTCAACTACCCGACTCATGACTTGGAGTTAGCGGCCGTAGTGTTTGCTTTAAAAATCGGCGCCACTATCCGTATGGAGTTACTGCGATTTTACGGACCACAAGAGCACGAAGTATATTTTTACCCGAAGGAGTTGAATATGAGACAAAGGAGGTGGTTAGAGCTAATCAAAGACTATGATATCGAGATCCTTTATCATCCAGGCAAGGAAAACGTGGTTGCCGATGCCTTGAGCCGCAAGACGGTGCGGGAGCGAGATGCTAGCTCGTTTGACCGCCCGAGAGGAGTTGCGATTAGAGTTCATGAGACCAGAGATTGAGGTCCTGGATACAACGCATTCGAGGACAGTGTGCATGCTTGAGATTTCACCATCCATCGATGAGACGATCGGGGCGAAGCAGATGTCGGACCCATTCTTATCCGAGTCGAGGAGAAATCGATCGGGGAAGGCCCTGGATTTGTGGTTCACGAGGATGGTATTACGCTTTAAAAATCGAGTGTGTGTACCACAGACGAAGAGTTGAGGAATACTATTACGAAGGAGGCTCATGCTACCCGTATTCCATACACCCGGGATCAAACAAAATGTATAAGGATTTGAAGCCGTATTATTGGTGGGGTAATATGAAACGGGAGGTTGCCGAGTTCGTTTGAAATGTCGACTGTCGCCAGTCAAGATTGAGCATCAACGACGGTGGCATGATGAGACCGCTTCCTATTCCCGAGTGGAAGTGGGAAGACATATCGATGGACTTTATTACTAGTTTGCGGCGAGCCGTCGAGGCATGAATACGATTTGGGTGGTTGTGGATCGATTGACTAAATCAGCCCACTTCTTGGAGATCAAGGATACTTGGGGCCCCGAGAGATTGGCCCAATTATTCATCAAAGGGATTGTGAGACCGCATGGCACCCCTAAGAGTATTGTATCGATCGGGACGGACGGTTCGTGTCGCACTACGGAAGGCGGTTCATCGTGCTATGGGTACAGTTGAACTTGATCTGACTTTTCATCCTCAGACCAAGCCAGTCGATCTGAGAGGACAATTCAAACTCTAGAGGATATGTTGAGGGCATGTGCTCTCGATTGGAAGCTTGATGGGAAGCCCAATGCCGTTGGTAGAATTCACATACAATAACTTGTGGCACGCCTCGATCATGATGGCACCTTATGAGGCACTATATGGTCATCGTTGTAGGTCCCCATTGTCTTTGGGGACGAATTATCCGAATCTATTGGTACGGAACTGATATGTTATTGGCGGCCGCGAGAAGATTTCCCGATCAAGAGCCGTCTATTAACGGCCCAAAGCCGCCAAATCATATGCGAGATAATCGTCGGCGACCACTCGAGTTTGAAGTTGGTGACCATGTCTTGGTCAAAGTATCTCCTACTAGAGGTGTTTTCCGATTCGGGAAGAGAGGCAAATTGAGCCCAAGGTATATTGGTCCGTTTGAGATCACGGAACGAGTGGCGACCTAGCCTATCGTTTAGCATTACCACCGACTTTGAGTCGGATTCACAACGTATTCCATGTATCTCGATTAAGGAAGTATGTTGCTGATCCAAGTCACGTTATTCAATTCGACGAGGTCGAAATAGCCGACGACCATTCGTATGAGGAGCGGCTGCGAGATACTCGAAAGGAGAATTAAGCAGTGAGGAACAAGACGATTCCCTTATTAAAAATTCGGTGGTCAAGACACGGAGTCGAGGAAGCTACGTGGGAGGCGAAGATAGCATGCGAGAGAGATACCCCGAACTGTTTACCCCTTAGTTTCGGGGACGAAACTCCTTTTTAAGGGGGGGAGTATGTAATACCCTCGCCTTTAATATTGTATTTCATGATTTAAGTTAAGTATTGTTGCACCATATCTGTGATGTGTAGCATGTACCGACGAATTATGTTAAGTTGGATTCATGGTCATTCATACTATATTAGTTGTTGGGTGATATTGCGAAAATTCCATTTATGCTCGTTATAGTACTTAACGTACGTTAACATGTATTCTTAACGTACGCTATGAAGGCCGCCTTACGTACGTAACACCGATACGTTAACGTACGTAATGCGGAAGATTCTCCAGCAATCCGCCTTTCGGCGGGTGGGGTCGAGCAAGGGTAGCTGGTCGGGAGTCGATCGCGACAGCCAAGTCAACGGCCACTACGTACGTAATAGCCGCTTGGTTACGTACGTAAGCTGCGTGTTTTTAGGCAGTGAGTTTGATGAAATTGGTTACGTACGTAATGATCATAAGATTACGTACGTAAAGGCTATAACGTACGTTAACCACGTTCGTTAACGTACGTAATGTCCAGTTCAGATTATAAATGTAGGACTTGCCATTCATTTCCTACTCGACCTTTTTCAATCTCCCGACTAAGGAACGATTCCCTTCCCTTCCAACTTCGTTTCTAAGCCTTTCTAACTTGTGTTGGAGCCTCAACACTTGATTGGTGACTTGGAGAAGCTAGAGATTGAAGTATATTCCTTGAAGTGTTGGTGTTGTTCTTCATTTTAAGGTTGGTCTTTCTTTAACTCATATCAATTCCATGTTTCTGATGATGTTAGTAGATAAATACTTCACATAATGATAGTTTAGATTAGTGTAAACATGATAAGTTAATTGAATCATACTCAAATCAAGTGAAGATTAATTTTGAAGGCGTTGGTATCGCTTCTTGAGGTAAATAACTTCATAATATGATTGTGTTGATAATGATATACATAAAACCTGAGGTATAGCATGATAATCGGAAGTTGATTTTAGTCTCTACACTAGGAACATGTTAGAGATGATGTCCTTAATGATTAAAAGTGAGAAATGTTAAGATTGTCTTGAACATTCTATTGATCCTTAAAGGTTGCATGAAACCATGATTTTGGCCTTTAAAACCTTTGTGATGGAATTGTTGGAAAGATGATGTTAACCCTTTGAAGATGATCTTTGTTATATGGATGAAATTACTTCAAAAATCTCAAGTATCCAATGGTATAACTAGGCATTTAATAAATTCTTCAAAGTAAAACAATGAATGTTGATAGGAGGAAGTTGTAATCTCCGTACGTTCGAATTTATCGATTTCACCAAAGAGTGTTAATCACTACATTAATAGGTTAATAATGATTCTTAAGAGAGTTGTGTTGAATATGACGATACAAATACGGTTGATGAATAGCCGAATTCCATTTCATTAATCCGTGCATGTCTAGAGGAGTAAATTAAGATAATGTTCTTAACTCACTAAAAACTTGAACTTACGTTTCATATAATAATCAAGTTTTGAATGAAATCGTCGGTAAATAATGAAGAATGTAATTAAACAAAACTTATATCGTAATTGGAAGTGTCGATGGTTTGAAACGATATCCTCACGATATTACATTGATGATAAACTGGACATCAAGAATTTGACATCAAGATTAGAATATGTAATGAACATGATAAACATGCGATGATTTGTAATAAGAACATTAAAATGGTCAATAGGATAATCTATTTATTCAAAGTGAATTTACGAATATTGTTCAGGCGATAATACCATTATCATACGAATGTGTTGTTGAATGGATTATATTTCATTCAAGGTTGCTTGTTCACGTGAGTATTGTTAGACGAGGATACCGTTCGTTTGACCATTCAAAGAAGGATTATTCGTCTACGGAATTGAGGCAAGTTATCTTGCTTGGTTATAGTGATGGTTGAATTCTTGTGATTATTATGCAGTTCGTGTGTATGAAATGTTCTGATAATCTATGATTCGTGATATGGTGATACCCTTGATCGTATTGTCATGGTGTTGGGGATGATACCTCCGAAATTACCGTCCTTATTACCGTTAGTTCTTTTGAGCTTTGTTGACACTTCGGTGAGTTGTTCGATTCCCTCGTAAAAGTGTAATTCGTTGAGTTTCGTTGTCATGTTGTATCGTGACATCTCTGGAGTCATATCTGCGCGCCGATTGGTTATGTGTAGGATTTTTAGCCGGGCACTTGATGATCATGCGTGGATGTTTTCCGCATTTAGATCGTGCACACGAGACGTAGTTCGTGAGGCTAATTAGGTACATCGTCCCACGTATATTCTGGATTCCGTATACGGGGTGGACATGTGCACGGACACATTTCCGGATCGGGCGTACTGTGACGTCCGTCTTGAGCCATAGTATGTGGTCGTTCGTATACTTGATTATGTTTCGACATTGGGATCGATTGTTTATACGCCTTGGGGTATATTCGGTAGTCGGTGGATTTCTTTGAAATCGGTATATATATGAATTGTATAATGCCATGAGAATTATTATCATGTATAGGCGACCACTGTGGTTTGGGGCGAAATACTTGTATTTCGGGCGAGAAAGGGCAAGGCACAGGAGGAGCACAATGGCGACGGAGGATTCTGATGTATGCTATTTCGGGGGCCCCGAGTCTTTTGGTTGTTCGGTTATGTTTTAAGCGTGACTTTCGTTTTATTTTTGTGTCGTATGAATGTACTAAAACTTGTTAGGTACTGCCCATCGTCATATGGTGCATCCGTGTTTGGATCCTGTGTATGTTTGCTTGTATTTAAAAATATGAATAACTCATACTCCACACCGGGGTTTTGATAAATATCGTGGTACGGTGCCACGTTGTCGGATTTTAAGTGTATTTTGTGATATTGCCTGGTGGGTCCCAGGAGGGATCCACGGCACTGTAGTGGCCACTGTTTTTGGGCTGTTACAATACCAATTTCTTAGTACAAAACGCTCGAATCTAATCAATAAACCCGAGTTTTCCTAGAGTTTTGACTCGAATATATGTAACGTGGTAGGACTTAATCAAAAAGTAAAGATTTAATCGGAGCTATTATAGACAACCTTGCAACAACAAAATTTAATCAAGAAGTAAAAGCTTAATCAGAGTTTTTATGCCAATCCACAGTACAGATGGCTCGAACTTAACCAATAAACCCGAATTTTCCTAGAGCTCCGACTCGAATACATGCAACATGGTTTTATCTCATATTAACAAGACTTAATCACGAAACAAATGCTTATTCGGAGCTATTATAGCCAATTCTTAGTACAAAAGGCTCGAATCTAATCAATAATCCCGAGTTTTAGTAGAGTTCGCACTCGAATACATGTGACGTGGTCAAATCCCCTACTAACAATACTTAATCAAGAAGTAAAGGCTTATCAGAGCTATTATAGCAATTTTGAGTATAAAAGTCTCGAATCTAATCAATTAACCAAAGTTTTCATAGAGTTTCGACTCGAAAAAATGCAACATGGTCTTATCTCCTATTAACAAGACTTAATCAAGAAGTAAAGGCTTAATCGGAGCTATTATAGCCAATTTTGAGTATAAAAGGCTCGAATCTGATCAATAAACCCGAGTTTTCGTAGACTTCTGACTCGAATACATGTATCATGGTCTAATTTCCAATTAACATGACTTAATCAAGAAGTAAAGGCTTAATTGGTGCTATTGTAGCTAATTCTTAATACAGAACGCTCGAATCTAATCAATAAACTCGAGTTTTCATAGAGTTCCAACTCGAATGCATGAAAAGTGGTCTTATCTTATATTAACAGGACTTAATCAAGAAGTAAAGGTTTAATCAGAGCTATTATAGCCAATCCTTGCTACAAAAAAAATTTAATCAAGAATTAAAAGTTTAATCAAAGTTGTTATACCAATCCTTAGTATAGACGGCTCGAACTTAACCAATAAACCCAAATTTTCGTAGTGCTCCGACTCGAATACATGCAACATGGTTTTATCTCGTATTAAAAAGACTTAATCAAGAAGTAAAGGCTTACTAGGAGCTATTATATCCAATTCTAAGTACAAAAAGGCTCAAATCTAATCAATAAACCCGAGTTTTAATAGAGTTCTAACTCGAATACATGTGATGTGGTCTAATCTCCTACTAACAATACTTTTTTTTTTTTTTATAAAAAAATTTTTTTATAAAAATAAATTTTTTTTTTTTTTAAACACAACTTTCTTTGTATTAATGCGAAAATCAAGTCGAGGTGGACGAGGCCCTCTACACGCCCGAAAGATTGAGGGAGGACAAACCCCTCAACAAATCACATGAAAATAAGAGGAGCCGACCCTCAAACAAGGCTAGAGTTGCTTGGGATCACCCAAAATTACTGGATTTTACATAAAATTTTCTGCTCCTAATATACGGGTAAGCAATTTTATCAAGTTTAATGAGACCGCGGATTTTCCCATTAATATTGGAGATATCATGAAGATGGAAGTCTTGACGATCACACCCTTGATTCGCTAAAAAATCAGCGACGGCATTACCCTCCCGAAAAATATGAGAGAAATGAATTTCCAATTTCTCCATGAAAGCACGAATTTTAAAAATGAGACCTTGGAGTTGCCAATGACAAGAGGATGAATGCTCGATCAAATGAAGCGCAACCTTCGAATCTACTTCCACCCATACTTTGACAAAGTTGTGATCAAAACAAAAATCAAGCCCTCTCCAAATAGCATAGATTTCCGAAATTATTAGTTTGGACCCCAAGATATTCGAAAACATGAGGAGAGGATTGCCAAGATAATCCCTAACAACCCCCACGGCCGCATTGCGGGCTGCCCTTCGCGGCACCGTCCGTATTCAGTTTCCACCAGCCCCTGTTAGGCCTCATCCATCGAACCGTCATAATTTTGTAGCGCGGGCCCGGGCTTGGAGTGACGCCCACATAGTCGGCAATTCTATCCGCCCCCTTCCAAAATTGTCTTGTAATTTTGCCATGACCTTTGAGATTGGTTAAGTAATTCCAAATACGCTTACACACAAGTTTCGACGTAAAAGGAATATTATCAACCCTCTTATCATTCCTACAACACCAAATAAACCATAAAATGAGAATCGGAATGATGTGAAAAATGTGGATTGTTCCCTTGGCTTTACCAAACCAATTAGAAATAATAAGATTGAAATCAGATGAGAAAAGGGCTTTGATCCCAGCAATATTATGGAAAAACTTCCAAACCTCTGTAGCAATTGGGCCATTTAAAAAAAGGTGGGAAAGGCTTTCAACACCATTACAACAATAACAGGAGTTGGTGGCAATAATACCCCTACGAAGGAGACCATCCGGAGTTGGGATCCATTTATTAAGGACCTTGACCATAAATAGAGAGATGGTAGGTGTAATAAATGGATTCCAACAAAACCGAAGGATATTATTCGAAGGTTTTCTATTACGAACTAAATCCCAAGTGCTTTTGAAAGTAAACTTCCCATTAGTAGATAAAGTCCAAGAAGGTCTATTTTCATAAGGGGAAGTAGGTAAGGAGCAAATATGGTCACAAATGCCCAACGGGAGTTTGCGATAAATTTTCCTTCTATCCCACTCCCCATTATTCCAATAAAAACCAATTTTATCTTTCGACTTACTGTTGTAAAAGTTGGTGAGGGGGCTGAATTCACACCAATTGTCATGCCAAAAAGACACATCATCATTACCACTATGCCAAAAAATTTTATCATTCGCGATCGATCTAATACCACAAAGGTTTTTCCAAGTCGGAGAACTTTTAGGATTAAATTTGATAACCATGGGGTGAAGCCTAGAGCAATATTTTTTAAATAACAACTTCGACCAAATATTATTAGAAGTTCTAAACCTCCACCACATTTTAATATGGGCAGCCCGGATAATGTCATTAAGATCCCGACACCCAAGTCCCCCCTCATCCGTTGGGTAGCAAAGACGATTCCAAGCAGCCCAATGCAACTTCCGTTTATTGTCATTGGATCCCCATAGAAATTTGTTGAACAATCTTTCTATGTAATTTATGACATTAGCAGGAGGTTTGAGCACTTGTAAGCAAAATAAAGCAATGGAGTTTAAAACTGATTTAATTAGTTCCAAGCGGCCCCCCGTCGATAGCAAGTGATGGTTCCAAGTAATCATTTTATTTTTAATTTTAGAAAGGAGGGGGCTGTACATCTCAAAATTTTGAAACCCTTTCCACATAGGTACGCCAAGATACAAAATCGGTAAATCGACTTTATTAAATCCGAAATTCTTTGCACCCAACTAACAACTTGAGGTCGGATTATTCATAATGAAATTACTCTTGTGGTTGTTGATCTTTTGACCGGAAACATTTTCATAATGGGTAATGCAATTGTTGAAAATATGAAGACTTTTTGGAAACATTAAGGAAAATGAGAATATCATCGGCATACGCAAGATGCGTGATCTTCACTTTTTCTTAATTTTGTAGTACATCGAAGGATTGTTGGAAAACATTCGATCAATACTCGAGAGAAGTAATCAGCGGCAAGCACAAAAATGAGGGGGGAGAGTGGTTCCCCTTGACGAATACCTCTCTCGCTTTTAAATATCCCATAGGGCTGCCCGTTCACATGGACCGAGAACCAACAATTAGATATACAAGACTTCATAATATTAATCGAACATTGGAAAAACCAAAGCTAGACATAACTTGGAATATAAAATTCCAATTTATCCTATCATAAGCTTTTTCCATATCCAATTTAATTATAGTATTAGTAGTCGATTGGGAAATGTCATGAGTAACCTCGTGAGCCGTCAAGATATTATCCGTAATATTCCTACCTTTGATGAAACGGTGGGCCGGATTAATAATGGATGGTAGAATTTTGGCAAGTCTTTTGCTAAGAATTTTCGAGATGATTTTGTAGGAAGTGTTGCAAAGACTAATCGGCCGAAAATCTTTCCAAGATCGAGGATTATTATTTTTGGGGATTAGTGTGATGGTGGTGGTAGTGAAAGCCCGAGGCATCTGAGATCCACCAAAGAAATCCAAAACAGCTTCCACAACATCCCGACACACTATATCCCAACAAATTTGAAAAAATTTGGCATTGAACCGTCCGGTCCACAACACTATCCCCATCCATGTATGAAACGCAATCTTTAATTTCATCAAGAGTTGGAATACAACAAATACTATCATTAATCTCATTGGAAATATTGTTAGGCACCACCCGAGGATGGATATCATCTAAAAACGGGTTGTGCTCCGCAAAACAACTGGAGAAATAAGAAACCGCAGAGTTACCTATCTCCTCGGGATTAGTGATACTACGACCACGATCCCAAATCGAATGAATACAATTTTTTTGTCTTTTCTTTTTCTGGCAAGTGAAAAAATTTACTATTCCTCTCCCCATCGATCATCCATTTCACATTAGCTTTTTGTTTCCAAAAATCTTCTTCCATGGATAGGACCAAGGTAAGGTTGGCGTTCATTTTTTTAAGGTGGATTAAATGGATTATGGAGGGGTCCCGATCAAAATCATTTTCAGCCACTTCCACCGCATATTGGGCCTGATCAATTTTAGTAAAAATATTGCCAAATTCAAGTTTATTCCATTCCTTGAGGGTGTGTTTTAACCTTGAGAGTTTCTCCAAAAGTTTAAACATTCCTCGAGAATTGGTATGTAGATCCCATGATTCCTTCACCGTAGCAATGAAACGATGATGTTTAGTCCACATATTTTGAAATCTGAAGGAGGCCTTTGGTTTGGAAATATTATTACTAAATTGACATAACATGGAGTTATGGTCCGATTTTTATTTAGGAAGATGCCGAATAGACATGAAAGGAAAAGCCGAATACCATTCCGGAGATAGAAGGATTCTGTCCAGTCTTTGCCAAACACCATCACTATACCAAGTGTAGGGGGTGCCCACATATCCGCCGTCAGTCAAGTCGCAATTCAACAAAGCATCGTTGAATTCCTCCATGTCTGACTGGATTGGGATGGCCCCCCCTTTTTTTTCATCCGGTTGGAGGATAATGTTGAAATCTCCTCCAACCATCCAAGGAATTTGGCTTTGACTAACGGAGAGAAGATCATCCCACAGGTCCCTTCTCTCAATTTTGGTATTCCTACCGTAAACAACAGTTAACAGGAAAGGGTTGGGGAGGGAGTCACAGACAACTTCCACATGAAGCAATTGCTCCTTATTTTGTAAAATATTAATTTGGATACCAGATTCGGAAAAAATCCATATGTGGTTACTAATATTTGCACAAACATTAGAAAACCCAAATCGTTTAAGGAAAAAATTGGAGTCCAGATTCACTTTTGGTTCAATGAGTGCCAAAATATTAAATTTGTGTTTTCTTTTAAGCAATCTAATTTTGTTTTGGCGTGTTTGTTCCCAATACCTCTAATATTCCAAAAAAGTGTACTAATCATTGATGTTTAGCACTACTCCTAGTCTTCCTCTTTGGAAAATTATTAGTTTGGGTTTTATTTTTGGTGAGCATTGCTTTTCGAAATAATTTTTCCCTTCCGAGTATTCATTCGATAAGCTTATTCTTACCAAACTCGGAACATCCGTCATTATTATCCGAGAGGGACTGCTCTGAATCGAATTTTTGGAGTTTGTGGACTGTCCGATCCTCCTCTGTATCAAATTCAAAACCATCATTAGATTCGAAGAATGTTCATAGTTTACCACATCACACATCTCTAAAGAGGGTCCATGGAGATCGACATCAAAAAGAGATATACAATCGGCATTATCGGTACATTGATAATCGGTGGTTTAAATACAATTAAATCATTATGTTGCCCTCCACAATATTATCAACCGCGGCTGAAATACTCGAGGGCTCAGTGAAACCGTTTTTCCGGGGACGATTTGCCTTGTTTAGAGACCTCGATTTTTCTATAGGCAAAACAATAGGTTTAAGAGATGGTTTTTAGGCGATTTAATTCAATTTGGTTAGTCAAGGTATCGGGGCACAGTTTGGGAATGGTGTTCGGCCATCAAATTCATTACTCCTATTATTAATATTGGTCTCTTCTGTACCACGGCAAGGGTTTGGAATTTGTTATGGGAGTCATGTTTGGACAAGTCATTATTAGAGTTATTAAGGTTGGTATTACTATTAGTGCCGAGACCTTACCAACCAAAACAAAACCATCATTATCTGAGTAATTTGGTTAGGGAGGACATTTTTACCCATATTTTTATGGAAAAATGAGGTTTTAATGTTGGATTTTTAATGTAACACTCGGCAACATCATGGCCAATGTGTTTGCAATGTTGGCAATATTTGGGTATTTTTTCAAATTCTATATCATATTCGATTTTAATATCCCCAACCCGAAGATTGATTTTTTTGTCGGTTGTTTTTCAAGATTAATAATAACACACAATCTAGCAAAATTCATTTTGGTCCGGTTAAGTGTGAAATCATCAACCTTCACAAAAGTGCCTACCAAGCTAGCTATAGTTTTAAGGGATCGTAAATCAAACCATTGTGAGGGTAAAGCATGAATTTTGAACCATACAGGCACTAAAGCCGGTTCATGTTTGAAATCGAAAGTTGGTGACCATTGAAACAACCTCATGGGAAAACCAAGAACATTATATTCTCGTTTCATCCATGATTTGTCACAAATAGCTTTATTAGTCGATTTATAAGAACATGTTTACCATTCAGAAGCGTACTTTACACAATCCAAATCCTTGACTTTAAGTTCTTTGGGATATTACACGATTTGAAGGTTTACTGTAAGTGAATTTGCCAATGAGGGCAAATTTGTAAAATTGAAACGTATCACATTCCTCTTGTGAGAAGATGGTCATGGAATTTTGCGAAAAGTCCAAAATCCGAACCTAATATCGTCGGCTTCCTCATTTGAAATGGCATCACGAAAGCGACTTTTGTTGTACCTTCGGACTAGCGGTTAAAGGTGGGATTTCTCCTTCTTCGGTGAGGAGCCCTCACCACGAGATTGCGCCGCCGATTTTGGAGCCACCGCATGGTTCGGTTCTTCCAGAGAGGAATACTTAAAGAGGTTCGTAATTTGAGTAGCAATCGATTGAATCGTAGTTTTATTGTTATCTGGAGCGACAGGCAGATTCGCATTGGTTTTGTGTGGCAATTTCAGGGTTGAAATACCCGATTTGGAGACTGGGGATGTTGTTTTTTTTGTTGGTTTAACCGGATCTGGATCCGAAGGCTGCACGTTACCGATTTTTTTTGGTGGAATCGGAGAAGGTTCTAAAGGCACCGGCAAACCGCCCACCAAAGCGGGCTCACTTCGCCGCCGAAAATACTGTAAGCGGGCGTCGGGCCGAAAGGGATGAGCCAACCGACTTTCTCCCAATTTCGAGTTTGAGGGTGTAATTTGTGAAGTTTGCGGTGAGGTTGAAGGGGAACGATGGAACGGCTGAGCATATCTTGCTCCTTTTGTCTCCTTCACAACTTGGTTTTCTTTTTTTTGGTAGGAACTTGGGTTTCAGATATGAGGTTTCCCACGGTGGAAATACTAGTTGAGTAATTATTACGCACGTGAGATTCCTTTTCCCCACAAAAGGTGGGGTTTGTGTTTTCAAGGGCGGCATGTGAGGTTTCATGTGACCGATTTTTTTTGTGGTAGATTAATCATTTTCAAGAGAAATAGCATCTGGATTTGTGGGAGTATTTGGTGGGTATCCGCATGGAAGGATTCTTTAATCCCACTAAAAGTGGGCTTTGAGTTAGGTGGCGCGAGCAGGACTCTCCATGTGCAAAAGTGATAGTGGCGCCGAATCTCCATGTGCATAGGTGGGAGCCGTTCCATCTTTTTGATGATTTTTTTTTGGTTGAATAAACAACTCATTTTTTGTAGCTGGCGCCGAATCTGTATGAGCAAAGCTGGGAGCATCTGGCCCGTGAGGACTATTAAATTCCCGGCAAGTGGGGTTAGCATGAGTCTCCCATGTGATGTGAAAGAGGGAGGTTGATTTGGTGGAGTGATTTTGAGAGTCAGTGGAAAAGGAATCCAGATCTGAAGAGATGGGAGCCGCCCCATGTGCCTTTGTCTGATGAATTTTTTGGGGTTGATTAATAATGATATTAATCAACTCGTGTTTTGAGGAATCAGATCTGGAATTGGGGTTTGTTGACTGGGGGTTCTCCCCACCAGGGAGTATTTTATCTGCCATAGGGCAGACTAGTTCACGGACAGGACCGCCGCGCTAGGCGGCGGAAAACGAAAATAAAAGTGACGTTATCAGATGAGAATGCTGGTAACGTTCAGAAATTTAAAAAAAGATGAAGAACACGGATGAAGATGGTAGAGAGAAGGGAGAGAAAAATTCTTAGAGAGAGAAAGCATGAAAATTCCTCCTCCTACTAACAATACTTAATCAAGAAGTAAAGGCTTAATCGGAGCTATTATATCCAATTGTCAATACAAATGCTCGAACCTAATCAATAAAACCGAGTTTTGTAGAGTTTCAACTCGAATACATGTAGTGGTCTTATCTCCTATTAACAAGACTTAATCAAGAAGTAAAGGCTGAGTTGGAGCTATTATAGCTAATCCTTTCTTCAACAAGACTTAATCAAGAAGTAAAAGCTTAATTGGAGCTGTCATAGCAAATTCTGAGTACAAAAGGCTCGAATCTAATCAATAAACCTGAGTTTTTATAGAGTTCCGACTTGAATGCATGTAACATGGTCTCATCTCATATTAACAAGATTTAATCAAGAAGTAAAGGCTTGATTGGAGCTATTATATCCAGTCTTTGCTACAACAAGAATTAATCAAGAAGTAAAGGCTTAATCGTAGTTGTTATAGCCAATTCTCAGTACAAAAGGCTCAAATCTAACAAATAAACCCGAGTTTTTGTAGAGTTCCGACTCGAATACATGCAACATGGTCTTATCTACCATTAACCAGACTTAATCAAGAAGTAAAGGCTTAATCGGAGCTATTATACCCAATTATTAGTACAAAAGGCTCGAATCTAATCAATAAACCCGAGCTATCCTAGAGTTTTGACTCGAATATATGTAACGTGGTCTTATCTCATATTAACATGACTTAATCAAAAAGTAAAGACTTAATCGGAGCTATTATAGCCAATCCTTGCTACAACAAAATTTAATCAAGAAGTAAAAGCTTAATCAGTGTTGTTATGCCAATCCTCAGTACAAATGGCTCGAACTTAACTAATAAACCCGAATTTTCGTAGAGCTCCGACTCGAATACATGCAACATGGTCTTATCTACCATTAACCAGACTTAATCAAGAAGTAAAGGCTTAATCAGAGCTATTATACCAATTTCTTAGTACAAAACGCTCGAATCTAATCAATAAACCCGAGTTTTCCTAGAGTTTTGACTCGAATATATGTAACGTGGTAGGACTTAATCAAAAAGTAAAGATTTAATCGGAGCTATTATAGCCAACCTTGCAACAACAAAATTTAATCAAGAAGTAAAAGCTTAATCAGAGTTTTTATGCCAATCCACAGTACAGATGGCTCGAACTTAACCAATAAACCCGAATTTTCCTAGAGCTTCGACTCGAATACATGCAACATGGTTTTATCTCATATTAACAAGACTTAATCACGAAACAAATGCTTATTCGGAGCTATTATAGCCAATTCTTAGTACAAAAGGCTCGAATCTAATCAATAATCCCGAGTTTTAGTAGAGTTCGCACTCGAATACATGTGACGTGGTCAAATCCCCTACTAACAATACTTAATCAAGAAGTAAAGGCTTATCGAGCTATTATAGCCAATTTTGAGTATAAAAGTCTCGAATCTAATCAATTAACGAGTTTTCATAGAGTTTCGACTCGAAAAATGCAACATGGTCTTATCTCCTATTAACAAGACTTAATCAAGAAGTAAAGGCTTAATCGGAGCTATTATAGCCAATTTTGAGTATAAAAGGCTCGAATCTGATCAATAAACCCGAGTTTTCGTAGACTTCTGACTCGAATACATGTAGCATGATCTAATTTCCAATTAACATGACTTAATCAAGAAGTAAAGGCTTAATTGGTGCTATTGTAGCTAATTCTTAATACAGAACGCTCGAATCTAATCAATAAACTCGAGTTTTCATAGAGTTCCAACTCGAATGCATGAAAAGTGGTCTTATCTTATATTAACAGGACTTAATCAAGAAGTAAAGGTTTATTCAGAGCTATTATAGCCAATCCTTGCTACAAAAAAATTTAATCATGAATTAAAAGTTTAATCAAAGTTGTTATACCAATCCTTAGTACAGACGGCTCGAACTTAACCAATAAACCCAAATTTTCGTAGTGCTCCGACTCGAATACATGCAACATGGTTTTATCTCGTATTAACAAGACTTAATCAAGAAGTAAAGGCTTACTAGGAGCTATTATATCCAATTCTAAGTACAAAAGGCTCAAATCTAATCAATAAACCCGAGTTTTAATTGAGTTCTAACTCGAATACATGTGATGTGGTCTAATCTCCTACTAACAATACTTAATCAAGAAGTAAAGGCTTAATCGGAGCTATTATATCCAATTGTCAATACAAATGCTCGAACCTAATCAATAAAACTGAGTTTTGTAGAGTTTCAACTCGAATACATGTAGTGGTCTTATCGCCTATTAACAAGACTTAATCAAGAAGTAAAGGCTGAGTTGGAGCTATTATAGCTAATCCTTGCTACAACAAGACTTAATCAAGAAGTAAAAGCTTAATTGGGTGTCATAGCAAATTCGAGTACAAAAGGCTCGAATCTAATCAATAAACACGAGTTTTTATAGAGTTCCGACTTGAATGCATGTAACATGGTCTCATCTCATATTAACAAGATTTAATCAAGAAGTAAAGGCTTGATTGGAGCTATTATATCCAGTCCTTGCTACAACAAGAATTAATCAAGAAGTAAAGGCTTAATCGTAGTTGTTATAGCCAATTCTCAGTACAAAAGGCTCAAATCTAACAAATATACCCGAGTTTTTGTAGAGTTCCGACTCGAATACATGCAACATGGTCTTATCTACCATTAACCAGACTTAATCAAGAAGTAAAGGCTTATTCGGAGCTATTATACCCAATTATTAGTACAAAAGGCTCGAATCTAATCAATAAACCCGAGCTATCCTAGAGTTTTGACTCGAATATATGTAACGTGGTCTTATCTTATATTAACATGACTTAATCAAAAAGTAAAGACTTAATCGGAGCTATTATAGCCAATCCTTGCTACAACAAAATTTAATCAAGAAGTAAAAGCTTAATCAGTGTTGTTATGCCAATCCTCAGTACAAATGGCTCGAACTTAACTAATAAACCCGAATTTTCGTAGAGCTCCGACTCGAATACATGCAACATGGTCTTATCTACCATTAACCAGACTTAATCAAGAAGTAAAGGCTTAATCAGAGCTATTATACCAATTTCTTAGTACAAAACGCTCGAATCTAATCAATAAACCCGAGTTTTCCTAGAGTTTTGACTCGAATATATGTAACGTGGTAGGACTTAATCAAAAAGTAAAGATTTAATCGGAGCTATTATAGCCAACCTTGCAACAACAAAATTTAATCAAGAAGTAAAAGCTTAATCAGAGTTTTTATGCCAATCCACAGTACAGATGGCTCGAACTTAACCAATAAACCCGAATTTTCCTAGAGCTCCGACTCGAATACATGCAACATGGTTTTATCTCATATTAACAAGACTTAATCACGAAACAAATGCTTATTCGGAGCTATTATAGCCAATTCTTAGTACAAAAGGCTCGAATCTAATCAATAATCCCGAGTTTTAGTAGAGTTCGCACTCGAATACATGTGACGTGGTCAAATCCCCTACTAACAATACTTAATCAAGAAGTAAAGGCTTATCAGAGCTATTATAGCCAATTTTGAGTATAAAAGTCTCGAATCTAATCAATTAACCAAAGTTTTCATAGAGTTTCGACTCGAAAAAATGCAACATGGTCTTATCTCCTATTAACAAGACTTAATCAAGAAGTAAAGGCTTAATCGGAGCTATTATAGCCAATTTTGTGTATAAAAGGCTCGAATCTGATCAATAAACCCGAGTTTTCGTAGACTTCTGACTCGAATACATGTATCATGGTCTAATTTCCAAGTAACATGACTTAATCAAGAAGTAAAGGCTTAATTGGTGCTATTGTAGCTAATTCTTAATACAGAACGCTCGAATCTAATCAATAAACTCGAGTTTTCATAGAGTTCCAACTCGAATGCATGAAAAGTGGTCTTATCTTATATTAACAGGACTTAATCAAGAAGTAAAGGTTTAATCAGAGCTATTATAGCCAATCCTTGCTACAAAAAAATTTAATCAAGAATTAAAAGTTTAATCAAAGTTGTTATACCAATCCTTAGTATAGACGGCTCGAACTTAACCAATAAACCCAAATTTTCGTAGTGCTCCGACTCGAATACATGCAACATGGTTTTATCTCGTATTAACAAGACTTAATCAAGAAGTAAAGGCTTACTAGGAGTATTATATCCAATTCTAAGTACAAAAAGGCTCAAATCTAATCAATAAACCCGAGTTTTAATAGAGTTCTAACTCGAATACATGTGATGTGGTCTAATCTCCTACTAACAATACTTAATCAAGAAGTAAAGGCTTAATCGGAGCTATTATATCCAATTGTCAATACAAATGCTCGAACCTAATCAATAAAACCGAGTTTTGTAGAGTTTCAACTCGAATACATGTAGTGGTCTTATCTCCTATTAACAAGACTTAATCAAGAAGTAAAGGCTGAGTTGGAGCTATTATAGCTAATCCTTGCTACAACAAGACTTAATCAAGAAGTAAAAGCTTAATTGGAGCTGTCATAGCAAATTCTGAGTACAAAAGGCTCGAATCTAATCAATAAACCTGAGTTTTTATAGAGTTCCGACTTGAATGCATGTAACATGGTCTCATCTCATATTAACAAGATTTAATCAAGAAGTAAAGGCTTGATTGGAGCTATTATATCCAGTCTTTGCTACAACAAGAATTAATCAAGAAGTAAAGGCTTAATCGTAGTTGTTATAGCCAATTCTCAGTACAAAAGGCTCTAACAAATAAACCCGAGTTTTTGTAGAGTTCCGACTCGAATACATGCAACATGGTCTTATCTACCATTAACCAGACTTAATCAAGAAGTAAAGGCTTAATCGGAGCTATTATACCCAATTATTAGTACAAAAGGCTGAATCTAATCAATAAACCCGAGCTATCCTAGAGTTTTGACTCGAATATATGTAACGTGGTCTTATCTCATATTAACATGACTTAATCAAAAAGTAAAGACTTAATCGGAGCTATTATAGCCAATCCTTGCTACAACAAAATTTAATCAAGAAGTAAAAGTTTAATCAGTGTTGTTATGCCAATCCTCAGTACAAATGGCTCGAACTTAACTAATAAACCCGAATTTTCGTAGAGCTCCGACTCGAATACATGCAACATGGTCTTATCTACCATTAACCAGACTTAATCAAGAAGTAAAGGCTTAATCAGAGCTATTATACCAATTTCTTAGTACAAAACGCTCGAATCTAATCAATAAACCCGAGTTTTCCTAGAGTTTTGACTCGAATATATGTAACGTGGTAGGACTTAATCAAAAAGTAAAGATTTAATCGGAGCTATTATAGCCAACCTTGCAATAACAAAATTTAATCAAGAAGTAAAAGCTTAATCAGAGTTTTTATGCCAATCCACAGTACAGATGGCTCGAACTTAACCAATAAACCCGAATTTTCCTAGAGCTTCGACTCGAATACATGCAACATGGTTTTATCTCATATTAACAAGACTTAATCACGAAACAAATGCTATTTCGGAGCTATTATAGCCAATTCTTAGTACAAAAGGCTCGAATCTAATCAATAATCCCGAGTTTTAGTAGAGTTCGCACTCGAATACATGTGACGTGGTCAAATCCCCTACTAACAATACTTAATCAAGAAGTAAAGGCTTATCAGAGCTATTATAGCCAATTTTGAGTATAAAAGTCTCGAATCTAATCAATTAACCAGAGTTTTCATAGAGTTTCGACTCGAAAAAATGCAACATGGTCTTATCTCCTATTAACAAGACTTAATCAAGAAGTAAAGGCTTAATCGGAGCTATTATAGCCAATTTTGAGTATAAAAGGCTCGAATCTGATCAATAAACCCGAGTTTTCGTAGACTTCTGACTCGAATACATGTAGCATGATCTAATTTCCAATTAACATGACTTAATCAAGAAGTAAAGGCTTAATTGGTGCTATTGTAGCTAATTCTTAATACAGAACGCTCGAATCTAATCAATAAACTCGAGTTTTCATAGAGTTCCAACTCGAATGCATGAAAAGTGGTCTTATATTATATTAATAGGACTTAATCAAGAAGTAAAGGTTTAATCAGAGCTATTATAGCCAATCCTTGCTACAAAAAAATTTAATCAAGAATTAAAAGTTTAATCAAAGTTGTTATACCAATCCTTAGTACAGACGGCTCGAACTTAACCAATAAACCCAAATTTTCGTAGTGCTCCGACTCGAATACATGCAACATGGTTTTATCTCGTATTAACAAGACTTAATCAAGAAGTAAAGGCTTACTAGGAGCTATTATATCCAATTCTAAGTACAAAAAGGCTCAAATCTAATCAATAAACCCGAGTTTTAATAGAGTTCTAACTCGAATACATGTGATGTGGTCTAATCTCCTACTAACAATACTTAATCAAGAAGTAAAGGCTTAATCGGAGCTATTATATCCAATTGTCAATACAAATGCTCGAACCTAATCAATAAAACCGAGTTTTGTAGAGTTTCAACTCGAATACATGTAGTGGTCTTATCTCCTATTAACAAGACTTAATCAAGAAGTAAAGGCTGAGTTGGAGCTATTATAGCTAATCCTTGCTACAACAAGACTTAATCAAGAAGTAAAAGCTTAATTGGAGCTGTAATAGCAAATTCTGAGTACAAAAGGCTCGAATCTAATCAATAAACCTGAGTTTTTATAGAGTTCCGACTTGAATGCATGTAACATGGTCTCATCTCATATTAACAAGATTTAATCAAGAAGTAAAGGCTTGATTGGAGCTATTATATCCAGTCCTTGCTACAACAAGAATTAATCAAGAAGTAAAGGCTTAATCGTAGTTTTTATAGCCAATTCTCAGTACAAAAGGCTCAAATCTAACAAATAAACCCGAGTTTTAGTAGAGTTCCGACTCGAATACATGCAACATGGTCTTATCTACCATTAACCAGACTTAATCAAGAAGTAAAGGCTTAATCGGAGCTATTATACCCAATTATTAGTACAAAAGGCTCGAATCTAATCAATAAACCCGAGCTATCCTAGAGTTTTGACTCGAATATATGTAACGTGGTCTTATCTCATATTAACATGACTTAATCAAAAAGTAAAGATTTAATCGGAGCTATTATAGCCAATCCTTGCTACAACAAAATTTAATCAAGAAGTAAAAGCTTAATCAGTGTTGTTATGCCAATCCTCAGTACAAATGGCTCGAACTTAACTAATAAACCCGAATTTTCGTAGAGCTCCGACTCGAATACATGCAACATGGTCTTATCTACCATTAACCAGACTTAATCAAGAAGTAAAGGCTTAATCAGAGCTATTATACCAATTTCTTAGTACAAAACGCTCGAATCTAATCAATAAACCCGAGTTTTCCTAGAGTTTTGACTCGAATATATGTAACGTGGTAGGACTTAATCAAAAAGTAAAGATTTAATCGGAGATATTATAGCCAACCTTGCAACAACAAAATTTAATCAAGAAGTAAAAGCTTAATCAGAGTTTTTATGCCAGTCCACAGTACAGATGGCTAGAACTTAACCAATAAACCCGAATTTTCCTAGAGCTTCGACTCGAATACATGCAACATGGTTTTATCTCATATTAACAAGACTTAATCACGAAACAAATGCTTATTCGGAGCTATTATAGCCAATTCTTAGTACAAAAGGCTCGAATCTAATCAATAATCCCGAGTTTTAGTAGAGTTCGCACTCGAATACATGTGACGTGGTCAAATCCCCTACTAACAATACTTAATCAAGAAGTAAAGGCTTATCAGAGCTATTATAGCCAATTTTGAGTATAAAAGTCTCGAATCTAATCAATTAACCAGAGTTTTCATAGAGTTTCGACTCGAAAAAATGCAACATGGTCTTATCTCCTATTAACAAGACTTAATCAAGAAGTAAAGGCTTAATCGGAGCTATTATAGCCAATTTTGAGTATAAAAGGCTCGAATCTGATCAATAAACCCGAGTTTTCGTAGACTTCTGAATCGAATACATGTAGCATGGTCTAATTTCCAATTAACATGACTTAATCAAGAAGTAAAGGCTTAATTGGTGCTATTGTAGCTAATTCTTAATACAGAACGCTCGAATCTAATCAATAAACTCGAGTTTTCATAGAGTTCCAACTCGAATGCATGAAAAGTGGTCTTATATTATATTAACAGGACTTAATCAAGAAGTAAAGGTTTAATCAGAGCTATTATAGCCAATCCTTGCTACAAAAAAATTTAATCAAGAATTAAAAGTTTAATCAAAGTTGTTATATCAATCCTTAGTACAGACGGCTCGAACTTAACCAATAAACCCAAATTTTCGTAGTGCTCCGACTCGAATACATGCAACATGGTTTTATCTCGTATTAACAAGACCTAATCAAGAAGTAAAGGCTTACTAGGAGCTATTATATCCAATTCTAAGTACAAAAGGCTCAAATCTAATCAATAAACCCGAGTTTTAATAGAGTTCTAACTCGAATACATGTGACGTAGTCTAATCTCCTACTAACAATACTTAATCAAGAAGTAAAGGCTTAATCGGAGCTATTATATCCAATTGTCAATACAAATGCTCGAACCTAATCAATAAAACCGAGTTTTGTAGAGTTTCAACTCGAATACATGTAGTGGTCTTATCTCCTATTAACAAGACTTAATCAAGAAGTAAAGGCTGAGTTGGAGTTATTATAGCTAATCCTTGCTACAACAAGACTTAATCAAGAAGTAAAAGCTTAATTGGAGCTGTTATAGCAAATTCTGAGTACAAAAGGCTCGAATCTAATCAATAAACCCGAGTTTTTATAGAGTTCCGACTTGAATGCATGTAACATGGTCTCATCTCCTATTAACAAGATTTAATCAAGAAGTAAAGGATTGATTGGAGCTATTATATCCAGTCCTTACTACAACAAGAATTAATCAAGAAGTAAAGGCTTAATCGTAGTTGTTATAGCCAATTCTCAGTACAAAAGGCTCGAATCTAACAAATAAACCCGAGTTTTTGTAGAGTTCCGACTCGAATACATGCAACATGGTCTTATCTACCATTAACCAGACTTAATCAAGAAGTAAAGGCTTAATCGGAGCTATTATACCCAATTATTAGTACAAAAGGCTCGAATCCAATCAATAAACCCGAGTTTTCCTAGAGTTTTGACTAGAATATATGTAACGTGGTCTTATCTCATATTAACATGACTTAATCAAAAAGTAAAGATTTAATCGGAGCTATTATAGCCAATCCTTGCTACAACAAAATTTAATAAAGAAGTAAAAGCTTAATCAGAGTTGTTATGTCAATCCTCAGTACAAATGGCTCGAACTTAACTAATAAACCCGAATTTTCGTAGAGCTCCGACTCGAATGCATGCAACATGGTCTTATCTACCATTAACCAGACTTAATCAAGAAGTAAAGGCTTAATCGGAGCTATTATACCAATTTCTTAGTACAAAACGCTCGAATCTAATCAATAAACCCGAGTTTTCCTATTGTTTTGACTCGAATATATGTAACGTGGTAGGACTTAATCAAAAAGTAAAGATTTAATCGGAGCTACTATAGCCAATCCTTGCAACAACAAAATTTAATCAACAAGTAAAAGCTTAATCAGAGTTTTTATGCCAATCCACAGTACAGATGGCTCGAACTTAACCAATAAACCCGAATTTTCGTAGAGCTCTGACTCGAATACATGCAACATGGTTTTATCTCATATTAACAAGACTTAATCACGAAATAAATGCTTACTCAGAGCTATTATAGCCAATTATTAGTACAAAAGGCTCGAATCTAATCAATAATCCCGAGTTTTAGTAGAGTTCGGACTCGAATACATGTGACGTGGTCAAATCCCTACTAACAATACTTAATCAAGAAGTAAAGGCTTATCAGAGCTATTATAGCAAATTTTGAGTATAAAAGGCTCGAATCTAATCAATAAACCAGAGTTTTCATAGAGTTTCGACTCGAAAAAATGCAACATGGTCTTATATCCTATTAACAAGACTTAATCAAGAAGTAAAGGCTTAATCGGAGCTATTGTAGCCAATTTTGAGTATAAAAGGCTCGAATCTGATCAATAAACCCGAGTTTTCATAGACTTCTGACTCGAATACATGTAGCATGGTCTAATTTCCAATTAACATGACTTAATCAAGAAGTAAAGGCTTAATTGGTGCTATTGTAGCTAATTCTTAATACAGAACGCTCGAATCTAATCAATAAACTCGAGTTTTCATAGAGTTCCAACTCGAATGCATGAAAAGTGGTCTTATCTTATATTAACAGGACTTAATCAAGAAGTAAAGGTTTAGTCGGAGCTATTATAGCCAATCCTTGCTACAAAAAAATTTAATCAAGAATAAAAATTTTAATCAAAGTTGTTATACCAATCCTTAGTACAGACGGCTCGAACTTAACCAATAAACCCAAATTTTCGTAGTGCTCCGACTCGAATACATGCAACATGGTTTTATCTCGTATTAACAAGACTTAATCAAGAAGTAAAGGCTTACTAGGAGCTATTATATCCAATTCTAAGTACAAAAGGCTCAAATCTAATCAATAAACCCGAGTTTTAATAGAGTTCTAACTCGAATACATGTGAAGTGGTCTAATCTCCTACTAACAATACTTTTTTTTTTTTAAAACAAAAACAGCTGCTGTTATATTATTCCGAAAAATTGAGGGTGGACGAGTCCCTCTACACGCCCGAGCAAATGAGTAAGGGTAGCCGACCCCAAAGCAAGGCTAAAGTTTTCCAAGTATCTCCCAAATTAAAAGACGATTACATGTAAACTTTCCTACTCCTAATATAGGGGTAGGACATTTTATCGAGTTCAATAAGGCCTCGGATTTTCCTATCAATATTGGATATATCGTGGAAAATAAAATCATGATGATCACAACCTTTGTTAGCCAAAAGGTCGGCAACGGCATTGCCCTCACGAAAAATATGTGAAAAATAAATTTCATATTTTTCCACAAGGGCCCGAATTTTAATAATGAGGCTACAGAGTTGCCAATGACACGAAGATGAATGCTCAATCAAGTGGAGTGCAACCTTCGAATCGACCTCCACCCAAATTTTAGTAAAATTGTGATCGATGCAAATATCGAGCCCCCTCTAAATGGCGAATATTTCAGCAAAGTTGTTGGTTTGGGCCCCAAGAAATTCGGAGAACATGAAGAGCGGGTTGCCGAGATGATCCCGAACGATCCCCCCCGCGGCCGCAATGCCCGGGTTGCCCCTCGCAGCCCCGTCCGTATTGAGTTTCCACCATCCCATGTCCGGCTTAATCCAACGGACAGCCTTGATTTTGTACCTCGGCCCCGGGGACGGTTTGATGCCCACATAATCGGCAATTCTATCCGCTCCCTTCCAAAATTGCCTTTTAATTTTGCCCTGAAGTGTGAGATTGTAGATGTAGTTCCAAATACGCTTACACACAACTTTAGGCATAAAAGGAACGTTATTAAATCTCTTATCGTTCCTGCAGCACCAAAGAAACCATAAAATAAGGATCGGGATGATGTGAAAAATCTGGATATTGCCCTTGGCTTTACCAAACCAATTGGCAATGATAAGATTGAAATTAGATGACACAAGGACTTTGATCCCCGCAATATTATGAAAACAATTCCAAACAACTTTAGCAATCGGGCCAGTAAGAAATAGATGAGGAAGATTTTCAACACCATTACAACAATAACAATTATTGGTGGCAACAATGCCCCTCCGCAAAAGATTATCCGGCGTTGAGATCCATTTATTAAGCACCTTCACCATAAAAAGAGAAATGGTAGGTGTGATAAGTGGATTCCAACAATACCGAAGAATATTATGCGGAGGGTTTTTTTTACGAACCATCCCCCAAGCGGTTTTGAAAGTAAAAATCCCATTAGGGGAAAGAGTCCATAAAGGCTTGTTGTCGGAGGAGAAAGTAGGTAGAGAGCAAATATGGTCACAAATGCCAAGCGGGAGTTTGCGACTAATTTTTTCCCTATCCCAATCCCCGTTATTCCAATAAAAACCAATTTTATCTTTGGACTTATTATGGTAAAAATTGGTGAGAGGGCTGAATTCACACCAATTGTCATGCCAAAAGGACACATCAGCATTACCACTATGCCAAAAAATTTTATCATTCGCGATCGATCTAATACCACAAAGGTTTTTCCAAGTAGGAGAACTTTTGGGATTAAATTTAATAATCATGGGGTGGATCCGAGAACAATATTTTTGAAGTAAGAAATTGGACCAAATGTTATTAGATGTTCTGAATCTCCACCACATTTTAACATGGGCAGCCTGAATAATGTCATTGAAATCCCGACAGCCAAGACCCCCCTCATCCTTGGGGAAACAAAGTCGATACTTAATCAAGAAGTAAAGGCTTAATCGGAGCTATTATAGCCAATTGTCAATACAAATGCTCGAACCTAATCAATAAAACCGAGTTTTGTAGAGTTTCAACTCGAATACATGTAGTGGTCTCATCTCCTATTAACAAGACTTAATCAAGAAGTAAAGGCTGAGTTGGAGCTATTATAGCTAATTCTTGCTACAACAAGACTTAATCAAGAAGTAAAAGCTTAATTGGAGCTGTTATAGCAAATTGTGAGTACAAAAGGCTCGAATCTAATCAATAAACCCGAGTTTTTATAGAGTTCCGACTTGAATGCATGTAACATGGTCTCATCTCATATTAACAAGATTTAATCAAGAAGTAAAGGCTTGATTGGAGCTATTATATCCAGTCCTTGCTACAACAAGAATTAATCAAGAAGTAAAGGCTTAATCATAGTTGTTATAGCCAATTCTCAGTACAAAAGGCTCGAATCTAACAAATAAACCCGAGCTTTTGTAAAGTTCCGACTCGAATACATGCAACATGGTCTTATCTACTATTAACCAGACTTAATCAAGAAGTAAAGGCTTAATCGGAGCTATTATACCCAATTATTAGTACAAAAGGCTCGAATCTAATCAATAAACCCGAGTTTTCCTAGAGTTTTGACTCGAATATATGTAACGTGGTCTTATCTCATATTAACATGACTTAATCAAAAAGTAAAGATTTAATCGGAGCTATTATAGTCAATCCTTGCTACAACAAAATTTAATCAAGAAGTAAAATCTTAATCAGAGTTGTTATGCCAATCCACAGTACAAATGGCTCGAACTTAATTAATAAACCCGAATTTTCGTAGAGCTCCGACTCGAATACATGCAACATGGTCTTATCTACCATTAACCAGACTTAATCAAGAAGTAAAGGCTTAATCGGAGCTATTATACCCATTTCTTAGTACAAAAGGCTCGAATCTAATCAATAAACCCGAGTTTTCCTAGAGTTTTGACTCGAATATTTGTAACGTGGTCTTATCTCATATTAGCAGGACTTAATCAAAAAGTAAAGATTTAATCGGAGCTATTATAGCCAATCCTTGCAACAACAAAATTTAATCAAGAAGTAAAAGCTTAATCGGAGTTGTTTTGCCAATCCACAGTACAGATGGCTCGAACTTAACCAATAAACCCGAATTTTCGTAGAGCTCCGACTCGAATACACGCAACATGGTTTTATCTCATATTAACAAGACTTAATCACGAAATAAATGCTTACTCGGAGCTATTATAGCCAATTCTGAGTACAAAAGGCTCGAATCTAATCAATAATCCCGAGTTTTAGTAGAGTTCTGACTCGAATACATGTGACGTGGTCAAATCCCCTACTAACAATACTTAATCAAGAAGTAAAGGCTTAATCAGAGCTATTATAGCCAATTTTGAGAATAAAATGCTCGAATCTAATCAATAAACCAGAGTTTTCATAGAGTTTCGACTCGAAAAAATGCAGCATGGTCTTATCTCCTATTAACAAGACTTAATCAAGAAGTAAAGGATTAATCGGAGCTATTATAGCCAATTTTGAGTATAAAAGGCTTGAATCTGATCAATAAACTCGAGTTTTCGTAGACTTCTGACTCGAATACATGTAACATGGTCTAATTTCCAATTAAGATGACTTAATCAAAAAGTAAAGGCTTAATCGGTGCTATTGTAGCTAATTCTTAATACAGAACGCTCGAATCTAATCAATAAACTCGAGTTTTCATAGAGTTCCAACCCGAATGCATGAAAGGTGGTCTTATCTTATATTAACAGGACTTAATGAACAAATGAAAAGAAATGACAAATGACGAATCTGGACTACACTGTCCAATTTATAACAATCCCAATTTAGCGCGTGCTAGTTCCTGTTCTTAGCGTGCGCTAACCGGTATACTGGGTAGTCCAGTGCCCTCTGTCCTTATCGGTAGCGTGCGCTACGTACCCTTTGTAGCGTGCGCTACTGCCATATACTTAGCATGCGTTAACACAAAATATTAGCGTGCGCTAACAAATTATCTGGTTCCCAGTACTGGAGTCCAGAACCTCCTGTTCTCTGATCTGATCGGGATAGCGTGCGCTACACACAAAATTCAGCGTGCGCTACTGACACCGATTAGCGTACGCTAATATCTACTCGTAGCGTGCGCTAGGAATTATCCCAATTCAATCCAGTAGCCACAGGACTCTGCCTGATCGGACCTTAGCGCGCACTACACCGACCTACTAGCGCGCGCTACTTGCCAGTCGTAGCGTGCGGTACTTATAACCCAACTGCGGTCCAGTGCCTGCTTAAACTACATTAGCGTGCGCTAATGTTGAGAGGTAGCGTGCGCTACCAGAACTCAATTAGCATGCGCTAAAGAGAGTACGTAGCGTGCGCTACTCCTCACACACAGCCCACTATGAAGATAACAATGATGATAAACACGGCACGATTCTCCAACTAGATTGATGATGAATGACGATTGATACACGATATAATTAATCTGAACGGTGAATACCATGAATGAATATGAATGATGAATGATCATTAATGAGTGAAAATTACTGAGTGACAATTACAGAACGATAATTACTGAATGATAATGACTGAATTACAACCGGGTATTACATACACCCCCCTTAAAAGAGTTTCGTCCCCGAAACTAAGGGTCAAACAACTCGGGATGACTCTCCCGCATACTATCCTCGGTTTCCCAAGTAGCCTCTTAGACTCCATGTCTAGACCACTGAATTTTAACCAAAGGAATTGTCTTGTTCCTCAACTGTTTGATTCGCCGCTCTAAGACTCGTACGGGACGCTCCTCATACGAATGATCGTCTGCGATCTCGATCTCGTCGAACTGAAGTATGTGACTCGGATCGGCAACATACTTCCACAACTGAGAGATGTGAAACACATTATGAATTCGGCTCAGCGCCGGAGGTAAGGCCAATCGATAAGCTAGCTCGCCTACTCGATCCAAAATCTCAAACGGTCCAATGAATCTCATACTCAACTTTCCCCTCTTCCCAAAATGAAAGATACCTCTACTCGGGGATACCTTGACCAAAACATGGTTACCCGCCTCGAACTCTAATGGCCGACGACGGTTATCTGCGTATGATTTTTGTCGATTCTGAGCGGTCAACAAACGACTCCTGATCAAAGCTACCTTCTCACGGGCGGCTATAAGTGTAATACCCGGTTGTAATTCAGTAATTATCATTCTGTATGTATCATTTCGTAAATTTCACTCATTAATGATCATTTGTCACTCACATTCAATCATGGTATTCGTCGTTCAGAGTAATTGTATCGTGTATCAATCGTCGTTCATCACTAATATAATTGGAGTTCCGTGCCGTGTTTATCATCTTGTCATTTTCATTGTGGGCTGTGCGTGAGGAGTAGCGCACGCTACGTACTCTTTCTAGCGCACGCTAATTGAGTATAGGTAGCTCACGCTACCACTCAGCATTAGCGCACGCTAATGTTACCCTGGCTGCAGTCCAGAAGGTACTGGACTGCAGGTGAGTTATAAGTAGCGCACGCTATGAGTGGTAAGTAGCGCGCGCTAGTGGGTTGTAGTAACGCACGCTAATAATTGCTGTAGCGCGTGCTAAGGATGGATCAGGTTGAGTCCAGTGGCTCTTTGGATCGCCTTTGAATTAATTCATAGCGCACGCTATGAGTGATATTTAGCGTACGCAAACGGTGTAGTAGCGCATGCTAAATATTGGTTGTAGCGCACGCTACCGAGTTCAGATCAGAGGACAGACGGTTTCTGGATTCCAGTACTGGGCATCTAATAATTCGTTAGCGCACGCTAATGGTATGGTTGTAGCGCACGCTACAAAAGGTACGTAGCGCACGCTACCGTGTTTGGACAGTGGGTACTGGACTACCCAAAACACCCGTTAGCGCACGCTATGAGCTGGGGCTAGCGCGCGCTAAACTGGGATTGCTATAAATAGGACAATTCAGCCCTTAATCCGTCATTTATCATTTCTCTTCATTTCTTCGGCGGTTTCGGGCGATTCCGGGCGATTTGGAGAGTGTTCTTCGGGGAGTAATCATCAAACATCATCTTCAAGCTTATCCTTTGGATTAATCATCATTTCAACATCCTCATCACATCGAATCTAAGGTATTAATCTCTTGGATCTGAATTTCGGATTTTTGGGTTTTTGCTTCTGATTTCTTCGTACAAGCTTGGATTATCATTGGAATATGTTAGATATGGATTATCTACCTTGGATAAATATATTCCTGCAGATTTAATGGCTATTTTGGGAATTATTTCAAGAACCCTTGGGGTTGACTTCGGTTAATTGGGGATTTTCCGATTGATGTGGTTGTAATCTTGAATTGTGGATTCCTATTGGATTATTGATATCATTGAAGTGTTTTGTTAGTTCGAAATACTCATTTTGGTGTTGGTTTTGATAAATTCGGATTCGATATTTCCGAAGTTGTGTGTTTGGTTACGTATTCATTAGAATGCCCCTATGAGTTTGATTATCATTGTATCGACTTTTGGGTTGGTCGTGTTTGTTGCTTGACACGTGTATTGATCGGTTGTTGGTAATTATTGCTATTCAAGGTTGTTCGAGCGACCGGTATCTCGATTAGGACGTTGTTCGAGGAAGGACATTGTCATCGGTATTGTGTAAGTTAACTCTTACTCGGTTAAAAGGATACTCATTACTTTTGTTGTTGATTGCTCATAATCATAACTCATTCATCATGGTATTAATCATATTGAGACTTGTAATTGTCGAATAATCATTTCATTCAAGAGGAACGATGGTTCCAAATCATTTCATTGGGTTATCAATCAAGTCACTATTACTTTCGTCTTGGTGAGTCATCTTGGCCTTGTCGAATTATTATTCATTGATATTCATTGTGGTCATTCTCGTTCATATGACCTTCTGGGTTCATATTGCGTGGCCGGGTGTGGCTGTGTGGAATTTTTAGTCAGGCACACGATGGCCATGTATTGGGTTCACCGATACATTGGACCGTGCACACGGTAACGCTTACCTCCGTGAGACTAATTAGGTACAAGGATGGGTGTGTCCGGTCATTCGTCTTGTACACTTGCACAGAACATTACGGGCGTACTATGATACTCCTCTTCAGCGTAATTCATAACTAAGGATATTTCATAACTTCAGTTAATTCATGATTGTGTATTTTCAACCCTTGAGGATTGTTGTTCTGTGTAACTGACCCCGTTGGGGGATTTTTGTTTTCAGGTCACGGCAAGGCAAAAGCACGGGAAGAGCATGTTGACGGCGAAGAGTCCCAGTTGTAATACCCGGTTCTAATTCAGTCATTATCATTCAGTAATTTCATTCGGTGATTGTCACTCAGTGGATTTTCACTCATTTATAATCATTCATCAATCACGTTCATTCACCCGTGTTCACCGTTCGTAGAAACTTCGAGTTGTGTATCGTTATTGTTCATTGTTTCAACTTTCCACATATGAGTTCGACTTTGTTAGATGACCATTAATTTTTGGTAACTCCAAAAATTCTGAATCTTTGCAATATTATAGAGCATCGAGTTAGCTTTCCAATGGTTCAAACGGTGAGTCAATCGGAGTCCGGACGAGAGAGTTATGGTCGTTTTAGCTCACCCGCTCATTTTTTGATTAATGGCGATCACCGCCGACCGAACTCGGCCGTGTCGTCGACACGGCCCGTGCCGTACTCGTCCGAAATGCCGAAGTTTGTCTCAGGACCGGCCGTGTCGATGCAGCGCGGCCGAGTCGAACTCTTCCGGATAAGCGAGCCATTGCCGACACGCCGTAGTGTTCGAGGACACGGTCGAGTCATGCCGAAGTTGTCGGACGGGTCACTATCGGAAGGCCCTCCGTGCGCGACCGTGTCATGCGGGACACGGTCGAGTCCTGTCGGCCAGGTATGCGACACGGCCGTGCCGATCGGCACGGGCCGTGTCGGCGAGCGATCAACTCCTTTAAATTCATTTTTTCACATTTGACCCATTTCTCTCCCTTTTCTTCACCTACAACCGAGAGAGAGAGCTTGAGGGAGGGTTTTTCATTCACAAATCATTTGAGTGTTTGATTTTCTTCATCTCCTTTCGATCGTGAAGCCCGGATAATCGATCTAACGCGTGTTCTTCGGATTAAAGTATTTGGATCTTCAAGAGGTAATTCCTTCAACACTTTGGACTTCGATTTGTGTTGAGATATGATGTTTTGGACGTTATAATCATGTTATATGAAGGGATATGTATATGATTATGGGTTTGTATAAGGATTCATTGGATTATTGAGGGATTATTCAAGAACACTTTGACTATCGAGTTGAAATTGGGGATTTTCGATTAATTGTCGTTGTAATCACGTTTTTGGATATTCATAACGGATTATTGATCGTATTGGAGATGTTTTGTTGGTTTGAAACACTTCTTGGGGGATTTGATATTGGTATATTGAAGTTTGATTGTAAACAATCGGAGTTTGGACGCAACGTGTTTGTTTTAATGCCTCAATGGACTTAGTTTAATCGTATCGACGTTTTGAGTTCGTTATATTCGTGTTTGATTCGTATATTGAACGGATTGTTGGTAATTGTATTGAATTAAGGTTGTTCGAGCGACCGATATCTCAATTAGGACGTTGTTCGTGGAAGGATAATTGTCACCGGTATTGAGTAAGTTAATTCTTACTCGGTTAAAAGGATATTCATCCCTTTTGTTGTTGATCATTCATAATCATAACTCATTCATCATTATATTAATCATTTTGAGACCTGTAATTGTCGAATAATCATTTCATTCACGAGGAACGACGGTTCCAAATCATTGCATTGGGTTATCAATCACTTCACTATTATTTTCATCTCGGTGAGTCATTCTTGGCCTTGTCTAATTATTATTCATTGATATTCATTATGGTCATTCTCGTTCATGTGACCTTCTGGGTTCATATTGCGTGGCCGGGTGTGTAACACCCCAAACTAGGCGGATATTACAGTGCCGTGGACCCCCGACTGGGACCCACCAGGCGAATGAAAATGAATGAATTACACAGGTAAATGTAGTACCGAACCACATTACAACATAAATTACTCCGACGAGGAGTTTTATACAACACACCCAGGATAAAATAGAATACATGTGTATTTTGTGTGACGATAAAATACACAACACTGAATGAAATGAGCATTCAAACGGAATGTCTGCAGCGGAATAAATAAAGGGAACACAAATGACTGAATAAATGGTGAGCAATTTGGGGCCCCTACTAGTATCTCTGGGTCTCCTCGCCGTCACCTTGCTCTCCCAGTGCTTTATCCTTGCCGTGACACGAAAAACAATATCCCCCAGCGAATCGATTTACGAACAACAATCCTCAAGGGTTGAAAATACACAATCATGATATATACGAAATTATGAATTATCTAGCCGAAACATACGCAATCAAACATGCTATATGAATCGACTAATCGACGGCTCAAAGGAATGGCGCCACACTACGTCCGGGATGGAAATGTGTCCGTGCACAAGCCACCAACGATCAAACACGCGTGGTCTTGTACCTAATCGGTCTCGAGCAATCGACTCGTGTGCACGATCGATGTGAGGCCACCAACCAACACACGACTATAATGTGCCCGACATGAAAATCCTACACATACCAACCGGCACGCCAAGATGACCGGAATGCCACAATATGACAAAAGTGACAATGAAAATGAATAATGACTCACCAAGATTGAATGATAGTGACATGAATGATAGCTCAATGAAATGATCGGAACCGTCGTTCCTTATGACTGAGGTGATTAATTGACAATGACGAGTTTTGATACGATCAATACAATGATGAATGAGTTATGATTATGAATGAACAACGACAAAAGGAATGAATATCCTTTTAACCGAGTAAGAATTAACTTACTCAATACCGATGATGAATGTCCGTCCACGAACAACGTCCTAAATGAAATGTCGGTCGCTCGAACAACCTTAAACAATAATAGTTACCAACAACCGATCAATACATGAATCAAATACGATCATAACCGACTCAAACATCGACACAACGATATCCGAGCTCGAATGAATCGAAACCAACTCCAAGATGAGTATTTCAAACCATCAAAACACTTTCAAGGATATCAATAATCCATTAGAAATCCATAACTCACGATTACAACAACATCAATCGGAAAATCCCCAATTAACCGAAGTCAACCCCAAGGGTTCTTGGAATAATTCCGAAAATAACCGTTTAAATCCGTAGGAATATGTTTATACAAGTTAGATAATCCATAACTAACATATTCCAATGATAATCCAAGCTTACACGAAGAAATCGGAAGGAAAACCCCAAAAATCCGAAATTCTAGATCCAAGAGATTAATACCTTTGATTCGATGTGATGAAGATGATGAAATGATGATCAATCCGAAAGATGAGCTTGAAGATGATGATTGATGATTACACCTCGAAGAATCCTCTCCGAATCGCTCGAAATCGCCCAAAACTACCGAAGGAATGAAAAGAGATGAAAAATGACGAACTCTGACTAAACTGTCCAATTTATACTCAGTCCAGGTTAGCGTGCGCTAGCCCTTGTGCATAGCGTGCGCTAACGTGTAATTTGGGTAGTCCAGAACCCCCTGTCCGAACACGGTAGCGCGCGCTACGTACCTATTTGTAGCGTGCGCTACGGCCGTACTACTAGCGTGCGCTAATATCCATTGTTAGCGTGCGCTAGCGAAATATTCGACGCCCAGTACTGGAGTCCAGAAACCGTCTGCCCTCTGATCTAACCTCGATAGCGTGCGCTACAACAACCGATTAGCGTGCGCTATAATATTGATTGCGTACGCTAAACATAACTCATAGCGTGCGCTATGAGTTAATCCGGTGCAGTCCAGTAGCCACTGGACTCAACCTGATCCGTCCCTAGCGCGCGCTACTCCACACATATAGCGTGCGCTACTACAACCCGTTAGCGCGCGCTACTTACCACTCGTAGCGTGCGCTACAATTATTCTCACCGCGATCCGGTACCTTACGGACTGCGGCCAAACAACCTTAGCGTGCGCTAAAGCTGAGCGGTAGCGTGCGCTACCTATACCCAACTAGCGTACGCTAAAAGGAGTATGTAGCGTGCGCTACTCCTCACGCACAGCTCGCAACGAAAATGACAATGATGATAAACATGGCACGAAACTCCAATCAGATTAGTGATGAATGACGATTGATACACGATACAATTACTCTGAATGATAAATACCATGACTGAATATGAGTGACAAATGATCAATGATGAATGAGATTACTGAGCATCAATTACTGAATGATAATTACTGAGTGATAATTACTGAATGATAATTACTGAGTTACAACCGGGTATTACATACACCCCCCCTTAAAAGAGTTTCGTCCCCGAAACTAAGGGTCAAACAACTCGGGATAACTCTCTCGCATACTATCCTCGGTTTCCCAAGTAGCCTCTTCGACTCCGTGTCTAGACCCTTTGAATTTTAACCAAAGGAATCGTCTTATTCCTCAAGCTGTTTGATTCGCCGCTCTAAAACTCGTATAGACGCTCCTCATATGAATGATCGTCGGCGATCTCGATTTCGTCGGCGAAGTATGTGACTCGGGTCGGCAACATACTTCCATCGAGAGACATGAAACACATTATGAATTCGGCTCAACGCCGGAGGTAAAGCCAATCGGTAAGCTAACTCGCCTACTCGATCCAAAATCTCAAACGGTCCAATGAATCTCGGACTCAACTTTCCCCTCTTCCCAAAACGGAAGATACCACGACTCGGGGATACCTTGACCAACACATGGTCACCAGCCTCGAACTCTAATGGTCGGCAGCGGTTATACGCATATGATTTGCCGACTCGGCGGTCAACAAACGACTTCTGATCAAAGCTACCTTCTCACGGGCGGCTATAAGCATATCGGGCTCGGTGCCGATTGATTCTGATAAGTCGTCCCAACACAACGGAGATCGACAACGACGACCATACAAGGCCTCGTAAGGTGCCATCTTGATCGAAGCATGCCAACTATTATTATACGTGAACTCGATCAATGGTAGTTGGGCTTCCCAATCGTCTTTCCAATCGAGGACGCATGCCCTCAACATGTCCTCTAATGTCTGAATGGTCCTCTCTGATTGCCCGTCGGACTGAGGATGAAAAGCGGTACTGAGATTAAGCTGGGTTCCCATAGCACGATGAACTGATTTCCAAAAATGCGACACAAACCGTCCGTCACGATCGGAAACAATACTTTTAGGAGTACCTCGCAGTCTGACTATCTCTTTAATGAACAACTGGGCAAGTCTCTCGGGACCCCACGTATCCTTGATCTCAAGGAAATGAGCTGATTTGGTTAAGCGGTCCACGATCACCTAGATCGTGTTCATGCCACGACGACTCGTCGGCAAACTCGTGATGAAATCCATAGAAATGTCTTCCCACTTCCACTCGGGAATAGGAAGAGGTTTCAGCATACCCGCCGGTCGCTGATGTTCAATCTTAACTTGTTGACAGGTTAAGCATATAGAAACAAATTATGCGACTTATCTCTTCATATTACACCAAAAGTAATTTTGTTTCAAGTACTTGTACATATTTCTAGACAAAGGATGAACATAATAAGTGGTAGCATGACCTTCTCTCAAAATATAGTTTATCAACTCGTCATTCGCGTACGCACAACCGATTCTTAAACCTCAAAAGTCCATCCTCGTGGACCACAAATCCAGGGGCTTTCCTCGAGTCACATCCTCTCGGATGCGCAACAATGATGGGTCCGAACCCTGATTCTCTCGGATTTCCTCCTCGAGTGACGATGAAATCTCTAACATACAAAGCTGCCCGAACTCGCTGAAGCCGGACCTCGATCTCGGGTCTAAGGAATTCCCGCTGAAGCTCCTTCGAATTGTTAAACGGGCAAGCATCTGCTCCTGAACGGACTTACGACTCAAGGCGTCGGCGACAACATTCGCCTTGCCCGGGTGGTAAAGGATCTCGATATCATAATCTTTGATTAACTCCAACCACCGTCTCTGACGCATATTTAACTCCTTCTGAGTAAATATATACTTTAAGCTCTTATGATCGGTGAATATCTGACAGGTAACGCCATAAAGATAATGACGCCAAATTTTCAAAGCGAACACCACGACTGCTAGCTCCAGGTCGTGGGTCGGATAATTAACCTCGTAAGGTCTCAATTGCCGTGAAGCATAGGCAATAACCTTCCCGTTCTGCATGAGTACACATCCGAGACCCTGTCCGGATGCATCACTATAAACCACAAATCCTTCCGTCCCCTGCGGCAAGGAAAGTACAGGTGCTGACATTAACCGGCTCTTGAGTTCCTCAAAACTCCGTTGACACGCGTCGGACCACGTGTATTTCTTATCCTTCCGCAAAAGGTTCGTTAAGGGTTGAGCGATTCTAGAAAATCCTTCCACAAACCGCCGATAATAACCCGCTAATCAGATGAAACTTCGGATTTCCTTAAAGTTCTTCGGAGGTAGCCAATCTCGAATAGCCTCCGTCTTCTGAGGATCGACACGAACTCCGTCTGATGAAATTACATGTCCGAGAAAAGTCACTTCGGACATCCAGAACTCACATTTGGAAAACTTCCCATAAAGTTGTTCTCGCCTCAACACGTCGAGAACTAGATGAAGGTGAAACTCGTGTTCCTCCCGGTCACGAGAATAAATCAAAATGTCATCAATGAAGACAACAACAAACCGATCCAAAAAGTCGATGAAGACCCGATTCATTAACTCCATGAATACCGCAGGTGCATTAGTCAAACCGAACGGCATAACCACAAACTCATAATGACCATAGCGTGTTCGAAACGCCGTCCTCGCGATATCCGACTCTCGAATCCGAATCGATGATATCCAGATCTTAAGTCGATCTTGGAAAATCGAAGCTCCACGAAGTTGATCTAAGAGATCGTCAATACGGGGTAAGGGATACTTATTCTTGATCGTCACCCTGTTCAACTCCCGATAATCAATACATAAGCGGAATGAACCATCCTTCTTCTTGACAAACAACACCGGTGCTCCCCACGGGGACGCACTCGGTCGGATATAACCTTTCTCGAACAACTCCTCCAGTTGGTTCTTTAGTTCCTGCATTTCGGTCGGGGCCATCCAGACGGTGCCTTCGATATCGGGGACGTACAGGCTCCAACTCAATCGTGAATTCCACATCCCTCTGTGGAGGCAAACCAGGTAACTCGTCTGGAAAAACATCGGCATATTCCCTCACCACCGGAATATCCGTTAACATTACTGATGATTTCTCGGTTTTGGCCATATAGCACCAATAACCGACACATCCCTGATTGAGTAACCTTACTGCTTTCATCAAATTAATGACTTTACCAGAACAGCTGGGATTACCTCCCTGAAACACACATTCGACTCCATCGTCTGAAATGATAGTGATCAAACGCTTTCGGACACTAATGATGGCATCGTGACGATCCATCCAATCAATACCCAAGATGACGTCGTCCCTCGGTAAATCTACTACGATTAGGTCCGCTGGCCATACACGACCATGGCCCAATCGGACAATTCTGAATCTCACGGTTACCGATAATGCGTCTACCATCAGGTAGGCCAATGACATATGGCTCACAACTAGTAGCACTACCCAGACGTAGTCTACTCAAACATGACTCGGAAATGAATGAATGAGATGCACCAGTATCAAAAAGGGTACACACAGGTTGAGATAGAATTTCGAGTGTACCTGAGATCATTCGGGCCTCAGGATCATCGGTCTTCTTCATCTCATAAATTCGGGGCTTGCCGGCCGCCGAACCGGACGCTCCGTCGATAGCTCTTAGCTCCGCCTTTAGCTCTGTCGTCTTGAGCAGCCGACCGAGTGGCTCGATTACGCACCTGAATGACACAGGGCTTGAGATGACGCCGGAGTGGGTTTAAAGTCCCTACGGCTAAAACGGGCCCTATGCCCGGCAATCCTGATTGTGGCACGTGATGACTCGCCGGACATTTGGTGCTGAAATGACCTGTTCCTCACAGTTGAAACAGTGATGGCGAAGCGCCGCTCGCGGCCCGAGATTCCGCGGGTTTAGACGCCGGGAGGTCGCTCGAGAAAAAGTAGAGCCCGCCGCGGTTTCTTGAAAGTGGCACGACTCCGTCAGGTGATTCAGTTCTTGGACTTCTTGCTAGCAGACGAAGGTTCTTGCTTAGCAATTTCCTTAGCCGTAAGCTCGTAAGTAAGAGCCTTCTCAATGAACTCGGCGAGTGGTACGGTTATGATTAAGCAAGCGAAGTCTCATACGGGGTTTCGACCTCTTGCTTTGAAATACTTGATCTTGTCCGCTTCGAGTGAATGATAGATGAGGCGAACGGAAGAAGTTCACGAAATTTTTCGGCGATGGCGAGAACGTCATCATCCGCGAAAGGTCGGGAGTGAGTAATTCCGACAACTTGGCCTCCCGAGTGGGGCCGGATAGTACCTCTCCATCATGAGAGTCTTGAGCGATCCCAAGTACATGTTCCGTCTGCAGGCCTCAACGATAACCACCATGAATGAGCGCTCTTACCGAGATAGTAAGCCGCATCGAAACTTTATGCCCTTGGGGCAATCCACCATAGCAAATAACTTCTCAAAATGCTCAAGCCGGTGAACAATATCCGCCGGCTCGGATGAGCCCTCAAAAGTAGGTGGTCATTTGGCGAGATATCGCTAATGATATTGCTTACGCCCCTCTCTTGCCTCGAGGCGGCGGCGGAGGACTGCTGATTTTGATTGACGGAGTTATGCATCGTCTCCATCAACCGAGCCATCTGGTCATTTGGGCCATCATGCCACTGCATAAATGCGAGTGGGTCGACCGAACACCCTCGGCGAGCCGTGTCCGGGTGCGACTCCTGACGATGAATGATCGCGTCGGTGAGTGAGTGGCGGCGTCGGTTGCTCGATGAGTTAGCATTATTCTGGCATTTGCACGGGTATTCGCGCGAGTTCTCGGGATTCGGCCCGCTCACGGCCTCGTCCTCCACGTCCTCTGCCCGGCCCCTTCCATATCGAAGTGGAAAGTCATATGATGATTATATATCTCGCATGAGTATCACATTATGATTATATTATGAAATGATGAAAATGAGCATACGCGCTCAAATACGGCGATTACATGAATGATTAGTTGACGTGACATGATTTACGATGAAATTCTTGAAATGATTATCTTGAACAATTTAACAAGATCGATGATATGATCTTCAAGATCAACAAGCGAGTAATGAAATGAATTGAGTGATTAATGAGTTAACATTATCGACTTGATCACAATTGAAATTGATGAATGAGGATTGTTAGCGATGAATTATGAATGAATGATTAATGCCAGAAATTATACCATGGCATTAGAAATCTTACAGTTCTTGGTCTGATTGGCTCGGCATTTGCACAGGTCACACGTGACGCGAAAGTCCATTGATACTAGTCCGATGACGATGATTTCAAATGAGACATGACTTGGAGGGTAGTATTCAAAACCACGCTCTGATACCAACTCTGTAACACCCCAAACTAGGCGGATATTACAGTGCCGTGGACCCCCGACTGGGACCCACCAGGCGAATGAAAATGAATGAATTACACAGGTAAATGTAGTACCGAACCACATTACAACATAAATTACTCTGACGAGGAGTTTTATACAACACACCCAGGATAAAATAGAATACATGTGTATTTTGTGTGACGATAAAATACACAACACTGAATGAAATGAGCATTCAAACGGAATGTCTGCAGCGGAATAAATAAAGGGAACACAAATGGTGAATAAATGTCGAATGCATGAGGGCCCCCTACTAGTATCACTGGGACTCCTCGCCGTCACCGTGCTCTCCCGTGCTTTAGCCTTGCCGTGACACGAAAAACAATATCCCAACGAAATCGATTTACGAACAACAATCCTCAAGGGTTGAAAATACACAATCATGATATATACGAAATTATGAATTATCACAGCCGAAACATACGCAATCAAACATGCTATATGAATCGACTAATCAGTATGGCTCAAAGGAATGGCGCCACACTACGTCCGGGATGGAAATGTGTCCGTGCACAAGCCACCAACGATCAAACACGCGTGGTCTTGTACCTAATTAGTCTCACGAGCAATCGACTCGTGTGCACAGTCCAATGTGAGGCCACCAACCAACACACGACTATAATGTGCCCGACATGAAAATCCTACACATACCAACCGGCACGCCAGTATGACCCGGAATGCCACAATATGACAAAAGTGACAATGAAAATGAATAATGACTCACCAAGATTGAATGATAGTGACATGAATGATAGCTCAATGAAATGATCGGAAGATCGTTCCTTATGGTGAGGTGATTAATTGACAATGACGAGTTTTGATACGATTAATACAATGATGAATGAGTTATGATTATGAATGAACAACGACAAAAGGAATGAATATCCTTTTAACCGAGTAAGAATTAACTTACTCAATACCGATGATGAATGTCCGTCCACGAACAACGTCCTAAATGAAATGTCGGTCGCTCGAACAACCTTGAACAATAATAGTTACCAACAACCGATCAATACATGAATCAAATACGATCATAACCGACTCAAACATCGACACAACGATATCCGAGCTCGAATGAATCGAAACCAACTCCAAGATGAGTATTTCAAACCATCAAAACACTTTCAAGGATATCAATAATCCATTAGAAATCCATAACTCACGATTACAACAACATCAATCGGAAAATCCCCAATTAATCAAGTCAACCCCAAGGGTTCTTGGAATAATTCCGAAAATAACCGTTTAAATCAGTAGGAATATTTTTATACATGTTAGATAATCCATAACTAACATATTCCAATTATAATCCAAGCTTAATCGAAGTAATCGGAAGGAAAACCCCAAAAATCCGAAATTCTAGATCCAAGAGATTAATACCTTTGATTCGATGTGATGAAGATGATGAAATGATGATCAATCCGAAAGATGAGCTTGAAGATGATGATTGATGATTACACCTCGAAGAATCCTCTCCGAATCGCTCGAAATCGCCCAAAACTACCGAAGGAATGAAAAGAGATGAAAAATGACGAACTCTGACTAAACTGTCGATTTATACTCGGTCCGAGTTAGCGTCGCTAGCCCTGTGCATAGCGTGCGCTAACGTGTAATTTGGGTAGTCCGAACCCCTGTCCGAACACGGTAGCGCGCTACGTACCTATTTGTAGCGTGCGCTACGGCGTACTACTAGCGTGCGCTAATATCCATTGTTAGCGTGCGCTAGCGAAATATTCGACGCCCGATCTGGAGTCCGAAACCGTCGCCCTGCGATCCAACCTCGATAGCGTGCGCTACAACAACCGATTAGCGTGCGCTATAATATTGATTGCGTCGCTAAACATAACTCATAGCGTGCGCTATGAGTTAATCCGTGCGATCCGGAGCCACCGACTCAACACGATCCGTCCCTAGCGCGCTACTCCACACATATAGCGTGCGCTACTACAACCCGTTAGCGCGCTACTTACCACTCGTAGCGTGCGCTACAATTATTCTCACCGGCGATCCGGTACCTTACGGGCTGCAGCCAAGGTAGCCTTAGCGTGCGCTAAAGCTGAGCGGTAGCGTGCGCTACCTATACCCAATTAGCGTACGCTAAAAGGAGTATGTAGCGTGCACTACTCCTCACGCACAGCTCGCAACGAAAATGACAATGATGATAAACATGGCACGAAACTCCAATCAGATTAGTGATGAATGACGATTGATACACGATACAATTACTCTGAATGATAAATACCATGACTGAATATGAGTGACAAATGATCAATGATGAATGAGATTACTGAGCATCAATTACTGAATGATAATTACTGAGTGATAATTACTGAATGATAATTACTGAGTTACAACCGGGTATTACAGGGTGTGGCTGTGTGGAATTTTTAGTCGGGCACACGATGGTTGTGTATTGGGTTTACCGATACATTGGACCGTGCACACGGGAAAGCGTTACACCGTGAGACTAATTAGGTACAAGGACGGGTGTGTCCGGTCATTCGTCTTGTACACTCGCACAGAACACTACGGGCGTACTATGGTACTCCTCTTCAGCGTAATTCATAATTAAGATTTTTTTTTGCATAACTTCAGATATATCATGATTGTGTATTTTCAACCCTTGAGGATTGTTGTTCTTTGTAACTGACCCCGTCTGGGAATTTTGTTTTTCAGGCCATGGCAAGGCAAACGCACGGGAATAACATGTTGATGTCGAGGAGTCCCAGTGATACTAGTAGGGGGCCCCGATCTTTCAGTTATTCATGTTATCGTCCTTTATTTTCCGCTGCAGACTTTCATTTGAATACTCCGTTTCATTCGGTGTTGTGCATTTTATCTTCATATAAAATACACTAGTATTCGGTATTGTCCTGGTGTGTTGTAACTAAACTCCTCATCGGAGTAATTATTGTTGTAATGTAGTTCGGTACTACATTTATCTTGTGTAATTCATTCATTTTCATTTGCCTGGTGGGTCCCAATTGGGGATCTACGACACTGTAATATCCGCCTAGTTTGGGGTGTTACAGAGTTGGTATCGGAGCGTGGTTTTGAATACTACCTTCCGAGTCTAGTCTCATTTGAAATCATCGTCATCAGACTAGTATCATTGGACTTTCGCGTCACGTGTGACCTGTGCAAATGCCGAGCCGATCAGACCGAAAGAACTGTAAGATTTCTAACGCCATGGTATAATTTCTGGCAATAGTCATTCATTCATCATTCATCAATTAACAATCCTCAAACATCATCATTCATTGTGATTAGGACGATCATGTTAACTCATTAATCACTTAATCCATTTCATTACTCAGTTAATAATCAGGACGATCATGTTAACTCATTAATTACTCAATTCATTTCATTACTCAGTTGTCAATCTGGATGATCATATTATCAATCTTGTTAAGTTATTCAAGATAATCATTTCAAGAATTTCATCAAATAATCATGTAACTTCAGTAAATCATTCATATAATCACTAAGTTAGAGCATGTATACCCATTTTCATCATCTCATGACGTAATCATAACGTGATAATCATGCGGGAAATATAATCATTATGCGACCTTCCTACTTCCGTATGGAGAGAGCTGTCAGGGGATGCACGGGGAGAGGCCGCGGTGCGGACCGAAACCCGAGAAATAATCACTCGCTGCCGGGAAATCGTGCCCAAGACTCGGCTCGATCAGAAGATGTTCGGGTTGATCCACTCACTTTTATGCAGGCCATGATGACCCATGTGCAGTTGCACAATCATCATTGCGCCACTTTGGCCGGATTAATCGAGAGAACTCTCCCGTATGAGCTAACTGCTAAGGAAAGTACTGAACAACAACCTTCATCTGTCAGCAAGAAATCAACGAAGCGTAATCAATCCGAAGGCGGTCAGTCAACCTTCAAGAAGCCTCGTGTGAGTCCTATCGTTTCTGAGCGACCTCCTACGGCGCATAATCGTGCGGGATCTCAGTCCCGAGTGGCCAGTTCGGCCATCACCTGTTTCAATTGTGGAACGCCGGGTCATTTCAGCACTGAGTGTAAACCGTCTATCACGTGCTATAATTGTGGGAATTTTGGGCATAAGTCCCGTTTTTGCCGAAAGGACTCCAAGTCGGCTCGCGGCATCTCGAGCCCAAGCAACCGGTGTTTCGAATCGATCGCTTTGTCATCGCTGCTTAAGGCAATGAAAGCAAATAGAGTTGGAGCTCGTATTTATCGACGAGAGCGTCGGTTCGGGACCGCAAGTCCTGATTCATATGATGAGGAGGATCGACGATCCGGTGGTCCGAATGATTTCAGGTATACTCGTAATTTTATTTCAACTTGTGTGTACCTTTTTATGCTGGTACACCGCATTCATTCATTTTCGAATCATGCTTGAATAGACTTATTTTGGGATAGTCCTACTTAATGACTGCGATTGGTTGATGGATCTAATCGTGGTGAATTTATCTTAGGACGATTTAATTTTCGGTATTAGTTGGTTTGATCGTCTTGATACTATCCTCAGTGTTTGTTAGCGTTTGGTCGCTATCTTTCCGTCGTTAGTTGTCGAATGTGTGCTTCAAGGAAGTAATCCCCGTTGTTCCAGTAGAAATTTTTTATGGCGGAAGCAGAGAAATTCCGCAATCGAACTATTCAATCATTCATTGTATCATTCTTATCGATTGGCCTTTCTAAGGCAATCGAGTTATTCAATCATTCTTTGTATCATTTTCATCGATTGGCCTTTCTAGGGCAATCGAGTTATTCAATCATTCATTGTATCATTCTCATCGATTGGCCTTTCTAAGGCAATCGAGTTATTCAATCATTCTTTGTATCATTTTCATCGATTGGCCTTTCTAGGGCAATCGAGTTATTCAATCATTCATTGCATCATTTTCATCGATTGGCCTTTCAAAGGCAATCGAGTTATTCAAACATTCCTTGTATCATCTTCATCGATGGGCCTTTCTAAGGCAATCGAGTTGTTCAATCATTATTGGTATCTCTTTCTATCGATTGACCATTCTAGGGCAATCGAAATGTTCAATCATTCGTGGTATCATTGTCATCGATTGACGATGTATTTCCAGACGAGTTATCTGGTTGCTTTCACCTAGAGTAGGGGAATTCAGGAGTGAGTTAGAGCCGGTACATCCCCTTTATCGAAGGCACCGTATCGGATGGCCCCGACCAGAATGCAGGAGTTGAAGATTCGACTTGAGGAATAGTTCGAGGAAGGTTATCTTCGACCGATTGCGTCCCCGTGAGGAGCACCAGTGTGACCTGTCAAGGAGAAGGATGGCTCGTCTCGTGTGTGTATTAATTACCAGGAGTTGAACAGGGTGATGATCAAGAGTAGTATCCTTTACCTCGTATTGATGATCTTTTAGATCAACTTCAGGGAGCTTCAGTATTTTCCAAGATCGACTTAAGATCTGGATATCACCAGTTGCGGATTCGAGAGTCGGATATCGCGAGGACAGCGTTTCATACACGCTATGGTCATTATGAGTTCGTAGTTATGCCGTTCGGACTAACTATTGCACCTGCGGTATTCATGGAGTTAATGAATCGGGTTTTCATCGACTTTTTGGATCAGTTTGTTGTTGTCTCCATCGATGACGTTTTGATTTATTCTCGTGATCGAGAGGAACACGAGGTACGTCTTCATCAGGTTCTCGACGTGTTGAGACGAGAACAACTTTATGGAAAGTTTTCTTAATGTGAGTTCTGGAGGTCCGAAGTGACTTTCTCGGGCACGTAATTTCATCTGCCACAGTTCGTGTCGACCCTCAGAAGACGGAGGCTATCCGAGATTGGCAACCTCCTAAAGATGTTAAGGAAATCCGATGTTTCCTCGGATTAGCTGGTTAATTATCCAACCCACGGCCGGAGCTAGCAACCGTGGTTTTCGCGTTGGAAATTTGGCGTCATTATCTTTATGGCGTTACCTGCCAGATATTCACCGATCATAAGAGTTTAAAGTATATATTTACTCAGAAGGAGTTAAATATGCGACAGAGGCGGTGGTTAGAACTAATCAAAGATTATGATATCGAGATCCTTTACCACCCGGGGAAGGCGAACGTTGTCGCCGACGCCTTGAGTCGTAAGTCCGTTCAGGAGCAGATGCTTGCTCGTTTAACAATTCAGAAGGAACTCCAATAGGAATTCCTTAGACCCGAGATCGAGGTCCGGCGAGTTCGAGACGACTTTGTAAGTTAGAGATTTCATCATCTCTTGAGGATGCAATCAGGGAGAATCAGAGTTCGGACTCTTCATTGTTGCGCATCCGTGAAGATGTGGCTCAGGGGAAAGCCCCTGGATTCGTGGTCCACGAGGATGGACTTTTGAGGTTTAAGAACCGATTGTGCGTACCGGCAAATGATGGGTTGAAAAACTCGATTTTGAGAGAAGCTCATGCTACCCCTTATTCTGTTCATCCGGGGTCTAGCAAGATGTATAAGGACTTGAAACAAAATTACTGGTGGAGTAATATGAAGTGAGAAGTCGCAGAATTTGTTTCGAGATGCTTAACCTGTCAACAAGTAAAGATGGAACATCAGCGACCGGCGAGTATGCTGATACCACTCCCTATTCCAGAATGGAAGTGGGAAGACATTTCTATGGATTTCATCACGAGTTTGCCGACGAGTCATTGTGGCATGAATACGATCTGGGTGATTGTGGACCGCTTAACTAAATCAGCTCATTTCCTTGAGATCAAGGATACGTGGGGTCCCGAGAGACTGGCCCAGTTATTCATCAAGGAGATAGTAAGACTGCACGGTACTCCTAAGAGTATCGTTTCCGATCGTGACGGACGATTTGTATCTCATTTTTGGAAATCAGTTCATCGTGCTATGGGAACTCAGCTTAATCTCAGTACTGCCTTTCATCCTCAGTCCAACGGACAATCAGAGAGAACTATTCAGACATTAGAGGACATGTTGAGAGCTTGCGTCCTCGATTGGAAGGACGATTATGAAGCCCAATTACTGTTGTTTGAGTCCACGTACAGTTTAGTTGGCATGCTGCGATGAAGATGGCACCTTACGAAGCCTTGTACGGTCGTCGTTGTCGATCTCCTTTGTGTTGGGATGACTTGTCAGAATCAATCGGCACCGAGCCCGATATACTTATAGCCGCCCGTGAGAAGGTAACTTTGATCAAGAGTCGTATGTTGACAGCTCAGAGTCGACAGAAATCATATGCAGATAATCGTCGTCGACCACTAGAGTTCGAGACGGGTGACCACGTTTTGGTCAAGGTATCCCCAAGTCGAGGTATTTTCCGTTTCGGAAAACGGGGGAAGTTGAGTCTGAGATTCATTGGACCGTTTGAAATTTTGGATCGAGTAGGCGAGTTAGCTTATCGATTGGCTTTACCTCCGGCTTTGAGCCGAATTCATAATATGTTTCATGTCTCTCAGTTGCGAAAGTATGTTGCCGACCCGAGTCACATACTGGAGTTCGACGAAATCAAGATCGTCGACGACCATTCATATGAGGAGCGTCCTATACGAGTCTTAGAGCGGCGAATCAAACATTTGAGAAATAAGTCGATTCCTTTAGTCAAGATTCAGTGGTCCAGACATGGAGTCGAAGAGGCTACTTGGGAAACCGAGGATAGTATGCGGGAGAGTTATCCCGAGTTGTTTGACCCTTAGTTTCGGGGACGAAACTCTTTTAAGGGGGGGTGTATGTAATACCCGGTTCTAATTCAGTCATTATCATTCAGCAATTTCATTCGGTGATTGTCACTCAGTGTATTTTCACTCATTTATAATCATTCATCAATCACGTTCATTCACCCGTGTTCACCGTTCGTAGAAACTTCGAGTTGTGTATCGTTATTGTTCATTGTTTCAACTTTCCACATATGAGTTCGACTTTGTTAGATCACCATTAATATTTGGTAACTCCAAAAATTCTGAATCTTTGCAATATTATAGAGCATCGAGTTAGCTTTCCAATGGTTCAAACGGTGAGTCAATCGGAGTCCGGACGAGAGAGTTATGGTCGTTTTAGCTCACCCGCTCATTTTTTTCAGTTAATGGCCGATCACTGCCGGCCGAACTCGGCCGTGTCGTCCGACACGGCCCGTGCCGTACTCGTCCGGAAATGCCGAAGTTTCTGTCTCAGGACCCGACCGTCGCTCGAACGGCCGAAGTCGAACTCTTCGGACAAGCGAACCGATCGCTGACACGCCCGACCGTGTTCCAGGACACGGTCGAGTCATGCCGAGTCGCTGTCGGACGGGTCACTCTCGGAAGGCCCTCCGCGCCGCGACCGGGTCAAGAAGGACACGGTCGAGTCCTGTCGGCGGTATGCGACACGACCGTGCCGATCGGCACGGGCCGTGTCCGGCAGGGCAGTCAACTCCTTTAAATTCGTTTTTTCAGCATTTCAGCCCATTTCTCTCCCTTTTCTTCACCTACAACCGAGAGAGAGAGATTGAGGGAGGGTTTTTCATTCACAAATCATTTGAGTGTTTGATTTTCTTCATCTCCTTTCGATCGTGAAGCCCGGTTAATCGATCTAACGCGTGTTCTTCGGATGAAAGTACTTGGATCTTCAAGAGGTAATTCCTTCAACACTTTGGACTTCGATTTGTGTTGAGATATGAAGTTTTGGACATTATAATCATGTTATATGAAGGGATATGTATATGATTATGGGTTTGTATTAGGATTCATTGGATTATTGAGGGATTATTCAAGAACACTTTGACTATCGAGTTGAAATTGGGGATTTTCGATTAATTGTCGTTGTAATCACGTTTTTGGATATTCATAACGGATTATTGATCGTATTGGAGATGTTTTGTTGGTTTGAAACACTTCTTGGGGGATTTGATATTGGTATATTGAAGTTTATTGTAAACAATCGGAGTTTGGACGCAACGTGTTTGTTTTAATGCCTCAATGGACTTAGTTTAATCGTATCGACGTTTTGAGTTCGTTATATTCGTGTTTGATTCGTATATTGAACGGATTGTTGGTAATTGTATTGAATTAAGGTTGTTCGAGCAACCGATATCTCAATTAGGACGTTGTTCGTGGAAGGATAATTGTCACCGGTATTGAGTAAGTTAATTCTTACTCGGTTAAAAGGATATTCATCCCTTTTGTTGTTGATCATTCATAATCATAACTCATTCATCATTATATTAATCATTTTGAGACCTGTAATTGTCGAATAATCATTTCATTCACGAGGAGCAGCGGTTCCAAATCATTGCATTGGGTTATCAATCACTTCACTATTATTTTCATCTCGGTGAGTCATTCTTGGCCTTGTCTAATTATTATTCATTGATATTCATTATGGTCATTCTCGTTCATGTGACCTTCTGGGTTCATATTGCGTGGCCGGGTGTGGCTGTGTGGAATTTTTAGTCGGGCACACGATGGTTGTGTATTGGGTTTATCGATACATTGGACCGTGCACAGGGGAAAGCGTTACACCGTGAGACTAATTAGGTACAAGGACGGGTGTGTCCGGTCATTCGTCTTGTACACTCGCACAGAACACTACGGGCGTACTATGGTACTCCTCTTCAGCGTAATTCATAATTAAGATTTTTTTTTTTCATAACTTCAGATATATCATGATTGCGTATTTTCAACCCTTGAGGATTGTTGTTCTTTGTAACTGACCCCGTCTGGGGATTTTGTTTTTCAGGTCATGGCAAGGCAAACGCACGGGAATAGCATGTTGATGTCGAGGAGTCCTGATACTAGTAGGGGCCCCGATCTTTGATTATTCATGTTATCGTCCTTTATTTTCAGCCGAGACTTTCATTTGAATACTCCGTTTCATTCAGTGTTGTGTATTTTTTCTTCATATAAAATACACTAGTATTCGGTATTGTCCTGGTGTGTTGTAACTAAACTCCTCATCGGAGTAATTATTGTTGTAATGTAGTTCGGTACTACATTTATCTTGTATAATTCATTCATTTTCATTTGCCTGGTGGGTCCCAGTTGGGGATCTACGGCACTGTAATATCCGCCTAGTTTGGGGTGTTACACCAGTGATACTAGTAGGGGGCCCCAGTCATTCCGTTTGTTTCAGTCATTTTAGTCATTTCAGTCCTTTCAGTTATTTTGTCATTTGTATTTTCCGCTGCAAATTCCGTTTGAAATGTTTAATTGTTCAGGGTGGTGTATTTTATCTCCATATAAAATATACTAGTATTCGGTTTCGTCCTGGTGTGTTGTATTTAGACTCCTCATCGGAGTACTTGGTAATATAATGTGGTTTGGTACTACAATTATATTATTTAATTCATTATTTTCATTTGCCTGGTGGGTCCCAGTCGGGGATTCACGGCACTGTAATACCCGCCTAGTTTTGGGTGTTACAATAAGCATATCGGGCTTGGTGCCAATTGATTTTGATAAGTCATCTCAACACAAAGGAGATCGACAACGACGACCGTACAAGGCCTCGTAAGGTGCCATCTTGATCGAAGCATGCCAACTATTATTATACGTGAACTCAATCATCGGTAGTTGGGCTTCCCAATCATCTTTCCAATCGAGGACACATGCTCTGAACATGTCCTCCAATGTCTGAATAGTCCTCTCTGATTGTCCGTCGGACTGAGGATGAAAAGCTGTGCTGAGATTAAGCTGAGTTCCCATAGCACGATGAACTGATTTCCAAAAATGTGACACGAATCGCCCGTCACGATCAGAAACGATACTCTTAGGAGTACCATGCAATCTCACTATCTCTTTTATGAACAACTGAGCAAGTCTCTTGGGACCCCAGGTATCCTTAATCTCAAGGAAATGGGCTGACTTAGTTAAACGATCCACAATTACCCAAATTGTATTCATGCCATGATGACTCGTCGGCAAACTTGTGATGAAGTCCATTGAAATATCTTCCCACTTCCACTCTGGAATAGGGAGAGGTTTCATCATGCCCGCCGGTCGCTGATGTTCTATCTTGACTTGCTGACAGGCGAGGAAATATCTAACGTACAAAGTTGCCCTTGTACTCGCTGTAACCAGACCTCAATCTCGGGTTTTAGAAATTCCGGCTGAAGTTCCTTCTGAACTGTTAATCGAGCAAGCACCTACTCCTGAACGGACTTACAACTCAAGGCATCGGCGACAACGTTCGCCTTTCCGGGGTGGTATAGTATCTCAATATCATAATCTGTGATTATTTCCAACCACCGCCTCTGCCGCATATTTAACTCCTTCCGAGTAAATATATACTTCAAACTCTTATGATCGGTGAATATCTGACAGGTAACGCCATAAAGATAATGACGCCAAATCTTCAGTGCGAACACCATGGCTGCTAGCTCCAGGTCATGGGTCGGATAATTAACCTCGTAAGGTCTCAATTGCCGTGAAGCATAAGCAATAACTTTCCCGTTCTGTATTAGTACACATCCGAGACCCTGTCTGGACGCATCACTATGAACCACAAATCCTTCCGTCCCTTGCGGTAAAGAAAGGATAGGTGCTGAAATTAATCGGCTCTCGAGTTCCTCAAAACTCTGTTGACTCGCGTCGGACCACATGTATTTATTTTCCTTTCGTAAAAGGTTCGTCATGGGTTGAGCAATTTTAGAAAATCCCTCCACAAATCACCGGTAATATCAAGCTAATCCGAGAAAGCTTCGGATTTCCATAACATTCTTCGGAGGTTGCCAATCTCGGATAGCCTCCGTCTTCTGAAGGTCGACACGAACCCCATCGGATGAAATTACATGTCCAAGGAACGTCACTTCGGACATCCAGAATTCACATTTGGAAAACATTCCATAAAGTTGCTCTCGTCTCAACACGTCGAGCACCTGATGAAGGTGAAACTCGTGCTCCTCCCGGTCATGAGAATAAATTAAAATGTCATCAATAAAGACAACCACGAACTGATCCAAATAGTTGATGAAAACCCGATTCATTAACTCCATGAATACCGCAGGTGCATTAGTTAATCCAAACGGCATTACCACGAACTCATAATGATCATAGCATGTTCAAAACGCTGTCCTTGCGACATCCGACTCTCGAATTCGCAACTGATGATATCCAGATCTTAAGTCGATCTTGGAAAATACTGAAGCTCCCTGAAGTTGATCCAAAAGATCATAGATACGGGGTAGAGGATACTTATTCTTGATCGTCACCTGGATCAATTCCCGGTAATCAATGCACAAGCGAAAAGAAGCATCCTTCTTCTTGACAAATAACACTGGTGCTCCCCACGGGGACGCACTCTGCCGAATATAACCCTTCTCGGCCAAATCCTCTAATTGATTCTTCAACTACTGCATTTCGGTCGGGGCCATCCGGTACGGTGCCTTCGATATAGGGGACGTACCAGGCTCCAACTCAATCATGAATTCCACATCTCTCTGTGGAGGCAAACTAGGTAACTCGTCTGGAAACACATCGGCATATTCTCTCACTACAGGAATATCCGTCAACATTAATGATGGTTTCTCGGTCTTGGTCATATAGCACCAATAACCGACACACCCCTGATTGAGTAATTTCACTACTTTCATGACTCTACCGGAACAGCTGGGATTCCCTCCCTGAAAAACACATTCGACTCCATCGTCTGAAATGATAGTGACCATACGCTTACGGACACTAATGGTGGCATCGTGATGATCCATACAATCAATACCTAAGATGACGTCGTCTCTCGGTAAATCTACCACGATTAGGTTTGCTAACCAATCACGGCCATGAAACTGAATCGGACAATTCTTAATCTCACGATTCCCGATAATTCTTCTACCATCAGGTAGACCAAACACATAAGGCCTACAACTAGTAGCACTACCCAGACGTAGTCTACTCAAACATGACTTGGAAATGAATGAATGCGATGCACCCGTATCAAAAGGGTACACACAGGTTGAGATAGAATTTCGAGTGTACCTGAGATCATTCGGGCTTCTGGATCATCAGCTCTCTTCATATCATAAATTCGGGGCTTGCCAGCCCCGGAACCGGATGGTCCCGTCTGATAGCTGTGGGCGCCACCTTTGTTAGCTCCCGTCGTCTTAAGCGACATGGACTGAGTAGCCTGATTTGGAACCGCTGACTGTTTCGGGGCCTGAGATGATGCCGGAGTAGGTTTGGAGTCCCTTCGGCAAAAATGGGCCTTATGCCTCGCCATTCCACAGTTATTGCACGTGACGGTTTGCCTCAAACATTTCGTGCTGTAATGACCCTGTTCTCCATAGTTGAAACAGGCAATGGCCGAAATGGCCGCTCGTGACTGAGATTCCGCGGGTCTGGGCACCATAGGAGGTCGCTCGGCGAAAGTAGAGCCTACTCGAGGCTTCTTGAAAGTTGCCTGACTGCCTTCAAGCTGATTTCGATTCTTTGACTTCTTGCCAGATGATGGAGTTTGATTCTTAGCAATCTCCTTAACAATATGCTCATAAGTAAGAGCTTTCTCGATGAATTCGGCCAGAGTGGTGCAATTGTGATTAAGCAACTGCATCCGCATACGAGGTTTCAACCTCTTGCTGAAATACTTGATCTTGTCCACCTCACAGTGAATAATAGACGAGGCGAAAGGATGAAGCTCCTGAAATTTCTCAGCGATGGCGAGAACATCATCATCCGCTGAGAGGTCGGGAGTGAGTAATTCTGATAACTTGGCCTCTCTGAGTGGGGCCAGATAATTCCTCTCCATCATGAGAGTATTGAATTGATCCCAAGTACATGATCCGTCGGTGGGCTTCAACGATAGCCACCATTAATGAGCACTCTTACCCAGATAGTAAGCCGCAACTGAAACTTTATGCACTTCGGGGCAATCCACCATAGCAAATAACTTCTCGAAATGCTCAAGCCAATGAGCAATATCCGCCGGCTCAGACGAGCCCTCAAAGGTAGGTGGTCTTTGGCGAGAGATGTCGCCAATAATACTGCTCACACCCCTCTCCTGTCCCTGAGATGGCGGCGGAGGAGCTTGTTGATTCTGAGTAGCTGAGTTCTGCATTGTCTCCATGAGACGTGCCATTTGAGTCATCTGGGCCATCATGCCCTGCATAAAAGCGAGTGGTCAACCTGAACACCCTCTGAATGAGCTGTGTCCCGGGTACGACTCCCTGACAGTGAATGATCATTTCCAGGAGAATGAGTGGCGACGTCGCTGCTCGAGGAATTATCATTATTCCTCGCGTTCGCACGCGTATTCACACGAGTTATCGGGTTTCGGCCCGCACCGCGGCTGTAACACCCCCAAATCCTATTTGGTTATTACAGTGCCGTGGACCCCACGCCAGGAGATCCACCAGGCGAACATGACCAAAATACATTAAATTAAACAACAAGGGAAAGTCATAGTTCCTACCATGACATCCGACACAATATTCTGATAAGGAATTTCAATGACAAAAGTGGCCTACATGTCCAAAATGAAATACAACAACATCCACGAACATCTGTTCGGGTAATACAACACGACAACAACAGACAAGACTGGAGTACACTCCAACTGACTTACCAACAATGAACAACTCGGACTAGTATCGCTTGAATGCCTCGTCGCTATCGTCATGCCCCTGTGTCTCAACTCTCTCCTCGCAAGCACCTAAAACATGAAAACATGTTCCGCCCCCACGGGGTCAGTCATCCAGATAATGAACATCAAATACATGTATAACATGATATGTATCCAAAGGCAGAATGAAAAGGTACAATGATAATAATAATAATACGAGATGCTCACAAACCAAGGTAAGAACCGAGCATTCGCGAAATACTATGCCCACGGCATACTATTAATACCTGTTCGACAGGTTAGAACATAAGTGCCCAACGGCGAATCATAATCACAGAATACCACAATGAATTACACGACATGGACCAAACCAGAACTGAATTAATTATGAATCACAATGCCCGAAGGCTCCAATGAAGTTACCAGGACAATAATAAAGGCTTGAAAGCCACTCAACCGAAGCTGTCAAATTATCACAATCACATGAAGCCAAAACAGCCCGCAGCTGTTATTGATTAGGGCCGAAGCCACGGCACGAAGCCGTATCACCATTAGGGCCGAAGCCACGGCATGAAGCCGTATCACAATTAGGGCCGAAGCCACGGCCTCCAGCCGTATCACAATTAGGGCCGAAGCCACGGCATCCAGCCGTATCATAATTAGGGCCGAAGCCACGGCATCCAGCCGTATCACAATTAGGGCCGAAGCCACGGCATCCAGCCGTATCACAATTAGGGCCGAAGCCACGTCATCCAGCCGTATCACAATTAGGGCCAAAGCCACGGCATCCAGCCGTATCACAATTAGGAATAGTGTGCTGCCTTGAGTCGGCCAACACGATGACAGTAACACACGGATAGGCACCGTCCTCGACAGTCCCAATTCAACACCTCGATTGCCTTAGGATGGCCAACCGATAACAATGATGTAGCGGATGATTCCATGAATGATTGAGCGCTTCGATTGGCTTAGAATGGCCAATCGATACGAATGATACGATGAATGATTGAATACCTCGATTGCCTTAGAATGGTTAATCGATAACAATGATATGGTGAATGATTGAACATATAGATTTGCCTGAGAACAGCCAATCGATGACAATGATACGAAGGATGCCTCGGCACCTTTAATCGGTGACCGACGACGAAGATGAGAAATGAATACGTCAATGCCTTTAATCGGCCAATACGGTTTTAATGATAACCCCAACATGAATAACTATGATCTGAACGATGTCTCAATATTAACAACAATCGATGCATCGATACCGCGAACCGGCTATCGACAATGACATTAATAACGAGTATCACAATGCCTTGAATCGGCCATTAACGGACAATAATAAACATTTGGCATAATTGCCGAAAGGTATCGTATCGAACGATCTCTTAATATCAATGAATTCATGAAGAGACCAAGTCTCGGAATGATACAACACATTCATACACATACATGATGACATTAATCTCATTGACTAGTACATGTATAAAACTTGCCTCAAACCGAAGGCGAGAAGGTACTTCCACGATCAACGTCCTTAAAGAAATTATCGGCCGCTCGAACAACCTTGAATAATACAATTACCAACAATCCGATCAATACGAATCAAACATGAATATAACGAACTCAAAACGTCGATACGATCAAATCAAGTTCCTTGGGGCATTATATCGAACACTTTGTGGCCAAACTTCGATTGTTTATAACCAAACCTCAATAATACCAACATTAAATCCCCAAGAAGTGATTCAAACCAACAAAACATCTTCAATACGATCAATAATCCATTATGAATATCCAAAATCGTGATTTCAACAACGATTAATCGAAAACCCCCAAATCCAACTCAATATTCAAAGTGTTCTTGAATAATTATTCAATAATCCAATGAATAATCAAACATATCCATAATCATGTGTATTTCACTTCATACAACATGATCTTAACATCCAAAACATCTTATCTCAATACAAAATCGAAATCCAAGAGGTTTGATGAATATTACCTTTGAAGATCCAAGCACTTTGATCCGAAGAACACGCGTTAGATCGACAATCCGAGCTCCACAACCGAATGAAAATGATGAAAGATGAATACTCAAGTGATTGATGATGAAGATACTCTCCCACAAACCCTCTCTCTCGGACCAAAGTGATGAAATGGGAAGAAAATGAGATGAACTCGCAGAAAAAACGCAATTATAGCGCTAACTGCTCTGTGTGCCGCGGCACAGGACAAGTGTGCCGCGGCCCACGGCCACAAAAAACTGCCCAGCACTGGCTTAGTGCCGCGGCACAGCCGAAGTGTGCCGCGGCACACGGTACAGTCCACTCCAGCACCAAAAAGGCACATCGTGCAGTCTTAGCTATTTCGACCATAACTCCTTCATCCGGACTCCAATTGATTCACCGTTTGAACAATTGGAAAGCTAACTCGATGCTCTAAAATATTGCAAAGATTCAGAATTTTTAGAGTTTCCAAAAATTAATGGTGAATTAACAAAGTCGAACTCAAACGTGGAAAAGTCGATAAAGAACACGGAATTCAACAGAACGACACCGAGACGAACTCGGATGATAAAAAGTGTAGAATTAATCATTCTCGGAATGACGAAAAGGTAATAATAGATTCACTAAGATGGACTTCCGAAAAAATAAAAATTACCGAATGAAATTACTGAATGATAATGATCGAATTACAACCAGGTATTACATACCATCCCCCTTAAAAAGAGTTTCGTCCTCGAAACTAAATGTAAACAACTAGGAATATGAACTATCCATCATGATCTGAAAACAATAATGCCCAAATAGTTCTCGGGACCAAATCAAATGCACGCCCAAGTCCTCAAGACTTGACATCTCGGATCACAGTGAACGATTTCCCAAATTATCACGAAGTCTTGAGTACAAAGCCAAAGGTACGAATTCTCAACAAATCATCCAAATCTCAAGATTCTCGAATATGATCATAATAAAATAGATCAACAATAAATGATCCACAGTCACGATACATTAATACGGATAGATTTACATAGTCATCCAAAAAACAAGGTTACATCTCAAATGTACCCAACGTCGATATCCTTCCATATCATCAATCTCCTCTATCTCAACGATTTAAGGTAGACCCCAAATCTGAACTCACCGCACAATACGATCCAGGAAGGTCACAAGAACAAAATGATCCCAATGAATGATAATGAATCTAAATCCCACAAGGATTAAGAATAGCTCACCGAGGTGAAATAATAAATTAATGAGTAATAGCTCCATGAAGTGATTGGAACCGTTGTTTCCCGTGAAGTGAATGATTAGTTTGATAATTATAAGTCTCAACGTTATTGATATATGATGAATGACTTATGCGAATGATTGAACGACGATGAAATGAGTGATTATCCTATTACCGAGCAAGAATTAACTTGCTCAAAACCGGTGATGAATGTCCTATTGTATCGCAGTTAAAGCAAACAACAGTCGACTCGTCGTCTGAGATGAAAATGCTCTCCCAGCACGAAGACGACTAGAAAACGATCTCTTGGATGTCGGAGTCCGATGTCCCTCTGACAACTCTTTCCATACCAAGGCAGGAAAGTCAAGTGATAATTACAGATCTCGTATGAAGATTGCATTATGATTACGAGACAGAATGATAACAATGAGCATACACGCTCTAACACAATGAATGCATTAATAATGCAATAAAACGATCATTGACATGACACCGGAATATGATAAGATCGCATGAAAGATCAAGTGAGGTGACAAGACTATCTGATGAAATTCCTGAAATGATTACCTTGAACAAGTTAACAAGGTTGAAAATTTGATTCACAAGATCAACAACTGAACCGTGAGATGGACTAGATGATTAATGAATTAATTGAACAATGAGATTGACTGAGTGATAATGAATTAACTGAACAATGAGATTAACTGAGTGATGAATGAATTGACTGAACAATGAGATTGACTAAGTGATGAATGAATCAACTGCGCGATGAGATTAACGGAGTGATGAATGAATTGACTGAACAATGAGATTGACTGAGTGATTAATGAATTAATCTGAACAATGAGATTGACTAAGTGATGAAGGAATTGACTGAGTGATGAATGAATTAACCGAGTGATGAATGAATTATCTGAGTAATGATATTGACTGAGTGATGAACGAATTAACTGAGTGATGAATGATATTGACTGAGTGATGAATGAATTAACTGAGTGCTGAATGAATTAACTGAGTGATAAATGATATTGACTGAGTGATGAATGAATTAACTGAGTGCTGAATGAATTAACTGAGTGATGAATGATATTGACTGAGTGATGAATGAATTAACCGAGTGATGAATGAATTATCCGAGTAATGATATTGATGAGTGATGAGCGAATTGGTGAGTGATGAATGATATTGACTGAGTGATGAATGAATTAACTGAGTGATGAATGAATTAACTGAGTGATGAATGAATTAACGGAGTGATGAATGATTTAACGGAGTGATGAATGATATTGACTGGGTGATGAATGAATTAACTGAGTGATGAATGAATTAACTGAGTGATGAGATCAAAATGATGATTGAGGATTATTAACTGATGAATGAGTTGATCCTTAATGCTTACACAAGTCATGCGTGCTCCAAAACAATTAGTCATGAATCAATCATAACACTAATATCACATATATGTTTCAACAAACATGAACAATTAATAACATGATGAATGTATGAACATAAAGAGAATCGAGTCCTTACACAGGTCATACGAAGCTTCGAGGTCTCACGATACTAGTCCCAACTGACGACGACTCGATGAATGAATGACTCGCGCAGTCATATTAATATTACGACTCACAAAACCCGACTGTCCAGATTGTCATAACCTGATAGTCCCACTACTACCGCATCGGTAGAGCCACATAACTCACATATCAGGGTATCTCACAACCCAAACGCTCTGATACCATCTTCTGTAACACCCCCAAATCCTATTGGGTTATTACAAAGGTTGTGGACCCCACGCCAGAGATCCACCAAAGTAACATGACCAAAATACATTAAATTAAACAACAAGGGAAAGTCATAGTTCCTACCATGACATCCGACACAATATTCTGATAAGGAATTTCAATGACAAAAGTGGCCTACATGGCCAAAATGAAATACAACAACATCCACGAACATCTGTTCGGGTAATACAACACGACAACAACAGACAAGACTGGAGTACACTCCAACTGACTGACCAACAATGAACAACTCGGACTAGTATCGCTTGAATGCCTCGTCGCTATCGGCATGCCCCTGTGTCTCAACTCTCTCCTCGCAAGCACCTAAAACATGAAAACATGTTCCGCCCCAAAGTCGATCATCAGAGATAATGAACATCAAATACATGTATAACATGATATGTATCTAAAGGCAGAATGAAACGGTACAATGATAATAATAATAATACGAGATGCTCACAAACCAAGGTAAGAACCGAGCATTCGCGAAATACTATGCCCACGGCATACTATTAATACCTGTTCGACAGGTTAGAACATAAGTGCCCAACGGCGAATCATAATCACAGAATACCACAATGAATTACACGACATGGACCAAACCAGAACTGAATTAATTATGAATCACAATGCCCGAAGGCTCCAATGAAGTTACCAGGACAATAATAAAGGCTTGAAAGCCACTCAACCGAAGCTGTCAAATTATCACAATCACATGAAGCCAAAACAGCCCGCAGCTGTTATTGATTAGGGCCGAAGCCACGGCACGAAGCCGTATCACCATTAGGGCCGAAGCCACGGCATGAAGCCGTATCACAATTAGGGCCGAAGCCACGGCATCCAGCCGTATCACAATTAGGGCCGAAGCCACCGCATCCAGCCGTATCACAATTAGGGCCGAAGCCACGGCATCCAGCCGTATCACAATTAGGGCCGAAGCCACGACATCCAGCCGTATCACAATTAGGGCCGAAGCCACGTCATCCAGCCGTATCACAATTAGGTCCGAAGCCACGGCATCCAGCCGTATCACAATTAGGGATAGTGTGCTGCCTTGAGTCGGCCAACACGATGACAGTAACACACGGATAGGCACCATCCTCGACAGTCCCAATTCAACACCTCGATTGCCTTAGGATGGCCAACCGATAACAATGATGTAGCGGATGATTCCATGAATGATTGAGCGCTTCGATTGGCTTAGAATGGCCAATCGATACGAATGATACGATGAATGATTAAATACCTCGATTGCCTTAGAACGGTTAATCGATAACAATGATATGGTGAATGATTGAACATATAGATTTGCCTGAGAACAACCAATCGATGACAATGATACGAAGGATGCCTCGGCACCTTTAATCGGTGACCGACGACGAAGATGAGAAATGAATACGTCAATGCCTTTAATCGGCCAATACGGTTTTAATGATAACCCCAACATGAATAACTATGATCTGAACGATGTCTCAATATTAACAACAATCGATGCATCGATACCGCGAACCGGCTATCGACAATGACATTAATAACGAGTATCACAATGCCTTGAATCGGCCATTAACGGACAATAATAAACATTTGGCATAATTGCCGAAAGGTATCGTATCGAATGATCTCTTAATATCAATGAATTCATGAAGAGACCAAGTCTCGGAATGATACAACACATTCATACACATACATGATGACATTAATCTCATTGACTAGTACAAGTATAAAACTTGCCTCAAACCGAAGGCGAGAAGGTACTTCCACGATCAACGTCCTTAAAGAAATTATCGGCCGCTCGAACAACCTTGAATAATACAATTACCAACAATCCGATCAATACGAATCAAACATGAATATAACGAACTCAAAACGTCGATACGATCAAATCAAGTTCATTGGGGCATTATATCGAACACTTTGTGGCCAAACTTCGATTGTTTATAACCAAACCTCAATAATACCAACATTAAATCCCCAAGAAGTGATTCAAACCAACAAAACATCTTCAATACGATCAATAATCCATTATGAATATCCAAAATCGTGATTTCAACAACGATTAATTGAAAACCCCCAAATCCAACTCAATATTCAAAGTGTTCTTGAATAATTATTCAATAATCCAATGAATAATCAAACATATCCATAATCATGTGTATTTCACTTCATACAACATGATCTTAACATCCAAAACATCTTATCTCAATACAAAATCGAAATCCAAGAGGTTTGATGAATATTACCTTTGAAGATCCAAGCACTTTGATCCGAAGAACACGCGTTAGATCGACAATCCGAGCTCCACAACCGAATGAAAATGATGAAAGATGAATACTCAAGTGATTGATGATGAAGATACTCTCCCACAAACCCTCTCTCTCGGACCAAAGTGATGAAATGGGAAGAAAATGAGATGAACTCGCAGAAAAAACGCAATTATAGCGCTAACTGCTCTGTGTGCCGCGGCACAGGACAAGTGTGCCGCGGCCCACGGCCACAAAAAACTGCCCAGCACTGGCTTAGTGCCGCGGCACAGCCGAAGTGTGCCGCGGCACACGGTACAGTCCACTCCAGCACCAAAAAGGCACATCGTGCAGTCTTAGCTATTTCGACCATAACTCCTTCACCCGGACTCCGATTGATTCACCGTTTGAACAATTGGAAAGCTAACTCGATGCTCTATAATATTGCAAAGATTCAGAATTTTTAGAGTTTCCAAAAATTAATGGTGAATTAACAAAGTCGAACTCAAACGTGGAAAAGTCGATAAAGAATACGGAATTCAACAGAACGACACCGAGACGAACTCGGATGATAAAAAGTGTAGAATTAATCATTCTCGGAATGACGAAAAGGTAATAATAGATTCACTAAGATGGACTTCCGAAAAAATAAAAATTACCGAATGAAATTACTGAATGATAATGATCGAATTACAACCGGGTATTACAGCGGCCTCTTCCCCGCATCCTCTGCCAGCTCTTTCCATAATGAATGATCAACTAAAGTGACGTGATTATCTGATGAAATTCTTGAAATGATTATCTTGAACAAGTTAACAAGATTAATGATATGATCCTCAAGATCAACAACTGAACAATTAAATGAACTGAGTGATTAATGAATTAACATGATCGACTTGATCACAAATGAAAATGATGATTGAGGATTGTTGACTGTTGAATGATGAATGAGCGATTCTTATTGCCAGAAATTATACCATGGCATCAGAAATCTTACTGTTCTTTGGTCGGAGGGGCTCGGCTATTGCACAGGTCACACGTGACGCGAAAGTCCAATGATACTAGTGTGATGAATGATGATTTCAAATGAGACATGACTCGGAAGGTAGTATTCAAAACCACGCTCTGATACCAACTCTGTAACACCCTAAACTAGGCGAATATTACAGGGCCGCGGACCCCCGACTGGGACCCACCAGGCGAGTGAAAATTTATGAATTAACTGATATAATTACCGAACCACAGTATATAAATAATTACTCCGATGAGGAGTTTTAAGTACAACACACCCAGGATAAAACAGAATACATGTATATTTTATATGAAGATAAAATATACAACACCAATTAAAATGAGTATATAAATGGAAGTCTGCAGCGGAGTACAAATGAAGAAAACATGAAGACTGAATGGACTGGGGCCCCCTACTAGTATCACTGGGACTCCTCGCCGTCAACGTTCTCTTCCCGTGCCTTAGCCTTTCCATGAACTGAAAACAATATCCCCCAATGGGGTCAGTTACACAAAACAGCAATCCTCAAGAGTTGAACAATATACAACCATCACATGAATGAATTAATGAATTAAGTTGAATGATGAGCATCAATGTACGTCCGAATGAACTGAGTAAGAGCACAAATAGCCGAGTGTCCGGAGTCCCGCATATACACCCGTTATTGGCCTATTTAATTTCACGGTTCAAGGTATCCGGAGTCCCGCGTATACACATTACCATGCGCACAGTCCAATGTGTCCGGAGTCCCGCATATACACATGACCATAGTGTGCCCGACTAAAATTCCACACATGCGCCAACTGGCCATGCAATATAATTCCGGAAGATCACCAGAACAAAAATGACCAAGGTGAGGAGTAATGAATAGAATCCGATAAGGATCAAGAACGACTCACCAAGATGAAATAATGATACAACGAGTGATAGCTTCAATGAAATGATTTTGGAACCGTCGTTCCTCGTGAGTTACATGATGAGTTGATAAATACAAGTCTCGACATGAACGATATATTATGAGTGAATTGCATGTATGAATGAACAACAACATAAGGAATGAATATCCTTTTAACCGATTAAGAATTTACTTACCTTAACACCGGTGATGATACGTCCTCTCTCGAAAAACTATCTAAGGAACTACCGGTCGCTCGAACAACCTTGAATAACACAATCATCAACAACTCGCTTAATATACGAATCAATAGAGATCATAACCAACTCAAGATGTCGATACAACAATATCCAAACTCATTGGGGCATTTTAACGACTACGTAGTGAACATGTTATCCCTAAGGTTATAACCAACCCCAAAATATAGACACCAAACCTTCAAGGAATGATTCAACCCAATAACACTCCATTAATGTCAACAATAATCCAAAAGGAAACCACAATTCGAAATTACAACAACATCAATCGGAAAATCCCCAAATTAACCGAAGTCAACCCCAAGGATTCTTGAAATAATTCTCCAAATAGCCATTAAATCCGACATATACACCGACTAAACCCGTACGAATACATGTATTCAAGGTAGATAATCCATATATAAAGCATTCCAACATAATATCGAGCTCACATGAATAGATCGAAAATAAAACACTTGAACTCCGAATTTCTAGATTCAAAAGGTGATTACCTTGATTATGATGTTTGAAGATGATGAAATGATGATTACTCTGGATTATATGCTTGGAAATGTTAATAGCTGATTTCACCTCGAAGAACACTCCTCAAGAAGCTCCAAATCTCCTAAAACCGATGAAGGAATGAAAAGAAATGACAAATGACGAATCTCGACTACACTGTCTAATTTATAACAATCTCAGTTTAGCGCATGCTAGATCCTGTTCTTAGCGTGCGCTAACGGGTATACTGGGTAGTCCAGTACCCTCTGTCCTTATCGGTAGCGTGCGCTACTGCCATATACTTAGCGTGCGTTAACACAAAATATTAGCGTGCGCTAACAAATTATCTGGTGCCCAGTACTGGAGTCCAGAACCTCCTGTTCTCTGATCTGATCGGGATAGCGCGCGCTACACACAAAATTCAGTGTGCGCTACTGACACCGATTAGCGTACTAATATCTACTCATAGCGTGTGCTAGGAATTATCCCAATTCAGTCCAGTAGCCACTGGACTCTGCTTGATTCGACCTTAGCGCGCGCTACACCGACTGCATAGCGTGCGCTACTCCGACCTACTAGCGCGCGCTACTTACCAGTCGTAGCGTGCGCTACTTATAACCCAACTGCAGTCCAATGCCTGCTTGAACTACATTAGCGTGCGCTAATGTTGAGAGGTAGCGTGCGCTACCCGAACTCAATTAGCGTGCGCTAAAAAGAGTACGTAGCATGCGCTACTCCTCACACACAACCTACTATGAAGATAACAATGATGATAAAGACGGCATGATTCTCCAACTAGATTGATGATGAATGACGATTGATACACGATACAATTACTCTAAACGGTGAATACCATGAATGAATATGAATGATGAATGATCATTAATGAGTGAAAATTACTGAGTGACAATTACAGAACGATAATTACTGAATGATAATGACTGAATTACAACCGGGTATTACATGCAACATGGTCTTATCTCCTATTAAAAAGACTTAATCAAGAAGTAAAATCTTTCTCGGAGATATTATAGCCAATTCTGAGTACAAGAGACTCGAATCTAATCAATAAACCAATTCTCAATACAAATGCTCGAATCTAATCACTAAAACCGAGTTTTTGTAGAGTTTCGACTTGAATACATGTAGTCGTCTTATCTCATCTGAACAGGACTTAATCAAGAAGTAAAGGCTTAGTCGGAGCTATTATAGCTAATCCTTACTACAACAAGACTTAATCTAGAAATAAAAGCTTAATTGGAGCTGTTATAGCCAATTCTAAGTACAAAAGGCTCTAATCTTATCAATAAACCTGAGTTTCTATAGAGTTCTGACTTGAATGCATGTAACATGGTCTTATCTCCTATTAACAATACTTAATCAATAAGTAAAGTCTGAATCAGAGCTATTATATCCAGTACTTGCTACAACAAGAATTAATCAAGTAGTAAAGCCTTAATCCTAGTTGTTATAGCAAATTCTTAGTACAAAAGGCTCGAACCTAACCAATAAACCCAAGTTTTTGTGGAGTTCCAACTCGAATACATGCAGCATGGTTTTATCTACCATTAACCAGACTTAATCAAGAAGTATAGGATTAATCGCTGCTATTATAGCCAATTCTCCATACAAAAGGCTCGAATCTAGTCCATAAACATGAGTTTTCATAGAGCTCTGGATCGAATACTTGCAACATGGTCTTATCTCCTATTAACAAGACTTAATCAAGAAGTAAAAGCTTATTCGGAGCTATTACAGCCAATTCTCAGTACAAGAGACTCGAATCTAATCAATAAACCCGAGTTAATAGAGTTCTGACTCGAATACATGTGACGTGGTCTAATCTCCTAGTAACAATACTTAATCAAGGAGTAAACCAATTCTCAATACAAATGCTCGAATCTAATCACTAAAACCGAGTTTTTGTAGAGTTCCGACTTGAATACATGTAGTGGTCTTATCTCATCTGAACAGGACTTAATCAAGAAGTAAAGGCTTAGTCGGAGCTATTATAGCTAATCCTTATGACAACAAGACTTAATCTAGAAATAAAAGCTTAGTTGAAGCTGTTATAGCCAATTCTAAGTACAAAAGGCTCTAATCTTATCAATAAACCCGAGTTTCTATAGAGTTCTGACTCGAATGCATGTAACACGGTCTTATCTCCTATTAATAAGACTTAATCAATAAGTAAAGTCTTAATCAGAGCTATTATATCCAGTACTTGCTACAAGAAGAATTAATCAAGTAGTAAAGGCTTAATCCTAGTTGTTATAGCCAATTCTTAGTACAAAAGGCTCGAACCTAACCAATAAACCCGAGTTTTTGTGGAGTTCCGACTCGAATACATGCAACATGGTCTTATCTACCATTAACCAGACTTAATCAAGAAGTAAATGCTTAATAGGAGCTATTATACCCAATTTTGAGTATAAAAGGCTCGAATCTAATCAATAAACCCGAGTTTTCATAGAGTTTTGACTCGAATACATGTAATGTGGTCTTATCTCATATTAACAGGACTTAATCAAAAAGTAAAGATTTAATCGGAGCTATTATAACCAATCCTTGCAACAACAAAATTTATTCAAGAAGTAAATGCTTAATCAGAATTGTTATGGCAATTCTCAGTACAGATGGCTCGAACTTAACCAATAAACCCAAATTTCGTAGAGCTCCGACTTGAATACATGCAACATGGTTTTAGCTCCTATTAACAAGAGTTAATGACGAAGTAAAGGCTTACTCGGAGCTATTATATCCAATTCTACGTACAAAAGGCTCGAATCTAATCAATAATCCCGAGTTTTAGTAGAGTTCTGACTCGAATACACGTGACGTGCTCAAATCCCCTACTAAAAATACTTAATCCAGAAGTAAAGGCTTAATCAGAGCTATTATAGCCAATTTTTAGTATAAAAGGCTCAAATCTAATCAATAAACCATAGTTTTCGTAGAGTTCCGACTCGAATACATGCAACAGGGTCTTATCTCCTATTAACAAGACTTAATAAAGAAGTAAAGGCTTAATCGGAGCTATTATAGCTAATTTTGAGTATAAAAGGCTCGAATCTGATCAATAAACCCGTGTTTTCCTAGAGTTCTGACTCGAATACATGTAACATGGTCTAGTTTCCTATTAACATGACTTAATCAAGAATTAAAGGCTTAATCGGTGCTATTGTAGCTAATTCTTAATACAGAACTCTCGAATCTAATCAATAAACTCGAGTTTTCATAGAGTTCCAACTCGAATGCTTGAAACGTGGTCTTATCTCATATTAACAGGACTTAATCAAGAACTAATGGTTTAATCGGAGTTATTATAGCCAATCCTTGCTACAACAAAATTTAATCAACAAGTAAAAGTTTAATCAGAGTTGTTATACCAATCCTTAGTACAGACGGCTCGAACTTAACCAACAAACCCGAATTTTCATAGTGCTCCGACTCGAATACATGCAACATGGTTTTATCTCCTATTAACAAGAGTTAATCACGAAGTAAAGGCTTACTCAGAGCTATTATAGCCAATTCTAAGTTCAAAAGGCTCGAATCTAACCAATAATCCCGAGTTTTAGTATAGTTCTGACTTGAATACACGTGACATGGTCAAATACCCTACTAACAATACTTAATAAAGAAGTAAAAGCTTAATCAGAGCTATTATAGCCAATTTTGAGTATAAAAGGCTCGAATCTAATCAATAAACCAGAGTTTTCATAGAGTTCCGATTCGAATACATGCAACATGGTCTTATCTCCTATTACCAAGACTTAATAAAGAAGTAAAGGCTTAATCGGAGCTATTGTAGCTAATTTTGAGTATAAAAGAGTCGAATCTGATCAATAAACCCGAGTTTTCATAGATTTCTAACTCGAATATATGTAACATGATCTTATTTCCTATTAAGATGACTTTATTTATTTTTTTAAAAAAAATGGACAGCTTTGATAACAACGCGAAAAAAGAGGGTGGACGAGTCCCTCTACACGCCCGGATGAAAATATGGGGGACGAAACCCGCCACACGCCCCAAAAAACAGAATAAATTATGAAACTGAAAAACGAGGGTGGACAAGACCCTCTACACGCCCAGCAGGGAACGAACCACTTATCCATGAAAATATTACACATGAATTTTTCTCCTCCTAATATACAGGAAGGCCATTTTATCTAGTTTAATAAATCCGAGGATTTTCCCTTTAAGATTGGAGACATCGTGGAGGTGGAAATCTTGACGATCACATCCTTCGTTGGCTAAAAGGTCAGCGACGACATTCCTCTCTCTAAAGATATGAGAGAAATGGATCTCAATTTTATCCATAAGAGATCGAATTTGAAAAATAATCCTTTGGATTTTCCATTGGAGAATTTCCAGCAAAGCCATTTTTCGACCCGCCTCCGACCTTCGATCTAAGGTTTATCCCCATCAAAGAATTTCCAGCAAAGCCATTTTTCGATGAAGACGATGTCTCTACCACCATTTTCAATGAAGTAGACGAGACAGAGGTTTCAACGACGCAATACAACGAAGAAAGTGAGTTGAGCCATGTGTCCCTAATTGACGAACTTAGGACCAAGAATAAAAGGCTTAATCCATGCTATTGTAGCTAATTCTTAATACAGAACTCTCGAATCTAATCAATAAAGTCGAGTTTTCATAGAGTTCCAACTCGAATGCATGAAACGTGGTCTTATGTCATATTAACAGGACTTAATCAAGAAGTAAAGGTTTAATCGGAGCTATTATAGCCAATAATTTCTACAACAAAATTTAATCAATAAGTAAAAGTTTAATCATAATTGTTATACCAATCCTTAGTACAAATGGCTCGAACTTAACCAATAAACCCAAATTTCCGTAGTGCTCTGACTCAAATACACGCAACATGGTTTTATCTCGTATTAACAAGACTTAATCAAGAAGTAAAGGCTTACTAGGAGATATCATATCCAATTCTAAGTACAAAAGGCTCGAATCTAATCAATAAACCCGAGTTTTAATAGAGTTCTAACTCGAATACATGTGACATGGTCTAATCTCGTACTAACAATACTTAATCAAGAAGTAAAGGCTTAGTCGGAGCTATTATAGCAAAATTTCAATACAAATGCTCGAATCTAATCAATAAAACTGGGTTTTTGTAGAGTTTCGACTCAAATACATGTAGTGGTCTTATCTCCTATTAACATGACTTAGTCAAGAAGTAAAGGCTGAGTTGGAGCTATTATAGCTAATCCTTGCTACAACAAGACTTAATCAAGAAGTAAAAGCTTAAGTGGAGCTGTTATAGCCAATTTTGAGTACAAAAGGCTCGAATCTAATCAATAAACCCGAGTTTTATAGAGTTCCGACTTGAATGCATGTAACGTGGTCTTATATCCTACTAACAAGATTTAATCAAGAAGTCAAGGCTTAATTGGAGCTATTATATCCAGTCCTTGCTACAAGAAGAATTAATCAAGAAGTAGAGGCTTAATCGTATTATTATAGCCAATTCTCAGAACAAAAGGCTCAAATCTAACCAATAAAGTCGAGTTTTTGTAGAATTCCGACTCGAATACATGCAACATGGTCTTATCTACCATTAGCCAGACTTAATCAAGAAGTAAAGGCTTAATCGGAGCTATTATACCCAATTTTGAGTATAAAAGGCTCGAATCTAATCAATAAACACGACTTTTCGTAGAGTTTTGACTCGAATACATGTAACGTCGTCTATCTCATACTAATAGGACTTAATCAAAAAGTAAAGATTAAATCGGAGTTATTATAGCCAATCCTGGCTACAACAAAATCTAATCAAGAAGTAAAAGCTTAATGAGAGTTGTTATGAAAATCCTCAGTACAAATGGCTCAAACTTAACCAATAAATCCGAATTTTCGTAGAGCTCTGACTCGAATACATGCAACATGGTTTTAACTCCTATTAACAAGACTTAATTATGAAATAAAGGCTTACTCGGAGCTATTATAGCCAATTCTGAGTACAAAAGGCTCGAATCTAATCAATAGTCCCGAGTTTTAGTAGAGTCCTGACTCGAATACATGTGACGCAGTCAAATACCCTACTAACAATACTTAATCAAGAAGTAAAGGCTTAATCAGAGCGGTTATAGCCAATTTTGAGTATAAAAGGCTCGAATCTAATCAATAAACCAGAGTTTTCATAGAGTTCCGACTCGAATACATGCAACATGGTCTTATCTCCTGTGAACAAGACTTAATAAAGAAGTAAAGGCTTAATCAAAGCTATTAAAGCTAATTTTGATTACAAAAGGCTCGAATATGATCAATAAACCCGATTTTTCATAGAGTTATGACTCGAATACATGTAACATGGTCTAATTTCCTATTTACATGACTTAATCAAGAAGTAAAGTCTTAATTGGTGCTATTGTAGCTAATTCTTAATACAGAACGCTTGAATCTAATCAATAAACTCGAGTTTTCATAGAGTTCCAACTCGAATGCATGAAAAGTGGTCTTATCTTATATTAACAGGACTTAATCAAGAAGTAAAGGTTTAATCAGAGCTATTATAGCCAAACCTTGCTACAACAAAATTTAATCAAGAATTAAAAGTTTAATCAAAGTTGTTATACCAATCCTTAGTACAGACGGCTCGAACTTAACCAATAAACTCGAATTTTCGTAATTCTCCGACTCGAATACATGCAACTAATGGTTTTATCTCATATTAACAAGACTTAATCAAGAAGTAAAGGCTTGCTAGGTGCTATTATATCCAATTTTAAGTACAAAAGGCTCGAATCTAATCAATAAACCCGAGTTTTAATAGAGTTCTAACTCGAATACATGTGACGTGGTCTAATCTCCTACTAACAATACTTAATAAAGAAGTAAAGGCTTAATCGGAGTTATTATAGCCAATTGTCAATACAAATGCTCGAACTTAATCAATAAAACCGAGTTTTTGTAGAGTTTCAACTTGAATACATGTAGTGATCTTATCTCCTATTAACAAGACTTAATCAAGAAGTAAAGGCTGAGTTGGAGCTATTATAGTTAATCCTTGCTACAACCAGACTTAATCAAGAAGTAAAAGCTTAATTGGAGCTGTTATAGCCAATTCTGAGTACAAAAGGCTAGAATCTAATCAATAAACCCGAGTTTTTATAGAGTTCCGACTTGAATGCATGTAACGTGGTCTTATCTCCTACTAACAAGATTTAATCAAGAAGTCAAGGCATAATTGGAGCTATTTATATCCAGTCCATGCTACACGAAGAATTAATCAAGAAGTAAAGGCTTAATCGTATTATTATAGCTAATTCTCAGAAGAAAAGGCTCAAATCTAACCAATAAAGTCGAGTTTTTGTAGAATTCCGACTCGAATACATGCAACATGGTCTTATCTACCATTAACCAGACTTAATCAAGAAGTAAAGGCTTAATCGGGGCTATTATACCCAATTTTGAGTATAAAAGGCTCGAATCTAATCAATAAACATGACTTTTCGTAGAGTTTTGACTCGAATACATGTAACGTCGTCTATCTCATACTAATAGGACTTAATCAAAAAGTAAAGATTTAATCGGAGTTATTATAGCCAATCCTGGCTACAACAAAATCTAATCAAGAAGTAAAAGCTTAATGAGAGTTGTTATGCCAATCCTCAGTACAAATGTCTCAAACTTAACCAATAAATCCGAATTTTCGTAGAGCTCTGACTCGAATACATGCAACATGGTTTTAACTCCTATTAACAAGACTTAATTATGAAATAAAGGCTTACTCGGAGCTATTATAGCCAATTCTGAGTACAAAAGGCTCGAATCTAATCAATAGTCCCGAGTTTTAGTAGAGTTCTGACTCGAATACATGTGACGCGGTCAAATCCCCTACTAACAATACTTAATAAAGAAGTAAAGGCTTAATAAGAGCGGTTATAGCCAATTTTGAGTATAAAAGGCTCGAATCTAATCAATAAACCAGAGTTTTCATAGAGTTCCGACTCGAATACATGCAACATGGTCTTATCTCCTATTAACAAGACTTAATAAAGAAGTAAATGCTTAATCGGAGCTATTAAAGCTAATTTTGAGTACAAAAGGCTCGAATATGATCAATAAACCCGATTTTTCGTAGAGTTCTGACTCGAATACATGTAACATGGTCTAATTTCCTATTTACATGACTTAAGCAAGAAGTAAAGTCTTAATTGGTGCTATTGTAGCTAATTCTTAATACAGAACGCTTGTATCTAATCAATAAACTCGAGTTTTCATAGAGTTCCAAATCGAATGCATGAAAAGTGGTCTTATCTTATATTAACAGGACTTAATCAAGAAGTAAAGGTTTAATCAGAGCTATTATAGCCAAACCTTGCTACAACAAAATTTAATCAAGAATTAAAAGTTTAATCAACGTTGTTATACCAATCCTTAGTACAGACGGCTCGAACTTAACCAATAAACTCGAATTTTCGTAGTGCTCCGACTCGAATACATGCAACTAATGGTTTTATCTCCTATTAACAAGACTTAATCAAGAAGTAAAGGCTTGCTAGGTGCTATTATATCCAATTCTAAGTACAAAAGGCTCGAATCTAATCAATAAACCCGAGTTTTAATAGAGTTCTAACTCAAATACATGTGACGTGGTCTAATCTCCTACTAACAATACTTAATCAAGAAGTAAAGGCTTAATCGGAGCTATTATAGCCAATTGTCAATACAAATGCTCGAACCTAATCAATAAAACCGAGTTTTTGTAGAGTTTCAACTCGAATACATGTAGTGATCTTATCTCCTATTAACAAGACTTAATCAAGAAGTAAAGGCTGAGTTGGAGCTATTATAGCTAATCCTTGCTACAACCAGACTTAATCAAGAAGTAAAAGCTTAATTTGAGCTGTTATAGCCAATTCTGAGTACAAAAGGCTAGAATCTAATCAATAAACCCGAGTTTTTATAGAGTTCCGACTTGAATGCATGTAACGTGGTCTTATCTCCTACTAACAAGATTTAATCAAGAAGTCAAGGCTTAATTGGAGATATTTATATCCAGTCCTTGCTACAAGAAGAATTAATCAAGAAGTAAAGGCTTAATCGTAGTTGTTATAGCCAATTCTCAGTACAAAAGGCTCGAATCTAACCAATAAACCCGAGTTTTTGTAGAGTTCCGACTCGAATACATGCAACATGGTCTTTTCTACCATTAACCAGACTTAATAAGAAGTAAAGGCTTAAGCGGAACTATTATTCCCAATTCTTAGTACAAAAGGCTCGAATCTAATCAATAAACCCGAGTTTTTCTAGAGTTTTGACTCGAATATATGTAACGTGGTCTTATCTCATATTAACAGGACTTAATCAAAAAGTAAAGATTTAATCGGAGCTATAATAGCCAATCCTTGCTACAACAAAATTTAATCAAGAAGTAAAAGCTTAATCAGAGTTGTTATGCCAATCCTCAGTACAAAATTTAATCAATAAACTCGAGTTTTCATAGAGTTCTAACTCGAATGCATGAAACATGGTCTTATCTCATATTAACACGACTTAATCAAGAAGTAAATGTTTAATCGGAGCTATTATATGTAATACCCGCGCCTTTACTATTATATTCCCCGATTAAATCAGACATTTTCGTACCATATTTGTGTTTCTTGTAATAAATGGATGGGTTGAGTTAAATTAAATTGTTGAATTTTTATTCATACAATAGTTGTTTGAATAGGAGTATTTTGGAGAGTCTCATTTTTTTCTTGTTATTACCATTAACCTACGCTAACCTTTTAACCTTGCGCACGCTATGACCGCAGCGTTACGTACGTAACAAACCTACGTTAATGTATGTAATGAGTGATATCTTTCAGCGTCTCGCCTTTCGGCGGGTGGGTCCGAACGTGCACGCCTTGGTCAGGAGCCGATCGTGACTGCCAAGTCAACGGCTATTACGTACGTAAAGGGCCATATCCTTACGTACGTAACGACATGCGTATTTTGAGTCAGAAACATGTGGAAATGACTACGTACGTAATGTGCACAAGATTACGTACGTAAAGTCCTTAACGCACGTAAATCCTTTCTATATAACGTACGTAATGTTGATTTTGGGTTATAAAAGTTTGGGTTGCCTTTCACTTCTGCCAGCCTTTTTTCCATCCTCCATCTCCCAAAACTGATTCCCTACTCCATTGAATCGATTTCTACCCCTCCCATTCTGTGTTGGAGCTTCATCACTTGGATAGTTTCTTGAAGATTTAGAGGTTGAAGTGTGTTCTTGGAAGTGTTGGTGTTGTTCTTCATTTTGAGGTTGGTTTTTCTTTAATTCGTACTAAATCCATGTTTGTGATGATTTTAGTGTTAAAATACTTCATATAATGCTAGTCTAATCTAGTATAAACTTGATAACTATTTGAATCATGCTCAAACTAAGTGAAGAACAACATTAGGGATGTTAATATCACTTCTTGATGTATGATGACTTCATAATATAGTTGTGTTGATAATGATAGTCAAGACCTGATAAATAACATAATAATAAGAAGTTGATTTTAATCTTGACACTAAGAACTTGTAAGTAATGGAATCCTTAAATGACTAGAAGTAGGAGATACTAATCTTGTCATGAATATTCAATTGATCCTTGAAAGGTAACATAGAACCATATTTTTGGCCCTCCAAAACCGATACATTTGTGATGATTTGATAAGTCGATGAAACGGATTGTTTAGATGATTATGTTAACCCCCTGTAAATGGTTATTACAAGATTGGATTATGTTATGTTTAGAGTTCCAAACATCCAAATGATATAACTAGGTTTTGATAACTTCTTCAAAGTAAGACAATGGATTTTGGTAGAATACAATCTTAATCTTCATATGTTCAAAGTTAATCGATTTCATTGATAACTTCAAGCGGTGTTAATCACTACATTAATATGTTGATGATGTTCTTATTATGCTTAAAATTAAAAGCTATGATTTCATTTCTGCTTTGGCTTAACATAGTCATAGGAAGGATGATGAAGAATGTAAGTAAACACAAACTTTTAACATGATTCAACGTCAATCGGAAGTGATGGGTTGAGAGTATGTTTAATCATCATAATATTACATTAATAATATTCTGGACTTCAAATGCTTGACATTGATTTTAGGATATGTGAATGAACATAATAAACATGATAAATGATGATTCATAATTGGAATATTAGAATGTTCATTAGGATAGTTGAATTATTCAAGTAAAGTTATGAATATCGTTTCTATGAATTAATACCCTTATCATACAAATGTATTGTTGAATGAATTATGTTTCAATCAAGGTGGCTTATTCATGTGAGTAGTGTTAGATGCGGATACCGTTCGTTGTTCATTCAAAGAAGGATTATTCATCTATGAAATTGAGGCAAGTTATCTTGCTTGGTTATAATGATGGTTGAATTCTTGTGATTGTTATGTGTTTCGTGTATATGAAATGTTCGGTGAATCTATGATTCATGATATGGATATGTCCTTGATCGTATTATCATTTATGATGGGATGGTGTCCCCAAACTTACCGTTCTTGTTACCATTGGTTCAGTTGAACTTTGTTGTCATTTCGGTGAGTTGATCGATTCCTTAATAATGGTGTAATTCATTGAGTTTCATTGTCATGTTGCATCGTTACATCTCTGGAGTCATATCTGCATGCCGATTGGTTATGTGTAGGATTTTTAGCCGGGCACTTGATGGTCGTGCATGAATGTTTCCGCATTAGATCGTGCATACGAGACGTAGTCGTGAGGCTAATTAGGTACATCGTCCCACGTATATTCTGGATTCCGTATACGGGGTGGACATGTGCACGAACACATTTCCGGATCGGGTGTACTGTTACGTCCGTCTTGAGCCATAGTATTTGGTCGTTCGTATGTTTGGATATGTTCGACAGTTGGGACTGACTGTTATACGCCTGCGGGGTATATTCAGTAGTCGGTTGTTTATTTGAGTATAATGCCATGAGAATTATTATCATGTCTAGCTGACCCTGTGGTTTGGGCGAAATACTTGTATTTCAGGGCGAGAAAAGGGCAAGGCAATGGGGATGGTACTGACTGGTGGGAGGCCGTTGAGCCCAGAAACCGCGCTGCTACATGGGATGAGTTTAAGGACCTAATGGAGACCGAATATTGCCCATGGCCGGTCAAACAGGCTCAAGTCCATGCCTTCTTTGACGCTCAGCCGCGTGATATCCCTGTTTCTCACGCTATAGCTGACTTCAACCAGGAGTTGGGCTTCGTGAAGGCCCAGGTTAGAGAAGAGAGCGACAAGATTTTCCACTTCTCCAGGTGGATGAAATTATAGATTCGGGATTATATGTCTAGGCTCGTCTGTACTACCTTGAAGGATTAACAGAGTAGATCCCTTGCTTACGATATGTCTGTGACAGCTAGTGAGGCAGCTCGCGAGAGCAAGAAGCAGAAGTCCACTAGTAGTTTTTCGGGCCACAAGGGTGGAGGTCAGCAGAAATCCCAATCTACTAATTTTTCCACCGGTGGTGGTCTAGCTCGTTCTACTGGGGGTTCCCGTGGAACTACCAATGCTCCTTTCCGTGATGTGAAGTGTTTTAATTGTGGCAGTACAGGCTACGTCAGTCGTACTTGTTTGAGCCCTTTGCTGACATGTAATCAGTATGGCCATCCGGGTCACAAGGCTGCTTTCTGTGCCGAGAGGGAGAGAACTCTTGGTGCCCGAGCTTCCATTCCAATGCCTAGGGATCCAAGTGTGAATCAAGGATCGTTTGCTTCTCAGTCTCCGCCGAGTGCTAGCCGAGGGAGAGACTGGGGTAAGCCCAGCAGAGGGGGAGCTTCCAGTGTTAGCTCCGCCCACCCGCGTGTTTATGAGATGAGGAGGGCCGATGACCCAGCCGCTACCGTTGCCACAGGTACCGTTCAAATCCATTCCCATCCTGTCAGTGTACTTTTTGATTCTAGTGCTACGCATTCATTCATTTCTCTGGAATGTAAACATCGCTTGAGTATTGATTGTTTGTCGCCTTGCGAGCCTTTCATCATTAAACTTCCTAGAGGTGATAGGATCGTTGGTGATCGAGAGATACGAGACTGTTCTGTGATTGTCTGTGAGAGGGCTTGGCTCTTTAATATTATTGTTGTGTGTATTGAGGGTGAGGATTTAATTCTCGGGGATGACTGGCTCGAACGGCATGGCGCGATCATGAACTACTGTACGAGGATCATCACTATGCTAGCCGAGGATGGCACTGAGCACTCTTTCGCAGGGCGAAAGAGGGAAAACCAGGAGCTTTTTATTAACGCTTTGAAGGCGATGAGACTCCTCCGAGTTACCGGGGTTGCCACCGGACTGTGAGGTTGAGTTTGCAATCGAGTTAGAGCCGGGTGCGGCTCCGGTTTCGAAGGCGCCGTATGGCATGGCACCTTCCGAGATGGCCGAGTTGAAGAAGCAGTTGAGTGATATCCTTGAGTCGGGATATATTTGACCTAGTACTTCGCCTTGGGGCGCACCGGTTCTGTTTGTGCGGAAGATAGATGGTTCACTTCATTTGTGTATCGACTATCGCGAGCTAAACAAGGTGATCATCAAGAACAAGTATCCCCTGCCGAGGATTGATGACTTGTTCGATAAGTTACAGGGAGCTGCGGTATTCTCGAAGATCGACTTTAGATCGGGGTACTACCAACTTCGGTTGAAGGAGTCCGATGTGCCGAAAGAAGTTTTTTGAACGAGATACGGGCATTATGAGTTTGTAGTCATGCCTTTCGGGTTGACTAACGTGCCGATAGTGTTCATGCAGTTGATGAACAAGGTCTTTATCGAGTATCTGGATAAGTGTGTCGTCGTCTTCATTGACGACATCCTTATTTATTCGAGGAGTGAAGAGGAGCACGCGCATCATCTACGGATAGTGTTAGACATTTTGAGAACCGAGCAACTCTATGCAAAGTTCTCGAAATGTGAGTTCTGGCTAAAGGAAGTTATGTTTCTGGGTCACGTAATTTCAGTCGAGGGAGTCCGTGTAGATCCGCAGAAGATCGAGGCAGTGCTAGATTGGGCACCGCCTAAGAATGTGAATGAGGTTTGTAGCTTTTTGGGGTTGGCCGGGTACTATCGTAGGTTCGTCGAGGGTTTCTCGAAACTATCTCGGCCACTTACACAGTTGCTTCAGAAGTCCGAGACGTTCGTCTAGAATGACGAAAGACAGGCGAGTTTTGAGGAGCTGAAGAGGCGTTTAACTTCAGCCCCGGTTCTAGAGTTACCGTGTGGTAACAAGGGTTTTGCTGTATATAGTGATGCTTCGGGTCAGGGTCTTGGGTGCGTATTGATGCAGAACGGCAAGACCATTGCTTATGCATCGAGACAGTTGAGGTCGTACGAGCTCAACTACCCTACTCATGATTTGGAGTTAGCGGCGGTTGTCTTTGCGCTCAAGATTTGGCGCCACTATCTGTTTGGTTCCGCAGGTCAGATTTTTACCGATCATAAAAGTCTGAAGTATATATTTACCCAGCGGGAGTTGAATATGAGGCAGAGGAGGAGGTTGGAGTTGATCAAGGATTATGACCTCGAAATCCTTTATCATCCGGGCAAGGCGAACGTTCTGGCCGACGCCTTGAGTCGGAATCCGGTTACGTTGAGGACACTTTAGATACCTACGCCTCAGTCTGAGCTTCAACGGGTTTTGATCTATTTATATATTTAGATTTTATTGCCAGGAGCGGTCAGTCAGCTTTGTGCTTCAGAGATTTCGTCGTCGCTGGTCGACGAAATAAAATTGAAGCAGCTGGTGGATCCGATGATTTCGCAAATTCGGGAGAATGTTCTTAGGGGAAAGTATCCTGGGTTTATGATCCACGAGGATGGTTTGTTGAGATTCCAGAGTCGGCTTTGTGTACCGAACAACTTGGAATTGAGACAGAGTATTTTACGGGAGGCCTATGCTACGCCTTACTCTGTTAATCCTAGTTCGAGTAAGATGTACAAGGACATGAGGAGGAACTTTTTGGTGGAATGATATGAAGGAGGAGGTCGCACGGTTCATAGCGAGATGTTTGAGTTGTCAGCAGGTCAAAATCGAGCATCAGCGACCGGCTGGATTATTGCAGTCACTTCCCGTTCCGGAGTGGAAATAGGAAGATATTTCGATGGACTTCATCACGAGCTTGCCGAGATCGAGGTGGGGCATGAATATGGTTTGGGTGATTGTGGATCGTCTGACCAAGTCAGCACATTTTCTGGGCATTAAGGATACTTGGGTCCCAGAAAAGTTGGCTCGGGTGTTTATTGCTCAGATTGTGAGACTTCACAGTACTCCGAAGTCTATTGTGTCGGATCGGGATGGCCGTTTTGTATCGCATTTTTGGTAGGAGGTGCATAAGGTACTGGGTACTCGTTTGCGCCTGATCACTTCTTTTCACCCTCAGTCAGATGGGCAGTCGGAGACACTATCCAGACATTTGAGGATATGTTGCGCGCATGTGCTCTCGATTGGACCAACGACTGGGATGAGCATTTACCGTTGATCGAATTCACGTATAACAATAGTTGGCATGCGTCGATTCGGATGGCACCGTATGAGGCACTTTATGGGCAGCGATGTCGATAGCCTATTTGTTGGAACGAGGCGTCCAATTTGGTTGGGAGCGAATCGGATATCATTACAGAGACGAGACAGAAGGTGGAATTGATCCGGGAGAGGATGTTGACTGCTGAGAGTCGATAGAAGTCATATGACGATATCCGTCGTCGACCTTTGGAATTCGAGATGGGAGACCACATTTTGCTAAAGGTGTCAGTGACGAAGGGAGTTTTCCGCTTTGGGGAGAAGGGAAAGTTCAGCCCGAGATTTATTGGACCCTTTGAGATTCTCGAGAGAGTCGGCGAGTTGGCATACTGGTTGGCATTACCCCCGGCCTTGAGTCACGTTCATAGTGTTTTCCATGTTTGCTAATTAAGGAAATACGTCCCGGATCCTAGCCACATTATCGATTATGGTGAGATTGATATCACTGAGGATATTACTTTCGAGGAGCGTCCCTTAAAGATCTTAGAGCACCGTCAGAAGCAATTGAAGCATAAAACCATCCCTTTGGTCAAAGTGCAGTGGTCGAGACATGGTGTCGAGGAGGCAACTTGGGAAACCGAGGATAGCATGCGTGCTAGGTACCCCGAGTTGTTTATTTCTTAAGTTTCGGGACAAAATTTATTTTTATAGGGGTAGAATGTAATATCCGCATCGTTTCCCGGTATTCTCATTTTTGGTGTATTTTTCATTTTTAGCGACTCGCTTGTAACCGTTTCGATGCTTTGAATATATTTTATTCTTGGAATTTCCCTTTTTGGATGAGTTTTGGAGACGTTTTGATATTATTCTGGCTTATGTCATGTATTGTTGCATGGACGTTTGATTTTCGTGGAAACCGTTCGATTTTGTAATTTCTTTGGTTGCACGAGTTCATGTGGTTGAGTTGATCGTGTTACGAGTTTCGGTTTATCAGCCCGATGTCGTAGCGTGAATGTTTTGTATCTTCGCGTTGGGTGTTTTCTTTATGTTGCGTCTCATGTTCGGACCGCCCGGTGCGGCTAACTTCGTTTAGCAGTGTTGAACTGCTGCATGCATAACGTGCGTTACGCATGCTTCTTAGCATACGCTATCGATGGTCACATAACGTACATAATACCCTAGTGTTAACGTACGTTATGGCCTTCAGTGTTTTGGACGGTGAGACTGCCCGGATTTGGCCGAGTCCTTACGTACGTAAACACACTAGTGTTACGTACGTAAGACCCTTTGTAGCGTACGCTAACCTTCTAAGGTAACGTACGCTACCGGCATCAGCATTTTGGGCAGATTGTCCTGCTAGGCCATTACGCACGTTAACACATGTGTGTTATGTACGTAATGTGCGTAACGTACGTTAACTACTGCATGTTAACGTACGTAATGAGAAGTCAAGTTTTATAAGCCTGAGTTGACCCTGCATTCGCGACATTTCTTCCTTTTCTTCCTTTCCGTCCGCAACGAGAGGTTAGAGAGAGTTTTGAGCGATTCGTCAGATTTTGCCCGTGGAGATTCTTGGGAGATTGACTATTGTGTTCCTAGTGTAGATTATCATCATCATAATCGTCTTCCTCCGTCCGAATCAAGGTAAATCTTCTACGAACCCTACTTTTGGGTAAATTGGTGGGTTTCGATTCTATTGCTCGATTTGTTCCGTATCGAGGATTAATTCATGGTGAATATGATTAATCTTGTTGGTATTCTTGGTTTCTCTACGGATTCATGGTATATTTCGTAGTTTTTGCGTAATCGAGAGGGTTTGGTTGTGGTCCGCCCTCGTTGTTGTTCCTATTCGAATATACATGAATTGTAGGCGGGTTTTCGGGTGTATTCCATTTCTGTATTCATTTAGAAATGGTTGTAATTGTATTCTTCGAATCGTTAGGTTCGGTTTCGCTGGTTCCTAGCAGTCGTGTTGATATTTCCTTTCCGTTCGTGTCACCGTAGATTGATCGAGGCAAATACCCTTATAAACTTACAATCTTGACATAGTAAAATTGCATGAGAAATGGTGTGTGTGTGTGTTATGCTCACTACGGGTTAGATCCGACGGGGTCTCGGTAAGGGTCCACAGAGACGTGAATCGACGAGCTTGCTTTTAACCACTACGGGTTAGATCCGACGGGGTCTCGATAGGGGTCCACAGAGACGTGGATCGACGGTTAATTGTGGTGCATTTTTACAAATGTATTTTGGATTATTGGTGTTTCCGGAAATGTGTGTTTCAACTGATGTTTTATGAATTGAATGCTTGACTATATGTGTAAGGTGTAAGTCGTTCATTTGGTTACTTGTACTAGCATAATTGCTAACCCCTTTGGGGACCCGTTTTGGGGAAATTCGTTTTATGAATTTCAGGTCAGGTTCTTCGAGACGATCGGGCGCTGGACCAGTATGCGGATGACGGCCGTACGTGATGATTGTGCAAAAGTGTGTTTTTAAAGTTTCCTTTCTTTCGATACGTTTCATCATTTGTAAACTAATAGAAGTACTCGAGTACTTAGGCGTTTTTGTTCTTTTGGATTAAAGTGTGTTTGCATGTTGTATTGGCGTCGGATGATTGTGTTGTGTTTTACCGGTTGAACCTGGTGGATACTTTTGTTTTGTGTTCTTATGACGTGGTGTTATTATGTTGATTCCTCGAGTTGTCTAGTATGTTGGTCGTTTAGCCTGGTGGGTCCTAGGTAGGGATCTGCGGGACTGTAATATGCCCCGAATATCCTGGGGGTGTTACAACTCGCAGGGATGCCGATCACGGTCTGTAGTGACTCGCTGGGCGTAAGAACTGGCCGATAACGACTGTAAGGTTGTGGCCGGGTACGGCCATAAGGCCTATTACGTACGTAAGGCAGGTGCCGGTAATGGCCGTAAGGGTGTCGGCCAGACTGGATAGTAGGGTAGCCATGGCCGGTTACGTCCGTAAGCCATGGCTGGTTACGGCCGTAAGGTACCGGCAGGACTCGGCTATTTAAGGGCCTGGGCATGGGTCACTTGGCCATTTTCACATTTCTCTTCATTTCTTCGCAATCCTTCGTCAGAAATTGATGGATTTGATTGGGAACATCATGGAGCATCATTTTTTTTGGAAGTTTGATTCATGTCTAACATCATCTTTTGCCCGGATCGAAGGTAAGAACACTTGAACCCTTGGTTGTGGAGATTTTTGAGGTTTAATGATGTTTTGGCCAATTTCGGAACGAACTTTTGAAGGAGGTTGGATCGGGACTCTTTCCTTTCGTCGATTTCTTCGCACCATGTTAATCAAGACAAGTGTTTACTTGTGTATTTCATCTTCTAAGAGGTATGTTGGGTAATCCTCTCATTGAATTCGGATTTTGATGTTATTGTTGATGAATGATTCGTATGAAGATGATTATGGTTTTGTTGTTACGATTCTTGAGGTTACATGAACTATATGTTGAAGGATACGATTGTTTATGTCTTGATTATGTTGTTATGATTATGGAATCATAGTATTCTCGATGTTCTTTGTAGTAATGTTGCGATTCTTGATGTTAGGAAGGTCATATATTGGAGGATATGATAATATGCATCTTGAATTATGAATGAAGATTTTTTAGATGTTAGAACACATCGGATTATCTCGTTTGAGGATTTTGATTGTGATTTCGGAATAAGTTGTGTTCTTAAGGAACTCTTGGATTATATAAATTGATGAACATGTTTAAGAGGTGTTGGTGTTTTGGATATGAATATGGAATATTCATATCTCGAACTCAGTTATGTGTTTTGATACCATATTCGTATAGGAATACGAATACGATTAAGGGTTTGATAAGATTATTATTCACCTTTTAAGTTGAGAATTCATACGTATTGAACAAGTGTTCAAATCGAATGATTGAGTTATTTGAAACCTTTGGAATATGGTTACCTATAATGTCGAACTAATCGGATCGTCCGAATTGATGATGATAATCGGTAATTGGTTTTATTATTAATGTACAAGGAGGAAACTTGTACTCGTATTTAAGATCGAATTCGGAATCGTTAACGTTTAAACCCTTGTCATTGGTTTAATTGGATTATTGATATGATTTTCGGATTGGGGAATCGTATTATGGTTATGAATTCATGATTGATAGTTGGGTTGTTCGGAATTGTGTTTAATCGGGATATTGTGGAACCGTTGGGTTTATTGATTGTTATTTATTGATTATCGAGTTGCGGCTTGTATTGTGGATATGAGTTCGTATTTGTTGAGTTGGATTATTTGGTTTTGTGTATATGATCGAGGTATTGTTGAGCCGTTGAGTTTGTTGGTTGGGTATATCGATTGTTGACTGTTATCAAACTTGTTGTTAATCGATTATTGCAATAGGTTGAGATATTTGATCGTGGTTTATGACCATTTTGTTGCGGTTGAGGTCGAAGAGTTCGTAGATTGCTTTTGGTTGGGGCTGAGGAGCTCGTGGACGAAGGCAATGGATTTTGGTAACGGTTTCGCGGTATCGGTATCGAGGCAAGTTTATACTTGTTCAGTTTATAATATTTAATGAATGGTTTCCCTTTCATTTCATTTAAAATTCATATAGCAATAATATTATAAATATAAATTGTCGGGATGATGATTTGTTTGTGGAAAGGATATGGTCTTCGGCTTTGAGGTAATTTATGTAACACCCCGAGATATTCGAAGTGTAATACAGTGCCGTGGACCCCTATATGGAACCCACCAGGCTAGACACGATTTACCACAGTAAAAAAACACATCATTCAGATGAAAATCAAATAACACACCCGGTACAACCAGCGAAATAATCAACACCGACCAATAGAAAGTAATTCCAATGACATACAACCCACAATCCGGAATGAAAAGCCTAAGTACTCGCGAGTACCTTCTATAAGTTTAAAAGTAAACAACAACCATATCGATGGGAACAACAAAAATAAAAGGACTCAAATGCACGTGTCAAAGACCCTGGCCAGCATCCTCGCACTGTCTCAGCGCCCGCTCGTATGGCTGAACATAACCTGAAATCCATAAAAAGAATTTCCCCAAAATGGGTCCCCAAAGAGGTTAGCAATTACGTTAGTACAAGTAATCAAGGCAAACCAATCGCTTACACATTTCATAGTATAATGCATCAAATTCATTTCGAAACCAAAACCAGACATGTCTTTTCCGGAAACAAACAGTCAATCAATTTGTCTTGGGAACATGGCTATACCATTGACCCCGCTCGAAGCCTCTAAGGACCCTCCCGAGCTGGCCATATCGTAAAACAAATCACGCACGCGCATCGCCTTGGGAACAGGGATAAACCATTGATCCCGCTCGAGGCCTCTAAGGACCCTCCCGAGCTGGCTAGCGAAACAAACTCGTGAATCCAGGGCTATACCATTGGATTCCTTCCATGGCCCCATCGGACCCTCCCGAGGTGAGTAAAGCACACACAATATACATTACCATTTCATGTTAAGCATAGAGGTTTCCAAAAATACTTGCCTTGAACAATAGATGACACAACGAATGGAAAGGAAAACACCGGTGAATGCTAGGAACCGATGAAACCGAACCTAACGATTCGAAGAATACAATCACAACCATTTCTAAACGAATACGTTAATGGAATACACCTGAAAACCCGCCTACGATTCATGTATATTCGTATAAGAACAACAACGAGGGCGGACCACAACCAAACCCTCTCGATTACACAAATATCACGAAATATACCATGAATCCATAGAGAAACCAAGAATACCAACAAGATTAATCATATACGACATGAATTAACAAACAACACGGAACGAATCGGGCCATAATTCGAAAATCCCCCAATTTTCCCAAAAGTAGGGTTCTAGGGATTTACCGTGATTCAATTGGGGAAATACGATTAGATGATGATAACTTGATGTTAGAGACTCAAAATCATGGATGGATGATGATTTTCGATCAAACTCCAAGCTCCCACACGCCCCAAGAAGAAAGGAAGAAAATGAAGTTGTGGATGCGGCTGTCCCCTTAAACAGGTCAGGTACGCACGACCAAAAGCTCGTGCGTCCGGTCGTGCGCTAGGCCACTAGCCGACAACTGACACTCTGCACGAGCACCGCGCACGAGCGGGCTCTCGGGCGTCCTGCTCGTGCATCCCTGGGAGTTACTCCCCTAAAACAGCTGCGCACGAGCAGCGAGCACGACCAATCACTCGGGTATTTGGTCGTGTGTGAAGCCACTGCCTAGCTTTTGTTCAAACATGCACGATCAATGTGCACGAGAACCCGCTCGTGTGTCCCTGCAGTTTACTGCCAAGCACCGAACGCGCACGAGTGCTACGCACGATCAACAGCTCGTGCGGTTTGCTCGTGTGCAGGGGTCAGAGGCTAAGAAACGAGTCTGACACGGCCCCGAAAGTATCCAGAACGTAACCAACTCGAAATTACATGATACGCGACCGAAAACACCAAACGAAATTTCACGACATGCATAATAACATGAGATGGATCTTCGGCAACCCCGAAATGGCAGTTCCGAACAATGATTATGAGAATCGAATGCAATAGCGACGAAATGACATAGAACGCGGAGTTGAGTAAAACGAGTTCGAGACAAACTCGGATGACAAAAGTCTAATATTAAATATTCTCGAACTATTAATACGGTTACCAGCAAGTTGCTAAAAATGAAAAATACACAAAAATGAAAATACGGGGAAAAGAAAAATGCGGATATTACATTCTACCCCTCTAAAAACAAGTTTCGTCCCGAAACTTAAGAAACAAACAACTCGGGGTATTTAGCACGTATGCTATCCTCGGTTTCCCAAGTTGCCTCCTCGACACCATGTCTCGACCACTGCACTTTGACCAAAGGGATGGCCTTATGCCTCAGTCGCTTCTCACGGTGCTCTAAGATCTTCAAGGGACGCTCCTCGAAGGTAATATCCTCGGCGATATCGATCTCACCATAATCGATGACATGACTAGAATCCGGGACATATTTCCTCAGTTGGGAAACATGGAAAACGCTATGAACATGGCTCAAAGCCACGGGCAACGCCGAACGATAAGCCAAATCACCGAATCTCTCGAGAATCTCGAAATGTCCTATAAATCTCGGACTCAACTTCCGTTTCTTTCCGAAACGGAAGACTCCTCTCGTTGGCGACACCTTCAGCAAAACGTGGTCTCCCACCTCGAATTCTAAGGGTCGACGATGGACATCGGCATATGACTTATTTCGGCTCTGAGCAGTCAACATTCTCTCTCGAATCAATCCCAACTTCCGTCTCGTCTCTAAAACAATATCCGGTCCGTTCCCAACCAAATCGGATGCCTCGTTCCAACAAATCGGCGACCGACATCGCCGTCCATAAAGTGCCTCATACGGTGCCATCCGAATCGACGCATGCCAACTATTGTTGTACGTGAATTCGATCAATGGCAAATGCTCCTCCCAGTCACTGCTCCAGTCAAGGGCATAAGCATGCAACATATCCTCGAATGTCTGGATAGTGCGCTCCGACTGTCCGTCTGACTGAGGATGAAAAGAGGTACTCAGACGCAAATGGGTACCAAACGCCTTATGCACCGCCTGCCAAAAATACGATACAAAACGGCCACCACGATCCGAAACAATAGACTTCGGAGTACCGTGAATCCTCACAATCTGTGCAATAAACACACGAGCCAACTTCTCCGGGCCCCAAGTATCCTTGATGCCCAGAAAGTGTGCCGACTTGGTCAGACGATCAATGATCACCCAAATCATATTCATGCCCGATCTCGATCGGCAGACTCGTAATGAAGTCTATCGATATGTCTTCCTATTTCTATCCCGGAACGGGAAGTGACTGCAATAACCCGGCCGATCGCTGATTCTCGATTTTGACCTGCTAACAAGTCAAACATCTCGCTACAAACTGCGCGACCTCCTCCTTCATGTCATTCCACCAAAAGTTCCTCATCAGGTCCTTGTACATCTTACTTGAACCAGGATGAACAGAGTAGGGCGTAGCATGGGCCTCCCGCAAAATACTCTGTCTCATATCCGAGTCGTTTGGTACACACAGCCGAATCTGAAATCTCAGTACACTATCTTCATGAATCACAAAACTAGGAGACTTTCCCTTAAGAACATTCTCTCGGATTTGGATAACCATCGGATCCTCCAGCTACTTCAGTTTAATTTCATCGATCAGAGATGACGAAATCTCTAAAGCACAGAGTTGCCCAAAGGCTCCCGCAACAAAATCTCAACATTCAACTCAATCAAATCCCGCTGAAGCTCATCTTGAGACGTAAGGATCTCAAGTGTCCGCAACGAGACCAGTTTCCGACTCAAGGCGTCGACCACGACGTTCCCCTTACCCGAATGATAAAGGATTTCGAGATCACGATCCTTAATCAACTCTAACCATCTCCTCTACCTCATATTCAACTTCCGCTGAGTAAATATGTAATTCAGACTTTTATGATCAGTAAAAATCTGACATGCGGAGCCAAATAGATAGTGACGCCAAATCTGGAGCGCGAAGACAACCGCCGCTAACTCCAAATCATGAGTAGGGTAGTTGAGCTCATACGGCCTTAACTGTCTCGACGCATACGCAATAATCTTGCCGTTCTGCATCAATACGCACCCAAGACCCTGACCCGAAGCATCACTATATACAGCAAAACTCTCGTTACCACACGGTAATGCTAAAACCGGCACTGAAGTTAAATGCCTCTTCAGCTCCTCAAGACTCGCCTGCCTCTCGCCATTCTAGCCGAACGTCTCGGATTTCTGAAGCAACTGTGTAAGTGGCCGAGCTAGTTTCGAGAAACCCTCGACGAACCTACGATAGTAGCCGGCCAAACCCAAGAAACTATGGATCTCCTTCACATTCTTAGGCGGTGCCCAATCCAATACTGCCTCAACCTTCTGCGGATCCACACGGACTCCCTTGGCTGAAATCACGTGACCTAGAAACATCACTTCCTTCAGCCAGAACTCACACTTCGAGAACTTTGCATAGAGTTGCTTGGTTCTAAAAATGTCTAACACTACTCGCAAATGATACGCGTGTTCCTTCTCGTTCCTCGACTAAATAAGGATATCGTCAATGAAGACGACAACACACTTATCCAAATACTCAATGAAGACCTTGTTCATCAATTGCATGAACACTGCCGGCGCATTAGTTAGCCCGAAAGGCATAACTACAAATTCATAGTGTCCGTATCTCATCCGAAAAGCTGTTCTCGGAACGTCGGATTCCTTCACCTGAAGCTGATAGTACTCCGATCTCAAGTCAATATTCGAGAATACCGTAGCTCCCTGCAACCGATCGAACAAATCATCAATCCTCGGAAAAGGATACTTGTTCTTGATGGGCACCTTGTTTAGCTCGCGGTAGTCGATACACAAACACAGTGAACCATCCTTCTTCCTCACAAACAGGACCGGTGCGCCCCAAAGCGAAGCGCTCGGTCGAATATATCCCGACTCAAGAAGATCACTCAACTGCCTCTTCAAGTCAGCCATCTCTGAAGGTGCCATGTGATATAGTGCCTTTGAAATCGGAGCCGCACCCGGCTATAACTCGATAGCAAACTCTACCTCATGGTCCGGCGGCAACCCCGGTAACTCGTCAGGAAAGACGTCAGGAAATTCACTAACAACTGGAATCGATGAAAACTCGACTCCACCACTCTCTGCCTTCAAGGCGTAACACCAATACCCGGTTCACCCCTTCCGCATGAGTATCATCGCCTTCAAAGCGTTAATAACAAGTTTCTGGTTTCCCCTCTTTCGCCCTACGAAAGAGTGCTCGGTACCATCTTCGGCTAACATGGTGATGATTCGCGTATGGTAGTTCATGATCGCACCATGCCGCTCAAGCCAATCATCCCCGAGAATTAAATCATCACCATCGATTCCCACAATAATAAGATTAGAGGGCGAAGCCCTCTCACATATAAGTACAGAGCAGTCTTGAACCTCCTGATCACCAACGATCCTATCACCTCTAGGAAGCTTAACGATGAAAGGCTCACAAGGCGTCAAACAGTCGAGACTCAAATGGCGCACAAAATCCATAGATATGAATGAATGCGTAGCACCAGAATTAAAAAGCACACTTATAGGATGAGAATGAATATGAACAGTACCTGTCGCCACAGTAGCCGCTGAATCATCGGCCCTCCTCATTTCATAGACACGCGGGTGGGCAGAGCCGACACCTGCGGAGTAAATGAGCCCTGATTCACACTCGGCTCCCTAGGCGTTGGATGAGAAGAATGAGCGCCGCGAATCAGTCTGATCTGTTCACAAAAGGGAGCCTTGTGGCCCGACTGACCACAAGTATGACAAGTCAACTGCGGACGAGGACACTCCCGGTTCTTATGGCCCGACAAGCCACAGTTAAAGCATACGGGTTCACGAATGGAGGTTCTAGCAGCACCTCGAGAACTCCCAGAAAAATGAGCCGAACCAACCGCAGGGACATTTGCAGACTGAGATTTCTGCTGGCCTCCGCCCTTGTGACCGGAAAAATTTCCGATGGACTTATGCTTCTTGCTCTCACGAGCCGCTTCACTAGCCGTCACTGACATATCGTACGCAATAGCCCTACTCTGATAATCCTTCAAAGTGGTGCAGACGATCCCCGATATATAATCCGAAATTGACAGTTTCATCCGTCTGGAAAAGTGAGAAATTTTGTCGCTATCCTAGACAACTTGGGTCTTCACGTAGCCCAACTCCTTGTTGAAATCGGCAATAGCTTGACAAACAGGAATATCCGGTGGTTGAGCATCATAGAAAGCATGAACTCGAGCCTGTCTAACCGGCCATGGGCAATATTCGGTCTCCATCAATTCCTGGAATTCGGCCCATGAAGCAGCATGGTCTTTAGGCCCAACAGCCTCCCACCAGTCAGTAGCGTCCCCAGTGAGAAAGTACTGGGCAATAGGGACCTTGCGGTCCTCGGGACAGTTGGTGGCAACAAAGACTTTAGATATATCTTTGATCCACCTCTCCCAGCCGATCGGGTCTGATGCTCCCGAAAACTGAGGAGGATGCATCTTGATGACATCCTGAAGCCAGCGATCCGCTCCACCCCGATTAGTGTGGGCCAGATTCGGGTTCTGAACTGCCTGAGCTATCGCGGCTATTTGGTTCACCATTTGTTACAATACGGCCGCAACACCAAGGTCAGCGCGTTCTTGAGAAGAAGCATGGCTATGACGGTCACCGGTACTGCCGGCTCCCGAAGAGTGCGATGTGGCCGCCCCACCAGCTGCCCCACGTCCTCGGCCACGTCCACGACCACTGCCTCTTCTAGCATCCATTCTGGCGTTACAAGGTAGCAGAAGCACATCGATGATAAGTAAGAGAGGGAAAACAATTACAACTCAAGAAATGGAAGTATGATGCGAGAAAACAAGAAAACGAGTAAGGAAAACTTACGAGCACTGGAAGTACCGAGATGCTGGCAGCGGTGTGACGGTGTGCAACATAAAACACAACTAGACCCAAATAACTGACAAGCCTATGTATCCATAAACCTAGTGCTCTGATACCATTTTCTGTAACACCCCGAGATATTCGAAGTGTAATACAGTGCCATGGACCTCTATATGGGACCCACCAGGCTAGACACGATTTAACACAGTAAAAACACACATCATTCAGATGAAAATCAAATAACACGCCCGGTACAACCGGCGAAATAATCAACACCGACCAATAGAAAGTAACTTCAATGACATACAACCCACAATCCGGAATGAAAAGCCTAAGTACTCGCGAGTACCTTCTATAAGTTTAAAAGTAAACAACAACCATATCGAAGGGACCAACGAAAATAAAAGGTCTCAAATGCACGTGTCAACGATCCTGACCAGCATCCTCGTACTGTCCCAGCGCCCGCTCATCTGGCTGAACATAACCTGAAATCCATAACTAGGATTTCCCCAAAAAAGGTCCCCAAAAGGGTTAGCAATTACGCTTGTACAAGTAATCAAGGCAAACCAATCGCTTACACATTTCATAGTACAATGCATCAAATTCGTTTCGAAATCAAAACCAGACATGTCTTTTCCTGAAACAAATAGTCAATCAATTTGCCTTGGGAACAGGGCTATACCATTGATCCCGCTCGAGGCCTCTAAGGACCCTCCAGAGCTGGCCATATCATAAAACAAATCACACAAGCGCATCGCCTTGGGAACAGGGCTATACCATTGATCCCGCTCGAGGCCTCTAAGGACCCTGCCGAGCTGGCTAGCGAAACAAACTCGTGAATCCAGGGCTATACCATTGGATTCCCTCCGTGGCCCCGTCAGACCCTCCCGAGGTGAGTAAAGCACACACAATATACATTACCATATCATGTTAAGCATAGAGGTTTCCAAAAATACTTGCCTTGAACAATAGAAGACATCGACGAATGATAGGAACCGACGAAACCGAACCAAATGATTCGAATAATATAATTACAACCATTTCTAAACGAATACGGAAATGGAATACACCCGAAAACCCGCATACGATTCATGTATATTCGATAAGAACAACAACGAGGGCGGACCACAACCAAACCCTCTCGATTATGAAAATATCACGAAATATACCATGAATCCGTAGAGAAACCAAGAATACCAACAAGGTTAATCATTTACGACATGAATTAACAAACAACACGGAAAGAATCGGGCCATAATTCGAAAATCCCCCAATTTTCCCAAAAGTAGGGTTCTAGAGGATTTACCTTGATTCAATCGGGGAAAGACGATTAGATGGTGATAACTTGATGTTAGAGACTCAAAATCGTGGATGGATGATGATTTTCGATCAAACTCCAAGCTCCCACACGCCCCAAATCACCAACCCTCGGAGAAGAAAGAAGAAAGGAATAAAATAAGGTTGGGGACGCAATTGTCCCCTTAAATAAGTTAGGGACGCACGACCAATGACGCAAGACCAAAAGCTCGTGCGTCCGATTGTGCGCTAGGCCACTGGCCGACAACTGACACTCCGCACGGGCACCGCGCACGAGCAGCCTCTCGGGCGTCCTGCTCGTGCATCCCTGGGAGTTACTTCCCTACAACAGCTGCGCACGAGCAGCGAGCACGACCAATCGCTCGGGTATTTGGTCGCGTGTGAAGCCACTGCCTAGCTTTTGTCCAAACACGCACGAGCAACGTGCACGAGAACCCTCTCGGGTGTCCCTGCAGTCTACTGCCAAGCACCGGACGCGCACGAGCGCTACGCACGATCAACAGCTCGTGCGGCTTGGTCGTGTGCAGGGGTCAGAGGCTAAGAAACGAGTCTGAAACGGCCCCGAAAGTACCCAGAACGTAACCAACTCGGAATTACATGATACGCGACCGAAAACACCAAACAAAAGTTCACGACATGCATAATAACATGAGATAGATCCTCGGCAACCCTGAAACGGCGGTTCCGAACAACGATTATGAGAATCAAATGAAATTGCGACGAAATGACATAGAACGCGGAATTGAGTAAAATGATTTCGAGATAAACTCGGACGAAAAAAGTCTAATATTAAATATTCTCGAACTATTAATACGGTTACCAGCAAGTTGCTAAAAATGAAAAATACACAAAAATGAAAATACGGGGAAAAGAAAAATGCGGATATTACAATTTAAGTATTGTTCAGTTATGAGGATAATTATTCTATTGAGTTGTTGTATATGTTGTACATTCATGCTTCGTATATTGAGATTCGTATTGGTTGTTCGTTGAGGGATGTTGATCCCAGGACTATTGTTGGAATTAATGGTTGTGATGATTGTTTCATTGAGGGATGTTGATCCCAAAACTTTTGTCTGAGATTGTTGATCGTATGGATTATTCTTTGGGGATTGTGATCCCAGGATGGTTATTTCGGATATTGTCGGTCGTGTCGATCTTTCATCATCCGTGTGTGTTTGTTCACTTTGGTGTGTCTTTTGATCCTTATTTGATATGTGATTCTTTGAGTTTTGTTGTCATGTTGCTTCGTGACATATCTGGAATCATATCTACGTTCCGATTGGTTATTGTGTAGGATTTTTAGCTGGGCACATTATGGTTATGTGTTGATATTTCCACATTGGACCGTGCACACGAGACGTAGTTCGTGAGGCTAATTAGGTACATTGTCCCACGTATATTATGGATTCCGTATACGGGGTAGACATGTGTACTGACACATCTCCGGATCGGGCGTACTGTGATGTCCATCTTTGAGCCATATTGTTTGGTCATTCATAGTCCATGTATGATCGGATATGTTCGACGGTTTGCGACTGGTTGTTCATACGCCCGAGGGGTATGTTCGACAGTCGGAGTTATTTCTTTGAGATCCATTATTGTTGATCATTTGGAGTTTACCTTGTTGATGGTATTCTCGGTTATTGTTGGTCCTTTGTTGATCATTTGGAGTTTACCTTGTTGATGGTATTCTCGGTTATTGTTGGTCCTTTGTTGATCATTTGGAGTTTACCTTGTTGATGGTATTCTCGGTTATTGTTGGTCCTTTATTAATCATGTTTGGAGTATACCATGTTGAGGGTACTCTCGGTTATCTTTGACCCTTTGTTGGTCGTATTGGAGTTATCATGTCGATGATATTCTCCGTTGATTTATTGGTTGATCTGGTTATTGATCGTATGACTGTACGTCGATGTTCCGGGACTCGTTATCATTGTTTTGTGGTAGTTGATCTACAGATATGTTGCGTGTTATTGGTTTATCCAGGTTGAGATTTGATTGTGTAATCCGACGGACAGGATTTGGCACAGATGGTTCATTATATGTTTATGAGTTATGATGATGTTTTGAGGATTCTTGGTATTGTTTGAATACAGTACAAATGATTGTTGTTGAGTTCATTTTGTCATTTTGAGAATGCGAAGTGTAGAATATGTTAAGGATTGATTTGGTATGGATTGCCATGGATTGGTAAGGTTATGACGGTAAGATTACATTGGTAGTATTCTTACTTCGTTATTACATTGGTATGTAATTATTTATATTGATGTGATCGATATCATTGTTGAGTATTGTGGCTGACCCCGTCGTGGGCTTTATTCTTAGGTATTCAGAGATCGAGCTAGTAGCGGTCGTGAAGGGGTGAGCTTCCCGAGTGATACTGGCTGTCACATGTTTTGAGTATCGAGTATTCCTTTCTGGTTGTCTTATTCCGCTGCAATTATATATTTTTGAACTGCATTTTATCCACCGCGTGTGTGTATTTTAAAATGTCTTTCTTGTATTTTTACCAAATCATGTGTACATTTCAAATGGTCTTTTGGGTATTTCATAAACTTGGGTTATCTCGTTAAATCCTTTTTCCCTAAACTATTTTATCGGTACGTATAAGTGGCGGCTTAGCGTACATTTTGAACTGTCGAGATTTGGCATTTCGCCGTGTATTTTCAAATGGTATTTTATGACGGTATTTGAGAACTATGTTTTTTAAAATATTTTGAGTATTTAAAATATTACCGTCATTGGCCTTTTGGCGTTTTCGAATGTTTTTAAATGGTTTTTAGCCTGGTGGGTTCCGGCACGGGACCCACGGCATTGTAATATCCCGAATGATTTTGTGGGTGTTGCAGAAGATGGTATCGGAGCTTGGGTTTTGTGAAACCCAGGCATGTGTGTTATGTGGCTCTACCAGTACGGTAGTAGCGTGGCTTTTGAAAATGATTTTCTGACCTTTGAGTCAAATCGATTTTTGGAGTTTCCAAAATTTTTGAGATATTTTCAAATTGCTATTTATGATATTTGTGTGCGTTGGTATTGTGTTGAGACTTCGTGTGGGAGTCGTGTGCATCGGCTTCACGCACCTCTAAGTATATTGTTTTTGGTTATTCGCTTATGGCGACGATTGATTGCTTTTGTGATGAGTTGGAAATTTTGGATTGACTTGTTGTTTGTGACAGGATTTCAAGTTTCGAGGAAGAAACTATTTTAAGGGGGGTAGTTCGTAATACCCGGATTTTCAGTATAAATTTTTCACGTTATTTTTATCTGAGATAAATTGTATAGCTTGGTGTCTATACCATATGGATAAAATAAATTCAGAACTGAGACATATGTATTGGTATAATTGTCGTAGTTGGTCGACAATTACGTTGGAGGGTATCGTGTATCAAGTTATCGTACTTTTGATATTGGGTTTATCATATGAGAATATTATTGGATTGAATATATGTATTCAATATGCCGTATGTTCGTATCCATTACGTCGAGACGTCGGACAGGAACAGTTGGATTTTGGCTAAGTACAGAAGGCCATTACGTACGCTAAGGTTCAGGACTAACGTACGTTAAGTCTTATGTTTTACGTACGTTATGCATAAGGCATTACGTACGTAACATAGGGAATCAGATAGGACCGAGTTGTGGTCGGCAGGTGGGGCCCTGTGTCGGCAGCTTTCGGCAGAGGATGTGGACAGGTGAGTCAACGGATAGATTTACGCACGCTATACAGGGTGTATTACGTACGTAATACGAGCATATACTGTAGCAAGTTAACGTACGTATTACGTACGCTATGGATTAAGTGTTACGTACGTTAGGAGGCAGTTGGCCGAGTCGTGGCCGAAAGGACCTACAGTGCCGCACGTGTTCCGGCAGTGACTCGCTGGATGGCCGATCATGGTCGGCAGTGACTCGCTGGGATAGCCGATCACGGTCGGCAGTGACTCGCTGGGCGTAAGGACTCGCCGATAACGGCCATAAGGTTGTGGCTGGGTACGGCCGTAAGTCCTATTACGTACGTAAGGCGGGTGCCAATAACAGCCGTAAGGGTGTCATCCAGACTGGACAGTAGGGTAGCCATGGTGTAACACCCCAAACTAGGCGGATATTACAGTGCCGTAGATCCCCAACTGGGACCCACCAGGCAAATGAAAATGAATGAATTACACAAGATAAATGTAGTACCGAACTACATTACGACAATAATTACTCCGATGAGGAGTTTAGTTACAACACACCAGGACAACACCGAATACTAGTGTATTTTATATGAAGATAAAATACACAACACTGAATGAAACGGAGTATTCAAATGAAAGTCTGCAGTGGAAAATAAAGGACAATAACATGAATAACTGAAAGATCGGGGCCCCCTACTAGTATCACTAGGACTCCTCGACATCAACATGCTATTCCCGTGCGTTTGCCTTGCCATGACCTGAAAAACAAAATCCCCAAACGGGGTCAGTTACAAAGAACAACAATCCTCAAGGGTTGAAAATACACAATTATGATTAACTGAAGTTATGAAATATTCTTAGTTATGAATTACGTGAAGAGGAGTATCATAGTACGCCCGTAATGTTCTCGTGTAAATGTACAACACCCGTCCGTGTACCTAATTAGTCTCACGGTGTAACGCTTTCCGTGTGCGGTCTAATGTATCGGTGAACCCAATACAATAACCATCGTGTGCCCGACTAAAAATTCCACACATGACCACACCCGCCACGCAATATGAACCCAGAAGGTCATATGAACGAGAATGACCGTAATGAATATCAATGAATAAATAATAATCTGACAAAGTCAAGAATGACTCACCGAGATGAGGGTAATAATGAAATGAATGATAGCTCAACGAAAAGATTGGAACCGTCGTTCCTTATGACTGAAGTGATTAATTGACATTGACAAGTTTTAATATGATTAATACAATGATGAATGAGTTATGATTATGAATGATCAACAACAAAAGGTATGAATATCCTTTTAACCGAGTAAGAATTAACTTACACAATACCGATGATAATGTCCTTCCACGAACAACGTCCTAAATGAAATGTCGGTCGCTCGAACAACCTTGAACAATAATAGTTACCAACAACTGATCAATACATGAATCAAATACGATCATAACCGACCCAAACGTCGATACAACAATATCCGAACTCGTAGATGCACTCTAACGAAAACATTGAGATACCCGTTGGTTAAAACCGAACCCGAATTATCGAACCAACTCCAACATGATTGATTCAAACCAGCAAAACATTATCAATGACATCAATAATCTCATAGAAGTCCACAATTCAAGTTTATAATAACGACAATCGGAAATCCCCAAAATAACCGAAGTCAACCCCAAGGGTTCTTGGAATAATTCCGAAAATAACCGTTTAAATCCGTAGGAATATATTTATCCAAGTTAGATAATCCATAACTAACATATCCCAATGATAATCCAAGCTTACACGAAGAAATCGGAAGGAAACCCCAAAAATCCGAAATTCTAGATCCAAGAGATTAATACCTTTGATTCGATGAGATGAAGATGATGAAATGATGATTAATCCGAAAGATGAGCTTGAAGATGATGATTGATGATTACACCTCGAAGAATCCTCTCTGGATCGCTCGAAATCGCCCAAAACTATCGAAGGAATGAAATGAGATGAGTAAATGACGAAGTCTGACTAATTGTCCAATTTATAGTCAGTCCAGGTTAGCGTGCGCTAGCCCTTGTGCGTAGCGTGCGCTAACGAGTAATTTGGGTAGTTCAGTACCCACTGTCCGAACACGGTAGCGCGCGCTACGTACCTTCTTGTAGCGTGCGCTACGGCCATATTACTAGCGTGCGCTAACGAAATATTGATGCCCAGTACTGGAGTCCAGAAAACTGTCTGCCCTCTGATCTGACCTCGATAGCGTGCGCTACAACCATAGTTTAGCGTGCGCTAATATATCGGTTGCGTACGCTAACAACAACACATAGCGTGCGCTATGAAATAATCGATGCGATCCGGTAGCCACTGGACTCAACTCGATCCGTCCCTAGCGCGCGCTACTCCACACATATAGCGTGCGCTACTACAACCCGTAATCGCTCGCGACTTACCAAGCGTAGCGTGCGCTACAAATAATCTCACCTGCAGTCCGGTACCTTACGGGTGCAGCCAGGACAACCTTAGCGTGCGCTAAAGCTGAGTGGTAGCGTGCGCTACCTATACCCAATTAGCGTACGCTAAAAGGAGTATGTAGCGTGCGCTACTCCTCACGCACAGCTCGCAACGAAATGACAATGATGATAAACGCGGCACGAGACTCCAATCCGATTAGTGATGAATGACGATTGATACACGATACAATTACTCTGAATGATGAATACCATGATGAATCGAGTGACAATTGATTAATAATGAGTGAAAATTCTTGAATGACAAATCTTGAATGATAATTACTGAATTACAACCGGGTATTACATACACCCCCCCTTAAAAGAGTTTCGTCCCCGAAACTAAGGGTAAACAACTCGGGATATGAACTATCCCTCACGATCTGCAAACAATAAAGTCCAAAAAGTTCTCGGGACCAAATCAATTGCACGCCCAAGTCCCCAAGTCTTGACGTCTCGGATCACAGTGAACGATCTCCCGAATATCACGAAGTCTCGGTACGACACCAAAAGGAATGCATCAAACGATCTCAAAATCTCAAGGTTCTCAAATACGATCATTATAAGATAGATCAAAAATAAATGATCCACAACCACGACACATTATTACGGATTGAGTTATATAGTCATCTGAAAGACAAGGCTATATATCAAATGTACCCAACATCGATATCCTCCAAATCATCGATCTCCTCGATCCCAACGATTCAACGAAGACCCAAATCTGAACTCACTGCTTAAAATGACCCCGAAAGGTTACCAAAACAAGAGTGACTAAGATGAATGATAAATGATTAGAAATCCGACAAGGATCAAGAATAACTCGCGAGGTGAACTAATAACGAAATGAGTGATAACTCAAATGAAATTATTGGAATCATTATTCCCGAGAAGTGAATGATTGGTTGATAAATATAAGTCTTAACGTGATTGATATATGATGAATGACCTATGCGAACAATTGAGCGACGATGAAATGAATGATTATCCTATTACCGAGCAAGAATTAACTTGCTCAACACCGGTGATGAATGTCTGTTGTATCACTGTTTAAGCAAACAACGGTCGAACTCGTAAATGCGAGATGAAGATGCTCTCCCGGCATGAATACGACTAGAAGCGATCTCTTGGACGTCGGAGTCCGATGTCACTCGAACTCTTTCCTACCGAGGCGGGAAAGTCACGTGATAATTACAGATCTCGTATGAAGATTGCATTATGATTACGAGACGGAATGATAACGATGAGCATACATGCTCTAACAAAATGGATGCATTAATAATGCAATAAAACGATCGTCGACATGACGCCGTAATATGAGAAGATCGCATGAAAAATCAAGTGAGGTGACAAGCCTATCTGATGAAATTCCTGAAATGATTACCTTGAACAAGTTCACAAGATTGAAAAATTTGCTTCACAAGATCAACAACTGAACCGTGAGATGGACTGGATGGTTAATAAATTAATCGAACAATGAGATTGACTCCGTGATGAATGAATTAATTGAACAATGAGATTAACTGAGTGATGAATGAATTAATTGAACAATGAGGTTAACTGAGTGATGAATGAATTAATTGAACAATGAGGTTAACTAAGTGATGAATGAACTAATTGAACAATGAGGTTAACTAAGTGATGAATGAATTGACTGAAAATTTTTTTAGAAAATCCTTCCACAAACCGCCGATAATAGCCGGCTAATCCGAGTAAGCTTCGGATTTGCTTAACATTCTTCGGAGGTGACCAATCTTGGATAGCCTTCGTCTTCTGAGGATCAACACGCACTCCATCTGATGAAATTACAGGTCCGAGAAAAGTCACCTCGGACATCCAGCACTCACCTTTGGAAAACTTCCCATAAAGTTGCTCTCGTCTTAACACGTCGGAAACCCGATGAAAATGAACCTCGTGTTCCCCCCGGTCACGAGAATAATCAAAATGTCATCGATGAAGACAACAACAAACTGATCCAAAAGTCGATGAAAACCTGATTCATTAACTCCATGAATACCGCAGGTGCAATAATCAACCCAACCGGCATAACCGCAAACTCATAATGACCATAGCGTGTTCGAAAAACCGTCCTCGTGATATCCGACTCTCGAATCCGCAACTGATGATATCCAGATCTTAAGTCGATCTTGGAAAATACTGAAGCTCCCTGAAGTTGATCCAAAAGATCGTCGATACGGGGTAGAGGATACTAATCTTGATCCTCACCCTGTTCAACTCCTGATAATAATACACACACGAACGAACCATGCCTCTCTTTGACAGATAATATTGGTGCTCCCCACGGGGACACACTCGGTCGGAGATAACCTTCTCGAACTATTCCTCAAGTTGAATCTTCAACTCCTGCATTTGGTCGGGGCCATCCGATACGGTGTCTTCGATAATGGGGACGTACCGGCTCCAACTCACTCCTGAATTCCACTACTCTATGAGAAAACAACCAGATAACTCGTCTGGAATACATCGTCAAACGATGACAATGATACCACGAATGATTGAACATTTCGATTACCCGAGAATGGTCAATCGATAAAAAGTGATACAATGAATGATTGAACATCTCGATTGCCTTAGAAGTGCCAATCGATGAAAATGATACAATGAATGATTGAATAACTCGATTGCCTTAGAAAGGCCAATCGATGAAAATGATACAATGAATGATTGAATAACTCGATTGCCTTAGAAAGGCCAATCGATGAAAATGGTACAATGAATGATTGAATAGCTCGATTGCCTTAGAAAGGCCAATCGATGAAAATGATCTGATGAATGATTGAACAACTCGCTTGCGAATTTCTGCTTCCATCATATTAGTAATCCTTACGGGACAACGGGGATTACCTCACGAAGTACCCATACCACGACCAACGACGAAAAAGATAGTGACCATGCGCTTTCGAACATTGAGAACGGCATCATGACAATCCATCTAATTAACACTCAATATTACATCGTCCTTAGATAAATTCACCACGATTAGGTCCACTAACCAATTGCGGTCATTAAGCTTACCTTGGTATGATTTCCAAAAATCTTCTATCGTCAGGTACACCGATGGTATGAGGTCCACAAGCAATAGGACTACCCAAATTAAGTTTATTCAATCATGACTTGAAAATGAATGAATGCGGTGCACCAGTATCAAAAGGTACACACGGATTGAAATAAAATTACGAGTATACCTGAGATCGTTCGGGCCACCGGATCGTCGATCCTCTTCATCACATGAATCCGGGACCTGCCGGCCCCCGAACCGGACGCTCCCGTCTGATACATATGAGCTCCACCTTTGTTTGCTTCCATTGTCTTAAGCAGCCCGACAAAGCGATCGGTCGAATCGCTAATTGTTTGGGGCACGAGATGCCGCGGAGCTGACTTAGAGTCCTTTCGGCAAAACGGGCCTTATGCCCAGAATTCCCACAATTATGACACGTGATAGACGGCGTCGTACACCTAATCTTGAAATGGCCCGACGCCCCACGGTTGAAGCAGATGATGGCAGGCCATTTGCTCGGGACGAGATCCCGAGGATTAGGCGCCGTAGGAGGTCGCTCGAAGCGTTAGGACCATACGAGGTTTCTTGGAGGTTGACCGACCGCCTTCGGACCGATTACGCCGTTGATTTCTTGTTGACAGATGAAGGTTGTTGTTCAAGACTTTCCTTAGCGGTGGCTCATACGGGAGGGTTCTCTCGATTAATCCGGCCAGTGGCGCAATGATGATTGAGCAATTGCACATGGGTCATCATGGCACATAAAAGTGAGTGGATCAACCCGAACATCTTACGATCGAGCCGAGTCACGGGCATGATTTCCCGACGGCAGTGATTATTTCCGGGTTTCGGCCCGCTGCCTCTCCCCGTGCATCCCCTGACAGCTCTCCCCATACTGAAGTAGGAAGGTCGCATAATGATTATATTTCTCGCATGAGTATCACATTATGATTATATTATAAAATGATGAAAATGAGCATACGCGCTCAAATACAGCGATTACATGAATGATTAATTGACGTGACATGATTCTCTGATGAAATTACTGAAATGATTATCTTGAACAATTTAACAAGATTGAAGATATGATCTTCAAGATCAACAACTGAGTAATGAAATGAATTGAGTGATTAATGAATTAACATTATCGACTTGATCACAATTGAAATTGATGAATGAAGATTGTTAACTAATGAATTATGAATGAATGATTATTGCCAGAAATTATACCATGGCATCAGAAATCTTACAGTTCTTGGTCTGATTGGCTCGGCATTTGCACAGGTCACACGTGATGCGAAAGTCCAATGATACTAGTCCGATGACGATGATTTCAAATGAGACATGACTTGGAGGGTAGTATTCAAAACCACTCTCCGATACCAACTCTGTAACACCCCAAACTAGGCGGATATTACAGTGCCGTAGATCCCCAACCCAGGACCCACTGTGCAAATGAAAATGAATGAATTACACAAGATAAATGTAGTACCGAACTACATTACAACAATAATTACTCCGATGAGGAGTTTAGTTACAACACACCAGGACAACACCGAATACTAGTGTATTTTATATGAAGATAAAATACACAACACTGAATGAAACGGAGTATTCAAATGAAAGTCTGCAGCGGAAAATAAAGGACAATAACATGAATAACTGAAAGATCGGGCCCCCTACTAGTATCACTAGGACTCCTCGACATCAACATGCTATTCCCGTGCGTTTGCCTTGCCAAGACAAGAAAAACAAAATCCCCAAACGGGGTCAGTTACAAAGAACAACAATCCTCAAGGGTTGAAAATACACAATTATGATTAACTGAAGTTATGAAATATTCTTAGTTATGAATTACGCTGAAGAGGAGTATCATAGTACGCCCGTAATGTTCTGTGTAAGTGTACAACACCCGTCCGTGTACCTAATTAGTCTCACGGTGTAACGCTTTCCCGTGTGCACGGTCTAATGTATCGGTGAACCCAATACAATAACCATCATGTGCCCGACTAAAAATTCCACACAGCCACACCCGGCCACGCAATATGAACCCAGAAGGTCATATGAACGAGAATGACCGTAATGAATATCAATGAATAAATAATAATCTGACAAAGTCAAGAATGACTCACCGAGATGAGGGTAATAATGAAATGAATGATAGCTCAACGAAAAGATTGGAACCGTCGTTCCTTATGACTGAAGTGATTAATTGACATTGACAAGTTTTAATATGATTAATACAATGATGAATGAGTTATGATTATGAATGATCAACAACAAAAGGTATGAATATCCTTTTAACCGAGTAAGAATTAACTTACACAATACCGATGATAATGTCCTTCCACGAACAACGTCCTAAATGAAATGTCGGTCGCTCGAACAACCTTGAACAATAATAGTTACCAACAACCGATCAATACATGAATCAAATACGATCATAACCGACCCAAACGTCGATACAACAATATCCGAACTCGTAGATGAACTCTAACGAAAACATTGAGATACCCGTTGGTTAAAACCGAACCCGAATTATCGAACCAACTCCAACATGATTGATTCAAACCAGCAAAACATTATCAATGACATCAATAATCTCATAGAAGTCCACAATTCAAGTTTATAATAACGACAATCGGAAATCCCCAAAATAACCGAAGTCAACCCCAAGGGTTCTTGGAATAATTCCGAAAATAACCGTTTAAATCCGTAGGAATATATTTATCCAAGTTAGATAATCCATAACTAACATATTCCAATGATAATCCAAGCTTACACGAAGAAATCGGAAGGAAAACCCAAAAATCCGAAATTCTAGATCCAAGAGATTAATACCTTTGATTCGATGAGATGAAGATGATGAAATGATGATTAATCCGAAAGATGAGCTTGAAGATGATGATTGATGATTACACCTCGAAGAATCCTCTCTGGATCGCTCGAAATCGCCCAAAACTATCGAAGGAATGAAATGAGATGAGTAAATGACGAAGTCTGACTAACTGTCCAATTTATAGTCAGTCCAGGTTAGCGTGCGCTAGCCCTTGTGCGTAGCGTGCGCTAACGAGTAATTTGGGTAGTTCAGTACCCACTGTCCGAACACGGTAGCGCGCGCTACGTACCTTCTTGTAGCGTGCGCTACGGCCATATTACTAGCGTGCGCTAAGATCCATTATTAGCGTGCGCTAACGAAATATTGATGCCCAGTACTGGAGTCCAGAAAACTGTCTGCCCTCTGATCTGACCTCGATAGCGTGCGCTACAACCATAGTTTAACGTGCGCTAATATATCGGTTGCGTACGCTAACAACAACACATAGCGTGCGATATGAAATAATCCAGTGCAGTCCAGTAGCCACTGGACTCAACCTGATCCGTCCCTAGCGCGCGCTACTCCACACATATAGCGTGCGCTACTACAACCCGTTAGCGCGCGCTACTTACCACTCGTAGTGTGCGCTACAAATAATCTCACCTGCAGTCCAGTACCTTCTGGACTGCAGCCAGGACAACCTTAGCGTGCGCTAAAGCTGAGTGGTAGCGTGCGCTACCTATACCCAATTAGCGTACGTTAAAAGGAGTATGTAGCGTGCGCTAATCCTCACGCATAGCTCGCAACGAAATGACAATGATGATAAACGCGGCACGAGACTCCAATCCGATTAGTGATGAATGACGATTGATACACGATACAATTACTCTGAATGATGAATACCATGACTGAATCTGAGTGACAATTGATTAATAATGAGTGAAAATTACTGAATGACAAATACTGAATGATAATTACTGAATTACAACCGGGTATTACACATGGCCGGTTACGTCCGTAAGCCATGGCCGGTTACGGCCGTAAGGTACCGGCAGGGCACGGCTATTTAAGGGCCTGAGCACGGGTCACTTGTCCATTTTCACATTTCTCTTCGTTTCTTCGCAATCCTTCATTAGAAATTGATGGATTTGATTGGGAATACATGGAGCATCATTTGTTTGGAAGTTTGATTCATGTCTAATATCATATTTTGCCCGGATCGAAGGTAAGAACACTTGAACCCTTGGTTTTGGGGATTTTTGAGGTTTCATGATGTTTTGGCCGATTTCATTTGTTTTAACTCAGATTATTGATAGAACTTCATTGTATTCTTGGAATCATTCATTACTCTTGAAGTTTTGTGGAGCAAATTCAAGAATTCCTCCGTTAATCGATTAAATTGGACTATGCCCTCTAAGTGTCCAATGAAATACTTCAATGGGTAGAACTTCGGAAGTTCTCTACGTTTTCATAGAATTGTGATTGAATTGATATCGTTGTGATTTAGGAACGAACTTTTGAAGGAGGTTGGATCGGGACTCTTTCCTTTCATCGATTCCTTCGCACCGTGTTAATCAAGACAAGTGTTTACTTGTGTATTTCATCTTCTAAGAGGTATGTTGGGTAATCCTCTCCTTGAATCCGGATTTTGATGTTATTGTTGATGAATGATTCGTATGAAGATGATTATGGTTTTGTTGTTACGATTCTTGAGGTTACATGAACTATATGTTGAAGGATACGATAGTTTATGTCTTGATTATGTTGTTATGATTATGGAATCATAGTATTCTCGATGTTCTTTGTAGTAATGTTGCGATTCTTGATGTTAGGAAGGTCGTATATTGGAGGATATGATAATATGCATCTTGAATTATGATTGAAGATTGTTTAGATGTTAGAACACATCGAATTATGTTGTTTGAGGATTTTGAATGTGATTTCAGAATAAGTTGCGTTCTTAAGGAACCCTTGGATTATATGAATTGATGAACATGTTTGAGAGGTGTTGGTGTTTTGGATATGAATATGGAATATTCATATCTAGAACTAAGTTATGTGTTTCGATCCCATATTCGTATAGGAATACGAATACGATTAAGGGTTTTATAAGATTATTATTCACCTTTTGAGTTGAGAATTCATATGTATTGATTGAGTTATTTGAAACCATTGGAATATGGTTACCTATAATGTCGAACTAATCGGATCGTCCATATTGATGATGATAATCGGTAATTGGTTTTATTATGAATGTACAATGAGGAAACATGTAATCGTATTTAAGATCGAATTCGGAATCGGCAACATTTAAACCCTTGTCATTGCTTTAATTTGATTATTGATATGATTTTCGGATTGGGGAATCGTATTATGGTTATGAATTCATGATTGATAGTTGGGTTGTTCGGAATTGTGTTTAATCGGGATATTGTGGAACCATTGGGTTTATTGATTGTTATTTATTGATTATCGAGTTGCGGATTGTATTGTGGATATGAGTTCGTATTTGTTGAGTTGGATTATTTGGTTTTGTGTATATGATCGAGGTATTGTTGAGCCGTTGAGTTTGTTGGTTGGGTATATCGATTGTTGATTGTTATCAAACTTGTTGTTAATCGGTTATTGCAATAGGTTGAGATATTTGATCGTGGTTTATGACCGTTTTGTTGCGGTTGAGGTCGAATAGTTCGTAGATTGCTTTTGGTCGGGGCTGAGGAGCTCGTGGACGAAGGCAATGGATTTTGGTAATGGCTTCCTGGTATCGGTATCGAGGCAAGTTTATACTTGTTCAGTTTATAATATTTAATGAATGGTTTCTCTTTAATTTCATTTATAATTCATATAGCAATAATATTATAAATATAAATTGTCGGGATGATGGTTTGTTCGTGGAAAGGATATGGTCTTCGGCTTTGAAGTAATTTAAGTATTGTTCAGTTATGAGGATAATTATTCTGTTGAGTTGTTGTATATGTTGAACGTTGAGGGTTCGTATATTGAGATTCGTATTGGTTGTTCGTTGAGGGATGTTGATCCCAGGACTATTGTTGGAATTAATGGTTGTGATGATTGTTTCATTGAGGGAAGTTGATCCGAGAACTTTTGTTTGAGATTGTTGATCGTATGGATTCTCCTTTGGGGATTGTGATCCCAGGATGGTTGTTTCGGATATTGTCGGTCGTGTCGATCTTTCATCATCCGTGTGTCTTTGTTCACATTGGTGAGTCTTTTGATCCTTATTGGATATGTGATTCTTTGAGTTTCGTTGTCATGTTGCTTCGTGATATGTCTGGAATCATATCTGCGTTCCGATTGGTTATTGTGTAGGATTTTTAGCTGGGCACACTATGGTTATGTGTTGATATTTCCATATTGAACCGTGCACACGAGACGTAGTTCGTGAGGCTAATTAGGTACATTGTCCCAAGTATATTCTGGATTCCGTATACGGGGTGGACATGTGCACTGACACATTTCTGGATCGGGCGTACTGTGATGTCCATATTTGAGCCATATTGTTTTGTCGTTTATAGTCCATGTATGATTGGATATGTTCGACGGTTTGCAACTGGTTGTTCATACGCCCGAGGGGTATGTTCGACAGTCGAAGTTATTTCTTTGAGATCCATTATTGTTGATCATTTGGAGTTTACCTTGTTGATGGTATTCTCGGTTATTGTTGGTCCTTTGTTGATCATTTGGAGTTTATCTTGTTGATGGTATTCTCGGTTATTGTTGGTCCTTTGTTGATCATTTGGAGTTTACCTTGTTGATGGTATTCTCGGTTATTGTTGGTCCTTTATTAATCATGTTTGGAGTATACCATGTTGAGGGTACTCTCGGTTATCGTTGATCCTTTATTGGTCGTATTGGAGTTATCATGTCGATGATATTCTCGGTTGATTTATTGGTTGATCTGGCTACTGATCGTATGACTGTACGTCGATGTTCCGGGAATCGTTATCATTGTTTTGTGGTAGTTGATCTACAGATATGTTGCGTGTTATTGGTTTATCCAGGTTGAGATTTGATTGTGTAACCCGATGGACAAGATTTGGCACAAATGTTTCATTTCATGTTTATGAGTTATGATCATGTTTTGAGGATTCTTGGTATTGTTTGAATACAGTACAGATGATTGTTGTTGAGTTCATTTTGTCATTTTGAGAATGCGAAGTGTAGAATATGTTAAGGATTGATTTGGTATGGATTGCCATGGATTGGTAAGGTTATGACGGTAAGATTACATTGGTAGTATTCTTACTTCGTTATTACATTGGTATGTAATTATTTATGTTGATGTGATCGATATCATTGTTTAGTATTGTGGCTGACCCCGTCGTGGGCTTTATTTTTAGGTACTAAGAGATCGAGCTAGTAGCGGTCATGAAGGGGTGAGCTCCCCGAGTGGTACTGGATGTGGCATGTTTTTGAGTATCGAGTATTCTTTTCTGGTTGTTTTATTCCGCTGCAATTATGTATTTTTGAAATGCATTTTATCCGCCGCGTGTGTGTATTTTAAAATGTCTTTCCTGTATTTTTACCAAATCATGTGTACATTTCAAATGGCCTTTTGGGTATTTCGTAAACTTGGGTTATCTCGTGAAATCCTTTTTCCCTAAACTATTTTATCGGTACGTATAAGTGGCGGCTTAGCGTACATTTTGAACTGTCGAGATTTGGCATTTCGCCGTGTATTTTCAAATGGTATTTTATGACGGTATTTGAGAACTATGTTTTTGAAAATATTTTGAGTATTTAAAATATTACCGTCATCATACTTTTGGCGTTTTCGAACATTTTTTAAATGGTTTTTAGCCTGGTGGGTTCCGGCGCGGGACCCACGACATTGTAATATCCCGAATGATTTTGGGGGTGTTACAGAAGATAGTATCGGAGCTTGGGTTTTGTGAAACCCAGGCGTGTGTGTTATGTGGCTCTACCAGTACGGTAGTAGCGTGGCTTTGGAACATGATTTTCTGACCTTTGAGTCAAATCGATTTTTGGAGTTTCCAAAAGTTTTTGAGATATTTTCAAATTGCTATTTGTGATATTGGTGTGCGTTGGTATTGTGTTGAAACTTCGTGTGGGAGTCGTGTGCTAGTATCACGGGAGATCATAGGCTTCAGGCTCCTCTAAGTATATTGTTTTTGGTTATTCGCTTATGGCGATGATTGATTGCTTTTGTGACGAGTTGGAAATTTTGGATTGGCTTGTTGTTTGTGACAGATTTCAAGTTTCAAGGACGAAACTTATTTTAAGGGGGGTAGTATGTAATACTCGGATTTTCAGTATAAACTTTTCATGTTATTTTTATCAGAGATAAATGGTATAGCTTGGTGTCTATACAGTATGGATAAAATAAATTCAGAATTGAGACAGCTGTATTGGTATAATTGTCGTAGTTGGTCGACAATTATGTTGGAGGGTATCGTGTATCAAGTTATCGTACTCTTGATATTGGGTATATCATATGAGAATATTATTGGATTGAATATATGTATTCAGTATGCCGTATGTTCATATCCATTACTTCGAGACGTCGGACATGAATAGTTGATTTTGGCAAAGTACAGAAGGCCATTACGTACGCTAAGGTTCAGGACTAACGTACGTTAAGTCCTATGTTTTACGTACGTTATGCATAAGGCATTACGTACGTAACATAGGGAATCGGATAGGACCGAGTTGTGGTCGGCAGGTGGGGCCCTGTGTCGGCAGCTTTCGGCAGAGGATGTGGACAGGTGAGTCAACGGTTGGATTTACGCTATACAGGGTTTATTACGTACGTAATACGAGCATATACTATAGCAAGTCAACGTACGTATTACGTACGCCATGGATTAAGTGTTACGTACGTTAGGAGGCAGCTGGCCGAGTCGTGGCCGAAAGGACCTGCAGTGCCGCGCGTGTTCCGGCAGTGACTCGCTCGATGGACGATCATGGTCGGCAGAGACTCGTGTAATATCCGCATTTTTTGTTTCCCGGTATTCTCATTTTTGGTGTATTTTTCATTTTTAGCGACTCGCTTGAAACCGTTTCGATGCTTTAAATCTATTTTATTCTTGGAATTTCCCCTTTTGGACGAGTTTTGGAGATGTTTTGATATTATTCCAGCTTATGTCATGTATTGTTGCATGGACGTTTGATTCTCGTGGAACCCGTTCGATTTGGTAATTTCTTTGGTTGCAGGAGTTCATATGGTTGAGTTGATCGTGTTACTAGTTTCGGTTTATTAGGCCGACATCGTAGCGTGAATGTTTCGTATCTTCGCGTTGGGTGTTGTCTTTATGTTGCGTCTCATTTTCGGACCGCCCGGGGCGGCTAACTTCGTTCATCAGTGTTGAACTGTTGCATGCATAACATGCGTTATGCATGCTTCTTAGCGTACGCTATCGATGGTCACATAACGTACGTAATACCCTAGTGTTAACGTACGTTATGGCCTTCAGTGTTTTGGACAGTGAGACTGCCTAGAGTTGGCCGAGTCCTTACGTACGTAAACACACTAGTGTTACGTACGTAAGACCCTTTGTAGTGTACGCTAACCTTCTGAGGTAACGTACGCTAGCGGCATCAACATTTTGGGCAGATTGTCCTGCCAGGCCATTATACACGTTAACACATGTGTCTTACGTACGTAATGTGCGTAACGTACGTTAACTTCTGCATGTTAACGTACGTAATGAGAAGTCAGGTTTTATAAACCTGAGTTGACCCTGCATTCGCGACATTTCTTCCTTTTCTTCATTTCCGTCCGCAGCGAGAGGTTGGAGAGAGTTTTGAGCGATTCGTCAGATTTTGCCCGTGGATATTCTTGGGAGATCGAGTATTGTGTTCCTAGTGTAGATTATCATCATCATAATCGCCTTCCTCCATCTGAATCAAGGTAAATCTTCTACGAACCCTACTTTTGGGTAAATTGGGAGGTTTCGATTCTATTGCTCGATTTGTTCAGTGTCGATGATTAATTCATGGCGAATATGATTAATCTTGTTGGTATTCTTGGTTTCTCTAAGGATTCATGGTATATTTCGTAGTTTTTGCATAATCGAGAGGGTTTGGTTGTGGTCCGCCCTCGTTGTTGTTCCTATTCGAATATACATGAATCGTAGGCGGGTTTTCGGGTGTATTCCATTTCGTATTCATTTATAAATGGTTGTAATTGTATTCTTTGGATCTTTAGGTTTGGTTTCTCCGATTCCTAGCAATCGTGTTGATATTTCCTTCCCGTTCGTGTCACCATCAATTGATCGAGTCAAGTAACCTTATGAACTTACAATCTTGACATAGTAGAATTGCATGAGAAATGGTGTGTGTGTGTGTTATGCTCACTACGGGTTAGATCTGACGGGTCTCGGTAGGGGTCCACAGAGACGTGGATCGACGAGATTTCTATTAACCACTACGGGTTAGATCCGACGGGGTCTCGGTAGGGGTTCACAGAAACGTGGATCGACGGTTAATTGTGGTACATTTTTACAAATGTGTTTTGGATTATTGGTGTTTCCGGAAATGTGTGTTTCAACTGATGTTTTCTGAATTGCATGATTGACTATATGTGTATGGTGTAAGTCTTTCATTTGGTTTCTTGTACTAATGTAATTGCTAACCCCTTTGGGGACATAATTGCTAACCCCTTTGGGGACCCATTTTGGGGAAATTCGTTTTATGAATTTCAGGTTAGGTTCTTCGAGACGATCGGGCGCTGGACCAGCGCACATATGACGATCGTGCGTGATGATTGTGCAAAAGTGTGTTTTTATAGTTTCCTATCTTTCGATACCTTTCATCATTTATAAACTAGTAGAAGTACTTGAGTACTTAGGCGTTTTTGTTCGTTTGGATTGAAGTGTGTTTGTCTGTTGTATTGGCGTCGGATGATTGTGTTGTGTTTGACCGGTTGAACCGGGTGGATACTTTTGTTTTGCGTTCTTATGACGTGGTTTTATTATGTTGATTCCTTGAGTTGTCGAGTATGTTGGTCGTTTAGCCTGGTGGGTCCCAGGTAGGGATCCGCGGCGCTGTAATATGCCCCGAATATCGTGGGGGTGTTACAGAAAATGGTATCAGAGAATTAGGTTTATGGATATACCTAGGCTTGTCGGTTTACTGCATCCTGTTGTGTTTCGTTTTGCACATCGTCATCACGCTGCCATGATTCCAGTGCTTCTAGTGCTCGTAAGTTTTTCCTTACTCTGTTCCTTGTTTCCTTGTATCGCACCTTTGATTCTTGATTTGTGGTTGTTTATCCTCTCGAACTTACCATGGTATGGGTTTTGCCACTTATTTAACATCAGTATGGATGCTGGAAGAGGCCGTGGTCGTGGTCGTAGTCGTGGACGCGGCCGTGGACGTGGGGCAACCGGTGGGGCGGCCACGTCACATTCTTCGGGAGCCGGCAGTACCGGCGACCGTCATAGCCCTGCTACTTCTCAGTATGGCGCTGATCATGGTGTTGTAGCAGTAATGCAGCAAATGGTGAATCAGATGGCGGCAACAGCTCAGGAAGTTCAGAATCCGAATCCAGCCCATGCTGCTTGGAGCAGAGTGGATCGTTGGCTACATGATGTCATCAAGATTCATCCCCCTCAGTTTTCGGGAGCCTCAGACCCGATTGGCTGGGAGGGGTGGATCAAGGAGATATCCAAGGTTTTCGTCGCCACCAACTGTCCCGAAGACCGCAAGGTCCCTATTGCCCAGTATTTTCTCACTGGGGATGCTACTGACTGGTGGGAGGCCGTTGAGCCCAGAGACCGAGCTGCTACATGGGATGAGTTTAAGGACCTAATGGAGACTGAATATTGCCCATGGTCGGTCAAACAGGCTTGAGTCCATGCCTTCTTTGACGCTCAGCCACGGGATATCCCTGTTTCTCAAGCTATAGGTGACTTCAACCAGTAGTTAGGCTTCGTGAAGGCCCAGGTTAGAGAAGAGAGCGACAAGATTTTCCACTTCTCCAGGCGGATGAATTATAGATTCGGGATTATATGTCTGGGCTCGTCTGTACCACCTTGAAGGATTACCAGAGTAGAGACCTTGCTTACGATATGTCTGTGACAGCTAGTGAGGCGGCTCGCGAGAGCAAGAAGTAGAAGTCCACTGGTAGTTTTTCGGGCCACAAGGGTGGGGGTCAGCAGAAATCTCAATCTACTAATTTTTCCGCCGGTGGTGGTCCAGCTCGTTCTACTGGGGGTTCCCGTGGAACTACCAATGCTCCTTTCCGTGAGGTGAAGTGTTTTAATTGTGGCAGTACAGGCCACATCAGTCGTACTTGTTTGAGCCCTTTGCTGACATGTAATCAGTGTGGCCAGCTGGGTCACAAGGCTGCTTTCTGTGCCGAGAGGGAGAGAACTCTTGGTGCCCGAGCTTCCATTTTAACGCCTAGGGAGCCAAGTGTGAATCAAGGATCGTTTGCTTCTCAGTCTCCGCCGAGTGCTAGCCGAGAGAGAGGCCGAGGTCAGCCCAGCAGAGGGGGAGCTTCCAGTGTTAGCTCCGCCCACCCGCGTGTTTATGAGATGAGGAGGGTCGATGACCCAGCCGCTACCGTTGCCACAGGTACCGTTCAAATCCATTCCCATCATGTCAGTGGACTTTTTGATTCTGGTGCTACGCATTAATTCATTTCTCTGGAATGTATACATCGCTTGAGTATTGACTGTTTGTCGCCTTGCGAGCCTTTCATCATTAAAATTCCTAGCGGTGATAGGATCGTTGGTGATCGAGAGATACGAGACTGTTCTATGATTGTCTGCGAGAGGGCTTGGCTCTTTAATTTTATTGTTGTGGGTATTGAGGGTGAGGATTTAATTCTCGGGGATGACTGGCTCGAACGGTATGGCGCGATCATGAACAACCGTACGAGGATCATCACTATGCTAGCCGAGGATGGCACTAAGCACTCTTTCGCAGGGCGAAAGAGGGGAAACCAGGAACTTTTTATTAATGCTTTGAAGGCGATGAGACTCCTGCGGAAGGGATGTATTGGTTATTGGTGCGACGCCTTGAAGGCAGAGAGTGGTGGAGTCGAGATTTCGTCGATTCCAGTTGTTAGTGAATTTCCTGATTTGTTTCCTGACGAGTTATCGGGGTTGCCACCGGACCGTGAGGTTGAGTTTGCTATCGAGTTAGATCCGGGTGCGGCTCCGATTTCGAAGGCGCCGTATCGCATGGCACCTTCCGGGATGGCCAAGTTGAAGAGGCAGTTGAGTGATCTCCTTGAGTCGGGATATATTCGACCTAGTACTTCACCTTGGGGCGCACCAGTTCTGTTTGTGCGGAAGAAGGATGGTTCACTTTGTTTGTGTATCGACTATCGCGAGCTAAACAAGGTGACCATCAAGAACAAGTATCCCCTGTCGAGGATTGATGACTTGTTCGATCAGTTACAGGGAGTTGCGGTATTCTCGAAGATCGACTTTAGATCGGGGTACTACCAGCTTGGGGTTTAGGAGTCCGACGTGCCGAAAGAAGTAATTCGAACGAGATACGGGCATTATGAGTTTGTAGTCATGCCTTTCGGGTTGACTAACGCGCCGGCAGTGTTCATGCAGTTGATGAACAAGGTCTTTATCGAGTATCTGGATAAGTGTGTCGTCGTCTTCATTGACGACATCCTTATTTATTTGAGGAGTGAAGAGTAGCACGCGCATCATCTACGGATAGTGTTAGACATTTTGAGAACCGAGCAACTCTATGCAAAGTTCTCGAAATGTGAGTTCTGGCTAAAGGAAGTTATGTTTCTGGGTCACGTGATTTCAGTCGAGGGAGTCCGTGTAGATCCGCATAAGATCGAGGCAGTGCTAGATTGGGCACCGCCTAATAATGTGAATGAGGTCCGTAGCTTTTTGGGGTTGGCCGGGTACTATCGTAGGTTCGTCGAGGGTTTCTCGAAACTATATCGGCCACTTACACAGTTGCTTCAGAAGTCCGAGACGTTCGTCTGGAATGACGAGAGACAGGCGAGTTTTGAGGAGCTGAAGAGGCGTTTAACTTCAGCCCCGGTTCTAGCGTTACCATGTGGTAACGAGGGTTTTGCTATATATAGTGATGCTTCAGGTCAGGGTCTTGGGTGCGTATTGATGCAGAACAGCAAGACCATTTCTTATGCGTCGACACAGTTGAGGTCGTACGAGCTCAACTACCCTACTCATGATTTGGAGTTAGCGGCGGTTGTCTTTCCGCTCAAGATTTGGCGCCACTATCTGTTTGGTTCCGCATGTCAGATTTTTACCGATCATAAAAGTCTGAAGTATATATTTACCCAGCGGGAGTTGAATATGAGGCAGAGGAGGTGGTTGGAGTGGATCAAGGATTATGACCTCGAAATCCTTTATCATCCGGGCAAGGCGAACGTTCTGGCCGACGCCTTGAGTCGGAATCCGGTTACATTGAGGACACTTTAGATACCTATGCCTCAGTCTGAGCTTCAACGGGTATTGATCGATTTATATATTTAGATTTTATTGCCGGGAGCGGTCAGTCAGCTTTGTGCTTTAGAGATTTCGTCGTCTCTGGTCGATGAAATAAAATTGAAGCAGCTGGTGGATCCGATGATTTCGCAAATTCGGGAGAATGTTCTTAGGGGAAAGTCTCCTGGGTTTATGATCCACGAAGATTGTTTGTTGAGATTCCAGAGTCGGCTTTGTGTACCGAACGACTTGGAATTGAGACAGAGTATTTTACGGGAGGCCTATGCTACGCCTTACTCTGTTCATCCTGGTTCGAGTAAGATGTACAAGAACCTGAGGAGGAACTTTTGGTGGAATAATATGAAGGAGGAGGTCGCATGATTCATAGCGAGATGTTTGACTTGTCAGCAGGTCAAAATCGAGCATCAGTGACCAGCTGGATTATTGCAGTCGCTTCCCGTTCCGGAGTGGAAATAGGAAGATATTCTGATGGACTTCATCACGAGCTTGCCGAGATCGAGGTGGGGCATGAATATGGTTTGGGTGATTGTGGATCGTCTGAGGCACTTTATGGGCAGCGATGTCGATAGCCGATTTGTTAGGCGTCCGATTTGGTTGGGACTGTTGCGATATTCTTTACACGCAAGTGCACGTCATCGTTTACAAGTAATAAAGTGATAAGTAGAGTATGGTTCCCACGAGGACTGAATCTCTAACTACCGATTTTTTCGTATTCCAATTTTATTTGAACAATCGAATTTGGGTTTGTGCAATTAATAACTAAAGTAATTACTAAAAGACTAGTAGAAAACGATAGCTTGAATAAAAGAAATCAAATGATGAATAAGTCTAGGGTTCTGAATCCACCTTAGTTTATCCAAATTTACTCTCGATTATCCGTAATAAATAATTTTCCCAATTTATTGAAGGCGGAGATTGCTAATATATTCTACCGCCTCTCCCGAGGTCAATAGATTTATCTAAAGGCGAATAACACACTCTATCCCTAGGTGAATTAATTCGTCAATAGGCAAAAAGCATGAAATCTCCCAAAGGCACGTAGTTCCTATGAGTATATTCCTATCTCACAGAATAAAACGGTCCTCACCAATAGTTCCTCACCAAATCTCCTCTCCCGATTCGAAGTGAATGATTAAATCAATACAACTATTGGCCAGATAATTGCAAGCATTAAACACAATTGGGAAAACTCAATAAAAAGGTAATTAATTGGATAATCTCAAGAAATTCATCAAAACAAAGGTTTCATCAAAACCCTAGATTAGGGCTTTAGCCTGACATACTAATAATTGAAATTACAGAATAAATAAATGAAAGCATAAAATTCAAACGCAGATGAAGCTCGGATTTCTCCGTTCTTCAGCTTCCGCCCTTTGTCCTTGAAGTCTTCTGCTTCCCTCTTCTTCTGCCGTCTCCAAGCTTAAACTCCAAACAATTCAAGATCAAAAGATAATTTAATTAGGGTCTTAACCCTATTTATAGCTCAGCACAGCTCCAAATCGCGTCCGTATCAGTTGGTTGAAAACTGGCTTCGAAACGGCCCAAAATCCGCGCGGACATACAAAAACCGCCAAGTGTGCCGCGGCGCACTAAACCTGTGCCGCGGCACAGGGCCTCCGGCTGGAAGCCTGGGCGCCATCAATTTCTTCTGTGCCGCGGCTCACCTGGGCCGCGGCGACACAGTCTGATTACTCGGCCTTGGTGGGTGTCTTCTGCCGTGGCTCGAGTCCATTCTTTGTTTTCGCCCGTTTTGCCTCGTTTTAGCTTAGGACTTCAATTTCGTCAATCATACAAAATTAAGGCATTAAAAGCTCATTTAGACGATATCACTCTCCAAAATACTACAAAATAATGATAAATAAGCGTATAAAAATACGCCTAACAAATACCCCCAAACTTAAGCCTTTGCTTGTCCTCAAGCAAAAAGAATTAAATTCAATAAAAGAATGTCGTGAATCATCGTGCAACTCATAGTGTTCAACCTAATCAATACTACCCTGTAATTCTCTCTAAATAATACGAGTGTCATAAAAGCGGCCGCACTTTCGAATAATGATTCTGCAAAGTAATCAAGTTCAGTCCTAATCACTCGTTCATGAAGAAAATCCAGCTCAAAGATTAACAAAACGTGAGTCAAATCGACCGTCAATATGAAAGGCTAAAATAAACAAGCTAGTTCGTCCCGTTCCCCAGTCTAGTGGCACAATTTTCATGAGTTTCATAACAAATAAACCTCGGACAGTATTCCCTTATATATATGCTCAAGACTTTGATTCGAGTTGACCACTAGGTTAGGATCTCGGGATGTTTCATCGGGATAATCCTAGGGTGGAACTTCCATTCTCATGTATTAGGAAATCGTTTGACGTAAAAGACACTCATGGGGCACATGGATGCTTCTAGTTACTAAGTTCCCGTCTACAGCGGAGAAACAACTCGAATATATAATTTCCGCATGTCCGAATCAAGGTTGCCGTTTTACGCGAGAGTAAACAGCGGGTCACGCGAATGCCCCCGGTTACTAGGCTCCCTATCATTGCCACATGTGAAATATCTAAATCACTAGTCTAATCAGGGTCGTCCTTTTACGCGAGAGTAAACAACGGGTCACGCGAATGCCCCCGGTTACTAGACTTCCCTTCATAGAACAACCTTATCTCGACTTTAGGGAAAAACTGACCGACTCTAAACTCAATCTAAGTGCCAACACGTCTACAGAAACAGTACGACTCACTATCCGGAAAATGTAGCCAAATGTATTGACGGTGATTTTAAAACAAGTATGTATCGTCTCTTATCTGCCAAGACCTCTACAATCACGAAAAATTTTGGACCTAAATGAATACTAAGCAGAACAGAAATTACTGACTACAACTCGACTAGAACTCGACCGCTTCTTCAGAGAGAAAAACAGTGTCGTAACATCAGTATCACACAAATAGAAGCACGAAAAATTCACGAATAAAGAAAAACTAAGACAAGCAAGGCTATCTAAAAAAAATTTTACGCAAAGTAATGAAAAGTGCAACGAAATAAAGTACAGCAATAAAATAAAGTACAACAATGAATGTAGCAACTGAAAGTAAATCCCCCACCCCCAAACTTAGGACGTACATTGACCTCAATGGACAAAAAATGATATGCAATAAAAGTAAAAGGTCAAGTACTCCCCTCCAGTCTGCTCAGGAGCTGGTGCCGGCATCGTCCGGTGAGGAGGCACGCTTCTTGACTACATCATGCGGAGTGTGAATAAATGAGCTTGCATCATCAAGTAGGAAGTTAAGTACGAGCTCTCAAGTTTAACATGATGTAAGGGTTGGGGATAATGTAATTCGATAACACGATTCATTGCATATAATTTTGAAAATGTCTAGCTTACCAATTTTCCATTGCTGCAATTTATCAAACACCTTGTGTGCACAAGTTAAAATGAAGAACAAGAATTTTGATGGTTAATTCCAAATCCCAAAAATAATAACACAGATTATAACCCTGAATCACGACAACTATCATCAACAATTCGTTCATAAATATCAATTCCATCACAATATCAAATTCCCCATATTCCAACTCCATTTTAGAAACAACAATGAAGAACAACTAGCAATATAAAACTCCAAATCTTTTCACATCAAGAATCACTTATGATTTAGAAATCAAAAATTACCTGGAGAATTTGAGAAGGATACTAATAGAATGGAATCAACTAACCTCATTGTGTGAAGGAAGGAAGGAAGGGAAGAGAAGGAAGAAGATACCTTGTGCAGGCCGATCGATTGAATGAGCCCAACCTGGTTGCTCTTATTTTGCGACGGGGGCCGCGGGACAGTAAAAGTGAGCCGCGGCCCAAAGTACAGTAGGGCTGGGACGTTTTGTAATGTCGTCGTGTGCCGCGGCTCAGTTTTCGTGTGCCGCGGCTCAGTTTGTTAGTGTGCCGCGGCTCAGGTTTAATGTGCCGCGGCACAAAGTACAGGCTCCCTGGGCGTTTCTTGTCCATTTAGTGTGCCGCGGCTCAGCGACCTGGTGTGCCGCGGCTCAGTAAGATCGTGCCGCGGCACAGGGTACAGTTTGATCGGCCATTTTTTCATCAGCTGGTGTGTGCCGTGGCTCACCTGGACTGTGCCGCGGCCCATCATTGAAATCCTCCCCTTTGCTGATTTTTGCACAGAATTTTTACACGAAAACATCAAGACGAGAGGGAAGGATGGATCAAAGAAGAAAGAAGACAAAGAGAGACTCTAAAAATGCAAGAAAACAACAAAGAATCTACAACTAATACTCGGGTTGCCTCCCGAGGAGCGCTAAGTTTATAGTCTTCAGCCGGACTTTTCTCGCATTCATCCGGCGGTGGATAAGGTGACGCTCGTTTTCTGCGTGTCTATTGGATTTCCCAAGTATGCCTTCAACCGTTGTCCATTAACTTTGAATTTTCGGGCATCTCTTTGAACTTCTACTGCACCATGTGGAAACACTTGAACTACGGTGAACGGTCCCGACCATCGTGAACGCAATTTCCCAGGAAATAACTTTAAGCGAGAGTTAAATAGCAACACCTCTTGACCCGGGACAAATTCTCTCTGCGTGATGTGCTTATCATGCCAAATCTTTGTCCGCTCCTTATAAAGTTTTGCATTTTCGTATGAATTGTGGCGAATTTCTTCCAACTCGTTCAGCTGCAAACAACGCTTTTCCCCAGCGGATTTTAGATCAAAGTTTAGTTTCTTTATCGCCCAGTAAGCACGGTGTTCCATCTCTACGGGTAGATGGCAACCTTTCCCATAGACCAATCTGTAGGGCGACATTCCGATAGGTGTTTTATATGCAGTCCGGTACGCCCAAAGTGCATCATCGAGTTTAAATGACCAATCTTTTCGAGACGAGCTGACCGTCTTTTCTAGAATCCACTTCAGCTCTCGATTTGATATCTCTACTTGACCGCACGTCTGCGGATGGTATGCTGTGGCAACACGATGAGTGACTCCGTATTTTCTCAAAACCGCATCAAGAAATTTGTTGTCGAAGTGTGACCCACCATCGCTTATAATAGCACGTGGAGTCCCAAAGCGTGTGAAGATATGTTGTTTAATAAACTTGATTACGACATTGGACCCATTCGTAGGTAGTGCCACCGCTTCAACCCATTTTGAGACATAATCTACGGCCACCAAAATATAGAGATTCTTGTTTGATGGGGGAAATGGACCCATGAAGTCGATCCCCCATACATCAAACAATTCGACTTCAAGTATGGTGTTCAACGGCATTTCTTGTCGTCTTGAGATGTTTCCTGTCCGTTGACATCGATCACACGTAGACACTAAGGAGTGAGCATCTTTGAATAAGGACGGCCAATAAAATCCCGATTGTAAGACCTTCGCTGCTGTTCTATTTCCACTAAAATGTCCACCGTAGGGTGATGCATGGCAATGGTTCAGCACACTGTGGATTTCCGCATCCGGAATGCATCTACGGATAATTTGATCGGGGCATCGCTTGAAGAGAAAAGGATCGTCCCACAAATAGTACTTAGCATCCGAGATTAGCTTCTTCTTTTGATGACGTGAGAGGTCGTTCGGAATTGTTTTACTTGCTAAGTAGTTCACTAGATCAGCATACCAAGGCGCATGTGTTGAATCCAACTTGTAGAGCTGCTCGTCGGGGAAGGTTTCCATAATTTGTGGCTGACTTTCTTCCTTCTCGAGGGGACTCTCTAATCGTGAAAGGTGATCGGCTATAACGTTTTCTGTCCCTTTCTTGTCCCAAATCTCCAAGTTGAATTCTTGAAGGAGTAGCACCCACCGAATCAACCTTGGTTTGGCATCCTTATTCTCCAAAAGATATTTTATTGCCGAATGATCGGTCCACACTATCACTTTCGTTCCTAGTAGATAAGCCCGAAATTTATCAAATGCAAAGATCACCGCCAACAATTCCTTCTCCGTTGTGGCATAATTTCTTTGGGCGTCATCGAGTGTTCGGCTCGCATAGTATATGACACGGAACACCTTCCCTCGTCTCTGCCCCAAAACAGCCCCAATGGCAAAGTCGCTAGCATCGCACATTAGTTCGAACGGAAGGTCCCAATCCGGAGCGACTATCACCGGTGCCGTGCTTAGAGCTTTCTTCAGCAACTCGAAACTTTCTTTACAAGACTCGTCGAAAGTAAATGGGACATCTTTCATGAGTAAATTGCACAGCGGCTTCGTGATCTTTGAAAAATCCTTAATAAATCGGCGATAGAAACCGGCATGTCCCATAAAACTCCTTATACCCTTGACCGAAGTGGGTGGAGGCATCTTCTCAATTGTCTCAATTTTCGCTCGGTCGACTTCAATTCCATGTGAGGATATTCGATGGCCAAGCACAATGCCCTCGTGCACCATAAAATGACACTTCTCCCAATTCAAGACTAAATTGGTCTCTTCGCATCTTCTCAAGACTTTCTGCAAATTTTCCAAACAAATGTCAAATGAATCTCCAAAAACAGAAAAATCATCCATAAAAATCTCAATACACTGCTCTACCATGTCAGAAAAAATAGCCATCATACACCGTTGAAAAGTAGCCGGCGCATTACACAATCCAAAAGGCATGCGCCTATAAGCGAAAATGCCGTAAGGACATGTAAACGTCGTTTTCTCTTGGTCTTCGGGGGCTATGTAAATCTGATTATACCCCGAATAACCATCGAGAAAGCAATAGAAATCGTGTCCGGCTAATCTATCTAACATCTGATCAATAAAAGGCAAGGGGAAATGATCTTTTCTAGTGGCCTTATTTAATTTCCTATAATCTATGCACATACGCCACCCCGTAACAATCCTGGTGGGAATTAATTCATTATTATCGTTTTGAACAACTGTTATCCCACCCTTTTTCGACACAACTTGAACCGGACTTACCCACTTACTATCAGAAATTGGAATGATCATACCTGCGTCGAGGAGTTTTAAAACCTCGACTTTTACCACCTCCTTCATGTTAGGATTCAGCCGGCGTTGATGCTCCACGGATGGTTTGTAGTCTTCCTCCATCAAAATCTTGTGCATGCAAATCGATGGGCTGATCCCCTTAATATCCGCAATAGACCATCCAAGAGCAGATTTGTACTCCCTCAGAACTCTTAATAATTTTGCCTCTTGATCTCCTGCTAAAGTGGCCGAAAGAATAACTGGAAGGGAGTTGTCGGGCCCCAGGAATGCATATTTCAAATGAGGTGGCAGATTTTTGAGTTCCAACTTTGGAGGTTTTTCAATCGATGGGGTCGGTCGAGTTAGTGAACTTCCTAGCTCCTCGAATGGTTTACGAATAAAAATTGGCGGGGAAGCATCCATGTGTCCTACGTAAGCTGCATGCTCTCCATTTGGTTCGGAAACAGCCCCAATCAAAACGGATTCCAATGGATCGGGTGGATAATTTTCTCGAAAAGTTCTACTCACGCACGAGTCAATGACGTCAACTTGGAAACAATTTTCAGCGTCACTTGGATATTTTACGGATCGAAAAATATTGAATGTTACTTGCTCCTCTTGAACACGCAAAGTCAGCTTTCCCTTTTCCACATCAATCAACGTTCGGCTGTTGCCAAAATGGTCTTCCCAAAATAATTGGGATATCTTGGTCTTCTTCCATGTCAAGTACGATGAAATCGGCCGGAAAGATGAACTTATCAACTTTGACTAAAACGTCCTCTATCACACCCCTCGGATATTTGATGGATCTATCGGCTAATTGTAGAGAGACTGTCGTCGACTTGGCTTCCCCAATCTCCAGCTTTTTAAAAATAGAAAGGGGCATAAGATTTATACTGGCCCCGAGATCGCATAGGGCTCTTTCAAAAGATGAATTTCCGATGATGCAAGGGATGGTGAAACTTCCCGGATCTCTCAATTTAGGTGGGAGCTTCTTTTGTAAAATAGCGCTGCACTCCTCCGTTAAAGCGACCGTCTCATACTCCTCGAGCTTTCTTTTGTTGGACAAGACTTCTTTCATGAATTTCACATAACTCGGAATTTGTTCCAATGCATCGGCAAATGGAATGTTTATGTGCAATTTCTTGAAGACGTCGAGAAATTTTGAAAACTGCTTGTCCAGTTTTTGCTTTTGGAAACGCTGTGGGAATGGGATTTGAGGAGTGGGCTGAGTGGTCGATACTTCCTTTGGCTTGGGCGCCTCTTCCTTTTCCTTCTCGTTCTGCTCGATCTGCTGCTCTTTGTCAATACTAGGCTGCCCTTTCAACTCTTTTCCGCTTCGTAATTCGATCGCTTGTACATTTTCTTTGGATTTCACTTCGGCTGCGCTGGGCGATGCACCTTGCGACCGAGAAGACAATAAATTAGCAATCTGCCCCATTTGTGTTTCTAGATTTCGGATGGAGGTCGAATGATTTTGGAGGGTCGTCTCGGTGCGGGTCATGAATTGGCTTGTGTTAGCCGCCAATTGAGCAAGAGCATCTTCCAAAGATACCTTTGGTGATTGAGGGGGCTGCTGTGGGGGCTGCGCGAAGTGAGGTTGTGGAGGCTTCATAGCTTGCCCATTTCTCCATGGAAAATTTTGTTGATTCCGCCACCCTTGATTATAAGTGTTGGGTTAAGAATTGTTTTGTTGATTTCCATTTGCCACAAATTGAGCTTGCTCCATCTGATGTTGCTCGAACGGATTTCCAACTTGACACTCCACGCTCGGGTGTGATCTGTTACACCAATTGCATGTCTCAATGGTAACGGGGGAAGGTGCGTGCGAAAATGCCTGGAGCTGTTGGGTCAAAGCGGCGACTTGAGCTGACAAAGTGGAAATCGGGTCATTACTTGAAACTTCCATGACTCTCTTCGGTGTCAATCTCTCTGATGGCCATTGGTATGCATTAGCGGCCATATCTTCCAAAAGCACGTGTGCCTCGGCCATAGACTTTCCCATCAAGGCCCCACCAGAGGCCGCATCCACGAGGGTGCGTGTAGAAGCACTCAAACCATTATAGAACGTATGAATCTGAAGCCAATCAGGAATGCCGTGATGATGGCATCTTCGTAGCAAATCTTTATATCGCTCCCACGCCTCATGGAGCGATTCCATATCGTACTGACCAAAGGTGGTTATTTCGTTTCTCAGCCTCGCCGTCTTAGCAGGTGGGAAGAATTTGGCAAGGAAGGCTTGCGTTAACCCCTCCCATGTTGTAATCGACCCCGGCGGTAAGGAATTTAACCAGAATTTTGCTTTATCCCTCAAAGAGAAAGGGAAAAGCCTCAATCGAATGGCGTCGTCGGTGACACCATTAGTTTTGAACGTGTCGCATATCTCAAGGAAAGAAGCAATATGGACATTCGGGTCGTCATTCGGCAGTCCGCAGAATTGGCTCGCCTGCACCATCTGAATAATAACAGGCTTGATCTCAGAATTATTGGCTTGGATAGTGGGACGCCGAATTCCCGAAAAATTAGCATTGATCTGCGGCATGGCATAATCTCGAAGAGCTAGTTCCGGTTGAACTTACCGCACTTGGTTATCTCCCCCTTGGACTTCGATATTCTCGGCCATGTTGACCGTCGTCTGCAACTCTCTTTTCTCCTTTTTGTTCCTTCTTAGGGTGCGCTCGAGCTCGGTATCCAAAGGTAGTAGGCCTTCGTTACCGAGTTTTCTCATGCACTACACAAAAGATCCTGAAAGGAAAAACAAGTAAACGAAATTAAATACACAAAAAAAATAAAAATAAAACGTTCAAATTAAGACTGGAAATACTTAAATCGATATTAAAAAATTTCAGTCCCCGGCAACGGCGCCAAAAACTTGTTGCGATATTCTTTACACGCAAGTGCACGTCATCGTTTACAAGTAATAAAGTGATAAGTAGAGTATCGTTCCCACGAGGACTAAATCTCTAACTACCGATTTTTTCGTATTCCAATTTTATTTGAACAATCGAATTTGGGTTTGTGCAATTAATAACTAAAGTAATTACTAAAAGACTAGTAGAAAACGATAGCTTGAATAAAAGAAATCAAATGATGAATAAGTCTAGGGTTCTGAATCCACCTTAGTTTATCCAAATTTACTCTCGATTATCCGTAATAAATAATTTTCCCAATTTATTGAAGGCAGAGATTGCTAATATATTCTACCGCCTCTCCCGAGGTCAATAGATTTATCTAAAGGCGAATAACGCACTCTATCCCTAGGTGAATTAATTCGTCGATAGGCAAAAAGCATGAAATCTCCCAAAGGCCACGTAGTTCCTATGAGTATATTCCTATCTCACAGAATAAAACGGTCCTCACCAATAGTTCCTCACCAAATCTCCTCTCCCGATTCGAAGTGAATGATTAAATCAATACAACTATTGGCCAGATAATTGCAAGCATTAAACACAATTGGGAAAACTCAATAAAAAGGTAATTAATTGGATAATCTCAAGAAATTCATCAATACAAAGGTTTCATCAAAACCCTAGATTAGGGCTTTAGCCTGACATACTAATAATTGAAATTACAGAATAAATAAATGAAATCATAAAATTCAAACACAGATGAAGCTCGGATTTCTCCGTTCTTCAGCTTCCGCCCTCTGCCCTTGAAGTCTTCTGCTTCCCTCTTCTTCTGCCGTCTCCAAGCTTAATCTCCAAACAATTCAAGATCAAAAGATAATTTAATTAGGGTCTTAACCCTATTTATAGCTCAGCACAGCTCCAAGTCGCGTCCGTATCATTTGGTTGAAAACTGGCTTCGAAACGGCCCAAAATCCGCGCGGACATACAAAAACCGCCAAGTGTGCCGCGGCAAGACTAAACTCGTGCGGCACGTGGCCTTCGGGCCTGAAGCCTGGGCGCCATCAATTTCTTCTGTGCCGCGGCTCACCTGGGCTGTGCCGCGGCACAGAGTACAGTTTACTCGGCCTTCGGCTGGGTGTCTTCCTGTGCCGCGGCTCAGAGTCCAGATTTTCCGTTTTCGCCCGTTTTGCCTCGTTTTAGCTTCCGGACTTCAATTTCCTGTCAATCATACAAAATTAAGGCATTAAAAGCTCATTTCGATGATTTCACTCTCCAAAATACTACAAAATAATGATAAATAAGCGTATAAAAATACGCCTAACAGGGACCGAACTGGATATCATTACAGAGACGAGACAGAAGGTGGAATTGATCCGGGAGAGGATGTTGACTGCTGAGAGTCGACAGAAGTCATATGCCGATATCCATCGTCAACCTTTGGAATTCGAGATGGGAGACCATATTTTGCTAAAGGTGTCAGTGACGAAGGGAATTTTCCGCTTCGGGAAGAAGGGAAAGTTCGGCCCAAGATTTATTAGACCCTTTGAGATTCTCGAGAGAGTCGGAGAGTTGGCATACCGGTTGGCATTACCTCCGGCCTTGAGTCACGTTCATAGTGTTTTCCATGTTTGCCAATTAAGGAAATACGTCCCCGATCCTAGCAACGTTATCGATTATGGTGAGATTGATATCGCTGAGGATATTACTTTCGAAAAGCATCCCTTAAAGATCTTAGAGCACCGTCAGAAGCGACTGAGGCATAAAATCATCCCTTTGGTCAAAGTGCAGTGGTCGAGACATGGTGTCGAGGAGGGGTACCCCGAGTTGTTTATTTCTTATGTTTCGGGACAACTTATTTTTATAGGGGTAGAATGTAATATCCGTATCGTTTCTCGGTATTCTCATTTTTGGTGTATTTTTCATTTTTAGCGACTCGCTTGTAACCGTTTCGATGATTCGAATCTATTTTATTCTTGGAATTTCCCTTTTTGGATGAGTTTTGGAGATGTTTTGATATTATTCTGGCTTATGTCATGTATTGTTGCATGGACGTTTGATTTTCTTGGAACCCGTTCGATTTTGTAATTTCTTTGGTTACACGAGTTCATGTGGTTGAGTTGATCGTGTTACGAGTTTCGGTTTATCGGGCCGACGTCGTAGCGTGAATGTTTTGTATCTTCGCGTTGGGTGCTGTCTTTATGTTGCGTCTCATGTTCGGACCGCCCGGTGCGGCTAACTTCGTTCAGCAGTGTTGAACTGCTGCATGGATAATGTGCGTTACGCATGCTTCTTAGCATACGCTATCGATGGTCACATAACGTACGTAATACCCTAGTGTTAACGTACGTTATGGCCTTCAGTGTTTTGGACGGTGAGACTGCTCGAATTTGGCCGAGTCCTTACGTACGTAAACACACTGGTGTGACGTACGTAAGACCCTTTGTAGCGTACGCTAACCTTCTAAGTTAACGTACGCTAGCGGCATCAGCATTTTGGGCAGATTGTCCTGCAGGCCATTACGCACGTTAACACATGTGTGTTATGTACGTAATGTGCATAACGTACGTTAACTACTGCATGTTAACGTACGTAATGAGAAGTCAAGTTTTATAAACCTGAGTTGACCCTGCATTCGCGACATTTCTTCCTTTTCTTCCTTTCCGTCCGCAACGAGAGGTTGGAGAGAGTTTTGAGAGATTCGTCAGATTTTGCCCGTGGAGATTATTGGGAGATCGACTATTGTGTTCCTAGTGTAGATTATCATCATCATAATCGTCTTCCTCCGTCCGAATCAAGGTAAATCTTCTACGAACCCTACTTTTGGGTAAATTGGTGGGTTTCGATTCTATTGCTCGATTTGTTCCGTATCGATGATTAATTCATGGTGAATATGATTAATCTTGTTGGTATTCTTGGTTTCTCTACGGATTCATGGTATATTTCGTAGCAATTTCAAATTGATTATGTACATTTTCAAACCGATTAAAGCATAGTTGTGATTATGTACATAATTGGTCGAAAATATTTTTAATTGGTTGTGATTGTACATGATCTATTTGAAATTAAATATAACTGGTCGAAATGGTACATAATAGGTCAAAATTATATAATTGGTCGAAGATATAAATAATCGATTTGAATTTACGACATAGGGCGAAATTGTCTACACTAAGCTGTAATAGTACATGATCGATTTGAAATTATACATAACTGGTTAAGATTGAACATAATTGGTCGAGAGTAAATAAAATTGGCCAAAATTGAACATACCCGATTCGATGTTGCACATAATCGATTTGAAAATGTGCATGATTGATTTGAAATTAAACATAATTGGTCGAATATATACACTAAGTTGTAATAGTACATGATCAAAAGTTTGAAATTCTTAGAGAGAGAGATTTATCAGAAAGTGTAGAGGTTTCTTTTTTGGTAAATTTATCTCTTATGTTTTTCATTTGTGCGATTATCATCTGGCAAATTGATATGGGTTCAAATTTAGCCGTATTGAAAAATCATACACTACTTGGTTAGTCATTTCGTTTGGGTAAAAATTGAGGCCAAGTCGATTTGTTGGCCAATGTTGATTAACTATTTGTTGAATTTCATTTTTACTTAAGTGTGCATAATTGGTCAAAATTTTATATAATATATTGAAATTGAACATGATCGGTTTGAAATTGTACATAATTGATTGAAATTATAGTTAATCGGTTTGAAAATATACATAATCAATTTGAAATTGTACATAATTGGTCAAAATTAAAAATACACGATTTTAAATTGTACATAATCGATTTGAAATTTTACATAATGAGTCAAAATTGTACAATCTCAAGAGACTGTATATAATTTGTTGAGATTATATTTGAAATTATACACGATCGAGTTGAAATTACACATAATTGGTCGAAATGGTAAATAACAAGTCGAAATTATATACACTAAGTTGTAATAGTACATGATCGATTTAAAATTATACATAATTGATCACAATTATTTATAATTAGTTGTAATTGTACATGATCGATTTGAAATTGTACATAATTTGTTGAAAATATACATAATCGATTTGAAATTATAATTAATTGGTCAAAATTGAACATAATCAATTTGAAACTATACATAATTGGTCGAAAATGAACATAATTGATTTAGAATTACACATAATGGGTCGAAACCGTACATAATTGGTCGAAATTATATATATATTTAGTTGAAATTGTACACGATCGATTTGAAAGGGTACATAATTCCCAATTATTTATAAATAGTTGTGATTGTACATGGTCGATTTAGAACTGTACATAATTGATCGCAATTATTTGTAATTAGCTGTAATTGTACATGGTCGATTCGAAATTACACATAATTGATTTCCAACATAATCGGTAAAAACTAAACATAATCGATTTGAAATTATATATAATTTGTATATGAAAAATATGTATATAATTTGTTGGAAATTAAACAATATGTATATAATTTTCTGAAATTATATATGAAATTATACATGACCGAGTTGAAATTACACATAATTGATTTGCAAGCGTACATAGTCGGTCGAAACTAAATATAATCGGTTTGAAATTATACATGATTAATTTGAAACTTTACATGATCGACTTGAAATTGTACACAATTTGTTGACATTATACACAATCGATTTGAAATTGTACATAATCGATTTGAAATTATTCATAATTGATCGAAATGGTACATAACAGGTCGAAATTACCTACATTAAGTTGTAATACTACATGATCGATTTGAAATTATATGTAATCAATTCGAAATTGTGAATCATGTATGATCGATTTGAATATGTACATAATCGATTCAAAAATTTGTATAATTAGTTGAAATTGTACATGACTGATTCAAAATTGTGAATTATATATTAAACCATAAATTTTATTGTCATCTAATTTTTCATAACTTGTATTTTTTAATGTGTATTTATATGTTCCATCGAAATTGTGAATTATATATTAAACCATAAATTTTGTTCTCATCTAATTTTTTATAACTTGTATTTTTTAATGCATATTTATATTTTCCATTTTAAAGTCTCAAAGCCCACTAAGGGATTTACAAAATATGTCGGCCGCTCACCTCATTCACCTGTTGAGGTAACCACGATGAGGGACCGCTCTCCATTTTGTTTTTCGGCCATCTCACAATTATGTTCAATCTCGACTAATTGTGTATAATTTCAAATTGATTATGTTCAATTTCGATCAATTATGTATGTAACACCCCAAAATTTTATCGAGGCATTACAGTACCGTGAATCCCGTGTGGGACCCACAAGGCTAGTTGAGGAAGTGGGCATTTTTGCAAAGTTACAAAGAAACGATAAAATTTACGGTTACATATCACAATCCGAAATATCCTTAAAAGAGGCATAATTCAAAGTTCGATTGTTACATGACAGGTTTTCGAAAATCAAATTTAATTCATGCAGTGGCAAAATACTATTCCAACACCGTTCGAGCTTGACCGGACCCCTCAGGAATGCCCTGCACATAATCAGAAATTTTACTGGCACGACGAATCATGCCAGACAACCGGGGTCAGAGAATGCATATCCATAACGAATAATAATAACATACTCAGTTTAATCAACACCATGCCACATAAATAACAACAGATAATTCACAGCACTACCGACGTTGTCTTTCTCTTTTATCACATAAACCCCAAGGTCGCAACCAAGGGTCACGAAAGTATCCATACAGGAATACCCCGGAACGTGTGTGCCCTATCTGGGTCTTATCCCTCAACACATTTCCACACGGGTACCATACAGGTTTTACCCCCAACACATCGGCCCATTTATAAAACATTTTTAGAGAAAGACAACCATCGATATTTATCAACAATGGCACATTCATGAACACGAACATTTCAATAATTTTAGCATATCTTGAGCAAGATTTTACTTGCCCTTAATCCGACAGTAGATGCCTTACGATAACTTGGGTTTCCGCGATCGATCGAGCTTAACCTAATCATGTAATCCCGGATTAATACTTCACACGGTTAATAGAAGAACGAAACTAGCTTTCCCTTCCCCCTCCTATCCGAATTCATAACTTATTCCGATTCCGTCTAAACTAATGTTTGTGTTTCTACATATTACTTCGCCGCTCAATTCCATGATTAAAGTTAGCCAAAGTGTTCTACTCAACAAGATTATCTTATTCATTATTCGGCTAGCAACAAACAACTATAGCATAATCGAATTTCATAACTTCTAATCCAATTCTCTATCTTGGTTACTTCGACCGGTGGGTTATCACTTACGTAATGACCTTGGTGACAATAATACTATCGGATTGATTCCCTACGTTATTCCGACGTTGATAGTTATATAACAAGAGTAGGTTACGACTAGTTTATCAAACGGTGACGGGTTCGTACGAGATTCTCCTACTATTGGTTCGTCAAGTTATATAATTCCGATGACAACTGAGATGAAAATTTCGAATGTGATCGCTATAACGAGTTGTATGAAAATGAAATTTACGAACAATGATAGTCCTGATTACAACAAGTTTGTTTGATAAAATTGTCCGCAAGAGTTATCAAAATCTACCCAAGTACTCGTAATCTAACAAGTATAATCAACAACATGGGTAGATTACTACTAGTACTGATGGACTTACCTGAATAGATGAAGGATAATGAAGATGGATGACAACCCAACAAGAGCTACGAGGTGAAATGAGGATTGGACCGAATGGCTTGGATATTCTTCACCGGAGTTTATGAAATCACCTCCGCTACGTTGATTCGAGTGTAAGAGAGGCCAAGAATCGCGTATGGGGCTATGGAAACGCTCCAAGGATGCTTCACTTCAGAATTTGGGTTGGGGAGAAATGAAGGAGGGGGTGTCATTTTATAACACTCGATCTTGTTAACGTATGTTAACATTTCATGCTTTACGTACGTAAAGCTCGTTACGTGCGTAATGTCCTTCTGCTAGCGTACGTAAGTACCGGCCAGAGGCTACTGCCTGAAATGCACTCATCTGTTACGTACGTAAGCAGCTATAACGTACGTAAGGCACCTGAGAGTAGCGTACGCTAAGCTTAGTGAATAACGTACGTTATAAGGGGTTGACTCGTTTGTCCTATAGCCCGCCGAAAGTAACCCGTCAGTGTCAGAGAAAGATTCTGGTCAGAAGACTAGCTCAACCATTACGTACATAACCAGGTTACGTTAACGTATGTAATGTCTCATTTTTAGCGTACGTTATGCATGTTCTATAGCGTGCGTTAGAAATTCAATTCCTTAGTCAAATATTCACATTTTAACCATCTCGGAGTGACCATCCTTTCCACTCGTCAACAATTTATCGGGGAACAAGATGTTGGCCACCATCATATTTGCACCGACGATTGCCCAACGGCATCAAGGCGCGTCACATCCATTTCATCCACAGCACACAATTGTATCGCAATAGAATTTAATGAAATCACATAATAGAAATGGAAATATCACATTATAAGAAATCATACAATACAAAGTATTCAAGCATGGAATACCGGTGGTATCATATATCACCCCCCTTAAAATAGTTTCGTCCCGAAACTAAGAAAATAATTCGAGATAACTCTCTCTCATGCTCGACTCGGTCTCCCAAGTTGCTTCTTCCATGCTGTGGTACGACCACTGAACCTGCACGAAGGGTATGGCTTTATTTCGCAATGTCTTCATACGCCGATCCAAAATGGCGGTTGGTACTTCCCTAAAGGTAGCGTTGTCGGAAATTTCAACCTCTTCGAAATTGAGTCTGTGGCTCGGATCATAAACATACTTCCTTGGCTGTGTGACGTGAAAGATGTTATGCACCCCATCCAGATGCGGCGATAGAGCTAATCGATACGCAAGCTTTCCCACTCGGTCTAATATCTCAAACGGGCCTATGAATCTTGGGTTTAACTTGCCCTTTTGGCCAAAACGCTGGATGCCTCGCATAGGTAATACTTTAACCCAAACGTGATCCCGAACTGCAAATTCCAACGGTCACTTCTGGTTTTCGGCATAAGACCTCTGCTGACTCTGTGCGGCTAGCATGTGCTTTCGAACAGTAGAGATCTTCTTAATGGATTCTTGGATTAGATCTAACTTGGTAACAACGGTGTCCGAAGCGTCGTCCCAGCATAATGGCGACTTGCATCTTCGCCCGTACAGGGCCTCAAATGGTGCCATGCCTATGCTCGCATGCCAGCTGTTGTACGAAAACTCCGCCAACCCTAAATGCCTAGTCCAATCCTTTCCCCAATCGAGTACACATGCTCTCAGCATATCCTCCAATGTCTGAATTGTACGTTCGGTCTGTCCATACGTCTGAGGGTGATAAGCCATTCTAAAATGTATCTGGGTCCCCATGGCTTTATGGACGGCCTTCCAAAAACGGGACACGTATCTGGTGTCTCTATCTGAAATAATAGATGAGGGAACTCCGTGTAGCCTCACGATCTCTCAGATGAAAATAGTGGCCAATTGCTCTGTTCCGGTCGTGTCTTGAATATGAATGAAATGTGCCGATTTTGTTAATCGATCCATGATAACCCAAATTGTGTCTTGTCCTCCCACTGCTGTGGGCAATTTAGTGAAAAAATACATCGATATGCTCTCCCATTTCCACTCCGGAATGGGTAGGGGCTGCATGATTCCGACTGGCCTGCGGTGTTCAATCTTCACTTGCTGGCACGTCATACATCGGGCGACAAACCTAGCAACTTACCGTTTCATGTTCTTCCACCAAAAATTCTGTCGCAGATCTTTATACATTTTGCTCGCTCCGGGATGAATGGAATAGGGAGTGGAGTGTGCCTCCCTCAGTATAGTTTGCTTTAGTTCGTCATTCAGCGGAATGCAAATCCTCTTCTTGAACCTCACCAGATCACCCTGGATCTTATAGTCGGAAACCTCTCATCCCTTGATCCTCGCACCAATCACACGTAGTTCGAGATCCTCTATCTGTGCTATACGTATCTCGTCTAGTAAGGACGAGTGTATATTGATTGAGCACAATTGTTCTTGCCTACATTGTATCCATACTTCGGTACTGCTTCTCCTGATGTCTTGCTGCAGTTCGGGTTGAACTGTTATGCTAGATAATGCGACTTCTTGTGTAGTTTTCCGACTAAAAGCATCAGCTACCACATTGACCTTCCCGGGGTGGTATGAGATCTCCACATCGAAGTCCTTGATTAACTCCAACCAATGCCTCTGCCTCATGTTCGATTCTTTCTCGGTAAAGATATATTTCAAACTCTTGTGAGCCGTAAAAATTTTGCAAGTAACTCCGTAAAGATAGTGTCTCTAGATATTGAGGTCGTGCACCACTGCGGATAATTCCAAGTCACGTGTCGGGTAATTTATTTAGTACGGCCTCAGATATCGGGATGCGTATGCAATAACTCTATCGTTCTGCATGAAGACACATACCAACCCGTGTTTAGATGCATCCGTGTATATAATGAATCCTTCTGTTCCCTAAGGTAGCACTAAGACTGGGGAAGTGGTCAGCCTCCTCTTGAGCTCATCAAAGCTTTTCTGGTAGTCCATGGTCCATATAAATTTGGTGCTTTTCCTCAGTAGGTTCGTTAAGGGTCGAGCGATACAGGAAAAAGCCTCGACGAATCTTCAGTAGTAACCTACCAATCCCAGAAAACTCCTTACTTCCTTGACGTTCTTTGGCGGTTCCCAACTCATTATCGTCTCGATCTTTTGTGGGTCAACCTTAACGCCCTCTGCGAGACCACATGTCCGGACAAAATTACTTCCGGCATCCAAAATCCGCACTTGGAAAGCTTCGCGTAAAGTTGGTACTGCCTCAACACGCTCAGTACCTGCCTCAAATGTTCCTCATGTTCTTGTCGGCTTCGGGAATAAACTAGGCTGTCATTAATAAAAACCACAACCCACTTATCTAGGAAGTCGATTAACACTCTGTTCATCAATTCCATGAAAACGGCTGGGGCATTAGTCAATCCGAATGATACCACGATATACTCGTAATGTCCATATCTCGATTGAAATGCAGTCCTGGGTATATCTTCCTCCCGGATCCTCAATTGGTGATATCCAGACCGTAGATCGATCTTTGAAAACACAACCGCCCCCTGAAGTTGATCGAGGAGGTCATCGATTCTTGGAAGTGGATAACGATTCTTGATAGTAACCTTGTTCAGTTATCTTTAGTCAATGCACAAGCATAGAGAGTTGTCTTTCTTCTTAACAAAAAGTACTGGCGCGCCCCACGGCGAAGTGCTCGGGCAGAACAATCCCTTCTCCAGCAGATCTTTGAGTTGTATCTGTAATTCTTTCATCTCAGTTGGTGCCATCCTGTAAGGAGCTTTTGAAATAGGTCTTGTCCCTGGCTCGAGCTCAATGGAAAGGTCAACTTCTCGGTGTGGTGGCAGCCCTGGTAGTTCATCGGGAAAAACATCTGGAAATTCATTCACCACCAGAATGTTTGCGACCGCAGGTTCTGAAGTATCCTCATGAAGAATATAACACCATTAGTACTTCCTTCGAGAGTTGTAGGAGACTTCCGATGAAAGAAGGCTGAGTGATCCTTTCGTACTAAAGTGTTCTCGGCCCTTGATAACATGTGTGGTGCCGTCATGAGCCGTGATGGAGATAGTCAAGTGGTAGGTATCCAATATCATTATGTGCAATGGCATCCAATACATGCCTAAAATAATATCTTCATTCTGAAGCAGGAAGACCAACTGTAGTCATTAATGCGGATCTGACAGTCCCGAACTTCTAGATCGCCGCCTACTCTACTACCCTCGGGTAGCATAACGGTAAAGGATTCACAAGGAACACAAGCAAGATTTAAATGTTCAACACATTCCATAGATATAAACAAGTGTGTGGCTCTGGTATCAAATAGTACACGCACAGGCTGAGAGTTAACAAGAAGGGTACCTGAAATAGCCGGCGCGGATTGTCCGTCCGTAGCCCTCAGTTCAAATACACGGGATGGCACTGGCTCCAAAATGGATGAAGTACTACCGCTGCGCCCACAGCCTCGTCCGGTACTGTGGAAACGGTAGGCGTCCTAGATGATTGCACAGAGCCTTGTTGACTCGGTTGGGGAGCTGAATTCTATGTAGGGTGTGTCCGCCAGCAGTAACGGGACATGTGTCAACTCTTCCCGCAATTGAAACATTTAGTAGCCGACTTGTGACACCGATCCTTAGTATGAGAGTACACACCACAATTGAAGCAGTCCTTACGGTAAGGCCGATCAGATGCACCCCTCTATTGATACGAAACTGCTGACTTAAAAGAAGATACGGGGCCCGAGTTCATTTTATTGCTGCTCCCTGAGTGAACTGATGTCTTCCGCTTCTTCGAATTATGTCCTGTGTCGGTATTAAAAACAGTACTGGTATAGGCTGTGACTACATCTTCGTACGCTCTCAGAGTCGTGCAGTGGAATCCGGCGGCATAGCGTTGTACATCCTCCGGCAACCTCTGTGCGAGGTGGCATATTTGCTGATCTTCTAACCATCTGCGAGATGTAACTTAGCTCAGTACGGTAGGCTCGAATCATATCTGGTACTGGCATATTCTATGGTCCGGTGCTTAAAAAGTCTCGCACACGAGCGGTTTGAGCTGACCTGCGACAGTACTCGCTCCGTAGAAGCCGGGCAAATTTGGTCCACCCGACCATTTGGTTCTTCGGTCTATAAGTTCTCCACCAGCGGGCAACAGCGTCGCGGAGCTGATTATTCCCAAGCGGAAGCTTCCGGTTCTCTGGACATCCTATCACTTCGAAGGCAGTCTCCATTTCAGAAATCTAGTCGTCCACGTGTTTCTCCCCTTTCCCGTCAAACAATGGAGGCCTAGCTTTCAGCATCTCTCCCAACCATCGGTCTCTCCTAGCGTTCTCCTCCACGTTTATGACCGGTATCTGTTCCGCCTGGTTAACCTGAGCGATTCCCAAGGCAATAGCTTGGGCAAGAGCCTGAACGAAAGACGGGTCCATGCCTCCCGGGTTGTTATTCTGGTGTCCCGCCTCCTAGTCGTTTGATTATTTGGTGGCGTCTGGTCCCCAGCAAGATGGGTCTCGGCAGTATTCCCGTTCCCGTCATGGTTTGCGGCGGAACCCTGAGGCTCATTCACCACCCTCCTAGCTCCACGTCGTGCCATTACCGACAGTATGAATCTAAAGCCAGTTCCACACACAATTTATAATTATATGCAGTATCCAGATAGAAAACACACTGTTGGGAAAAACAAACACCCTGTATCGAAACAGCCGGGATACTCGAATCCCTGTATCGAATGTTATTTAGAGGTTTTGACATATATGCCAATCCGTATACAGTAAGGAAACTGTATCGAGGCTTTAAGGCATTATCCTGTATCGAAGACCTGCCTCGAATCAGCATTAGTGAAGCTCGTCAGTACAGCAAGAAGACTTGTAAAAGACCAAGTATGGAAACTGTCTCGAAACTCAAAATACAGTCATCTTCCATACAGTTCACAAAAGGACAAGAAAGAACACAAGTCAAGTCCCGTTGAACAAAGAAGTATTTAAATACTCAAGGATAAAGTATTTAAATACTGCCAGTCTTCAGATCTTCAGAATCCCGCGAAATCCGGATCATGTCATATTCCCGTTGAAGGAAATCTTATTCAAACGGATACATCTCAACGGATACTTTCTTCAGAGACTATATATATCCTTGAAGACATTGAAGATCAGTTACCAACCAACCCAAGTAACCTAATACTCAAGCTATCAAAGTTATCATCAGAGCAAACATATCTCCAAAGCATACTGCTATTAAGAACGAAAGAGATATACAATGCTCAACATCAAGAACAGCCATCATCAGCTCAAGAACTTGATATTCAAAGCTGCTGTTCTTACCTGGTTACCTACCTTTTACCTCTGTGTAAAAACCGAGCTCTGTGTGAACTCAACAAGTTATTCGACTGTGTGGGACGAATAAGGACGAAGCTTTGGAACCGTGTGTGAAGAAGCTAGTCAAGAAGGAAGCTTTAACCAATCTGTGTGAACGGTTGAAAGTGACATTCTTTGTATCAACTGCGGTGAACGATACAAGGATAGGTTTGTTTATAATTACGTAGTTGTGTACGCAGAATTATAATAAACTTTTACTCTGTGTGGAGGACCGGTGGACGTAGAGGGGTTTACCTCGAACCACTTAAATTACCGTGTTATTTACCTTCACTTTAATGCTTTTAAATTACCGTGATATATTAAGTATACACCAAATACTTCGCCGTATCCACGGCAACTAATCGTATCCAAGACTTCCGCTACGCACTCGATTTAGATTCCGCATGCTTTGTTGTTCAAACTATTTTCCAAATCGTATCCAAGATACTTAAGTGGCCAACAAGTGGTATCGGAGCGGTTGATTCTAAAAAGAATCAGTCGTATTTCTTTTTAACCGAATCAGATTCAAATCACTTATTTTCAAAACAGTCTCTTTCATTCCTATATTATCAGTATGGATACTTCTATGATTAACAAAGTCCCTATGTTCTCTACTAACGAATTTGACGACTGGTGAATTAGAATGGAAGCTCATCTTGGCAAAGAATGCACGAAGAGATGATTTTTGTTATACAGATGGTCCGATCAAGATCATGAAGGTCAATCCGGCCGCAAGGATTGAGGGCCAAGCCCATGCTGAAATGCTCGAGAAGGAACGCGAGCAATGGACAACCGATGAAAGGAAGCGAGCCAATCTCGACAACGTGGCTAAGAACGCGTTATTTGTCACTCTTGACAAAGGCACGTTCTCAAAGGTAAAGAGCTGCAAAATAGCCAAAGAAATCTGGGATAAACTCAAGTTAATTTGTGAGGGAACTGAGCTCTCAAAAGAAAACAAGATTTCAAAACTTACTCAGCAATTTGAATCTTTTGAAATGAAACCAACGGAAACACTTGAGGAACTTGACCTCGATTTACCGGGTATTGTTGGTGAACTTGAAGCGTTGGGCAAGATTTACACCCAAAAGGAGAAGAACTTAAAAATTTTCAGATCTCTCCCAGCTCGATGGGATATTAAGACCACAGCTATGCGTGTATCCTGTAATCTTAATGAAATATCCACTTTTGATCTCTTCTCTGACCTTAAAGCTTTTGAGAATGACATTGACAGAAGAGAGAAAGCTGAAGAATCTCCTTCAAAGGTCACAACTCGCCAGTATCGAACCGTCGACACAAAGATGCCTAGCCTGCCGAAACCCGGTCACAAGAATGCCGACAAAGGACGACGACATCCTCGTCACAAGATGAAATGGCGCTTCTAATGCATAAATTCAAAAAGTTCATCAAACACTGAAAGACTCCTATGTGCCCAAACTCACAACAAGGTAAGTACCAAACATCATCTCGGTGATGCTAACTCGTGCTATAATCTGCAGAAACTGTGCCATTATGCAAACAAATGTCCTCATCCCAAAGTCCAAAGATTGCCGAGGCCGAGCAACAAGAGAGAGATGAAAGAGGACGTGCTTGGAAAGACAAGCTCAAGGCCCCGATTGAGAATCGAAGCCTCCCCACACCATCCAAATCGCCAGAATGTCTTCAGGTGGTCACTGAAAGTGATTCATCTGACGATGAGTTCGATGATAAAGCATATATGTGCTTTATGGCCAAAGATGTTCCAGAAGGAGAAGACAGCGACGATGATGTAAGCTCAACCTCAGTTATTCCACCTAATGCATCTCATACTTTCGAAAATATGATGAATGAATTTAAAAACATTCAAAAGGCCCATGAGACTCTAAAAACTGAGAATATACAACTTCAATTAACAAATTTAGAGCTGAAAGATGAGAATGACTTGCTGAAGATAAACTATGAAAATATGTCTCTTGATTGTGAAACCAGCAAGGTCGATTTTGAAAAACTCATGGAGAGCAATCATCAACTTGATCATAAACTAAATGCGGTTAAAACCCATAATGAGAGCAAGACAAATGATTTGGTTCTACTACAAACCAAAATTACAACTCTCGAGAAGCGAGAAACTGAACTTGAGACCATTCTGAAGTCTTTTGAAAAATCGTCCAAAAGAATGGAAGAAATTCTGAGCACTCGGAAACATGCTCATGATAAAAGTGGCTTAGGATACAGCTCATGTTCGAATAAAGGTAAAACTAGTACTGTGTTCGTCAAGAGTGTGGAACACATTCCAGAATCGGAAGATACTCCTAGTCCCATAAAGGAACCTGCTGTACCGAGAAAACCGAAGGCTGCCATTCCGCCTCCACAACTCTACTATTCGAGACAGTGGAACCAACAGCCACTCAGAAGGCGTAATCTAAAGCATGCTCCACAAGCATATCATCAAAGCCGGCAGTCATTCAGAAAGAAGACGGTATCCAACCACCAAAGGCCCGCACAGCAGTACACTCAGTACAGTGCGCCTAGGTATTGGATACAGGAGCCCCGTTATCCCTCAAGACAGCAGATGCCAAGATCAACAACAAAGATTGGGAATCCAACCGGAGACCCGTAAGACAAGTTAGGCCCAGGAAAATGGCTCCACCTCCTAGACGGCACTCAGATCTGGATTAATAATAATAACCCCTAATTTTAAATGCATAGTAATTATCATGATTATAACAACTACGGATATGCCCCGTAGATATCGCAACACCGTACCAAGTACATCCTACAAGAAACCAATTGTTGTCAGGGAAAGTTTGGGTACCTAAAGGAACTAACATATATGGACCCAAAATCAAAGGGGACCTAAATCTACCTAATTTCTTTGTTACAGGACATTCTAGAGGAGGATACCCGTACTTCGATAGTGGATGTTCTCGTCACATGATCGAGACAGGAGCAAGCTATCTCGATTTTGTAGAAGGTCGCACCCAAAAGTTCGCTTCGGTGATAAGTCTAAAGGAAGAACAAGAGGGAAAGGAAACCTACTTGTCGGAAAATTCAAGGTCACCGATGTTGCATATGTTGAAGGCTTACAAGATAATCTACTTAGTATTAGCCAGCCTGTGATAAACAGCTTCTCGGTTAAGTTCTATATAGATCGTCAGAGAGTCAAGAACACCCAAACCAAGGAAGTTGTGCTTACAGAAGCAGATCGTAATATGTACATTGCCGATCGAAGCCTATGAGCTCCTCAATTCCATGTTTTGTTGCCAAAGGCACTGCAGATCTTAGTCGGCTATGGCACAAAAGGATGTCTCACGTCAACTTCAAGACGATCAACAAGCTTTCAAGACAGTGGTATGGTTAGAGGTTTGCCGATGTGTCATTCAAGAAGGACGTCATGCGGACCATGCCAAAGGCAAGCAAATCAAGTCAACCCCGAAAAGCAAATCCTACCTTTCAACCCAAAGAGTGTTGGAAATGCTACACATGGATCTCTACGGTCCTGTAGACCCAGTAAGTTTGGGAGGTAAGAAATATTGCATGGTTGTTGTTGATGATTATTCCGGTATGCTTGGACGATCTTTCTTAGCAAGAAGAAGGAAACAACATCAAGGTCGCCCGAGCTCCCGAGGAAGTTGCAAAATGAAAAGCGCCAAGTATCGTGTGCATCTGCTCCGGCTGCAGGTACCGAATTTACTAACCGCTTTATAGAGCAATACTGTCGGAGAATGGCATACAAAGACGAATACTCACCGCCTGCCGTACACCTCAACAAAATGGTGTTGCCGAGCGAAAGAATAGGACGTTGAAAGAAGCAACAAGGACAATGATTGCCGCAAGCAAATTGCCACAGCGTTTCGGGTGAAGCAACCAATACAAATGCTACACTCAAAACCGCTGTATCGTCAACAAGCACCACAACAAAACAGCTTACGAGGTATGGAATAACAAAACTCCATTAGTTTCGTATTTTCACATTTTTGGATGCAGGTGTTACGTATTGAACAATGGGAAGGACCAACTTAGAACCTTTGATGAAAAATCAGATGAAGGAATATTCGTAGGATACTCTTCCGTCAGCAAAGCTTTCAGAATCTTTAATAAAAGGAAGCTGACGATCAAGGAATCAGTTCATGTAGTGTTCGACGAACCACACCATGACCCTACAGGAGTAGATGATATCACTCAGGACATTCACCATCTATCTATCTTGGATCCACCTACACCTATAGAACCTGTCGTTGATTTAGAAATCAACCCCGCAGCTGTAAGAATCGATGTGGATGAAGCTGACGCTGTACAAGCTGAAGCTGTAACCACAGAAACTTTCGATACAGTACGGGATCCTGAACTAGAACCCGACCGAAGATGGTTGAGAGATCACCCGCAAGAGCTGATCATTGGAAACATTAATGCCGGTGTTTCTACTCGTAGGAGAATACAGAGTACACAAGGAAATGTACTTTGTGCACAAGAAGAATCTAATGCTGAAGTCTCACAGTTTCCTGAATGGAAATCTCAATCCGAACTTAGGAGACTCAATATGTGCACTATCGCTGTATTCTTAGCCCAGTCCGAACCTGTTTCGACCATAGACGCTCTTAACAACTCTCATTGGATAACATCTATAAAAGAAGAGCTTAACGGTTTCGAAAGAAATAATGTATGGTATCTTGTACCCAGACCGACACACCAATCGGTTATAGGAACCAAATGGGTATTTCGAAACAAAAAGGATCGAAATGGACTTATCATAAGGAACAAATCCAGACTAGTAGCACAAGGCTATTGTCAGGAAGAAGGAATCGACTATGATGAAACCTTCGCCTGTAGCGAGACTAGAAGCCATTAGGATATTTTTAGCCTTTGCCGCCCATAAGAGTTTTATCGTATACCAAATGGACGTCAAGAGTGCTTTCTGAATGGAGAGCTTGCGTAAGAAGTTTATGTTGAACAACCACTGTGGTTTGCCAACACAGACGGTATCGATCTAGTTTACAGGCTAAGGAAAGCCTGTACGGACTTAAACAAGCCCCTAGAGCACAGTACGAAACCCCGTCCCAAAGATTCAACCAACAACGGATTTGAGAAAGGTGTCGACAAAACATTGTTCAAGATACAGGAAGGTGATGACCTTCTAATGGTACAAATCTATGTCGATGATATTATTTTTGGTTCAACTAACCTTGCTCTATGTCAAAGGTTCTCACATCTCATGCAAAGCAAAATTGAAATGAGTATGATGGGGAACTCATTTATTTCCTAGGTTTGCAGTGTAAAGCAGCTTGCCTGGTATATTCATCAACTAGGAGAAATACGGAAGGAACTTCTCAACAAATTTGGAATGAACACTTCCAAATCCTCGCCAACCCCCATGAGCACTTCCGTGCAAATTAGTCTTGATGAAGCCGGAAAGCCGTTTGACCAATCACTCTACAGAAGCTCATTGGTTCGCTCCGTACCTAACGGCCAGCAGTGCCCGATATCCAGCTTTGTTGTTGGAGTGTGTGCGAGATACCAAGTTGCACCTAAGGAATCACACTTCAATACAAACTAAACGAATCTGAAGTACATTAAAGGAACAGTCGATGCAGGATCGTGGTATCCTAAGGAAGGCGGATTCGATTTAGTTGGATACAACGACTCGGATCTCGGAGGTCCGCAAGCTAGATAGAAGAGTACAAGTGGGACTTATCACTTTCTCGGACCTAGACTCGTTTCTTGGTTCAAGAAGAAGCAATTGGCTAACTCTCTTCCACTACCGAATCAGTACTATGTCAGCCGGTAGTCAGCCGTATGCGAATCCTTTGATGCGGCAACAATCGCCGATTATGGAATCGATGCTAGAGAGACTCCAATCATGTGTGATAGCACGAGTGCAATTGCAATCGCGCACAATCCTGTGCTGCACTCGCGCACTAAGCATATCAACATGAAGCATCATTTTATCAGGAATCATGTCGAGAACAAGGATGTTCGCTGGAAAAAGTTCATACGGACATCCAAATGGCCGACATTTTCACCAAGCCTCTCGACACAAGATTCAACATGCTAAGAACAGACTGGGAATACTACGGCGGACTCCTGTAAGTAAATTTCTCGCTTTTACTCAACAATTGAGGGGAATCTCAGAAGACCCGTGAATACAAGATATCAACATTAATTATCTCGTACACTTAATCATCAATACAAGATCAGAGCGAACGAAGGCATACGAATCCTACACTGGGTGTGTGCAATAATTAAGGGGGAATCTTGTAGGACCCATGAATACAAAGATTAATCCAAATATTGCCGTATGGAATTCAAAACCTATTAGTACCTTTTTAAGGGGGAATGTCAGATCGACGGAGAACAAAGACATGCTATAGATTTCGATTCAAGATATAATATAATATTATTTCCTTTTAAAATAATTTTTGTCCACGTGCCTGCTTTTTACGTCAAACGTCATGTTCATTAAATGCCTTACACGACATCTGACAATCAATCTCAAAAGCCGCGATGTTTTTAATTGTTTATTATTTTTAAACCGCCGTTTTAGGCATTTAGGTATCAACCTATGTCGGAAGTGGGACCCATTTGTATTTTAAAACCTTTTAATGGATTAGCGTATCAGCTTACACTCAATCCATCTTGACCGTTGATTTCAAAATCGGTTCCCATCCCTTAAAATCGACCATTCGTACTCTACAAAACCCTATTTCGCGCCCAAGTATAAAAGGATCAGATTCCGCCATTGGAGACTCTTTACGCTTTCGCAATTACAAGAGTTCTCAAGCAAACAACCTACATATTTTCTGCATATTCACTGCAAATTTATTGTTTTCTTCCAACTTTGTTTTAAGAAAACATCAATGGCTAGTCAATCTTCTTCCCCTGTTCTGAAGAAAACCTCCAACATCATTGATGGCCGGATCTTCTCCAAACCTGTCATCATCGAGCGTATTATCTCAGAAATCAACGACACTGAACCAATGGAGTATATCATTACTCGTCTTGAACAACAAGGTCTCTATCGCTTCGGGAGCAAAACCGCCGACAAATACGACGCCCATCTGGTTGAGGAATTCTACCTCAACGCCGCCGTTCGTTTTCTGTCACTAGCCCAAGGAGGACATGTTGTTGACATCACTGCAACAGTCCAAGGAGTGCAAATATGTATCAATCGCGACCTACTCCAGAAAATCTACAAGCTGCCCGCCGACGACCTGACCATGGACCAACTTGAGACGTTCGGGTCTCAAGAGCTTATTACCAAGTTTTATGGACTATTTACAGGGTCCAAAGTGGTTGATATGGTGACAACCACTTGTCACAAGAAAAATTTTCTTCTTCATTTCGTTTATCTTCATGACTTTTGTTCCAGGATCATTGAAAACCGAACCGGTGCGTTCGAGATGTGCACGAATTTAAGGTTCAGGATGATGGTAGCTATTTTGACCTGTGAAAAGGTCAATTGGTGCCAAATCATTCTGAAACGTCTTCAAGAAGAGGTGTGCAAACCTGCCACCCAAAAGAAATCCTTTGGTTTAATGCTGAACTACATTCTGACGAAGTGCGGAGTGATGCAATCCGCCGATGCAAAGAAAAATAGCTCGAGGATATACTTAGGAGGTGTCAAACCCTCTGCGTATAACCAGAGCACCATGCATGCCAATCACCCGAGAACCAGGACATGCCTATTTCTGCCAACCCAAGAGATGAAACCGTGAAGGTCCCAGAAATGGAATCTTCAAAGAAGAAGCGAAAGCGTTCTCACAGTAAGAAACACTCTGCTGGTGAGAAGTCCAAGAAGAGACTCAGGAGGCTCTCAAAAATCAAAGCCAAGCACTCCGAGGATGTCTCGCCCGCGGCGCAACCCACTGATGAAGAACCCCAGGGCCCAACCCCTGTGGAAGAGGTGTCTCCTACTGCATCGACAGTAGATCCCGAGCCTTTGGCAGCTACGAAGGATATAGAGACATCTGCCAACGCTCAAGACTTTAGCGAGTAGGCTGCCCATTCGGAGCCAAAAGCTACTTCTCCTCTGCGGGATCCCACACCCGTGCAGGATCCAATTTCCTTCGGGGCACCATCCCCTGCAAGGAGTCCATCTTCCGTACAGGATCCCATACCTGTACCGGAATCCCTCGAAACAGCGTCTCCAGACGTTATTCGAAGTCCCTCCCCTGACTCGATCATAAATAAAACACTTCTTTCGGTTCAAATTGACCACGCGTACGAAAGATTCCTGCAATGGAAAGGCTATAGGCTAGCTCCGTACGACACACTGTACAACTGGAGCGAATGGAGCCACGAAGAGAGGTTCGTCTCCGAAGTAACAGACTCAACTGAAATTGAGGCCCTGCTTCGATGGGACAACACCTCTTGCAAAGATCTAATAGAAAGCCACCTGCTGCACAAATCTGACGCCAGAAGAAAAGGAAAGAAGAAGTCAGAGGATTCTCCCGTTAATCCAAAAGATGACGACGATCATGACTCAGACGACGACGACGATGATGCTCTACAAGCAGGTCTGAGAATGAGCCGTGAAGAGGCTGAAGCACGAGACGCCTCTCCACCCAGAAAAGACGAAGGGCCTTCTACTCAAGCCAATCCCCCTTCGCCACAGCCCGAGAACATTCCCGACCAGGAGGAATCAGTCCCTCCAGTCAAGGAACTTCAAGAAATTTTGGAACAGGCACCCGAGCCTGTTGCGACTGAAGAAGCTATTCCTACAAACCAACAGGAGGATTCAGTCCCTCCTGCATCCATATCCGCCGAAGAACCTTCGCCACAGGACGCTTCTAAACCAACTGTCGCCGAACCACAGGAAGCTGCTCCCGCCCCTGCAACCTTGGAATCCGAGGACGGTAACGAACCTGAGGATGTCCAACTTACTTCACGTCTATCCGTGAATGTAAGAAGATTGAACGGCGCTGTAGACTTCGCCCAGCCTGACTCTCCGATCTCTGCTGCACGTAAAGAGCGCCTGCGAGCTCTTGGCCTTCAGACTGTATTTATCCAAGATGCAGTAAACGCTCTTTCTTTCGTTGAAAAGGCACTGAATTGGATGCACACCTCTGCCGTAGAATAAATGACCACTCTTCAACACGAAGTATCTCGAGTTGTCGACGCATTCATCCTTTTGCCAGAAGTTTTCAAGCAAGCCTTGAAGATCATGGAAGATAAACAGGAGCAACTGCTGAAGGAGGAAGCTACAAAGACAAGGATTGCTGAAGCCAAGACTGCCTGTGCAATGATCGAGAACAGCTCTCAACTGCGTGCTCACGACAAATGCATTCAAGAAATGTCACAGACTCTTTCCTCCCTTGTTGAAAGAATGACCAGCATCGAGACCAAACAGGACGCCGCACTTGAAATCCTGCAAAGTCTTGATGAAGCCAAAAAGGGGGAAGAGGCACGAGAAGCTGCAAGGAGAATAAGGATGCAACAAGAAAGGGAATTTGAAGCTGCTCAGAACAATATCACTGCTGAATTGAACAAGCTAGCACCTCAATCCCAAAGTTTTAAAATTTCAGGCTCCAGACCGGAATTCCATGACCCAAATGTCCCTTGGCAAACTCTTATTCAGAGACCTTCGGAAATACGTCTGCCGACCAACCGCAACCCAACTGCCGACGAAGTGAAGCACTGGAGGAAGAATGAACTGATGAGATATTTTGTCAGACTCATCAGGGAATCCGCCATCTTCAAAAATTATAAAACGTTAGCGGAAGCGGCAGATAAATTTTCAAAGATGCTAGAAGAAGGTAAACTCCCTCTCCAAATCGAAATGAAATCAAAACATAGAAGAGGAGATCGGGTCACCCATCCAGAAGATTGGATACTTGCCTTTGATCGTTCATATGAAGGAAGAGCGATATACCAGGATCGAGGCAATGATTCACTTCAAAACTGGTGGCGCGGCACCGAGAATGAACAAGGAAAAAGACCATGGAGGCATGCGGATTATAGATAAAGAGCTGAAATTTATGTATATTGTTTTTGTTTTTGTAATTTCTATTCGAAACAGCAAACTTTGTACTCAATCATTTTTGAATATCAATAAAATAGTTTGTTTGTCTTGAAAGATTACAACTCGTAATCTACTGTGTTAATATATGATTATTTAAAATTGTTTGATAGGAATCTCAAGTTAGATAAACTTGATTGAAAAATAAGCTGTACGAACTAGTCTACGAACAATTCATAATTTCAGTTGTAAAACTTAGAAATACATTGTAAGATTGTGCCTGCGCGCCAATCATAGGCTTAAGTTGTAATAAATCTCAAACTGTATCGAACATGCCTGCGAGCAGTTCATTATTGTAGACTAAGTCACTAAGTCAGACCTATTGACAAAAGACCAAGAAATCTGCCAGAAGTCATCAAAGAAGAATGCCTCATAAAGAAGGTTTTGGCATCATCAAGAAGACTCGAAGAGTTAAGTAAAAAGGTCTTGGCAAATTGTCAAAAAGGGGGAAATTGTTGGGAAAAACAAACACCCTGTATCGAAACAGCCGGGATACTCGAATCCCTGTATCGAATGTTATTTAGAGGTTTTGACATATATGCCAATCCGTATACAGTAAGGAAACTGTATCGAGGCTTTAAGGCATTATCCTGTATCGAAGACCTGCCTCGAATCAGCATTAGTGAAGCTCGTCAGTACAGCAAGAAGACTTGTAAAAGACCAAGTATGGAAACTGTCTCGAAACTCAAAATACAGTCATCTTCCATACAGTTCACAAAAGGACAAGAAAGAACACAAGTCAAGTCCCGTTGAACAAAGAAGTATTTAAATACTCAAGGATAAAGTATTTAAATACTGCCAGTCTTCAGATCTTCAGAATCCCGCGAAATCCAGATCATGTCATATTCCCGTTGAAGGAAATCTTATTCAAACGGATACATCTCAACGGATACTTTCTTCAGAGACTATATATATCCTTGAAGACATTGAAGATCAGTTACCAACCAACCCAAGTAACCTAATACTCAAGCTATCAAAGTTATCATCAGAGCAAACATATCTCCAAAGCATACTGCTATTAAGAACGAAAGAGATATACAGTGCTCAACATCAAGAACAGCCATCATCAGCTCAAGAACTTGATATTCAAAGTTGTTGTTCTTACCTGGTTACCTACCTTTTACCTCTGTGTAAAAACCGAGCTCTGTGTGAACTCAACAAGTTATTCTGACCTGTGTGGGACGAATAAGGACGAAGCTTTGGAACTGTGTGTGAAGAAGCTAGTCAAGAAGGAAGCTTTAACCAATCTGTGTGAACGGTTGAAAGTGACATTCTTTGTATCAATCTGTGTGAACGATACAAGGATAGGTTTGTTTATAATTACGTAGTTGTGTACGCAGTAATTATAATAAACTTTACTCTGTGTGGAGGACCGGTGGACGTAGAGGGGTTTACCTCGAACCACTTAAATTACTGTGTTATTTACCTTGACTTTTCTTGTTTTAAATTACTGTGATATATTAAGTATACACCAAATACTTCGTTGCTGTATCCACGGCAACTAACTGTATCCAAGACTTCCGCTACGCACTCAGATTTAGATTCCGTACAGTTTGTTGTTCAAACTATTTTCCAAACTATATCCAGTATACTTAAGTGGCCAACACACACATATCACTTACTTTCATTTCCGCGAGAAGTTACGGCCGCTCGAGGTGTTGGACAGTGGTAACCTTGAATTTTTTAGAGAGAATTTTATTTAAAATATTTTTATTTGGAGCCGGCCTCTCCGATACCATTTTTTGTAACACCCCAAAATTTTTCCGAGGCATTACATTGCCGTGAATCCCGTGTGGGACCCACAAGGCTAGTTGAGTAAGTGGACATTTTTGCAAAGTTACAAAGAAACGATAAAATTCACGGTTACATATCACAATCCGAAATATCTTTAAAAGAGGCATAATTCAAAGTTCGATTATTACATGACAGGTTTTCGAAAATCAACTTTAATTCATGCAACAGCAAAATACTATTCCAACACCGTTCGAGCTTGATTGGACCCCTCAGGAATGCCCTGCACATAATCAGAAATTTTACCTGGCACGATGAATCATGCTAGACAACCGGGGTCAGAGAATTCATATCCATAACGAATAATAATAACATACTCAGTTTAATCAACACCATGCCACATAAATAACAACAGATAATTGACAGCACTGCCGACGTTGTCTTTCTCTTTTATCACATAAACCCCAAGGTCGCAACCAAGGGTCACGAAAGTATCCATACAGGAATACCCCGGAACGTGGGTGCCCTATCTGGGTCTTATCCCTCAACACATTTCCACACGGGTACCATACAGGTTTTACCCCCAACACATCGGCCCATTTATAAAACATTTTTAGAGAAAGACAACCATCGATATTTATCAACAATGGCACATTAATGAACACGAACATTTCAATAATTTTAGCATATCTCGAGCAAGATTTTACTTGCCCTTAATCCGACAGTAGATGCCTTATGATAACTTGGGTTTCCGCGATTGATCGAGCTTAACCTAATCATGTAATCCCGGATTATGGGCGATTCAAGGCAGCACACTATTATTCTTGTGAATTTGATAATCTTGGAACCGTTGCCATTTGTGACTAATTGTGTTCTGGAGGCTAGTTCGGCTAGTGCTCGATGGGTAAGCTTGGGACTTGAACCTTCGCGGTTGGTTTCCCAACACCTACAGTTCAGTAGGTCACAGTCATGTTTATGATCTCATTATGGGTAAGCTTGGGGCTTGAACCTTCGCAGTTGGTTTCCCAACACCTACAGTTCAGTAGGTCACGGTCATGTTTATGATCTCATTATGGGTAAGCTTGGGGCTTGAACCTTCGCGGTTGGTTTCCCAACACCTACAGTTCAATAGGTCACGGTCACTGGGTGATCTCATTATGGGTAAGTCTGGGGCTTGAACCTTCGCGGTTGGTTACCCAGCACCTGCAATTTAGCAGGTCACGGTCATTGGATGATCTCATTGTGATACGGCTTTGTGCCGTGGCTTCGGCCCTCATTGATACAGCTTTGGGCTGGTTTGGCTTCGCGCTGTTGGGATTATTGACAGCTTCGGATGAGTGGTTTCAGACCTTCGTGATATTTTGCCGGTTTGGGTGAGGAGCTTTCAGGCCTTTGAAATGTCTTGGTATTTCCGTTGGAACCTTCGGGCATTGTGATTTGTATTTATTGCAGCTTTGGCTTGGTTTACCTTCGGGTAATGCATTGTTGTGTTCTGTATTGATGATTCGCCGTTTGGCACTTATATTCTAACCTGTTGAGCAGGTATTGATCGTATGTAGTGGGCATAGTGTTTCACGAATGCACGATTCTTACTTTGGTTTGTAAGCATCTAGTCCATCATTTTTGTTGTACTGTTTATTCTACCTTTGGATGCATATAACGTTGTACATGTATTTGATATTCATTATCTGGATGACTGACCCCATGGGGGTGGAACATGTTTACATGTTTTAGGTGCTTGAGAGGAGAGAGTTGAGACACAGGGTCATGATGATGGCGACGAGGCATTCGAGCGATACTAGTCCGAGTTGTTTTGGTGTTCATGTCGGTCAGACAGTTGGAGTACTCCAGTTTTGTCAGTTATTGTTATTTTGTATTATCCGAGCAAGACTCGTGGATGCTGTTTTATTTTATTTTGGCCATGTAGGTCCACTGTTGTCGTTGAAATTCCATATCGGAATATTGTGTTGGATGTGAGTGTAAGGATTGTGATTTCCCCTTTTTGGTCAGTTTGTTGTATTTTAGTCATGTCCACCTGGTGGATCTCCTGGTGTGGGGTCCACAGCACTGTAATGACCCAAATGGGATTTTGGGATGTTACAGAAGATGGTATTAGAGAATTAGGTTGTGAGATACCCTGATATGTGAGTTATGTGGTTCTACCGACGCGGTAGTAGTAGACTGTCAGGTTATAACAATCTGGGCAGTCGGGTATATTGAGTCGTGCTAGTTGGACGACTGTATGAGTCATTCTTTCATCGAGTCTTCGTCAGTGAAGACTAGTATCGCAAGACCTCAAAGCTTCATATGACCTGTGTAAGGACTCGATTCTCTTTTATATTCATACATTCATTATGTCATTAATTATACATGTTTTGTTGAGAACCTATATGTAACAATGTGTTACGACTCATTCATGATTATTTGTTTTGGAGCGTGTCAGCTCAGTATCGGCTATAATTAAGGTGATTGTTTATTTGTTGAGTATGTTTATTTGTGTTTGGCTATTGACTTAGCATTCTGGATTGGCCGTTGATGCATATTTGAACTATGATCATGATCGAACGTTATTCTTTCAGTATGGAAAGAGGAATCCGAGGACATGGTAGAGGGGGTAAAAGCCGCAGAGCAGGCCAAAACTAAGAACCTCATGTCTATACGCGTACGAATGCTGAGATGGATCAGAGTTCGGCCGGTGGTGTTACCTACGCAACCGATTTCCCTTCAAGACGTCATACTCGAGGACTCGATCAGACTGAGGGTGTACACGTCGACCCTTTCTTGCTTATGAAGGGCATGATGGCCCAGATGACTCAGATGACGTAGATAATGGAGACCATGCAGACCTCCGTGGTTCGTGGTCCACCGCAGCAGGGATCCCAGGTGCCGTTTTATGGACAGGCTGGGAGAGTGAGTCAGATTATCGGCGATATCTCTCGTCAGAGGCCGCCTACTTTTGAGGGTTTGTCCGAACCAGCTGATATTGTTCATTAGCTTGAACATTTTGATAAACTCTTCGACATGGTTCAGTGTCCGGAAGAGATCAAGGTGGCAGTAGTGGCTTACTATTTGAGTAAATGCGCTTATTCTTGGTGGCTCTCTGTCAAGCCCACCGATCGTGATTGTGTTTGGGGCGAGTTCAAGACTCTCATGTTAGAGAGGTATTATCCGGCTCCACTTCGTGAAGCCAAGTTGTCTGAGGTTTTGAACCCCGAATCCGTCGAGGACGAGGGTGTTATTGTCATTGCTGAGAAGTTTCAGGGACTTCTTCAGTTTGCTTCGTCTGTTATCCGTACTGAGGCGGATAAAATCAAGTATTTTAGCAAGAGGATGAACCCGCAGTTGAGGATGCAGTTATTCAATCATAATTGTAACTCACTTGGTGAATTCATCGAGAAGGCTCTTGGAGCAGAGCTTTTGATCAAGGAGTTTGCTCGAAAGGACCCTTCAGTTTTTTCTGGTGAGAGGACTAGGATGCCGATTCGTTCAGAGGGACATCGAGCTCTGACGTCCAGGATGTCCTCTTCTAGTCGTCTTCATACTGGGAAAACATTTTCTTCTCAGGCGGCGAGTTCGATAGTTGTTTGTTTTAACTATGATACAATAGGACATCGCAGTAGACGGTGCTCGATACTAGCCGTTGTTTGTTTTCTGTGTGGGAAGCAGGGACACCTTCAGAAATACTGCAGGAGTTCTAGTACCAGTAGGTCTCGAGAGAGCTCACGGGCCTCGAGAGATTTTGTTACTTCAGTCCGTACTTCGTCCAAGAGGTCATATCGGGCTTCGGGAGCCAGAGGTATGGACTCCGTAGGAGGAGCGTCGAGCTCAGATTTGGGTCTTCCTCGATTTGATGAGATCGAGGAATTCGATGAGCTGGAGGATGTTGATTTCGGATACATTTGAGATGTAAATTTGATTTGTATTTTCCTAGTTTTTCGGATTGATGTTTAACTCGGTCTGTATTTTAGTATTGTGGTTGCGAACCATTTATGGTTGATCTATCTTGTAATGATTGTATTTGAGAATCTTGAGACTTGAGTCATTTGATGTGATTTTCCTTCCTTTTGGTTCTGTACCCAAGATTTTTATGATAATCTGGGTAATTATTTATTGTGATTTGAGACATCAAGTCGTGAGGACTTGGGCGTGCGATCGATATGGTCCCGAGGACTATTTGTGCGTTGTTATTTTCTTTTGTGACGTAAGTCAGTGATTTCATGGGCGTCCGATGCTGCTGAGAATGGGGAAGTGTACACTGGTGACTGTAGACATGTACCATGGGCGGCTCCCAGGGGGTGTGTACGCTGGTGTTACTAGTCATGCGGTTGGTACGACTTCCTGGCTGGTCTCTAGCGGGAGAGTCATGATTCGGCTGATCTCGCAGTTGGTTGAGTGTTTTTATCTCTTGTTTTTCGCCGTGTTCGGCCAGTGGGGTTGGCCTGATTACTCAGGCGAAGTGGTTCGCAGTGAGGAGTATTCCTGGAGATGTTGTTTTCTTATCCTGATGGATAGTCTTTATCCCTTGTTGTGTATCCTGAATTTCGGGACGAAACTCTTTTTAAGGGGGGGAGTATGTAATATCCGGGGGTAATTTTTTTATTTTGTGTTAATGTTGAGTTGTACGTATTCATTTGAAATTGTACAAGTGTTGTTGTTTTGGACTGATACAATGTATATTGTATTGGAATAATTCGGGATCGAGATATTTATACCTGTCATCGAGTTGGTTGCGTCGTTTGGGTGTTGCTTGGTGAGTTTGGAATTTTGGCTAAGTTAATAGCCATAGCGTACGCTACGTGTGTAGCATTACGTACGCTAGAGTGTTGCCATTACGTACGTTATGCCTGTAAGGTTACGTACGTAATGCAAGGTAGGTGGTAGGAACCTTCTTCGTAGTCACTTTTGGCTGGTGGGTCCCGAGCATCTTCTGATCGGATCTCACTATTGCAGTCAACGGACCCTTACATAGGTTAAGAGGTGAGCTCTACATACGTAATTCAGGTAGCTTGTTAACGTACATAATAGATTCTTGTTTACGTATGTTAAGGTCTTCGTATTTTAGTTCAGTTAGTTATGGATTTACATTACGTACGTTAATGTCGTGGCATAGCGTACGTAATGCCTCTTACGTATGTTAACCTTAGTGTATAACGTACATAATGAGATTGTCAGTCTATTTATGTTGGCTTCGCATTTCATTTCCTTACGAACCAAAAATCATTTTCTCTCTAGAATCATCCTTTTGGACTTGTTCTTGATGTTTAGCCTCTTTCAACTCGATCTTGATCATCCTAACTCGGATTGAAGCTTGAAGTTGGAAGCTTGTTGGTGCTCCTTTGGTGTTTTGAGGGTTCTTCTTGTTCTTCTTTGGTAATTTCCCTCAATCTCTTGTTCTTCGAGTGATTTTCGAGTTTGATGATGATGTTGTTATTGTTTTCTTTGGGTGTTGTTTGATTGATGGAGTATATCATGATTCTTGATGAGTTTTTATGAACTTTTGATGAAGAACATGTTGGTATAGCTTGAGTATGATTATGTTCTTGATGTTTTAGATTGTTTGGAGGTTATAATCATGTCTCGGAAGGATTATGTTAAGATTGTTATATGATTAACATAGTCTTGAGATGATTATTGTTGCTGGTGCCGTTCTTGAAAGATTATAACCATTTTAGTAAGGATTTATGATGATTTAGGAGGTGATTATCATAATTTCGAAATGGTTAAGTTAATCTTGTTGATTAATCCGAATTCTTGATGAATTAGTGATTGATTTTTGTAGAGACATCATGTTTGTTGAGATGATGATGTTCTTGAAGTTTTGAGGATGGCATTGGTGATATTATCATTTTGGAGATGGTTGTTTTGATGTAGTCCTTAAGTGATTCTTGTTGAATTGTTTTCAAAAGTGTTAAGAACATTTGATCATGTCGATTTTGAGTGTTGGGGGATGTTAGAATTCATAGTTGAGAACTATGATATTCGTTGGTAGAGTTTAACCGATTCGGGATTGAATCGGGTTTGTCCTTGGTGTTGTTTTCTATTGATTTTGTGTTATTGAATGAATCATTTTTCATTTAAGGTTGTTCAAGTGTTTGTGATCGTCGGTAGGCGCCGTTCGTCGTTTCGTGCCAGAACGTTGATCGTGGAAGGACTTTCTCGCCTTCGGATTGAGGCAAGTTTTATACTTGTACTGGTCAATGAGATTAATGTTATCATATATGTGTATGAATGTGTTGTATCATTTCGAGCCATAGTCTCTTCGTGATTTATTGATATATGGGGATTGTTTGATGCAATACCCTTCTGTAATTATGCTAGATGTGAATGGCCGGTTTAAGGCATTGAGATTCTTGTTGGTATTGATGTTGTCGATAGCCGGTTCACGGTATCGATGTATCGATTATTATTGTTGACATTAATGTCGTTCTGAGGCATCGTTTGATCATTGTTATCGATATGGAATTGTTGCTATGGATGTTATTAAGCCGATTAAAGGCGTTTGATGTATCCGTTTATCATATCTATTTTCGGTGGTTGGTTTAAGGCGTCGGGAGATCTATTTTAAATGTATCATTGTTTATCGATTGACCGTTCCAAGGTAATCGAGGTATTGAATTGGGATTTACGAAGATAATTCCCATCCGTTGTCTCATTGTTTATCAATTGACCGTTCTAAGGTAATCGAGGTATTTAATTGGCATTATCGAAGATAATTCCCATCCGTTGTCTCATTGTTTATCGATTGACCATTCTAAGGTAAATGAGGTATTTAATTGGGATTATCGAAGATAATTCCCATCCGTTCTATCATTGTTTATCGATTGACCGGTCCAAGGTAATCGAGGTATTGAATTGGGATTATCGAAGATAATTCCCATCCGTTGTCTAATTGTTTATCGATTGACCGTTCTAAGGTAATCAAGGTATTTAATTGGGATTATCGAAGATAATTCCCATCCGTTATATCATTGTTTATCGATTAACCATTCTAAGGTAATCGACGTATTGAATTGGGATTATCGAAGATAATTCCCATCCGTAGTATTATTGTTTATCGATTAACCGATCTAAGGTAATTGACGTATTGAATTGGGATTGTCGAAGATAGTTCCCATCCGTTGAGTCATCGTGATCGATTAGCCATTCCAAGTAAGTCGAGGCATTAGAATTGGGACCGCCGAGGACAGTGCCTATCCGTGTGTATTTTATCTTGTTGGTCGATTCAAGGCAGCACACTATTATTCTTGTGAATTTGATAATATTGGAATCGTTGCCGTTTGTGACTAATTGTGTTCTGGAGGCTAGTTCTAGTGCTGATGGTTAAGCTTGGGGCTTGAACCTTCGCGGTTGGTTTCCCAACAATTACAGTTCAGTAGGTCACGGTCATGTTTATGATCTCATTATGGGTAAGCTTGGGGCTTGAACCTTCGCGGTTGGTTTCCCAACACCTACAGTTTAGTAGGTCACGGTCATGTTTATCATCTCAGTATGGGTATGCTTGGGGCTTGAACCTTCGCAGTTGGTTTCCCAACACCTACAGTTCAGTAGGTCACGGTCACTGGGTGATCTCATTATGGGTAAGTATGGGGCTTGAACCTTCGCGGTTGGTTTCCCAGCACCTGCAATTTAGCAGGTCACGGTCATTGGATAATCTCATTGTGATACGGCTTCGTGCCGTGGCTTCGGCCCTCATTGATACAGCTTCGGGCTGTTTTGGCTTCGCGCTATTGGGATGATTGACACCTTCGGCTGAGTGGTTTCAGACCTTCGTGATATTTTGGCAGCTTCGGCTGAGGAGCTTTCAGGCCTTTGAAATGTCTTGGTATTTCCGTTGTAACCTTTGGGCATTGTGATTTGTATCTATTGCAGCTTTGGCTTGTTTTACCTTCGGGTAATGCATTGTTGTGTTCTGTATTTATGATTCGCCGTTTGGCACTTATGTTCTAACCTGTTGAGCAGGTATTGATCGTATGTAGTGGGCATAGTGTTTCACGAATGCTCGATTCTTACTTTGGTTTGTGAGCATCTCGTCCATCATTGTTGTTGTACTGTTTATTCTGCCTTTGGATGCATATCATATTGTAAATGTATTTGATATTCATTATCTGGATGACTTACCCCGTGGGTGCGGAACATGTTTACATGTTTTAGGTGCTTGCGAGGAGAGAGTTGAGACACTGGGGCATGATGATGGCGACGAGGCATTCGAGCGATACTAGTCCGACATATTACCAATTTGGTTTACAACGAAACCTAGAAATCGATCACTGATCCCATTTGTGTACTTCTACTGGCTAGACCTCAACATAAAACTGAAGAGTAAGGGCAGCAAGTGATTTCAGTAGTTACTCATATAAAATTATTGACTCTAGAGATATAGTAATATAGAGAAGATAAGATTGTTTCAAGCACCGACAGCACCAGAAGCGCCCCTTGTTTCAAATAGAGAAGGATATGTAATTCAAATTTCATTTGATGGTTAGAGGCGAATTCAAAGTTAAGTAGTAGGAATTCTAAAGATTCCTCGGGGTAAAAATAAAGATGTATCCTACGTTACACATAATATGTGTAATTATCGACGTAATTTCATAGAGTCATTCGGTCTGAATGCTACATGAAGAACATAAGCCAGATGACGGAACGGGAAGACCTAGGGTGTAAAAGATCATACCATGAGTGATTCGTTGGATTCATATGGATATTCACCCATGTGGTACTTCATTGATTGTACGATATATATAAGATCCGTCTGTATAGATATCATCATCTACATCCAAAAAGCCGTATGCTTTGGAAAGAAGCTTGTACAGTTTGGAAAGGGGTTTTGATTGATCAAAAAAAGAAAAATCTACTTCAACAAATATGCCCTTAAGGCCATACATAATATAGAAATAACACTTGAAAGGGTGGACAATTAGTTAGAGCAGCGGGTGCTATAGCGAAACTGATTGCAAAAGATGGGAAATGGGCCACATTAAAATTACCTTCTGGGGAGGTCCGTTTGATATCCAAAAATTGCTCAGCAACAATCGGACAAGTGGGGAATCTTAGGGCAAAATATAAAAGTTTGGGTAGACCCGGATCGACACGTTGGTTAGGTAAGCATCTTGTAGTAAGAGGAGTAGTTATTAATCCTGTAGACCATCCCCACAGGGGTGGTGAGGGGAGATCCCCAATTGGTAGAAAAAACCCATAACCCCATAGGGTTATCCTGCACTTGGAAGAAGAAGTAGAAAAAGAAATAAATAGAGTGATAATTTGATTATTCATCGACGTAGTAAATAGACGAGAAAAAAGAATGTCTTTCTTTGTCTTTACAAAAACAAAAATAGGAGCAAGCTATGATACGTTCAATAAAAAAAATCATTTTGTGTCCAATCATCTATTAAAAAAAATTGACAAGCTTAATAAAAATAATAAAAGGAAATAATAGTAACGTGGTCCCGTGCATCTACCATTTTACCTACAATGATATGCCATACGATTGCCGTTCAAAATAGAATATTTGCCTCTTTATTTAACAGATCATATGGTAGGTCACAGTTAGGAGAATTTGTACCTACTTAAAAGTCATGAAGACAACCAAAAAGTGATATGACATCTCGTCGTTAATCTTATTTTTAAAAACATATAGAAAAACATAAAGATATGTAAAAGTATTTATGATTGTTAGTAGGAGAGAAACCTTATGTATATGTTGAAATAATATAACAGAAAACCTTATCAAGTTCCAAACTTGATTGTTGTATATAGACTGCATTTCGTACTTCATGGCCTCTATCCATTCCTCAGAATTCGGTCCCAATGCAGCTTCTTGTTTGGTACTAGGCTCATTATCTACGAGCGATGCATCATCATCCTTTGTCACCAGATACCCATATCTCTCATGTTCATATCGCAACCTATCAGATCTGCGAGGAACATGTGTACTCTGAACTGGCTTTTCAACTAATTGTTGAGCCTGTTTCAGTTTCTATCGGTGAGGTAATGTCTTCTTGTGGTTCTCGAGTTTCCTTGGGAATTACTTTTCTCCCGCTGTCTCTGCTGGATACAAATTCCATTTCAATGAAGACAATATTTTGAGCAACAAACACTTTGTTCTCTGCGTGCTTATAGAAGTAGTATCCTTTAGTTTCCTTAGGATATCCCACAAATAAATATTTTCAGATTTGGGCACCAATTTGTCAGACACTTGGCGTATTACGAACGCTCCACAACTCCAGATCTTTAGGAAAGACAAGTTTGGTCTCTTACCAGTCCATTACTCAAATGGTGCCTTTTGAAGTGCTTTAGATGGAACACGGTTAAGGGTGAATGTTGTTGTTTCTAAGGCGTGGCCCCACAATGATAATGAAAACTCCGTTCGACTCATCATAGATATATTATCTAATATTATTTATTCTTACTTGTCTTTAATTCTCGTACTGACCCAAAAGGCTTATATTACATTGGTAATTATTTAATACCTTATTAGATAAATACTCCCTTCATTTCAAAAAAATTGTCCACTTTGACTCTTTTCTAATTTTTTTTTTAAACTAGTATCATTTGAAAATTTTTACATGGAGTAATGAAGGTAAAATCATAATATAACACTAACTTCTTAAATATTTAAAAAAAGTCAAAACTGGACAATCTTTTTAAAATGGAGGTAGTAAGTCACAAGCAGTCTCTACCAAGACATCATGACTACCCAAATAATATGAGTTTGTCTTCCATTAAACCATTAACGTGTCAAATCCTTTTATCTCATGATATCTATTTGAACTACGTCATGAAAATTGTCATACTTATTATGTTCAAATGCTTTCTCGATCTCAAATAGACTGATTGAGTCGAATGACTCTTCATTTGAGCATGGCCATGCATTTCCTTCGGTCCCACTTATTGAGGGTCCATGAGATATCTCTCTCCTGAAATAGAGGGACATCCCATCTTGATTATTCATTGCCTCTACATGACTTCCACTAATCCCGATCGTTAACCTTTATGATCAGCATATTTCAGATGATGTTGGATTACGTCAAGACATAGCAGTTATCATGTTGGACTCTATGATAATCTCAGGTTCAAGGATTTGTTAACATACTGTTATATGGAAATTCACTTATGATATTTTCATGCCTCAATCTCAATGCAGTTGTGTATAATATTGTGTTCTCAAATCAATACCCATAAATTTAATCCATACCATTATGCACAATCATCCAATGATTACAAGTCAAACTTATACTAGTATATTAATCACTCGAGTCTCCATTCTACATAATTGGACTAGGGATATTTAAATAATCTTATTATTCGTGAATAACTATTATACAATTATAATATCAAAATATGCATATATTATAATAATCTACAAGGAATGGATATTATCAAGTAACTTTATACAAACGTGACAAATCTAGGAATATCAAATGTCATATGGCACTACATCCAACAAATCAGTTGTTCGGTAATTCCAGTTCATTATGTTGGTTAGCAAGTTCTCTGGATTGGGCTATTTATAACCTCAGATTCGCTATAAATGTAGTCATTGGCCGGTTGGTGAGATGTGGACACTTTAAATTGGCGGCTGATGAATGTTTGAATTAAAGTGTCTAGCATTAAATGCTCCGGACATTCTTTTTTGCCTTCATTAAATGCTCTTTGTTCCACAATTGATGGCCGCACTAAATTCTGTCCTATCAGCAATAAATGCATTTTAAAAATCCTGAATATTTTATGAATAAAGAGTTACTTATTTCATATCTGTGTCAAAGTCTACATATTATTGTATTGGTTTTGCATTTTACTTTTCCTAAGTAAAATTCATACAATGATTTCGCTGTAGCCAACAGCTTCCTTTGCTGTAAGCTGGATCTTCATAACTATGTAGGATGAACGCCTTTTGAGCGACGTATGTATATTTTTGTAGGATGCATTTATCAAAACACTTGGGTATTTTATCCTAACAAACTGGTTACTAGATTGCCAATCAGAGGACCACATGCGGTTTTCATTTTAAAAAGTTTTCTCCGACTACCTTTAAAGTATCGTTTAATGAAAAATATGTGCAGAACCCATAAGAGAAAATCACAACTCATCCCCTTATGTCACCACATTATTCAAGTGACCTTCTTCATAGATGATTCCAAAATCTCAAGAATAGGAAAAAGGGATGTAAAGGGAAATAGAAGCCTCATTATATGGTTGTCAATAAAATAGGCTTAAAGGCAAAACAACGCGAACTAGGGAATTAATGATCTTTGGGTTAAGCCAAAAGATTTGAAGGGCTAACCAAAAACTGCCTAAGATCACTTTTACTAAATAGGCTAACCAAAAACCACCTAAGATCACTTTTACTAAATACACGAAATTGTTGTTTTGAATAAGAAATCAGTGCACGTTTTAGAGTTCTACAACATGAATGAAACATTCCAAATTGAACGTACTTGCATAAAAATGATTCAATTCGAGGCTCAAAATTCTTACAAGTTTCTAGTTTATTTTGCCCATAAATCCAAGGCATTTAACCACTTATTCAACTACACAACCATCAGTCATCAAAAAAAACCATTAGCAAATCCAAATTCCAATGTTATATGAAAATTATACAAAAATCCCAAGGCGGGTTCTAGAAAAATTTATCCATTGAGCTTTTCTCAAAGCACAAACACAAAGAAAACAAAAAAAAATTAGAAAACTAACAAACTAATGCGAATAACCAAAAAGAGATAATTATGCTAGAAAAATAAACCTTCAATGCAAACTACATACAATGCAAATGTAAAATAATACGGTATTATTTTCTTGACCCAAAAGTTTACACCAACCATACTTAGATTAATTTATATTACATAGGGGACCATGGAATTTAATAACATAGGTCGAGAAATATTTAAAAGCGGTTGAGTCGGCTGTTTAAATGCCCTAATTGACACGGCCCATGTCAAATGACACGACCGTGTCACACTGTTGTCAAGATCGCTCTTTCAATTTGGAAGATGACGTGGGTCGTGTAGTTTGATTCGGCTATAACTGGACTGAACTACAATTTTGTCCTTCATATGTATTTTCCTACTAATTAAAGTCAAAAACTCAAACGATTAGCCCAAGCACTGAAAAAAAGCTAAATTAAGACTAGAAAAATAATATAAAGCCACGCAAAACACAAACTAATGAACTACAAATACAGAAAAACAAAAATACTACTAATATACAGTAACTGTTGGGTTGCCTCCCAACCAGCACAATATGTTTAACATCTTAAGCCAGATATTTGTTTTACTCATCGTGGACCATTTGAGGATCCTTCACAATCTTGATTCTTTGCAACTTCATTAGATGGTTTGCCCCTTTTCAACTCATCTGATCGAGGGGTTATGGAAAAAATGATGTCCTTGCCATCTGCCCTTAGCATGAGTTTCCCACAATCCATATCAATTAAGGCTCTTGACGTAGCTAGGTATAGATGCTAGGAAATTAGCTCACCGTCTTGCTCTTTAACATCATCTAATATATTAAAATCCATGAGGAATGATGATTGGTTGATATTAACGAGCACATCCTCCATACATCCCTTCAGCACAACTAACGAATGGTCCACAAATTTTAGGTGCACCGACGATGGCTTCAATCCTCTTATTCTGATCATCCTGAAAATAAAAAAAGGTCACATATTGACACTCAAGCCAAGATCCATTAGTTCATAATTTACTAAAATTCGAAATAGAACAAGGATTTGAAGAACTCTCACGATTCTTAAGCTTTTCGGGTAGGCACTTAGTCTCTTTGTTCTCAGACGCAATAGCTAGCAAGAAGGCCTAAAAGTCTCTTCTTGATCATCTGCCACATCAGCTCGAGTGTTGACATCATTAATTAAAAATATTGAACCAACATCATGGGACAACAACATAGCAGCATGAACGACAATACCCTTGTTAGATGACACGACCATGTCTTGTTAATTATCTTCTGAATTTTGCAGTTCTCCAATAGCATGAGGAGAAAATAGCAATGCACTGCTCTTTTGGGTTCACCTCAGTATTGTTCTTATATTGACCAATTTGGTGTTGGATACTCACAACCTCAGCCATGTGACCAATATTAGACTCGAGATATTTCAGTTGAGCTCCAATGCTGGTTGACGATTGCGTCATTTGATTTTCGATCTTATCGAGCTCCTCTTCTTCTTTGGTGAACTGAATTCTAGTATCTTTCATAAAGGTAGAGAATTCTCCAAATTAAGCTAGGTTTTGAGTCCTCAATCACCTCGTCATTAGATACCTTGAATACGGTTGGAGGTTGATTGTGTTCATTAGGTTCCCCATAGTTGAATTTATCGTGAGGAAGGATGATAGAACCTCCGATTATTCTGGTAATTATTAAGATTTCGGTGGTTGATGTAGTGAACTTCCTCCGAAGGGTCCGAGGTCAGTGTATTACTTGAGGTGTTTCTCTTTCATCTATTTGCTTAATCAGTGCCCATCACTGATTGGTCAATGTAGCCATCTATGCATCCAATCGTTGGATGAGATATGAATCATAAATTTCAGCCACTCTGCGCACACTTGTTATCTCAGTGGGCCTTGGTAACTATTCATGGTCATCTCCTCAATCAACCCATAAGCTCCTTCTACACATCTTGCTAGCAATGATCCTCCTACCGATGCATTAACAAGATTTCTCGTGTTTGTGGCTCACAATTTGTAAAGGAAATATATTCGCTGGTCTCACGGAAAGCCATGGAAAGGTCACAGTCTCAACAAATTCTTGTACTTTTCCTGCACCACATATCATACTCCCCTAAAGAATGGTCCAAATCGAGCTGCGTACTTCTCTCTTAAGGAAATTAGAAACACCCTTAGGTGAATTGCATCATCCGGCATCCCCTATATCTTAATGGTGTCGCTTATCCGCATGAAGTGGAAGAGATGAGCATGTGGATCCTCCATTCTCCAAACTGGTTCTAGTGAACCATCGATATTAACACCGACTTCAACTCAAAGTTCAATGCATATATAGGTGCATGCGCAATTTCCCCTCATTTCGGTCATTCCTCGGTCAAAATCCTCCATGAATGCACTAAACTCGAGTGGTCGGTTGCTCCAATGTGCGTCCTGTAATATCCGCAATTTTGATTTCCAGTAATTTTTTTTTTAGCGTAAGTCCATCTTAGAGATTCTATTATGACCGTTTCGTCATTCCGAGAATGATTAATTCTACACTTTTTGTCATCCAAGTTCGTCTCGGTGTTGTTCTGTTGAGTTCCGTGTTCTTAAGCGACTTTTCCACGTATGAGTTTGATTTTGTAAAATCACCATTAATTCTTCGAAACTCCAAAAATTCTGAATCTTTTTAATGTTATAGAGCATCAAGTTAGCTTTCCAATGGTTCAAACGGTGAGTCAATCGGAGTCCGGACGAAGGAGTTATGGTCGAAATAGCTAAAACTAGACTGTGAGCTTTTTTTGATGCTGGAGCGGGCTGTACCGCGGGCCGCGGCCCCTTCTGGCCGGGCCGCGGCACAAAACTATTTTGCTGGGCGTTTGTGGCCTTGTGCCGCGGCACACTCAGCCCGTGCCGCGGCACACAGTGCAGATTCTTCTATAACTGCGTTTGGTTGAGGAGAACAAGCTCATTTCTTCATTTCACTTGTTCCTCTCTTCCTTGGGGCGATTTTGAGAGATCTTGGGGTGTTTTAACATCATCAAAACTCAGAGATTCTCATCTTCCTCAAGTTGTAGTGTGGATCAACAATATATTTATGGATTCTTCATCCTAATCTAAGGTAACTTCTTCAACCCTTGAATTCGATTTTGAGTTGGAGCATGATGTTTTGAATGGTATAATCATGATTTCTGTTGGATATACGTATGATTATGAGTTTTTACGAGTTATCATCGGATTGTTGGAAGTTTTTCTCAAGAACACTTTGAAGGTTGACTTGGAATTGGGTTTTGCAATTTAATGATATCGTAAACTCGATTTGAGTATTCCTATTGGATTATCGATGGTATTGATGGTGTTTTAGTGGATTGGATCATTCAATAGAAGATGGTTTTCGATACAAATGAGATTAGTTGTTTAGAATGGGAGATTGTTTTCTAGGTGTTTGTCGAAATGCCTCAATGAGTTTGGATTTATTGTATCGACATATCGAATTGATTATGATCGCTATTGATTCATATATTAAGCGAGTTGTTGATAATTGTGTTATTAAAGGTTGTTCGAGCGACCGGTAGTTTCCCTTAGGACGTTGTTCGAGAGAGGACGTATCATCACCAGTGTTAAGGTAAGTTGATTCTTACTCGGTTAAAAGGATATTCATTCCTTTCGTTGTTGTTCATTCATAATCATAATTCATTCATAACGTATTAACCGTATTGAGAGTTGTAATTGTCAAATAATCACTTCATTCACGAGGAACGACGGTTCCAATCATTCATTGAGCTATCATTCACTTCACTATTATTTCATGTCGGTGAGTCACTCTTGACTTTGTCGGATTGTCATTTATTAATATTTCTTCATGGTCATTCTTGATCATATGACCTTCTGGGTTCATATTGCGTGGCCGGGTGGGGATGTGTGGAATTTTTAGTCGGGCACGTGATGGTCATGTGTTGGGTTCACGGACACATTGGACTGTGCACACGGTAACGTACCTCCGTGAGACTAATTAGGTACAAGGACGGGTGTGTCCGGACACTCGTCTTGTGCACTTGCACATACCATTACGGGCGTATTATGATGCCTCTCTTCAGCGTCATTTCATAATTAAGATATATCATGATTGTGTTTATTCAACTCTTGAGGATTGTTGTTCTATGTAACTGACCCCGTTGGGGGATGTTGTTTTCAGGTCATGGCAAGGTTAAGGCACGGGAAGAGAACGTTGACGGCGAGGAGTCTCAGTGATACTAGTAGGGGGCCCCAGTCCTTTCAGTCATTCGTGTTTTCTTCATTTTATTCCGCTGCTGATATTCCGTTTGAATACTCATTTTATTCAGTGTTGTATATTTTATCTTCATATAAAATATACATGTATTCTCAGACATTCGGGTGTGTTGTATGAAACTCCTCATCGGAGTAATTAATGATATAATGTGGTTTGGTACTACAATTATATTATTTAATTCATTAAGTTTCATTTGCCTGGTGGGTCCCAGTTGGGGGTCCACGACACTGTAATATCCGCCTAGTTTGGAATGTTACACGTCCCTGTTGGGTCGATTTTGAATTTCACATTCTCATTTCCTGAATTTATTATCACATCACCAGCACCTACATTATTTCTCGCTCTTTCCATCTTGTCTGGTAAATCCCTTCTCAATTTATTGGCTATAGCACTTGTTTTTCGAGAAAATGTCTCAAGTTCAGAGATGAAGTTTCCAAAGGTTTTGGGGACAATCGGGTGTTCATTCACTACCTGAAACTTGGACCAAAAACAAAAAAAGGGAATAAAATTATATAAAAATAAAACAAAACAAATAATAAAAATAAATAAAAATACCTAAAGTAAGACAGGTAATACTTCTCGTAATATCAATACTAATAAAACTTTAGTCCCTTCTGACGGCACCAAAGAACTTGTTCGCCTATTCTTTACAACGATTACCGCGGGTGTATGTCGAATGTTAGAATAGTAATGAGCAAGGTCGTTTCCACATACACTAATTTATTTTATTTGACTGAGTACTAGATCTTAGAATTTCTGATTTTATCTAGATGGTCAAAATTTGGCGAGATTAATTAACTAATACTCCCTCCGTCCCGATGATCTTGAGGCGTATTAAGTTTTTACGGTCAATAATTTTCAAGTTTGACTACGAATTAATCTCAAACTATAATGTAAAATATTTAATGAAATTATATTATGAAACTTCACAATAAAAGTTTAACAATAAAATTTTGTTGAACATTTTACTATTATAGTTTGAGATTAGTTCGTGGTCAAACTTAAAAATTATTGACCGCAAAAGTCAACACGCCTCAAGATCGTCGGGACGGAGGGAGTATAGTTTTAAAATAACTGAAACTAAAGGAATAAATGGCGGAAAGGGAAAATTTATGAAAGTAAAGTGTAGATTCCAACTAGGTTTCTATTGATTGCTAAAGTTTTACTTATATTCTCTATATGATAATCCTAATATTTATTTAAAGTCTCTCTCCATAATCTATTAAAAGCGTAGATTAAATAGCATATAGTGATGTCTCCATCTACTGTGAGTCATCCAACTCTCAGAAGAACAAAAGACCAATTAATCATCATAATCAATTACTCTTTACTCAACCCCACAATTGGTTATGCCAAATAATTGAGATGTATTATTGTCCTCATATTTCGAATTATTAACAATAAAGTTAAAAATATAAAAATATTGATCAAGTATCTAGACATGAATCAGAACTATTATTTGGAAATGGGATCGAAATAAAGACATTCAATAATTAATCATCAAAACCTATCAAAAATCCATATACCCCCAAATACTGGACAGGATATGGTGATATAATATAAGAAGAAAGTATGTTCATTGTCATCATGTTCAAACTAAGAATAAAAATATAAAGTTAAAAGCAGAAGATAAAACTCAGATAGACGATCATCTTGATGCCTTAAATTCCTTCCGGGTGGTGTTTTCCATCTCTTGAATTGATGTAAGCCTTGATGTCCACAAATTTGACCTTTGGGAATTTTCTATAGCTGCCAAACTGAGTCTATGGTAGTTAAATAAAGTCAAACTCATTAAAAAGAAAAATGGCACCGCCTCATGTGCCGGTCAAAAAATACGGTCGTTTCGTGCTTTTGTCGAAACACTATTTTCATGTGTAATGCGTAATAGTTGGGACCACAGTCGTGTCATCTGATACATCACCGTGTTGTTTGAAACGGTACCGATCAAGTCCTGCTGTCTGATCCGTTTTCCTAGCTTTCTTCGTTCGTTTTGTCATCCGTGCATGTTTTGTTCTGACGGGCGTCGAGACATCTCTCACGCTGGTGAATGGCCTCAAAAGTACTTAAGAACACAATTGAAGACACCGAAGCGTAATCGAGTCAACAAATCAAGAAATAAGCACAACACAACATTTTATTACACATACACGAACAATATAGCCCAGAAAAGCACGCGTGCCTGATTTTCACATCAGAAAAGGACTTCAGAGTGTCCATCCCATTTTCAAATCCAGCTAGTGGAAAACATTTATCATGATCTCACTTTGCAAGTGTTATTTATTTTGACACTACTATATTTAAACAAGTGAAATTTTTCCAACTGGATACTCGCTTCCTGAAATTTTTGTAGCATCATCAAAAACTCAGTAATGAACCAACAATGTCTACTTTCCTCCAATCTTCATCACTTGGAACATATGCAGTAAAGGTTGTACCAATTTTCGTACCTATGCAATACTGGTTTAAATTGAATTACACAATCCAAGAGGTAGTAAGTAGTAATCCATCTGGTCACCCATCTGAAATCAGTTTTCTAGTTTCAAATTTATGATGTAGATATTTCTGCACATTTATTTCGGCGACCTTTTGAAGTAGCAACATATTTTATCCCATCCTTGATTTTATTAACGATCGAAACGATAGGCAGAAGTCCATCTTGAACACAGCTTCATTATGTGTCTAGACAACGCACATGGAATAGTAAACCAGCTAGTGGTTTTCTAAGGCGAAAAGCATCTTTCAAGGTTCTTATAGACACATTCGCACTATATACCGTCACCGTTCCGATTTTGTCTTCAATGTCCCACTCAAGTAAACACTTATACACAATCTGAAATTACATATCTAGAACAGGGAGGGGTTACATTGCAAAAGTTAAGCACCTCCTATTCAGATTCTAATCTAAATTTATCCACTGAGCAGTGATTACCATGTATCCATGTTTTTGACATGAAGAAGTCCACCTATCAGTTGTGATATTTATCCTCTTGGCAAATTTAAACTTCTCTTTAAGTTTTTTTTTTCTTTTTAATATCATAGGAACTTCTACCCTCATAACTTCCCCACATAAAGCTTTCTATGTGTACGAAAGGCAACTTATTGAACATTATATAATGAAATACTTTTTCTCTCATTGGTGTGTGATCATATTTAGAAGTTGCAAGTTTGACCTCATCATTAGAACCTCACAGAAAATTGAAGTTGTGTTTGAAGAGTAGCACCATGCGCCGCAACATATTTTTTAGATGTCTTCTCATTGAAGTAGTTGAAGAAGTTTCACTTTCAATACATTCTATTGAACATAGCTTGCACCTTAATTCCAAACCTCCTAGCTTTTTTTAAGTTTTTTTCCAAACCTCATAGGTTGTGAAGTTGCATCTTCTGTGACTTTGCCACCCTTCTTTTGCTTCCTTGGCAACTGTGAAAGTTCTTCTTGTTCAACATCTTCTTCGGAGAGAGTTTCATATCCAATACTTCTAAATTTCTAATTATGATATGACTATCGTCGGTGCAAGGTGCATTTGATCTGGAATAATCTCAACTTGCTGATTTTCTTCTTCCTTTTGGATCTCGATACATCTATAGCACACCATCTTTGCATAGATTACAATCAAATCAGCATATAAATAATTTATACAAGCCAAACGATTAATGAAGAAATCACGGCTTTCATCTAACAAATATAAAGAAGAGTGACGAAATAGTGAAAAACACAAGAAACAGTATGAGAATTTTCAACACAAACACATGTCTTGATAACTTACTAATTTGTACTTTGCGTTGGTGATGTATTTCAATGTAATGCACTTCGTGGGTGATGTATTTCAATGCAATGCACTTCCTGTAGCAATACTCTTCAATCAGATTTAATTCTAAATCCCAAGTACTAGTGGCTAATGCATTATTTTGGTAGCTTTGAGCATAGTTACAGAATTAGGTAGATTATAGATTTCATAATATATATTCTTCTCTGCCAGCACAGATGCGGATTATCAGGATACAACCCGGTTTGGAGCTCATAGAAAAAGCGGTAAACATCATATTATGTTAAACGCGGAAACAGTAACAAATTTAGCAACTAGAAGACAACACTTGCAAAACTAAACAATTTTTAATCATAGACAGGGTCAAATAATTCTTCATTAAAGTGTAATTTACTTAAACAACAATATTCATAATTGCTCCCTACCCCCTTTTACCTCTACTTCCCCTTCCTTTCTTAGTTTGTTGTTAAATTCACTTGATATTAACAAGCTAACCGGATCGATTACATTGATGCATATGAATCGAGAGAAGAGAGGGATAAAATTTTTTTACATCTCATTACTTTTTACTTTTTCCAAAAACGTCCCAAAAAAGTTAATTTATCCAACTACATCCTAATTTTACGCTAACTTTACAATTTACGTCCCAAAGTGTTTTTTTAATTAGAGATTTCCGGTGACCTAGCCTATGTGGATTTACGTGGCACCAATTGACCAATGAAATAATAGGAGATGGACACATCGGGATAGAATTTTTTAACGTCCCATAATTTTTTTAGGGGTCCCAATAATAGGAGATGGACCCAAAAAAGTTAATTTATCCAATTACGTCCTAATTTCACTAGGGGTGTTCAAAACTGGATATTTGGAATTTCGGATATCTGCAAATTCGAATAGTATATTTTGATATCCGATATCCGTATCCAAAAAAATATAAATTATATTCGGATATCTTTATATTCGAAAAAAATATTCGGATTTGGATATCGGATATTCGAATATCCGAATACCTTTTATTATTTAAAATATAAAAAATTAAAATTTTTAGAATTTTTCGGATATTTTGGATATCCGATTATTCTGAAAACTACTATCCGATATCCGAATCCGAAGTTCCGGATATCCGAACTTCGGATATTCGAATTTTCGGATATCCGGAACTTCGGATTTTCGGATATTTCGGATCAGATATCGGATATCGGATATTTTTGAACACCCCAAAATTTCACCGATGGGAATGTTGGGCATCATTTTATAGGATGTGAAAAATAGTTTCTTTTCTTTTTTTTTTTTTAGTTTAATATCTATTACAATTAATGAGGTGTCCATCTCCTATTATTTCATTGGTCAACTGGTGCCACGTAAATCCACATAGGCTAGGTCACCGGAATTCCCTAATTAAAAAAACACGTGAGCGGCACAGGGGGTGAAACGACGTCGTTTCGTGCTTGCCGGCGTTATTTGGGACGTAAATTGTAATGTTAGGGTAAAATTGGGACGTAATTGGATAAATTAACTTTTTTGGGACGTTTTTGGAAAAATAAAAAATTATGGGATGTAAAAAAATTATATCCCAGAAAAGAGACGCCGGATTTAATACCAAGCACACAACTATTCATACATAATATTTATCATTTATTCATTGACGCACATAATATTTCCAAATAAAAATTGGAAAGTATATCATAGATAACATATTAAGATTAAACATAACCAATAATCCTCAAGATAACAAAATCCGAACTAATTGAAAATATAAGTGTATCTACAATCATATATACATGCGTGTGTGCGCGCCCGCGTTGATATGAAAGACATGAAAAAGAGACCAGAAGAGTGAAGAATTATCTCAACGTAGAGGTGTTAGGCGGTTCAAAACCGCTGGTTTTTTGAACCGCCAGTTCCGGCTGCCCGAAAATTGGAATCGGAACCGAACCGCCTTATGGCGGTTAATGGTTACGGTTTTGAATCATGAACTGCCGGTTTCGAACCTAACCGAAACTGGCGGTTCCCGGTTTTTTTATTTAATTGAATTTTTAATATTTCAATTTAAAATAAAAAGGGTTAAAAATTGGACTTGAGCTTAATTCTAGTATTTAAACTTGAATTTTTTAATTTTAAATATTTGAACTAAGAGCATACGTATCCGATATCCGTAACTTTAGAGTTTAGGAATCAAAGTCCTCGTAGTTCATTTTTAAATTGGGGGGGGGGGGGGGGAATGGACTTGAGCTTAATTCTAATATTTAAAGTTAAAATTAAGAATTTCAACTTTGAATATTGTAACACCCTCAGAGCCATCCGGGAATATTACAATGCTGCGGGCCCCGAAATGGAACCCACGAGGCTAAAAGATATTTTACAAATATTTCAAATACGCCTAAGCGGCGATTACGGTAATATCTTTTGAAATATTCAAAGACTTTATATCAATACCATCGTAAAATCTCATTTGAAAATATAAGGCCAAAACGCCAAAACTCAACAGTTTCAAAAGTATACTTTAAGTCACCGCTTACACGTATCGACAAAATAGTTTAGAAAATAATTTTCCAAAATAAATCCAAATTCGCAAAATACTAGCGATCCATTTTAAAACACACTCGCAACGGATATAACAAATAATTAAAAATACTTTTGCAGCAAAAAATAACAATTAGTCAAAGTACTCTATTCACACACACGCCATAGCCAGTATCCTCCGGAAAGTTCATCTCTTCACGAATGCTACAAGCTCGATATCCCAAGAACCTAAAAATAAAGCCCACGACGGAGTCATCCATAATATCCAATAATGATAACGATCACACCACGTCAATAATTATATACCAATGATAACGCTAAGAATACTACTAATGAAATCTTATCATCATAACCTCACCAATTCGTGATAATCCTCCTCAAAATAACCCTTACCATATTGCACATCTCGTATTCTCGATTAACCAATAAACTCAAACACGACATCTATACTGTACCTCAAACATTACCCAAGATTCTCAAAGCATCATCATAACTTACCAATACAGAAATATACCAACTCTGACCAATTCAATCCATCGGATAACATCATCAAACATCAACACGATAATCGATTGTCCATCCAAAGACAATAACTAAGAAGGAAATACATAACATACCTCAAGATACGCAATACCACGACGAATCATGTCAGTTTAATCCGAGATCATATCAATACAACATATGGACATGGTCCTACAAAAGACTTACAAATGCATACTCACATGACAACATTATTATGCTCACAACAATAACAACAACGTACTTATGGTAATCCAATAATCCAGCGCGCACAGCATAGATACCCACGATGATCCTTTTAGATCAACACGTGGTGTATAACCAACAATATACATATGCAGCACAACAAAACATGGGTAATCTGCTGATCCAGCGTTCACTGCATAGATCCCAAGATGATCTTGCCGGACCAACACGAGGTGGAAAACCCATCAAACGATATGGCGCACACAGCATAGATACCCAAGATGATCCCGTCAGACTAACAGAAGGGGGACATGCGACAACAATGTACAAATGCATGTTAACAACAATACACAAATGCACGACAATAACAATACACGAATGTATCACAACATGATCGACACAAAATGACGAAAATGATTAGAGTATTTTCCCCGAGTCTTTCGAGAGCAATCTCGATGTGAAAAACCATCACCGGTGATTATCCTCAATGTTTGACGATCCAAAAAACCACGGACTATAGATAACTCATATCCTCGTCTTTACCATAATGTATCCTCGATACCCAAGTATACCAGTAACAAATGTAAATCATATACATTATCATTTAATTCCCAAAATCAGAAAACAACGTACAATCCCAAATCTCCAGAGTTCACAATTATAATCATTGCTATACGAATTATAAACGAATGAAACTGAAACCACTCATTAAATATTATAAACTGAGCAAGTAATAACTTGCCTCGATACCGATACGATGATAAAGAAGTTGTTACCAATTTCCTTACCTTCGTCTAGAAGCTCCTCGGCCCTGACCAAAGTAATTCACGAACATCCTCTGTAATATCCGGGAGTAATTTTTTTTCTTTCGTGTTACTGTTGAGTTGTACGTATTCATTTGGAATTGTACAAGTGTTGTTGTTTTGGACTGATACAATGTATATTGTATTGGAATAATTCGGGATCGAAATATTTATACTTGTTGTCGAGTTGGTTTCGTCGTTTGGGTGTTGCTTGGTGAGTTTTGAATTTTGGCTAAGTTTAGAGCCATAGCGTACGCTACGGGTGTAGCATTACATACGCTAGAGTGTTGCCATTACGTACGTTATTCCTGTAAGGTTACGTACGTAATGCATGGTAGGTAGTAGGAACCTTCTTCGTAGTCACTTTCGGCCGGTAGGTCCCGAGCATCTTCCGATCGGATCTCACTATTGCAGTCAACGGACCCTTATGTACGTTAAGAGGTGATCTCTACATACGTAATTCAGGTAGCTTGTTAACGTACGTAATAGATTCTTGCTTACGTACGTTAAGGTCTTCGTATTTTAGTTCAGTTAGTTCTGGATATACATTACGTACGTTAATGTCGTGACATAGCGTACGTAATGCCTCTTATGTACGTTAACCTTAGTGTATAACGTACGTAATGAGCTTGTCAGTCTATTTATGTTGGCTTCGTATTTCATTTCCTTACGAACCAAAAATCATTTTCTCTCTCTAGAATCGTCCTTTTGGACTTGTTCTTGATGTTTAGCCTCTTCCAACTCGATCTTGATCATCCTAGCTCGGATTGAAGCTTGAAGTTGGAAGCTTGTTGGTGCTCCTTTGGTGTTTGGAGGGTTCTTCTTGTTCTTCTTTGGTAAGTTCCCTCAATCTCTTGTTCTTCAAGTGATTTTCGAGTTTGATGATGATGTTGTTGTTGTTTTCTTTGGGTATTGTTTGATTGATGGAGTATATCATGATTCTTGATGAGTTTTTGTGAACTTTTGATGAAGAACATGTTGGTATAGCTTGAGTATGATTATGTTCTTGATGTTTTAGATTGTTTGGAGGTTATAATCATGTCTAGGAAGGATTATGTTAAGATTGTTATATGATTAACATAGTCTTGAGATGATTATTGTTGCTGGTGCTGTTCTTGAAAGATTATAACCATTTTAGTAATGATTTATGATGATTTAGGAGGTGATTATCATAATTTCGAAATGGTTAAGTTAATCTTGTTGATTAATCCGAATTCTTGATGAATTAGTGATTAATTTTAGTAGAGACGTCATGTTTGTTGAGATGATGATGCTCTTGAAATTTTGAGGTTGGCATTTGTGATATTATCATTTTGGAGATGGTTGTTTTGATGTTGTCCTTAAGTGATTCTTGTTGAATTATTTTCACAAGTGTTAAGAATATTTGATCATGTTGATTTTGAGTGTTGAGGGATGTTAGAATTCATAGTTGAGAACTATGATATTCGTTGGTAGAGTTTAACCGATTCGGGGTTGAGGCAAGTTTTATACTTGTACTGGTCAATGAGATTAATGTTATCATATATGTGTATGAATGTGTTGTATCATTTCGAGCCATAGTCTCTTCGTGATTTATTGATATATGGGAATTGTTTGATGCAATACCCTTTGGTAATTATGCTAGATGTGACTGTTTGTTGGGAAAACAAACACTCTGTATCGAAACAGCCGGGATACTCGAATCCCTGTATCGAATGTTATTTAGAGGTTTTGACATATATGCCAAATACAGTAAAGGAAACTGTATCGAGGCTTTAAGGCTTTATCTCGTATCAAGACTCCGCCTCGAATCAAAGATAAGTGAAGCTTCACAAGACAGCAAGAAGACTTGCAAAAGACCAAGTATGGAAACTGTCTCGATGCCCAAAATACAGTTATCTTCCATACAGTTCACAAAAGGACAAGAAGGAACACAAGTCAAGTCCCGTTGAACAAAGAAGTATTTAAATACTCAAGGATAAAGTATTTAAATACTGCCAGTCTTCAGATCTTCAGAATCCCGCGAAATCCGGATCATGTCTTAATCCCGTTGGAACGACATCTTATTCAAACGGATACATCTCAACGGATACTTTCTTCAGAGACTATATATATCCTATGAAGACATTGAAGATCAGTTACCCAAGTAACCTAATACTCAAGCTATCAAAGTTATCATCTGAGCAAACATATCTCCAAAGCATACTGCAATTAAGAACGAAAGAGATATACAGTGCTCAACATCAAGAACAGCCATCATCAGCTCAAGAACTTGATATTCAAAGCTGCTGTTCTTACCTGGTTACCTACCCTTTTACCTCTGTGTAAAAACCGAGCTCTGTGTGAACTCAACAAGTTATTCTGACCTGTGTGGGACGAATAAGGACGAAGCTTTGTAACTGTGTGTGAAGAAGCTAGTCAAGAAGGAAGCTTTAACCAATCTGTGTGAACGGTTGAAAGTGACATTCTTTGTATCAATCTGTGTGAACGATACAAGGATAGGTTTGTTTATAATTACGTAGTTGTGTACGCAGTAATTATAATAAACTTTTTACTCCTGTGTGGAGGACCAGTGGACGTAGAGGGGTTTACCTCGAACCACTTAAATTACTGTGTTATTTACCTTTAGCTTTTACTGTTTTAAATTACTGTGATATATTAAGTATACACCAAACACTTCGTTGCTGTATCCACAGCAACCTACTGTATCCAAGACTTCCGCTACGCACTCAGATTTTGATTCCGTACAGTTTGTTGTTTAAACTATTTCCCAAACTGTATCCAGTATACTTAAGTGGCCAACAAGTGGTATCGGAGAGGTTGATTCTAAATAGAATCAGTCGTATTCCTTTTAACTGAATCAGATTCAAATCACTTATTTTCAAAACAGTCTCTTTCATTCTTATATTATCAGTATGGATACTTCTATGATTAACAAAGTCCCTATGTTCTCTATTAACGAATTTGACGACTGGAGAATTAGAATGGAAGCTCATCTTGCAGAAATGCACGAAGAGATGATTTTTGTTATACAGGAGGGTCCGATCAAGATCATGAAGGTCAATCGAGCCGCAAGGATTGAGGGAAAAGCCCATGCTGAAATGCTCGAGAAAGAACGCGAGCAATGGACAACAGATGAAAGGAAGCGAGCCAATCTCGACAACGTGGCTAAGAACGCGTTATTTGTCAATCTTGACAAAGGCACGTTCTCAAAGGTAAAGAGCTGCAAAACAGCCAAAGAAATCTGGGATAAACTCAAGTTAATTTGTGAGGGAACTGAGCTCTCAAAAGAAAACAAGATTTCAAAACTTACTCAGCAATTTGAATCTTTTGAAATGAAACCAACGGAAACACTTGAGGAACTTGACCTCAGATTTACTGGTATTGTAGGTGAACTTGAAGCGTTGGGCAAGATTTACACCCAAAAGGAGAAGAACTTAAAAATTTTCAGATCTCTCCCAGCCCGATGGGACATTAAGACCACAGCTATGCGTGTATCCTGTATTATTAATGTAATATCCACTTTTGATCTCTTCTCTGACCTTAAAGCTTTTGTGTATGACATTGACAGAAGAGAGAAAGTCAAGAATCTCCTTCAAAGGTCACACTGACTCTTGTCCGCCAGATCGAACCGCCGACACAAAGATGCCTAGCTTGTCGAAGCCTGGTCACAAGAACGCCGACAGTGACGACGACATCCTGTCACAAGATGAAATGGCGCTTCTAATGCATAAATTCAAAAAGTTGATCAAACGATCTGGAAAGACTCCTACAGGCCCAAACCTGTCAACAAGGTGAGTACCGAAACATCATCTGGTGATGCTAACCTGTGTTATAACTGCAGGAAACCAGGCCATTATGCAAACAAATGTCCTCATCCCAAAGTCCAAAGATTGCCTGAGGCCGAGCAACAAGAGAGAGATGAAAGAAGACGTGCTTGGAAAGACAAGCTCAAGGCTCTGATTGGAGAATCAGAAGCCTCCCCCACACCATCCAAATCAGCAGAATGTCTTCAGGTGGTCACTGAAAGTGATTCATCTGATGATGAGTTCGATGATAAAGCATACATGTGCTTTATGGCCAAAGATGTTCCAGAAGGTGAAGACAGCGACGATGAGGACATTCTAGAGGAGGATACCTGGTACTTCGATAGTGGATGCTCTCGTCACATGACCGGAGATAGGAGCAAGCTATCTGATTTTGTGGAAGGTCGCGGTCCAAAAGTTCGCTTCGGTGATAAGTCTAAAGGAAGAACAAGAGGGAAAGGAAACCTACTTGTCGGGAAATTCAAGGTCACCGATGTTGCATATGTTGAAGGCTTACAGTATAATCTACTTAGTATTAGCCAGTTCTGTGATAAACAGTTCTCGGTGAAGTTCTATATAAATCGCTGTAGAGTCAAGAACACCCAAACCAAGGAAGTTGTGCTTACAGGAAGCAGATCAGGTAATATGTACATTGCTGACTGGAAGCCTATGAGCTCCTCAATTCCATGTTTTGTTGCCAAAGGCACTGCAGATCTTAGTTGGCTATGGCACAAGAGGATGTCTCACGTCAACTTCAAGACGATCAACAAGCTCTCAAGACAGGGTATGGTTAAAGGTTTGCCAGATGTGTCATTCAAGAAGGACAGCGTCTGCGGACCATGCCAGAAAGGCAAGCAAATCAAGTCAACCCTGAAAAGAGTGTTGGAAATGCTACACATGGATCTCTACGGTCCTGTAGACCCAGTAAGTTTGGGAGGTAAGAAATATTGCATGGTTGTTGTTGATGATTATTCCAGGTATGACTGGACGATCTTTCTTAGGAAGAAGAAGGAAACAACATCAAGGCTGCCCGAGCTCCTGAGGAAGTTGCAAAATGAAAAAGCATCGAGTATCGTGTGCATTCGTTCCGACAGAGGTACTGAATTTACTAACCGCTTTATAGAGCAATACTGTTCGGAGAATGGAATACAAAGACGAATACTCACCGCCCGTACACCTCAACAAAATGGTGTTGCCGAGCGAAAGAATAGGACGTTGAAAGAAGCAACAAGGACAATGATTGCCGCAAGCAAATTGCCACTGCTTTCGGGTGAAGCAACCAATACGTGCTACACTCAAAACCGTCAGATCGTCAACAAGCACCACAACAAAACAGCTTATGAGGTATGGAATAACAAAACTCCATTAGTTTCGTATTTTCACATTTTTGGATGCAGGTGTTATGTATTGAACAATGGGAAGGACCAACTTAGAACCTTTGATGAAAAATCAGATGAAGGAATATTCGTAGGATACTCCTCCGTCAGCAAAGCTTTCAGAATCTTTAATAAAAGGAGGCTGACGATCGAGGAATCAGTTCATGTAGTGTTCGACGAACCACACCATGACCCTACAGGAGTAAATGATATCACTCAGGACATTCACCATCTATCTATCTTGGATCCACCTACACCCATAGAACCTGTAGTTGATTTAGAAATCAACCCCGCAGCTATAAGAATCGATGTGGATGAAGCTGACGCTGTCCAAGCTGAAGCTGTACCCACAGAAACTTTCGATACAGTACGGGATCCTGAACTAGAACCCGACCGAAGATGGTTGAGAGGTCACCCGCAAGAGCTGATCATTGGAAACATTAATGCCGGTGTTTCTACTCGTAGGAGAATACAGAGTACACAAGGAAATGTACTTTGTGCACAAGAAGAATCTAATGCTGAAGTTTCGCAGTTTCCTGAATGGAATTCTCAATCCGAACTTAGGAGACTCAATATGTGCACTATCGCTGTATTCTTAGCCCAGTCCGAACCTGTTTCGACCATAGACGCTCTTAACAACTCTCATTGGATAACATCTATGGAATAAGAGCTTAACGGTTTCGAAAGAAACAATGTATGGTATCTTGTACCCACACCGACACACCAATTGGTTATAGGAACCAAATGGGTATTTCGAAACAAAAAGGATCGAAATGGACTTATCATAAGGAACAAATCCAGACTAGTAGCACAAGGCTATTGTCAGGAAGAAGGAATCGACTATGATGAAACCTTCGCCCCTGTAGCGAGACTAGAAGCCATTAGGATATTTTTAGCCTTTGCCGCCCATAAGAGTTTTATCGTATACCAAATGGACGTCAAGAGTACTTTCCTGAATGGAGAACTTGCAGAAGAAGTTTATGTTGAACAACCACCAGGGTTTGCCAACACAGACGGTATCGATCTAGTTTACAGGCTAAGGAAAGCGCTGTACGGACTTAAACAAGCCCCTAGAGCATTGTACGAATCCCCGTCCCAAAGATCTAACCAACAACGGATTTGAGAAAGGTGTCACGACAAAACCTTGTTCAAGATACAGGAAGGTGATGACCTTCTAATGGTACAAATCTATGTCGATGATATTATTTTTGGTTCAACTAACCTTGCTCTATGTCAAAGGTTCTCACATCTCATGCAAAGTAAATTTGAAATGAGTATGATGGGGAACTTAGTTATTTCCTAGGTTTGTGTAAAGCAGCTTGCCAGGTATATTCATCAACCATGAGAAATACAAAGGAACTTCTCAACAAATTTGGAATGAACAATTCCAAATCCTCGCCAACCCCCATGAGCACTTCCGGCAAATTAGTGCCGATGAAGCCGAAAGCCGTTTGACCAATCACTCTACAGAAGCTCATTGGTTCGCTCACGTACCTAACGGCTAGCAGCCCGATATCCAGTTCTTTGTTGGAGTGTGTGCGAGATACCAAGTTGCACCTAAGGAATCACACTTCAATACGGCTAAACGAATCAAGTACAATAAAGGAACAGTCGATGCAGATCGTGGTATCCTAAGGAAGGCGGATTCGATTTAGTTGGATACACGACTCGGATCTCGGAGGTCGCAAGCTAGATAGGAAGAGTATAAGTGGAACTTGTCACTTTCTCGGACCTAGACTCGTTTCTTGGTTCAAGAAGAAGCAATTGGCTAACTCTCTTCCACGGCCGAATGAGAGTACTATGTCCTTGTAGTCCGCCGTATGCGTATCCTTTGGATGCAAAGAACAAGCTGCCGATTATGGAATCGATGCTAGAGAGACTCCAATCATGTGTGATAGCACGAGTGCAATTGCAATCACGCACAACTCGCTTTTGCACTCGCGCACTAAACATATCAACATGAAGCATCATTTTATCAGAATCATGTCGAGAACAAGGATGTTCGCTGGAAAAGTCCATACAGACATCCAGTGGCCGACATTTTCACCAAGCCTCTCGACACGGCAAGATTCAACATGCTCGTAATTGGCAATTCTACACCGGACTCCGTAAGTAAATTTCTGCTTTTACTCAACAATTGAGGGGGAATGTCAGAAGACCCGTGAATACTGATTCAACATTAATTATCCGTACACTCGTAATCATCAATACAAGATCAGAGCGAACGAAGGCATATGAATCCTACGGTGTGTGTGCAATAATTAAGGGGGAATCTTGTAGGACTCATGAATACAAAGATTAATCCAAATATTGTCGTATGGAATTCAAAACCTATTAGTACCTTTTTAAGGGGGAACGTCAGACGACGGAGAACAAAGACATGCTATAGGATTTCGATTCAAGATATAATATAATATTATTTCCTTTTAAAATAATTTTTGTCCACGTGCCCTGCTTTCTATGTCAAACGTCATGTTCATTAAATGCCTTACACGACATCTAGACAATCAATCTCAAAAGCCGCGATGTTTTTAAATTGTTTATTATTTTTAAACCGCCGTTTTAGGCATTTAGGTATCAACCTATGTCGAATCGGGACCCATTGTATTTTAAAACCTTTATTGGATTAGCGTATCAGCTTACACTCAATCCATCTTGACCGTTGATTTCAAAACCGGTTCCCATCCCTTAAAATCGACCATTCGTACTCTGCAAAACCCTATTTCGCGCCCAAGTATAAAAGGATCAGATTCGCCATTGGAGACTCTTTACGCTTTCTGCAATTACAAGAGTTCTCAATCAAACAACCTACATATTTTCTGCATATTCACTGCGAATTTCGACTGTTTTCTTCCACCTTTGTTTTGAGAAAACATCAATGGCTAGTCAATCTTCTTCCCCTGTTCTGAAGAAATCCTCCAACATCATTGATGGCCGGATCTTCTCCAAACTGTCATCATCGAGCGTATTTTCTAAACCAACGACTCGTAACCGATGGAGTATATCATTACTCGTCTTGAACAACAAGGTCTCTATCGCTCGGAGCAAAACCGCCGACAAATACGACGCCCATCCGTTGAGGAATTCTACCTCAACGCCGCCGTCCGTTTTTATCATCGCCTGTGGAGGTCATGTTGCTGACATCACTGCAACAGTCCAGGGAGTGGAAATCTGCATCAATCGCGATCTACTCCAGAGAATCTACAGGCTGCCCGCCGATGGCCTGACCATGGACCAACTTGAGACGTTCGGGTCTCAAGAGCTCATTACCAAGTTTTATGGACTATTTACAGGGTCCAAAGTGGTTGATATGGTGACAACCACTTGTCACAAGAAAAATTTTCTTCTTCATTTCGTTTATCTACATGACTTTTGCTCCAGGATCATTGAAAACCGAACCGGTGCGTTCGAGATGTGCACGAACTTAAGGTTCAGAATGATGGTAGCTATTTTGACCTGTGAAAAGGTCAATTGGTGCCAAATCATTCTGAAACGTCTTCGAGAAGAGGTGTGCAAACCTGCCACCCAAAAGAAATCCTTTGGTTTAATGCTGAACTACATTCTAACGAAGTGCGGACTGACGCAATCCGTCGATGCCAAGAAAAATAGCTCGAGGATATACTTAGGAGGCGTCAAGCCCACTGCGTATAACCAGAGCACCATGTATTGCAACCATCCGAGAACCAGGCACATGCCAATATCTGCCAACCCAAGAGATGAAACCGTGAAGGTCCCAGAAATGGAATCTTCAAAGAAGCGAAAGCGATCTCACAGCAAGAAACACTCTGCTGGTGAGAAGTCCAAGAAGAGACTCAGGAGGCTCTCAAAAATCAAAGCCAAGCACTCCAAGGATGTCTCGCCCGTGGCGCAACCCACTGATGAAGAACCCCAGGGCCCAACCCCTGTGGAAGAGGTGTCTCCTACTGCATCGACAGTAGATCCCGAGCCTTTGGCGGCTACGACGGATATAGAGACATCTGCCAATGCTCAAGACTTTAGCGAGTCGGCTGCCCATTCGGAGCCAGAAGCTACCTCTCATCTGCGGGATCCCACACCCGTACAGGATCCAATTTCCTTCGGGGCACCATTCCCTGCAAGGAGTCCATCTTCCGTACAGGATCCCATACCTGTACAGGAATCCCTCGAAACAGCGTCTCCAGACGTTATTTGAAGTCCCTCCCCTGACTCGATCATAAATCAAACACTTCTTTCGGTTCAAATTGAACACGCGTACGAAAGATTTCTGCAATGGAAAGGCTACAGGCTAGCTCCGTACGACACACTGTACAATTGGAGCGATTGGAGCCACGAAGAGAGATTCGTCTCCGAAGTAACAGACTCAACCGAAATTGAGGCCCTGCTTTGATGGGACAACGCCTCTTGCAAAGATCTAATTGAAAGCCACCTGCTGCACAAATCTGACGCCCGAAGAAAAGGAAAGAAGAAGTCAGAGGATTCTCCCATTAATCCAAAAGATGACGACGATCATGACTCACACGACGACGACGATGCTCTTCAAGCAGGTCTGAGAATGAGTCGTGAAGAGGCTGAAGCCAGAGATGCCTCTCCACCCATAAAAGACGAAGGGCCTTCTACCCAAGCCAATCCCCCTTCGCCACAGCCGGAGAACATTCCCGACCAAGAGGAATCAGTCCCTCCAGTCGAGGAAGTTCAAGAAATTTTGGAACAGGCACCCGAGCCTGCTGCGACCGAAGAAGCTATTCCTGCAAGCCAACAGGAGGATTCAGTCCCTCCTGCATCCATGATTGCCGAAGAACCTTCGCCACAGGACGCTTCTGAACCAACTATCGCCGAACCACAGGAAGCTGCTCCCGCCCCTTCAACAATGGAATCCGAGGACGGTACCGAACCTGAGGATGTCCAACTTACTTCACATCCATCCGTGAATGTAAGAAGGTTAAACGGCGCTGCAGACTTCGCCCAACCAGACTCTCCGATCTCCGCCGCACGAAAAGAGCGCCTGCGAGCTCTTGGCCTTCAGACTGTATTTATCCAAGATGCAGTAAACGCTCTATCTTCCGTTGAAAAGGCACTGAATTGGATGCACACCTCTGCAGTCGAAGAAATGACTACTCTTTAACACGAAGTATCTCGAGTTGTCGACGCATTCATTCTTTTGCCAGAAGTTTTCAAGCAAGCCTTGAAGATCATGGAAGATAAACAGGAGCAACTGCTGAAGGAAGAAGCTACAAAGACAAGGATAGCTGAAGCCAAGACCGCCTGTGCAATGATTAAGAACGGCTCTCAACTGCGTGCTCACGACAAATGCATTCAAGAAATGTCGCAGACTCTTTCCTCCCTTGTTGAAAGAATAACCAGCATCGAGACCAAACAAGACGCCGCTCTTGAAATCCTGCAAAGTCTTGATGAAGCCAAAAAGGGGGAAGAGGCACGAGAAGCTGCAAGGAGAATAAGGCTGCAACAAGAAAGGGAATTTGAGGCTGCTCAGAACAGTATCACTGCCGAATTGAACAAGCTGGCACCTCCATCCCATAGTTTTAAAATTTCAGGCTCCAGACCGGAATTCCATGATCCCAATGTCCCTTGGCAAACTCTTATTCAAAGACCTTCGGAAATTCGTCTGCCGACCAACCGCAACCCAACTGCCGACGAAGTGAAGCACTGGAGGAAGAACGAACTGATGAGATATTTTGTCAGACTCATCAGGGAATCCGCCATCTTCAAAAATTATAAAACGTTAGCGGAAGCGGCAGATAAGTTTACGAAGATGCTAGAAGAAGGTAAACTCCCTCTCCAAATCGAAATGAAATCAAAACATAGAAGAGGAGATCGGGTCACCCATCCAGAAGATTGGATACTTGCCTTTGATTGTTCATATGATTACTTAAAACTGTTTGATAGGAATCTCAAGTTAGATAAACTTGATTGAAAATTACGCTGTACGAACTAGTCTACGAACAGTTCATAATTTCAGTTGTAAACTTAGAATACATTGTAAGATTGTGCCTGCGCGCCAATCATAGGCTTAAGTTGTAATAAATTTCAAACTGTATCGAACGTGCCTGCGAGCAGTTCATTATTGTAGACTAAGTCACTAAGTCAGACCTTTTGACAAAAGTCCAAGAAATCTGCCAGAAGTCATCAAAGAAGAAATGCTTCATGAAGAAGGTTTTGGCATCATCAAGAAGACTCGAAGAGTTAAGAAAGTTAGTCTTGGCAAATTGTCAAAAAGGGGGAAATTGTTGGGAAAACAAACACCTCAGATCAAACAAATGGGATACTCGAATCCCTGTATCGAATGTTATTTAGAGGTTTTGACATATATGCCAAATACAGTAAAGGAAACTGTATCGAGGCTTTAAGGCTTTATCCTGTATCGAAGACCTGCCTCGAATCAGCATAAGTGAAGCTCGTCAGTACAGCAAGAAGACTTGCAAAAGACCAAGTATGGAAACAGTCTCGATGCCCAAAATACAGTTATCTTCCATACAATTCACAAAAGGACAAGAAGGAACACAAGTCAAGTCCCGTTGAACAAAGAAGTATTTAAATACTCAAGGATAAAGTATTTAAATACTGCCAGTCTTCAGATCTTCAGAATCCCGTGAAATCCGGATCATGTCTTAATCCCGTTGGAACGACATCTTATTCAAACGGATACATCTCAACGGATACTTTCTTCAGAGACTATATATATCCTATGAAGACATTCAAGATCAGTTACCCAAGTAACCTAATACTCAAGCTATCAAAGTTATCATCTGAGCAAACATATCTCCAAAGCATACTGCAATTAAGAACGAAAGAGATATACAGTGCTCAACATCAAGAACAGCCATCATCAGCTCAAGAACTTGATATTCAAAGCTGTTGTTCTTACCTGGTTATCTACCCTTTTACCTCTGTGTAAAAACCGAGCTCTGTGTGAACTCAACAAGTTATTCTGACCTGTGTGGGACGAATAAGGACGAAGCTTTGGAACTGTGTGTGAAGAAGCTAGTCAAGAAGGAAGCTTTAATCAATCTGTGTGAACGGTTGAAAGTGACATTCTTTGTATCAATCTGTGTGAACGATACAAGGATAGGTTTGTTTATAATTACGTAGTTGTGTACGCAGAATTATAATAAACTTTACTCTGTGTGGAGGACCGGTGGACGTAGAGGGTTTACCTCGAACCACTTAAATTACTTTGTTATTTACCTTCAAATTTTTTATGCTTTAAATTCTTGTGATATATTAAGTATACACCAAACACTTCGTTCTTGTATCCACAAGAACTCATCAGATTCAAGACTTCCGCTACGCACTCAGATTTAGATTCCGTACAGTTTGTTGTTTAAACTATTTCCCAAACTGTATCCAGTATACTTAAGTGGCCAACACTGTTATTCGTTAACGGCCGGTTTAAGGTATTGAGATTCTTGTTGATATTGATGTTGTCGATAGCCGGTTCACGGTATCGATGTATCGATTATTATTGTTGACGTTAATGTCGTTCTGAGGCATTGTTGGATCGTTGTTATCGAATTGGAATTGTTGCTATGGATATTATTAAGCCGATTGAAGGCGTTTAATGTATCCGTTTATCATCTCTGTTTTCGGTGGTCGGTTTAACGCACCGGGACATCTATTCTAAATGTATCATTGTCTATCGATTGACCGTTCCAAGGTAATCGACGTATTGAATTGGAATTTTCGAAGATAATTCCCATCCGTTGTCTCATTGTTTATCGATTGACCGTTCTAAGGTAATCGAGGTATTTAATTGGGATTATCGAAGATAATTCCCATCCGTTGTCTCATTGTTTATCGATTGACCGTTCTAAGGTAATCGAGGTATTTAATTGGGATTATCGAAGATAATTCCCATCCGTTGTATAATTGTTTATCGATTGACCGTTCTAAGATAATCGAGGTATTGAATTGGGGTTATCGAAGATAATTCCCATCCGTTATCTCATTGTTTATCGATTGACCGTTCTAAGGTAATCAAGGTATTTAATTGGGATTATCGAAGATAATTCCCATCCGTTATATCATTGTTTATCGATTAACCATTCTAAGGTAATCGACGTATTGAATTGGGATTATCGTAGATAATTCCCATCCGCAGTATCATTGTTTATCGATTAACCGATCTTAGGTAATCGACGTATTGAATTGGGACTGTCGGATATAGTTCCCATCCATTGAGTCTTCGTGATCGATTGGCCATTCCAAGGCAGTCGAGGCAATTGAATTGGGACCGCCGAGGACAGTGCCCATCCGTGTTTATTTTATCTTCTTGGCCGATTCAAGGCAGCACACTATTATTCTTGTGAATTTGATAATCTTGGAACCGTTGCCGTTTGTGACTAATTTTGTTCTGGAGGCTAGTTCGGCTAGTGCTCGATGGGTAAGCTTGGGGCTTGAACCTTCGCAGTTGGTTTCCCAACACCTACAGTTCAGTAGGTCACGGTCATGTTTATGATCTCATTATGGGTAAGCTTGGGGCTTGAACCTTCGCGGTTGGTTTCCCAACACCTACAGTTCAGTAAGTCACGGTCATGTTTATAATCTCATTATGGGTAAGCTTGGGGCTTGAACCTTCATGTTTGGTTTCCCAACACCTACAGTTCAGTAGGTCATGGTCACTGGGTGATCTCATTATGGGTAAGTTTGGGGCTTGAACCTTCGCGGTTGGTTTCCCAGCACCTGCAATTTAGCAGGTCACGGTCATTGGATGATCTCATTGTGATACGACTTTGTGCCGTGGCTTCGGCCCTCATTGATACAGCTTTGGGCTGGTTGGGCTTCGCGCTATTGGGATGATTGACAGCTTCGGCTGTGTGGTTTCAGACCTTCGTGATATTTTGGCAGCTTCGGCTGAGGAGCTTTCAGGCCTTTTAAATGTCTTGGTATTTCCGTTGGAACCTTCGAGCATTGTGATATCTATCTATTGCAGCTTTGGCTTGGTTTACCTTCGGGTAATGCATTGTTGTGTTCTGTATTGATGATTCGCCATTTGGCACTTATGTTCTAACCTGTTGAGCAGGTATTGATCGTATGTAGTGGGCATAGTGTTTGACGAATGCTCGATTCTTACTTTGGTTTGTGAGCAGCTAGTCAATCATTGTTGTTGTACTGTTTATTCTGCCTTTGGATGCATTTCACGTTGTACATGTATTTGATATTCATTATCTGGATGACTGACCCCGTGGGGGCGGAACATGTTTACATGTTTTAGGTGCTTGCGAGGAGAGAGTTGAGACACAGGGGCACGATGATGGCGACTCGTGGATATTGTTATTTTGTATTATCCGAGAAAGACTCGTGGATGTTGTTGTATTTTATTTTGGCCATGTAGGTCCACTGTTGTCGTTGAAATTCCATATCGGAATATTGTATTGGATGTGAGTGTTAGGATTGTGATTTCCCCTTTTTGGTCAGTTTATTGTATTTTAATCATGTCCACCTGGTGGATCTCCTGGTGTGGGGTCCACGGCACTGTAATGACCCAAATGGGATTTTGGGATGTTACAGAAGATGGTATCAGATAATTAGGTTGTGAGACACCCTGATATGTGAGTTATGTGGTTCTATCGACGCGGTAGTAGTGGACTGTCAGGTTATAACAATCTGGGCAGTTGGGTTTTGTGAGTCGTGGTAGTTGGACGACTGTATGAGTCATTCTTTCATCGAGTCATCGTCAGTGAAGACTAGTATCGCAAGACCTCGAATCTTCATATGACCTGTGTAAGGACTCGATTCTCTTTTATGTGCATACATTCATTATGTCATTAATTATTCATGTTTTGTTGAGAACCTATATGTAACAATGTGTTACGACTCATTCATGATTATTTGTTTTGGAGCATGTCGGCTCAGTATCGGCTATAATTAGCATGTTTAAGGTGATTGTTTATTTGTTGAGTATGTATATTCGTGTTTGGCTATTGACTTAGCATTCTGGATTGGCCGTTGAGGCATATTTGAACTTTGATCATGTTCGAACGTTATTCTTTCAGTATGGAAAGAGGAATCCGAGGACGTGGTAGAGGGGGTAAAAGCCGCAGAGCAGGCCAAAACTCAGAACCTCATGTTTATACGCGTACGAATGTTGAGATGGATCAAAGTTCGGTTGGTGGTGTTACCTCTCACGTCATACTCGAGGACTCGATCAGAATGAGGGTGTACACGTCGACCCTTTCTTGCTTATGAAGGGCATGATGGCCCAGATGACTCAGATGACGCAGATAATGGAGACCATGCAGATCTCTGTGGTTCGTGGTCCGCTGCAGCAGGGATCCCAGGTGCCGTTTTATGGACAGGCTGGGAGAGTGAGTCAGATTATCGGTGATATCTCTCGTCAGAGGCCGCCTACTTTTGAGGGTTCGTCGGAACCAACTGATATTGTTCATTAGCTTGAACACTTTGATAAACTCTTCGACATGGTTTAGTGTCCGGAAGAGAGCAAAGTGGCAGTAGTGGCTTACTATTTGAGTAAAGGCGTTTATTCTTGGTGGCTCTCTGTCAAGCCCACCGATCGTGATTGTGTTTGGGGCGAGTTCAAGACTCTCATGTTAGAGAGGTATTATCCAGCTCCACTCCGTGAAGTCAAGTTGTCTGAGGTTTTGAACCCCGAATCCATCGAGGACGAGGGTGTTATTGTCATTGCTGAGAAGTTTCAGGGACTTCTTTAGTTTGCTTCGTCTGTTATCCGTACTGAGGCGGATAAAATCAAATATTTTAGAAATAGGATGAACCCGCAATTGAGGATGCAGTTATTCAATCATAATTGTAACTCACTTGGCGAATTCATCGAGAAGGCTCTTGGAGAAGAGCTTTTGATCAAGGAGCTTGCTCGAAAGGACCCTTCAGTTTTTTCTGGTGAGAGGACTAGGATGCCGATTCGTTCAGAGGGACATCGAGCTCTGACGTCCAGGAGGTCCTCTTCTAGTCGTCTTCGTACTGGGAAAGCATCTTTTTCTCAGGCGGCGAGTTCGACAGTTGTTTGTTTTAACTATAATACAATAGGACATCGCAGTACCCGGTGCTCGATACTGGCCGTTGTTTGTTTTCTATATGGGAAGCAGGGACACCTTCAGAAATACTGCAGGAGTTCTAGTACCAGTAGGTCTCGAGAGAGCTCACGGGCCTCGAGAGATTTTGTTACTTCAGTCCGTACTTCGTCCAAGAGGTCATATCGGGCTTCGGGAGCCAGAGGTATGGACTCCCGAGGAGGAGTGTCAAGCTCAGATTTGGGTCTTCCTCGAGTCGATGAGATCGAGGAGTTCGATGAGCTGGAGGATGTTGATTTCGGATACATTTGAGATGTAACTTTGATTTGTATTTTCCTAGTTTTTCGGATTGATGTTTAACTCGGTCTGTATATTAGTATTGTGGTTGCGAACCATTTATGGTTGATCTATCTTGTAATGATTGTATCTGAGAATCTTGAGACTTGAGTCATTTGATGTGATTTTCCTTCCTTTTGGTTCTGTACCCAAGATTTTTGTGATAATCTGGGTAATTGTTTATCGTGATTCGAGACATCAAGTCGTGAGGACTTGGGCGTGCGATCGATATGGTCCCGAGGACTATTTGTACATTGTTATTTTCTTTTGTGACGTAAGTCAGTGATTGCATGGGCGTCCGATGCTGCTGAGAATGGGGAAGTGTACACTGATGACTGTAGACATGTACCATGGGCGGCTCCCGGGGGGTGTGTACGCTGGTGTTACTAGTCATGCGGTTGGTACGACTTCCTGGCTGGTCTCTAGCGGGAGAGTCATGATTTGGCTGATATCGCAGTTGGTTGAGTGTTTTTATCTCTTGTTTTTCGCCATGTTCGGCCAGAGGAGACGCGGGGACCCGTGGGGTTGGCCTGATTACTCAGGCGAAGTGGTTCGCAGTGAGGAGTATTCCTGGAGATGTTGTTTTCTTATCCTAATGGATAGTATTTATCCCTTGTTGTGTATCCTGAATTTCGGGGACGAAACTCTTTTTAAGGGGGGGGGGTATGTAATATCCGGGGGTAATTTTTTTCTTTTGTGTTAATGTTGAGTTGTACGTATTCATTTGAAATTGTACAAGTGTTGTTGTTTTGGACTGATACAATGTATATTGTATTGGAATAATTCGGGATCGAAATATTTATACCTGTCGTCGAGTTGGTTTCGTCGTTTGGGTGTTGCTTGGTGAGTTTGGATTTTTGGCTAAGTTTATAGCCATAGCGTACGCTACGGGTGTAGCATTACGTACGCTAGAGTGTTGACATTACGTACGTTATGCCTGTAAGGTTACGTACGTAATGCATGGTAGGTGGTAGGAACCTTCTTCGTAGTCACTTTCGGTCGGTGGGTCCCGAGCATCTTCTGATCGGATCTCACTATTGCAGTCAACGGACCCTTATGTACGTTAAGAGGTGAGCTCTACATACGTAATTCAGGTAGCTTGTTAACGTACATAATAGATTCTTGTTTACATACGTTAAGGTCTTCGTATTTTAGTTCAGTTAGTTCTGGATTTACATTACGTACGTTAATGTCATGGCATAGCGTACGTAACGCCTCTTACGTATGTTAACCTTAGTGTATAACGTACGTAATGAGCTTGTCAGTCTATTTATGTTTGCTTCGTATTTCATTTCCTTACGAACCAAAAATCATTTTCTCTCTCTAGAATCGTCCTTTTGGACTTGTTCTTGATGTTTAGCCTCTTCCAACTCGATCTTGATCATCCTAGCTCAGATTGAAGCTTGAAGTTGGAAGCTTTTTGGTGCTCCTTTGGTGTTTTGAGGGTTCTTCTTGTTCTTCTTTGGTAATTTCCCTCAATCTCTTGTTCTTCAAGTGATTTTCGAGTTTGATGATGATGTTGTTATTGTTTTCTTTGGGTGTTGTTTGATTGATGGAGTATATCATGATTCTTGATGAGTTTTTATGAACTTTTGATGAAGAACATGTTGGTATAGCTTGAGTATGATTATGTTCTTGATGTTTTAGATTGTTTGGAGGTTATAATCATGTCTAGGAAGGATTATGTTAAGATTGTTATATGATTAACATAGTCTTGAGATGATTATTGTTGCTGGTGCTGTTCTTGAAAGATTATAACCATTTTAGTAATGATTTATGATGATTTAGGAGGTGATTATCATAATTTCGAAATGGTTAAGTTAATCTTGTTGATTAATCCGAATTCTTGATGAATTAGTGATTGATTTTAGTAGAGACGTCATGTTTGTTGAGATGATGATGCTCTTGAAATTTTGAGGTTGGCATTGGTGATATTATCATTTTGGAGATGGTTGTTTTGATTGTTTTTGAGATGGTTTATCAACATGATGCCCATCCGTTGTCTCATTGTTTATCAATTGACCGTTCAAAGGTAATCGAGGTATTTAATTGGCATTATCGAAGATAATTCCCATCCGTTGTCTCATTGTTTATCGATTGATCATTCTAAGGTAATCGAGGTATTTAATTGGGATTATCGAAGATAATTCCCATCCGTTGTATCGTTGTTTATCGATTGACCGCTCTAAGGTAATCGAGGTATTGAATTGGGATTATCGAAGATAATTCCCATCCGTTGTCTCATTGTTTATCAATTGACCGTTCTAAGGTAATCGAGGTATTTAATTGGGATTATCGAAGATAATTCCCATCCGTTATATCATTGTTTATCGATTAACCATTCTAAGGTAATCGACGTATTGAATTAGGATTATCGAAGATAATTCCCATCCGTAGTATCATTGTTTATCGATTAACCGATCTAAGGTAATTGACATATTGAATTGGGACTGTCGAAGATAGTTCCCATCCGTTGAGTCATCGTGATCGATTAGCCATTCCATGTCAGTCGAGGCATTAGAATTGGGACCGCCGAGGATGGTGACCATCCGTGTGTATTTTATCTTGTTGGTCGATTCAAGGCAGCACACTATTATTCTTGTGAATTTGATAATCTTGGAATCGTTGCCGTTTGTGACTAATTGTGTACTGGAGGCTAGTTCGGCTAGTGCTGATGGTTAAGCTTGGGGCTTGAACTTTCGCGGTTAGTTTCCCAACACCTACAGTTCAGTAGGTCACGGTCATGTTTATGATCTCATTATGGGTAAGCTTGGGGCTTGAACCTTCGCGGTTGGTTTCCCAACACCTACAGTTTAGTAGGTCACGGTCATGTTTATCATCTCATTATGGGTATGCTTGGGGCTTGAACCTTCGCAGTTGGTTTCACAACACCTACAGTTTAGTAGGTCACAATCACTGGGTGATCTTATTATGGGTAAGTATGGGGCTTGAACCTTCGCGGTGTGTTTCCGAGCACCTGCAATTCAGCAGGTCACGGTCATTGGATAATCTCATTGTGATACGTCTTCGTGCCGTGGCTTCGGCCCTGATTGATACAGCTTCGTGCTGTTTTGGCTTCGCGCTATTGGGATGATTGACAGCTTCGGCTGAGTGGTTTCAGACCTTGGTGATATTTTGGCAGCTTCGGCTGAGGAGCTTTCAGGCCTTTGAAATGTCTTGGTATTTCCGTTGGAACCTTCGGGCATTGTGATTTGTATCTATTGCAGCTTTGGCTTGTTTTACCTTCGGGTAATGCATTGTTGTGTTCTGTATTTATGATTCGCCGTTTGGCACTTATGTTCTAACCTGTTGAGCAGGTATTGATCGTATGTAGTGGGCATAGTGTTTCACGAATGCTCGATTCTTACTTTAGTTTGTGAGCATCTTGTACTGTTTATTCTGCCTTTGGATGCATATCATGTTGTACATGTATTTGATATTCATTATCTCAATGACTGACCCCGTGGGGGCGGAACATGTTTACATGTTTTAGGTGCTTGCGAGGAGAGAGTTGAGACACAGGGGCATGATGATGGCGACGAGGCATTCGAGTGATACTAGTCCGACATATTACCAATTAGGTTTACAACGAAATCTAGAAATCGATCACTGATCCAATTTGTGTACTTCTAGAGAAGGATATGTAATTCAAATTTCATTTGATGGTTAGAGGTGAATTCAAAGTTAAGTAGTAGGAATTCTAAAGATTCCTCGGGGTAAAAATAAAGATGTCTCCTACGTTACACATAATATGTGTAAGTATCGACGTAATTTCATAGAGTCATTCGGTCTGAATGCTACATGAAGAACATAAGCTAGATGACGGAACGGGAAGAACTAGGGTGTAAAAGATCATACCATGAGTGATTCGTTGGATTCATATGGATATTCACCCATGTGGTACTTCATTGATTGTACGATATATATAAGATCCGTCTGTATAGATATCATCATCTACATCCAAAAAGTCGTATGCTTTGGAAAGAAGCTTGTACAGTTTGGAAAGGGGTTTTGATTGATCAAAAAAGGAAAAATCTACTTCAACAAATATGCCCTTAAGGCCATACATAATATAGAAATAACACTTGGAAAGGGTGGACAATTAGTTAGAGCAGCGGGTGCTGTAGCGAAACTGATTGCAAAAGATGGGAAATGGGCCACATTAAAATTACCTTCTGGGGAGGTCCGTTTGATATCCAAAAATTGCTCAGCAACAATCGTAGGTAAGCATCTTGTAGTAAGAGGAGTAGTTATGAATCCTGTAGACCATCCCCACAGGGGTGGTGAGGGGAGAGCCCCAATTGGTAGAAAAAACCCATAACCCCATAGGGTTATCCTGCACTTGGAAGAAGAAGTAGAAAAAGGAATAAATAGAGTGATAATTTGATTATTCATCGACGTAGTAAATAGACGAGAAAAAAGAATGTCTTTCTTTGTCTTTACAAAAAACAAAAATAGGAGCAAGCTATGATACGTTCAATAAAAAAAATCATTTTGTGTCCAATCATCTATTAAAAAAATTGACAAGCTTAATAAAAAGAATAAAAGGAAATAATACCATTTTACCTACAATGATATGCCATACGATTGCCGTTCATAATAGCAAGGAATATTTGCCTCTTTATATAACAAATCATATGGTAGGTCACAGATTAGGAGAATTTGTACCTACTTAAAAGTCATGAAGACAACCAAAAAGTGATATGACATCTCGTCGCTAATCTTATTTTTAAAAACATACATAAAAACATAAAGATATATAAAAGTATTTATGATTGTTAGTAGGATAGAAACCTTATGTATATGTTGAAATAATATAACAGAAAACCTTATCAAGTTCCAAACTTGATTGCTGTATATAGACTGCATTTCGTACTTCATGGCCTCTATCCATTCCTCAGAATTCGGTCCCAATGCATCTTCTTGTTTGGTACTAGGCTCATTATCTACGAGCGATGCATCATCATCCTTTGTCACCAGATACCCATATCTCTCATGTTCATACCGCAACCTATCAGATCTGCGAGGAACATGTGTACTCTGAACTGGCTTTTCAACTAATTGTTGAGCCTGTTTCAGTTTCTATCGGTGAGGTAATGTCTTCTTGTGGTTCTCGAGTTTCCTTGAGAATTACTTTTCTCCCGCTGTCTCTGCTGGATACAAATTCCATTTCAATGAAGACAATATTTTGAGCAACAAACACTTTGTTCTCTGCGTGCTTATAGAAGCAGTATCCTTTAGTTTCCTTAGGATATCCCACAAATAAATATTTTCATATTTGGGCACCAATTTGTCAGACACTTGGCGTCTTACGAACGCTCCACAACTCCAGATCTTTAGGAAAGACAAGTTTGGTCTCTTACCAGTCTATTACTCAAATGGTGCCTTTTGAAGTGCTTTAGATGGAATACGGTTAAGGGTGAATGTTGTTGTTTCTAAGGCGTGGCCCCACAATGATAATGAAAACTCCGTTCGACTCATCATAGATATATTATCTAATATTATTTATTCTTACTTGTCTTTAATTCTCGTACTGACCCAAAAGACTTATATTATATTGGTAATTATTTAATACCTTATTAGATAAATACTCCCTTCATTTCAAAAAAATTGTCCACTTTGACTCTATTCTAATTTTTTTTTAAACTAGTATCATTTGAAAATTTTTACATGGAGTAATGAAGGTAAAATCATAATATAACACTAACTTCTTAAATATTTAAAAAAAGTCAAAACTGGACAATCTTTTTAAAATGGAGGTAGTAAGTCACAAGCAGTCTCTACCAAGACATCATGACTACCCAAATAATATGAGTTTGTCTTCCATTAAACCATTAACGTGTCAAATCTTTTTATCTCACGATATCATATTTGAACTAAGTCATGAAAATTGTCATACTTATTATGTTCAAATGCTTTCTCGATCTCAAATAGACTGACTGAGTCAAATGACTCTTCATTTGAGCATGGCCATGCATTTCCTTCGGTCCCACTTATTGAGGGTCCATGAGATATCTCTCTCCTGAAATAGAGGGACATCCCATCTTGATTATTCATTACCTCTACATGACTTTCACTAATCCCGATCGTTAACCTTTATGATCAGCATATTTCAGATGATGTTGGATTACGTCAAGACATAGCAGTTATCATGTTGGACTCTATGATAATCTCAGGTTCAAGGATTTGTTAACATACTGTTATATGGAAATTCACTTATGATATTTTCATGCATCAATCTCAATGCAGGTGTGTCTAATATTGTGTTCTCAAATCAATACCCATAAGTTTAATCCATACCATTATGCACAATCATCCAATGATTACAAGTCAAACTTATACTAGTATATTAATCACTCGAGTCTCCATTCTACATAATTAGACTAGGGATATTTAAATAATCTTATTATTCGTGAATAACTATTGTACAATTATAATATCAAAATATGCATATATTATAATAATCTACAAGGAATGGATATTATAAAGTAACTTTATACAAACGTGACAAATCTAGGAATATCAAATGTCATATGGCACTACATCCAAGAAATCAGTTGTTCGGTAATTCCAGTTCATTATGTTGGTTAGCAAGTTCTCTGGATTGGGCTATTTATAACCTCGGATTCGTTATAATTGCAGTCATTGGCCGGTTGGTGAGATGTGGACACTTTAAATTGGCGGCTGATGAATGTTTGAATTAAATTATCTAGCATTAAATGCTCCGGGAATTCTTTTTTGCCTTCATTAAATGCTCTTTGGTCCACAGTTGATGGCCGCACTAAATTCTGTCCTATCAGCAATAAATGAATTTTAAAAATCCTGAATATTTTATGAATAAAGAGTTACTTATTTCATATATGTGTTAAAGTCTAAATATTATCGTATTGGTTTTGCATTTTAGTTTTCCTAAGTAAAATTCATACAACGATTTCGCTGTAGCCAACAGCTTCCTTTGCTGTAAGCTGGATATTCATAACTATGTAGGATGAACGCCTTTTGAGCGATGTATGTATATTTTTGTAGGATGCTGGCTGTAGGATGCATTTATCAAAACACTTGGGTATTTTATCCTAACAAACTGGTTACTAGATTGCCAATCAGAGGACCACATGCGGTTTTCATTTTAAAAAGTTTTCTCCGACTACCTTTAAAGTATCGTTTAATGAAAAATATGTGCACAACCCACAAGAGAAAATCACAACTCATCCCCTTATGTCACCACATTATTCAAGTGACCTTCTTCATAGATGATTCCAAAATCTCAAGAATAGGAAAAAGGGATGTAAAGGGAAATAGAAGCCTCACTATATGGTTGTCAATAAAATAGGCTTAAAGGCAAAACAACGCGAACTAGGGAATTAATGATCTTTGGGTTAAGCCAAAAGATTTGAAGGGCTAACCAAAAACCGCCTAAGATCACTTTTACTAAATAGGCTAACCAAAAATCACCTAAGATCACTTTTACTAAATACACGAAATTGTTGTTTTGAATAAGAAATCACTGCAAGTTTTAGAGTTCTACAACATGAATGAAACATTCCAAATTGAACGTACTTGCATAAAAATGATTCAATTCGAGGCTCAAAATTCTTACATGTTTCTAGTTTATTTTGCCCATAAATCCAAGGCATTTAACCACTTATTCAACTACACAACCATCAGTCATCAAAAAAAACCATTGGCAAATCCAAATTCCAATGTTATATGAAAATTATACAAAAATCCCAAGGCGGGTTCTAGAAAAATTTATCCATTGAGCTTTTCTCAAAGCACAAACACAAAGAAAACAAAAAAAAAATTAGAAAAATAATTATAGAGCATCAAGTTAGCTTTTCTCAAAGCACAAACACAAAGAAAACAAAAAAAAATTAGAAAAATAATTATAGAACAACCAAAAAGAGATAATTATGCTAGAAAAATAAACCTTAAATGCAAACTACATACAATGCAAATATAAAATAATACCAGTATTATTTTCTTGACCCAAAAGTTTACACCAACCATACTTAGATTAATTTATATTACATTGGGGACCATGGAATTTAATAACATAGGTCGAAAAATATTTAAAAGCGGTTGAGTCGGCTGTTTAAATGCCCTGATTGACACGGCCCATGTCAAATGACACGACCGTGTCACACTGTTGTCAAGATCGCTCTTTCAATTTGGAAGATGACGTGGGCCGTGTAGTTTGATTCGGCTATAACTGGACTGAACTACAATTTTGTCCTTCATATGTATTTTCCTACTAATTAAAGTCAAAAACTCAAACGATTAGCCCAAGCACTGAAAAAAAGCTAAATTAAGACTAGAAAAATAATATAAAGCCACGCAAAACACAAACTAATGAACTACAAATACAGAAAACAAAAATACTACTAATATACAGTAATTGTTGGGTTGCCTCCCAACCAGCACAATATGTTTAACATCTTAAGCCAGATATTTGTTTTACTCATCGTGGACCATTTGAGGATCCTTCACAATCTTGATTCTTTGCAACTTCATTAGATGGTTTGCCCCTTTTCAACTCATCTGATCGAGGGGTTATGGAAAAAATGATGTCCTTGCCATCTGCCCTTAGCATGAGTTTCCGACAATCCATATCAATTAAGGCTCTTGACGTAGCTAGATATGGACGCTAGGAAATTAGCTCACCGTCTTGCTCTTTAACATCATCTAATATATTAAAATCCAAGAGGAATGATGATTGGTCGATATTAACGAGCACATCCTCCATACATCCCTTCAGCACAACTAACGAATGGTCCACAAATTTTAGGTGCACCGACGATGGCTTCAATCCTCTTAATCCGATCATCCTGAAAATAAAAAAAGGTCACATATTGACACTCAAGCCAAGATCCATTAGTTCATAATTTACTAAAACTCGAAATAGAACAAGGATTTGAAGAACTCTCATGATTCTTAAGCTTTTGGGGTAGGCACTTAGTCTCTTTGTTCTCAGACGCTATAGCTAGCAAGAAGGCCTAAAAGTCTATTCTTGATCATCTGCCACATCAGCTCGAGTGTTGACATCATTAATTAAAAATATTGAACCAACATCATGGGATAACAACATAGCAGCATGAACGACAATACCCTTGTTAGATGACACGACCATGTCTTGTTAATTATCTTCTGAATTTTGCAGTTCTCCATTAGCATGAGGAGAAAATAGCAATGCACTGCTCTTTTGGGTTCACCTCAGTATTGTTCTTATATTGACCAATTTGGTGTTGGATACTCACACCTTAGCCAAGTGACTAATATTAGACTCGAGATATTGCAGTTGAGCTCCAATGCTGGTTGACGATTGCGTCATTTGATTTTCGATCCTATCGATCTCCTCTTCTTCTTTGGTGAACTGAATTCTAGTATCTTTCATAAAGGTAGAGAATTCTCCAAATTAAGCTAGGTTTTGAGTCCTCAATCACCTCGTCATCAGATACCTTGAATACGGTTGAAGGTTGATTGTGTTCGTTAGGTTCCCCATAGTTGAATTTATCTTGAGGAAGGATGATGGAACCTCCGATTATTCTGGTAATTATTAAGAATTCGGTGGTTGATGTAGTGAACTTCCTCCCAAGGGTCCAAGGTAAGTGTATTACTTGAGGTGTTTCTCTTTCATCTATTTGCTTAATCAGTGCCCATCACTGATTGGTCAATGTAGCCATCTATGCATCCAATCGTTGGATGAGATATGAATCATAAATTTCATCCACTCTGCGCACACTTGTTATCTCAGTCGGCCTTGGTAACTATTCATGGTCATCTCCTCAATCAACCCATAAGCTCCTTCTACACATCTTGCTAGCAATGCTCCTCCTACCGATGCATTAACAAGATTTCTCGTGTTTGTGGCTCACAATTTGTAAAGGAAATATATTCGCTGGTCTCACGGAAAGCCATGGAAAGGTCACAGTCTCAACAAATTCTTGTACTTTTCCTACACCACATATCATACTCCCCTAAAGAATGGTCCAAATTGAGCTCCGTACTTCTCTCTTAAGGAAAGTAGAAACACCCTTAAGTGAATTGCATCATCCGGCATCCCCTACATCTTAATGGTGTCGCTTATCCGCATGAAGTGGAAGAGATGAGCATGTGGATCCTCCATTCTCCAAACTGGTTCTAGTGAACCATCGATATTAACACCGACTTCAACTCAAAGTTCAATGCATATATAGGTGCATGCGCAATTTCCCCTCATTTCGGTCAATCCTCGGTCAAAATCCTCCATGAATGCACTAAACTCGAGTGGTCGGTTGCTCCAATGTGCGTCGTGTAATATCCGCAATTTTGATTTCCAGTAATTTCTTTTTTTTTGGCGTAAGTCCATCTTAGTGACTTTATTATGATCGTTTCGTCATTCCTAGAATGATTAATTCTACACTTTTTGTCATCCGAGTTCGTCTCGGTGTCGTTCTGTTGAGTTCCGTGTTCTTAAGCGACTTTTCCACGTATGAGTTCGACTTTGTAAAATCACCATTACTTCTTGAAAACTCCAAAAATTCTGAATATTTTCAATCTTATAGAGCATCAAGTTAGCTTTCCAATGGTTCAAACGGTGAGTCAATCGGAGTCCGGACGAAGGAGTTATGCTCGAAATAGTTAAGACTGCACCGTGTGCCTTTTTGATGCTGGAGCGGGCTGTACCGCGGGCCGCGGTCCCTTCTGGCCGGGCCGCGGCACAAAACTGTTTTGCTGGGCGTTTTTGGCCTTGTGCCGCGGCACACTCAGCCCGTGCCGCGGCACACAGTGCAGATTCTTCTATAATTGCATTTTGTTGAGGAGAACAAGCTCATTTCTTCATTTCACTTCTTGCTCTCTTCCTTTGGGCGATTTTGGGCGATCTTGGGGTGTTTTAACATCATCAAAACTCATAGATTCTCATCTTCTTCAAGTTGTAGTGTGGATCAACAACATATTTGTGGATTCTTCATCCTAATCTAAGGTAACTTCTTCAACCCTTGAATTCGATTTTGAGTTGGAGCATGATGTTTTGAATGGTATAATCATGATTTATGATGGTTATACGTATGATTATGAGTTTTTACAAGTTATCATCGGATTGTTGTAAGTTTTTCTCAAGAACACTTTGAAGGTTGACTAGGAATTGGGTTTTGCAATTTAATGATATCGTAAACTCGATTTGAGTATTCCTTTTGGATTATCGATTGTATTGATGGTGTTTTGGTGGATTGGATCATTCAATAGAAGTTGGTTATCGATACAAATGGGATTAGTTGTTTAGAATGGGAGATTGTTTTCTAGGTGTTTGTCGAAATGCCTCAATGAGTTTGGATTTATTGTATCGACATCTTGAATTGGTTATGATCGCTATTGATTCGTATATTAAGCGAGTTGTTGATAATTCTGTTATTCAAGGTTGTTCGTGTGACCGGTAGTTTCCCTTAGGACGTTGTTCGAGAGAGGACGTATCATCACCGGTGTTAAGGTAAGCTGATTCTTACTCGGTTAAAAGGATATTCATTCCTTTCATTGTTGTTCATTCATAATCATAATTCATTCATAACGTATTAACCGTATTGAGACTTGTAATTGTCAAATAATCACTTCATTCACGAGGAACGACGGTTCCAATCATTCATTGAGCTATCATTCACTTCACTATTATTTCATGTCGGTGAGTCACTCTTGACTTTGTCGGATTGTCATTCATTAATATTTCTTCATGGTCATTCATGATCATATGACCTTCTGGGTTCATATTGCGTGGCCGGGTGGGGATGTGTGGAATTTTTAGTCGGGCACGTGATGGTCATGTGTTGGGTTCACGGACACATTGGACTGTGCACACGGTAACGTACCTCCATGAGACTAATTAGGTAAAAGGACGGGTGTATCCGGACACTCGTCTTGTGCACTTGCACATACCATTACGGGCGTACTATGATGCCTCTCTTCAGCATCATTTCATAATTAAGATATATCATGATTCTGTTTATTCAACTCTTGAGGATTGTTGTTTTGTGTAACTGACCCCGTTGGGGGATGTTGTTTTTAGGTCATGGCAAGGTTAAGGCACGGAAAGAGAACGTTGACGGCGAGGAGTCTCAGTGATACTAGTAGGGGGCCCCAGTCCTTTCAGTCATTCATGTTTTCTTCATTTTATTCCGCTGCAGATATTCCGTTTGAATACTCATTTTATTCAGTGTTGTATATTTTATCTTCATATAAAATATACATGTATTCTGTATTATCTTGGGTGCGTTGTATGAAACTCCTCATCGGAGTAATTAATGATATAATGTGGTTTGGTACTACAATTATATTATTTAATTCATTAAGTTTCATTTGCCTGGTGGGTCCCAGTTGGAGGTCCACGGTACTGTAATATCCGCCTAGTTTGGGGTGTTACACGTCACTGTTGGGTCGATATTGAATTTCACATTCTCATTTCCTGAATTTATTATCACATCACCAGCACCTACATTATTTCTCGCTCTTTCCATCTTGTCCGGTAAATCCCTTCTCAATTTATTGGCTATAGCACTTGTTTTTCGAGAAAATGCCTCAACTTCAGAGATGAAGTTTCCAAAGGTTTTGGGGACAATTGGGTGTTCATTCACTACCTGAAACTTGGACCAAAAACAAAAAAAGGGAATAAAATTAAATAAAAATAAAACAAAACAAATAATAAAAATAAATAAAAATACCTAAAGTAAGACAGGTAATACTTCTCGTAATATCAATACTAATAAAACTTTAGCCCCTTGTGACGGCACCAAAGAACTTGTTTGCCTATTCTTTACAACGATTACTGCGGGTGTATGTCGAATGTTAGAATAGTAATGAGCAAGGTCGTTTCCACATACACTAATTTATTTTATTTGACTGAGTACTAGATCTTAGAATTTCTGATTTTATCTAGATGGTCAAAATTTGGCGAGATTAATTAACTAATACTCCCTCCGTCCCGATGATCTTGAGGCGTATTAAGTTTTTATGGTCAATAATTTTCAAGTTTGACTACGAATTAATCTCAAACTATAATGTAAAATATTTAATGAAATTATATTATGAAACTTCACAATAAAAGTTTAACAATAAAATTTTGTTGAACATTTTACCATTATAGTTTGAGATTAGTTCGTGGTCAAACTTAAAAATTATTGACCGCAAAAGTCAACACGCCTCAAGATCGTCGGGACGGAGGGAGTATAGTTTTAAAATAACTGAAACTAAAGGAACAAATGGCAGAAAGGGAAAATTTATGAAAGTAAAGTGTAGATTCCAACTAGGTTTCTATTGATTGCTAAAGTTTTACTTATATTCTCTATATGATAATCCTAATATTTATTTAAAGTCTCTCTCCCTTGATCTATTAAAAGCGTAGATTAAATAGCATATAGTGATGTCTCCATCTACTATGAGTCATCCAACTCTCAGAAGAACAAAAGACCAATTAATCATCATAATCAATTACTGTTATCTCAACCCCACAATTGGTTATGTCAAATAATTGAGATGTATTATTGTCCTCATATTTCGAATTATTAACAATAAAGTTAAAAATATAAAAATATTGATCAAGTATCTAGACACGAATCAGAACTAATATTTGGAAATGGGATCGAAGTAAAGACATTCAATAATTAATCATCAAAACCTATCAAAAATCCATATACCCCAAAATACTGGACAGGATATGGTGATATAATTTAAGAAGAAAGTATGTTCATTGTCATCATCTTCAAACTAAGAATAAAAATATAAAGTTAAAAGCAGAAGATAAAGCTTAGATAGACGATCACTTTCACTTTAATCCTCATAGTACATCATCTTGATGCCTTAAATTCCTTCCGGGTGGTGTTTTCCATCTCTTGAATTGATGTAAGCCTTGATGTCCACAAGTTTGACCTTTGGGAATCTTCTATAGCTGCCAAAGTGAGTCTATGGTAGTGAAATAAAGTCAAACTCATTAAAAAGAAAAATGGCACCGCCTCATGTGCCGGTCAAAAAATACGGTCGTTTCGTGCTTTTGTAGAAACACTATTTTCATGTGTAATGCGTAATAGTTGGGACCACAGTCGTGTCATCTGACACATCACCGTGTTGTTTGAAACGGTACCGATCAAGTCCTGCTGTCTGATCCGTTTTCCTAGCTTTGTTCGTTCGTTTTGTCATCCGTGCATATTTTGTTCTGACGGGGGTCGAGACATCTCTCACGCTGGTGAATGGCCTCAAAAGTACTTAAGAACACAATTGAAGACACCGAAGCGTAATCGAGTCAACAAATCAAGAAATAAGAACAACACAACATTTTATTAGACATACACGAACAATATAGCCCAGAAAAGCACGCGTGCCTGATTTTCACATCAGAAAAGGACTTCAGAGTGTCCATTCCATTTTCAAATCCAGCTAGTGGAAAACATTTATCATGATTTCACTTTGCAAGTGTTATTTATTTTGACACTACTATATTTAAACAAGTGAAATTTTTCCAACTGGATACTCGCTTCGTGAAACAATTTTTGTAGCATCATCAAAAACTCAGTAATGAACCAACAATGTCTACTTTCCTCCAATCTTCATCACTTGGAACATATGCAGTAAAGGTTGTACCAATTTTCGTACATATGCAATACTGGTTTAAATTGAATTACACAATCCAAGAGGTAGTAAGTAGTAATCCATCTGGTCACCCATCTGAAATCAGTTTTCTGGTTTCAAATTTATGATGTAGGTATTTCTGCACATTTATTTCGGCGACCTTTTGAAGTAGCAACATATTTTATCCCATCCTTGATTTTATTAACGATCGAAACGATAGGCAAAAGTCCATCTTGAACACAGCTTCATTATGTGTCTAGAAAACGCACATGGAATAGTAAATCAGCTAGTGGTTTTCTAAGGCTAAAAGCATCATTCAAGGTTCTTATAGACACATTCGCACTATATACCGTCACCGTTCCGATTTTGTCTTCAATGTCCCACTCAAGTAAACACTTATACACAATCTGAAATTACTATCCAGAACGGGGAGGGGTTACATTGCAAAAGTTAAGCACCTCCAATTCAGATTCTAATCTAAATTTATCCACTGAGCAGTGATTACCATGTATCCATGTTTTTGACATGAAGAAGTCCACCTATCAGTTGTGATATTTATCCTCCTGGCAGATTTAAACTTCTCTTTAAGTTTTTTTTTTTCTTTTTAATATCATAGGAACTTCTACAATCATCTTTCAAAGTTCCTCGACTTACCTTTTGATAGAGAGGTGTGGCTACCCTCATAACTTCTCCACATAAAGCTTTCTATGTGTACGAAAGGCAACTCATTGAACATTATATAATGAAATACTTTTTCTCTCATTGGTGTGTGATCATATTTAGAAGTTGCAAGTTTGACCTCATCATTAGAACCTCACAGAAAATTGAAGTTGTGTTTGAAGAGTAGCACCATGCGCCGCAACATATTTTTTAGATGTCTTCTCATTGAAGTAGTTGAAGAAGTTTCACTTTCAATACATTCTATTGAACATAGCTTGCACCTTAATTCCAAACCTCCTAGCTTTTTTTAAGTTTTTTTCCAAACCTCATAGGTTGTGAAGTTGCATCTTCTGTGACTTTGCCACCCTTCTTTTGCTTCCTTGGCAACTGTGAAAGTTCTTCTTGTTCAACATCTTCTTCGGAGAGAGTTTCATATCCAATACTTCTAAATTTCTAATTATGATATGACTATCGTCGGTGCAAGGTGCATTTGATCTGGAATAATCTCAACTTGCTGATTTTCTTCTTCCTTTTGGATCTCGATACATCTATAGCACACCATCTTTGCATAGATTACAATCAAATCAGCATATAAATAATTTATACAAGCCAAACGATTAATGAAGAAATCACGGCTTTCATCTAACAAATATAAAGAAGAGTGACGAAATAGTGAAAAACACAAGAAACAGTATGAGAATTTTCAACACAAACACATGTCTTGATAACTTACTAATTTGTACTTTGCGTTGGTGATGTATTTCAATGTAATGCACTTCGTGGGTGATGTATTTCAATGCAATGCACTTCCTGTAGCAATACTCTTCAATCAGATTTAATTCTAAATCCCAAGTACTAGTGGCTAATGCATTATTTTGGTAGCTTTGAGCATAGTTACAGAATTAGGTAGATTATAGATTTCATAATATATATTCTTCTCTGCCAGCACAGATGCGGATTATCAGGATACAACCCGGTTTGGAGCTCATAGAAAAAGCGGTAAACATCATATTATGTTAAACGCGGAAACAGTAACAAATTTAGCAACTAGAAGACAACACTTGCAAAACTAAACAATTTTTAATCATAGACAGGGTCAAATAATTCTTCATTAAAGTGTAATTTACTTAAACAACAATATTCATAATTGCTCCCAACCCCCTTTTATCTCTACTTCCCCTTCCTTTCTTAGTTTGCTGTTAAATTCACTTGATATTAACAAGCTAACCGGATCGATTACATTGATGCATATGAATCGAGAGAAGAGACGGATAAAATTTTTTTACATCCCATAACTTTTTATTTTTTCCAAAAACGTCCCAAAAAAGTTAATTTATCCAACTACATCCCAATTTTACGCTAACTTTACAATTTACGTCCCAAAGTATTTTTTTAATTAGAAATTTCCGGTGACCTAGCCTATGTGGATTTACGTGGGTTACCAATTAAATGAAATAATAGGAGATGGACACATCGGGATAGAATTTTTTAACGTCCCATAATTTTTTTAGGGGTCCCAATAATAGGAGATGGACCCAAAAAAGTTAATTTATCCAATTACGTCCTAATTTCACTAGGGGTGTTCAAAACTGGATATCCGGAATTTCGGATATCTGCAAATTCGAATAGTATATGTTGATATCCGATATCCGTATCCAAAAAAAATATAAATTATATTCGGATATCTTTATATTCGAAAAAAATATTCGGATTTGGATATAGGATATCCGAATATCCAAAAAAAACTTCGGATATGGATATCGGATATCCGAATATCGGAATACCTTTTATTATTTAAAGTATAAAAAATTAAAATTTTTAGGATTTTTCGGATATTTTGGATATCCGGTTTTTCTGAAAACTATTATCCGATATCCGAATCCGAAGTTCTGGATATCCGAACTTCAGATATCCGAATTTTCGGATATCCGGAACTTCGGATTTTCGGATATTTCGGATCGAATATCGGATATCGGATATTTTTGAACACCTCTAAATTTCACCGATGGGAATGTTGGGCATCATTTTTTAGGATGTGAAAAATAGTTTCTTTTCTTCTTTTTTTTTTTTTTTTTTTTAGTTTAATATCTATTACAATTAATGATGTGTCCATCTCCTATTATTTCATTGGTCAACTGGTGCCACGTAAATCCACATAGGCTAGGTCACCGGAAATCCCTAATTAAAAAAACACGTGAGCGGCACAGGGGGCGAAACGACGTCGTTTCGTGCTTGCCGGCGTTATTTGGGACACAAATTGTAAAGTTAGGGTAAAATTGGGACGTAATTGAATAAATTAACTTTTTTTGGACGTTTTTGGAAAAAGTAAAAAATTATGGGACGTAAAAAAATTATATCCCAGAAAAGAGACGCCGGATTTAATACCAAGCACACAACTATTCATACATAATATTTATCATTTATTCATTGACGCACATAATATCTCCAAATAAAAATTGGAAAGTATATCATAGATAACATATTAAGATTAAACATAACCAATAATCCTCAAGATAACAAAATCCGAACTAATTGAAAATATAAGTGTATCTACAATCATATATACATGTGTGGGTGCGCGCCCGCGTTGATATGAAAGATATGAAAAAGAGACCAGAAGAGTGAAGAATTATCTCAACGTAGAGGTGTTAGGCGGTTCAAAACTGCTGGTTTTTTGAACCGCCAGTTCCGGCTGCCGGAAAATTGGAATCGGAACCGAACCGCCTTATGGCGGTTAACGGTTACGGTTTTGAATCATGAACCGCCGGTTTCGAACCTAACCGAAACCGGCGGTTCACGGTTTTTTTATTTAATTGAATTTTTAATATTTCAATTTAAAATAAAAAGGGGTAAAAATTGGACTTGAGCTTAATTCAAGTATTTAAACTTGAATTTTTTAATTTTAAATATTTGAACTAAGCGCATGCGTATCCGATATCCGTAACTTTAGAGTTTAGGAATCAAAGTCCTCGTAGTTCATTTTTAAATTTTGGGGGGGAAGGGGGGAAAATGGACTTGAGCTTAATTCAAATATTTAAAGTTAAAATTAAGAATTTCAACTTTGAATATTGTAACACCCTCAGAGCCATCCGGGAATATTACAACGCCGCGGGCCCCGAAATGGAACCCACGAGGCTAAAAGATATTTTACAAATATTTCAAATACGCCTAAGCGGCGATTACGGTAATATCTTTTGAAATATTCAAAGACTTTATATCAATACCATCGTAAAATCTCATTTGAAAGTACAAGGCCAAAACGCCAAAACTCAACAGTTTCAAAAGTATACGTTAAGTCACCGCTTGCACGTATCGACAAAATAGTTTAGAAAATAATTTTCCAAAATAAATCCAAATTCGCAAAATACTAGCGATCCATTTTAAAACACACTCGCAGCGGATATAACAAATAATTAAAAATACTTTTGCAGCAAAAAATAACAATTAGTCAAAGTACTCTATTCACACACACGCCATAGCCAGTATCCTCCGGAAAGCTCATCTCTTCACGAACGCTACAAGCTCGATATCCCAAGAACCTAAAAATAAAGCCCACGACGGAGTCAGTCATAATATCCAATAATGATAACGATCACATCACGTCAATAATTATATACCAATGATAACGCTAAGTAAGAATACTACTAATGAAATCTTACCATCATAACCTCACCAATTCGCCATAATCCACCTCAAAATAACCCTTACCATATTGCACATCTCGTATTCTCGATTAACCAATAATCTCAAACACGACATCTATATTGTACCTCAAACAATACCCAATATTCTCAAAGCATCATCATAACTTACCAATACAGAAATATACCAACTCTGACCAATTCAATCCATCGGATAACATCATCAAATATCAACACGATAATCGATTGTCCATCCAAAGACAATAACTAAGAAGGAAATACATAACATACCTCAAGATACGCAATACCACGATGAATCATGTCAGTTTAATCCGTGATCATATCAATACAACATATGGACATGGTCCTACAAAAGACTTACAAATGCATACTCACATGACAACATTAATATGCTCACAACAATAACAACAACGTATACTTATGGTAATCCTATGATCCAGCGCGCACAGCATAGATACCCACGATGATCCTATTAGATCAACACGTGGTGGATAACCAACAATATACATATGCAGCACAACAACACATGGGTAATCCGCTGATCCAGCGTTCACTGCATAGATCCCAAGATGATCCTGCCGGACCAACACGAGGTGGAAAACCCATCAAACGATACGGCGCACACAGCATAGATACCCAAGATGATCCCGTCGGACTAACAGAAGGGGGACATGCGACAACAATGTACAAATGCATGTTAACAACAATACACAAATGCACGACAATAACAAGACACGAATGTATCACAACATGATCGACACAAAATGACGAAAATGATTAGAGTATTTGCCCCGAGTCTTTCGAGAGCAATCTCGATATGAAAACCATCACCGGTGATTATCCTCAATGTTTGACGATCCAAAAAACCACGGACTATAGATAACTCATATCCTCGTCTTTATCATAATGTATCCTCGATACCCAAGTATACCAGTAACAAATGTAAATCATATACATTATCATTTAATTCCCAAAATCAGAAAACAACGTACAATCCCAAATCTCCAAGGTTCACAATTATAATCATTGCTATACGAATTATAAATGAATGAAACTGAAATCATTCATTAAATATTATAAACTGAGTAAGTAATAACTTGCTTCGATACCGATACGATGATAAAGAAGTTGTTACCAATTTCCTTGCCTTCGTCTACAAGCTCCTCGACCCTGACCAAAGTAATTCACGAACATCCTCTGTAATATCCGGGAGTAATTTTTTTTCTTTCGTGTTACTGTTGAGTTGTACGTATTCATTTGGAATTGTACAAGTGTTGTTGTTTTGGACTGATACAATGTATATTGTATTGGAATAATTCGGGATCGAAATATTTATACTTGTCGTCAGGTTGGTTTCGTCGTTTGGGTGTTGCTTGGTGAGTTTTGAATTTTGGCTAAGTTTAGAGCCATAGCGTACGCTACGGGTGTAGCATTACGTACGCTAGAGTGTTGCCATTACGTACCTTAACCTTAGTGTATAACGTACGTAATGAGCTTGTCAGTCTATTTATGTTGGCTTCGTATTTCATTTCCTTACAAACCAAAAATCATTTTCTCTCTCTAGAATCGTCCTTTTGGACTTGTTCTTGATGTTTATCCTCTTCCAACTCGATCTTGATCATCCTAGCTCGGATTGAAGCTTGAAGTTGGAAGCTTGTTGGTGCTCCTTTGGTGTTTGGAGGGTTCTTCTTGTTCTTCTTTGGTAAGTTCCCTCAATCTCTTGTTCTTCAAGTGATTTTCGAGTTTGATGATGATGTTGTTGTTGTTTTCTTTGGGTATTATTTGATTGATGGAGTATATCATGATTCTTGATGAGTTTTTATGAACTTTTGATGAAGAACATGTTGGTATAGCTTGAGTATGATTATGTTCTTGATGTTTTAGATTGTTTGGAGGTTATAATCATGTCTAGGAAGGATTATGTTAAGATTGTTATATGATTAACATAGTCTTGAGATGATTATTGTTGCTGGTGCTGTTCTTGAAAGATTATAACCATTTTAGTAAGGATTTATGATGATTTAGGAGGTGATTATCATAATTTCGAAATGGTTAAGTTAATCTTGTTGATTAATCCGAATTCTTGATGAATTAGTGATTGATTTTAGTAGAGACATCATGTTTGTTGAGATGATGATGTTCTTGAAGTTTTGAGGTTGGCATTGGTGATATTATCATTTTGGAGATGGTTGTTTTGATGTTGTCCTTAAGTGATTCTTGTTGAATTGTTTTCACAAGTGTTAAGAACATTTGATCATGTCGATTTTGAGTGTTGGGGGATGTTAGAATTCATAGTTGAAAACTATGATATTCGTTGGTAGAGTTTAACCGATTTGGGGTTGAATCGGGTTTGTCCTTGGGGTTGTTTTCTATTGATTTTGTGTTATTGAATGAATCGTTTCTCATTCAAGGTTGTTCAAATGTTTGTGATCGTCGGTAGGCGCCGTTCATCGTTTCGTGCCAGGACGTTGATCGTGGAAGGACATTCTCGCCTTCGGTTTGAGGCAAATTTTATACTTGTACTGGTCAATGAGATTAATGTTATCATATATGTGTATGAATGTGTTGTATCATTTCGAGCCATAGTCTCTTCGTGATTTATTGATATATGGGGATTGTTTGATGCAATACCCTTTGGTAATTATGCTAGATGTGACTGTTATTCGTTAACGACCGATTTAAGGTATTGAGATTCTTGTTGATATTGATGTTGTCGATAGACGGTTCACGATATCGATGTATCGATTATTATTGTTGACGTTAATGTCGTTATGAGGCATCGTTGGATCGTTGTTATCGAATTGGAATTGTTGCTATGGATGTTATTAAGCCGATTGAAGGCGTTTGATGTATCCGTTTATCATCTCTGTTTTCGGTGGTCGGTTTAACGCGCCGGGACATCTATTCTAAACGTATCATTGTCTATCGATTGACCGTTCCAAGGTAATCGAGGTATTGAATTGGAATTTTCGAAGATAATTCCCATTCGTTGTCTCATTGTTTATCGATTGACCGTTCTAAGGTAATCGAGGTATTTAATTGGGATTATCGAAGATAATTCCCATCCGTTGTCTCATTGTTTATCGATTGACCGTTCTAAGGTAATCAAGGTATTTAATTAGGATTATCGAAGATAATTCCCATCCGTTGTATAATTGTTTATCGATTGACCGTTCTAAGGTAATCGAGGTATTGAATTGGGATTATCGAATATAATTCCCATCCGTTGTCTCATTGTTTATCGATTGACCGTTCTAAGGTAATCAAGGTATTTAATTCGGATTATCGAAGATAATTCCCATCCGTTATATCATTGTTTATCGATTAACCGTTCTAAGGTAATCGACGTATTGAATTGGGATTATCGAAGATAATTCCCATCCGTAGTATCATTGTTTATCGATTAACCGATCTAAGGTAATCGACGTATTGAATTGGGACTGTCGGAGATAGTTCCCATCCGTTGAGTCGTCGTGATCGATTGGCCATTCCAAGGCAGTCGAGGCAATTGAATTGGGACCGCCGAGGACGGTGCCCATCCATGTGTATTTTATCTTGTTGGCCGATTCAAGGCAGCACACTATTATTCTTGTGAATTTGATAATCTTAGAACCGTTGCCGTTTGTGACTAATTATGTTCTGGAGGCTAGTTCGGCTAGTGCTCGGTGGGTAAGCTTGGGGCTTGAACCTTCGCGGTTGGTTTCCCAACACCTACAGTTCAGTAGGTCACGGTCGTGTTTATGATATCATTATGGGTAAGCTTGGGGCTTGAACCTTCGCGGTTGGTTTCCCAACACCTACAGTTCAGTAGGTCACGGTCATGTTTATGATCTCATTATGGGTAAGCTTGGGGCTTGAACCTCCGTGGTTGGTTTCCCAACACCTATAGTTCAGTAGTGTAACACCCCAAACTAGGCGGATATTACAGTGCCGTGGATCCCCGACTGGGACCCACCAGGCAAATGAAAATGATGAATTAAATAATATAATTGTAGTTCCGAACCACATTATATTACCAAAATCCCCCAACGGGGTCAGTTACACAGAACAACAATCCTCAAGGGTTGAAAATACACAATCATGATATATCTTTAGTTATGAAATATCCTTAGTTATGAATTACGCTGAAGAGGAGTATCATAGTACGCCCGTAATGTTCTGTGCAATTGTACAAGACGAATGACCGGACACACCCATCTTTGTACCTAATTAGTCTCACGGAGGTAAACGTTAACGTGTGCACAGTCCAATGTATCGATCCCAATACATGACCGTCGCGTGCTCGACTAAAAATTCCACACATCTGCACCCGACCACGCAATATGAACCCAGAAGGTCATGTGAACGAGAATGACCAAAATGAATATCAATGAATAATAATCCGACAAGGTCAAGAATGACTCACCGTGATGAAAATAATAGTGAAGTAAATGATAGTTCAATGAAATGATTGGAATCGCCGTTCCTCGTTAATGAAGTGATTATTCGACAATTTCTAGTCTCAATACGGTTAATACAATGATGAATGAGTTATGATTATGAATGAACAACAACAAAAGGAATGAATATCCTTTAAACCGAGTAAGAATTAACTTACTCAACACCGATGAAGAATGTCCTTCCACGAACAAACGTCCTAAATGAAATGTCGGTCGCTCGAACAACCTTGAATAACACAATTACCAACAATCCGCTCAATATACGAATCAAACACGATTATAACGAACTCAAAACGTCAAAATGACTAAACCAAGTTCATTGGGGCATTATATCGAATACGTTGAGGCCAATCTTCGATTGTTAACAACCAAACGTCAATTATACCAATATCAAAACCCCAATAAGTGTTTCAAACTAACAAAACATCTTCCAAATGAGCAATAATCCGAAATGAATATCCAAATTCGTGATTACAACAACAATTAATCGAAAACCCCCAAATCCAACTCAATATTCAAAGTGTTCTTGAATAATCCTTCAATAATCAATTGAATCTTTATACAAACTCATAATCATATGCATATCCCTCCATATAACATGATTATAACGTCCAAAACATCATATCTCAATACAAAATTGAAATCCAAGATGTTGAAGAAATTACCTCTTGAAGATCCAACCACTTCGATCCGATGAACACGAGTTAAAACGAGTATCCAAGCTTCCCAAATGAATGAAGGTGATGAAAATCTAACACTCAAGTGATTGATGATGGAAAGTCCCTCCCTCAAGTTCTCTCTCTCGGACAAGATGGAAGAAAATGGTGAAAATGAAGAAAAAGTCCCGGCCAAGTCCTTATAAACTGCCAGAAGTTACGGCCGTAACTCGGCCCTCTTACGGCCGTAACATCCCAGGTCAACGACTTTACGGCTGTAACCGGCCAACTCGTACGGCCGTAACTCGGCTTCATCCAAACACCTGCCGACAGCCTTATGACCGTATCCACTCCTGACTTACGGGCGTAACTCGTCCTCGTCTTAAACACCTGCCGACATCCTTACAGCCGTACCCATACACCTTACAGGCGTAACTCGGACGATACGTCCGTATCCGGCCAAACATACGGGCGTAAGCCCCCTTCGTCAAAAATGACCAGGCACCCTGCCTGTAACGTACGGCCGTATCCGGCCAAGCCTTACGGCCGTACCTTCCTCGTCTTACGGCCGTATGCCGAAACCCTTACGGCCGTAAGTCCCTCCCGTCCGACAAAACCAGAAATATACGAATACCACTTACGGCCGTATCCTAACCTTCTTACGGCCGTAAGTCGCCTTCGGCCAAAAATGCCTGGGCAGCCTGCTGGACACGTACGGCCGTAACCGGCCAAGCCTTACGGCCGTACCTGCTCAACTTACGGCCGTATTCCGAAACCTTACGGCCGAAAGTCCCGTTTGTCCAAAATGGCCTGAAATCAACGAACCCTCGTTACGGTCGTAACCTAAAATGCTTACGGACGTAACTCGTTGCTGGACATAACATACGAATGTGAAAGTGAACAAGTCCAACACATGCCAAAGATGATACTCCCAGTACAAGACTACCAATCACGATGAAAATGATAATACTCCCGTCTCGATCTATAAACGGAGATGAAATAACGATCGGTACCTGATATACGGTTACAACATGCCAACAGTGAACGCAAATGAATGAATCATGAATGATGAGTGATTATTAATTAGTGAAAATTACTGAGTGACAATTACAGACTGATAATTACTAAATGATAATGAATGAATTACAACCGGGTATTACATACCCCCCCTAAAAAGAGTTTCGTCCCCAAAACTAAGGGTCAAACAACTCGGGATAACTCTCCCGCATACTCTCCTCGGTCTCCCAAGTAGACTCTTCGACTCCGTGTCTAGACCACTGAATCTTGACCAAAGGAATCGTCTTGTTCCTCAACTGTTTGATTCGCCGCTCTAAAACTCGTATAGGACGCTCCTCATACGAATGATCATCCGCGATCTCGATTTAGTCGAACTTAAGTATGTGGCTTGGGTCGGCAACATACTTCCGCAATTGAGAGACGTGAAACACATTATGAATTCGGCTCAATACCGGAGGTAAAGCCAATCGATAAGCTAACTCGCCTACTCGATCCAAAATCTCAAACGGTGCAATGAATCTCCGACTCAACTTCCGCCGTTTTACGAAACGGAAAATACCTCGACTCGGGGATACCTTGACCAAAACGTGGTCACCCGTCTCGAACTCTAGTGGTCGACGACGATTATCTGCATATGATTTCTGTCAACATACGACTCCTGATCAAAGCTACCTTCTCCCGGGCGGCTATAAGCATATCGGGCTCGGTGCCAACATACGACTCTGAGCTGTCAACATACGACTCCTGATCAAAGCTACCTTCTCCCGGGCGGCTATAAGCATATTGGGCTCGGTGCCGATTGACTCTGATAGGTCGTCCCAACACAACGGAGATCGACAATGACGACCGTACAAGGCCTCGTAAGGTGCCATCTTAATCGAAGCGTGCCAACTATTATTGTACGTGAACTCAATCAATGGTAATTGGGTTTCCCAACCGTCTTTCCAATCGAGGACGCATGCCCTCAACATATCCTCCAATGTCTGAATAGTCCTCTATGATTGTCCGTCGGACTGAGGATGAAAAGCGGTACTGAGATTAAGCTGAGTTCCCATAGCACGATGAACTAATTTCCAAAAATGAGACACAAATCGTCCGTCACGATCGGAAACGATACTCTTAGGAGTACCGTGCAGTCTCACTATTTCTTTGATGAACAACTGGGCCAGTCTCTCGGGACCCCACGTAATCTTAATCTCAAGAAAATGAGCCGATTTAGTCAAACGGTCCACAATTACCCAGATTGTATTCATGCCACGAAGACTCGTCGGCAAACTCGTGATGAAATCCATTGAAATGTCTTCACACTTCCACTCTGGAATATGGAGAGGTTTCAGCATACCCGCCGGTCGCTGATGTTCAATCTTGACTTGCTAACAGGTTAAGCATCTCGAAACAAATTCTGTGACTTCTCGCTTCATATTACTCCACCAGTAAATTTGTTTCAAGTCCTTGTACATCTTGCTAGACCCCGGATGAACAGAATAAGGGGTAGCATGAGCCTCTCTCAAAATCGAGTTTTTCAACTCGTCATTCGCCGGTACGCACAACCGATTCTTAAATCTCAAAAGTCCATCCTCGTGGACCACAAATCCAGGGGCTTTTCCCTGGGCCACATCCTCACGGATGCGCAACAATGATGGGTCTGAACCCTGATTCTCTCTGATTGCCTCCTCAAGTGGCGATGAAATCTCTAACATGCAAAGTTGCCCTTGCACTCGCTGAAGCCAGACCTCGATCTCGGGTCTAAGGAATTCCTGCTGAAGCTTCTTCTGAACTGTTAAACGAGCAAGCATTTGCTCCTGAACGGACTTACGACTCAAGGCATCGGCAACCACGTTCGCCTTACCCGGGTGGTACAGGATCTCGATATCATAATATTTGATTAGTTCCAACCACTGCCTCTATCGCATATTTAACTCCTTCTGAGTAAATATATACTTCAAACTCTTGTGATCGGTGAAAATCTGACAGGTGACGCCATAAAGGTAATGAAGCCAAATCTTCAACGCAAAAACCACGGCTGCTAACTCCAGGTTGTGGGTCGGATAATTAACCTCGTAAGGTCTCAATTGTCGTGAAGCATAGGCAATAACCTTCCCATTATGCATTAATACACATCCGAGACCGTGTCCGGACGCGTCACTATAAACCACGAATCCTTCTGTCCCTTGTGGCAAGGAAAGTACAGGTGCTGAAATTAATCGGCTCTTGAGTTCCTCAAAACTCCGCTGACACGCGTCGGACCACGTGTATTTCTTATCCTTTCGCAAAAGGTTCGTCATTGGTTGAGCGATTTTAGAAAATCCTTCCACAAACCGCCGATAATAACCGGATAATCCGAGAAAGCTTCGGATTTCCTTAACATTCTTCGGAGGTAACCAATACTGGATAGCCTCCATCTGCTGAGGATCAACACGCACTCCGTCTGATGAAATTACATGCCCGAGAAACGTCACCTCGGACATCCAGAACTCACATTTGGAAAACTTTCCATAGAGTTGCTCTCGTCTCAACACGTCGAGAACCTGATGAAGGTGAACCTCGTGCTCCTCTCGGTCACGAGAATAAATCAAAATGTCATCAATGAAGACAACAACAAACTGATCCAAAAAGTCGATGAAAACCTGATTCATTAACTCCATGAATACCGCAGGTGCATTAGTTAACCCAAACGGCATTACCACGAACTCATAATGACCATAGCGTGTACGAAACGCTGTCCTTGCAATATCTGACTCTCGAATTCGCAACTGATGATATCCAGATCTTAAGTCGATCTTGGAAAATACTGAAGCTCCCTGAAGTTGATCTAAGAGATCATCGATACGGGGTAAAGGATACTTATTCTTGATCGTCACCCTGTTCAACTCCCGATAATCAATACACAAGCGAAATGAACCATCCTTCTTTTTGACAAACAAAACTGGTGTTCCCCACGGGGACGCACTCGGTCGGATATAACCTTTCTCGAACAACTCCTCAAGTTGATTGTTTAATTCCTGCATTTCGGTCGGGGCCATCCGGTACGGTGCCTTCGATAATGGAGACGTACCAGGCTACAACTCAATCGTGAATTCCACATCTCTCTGTGGAGGCAAACCAGGTAACTCGTCTGGAAAAACATCGGCATATTCTCTCACTACTGGAATATCCGTCAACATTATTGGTGACTTCTCGGTTTTGGTCATATAGCACCAATAACCAATACACCCCTAACTGAGTAACTTCACTGCTTTCGTCAAGTTAATGACCTTACCAGAACAACCGGGATTACCTCCCTGAAAAACACATTCGACCCCATCGTCAGAAATGATAGTGACCATACGCTTATGGACACTAATGATGGCATCGTGACAATCTATCCAGTCAACACCCAAGATGACGTCGTCTCTCGGTAAATCCACCACGATTAGGTCTGCTAGCCATACACGGCCATGAAGCCGAATAGGACAATCCTAAATCTCATGATTTCCAATAATTCGTCTACCATCAGGTAGACCAATGACATACGGCTCACAACTAGTAGTACTACCCAGACGTAGCCTACTCAAACATGACTCGTAAATGAATGAATGAGATGCACCAGTATCAAAAAGGGTACATACAGGTTGAGATAGAATATCGAGTGTACCTGAGATCATCCGGGCCTCGGGATCGTCGATCTTCTTCATCTCATAAATTCGGGGCTTGCTAGTCCCGGCACCGGATGCTCCCGTCTGATGGCTAAAGGCTCCACCTTTATTCGCTCCTGTCGTCTTGAACGACGCAGACTGAGTGGCCTGATTATGAACAGCTAACTGCTTTGGGGCCTGAGATGATGCCGGAGTAGGTTTGGAGTCCCTTCGGCAAAAACGGGCCTTATGCCCAGCAATCCCACAGTTATGACACGTGACAGTCTGTCTCGGACACTTGGTGCTGACATGACCAAGATCCCCACAGTTAAAACAGGTGATGGCCGAACTGGCCGCTCGGGACTGCGATTCCGCCGGTTTGGGCGCCATAGGAGGTCGCTCAGAGAAAGTAGTGCCCGCACGATGCTTCTTGAAGGTTGTCTGACCGCCTTCAGACTGATTACGATTCTTTGATTTCTTTCTAGCAGACGAAGGTTGCTGCTTAGCAATTTCCTTAGCAGTAAGCTCATAAGTAAGAGCTTTCTCAATGAATTCGGCCAGCGTGGTGCAATTATGATTAATTAACTGCATCCGCATCTGGGGTTTCAGCCTCTTGCTGAAATACTTAATCTTATCTGCCTCGGAGTGAATGATAGATGAGGCGAAAGGAAGAAGTTCCTGAAATTTCTCGGCAATGGTGAGAACATCCCCGTCTACTGAGGGGTCGGGAATGAGTAATTCTGATAGCTTGTCCTCCCTGAGTTGGTCCGGATAATACCTCTCCATCATGAGAGTCTTGAATTGGTCCCAAGTACATGATTCGTCGGTGGGCTTCAACGACAACCACCAAGAATGAGCGCTCTTACCCAGATAGTAAGCCGAATGGAAACTTTGTGTCCATCGGGACACTCCACCATAGCAAACAACTTCTCGAAATGCTCGAGCCAATGAACAATATCCGCCGGCTCAGATGAGCCCTCAAATGTGGGTGGCTTTTGGGGAGAGATGTCGCCGATGATACTGCCCACACTCCTCTCTTGTCTCTGAGGTGGCGGTGGAGGAGCCTGCTGATTTTGATTAGATGAGTTATGCATTGTCTCCATTAGTTGTGTCATCTGAGTCATCTGGGCCATCATGCCCTGCATAAAGGCGAGTGGATCGATCCGAACACCTTCTGACTGAGCCGTGTCCCGGGTACGACTCCCCGATAGTGAATGATCACGCCCAGGTGAATGAGTGGCAGCGTCGCTGCTAGATGAGTTAGCATTATTCCCCGCGTTCGCACGTGTATTCGCACGAGTTCTCGGGATTCCGCCCGCACCGCGGCCTCGTCCTCCGCGTCTTCTGCCTGCTCTCTCCATACTGAAGTAGGAAAGTCACATGATGATTATATCTCTCGCATGAATATCACATTATGATTACGTCATGAATGATGAAAACGAGCACACGCGCTCTAGCATAGAGATTACATGAATGATTAACTTAGGTGAAATGCTTATCTGATGAAACTCTCGAAATGATTATCTTGAACAAGTGAACAAGATTAATGATATGATCTTCCAGATCAACAACTGAGTAATGAAATGAATTGAGTGATTAATGAGTTAACATGATCGTCCTGACCATAATGAATGATGATGTTTGAGGATTGTTAACTGATGAATGATGAATGAATGATTATTGCCAGAAATTATACCATGGCGTTAGAAGTCTTACAGTTCTTGGTCTGATTGGCTCGGCATTTGCAGAGGTCACACGTGACGCGAAAGTCCAATGAAACTAGTCCGATGACGATGATTTCAAATGAGACATGACTCGGAAGGTAGTATTCAAAACCACGCTCCGATACCAACTCTGTAACACCCCAAACTAGGCTGATATTACAGTGCCGTGGATCCCCGACTGGGACCCACCAGGCAAATGAAAATGATGAATTAAATAATATAATTGTAGTACCGAACCACATTATATTACCAAATACTCCGATGAGGAGTTTAAGTACAACACACCAGGACAATACCGAATACTAGTATATTTTATATGAAGATAAAATAACTGAATGAAACGGAGTATCCAAATGAAAATCTGCAGCGGAAAATAAATGACAACGACATGAATGACTAAAAAGATCGGGGCCCCCTACTAGTATCACTAGGACTCCTCGCCATCGACATGCTCTTCCCATGCCTTTGCCTTGTCGTGACCTGAAACCAAAATCCCCCAACGGGGTCAGTTACACAGAACAACAATCCTCAAGGGTTGAAAATACACAATCATGATATATCTTTAGTTATGAAATATCCTTAGTTATGAATTACGCTGAAGAGGAGTATCATAGTACGCCCGTAATGTTCTGTGCAAGTGTACAAGACGAATGACCGGACACACCCGTCCTTGTACCTAATTAGTCTCACGGAGGTAAACGTTACTGTGTTCACAGTCCAATGTATCGATCCCAATACATGACCGTCGCGTGCTCGACTAAAAATTCCACACATCCGCACCCGACCACGCAATATGAACCCAGAAGGTCATGTGAGCGAGAATGACCAAAATGAATATCAATGAATAATAATCCGACAAGGCCAAGAATGACTCACCGTGATGAAAATAATAGTGAAGTGAATGATAGTTCAATGAAATGATTGGATCCGCCGTTCCTCGTTAATGAAGTGATTATTCGACAATTATAAGTCTCAATACGGTTAATACAATGAATGAGTTATGATTATAAATGAACAACAACAAAAGGAATGAATATCCTTTTAACCGAGTAAGAATTAACTTACTCAACACCGATGAAGAATGTCCTTCCACGAACAAACGTCCTAAATGAAACGTCGGTCGCTCGAACAACCTTGAATAACACAATTACCAATAATCCGCTCAATATACGAATCAAACACGATTATAACAAACTCAAAACGTCAAAACGACTAAACCAAGTTCAATGGGGCATTATATCGAATACGTTGAGGCCAATCTTCGATTGTTAACAACCAAACTTCAATTATACCAATATCAAAACCCCAAGAAGTGTTTCAAACCAACAGAACATCTTCCAAATGAGCAATAATCCGAAATGAATATCCAAATTCGTGATTACAACAACAATTAATCGAAAACCCCCAAATCCAACTCAATATTCAAAGTGTTCTTGAATAATCCTTCAATAATCCATTGAATCTTTATACAAACTCATAATCATATGCATATCCCTCCATATAACATGATTATAACGTCCAAAACATCATATCCCAATACAAAATCGAAATCCAAGATGTTGAAGAAATTACCTCTTGAAGATCCAACCACTTCGATCCGATGAACACGAGTTAAAACGAGTATCCAAGCTTCCCAAATGAATGAAGGTGATGAAAATCTAACACTCAAGTGATTGATGATGGAAAGTCCCTCCCTCAAGTTCTCTCTCTCGGACAAGATGGAAGAAAATGGTGAAAATGAAGAAAAAGTCCCGGCCAAGTCCTTATAAACTGCCGGAAGTTACGGCCGTAACTCGGCCCTCTTACGGACGTAACATCCCAGGTCAACGGCTTTACGGCCGTAACCGGCCAACTCGTACGGACGTAACTCGGCTTCGTCCAAACACCTGCCGACAGCCTTACGGCCGTATCCGTTCCTGACTTACGGGCGTAACTCGTCCTCATCTTAAACACCTGCCGACATCCTTATGGCCGTACCCGTACACCTTACGGGCGTAACTCGGACGATATGGCCATATCCGGCCAAACATACAGGCGTAAGCCCCCTTCGTCCAAAATGACCAGACACCCTGCCTGTAACGTTCGGCCGTATCCGGCCAAGCCTTACGGCCGTACCTTCCTCGTCTTACGGCTGTATGCCGAAACCCTTACGGCCGTAAGTCCCTCCCGTCCGACAAAACCTGAAATATACGAATACCACTTACGGCCGTATCCTACCCTTCGTATGGCCGTAAGTCGCCTTCGGCCAAAAATGCCTGGGCAGCCTGCTGGACATGTACGGCCGTAACGGGCCAAGCCTTACGACCGTACCTGCTCAACTTAAGGTCGTATTCCGAAAACTTACGGCCGTAAGTCCCGTTCGTCCAAAATGGCCTGAAATCAACAAACCCTCGTTACGGTCGTAACCTAAAATCCTTACGGCCGTAACTGGTTGCTCGACAAGGTGAAAAATCCGATAACTCCGATTCCTCGCTACGACTGATGAATGATCCGACATAACATACGAATGTGAAAGTGAACAAGTCCAACACATGCCAAAGATGATACTCCCAGTATAAGACTACCAATCACGATGAAAATGATAATACTCCCGTATCGATCTATAAATGGAGATGAAATGACGATCGGTAACTGATATACGGTTACAACATGCCAACAGTGAACGCAAATGAATGAATCATGACTGATGAGTGATTATTAATGAGTGAAAATTACTGAGTGACAATTACAGACTGATAATTACTGAATGATAATGAATGAATTACAACCGGGTATTACAAGTAGGTCACGGTCACTGGGTGATCTCATTATGGGTAAGTCTGGGGCTTGAACCTTCGCGGTTGGTTTCCCAGCACCTGCAATTTAGCAGGTCACGGTCATTGGATGATCTCATTGTGATATGGCTTTGTGCCGTGGCTTCAGCCCTCATTGATACAGCTTTGGGATGGTTTGGCTTCGCGCTATTGGGATGATTGACAGCTTCAGCTGAGTGGTTTCAGACCTTTGTGATATTTTGGCAGCTTCGGCTGAGGAGCTTTCGGGCCTTTGAAATGTCTTGGTATTTCCGTTGGAACCTTCGGGCATTGTGATTTGTATCTATTGCAGCTTTGGCTTGGTTTACCTTCGGGTAATGCATTGTTGTGTTCTGTATTGATGATTCACTGTTTGACACTTATGTTCTAACCTGTTGAGCAGGTATTGATCGTATGTAGTGGGCATAGTGTTTCACGAATGCTCGATTCTTACTTTGGTTTGTGAGCATCTAGTCCATCATTGTTGTTGTAATGTTTATTCTGCCTTTGGATGCATATCACGTTGTACATGTATTTGATATTCATTATCTGGATGACTGACCCCGTGGGGGCGGAACATGTTTACATGTTTTAGGTGCTTGCGAGGAGAGAGTTGAGACACAGGGGCATGATGATGGCGACGATGCATTTGAGCGATACTAGTCCGAGATATTTTGGTGTTCATGTCGGTCAGACAGTTGGAGTACTCCAGTTTTGTCAGTTATTGTTATTTTGTATTATCCGAGCAAGACTCGTGGATGCTGTTGTATTTTATTTTGGCCATGTAGGTCCACTGTTGTCGGATGTGACTGTAAGGATTGTGATTTCCCCTTTTTGGTCAGTTTGTTATATTTTAGTCATGTCCACCTGGTGGATCTCCTGGTGTGGGGTCCACAGCACTGTAATGACCCAAATGGGATTTTGGGATGTTACAGAAGATGGTATCAGAGAATTAGGTTGTGAGATACCCTGATATGTGAGTTATGTGGTTCTACCGACGCGGTAGTAGTGGACTGTCAGGTTATAACAATCTGGGCAGTTGGGTTTTGTGAGTCGTGGTAGTTGGACGACTGTATGAGTCATTCTTTCATCGAGTCGTCGTCAGTGAAGACTAGTATCGCAATACCTCGAAGCTTCATATGACATGTGTAAGGACTCGATTATCTTTTATGTTCATACATTCATCATGTCATTAATTATACATGTTTTGTTGAGAACCTATATGTAACAATGTGTTACGACTCATTCATGATTATTTGTTTTGGAGCGTGTCGGCTCAGTATCGGCTATAATTAGCATGTTTAAGGTGATTGTTTATTTGTTGAGTATGTATATTCGTGTTTGGCTATTGACTTAGCATTCTGGATTGGCCGTTGAGGCATATTTGAACTGTGATCATGATCGGACGTTATTGTTTCAGTATGGAAAGAGGAATCCGAGGACGTGGTAGAGGGGGTAAAAGATGCAGAGCAGGCCAAAACTCAGAACCTCATGTTTATACGCGTACGAATGCTGAGATGGATCAGAGTCCGGCCGGTGGCGTTACCTACGCAACCAATTTCCCTTAAGGACGTCATACTCGAGGAGTCGATCAGACTGAGGGTGTACAAGTCGACCCTTTCTTTCTTATGAAGGGCATGATGGCCCAGATGACTCAGATGACGCAGATAATGGAGACCATGCAGACCTCCGTGGTTCGTGGTCCGCTGCAGCAGGGATCCCAGGTGCCGTTTTATGGACAGGCTGGGAGAGTGAGTCAGATTATCGGCGATATCTCTCATCAGAGGCCGCCTACTTTTGAGGGTTCGTCGGAACTAGCTGATATTGTTCATTAGCTTGAACACTTTGATAAACTCTTCGACATGGTTCAGTGTCCGGAAGAGATCAAGGTGGCAGTAGTGGCTTACTATTTGAGTAAAGGCGCTTATTCTTGGTGGCTCTCTGTCAAGCTCACTGATCGTGACTGTGTTTGGGGAGAGTTCAAGACTCTCATGTTAGAGAGGTATTATCCGGCTCCACTTCGTGAAGCCATTTTGTATGAGGTTTTGAACCCCGAATCCGTCGAGGACGAGGGTGTTATTGTCATTGCTGAGAATTTTCAGGTACTTCTTCAGTTTGGTTCGTCTGTTATCCGTACTGAGGCAGATAAAATCAAGTATTTTAGCAAGAGGATGAACCCGCAGTTGAGGATGCAGTTATTCAATCATAATTGTAACTCACTTGGCGAATTCATCGAGAAGGCTCTTGGAGCAGAGCTTTTGATCAAGGAGCTTGCTCGAAAGGACCCTTCAGTTTTTTCTGGTGAGAGGACTAGGATGCCGATTCGTTCAGAGGGACATCGAGCTCTGACGTCCAGGAGGTCCTCTTCTAGTCATCTTCGTACTGGGAAAGCATCGTCTTCTCAGGTGGCGAGTTCGACAGTTGTTTGTTTTAACTATGATTCAATAGGACATCGCAGTTGTAATATCCGCAATTTCGGATTTCCGGTAATTTTCATTTTTAGGCGGAGGTCCGCTTCGATGACTCTGTTTAGACCGTTTCGTCATTTTGAGAATATTTAATTCTGCACTTTTTGTCATCCGAGTTCGTTTCGGTATCGTTTTGTTGAGTTCCGTGTTCTTATACGACTTTTCCGCACTCGAGTTCGATTCTTTTGAATCTCATCCGAAATTACTGTTTCGAATTTCCCGTAAGTCCGTTTAACTTTTTTAGACGTGTTGTGAAATTCGGTTTGGTTATTCGATCACGTATCGTGATTTTCGGACGTTTTGGGCCATTTTCGTAATTTCCCAAAGTTTGGGGTAATTACCTTCCGTTGTCGAATTTCGAGCCTTCGGGTGGTCGGAATCATATGTTCTCTTAGCTTTTAGATTCGTATTTGCGAGTACTTCGTAACCGTATCTTCGATTCGTATTCAGGTTCGGGTTTCGGTGTCGTTTTCTTGAGTTCAGTGTTACTAAACGACTTTTCCAAGTATGAGTCGACTTTGTAAAATCACCATAAATTCTTGGAAACTCTAAAGATTTTGAATCTTTTCAATTTTATAGAGCATCAAGTTAGATTTCCAATGGTTCAAACGGTGAGTCAACCGGAGTCCGTACGAGAGAGTTATGGTCGAAATAGCTCAGGCACTCATTTTCCAGTTTTGGCCGAGCAGCCTGTACCGTGAGCCGCGGCACATGCCGGCAGGGCCGCGGCACACTGCCGAGTCACTGCCGCGGCACACCCATCCGGGACGCGGCACACTCATGTTTCAATTATCGGCCAACCCCTCTGTACCGTGAGCCGCGGCACATGCCGGCAGGGCCGCGGCACACTATCGAGTCACTGCCGCGGCACACTCGTCCGGGCCGCGGCACACTGCCGATCGCTGGGGGCAGATTCGGCCCTGTGCCGCGGCACACTTCGGCTGGGCCGCGGTACACAGTGCAGATCAGCCTATTTAATGGCCTGGACCGAGTCATCCGGCCATTTCTCATTTTTTCCTTCGTTCCTTCGCGATTTCTTCAGCATAAGTGGATGGATTTGAGTAAGAGAAACATAGAACAACACGTTTTGGAAGTTTGATTCATGGATTAACATCATCTTCCACCCGGATCGTAGGTAAGAACACCTAAACTCTTGGTTTTGGGAATTTTTGAGGTTTCTTGATGTTTTGGCCGATTTGATTCGTTTTAGTACAGATTATCATTAGAACATGGTTGTATACTCGAAATCATTCATAACCCTTGAAGTTTTGTGGAACAAATTCGAGTATTTCTCCATTGAACGATTATATTGGACGATGCCCTCAAGGTGTCCGATAAAATGCTTCAATGGGTAGAACTTGAGAAGTTCTATACGTTTTCGTAGAATTATGATTGAATTGATATCGTTGTGTCTTAGGAACGAAATTCTTGTGAAGAACTTGAGTCGGAACCCTTCCGTTCGTTGCCTTCTTTGGGGTCCGAGCTTCCCGGTCGAACCGTGTTTTTCGGAGCGTTCGGTAGCGGTTAGTAAGGCAAGTATCTTATTATACGACTTGTATCTTGCGACTAGTAATTACGTATGAGATGTATGATGATTTTGCTTGCCTTCGTAATTATGTTCCCTTTGAGTTGGTTGTGTTTTCCGTAATTCGAAGGCTTTGTGATAATAGTGTTATATTAGTATACGTATTAGGCGTTGTGCCATTTGTGCAGGATTGCGACGTACATATGGGATGGTTGTACACTTGGTTGTGCAATGTATTGTGTACCGAACGTGTGTTATGTTGATTATGTGTCGATGATTGACGATAGCTGTTGCGAGTGTTGAGATTGTGTTAGGTGCGCGTGATGTACGATTTGTGGTGATCAATGTGATTGATTAATTATGCTCATTGTTGTATGTAATGTGAAAGTGAATATGAATATGTGTGTGACCGCTAAGTTCACTCGTGTTGGTTCGACGGGACCTATGAGGATTCGTGGCAGTGGACTACGGGGTCAGAACTTAGTGAGGTACTGAGGTCCAATCGTGCTGGTCTGACGAGGCCTACGATAACGCATGGCAGTGGACCATGAGTTTCGGACACAGTACGTCCAACCGGGTGAGCTCGACGGGGCTTACGGTGACACGTGGCAGTGGACTACGGTGTCAGGACGGTGTGTATGATTGTTGTGATTGATATAGTCCGTGCGGGTTGTTAAGCCTACGGAGACACGTGACAGTGGATCACGGTGTCGGAATTGATTATGTTTGTTTAATTGTGCGTGGTGTAGTCCTTCCGGGTTGTTGAACCTACGGAGACACGTGACAGTGGATCACAGTGTCGTAACCATGATTATTTTCAAATCAATGTTTTGAAAGGAAAAGTTTTATGAAAATGAATGTTGGACCGAGTCCTAAGCTTGAATAAATGTTTCCCGTATTGTAAACTGCTGAGTTATGAAACAAGATTTGGGTTAAGGCCCTAAAGTTTTTCGAAAGGTTTTGTGAATCAGGACTTGAGGTCTTAAAGGTTTTGAAAATCTAAAAATTCCCGAGATGATAATCTTATTTTCGAATGCTTCATAGCTTATATTCCCTTGTGAAAACCTCCCGGGAATATTTTGATACTTGATTATTATATTGGATTCACGATTATTATTTGCCTGTTACATTTCGTATGATTTGATACTTGCACTAGTAAAACAGTGGAGTTTTACTAACCCCCGAGTAATCGGGGGGTGGATGTCTGTTTTGCGTCCAGGTACATGCAGATTCAGGGGAACAGTCACAGGATTGGCACAAGAGGATGATGAGATGCGATACTAATCATGAGTCGAGAGTTGTTTTGATTTTTGTTGTGTTGTCAGAGTTGATTTCAGTCTTCTGCTGTATTGTATTTCGACCCCTGTGTGGGTAATGTTATATAAGTCAGTTTTTTCGATTGGGTTGCGTGACCTCATCGGTCTGTGTATTCACGTGTAAGTGACCATTTCGGTCTGTATCATTTTATTATTTGACCCTGGCTAGGCAAGCATTTGGTTGTTTATGGATGTTTAGCCTGGTAGATCCTTGTGGAAAGGGTCTACGGCGTGTAATATTCCCATATGGTTTTGGGGGTGTTACATTTATGGTATCGGAGCGTAGGTTGCGGAAACCTAGGCTGTCGGGTCGAGTCAAGTCGTGATTTGTCGAGTAATGTGTTTTCGAGTCGTCAGGTGACAAATTGAGTTGTGCGTAGTCACAACATGTCGGTTATGTTGTCGGACGAGATTAGTATCGTGGGAGACCATCACCTCCGTGCGACCTGTGGATGTAAGTCTCCTCCTTTATGCGTAATACCTGTGTATCTCGATTTTATCTTAGTGAGTTAATTGCGGTGCATAATTTTATTTACACAATATTGTGTAATATAGTTGTGTTTAATACTTGTGACACATAGTATGTGTATAGAACTGGGCACGTTATTGTTTTATCTTTGAACCACCAGGTGGGGTGGTATGTTGTGAAGGTTTTAAACCTTGATGGGTTTCGAATAGGTACCGACGGTAGAGTTTGTGAGAAACTCCGATCAATGATTTTGCTGTGTGTTTAAACTTGATACCACGAGATGCATTTGATTGAATTGGCGACCCTGGTTTCCATTTGAGTATGTGGTTTTAAATTCTACTGTTTTTGGAATGTTGTAATTTTTGTCCGCTATGGGTAAGTTTGAGAATGTTTCCTGAAGGACTTTACAGTTTGAGAATTTTGTAGAAATCGATTTTTGGAAAATATTTTGGTGGTGCGGTCAAACCATGGTTTATATGGATTTCTAAAATTTGTTAAATTTTGACAAATGGGCCGTGTATTTTCAGATGACACAATCAGAAGGTATTTGAAAAATGTGTTTTGAAATACTTCGGACATTCTAAAATATTACCGTCGTTTTAGTTATGAACTAAAGGATTTTGGAAAATTTCTGTTTTGCAAAACAACTTTGGATTCCGTAAATTAGAACGGTATGTGTTTATGTATTGAGGTTAAGTCGTGCAGTGAGTTGCTATATTATTATTCTCGTCAGAAAATATGGGTTGTATGCCCAAGTGGCGAGATATGTTGTTAGGTATCGTTCCCCACTCCAATGACCGAGGTATTAAACAAAGTGTTTTCAAAATTTCATCCCAGCAAAATCTTTCAAACTCGCGAATTTTTTTTATTATCATTCGAACAAATACCTCGATAAACTTTTTTTTTTAAGAATATTATCAGTGTTGGACCACAATGGTATGCTTAATGTTTTAACCGTGTATGCTGAGGTATAGGTCGTACATCTTTGTCAATGTGAACGTGTGAATATTGCATTGTGCTGCTGATTATGGGCTTGTGTCGATTATGTGAGGTTTGTTTTATCTTGTTATTCTGATTGGTTCTCTGTTCAGTATGCTAAGGGGTCGAGGTCGAGGCCGTGGGCGTGGTCGTGGTGGTGGTCGTAATCGGGAGCAGGAGAGGGCGACTCCCTCCTTGCCGAGTACCAATCAGCTCAGTACAGATCAGGGACATTCGACTAGCGTTAATGTTGACATTGGCGCCGCCACCATCCTTCGTCAGGTGGTTGACCAGTTAGTGCTGATGAATCAGGCCGTACGTCGGGATGAGAACCCAAATAGGAATAACGGAACAAGTAAGTGGTTGCGAGATGTGATGAAGATGCAGCCGCCCCGTTTTGTGGGTTCGTCTGACTTGTTAGGTTGGGAAAACTGGCTCTTCCAGTTGGACAGAATATTTGATGCTGTAGCTTGTCCGGATGATAGGAGGGTACCCATTACTCAGTACCTGCTCGACAAAGAAGCTGCAGACTGGTGGCACGCTGTAGTGCCTGCAGATCGTACACATACATGGGCTGAGTTTAAGACTGCCATGGAGGCAGAGTATTGCCCGTTGCCTGTTCGTGAATGCAGAATAGTTGAGTTTTTCTCGGCTACGCACCTGTATGTGTCAATATCCCAGGCGATAGTCGATTATAATCGACAGTTGGCTTATGTTCGGGATCAAGTGAGAAGTGAAGCGGACAAGGTCCGATACTTCAATATGCGCATGAAACCCCATATCCGTGAGAGTATGGCTCCGCTTATGTGTACCACTCTGAAAGAATATCAGGACCGAGCTTTAGCCATTGAGATGGCTGTTTCTGTGTCGGAATCTAGTTCAGAGAGTAAGAGACAGAAGACCTCGAGAAATTTTTCAAGAGGCCAGAGAAGTGAGATCCATGAGCCTGTTGCTACGCATTTTCCTTCTGGGAGCACTCCTCGTTCGGTTGACCAGTCTAAGAACCTTACTCCAGAGGCGAGTAAGACGAACGGTGTGAAGACCTGCTTTAACTGCAGTCGTGTAGGCCATGCGAGACAGAATTGTTGTTCGCCACCGGTTAATTGTTTTAAGTGCGGCCAACTGGGGCACCAAGCGGTGCATTGTGAGACCGTTGCCAAGATGTTCGGGAATTGGGTTTTTGTTCCTACTCGAGGAGGGCCCGGTGGTGTCCAGTGATGTAGTTGTGTATCGTACTTTGTGCTGTAATTCATGTAGAAATTGATATTTGTTGCGTGAACTTTTTGGTTTTGTTTGTATTCTATCATGATGTTTTATTTTAAGTTTCAGGATGAAACTTAATTTTAATAGGATAGAATGTAATATACGGTATTCTCGTTTTCCGTTATCTTGAATTGTTTGTGTTTTGACATCGGACATTTTCTTGTTGATGAGAATTGGAATGATTTCTATCGTAATACTCTATTTGTTTCTATCACATAGCCATTTTAGTCGGGTGCGATTTGTTGTCGCGTACGTTTCTTTGATTAAATGTGTGCATATGATGTGGTATGTGATGCGTCGTTAATTGATCGTTATTGTTCTGAATCATTGCCGGTGGCGTTGCTATGGTCGTCGTGGGGCGTGTTTTCACGCTGTATATTCTTTCGTATTGCTTGCAACGTTTCGCCAATGGGCGAAAGTTACGCATTTCTTGTGTATCTCGTTGAGTTTTCCTATCGGGATATTGCTTCTCCCTACTTGTTTTAAGTTTCGGGATGAAACTTCTTTTAAGGAGGGTAGAATGTAATATCCGCAATTTCGGATTTCCGGTAATTTTCATTTTTAGGTGGACGTCCATTTCGACGACTCTCTTTTGACCATTTCGTCATTCTGAGAATATTTAATTCTGCACTTTTTGTCATCCGAGTTCGTTTCGGTATCGTTTTGTTGAGTTCCGTGTTCTTAAACGACTTTTCCGCACTCGAGTTCGATTCTTGTGAATCTCGTCCGAAATTACTGTTTCGAGTTTTCCATAAGTCCGTTTAACTTTGTTAGACGTGTTGTGAAGTTCGGTTTGGTTATTCGATCATGTATCGTGATTTTCGGACGTTTTGGGCCATTTTCGTAATTTCCTAAAATTTGGGGTAATTACCTTCCGTTGTCGAATTTCGAGCCTTCGGGTGGTCGGAATCGTGTGTTCTCTTAGCTCTTAGATTCTTCTTTGCGAGTACTTCGTAACCGTATCTTCGATTCGTATTCAGTTTCGGGTTTCGGTGACGTTTTCTTGAGTTCAGTGTTACTAAACGACTTTTCCAAGTATGAGTCGACTTTGTAAAATCACCATAAATTCTTGGAAACTCCAAAGATTTTGAATCTTTTCAATATTATAGAGCATCAAGTAGCTTTCCAATGGTTCGAACGGTGAGTCAATCGGAGTCCGGACGAGAGAGTTATGGTCGAAATAGCTCAGGCACTCATTTTCCAGTTTTGGCCGAGCAGCCTGTACCGTGAGCCGCGGCACATGCCGGAAGGGCCACGACACACTGCCGAGTCACTACCGCGGCACACCCTTCCGGGCCGCGGCACACTCATGTTTCAATTATCGGCCAACCCCTCTGTACCGTGAGCCGCGGCACATGCCGGCAGGGCCGCGCCACACTGCCGAGTCACTGCCGCGGCACACTCGTCCGGGCCGCGGCACGCTGCCGATCACTTGGGGCAGATTCGGCCCTGTGCCGCGGCACACTTCGGCTGGGCCGCGGCACACAGTGCAGATCAGCCTATTTAATGGCCTTGACCGAGTCATCCGGCCATTTATCATTTTTTTCCTTCGTTCCTTCGCGATTTCTTCAGCATAAGTGGATGGATTTGAGTAAGAGAAACATAGAACAACACGTTTTGGAAGTTTGATTCATGGATTAACATCATCTTCCACCTGGATCGAAGGTAAGAACACCTAAACTCTTGGTTTTGGGAATTTTTGAGGTTTCTTGATGTTTTGGCCGATTTGATTCGTTTTAGTTCAGATTATCGTTAGAACATGGTTGTATACTCGAAATCATTCATAACCCTTGAAGTTTTGTGGAAACAATTCGAGTATTTCTCCATTGAACGATTATATTGGACGATGCCCTCAAGGTGTCCGATAAAATGCTTCAATGGGTAGAACTTGGGAAGTTCTATACGTTTTCGTAGAATTATGATTGAATTGATATCGTTGTGTCTTAGGAACGAAATTCTTGTGAAGAACTTGAGTCGGAACCCTTCCGTTCGTTGCCTTCTTTGGGGTCCGAGCTTCCCAGTCGAACCGTGTTCTTCGGAGCGTTCGGTAGCGGTTAGTAAGGCAAGTATCTTATTATACGACTTGTATCTTGCGACTAGTAATTACGTATGAGATGTATGATGATTTTTCTTGCCTCTGTAATTATGTTCCGTTTGAGTTGGTTGTGTTTTCCCTAATTCGAAGGCTTTGCGATAATAGTGTTATATTAGTATACGTATTAGGTGTTGTGCCATTTGTGCAGGATTGCGACGTACATATGGGATGGTTGTACACTTAGTTGTGCAATGTATTGTGTACCGAACGTGTGTTATGTTGGTTATGTGTCGATGATTGACGATAGTTGTTGCGAGTGTTGAGATTGTGTTAGGTGTGTGTGATGTACGATTTTGTGGTCATCATTGTGATTGATTAATTGTGCTCATTGTTGTATGTAATGTGAAAGTGAATATGAATATGTGTGTGACCGCTAAGTTCACTCATGTTGGTTCGACGGGACCTACGAGGATTCGTGGCAGTGGACTACGGGGTCAGAACTTACTGAGGTACTGAGGTCCAATCGTGCTGGTCTGACGAGGCCTACGATAACGCATGGCAGTAGACCATGAGTTTCGGCCACAGTACGTCCAACCGGGTGAGCTCGACGGGGCTTACGGTGACACCTAGCAGTGGACTACGGTGTCAGGATGGTGTGTATGATTGTTGTGATTGATATAGTCCGTGCGGGTTGTTAAGCCTACGGAGACACGTGACAGTGGATCACGGTGTCGGAATTGGTTACGTCTGGTTAATAGTCTGTGCGGGTTGTTGAACCTATGGAGACACGTGACAGTGGATCACGGTGTCGGAATTGATTATGTTTGTTTAATTATGCGTGGTGTCGTCCGTGCGGGTTGTTGAACCTACGGAGACACGTGACAGTGGATCACGGTGTCGTAAGCATGATTATTTTCAAATCAATGTTTTGAAAGGAAAAGTTTTATGAAAATGAATGTTGGACCGAGTCCTAAGCTTGAATAAATGTTTCCCGTATTGTAAACTGCTGAGTTATGAAACAAGATTTGGGTTAAGGCCCTAAAGTTTTTCGAAAGGTTTTGTGAATCAGGACTTGAGGTCTTAAAGGTTTTGAAAATCTAAAAATTCCCAGGATGATAATCTTATTTTCGAATGCTTCATAGCTTATCTTCCCTTGTGAAAACCTCCCGGGAATATTTTGATACTTGATTATTATATTGGATTCACGATTATTATTTGCCTGTTACATTTCGTATGATTTGATACTTGCACTAGTAAAACAGTGGAGTTTTACAAACCCCGAGTAATCGGGGTGGATGTCTGCTTTTGCGTGTACATGCAGATCTGGGAGCCACACAGATTGGCACAAGAGGATGATGAGCTGTGATACTAATCATGAGTCAAGAGTTGTTTTGATTTTTGTTGTGTTGTCAGAGTTGATTTCAGTCTTCCGCTGTATTGTATTTCGACCCCTGTGTGGGTAATGTTATATAAGTCAGTTTTGTCGATTGGTTTGCGTGACCTCATCGGTCTGTGTATTCACGTGTAAATGACCATTTCGGTCTGTATCATTTTATTGTTTGACCCTGGCTGGGCAAGCATTTGGTTGTTTATGGATGTTTAGCCTGGTAGATCGTTGTGGAAAGGGTCTACGGCGTGTAATATTCCCATATGGTTTTGGGGGTGTTACAGCAGTACCCGGTGCTCGATACTGGCCGTTGTTTGTTTTCTGTGTGGGAAGCAGGGACACCTTCAGAAATACTGCAGGAGTTCTAGTACCGGTAGGTCTCGAGAGAGCTCACGGGCCTCGAGAGATTTTGTTACTTCAGTCCGTACTTCGTCCAAGAGGTCATATCTGGCTTCGGGAGCCAGAGGTATGGACTCCCGAGGAGGAGCGTCTAGCTCAGATTTGGGTCTTCCTCGAGTCGATGAGATCGAGGAGTTCGATGAGCTGGAGGATGTTGATTTCGGATACATTTGAGATGTAACCTTGATTTGTATTTTCCTAGTTTTTCGGATTGATGTTTAACTCGGTCTGTATTTTAGTCTTGTGGTTGTGAACCATTTATGGTTGATGTATCTTGTAATGATTATATCTGAGAATCTTGAGACTTGAGTCATTTGATGTGATTTTCCTTCCTTTTGGTTCTGTACCCAAGATTTTTGTGATAATCTGGGTAATTGTTTGTTGTGATTTGAGACATCAAGTCGTGAGGACTTGGGCGTGCGATTGATATGGTCCCGAGGACTATTTGTGCGTTGTTATTTTCTTTTGTGACGTAAGTCAGTGATTGCATGGGCGTCCGATGCTGCTGAGAATGGGGAAGTGTACACTGATGACTGTAGACATGTACCATGGGCGGCTCCCGGGGGGTGTGTACACTGGTGTTACTAGTCATGCGGTTGGTACGACTTCCTGGCTGGTCTCTAGCGGGAGAGTCATGATTCGTCTGATCTCGCAGTTGGTTGAGTGTTTTTATCTCTTGTTTTTCGCCGTGTTCGGCCAGATGAGACGCGGGGACCCGTGGGGTTTGCCTGATTACTCAGGCGAAGTGGTTCGCAATGAGGAGTATTCCTGGAGATGTTGTTTTCTTATCCTGATGGATAGTCTTTATCGCTTGTTGTGTATCCTGAATTTCGGGGACGAAACTCTTTTTAAGGGGGGGGGGGGGGGAGTATGTAATATCCGGGGGTAATTTTTTTCTTTTGTGTTAATGTTGAGTTGTACGTATTCATTTGAAATTGTACAAGTGTTGTTGTTTTGGACTGATACAATTTATATTGTATTGGAATAATTCGGGATCGAAATATTTATACCTGTCGTCGAGTTGGTTTCGTCGTTTGGGTGTTGCTTGGTGAGTTTGGAATTTTGGCTAAGTTTATAGCCATAGCGTACGCTACGGGTGTAGCATTACGTACGCTAGAGTGTTGCCATTACGTACGTTATGCCTGTAAGGTTACGTATGTAATGCATGGTAGGTGGTAGGAACCTTCTTCGTAGTCACTTTCGGTCGGTGGGACCCGAGCATCTTCTGATCGAATCTCACTATTGCAGTCAACGGACCCTTACGTACGTTAAGAGGTGAGCTCTACATAAATAATTTAGGTAGCTTGTTAACGTACATAATAGATTCTTGTTTACGTACGTTAAGGTCTTCGTATTTTAGTTCAGTTAGTTCCGGATTTACATTACGTAAGTTAATGTCGTGGCATAGCGTACGTAATGAGCTTGTCAGTCTATTTATGTTGGCTTCGTATTTCATTTCCTTACGAACCAAAATTCATTTTCTCTCTCTAGAATCGTCCTTTTGGACTTGTTCTTGATGTTTAGCCTCCTCCAACTCGATCTTGATCATCCTAGCTCAGATTGAAGCTTGAAGTTGGAAGCTTGTTGGTGCTCCTCTGGTGTTTTGAGGGTTCTTCTTGTTCTTCTTTGGTAATTTCCCTCAATCTCTTGTTCTTCAAGTGATTTTCGAGTTTGATGATGATGTTGTTATTGTTTTCTTTGGGTGTTGTTTGATTGATGGAGTATATCATGATTCTTGATGAGTTTTTATGAACTTTTGATGAAGAACATGTTGGTATAGCTTGAGTATGATTGTGTTCTTGATGTTTTAGATTGTTTAGAGGTTATAATCATGTATAGGAAGGATTATGTTAAGGTTGTTATATGATTAACATAGTCTTGAGATGATTATTGTTGCTGGTGCTGTTCTTGAAAGATTATAACCATTTTAGTAAGGACTTATGATGATTTAGGAGGTGATTATCATAATTTCGAAATGGTTAAGTTAATCTTGTTGATTAATCCGAATTCTTGATGAATTAGTGATTGATTTTAGTAGGGACATCATGTTTGTTGAGATGATGATGTTCTTGAAGTTTTGAGGATGGCATTGGTGATATTATCATTTTGGAGATGGTTGTTTTGATGTTGTCCTTAAGTGATACTTGTTGAATTGTTTTCAAAAGTGTTAAGAACATTTGATCATGTCGATTTTGAGTGTTGGGGGATGTTGGAATTCATAGTTGAGAACTATGATATTCGTTGGTAGAGTTTAACCGATTCGGGGTTGAATCGGGTTTGTCCTTGGTGTTGTTTTCTATTGATTTTGTGTTATTGAATGAATCATTTTTCATTTAAGGTTGTTCAAGTGTTTGTGATCGTCGGTAGGCGCCGTTCGTCGTTTCGTGCCAGGACGTTGATCGTGGAAGGACTTTCTCGCCTTCGGATTGAGGCAAGTTTTATACTTGTACTGGTCAATGAGATTAATGTTATCATATATGTGTATGAATGTGTTGTATCATTTCGAGCCATAGTCTCTTCGTGACTTATTGATATATGGGGATTATTTGATGCAATACCCTTATGTAATTATGCTAGACGTGAACGGCCGATTTAAGGCATTGAGATTCTTGTTGATATTGATGTTGTCGATAGCCGGTTCACGGTATCGATGTATCGATTATTATTGTTGACGTTAATGTCATTTTGAGGCATCGTTTGATCGTTGTTATCGAATTGGAATTGTTTCTATGGATGTTATTAAGCCGATTGAAGGCGTTTGATGTATCCGTTTATCATCTCTGTTTTCGGTGGTCGGTTTAACGCGCCGGGACATCTATTCTTAACGTATCATTCTCTATCGATTGACCGTTCCATGGTAATCGAGGTATTGAATTAGCATTTTCGAAGATAATTCCCATACGTAGTCTCATTGTTTATCGATTGACCGTTCTAAGGTAATCGAGGTATTTAATTGAGATTATCGAAGATAATTCCCATCTGTTGTCTCATTGTTTATCGATTGACCGTTCTAAGGTAATCGAGGTATTTAATTGGGATTATCGAAGATAAATCCCATCCGTTGTATAATTGTTTATCGATTGACCGTTCTAAGGTAATCGAGGTATTGAATTGGGATTATCAACAATAATTCCCATCCGTTGTCTCATTGTTTATCGATTGACCGTTCTAAGGTAATCGAGGTATTTAATTAGGATTATCAAAGATAATTCCCATCCGTTATATCATTGTTTATCGATTAACCATTCTAAGGTAATCGACGTATTGAATTGGGATTATCGAAGATAATTCCCATCCGTAGTATCATTGTTTATCGATTAACCGATCTAAGGTAATTGACGTATTGAATTGGGACTGTCGAAGATAGTTCCCATCCGTTAAGTCATCGTGATCGATTAGCCATTCCAAATCAGTCGAGGCATTAGAATTGGGACCGCCGAGGACGGTGCCCATCCGTGTGTATTTTATCTTGTTGGTCGATTCAAGGCAGCATACTATTATTCTTGTGAATTTGATAATCTTGGAATCGTTACCGTTTGTGACTAATTGTGTTCTGGAGGCTAGTTCGACTAGTGCTGCTGGTTAAGCTTGGGGCTTGAACCTTCGCGGTTGGTTTCCCAACACCTACAGTTCAGTAGGACACGGTCATGTTTATGATCTCATTATGGGTAAGCTTGGGGCTTGAACCTTCGCGGTTGGTTTCCCAACACCTACAGTTTAGTAGGTCACGGTCATGTTTATCATCTCATTATGGGTATGCTTGGGGCTTGAACCTTCGCAGTTGGTTTCCCAACACCTACAGTTCAGTAGGTCACGGTCACTGGGTGATCTCATTATGGTTATGTATGGGGCTTGAACCTTCGCGGTTGGTTTCCCAGCACCTGCAATTCAGCAGGTCACGGTCATTGGATAATCTCATTGTGATACGGCTTCATGCCGTGGCTTCGGCCCTCATTGATACAGCTTCAGGCTGTTTTGGCTTCGCGCTATTGGGATGATTGACTGCTTCGGCTAAGTGGTTTCAGACCTTTGTGATATTTTGGCAGCTTCGGCTGAGGAGCTTTCAGGCCTTTGAAATGTCTTGGTATTTCCGTTGGAACCTTCGGGCATTGTGATTTGTATCTATTGCAGCTTTGGCTTGTTTTACCTTCGGGTAATACATTGTTGTGTTCTGTATTTATGATTCGCCGTTTGGCACTTATGTTCTAACCTGTTGAGCAGGTATTGATCGTATGTAGTGGGCATAGTGTTTCACGAATGCTCGATTCTTACTTTGGTTTGTGAGCATCTCGTCCATCATTGTTGTTGTACTGTTTATTCTGCCTTTGGATGCATATCATGTTGTACATGTATTTGATATTCATTATCTGGATGACTGACCCCGTGGGGGCGGAACATGTTTACATGTTTTAGGTGCTTGCAAGGAGACAGTTGAGACACAGGGCATGATGATGGCGACGAGGCATTCGAGCGATACTAGTCCGACATATTACCAATTAGGTTTACAACGAAACCTAGAAATCGATCACTGATCCAATTTGTGTACTTCTACTGGATAGACCTCAACAGAAAACTGAAGAGTAAGGACAGCAAATGATTTCAGTAGTTACTCATATAAAATTATTGACTCTAGAGATATAGTAATATGGAGAAGATAAGATTGTTTCAAGCACCGACAGCACCAGAAGCGCCCCTTGTTTCAAATAGAGAAGGATATGTAATTCAAATTTCATTTGATGGTTAGAGGCGAATTCAAAGTTAAGTAGTAGGAATTCTAAAGATTCCTCGGGGTAAAAATAAAGATGTCTCATGCGTTACACATAATATGTGTATGTATCGACGTAATTTCATGGAGTCATTCAGTCTGAATGCTACATGAAGAACATAAGCCAGATGACGGAACGGAAAGACCTAGGGTGTAAAAGATCATACCATGAGTGATTCGTTGGATTCATATGGATATTCACCCATGTGGTACTTCATTGATTGTACGATATATATAAGATCCATCTGTATAGATATCATCATCTACATCCAAAAAGCCGTATGCTTTGGAAAGAAGCTTGTACAGTTTGGAAAGGAGTTTTGATTGATCAAAAAAAGAAAAATCTACTTCAACAAATATGCCCTTAAGGCCATACATAATATAGAAATAACACTTGGAAAGGGTGGACAATTAGTTAGAGCAGCGGGTGCTGTAGCGAAACTGATTGCAAAAGATGGGAAATGGGCCACATTAAAATTACCTTCTAGGGAGGTCCGTTTGATATCCAAAAATTGCTCAGCAACAATCGGACAAGTGGGGAATGTTAGGGCAAAATATAAAAGTTTGGGTATACCCGGATCCACACGTTGGTTAGGTAAGCATCTTGTAGTAAGAGGAGTAGTTATGAATCCTGTAGACCATCCCCACAGGGGTGGTGAGGGGAGAGCCCCAATTGGTAGAAAAAACCCATAACCCCATAGGGTTATCCTGCACTTGGAAGAAGAAGTAGAAAAAGGAATAAATAGAGTGATAATTTGATTATTCATCGACGTAGTAAATAGACGAGAAAAAAGAATGTCTTTCTTTGTCTTTACAAAAAACAAAAATAGGAGCAAGCTATGATACGTTCAATAAAAAAAATCATTTTGTGTCCAATCATCTATTAAAAAAAATTGACAAGCTTAATAAAAAGAATAAAAGGAAATAATAGTAACGTGATCCCGTGCATCTACCATTTTACCGACAATGATATGCCATACGATTGCCGTTCATAATAGCAAGGAATATTTGCCTCTTTATATAACAGATCATATGGTAGGTCACAAATTAGGAGAATTTGTACCTACTTAAAAGTCATGAAGACACCAAAAAGTGATATGACATCTCGTCGTTAATCTTATTTTTAAAAGCATATAGAAAAACATAAAGATATGTAAAAGTATTTATGATTGTTAGTAGGAGAGAAACCTTATGTATATGTTGAAATAATATAACAGAAAACCTTATCAAGTTCCAAACTTGATTGTTGTATATAGACTGCATTTCGTACTTCATGGCTTCTATCCATTCCTCAGAATTCGGTCCCAATGCAGCTTCTTGTTTGGTACTAGGCTCATTATCTACGAGCGATGCATCATCATCCTTTGTCACCAGATACCCATATCTCTCATGTTCATATCGCAACCTATTAGATCTGCGAGGAACATGTGTACCCTGAACTGGCTTTTCAACTAATTGTTGAGCCTGTTTCAGTTTCTATCGGTGAGGTAATGTCTTCTTGTGGTTCTCGAGTTTCCTTTAGAATTACTTTTCTCCCGCTGTCTCTGCTGGATACAAATTCCATTTCAATGAAGACAATATTTTGAGCAACAAACACTTTGTTCTCTGCGTGCTTATAGAAGTAGTAGCCTTTAGTTTCCTTAGGATATCCCACAAATATATATTTTCAGATTTGGGCACCAATTTGTCAGACACTTGGCGTCTTACGAATGCTCCACAACTCCAGATCTTTAGGAAAGACAAGTTTGGTCTCTTGCTAGTCCATTACTCAAATGGTGCCTTTTGAAGTGCTTTAGATGGAACACGGTTAAGGGTGAATGTTGTTGTTTCTAAGGCGTGGCCCCACAATGATAATGAAAACTCCATTCGACTCATCATAGATATATTATCTAATATTATTTATTCTTACTTGTCTTTAATTCTCGTACTGACCCAAAAGGCTTATATTATATTGGTAATTATTTAATACCTTATTAGATAAATACTCCCTTCATTTCAAAAAAATTGTCCACTTTGACTCTTTTCTAATTTTTTTTTTAAACTAGTATCATTTGAAAATTTTTACATGGAGTAATGAAGGTAAAATCATAATATAACACTAACTTCTTAAATATTTAAAAAAGTCAAAACTGGACAATCTTTTTAAAATGGAGGTAGTAAGTCACAAGCAGTCTCTACCAAGACATCATGACTACCCAAATAATATGAGTTTGTCTTCCATTAAACTATTAACGTGTCAAATCCTTTTATCTCACGATATCATATTTGAACTAAGTCATGAAAATTGTCATACTTATTATGTTCAAATGTTTCTCGATTTCAAATAGACTGATCGAGTCAAATGACTCTTCATTTGAGCATGGCCATGCATTTCCTTCGGTCCCACTTATTGAGGGTCCATGAGATATCTCTCTCCTGAAATAGAGGGACATCCCATCTTGATTATTCATTGCCTCTACATGACTTCCACTAATCCGAATCGTTAACCTTTATGATCAGCATATTTCAGATGATGTTGGATTACGTCAAGACATAGCAGTTATCATGTTGGACTCTATGATAATCTCAGGTTCAAGGATTTGTTAACATACTGTTATATGGAAATTCACTTATGATATTTTCATGCATCAATCTCAATGCAGGTGTGTCTAATATTGTGTTCTCAAATCAATACCCATAAGTTTAATCCATACCATTATGCACAATCATCCAATGATTACAAGTCAAACTTATACTAGTATATTAATCACTCGAGTCTCCATTCTACATAATTAGACTAGGGATATTTAAATAATCTTATTATTCGTGAATAACTATTGTACAATTATAATATCAAAATATGCATATATTATAATAATCTACAAGGAATGGATATTATAAAGTAACTTTATACAAACGTGACAAATCTAGGAATATCAAATGTCATATGGCACTACATCCAAGAAATCAGTTGTTCGGTAATTCCAGTTCATTATGTTGGTTAGCAAGTTCTCTGGATTGGGCTATTTATAACCTCGGATTCGTTATAATTGCAGTCATTGGCCGGTTGGTGAGATGTGGACACTTTAAATTGGCGGCTGATGAATGTTTGAATTAAATTATCTAGCATTAAATGCTCCGGGAATTCTTTTTTGCCTTCATTAAATGCTCTTTGGTCCACAGTTGATGGCCGCACTAAATTCTGTCCTATCAGCAATAAATACATTTTAAGAATCCTGAATATTTTATGAATAAAGAGTTACTTATTTCATATCTGTGTTAAAGTCTAAATATTATCGTATTGGTTTTGCATTTTAGTTTTCCTAAGTAAAATTCATACAACGATTTATTTAGCCAATGAGCTTCCTTCTTTGTAGTTTGGATCTTCATAACTATGTAGGATGAACGCCTTTTGAGCGATGTATGTATATTTTTGTAGGATGCTGGCTGTAGGATGCATTTATCAAAAAACTTGGGTATTTTATCCTAACAAACTGGTTACTAGATTGCCAATGAGAGGACCACATGCGGTTTTCATTTTAAAAAGTTTTCTCCGACTACCTTTAAAGTATCGTTTAATGAAAAATATGTGCACAACCCACAAGAGAAAATCACAACTCATCCCCTTATGTCACCACATTATTCAAGTGACCTTCTTCATAGATGATTCCAAAATCTCAAGAATAGGAAAAAGGGATGTAAAGGGAAATAGAAGCCTCATTATATGGTTGTCAGTAAAATAGGCTTAAAGGCAAAACAACGTGAACTAGGGAATTAATGATCTTTGGGTTAAGCCAAAAGATTTGAAGGGCTAACCAAAAACCGCCTAAGATCACTTTTACTAAATAGGCTAACCAAAAACCACCTAAGATCACTTTTACTAAATACACGAAATTGTTGTTTTGAATAAGAAATCAGTGCAAGTTTTAGAGTTCTACAACATGAATGAAACATTCCAAATTGAACGTACTTGCATAAAAATGATTCAATTCGAGGCTCAAAATTCTTACAAGTTTCTAGTTTATTTTGCCCATAAATCCAAGGCATTTAACCACTTATTCAACTACACAACCATCAGTCATCAAAAAAAACCATTGGCAAATCCAAATTCCAATGTTATATGAAAATTATACAAAAATCCCAAGGCGGGTTCTAGAAAAATTTATCCATTGAGCTTTTCTCAAAGCACAAACACAAAGAAAACAAAAAAAAAATTAGAAAACTAACAAACTAATGCGAACAACCAAAAAGAGATAATTATGCTAGAAAAATAAACCTTAAATGCAAACTACATACAATGCAAATATAAAATAATACCAGTATTATTTTCTTGACCCAAAAGTGTACATCAACCATACTTAGATTAATTTATATTACATAGGGGACCATGGAATTTAATAACATAGGTCGAAAAATATTTAAAAGCGGTTGAGTCGGCTGTTTAAATGCCCTGATTGACACGGCCCATGTCAAATGACACGACCGTGTCACACTATTGTCAAGATCGCTCTTTCAATTTGGAAGATGACGTGGGCCGTGTAGTTTGATTCGGCTATAACTGGACTGAACTACAATTTTGTCCTTCATATGTATTTTCCTACTAATTAAAGTCAAAAACTCAAAGGATTAGCCCAAGCACTGAAAAAAAGCTAAATTAAGACTAGAAAAATAATATAAAGCTACGCAAAACACAAACTAATGAACTACAAATACAGAAAACAAAAATACTACTAATATACAGTAACTGTTGGGTTGCCTCCCAACCAGCACAATATGTTTAACATCTTAAGCCAGATATTTGTTTTACTCATCGTGGACCATTTGAGGATCCTTCACAATCTTGATTCTTTGCAACTTCATTAGATGGTTTGCCCCTTTTCAACTCATCTGATCGAGGGGTTATGGAAAAAATGATGTCCTTGCCATCTGCCCTTAGCATGAGTTTCCCACAATCCATATCAATTAAGGCTCTTGACGTAGCTAGGTATGGACGCTAGGAAATTAGCTCACCATCTTGCTCTTTAACATCATCTAATATATTAAAATCCACGAGGAATGATGATTGGTCGATATTAACGAGCACATCCTCCATACATCCCTTCAGCACAACTAACGAATGGTCCACAAATTTTAGGTGCACCGTCGATGGCTTCAATCCTCTTAATCTGATCATCCTGAAAATAAAAAAGGTCACATATTGACACTCAAGCCAAGATCCATTAGTTCATAATTTACTAAAACTCGAAATAGAACAAGGATTTGAAGAACTCTCATGATTCTTAAGCTTTTGGGGTAGACACTTAGTCTCTTTGTTCTCAGACGCCATAGCTAGCAAGAAGGCCTAAAAGTCTCTTCTTGATCATCTGCCACATCAGCTCGAGTGTTGACATCATTAATTAAAAATATTGAACCAACATCATGGGATAACAACATAGCAGCATGAACGACAATACCCTTGTTAGATGACACGACCATGTCTTGTTAATTATCTTTTGAATTTTGCAGTTCTCCATTAGCATGAAGAGAAAGTAGCAATGCACTGCTCTTTTGGGTTCACCTCAGTATTGTTCTTATATTGACCAATTTGGTGTTGGATACTCACAACCTTAGCCAAGTGACGAATATTAGACTCGAGATATTTCAGTTGAGCTCCAATGTTGGTTGACGATTGCGTCATTTGATTTTCGATCCTATCGAGCTCCCCTTCTTCTTTGGTGAACTGAATTCTAGTATCTTTCATAAAGGTAGAGAATTCTCCAAATTAAGCTAGGTTTATAATAGTGTCAAGTTGTAATAGTGTCTTTATAATAGTGAACTGAACTGAATTCTAGTATCTTTCATAAAGGTAGAGAATTCTAGGACACTTGGCTTTATAATAGTGTCAAGTTGTATTTTGTTAGAGAAATTCAATAAACTAGTATGTATTTTACCTTCAGGTATTCAAATGGGTTGAAGGGTTCAATTCTTAGAACACCCTAATTCTCGAGTATTTGAAAGTGCATGATACTAAGATGGAAATTCAATCGTTTCGATATTTTCATTTATGTACTGGTTTGGTTTGTTTGGATTAATGTTGTGTTGGTTCATGGGTTACACTAAAATGGGGGAGGATTGTTGGTGATTTTAGTGTCACCATTCATTTTGTGTAATTGGAACTAATATGTGAGCTAAGGGGTTTTATAATTTGTATTCTAATATATGTTCGGGTATGTGCGGAGTGCACACATCTGATTCTTCAGAAATTTAGACTGGGGATTTAGTGATATTTCCGAATTTTAGAGGGAGACTATGGTAAAATTGACTAATTACGTCAATTTTGGTAAACCATCCGTAAACCCTAATTTCGGATCACTAATGACGGCGGCGCTCTTGTAAACCCTAAAAATCGACCCAATGTAACCCTAATCGACATGTATAAATAAGGCTCTCCTCTTGAGTTTTAAATACACCCTTTTTCTGAGCTCTCTATCTTTCTGATAAACACAGAATTTCTCTAGCAATTTGGCTTACGTTTCTGTGCCTAGATTCGTAAGTGTTCCATTGGATTATCCTAGGCTGAATTTCTTGTAGTCCGGGCATAGGGTAGAAATATCAGTTCGGAAAGTGTTTACACGATCCATTGGAAAATCCGGATTTCCATAAAGACCCTTATACCCCAACAATCGAACTGATATTTACTGTCTTCTGGAGATGGCTGAATCAATATGCGAGATGACTACGAAGTTCAACAAACTGGATAAGTTCGAAGGCAACGATTTCAGGCGCTGGTAGAAGAAGATGCACTTCATGCTGACTACTCGGAAGGCGGCGTATGTGTTGAGTACTCCCAGACCGGAGGTGGTTGAAACGAGACATTGGAAGAAACCAGGAAGAGGAGCAAGTGGGACAACGATGACTACATCTGCAGAGGTCACATATTGAACGGTATGTCTGATTCTTTATTCGATATCCATGGTGATGCTAAGAGTGCGAAGGAATTGTGGGACACCCCTGAATCAAAATACATCGCTGAGGATGCTTCGAGTAGAAGTTTCTGGTTAGCGATTTTAATGCTTATAAGATGGTTGATTCAAGGTCTGTCATAGAACAATACAATGAGCTCCTTCGTATTTTGGGTCAATTCAAACTGCACAACATGAACATGGACGAATCCATTGCTGTGTCAAGTGTGATTGACAAACTTCCAGCATCCTAGAAAGATTTCAAACATAACCTAAAACATCAAAAGGAGGAACTGTCTTTGGTTCAACTTGCTAGTCATCTTCGCATTGAAGAATCTCTTCGTGCAAAGGATAATGACAAATCTGATAAAACCAAAGGAAAAGTTGAACCTGGACAACCCTCTGTTCATATGGTTGAAAGCAAACCAAGGAACCCGAATAACAAAGGACATGGCAAACGTAAGCAAGAATACGTCCCAAATAACTCCAACAAAAAGAACAAGGTTCTGACCTGTTGGAGATGCAACAAGGTGGGACATTGCAAGCGTGATTGTCGTGTGAATCTAGGCAAAAATGGTACTAGAAACAGTGGAGCCAATGGAAGTGGACATGGGTCTAAGGACCAAGTTAAAGGAGGTCAGTACTTGACTAACCTTGATAATTCTAAATAGAATTATGTCTATTATGTCTCACTCATTCCATAATCATTCTATGTGCAGGATGATGATGTTGCTTGGTGGATCGACTCCGGGGCAACGAACCATGTATGCAAGGATAAATGGTGGTTTGAAACATTAACACCCCTTGAAGATGGATCGGTGCTGAAAATGGGAGAAGATTCTTTTATACCTATTTGTGGTGTCGGTGTCGTTTGTCTTGAATTTACTTCTGGAAAGACTATTAGACTTTTTGATGTTTTGTTTGTTCCTAAGATTCAAAGAATCTAGTTAGTTGTAGTAGTTTGAATTCTGATGGTTTTAGACAAGTTTTTGAATCGGATAGGTTTATCCTATCTCGTGGTGGAATGTTTATTGGCTTTGGATATTTGAATAATAGAATGTTTCGTTTGAATGTTATTGATAAGTCTATAACTGTTCAAATTCTGAATTTGTGTCTTCTATTTCTAAGATTGATGACTCTATGCTTTGGCATGCTAGATTGGGTCATGTCAATTTTAGAAGGATGCATGAGATGTCAAAAGATGGATTGGTTCCAGCCTTTGACACGAATCTTGAAAAATGTAAAACATGCATGCTTACAAAAGTGACAAAACAGCCTTTTCCAAGTGTCACTAGGAATTCGGCTATTTTGGAACTTGTACACAGTGACTTGCGTGATTTTTACTGTACTCCTTCCTTGGGTAATAAAAAGTATGTTGTCACATTTATTGATGACTGTACTCGGTTTTGCTATGTGTATTTGTTGCATTCTAAGGATGAAGCCTTAGATAAATTCAAAATATACAAAACTGAGGTGGAATTGCAATTAGGCAATCCGGTTAAATGTCTTAGAACTGATCGGGGAGGAGAATATATGGATCCCATATACTTCCAATAAGTGGGTATCATTCATGAAACCACAGCACCTTACTCGCCCCAACAAAATGGAATCGCCGAATGCAAAAATCGAGTTTTAAAAGAAATGGTAAACTCGATGCTTTGTTACTTGGGATTGAGTGAGGGATTCTGCGGAGAGGCCATGTTAACGGCCTGCTATTTTCTGAATAGGGTTCTAAATAAAAGAACAAAACTGTCCCATGTGAACTTTGGTTCAAGAAAAAGCCGAATTTGAGTTACTTTCGGGTTTGGGGATGTCGGGCGGTTGTAAAACTTACCGAACCCAAAAGGAAAACTTTGGGTGAACGTGGAATAGATTGTATATTCATTGGATATGCTGAACATTCTAAGGCATATAGGTTTTATGTAACAGAACCTAATGATTCCGTATCGATTAACACCGTTATCAAGTCACGGGATGCGATTTTTGATGAGATGCGTTTTTCATCGATTCAAAGGCCTAAGGATCTGAATTTTGGCACTAATGAAGTACAAAATCCAGAAAATTCGGATGATATGGCTGTACCAACAATACAAGAGCCTCGGAAAAGCAAAAGAGGCCGAATTGCTAAAAATTTCGGTTCCGATTTCCAACTCTATTTGGTAGAAGGGACAAGGGACGAAATTGGTTTTCAATACTGTTATTGTTACACATTGAGGATGATCCTAAGACTTTTCGAGAGGCCATGGAGTCTCGAGATGTTGTCTTTTGGAAAGAAGCTATTGATGACGAAATGTCGTCAATTCTTGAAAATGACATTTGGGTGTTATGTGATTTGCCTCCGGGTTCTAAACCACTTGGTTGCAAATGGATTTTCAAAAGGAAAATAACTGTTAATGATACTATTGACAAGTTTAAAGCCCTGTTGGTCATTCAAGGTTTTAGACAAAAACCCGGTGTTGACTATTTTGATACTTATGCTCCGGTGGCGCGTATTTCTACTATTAGATTGTTAATTGCTTGGCAAGTATTCACAATCTGATTGTCCATCAAGTGGATATTAAGACAGCCTTCTTGAATGGTGAACTTGATGAAGAAGTTTACATGAAACAACCAGAAGGTTTTGTTATGCCCGGTAAAGAGCATATGGTATGTAAACTTGTGAAATCATTGTATGGGCTGAAACAAGCTCCCAAATAATGGCATCAAAAGTTTGATGAGGTTATTTTGTCCTCTAGTTTTAAGTTAAACCAATGTGACAATGTGTTTATAGTAGATTTGATGAAACTACTAGTACTGGAGTGATCATTTGCTTATATGTAGATGACATGCTGATTTTCGGTACTGACCAAAATCAAGTAGATGAAAATAAGAAATTGTTGTCATCTAAATTTTCCATGAAAGATTTGGGGGAGGCTGATGTAATTCTTGGAATAAGAATTAAGCGTGTGAATAAAGGTTTAGTAATGACTCAAAGTCATTATATTGAGAAAATTCTCAAACGGTTTAATTTCAGTGATTGTTCTCCCGTCAGCACTCCTATGGACTCTAGTGTGAAATTAATGCCAAACACTGGCATTCCCATTTCACAATTAGAATACTCTAAGGCCATTGGTAGCTTGATGTATGCCATGATAAGTACCAGGCCTGATATTGCTTTCGCTGTGGGAAAATTGAGCAGATACACTAGTAATCCTAGTGCTCAACATTGGCAAGCGTTAAATAGAGTATTTAAGTATCTCAAGGGAACCATGGATTATGGCTTGAGTTACTTGGGATATCCTTCGGTTTTGGAAGGACATTCGGATGCGAGTTGGATAAATAACTTGGAGGACCATTCTTCGACTTCTGGTTGGGTATTCTTGCTTGGGGGAGGTGCCATTTCATGGGCTTCCAAGAAGCAAACTTATATTACACACTCAACAATGGAATATGAGTTTGTTGTGTTAGTTGCTGCTGGTAAAGAAGCAGAGTGGATAAGAAATTTAGTCTATGAGATTCCTTTGTGGTCTAAACCGATAGCACCGATTTCTATCCTTTGTGATAATGAAGCAACCTTGGCTAAGGCATATAACAAAGTTTATAATGGCAAGTCTAGACACTTAGGTGTTAGACACAGTATGATTAGAGATCTAATCATGAATGGTGTTATTTCGGTTGAGTTTGTGAAATCGCAACAAAATTTGGCAGATCATTTGACTAAGGGTCTGTCAAGAGACTTAGTGCACAAGTCTGTAATTGGGATGGGATTAAAGTCCATCTAATTCTGTAATGGTGAGACACCCAATTCCCTTCTAATATGACGTTAGGAGTTGAATTCAATGAGGAAAGCTCACACTTATAGATTGGAACACACAAATTATTCATCCCAGGTATGTGTTCGGTTCTGCAGTTGGCTAGGTTGAAGTTTAACTTCTTAATAATTCCTTTGATAAAATGTATGTGCAGATACATGAAGTAAAGGAATTACCTACATGATTGTGAAGTGTAGCCGCATTTCAAGAGGTTGGGGACTTGGCCTTGATACAGTCATGAGAGGATTAGGACACTCGGCTTTATAATAGTGTCAAGTTGTATTTTGTTAGAGAAATTCAATAAACTAGTATGTATTTTACCTTCAGGTATTCAAATGGGTTGAAGGGTTCAATTCTTAGAACACCCTAATTCTCGAGTATTTGAAAGTGCATGATACTAAGACGGAAATTCAATCGTTTAGATATTTTCATTTATGTACTGGTTTGGTTTGTTTGGATTAATGTTGTGTTGGTTCATGGGTTACACTAAAATGGGGGAGGATTGTTGGTGATTTTAGTGTCACCATTCATTTTGTGTAATTGGAACTAATATGTGAGCTAAGGGGTTTTATAATTTGTATTCTAATATATGTTCGGGTATGTGCGGAGTGCACATATCTGATTCTTAGGAAATTTAGACTGGGGATTTAGTGATATTTCCGAATTTTAGAGGGAGACTATGGTAAAATTGACTAATTACGTCAATTTTGGTAAACCATCCGTCAACCCTAATTTCGGATCACTAATGACGGCGTCACTCTTGTAAACCCTAAAAATCGACCCAATGTAACCCTAATCGACATGTATAAATAAGGCTCTCCTCTTGAGTTTTAAATACACCCTTTTTCTGAGCTCTCTATCTTTCTGATAAACACAGAATTTCTCTAGCAATTTGGCTTACGTTTCTGTGCCTAGATTCGTAAGTGTTCCATTGGATTATCCTAGGCTGAATTTCTTGTAACCCGGGCATAGGGTAGAAATATCAGTTCAGAAAGTGTTTACACGATCCATTGGAAAATCCGGATCTCCATAAAAACCCTTATACCCCAACATCAAACGGTGAGTCAATCGGAGTCCGGACGAAGGAGTTATGGTCGAAATAGCTAAGACTGCACCGTGTGCCTTTTTGATGCTGGAGCGGGCTGTACCGCGGGCCGCGGCCCCTTCTGGCCGGGCCGCGGCACAAAACTGTTTTGCTGGGCGTTTTTGGCCTTGTGCCGCGGCACACTCAGCCCGTGCCGCGGCACACAGTGCAGATTCTTCTATAACTGCGTTTTGTTGAGGAGAACAAGCTCATTTCTTCATTTCACTTCTTCCTCTCTTCCTTGGGGCGATTTTGGGCGATCTTGGGGTGTTTTAACATCATCAAAACTCAGAGATTCTCATCTTCTTCAAGTTGTAGTGTGGATCAACAACATATTTGTGGATTCTTCATCCTAATCTAAGGTAACTTCTTCAACCCTTGAATTCGATTTTGAGTTGGAGCATGATGTTTTGAATAGTATAATCATGATTTATGATGGATTTACGTATGATTATGAGTTTTTACGAGTTATCATCGGATTGTTGGAAGTTTTTCTCAAGAACACTTTGAAGGTTGACTTGGAATTGGGTTTTGCAATTTAATGATATCGTAAACTCGATTTGAGTATTCCTTTTGGATTATCGATTGTATTGATGGTGTTTTGGTGAATTGGATCATTCAATAGAAGTTGGTTTTCGATACAAATGGGATTAGTTGGTTAGAATGGGAGATTGTTTTCTAGGTGTTTGTCGAAATGCCTCAATGAGTTTGGATTTATTGTATCGACATCTTGAATTGGTAATGATCGCTATTGATTCGTATATTAAGCGAGTTGTTGATAATTGTGTTATTCAAGGTTGTTCGAGCGACCGGTAGTTTCCCTTAGGACGTTGTCCGAGAGAGGACGTATCATCACCGGTGTTAAGGTAAGTTGATTCTTACTCGGTTAAAAGGATATTCATTCCTTTCGTTGTTGTTCATTCATAATCATAATTCATTCATAACATATTAACCGTATTGAGACTTGTAATTGTCAAATAAGCACTTCATTCACGAGGAACGACGGTTCCAATCATTCATTGAGCTATCATTCACTTCACTATTATTTCATGTCGGTGAGTCACTCTTGACTTTGTGGGATTGTCATTCATTAATATTTCTTCATGGTCATTCTTGATCATATAACCTTCTAGGTTCATATTGCGTGGCCGGGTGGGGATGTGTGGAATTTTTAGTCGGGCACGTGATGGTCATGTGTTGGGTTCACGGACACATTGGATTGTGCACACGGTAACGTACCTCCGTGAGACTAATTAGGTACAAGGACGGGTGTGTCCGGACACTCGTCTTGTGCACTTGCACATACCATTATGGGTGTACTATGATGCCTCTCTTCAGCGTCATTTCATAATTAAGATATATCATAATTGTGTATATTCAACTCTTGAGGATTGTTGTTCTGTGTGACTGACCCCGTTGGGGGATGTTGTTTTCAGGTCATGGCAAGGTTAAGGCACGGGAAGAGAACGTTGACGGCGAGGAGTCTCAGTGATACTAGTAGGGGGCCCCAGTCCTTTCAGTCATTCATGTTTTCTTCATTTTATTCGGCTGCAGATATTCCGTTTGAATACTCATTTTATTCAGTGTTGTATATTTTATCTTCATATAAAATATACATGTATTCTGTATTATCTTGTGTGTGTTGTATGAAACTCCTCATCAGAGTAATTAATGATATAATGTGGTTTGGTACTACAATTATATTATTTAATTCATTAAGTTTCATTTGCCTGGTGGGTCCCAGTTGGGGGTCCACGGCACTGTAATATCCGCCTAGTTTGGGGTGTTACACGTCCCTGTTGGGTCGATTTTGAATTTCACATTCTCATTTCCAGAATTTATTATCACATCACCAGCACCTACATTATTTCTCGCTCTTTCCATCTTGTCCGGTAAATCCCTTCTCAATTTATTGGCTATAGCACTTGTTTTTCGAGAAAATGCCTCAACTTCAGGAATGAAGTTTCCAAAGGTTTTGGGGACAATCGGGTGTTCATTCACTACCTGAAACTTGGACCAAAAATAAAAAAAGGGAATAAAATTAAATAAAAATAAAACAAAACAAATAATAAAAATAAATAAAAATACCTAAAGTAAGACGGGTAATACTTCTCGTAATATCAATACTAATAAAACTTTAGTCCCTTGTGACGGCACCAAAGAACTTGTTCGCCTATTCTTTACAACGATTACCGCGGGTGTATGTCGAATGTTAGAATAGTAATGAGCAAGGTCGTTTCCACGCACACTAATTTATTTTATTTGACTGAGTACTAGATCTTAGAATTTCTGATTTTATCTAGATGGTCAAAATTTTGCGAGATTAATTAACTAATATTCCCTCCGTCCCGATGATCTTGAGGCGTATTAAGTTTTTACGGTCAATAATTTTCAAGTTTGATTACGAATTAATCTCAAACTATAATGTAAAATATTTAATGAAATTATATTATGAAACTTCACAATAAAAGTTTAACAATAAAATTTTGTTGAACATTTTACCATTATAGTTTGAGATTAGTTCGTGGTCAAACTTAAAAATTATTGACCGCAAAAGTCAACACGCCTCAAGATCGTCGGGACGGAGGGAGTATAGTTTTAAAATAACTGAAACTAAAGGAACAAATGGCAGAAAGGGAAAATTTATGAAAGTAAAGTGTAGATTCCAACTAGGTTTCTATTGATTGCTAAAGTTTTACTTATATTCTCTATATGATAATCCTAATATTTATTTAAAGTCTCTCTCCCTTGATCAATTAAAAGCGTAGATTAAATAGCATATAGTGATGCCTCCATCTACTATGAGTCATCCAACTCTCAGAAAAACAAAAGACCAATTAATCATCATAATCAATTACTGTTTTCTCAACCCCACAATTGGTTATGTCAAATAATTGAGATGTATTATTGTCCTCATATTTCGAATTATTAACAATAAAGTTAAAAATATAAAAATATTGATCAAGTATCTAGACACGAATCAGAACTATTATTTGGAAATGGGATCGAAGTAAAGACATTCAATAATTAATCATCAAAACCTATCAAAAATCCATATACCCCCAAATACTGGACAGGATATGGTGATATAATATAAGAAGAAAGTATGTTCATTGTCATCATGTTCAAACTAAGAATAAAAATATAAAGTTAAAAGCAGAAGATAAAACTCAGATAGACGATCTCTTTCACTTTAATCCTCATAGTACATCATCTTGGTGCCTTAAATTCCTTCCGGGTAGTGTTTTCCATCTCTTGAATTGATGTAAGCCTTGATGTCCACAAATTTGACCTTTGGGAATCTTCTATAGCTGCCAAACTGAGTCATAAAGTCAAACTCATTAAAAAGAAAAATGGCACCGCCTCATGTGCCGGTCAAAAAATACGGTCGTTTCGTGCTTTTGTAGAAACACTATTTTCATGTGTAATGCGTAATAGTTGGGACCACAATCGTGTCATCTGACACGTCACCGTGTTGTTTGAAACGGTACCGATCAAGTCCTGCTGTCTGATCCGTTTTCCTAGCTTTCTTCGTTCGTTTTGTCATCTGTGCATGTTTTGTTCTGCCGGGGGTCGAGACATCTCTCACGCTGGTGAATGGCCTCAAAAGTACTTAAGAACACAATTGAAGACACCGAAGCGTAATCGAGTCAACAAATCAAGAAATAAGCACAACACAACATTTTATTACACATACACGAACAATATAGCCCAGAAAAGCACGCGTGCCTGGTTTTCACATCAGAAAAGGACTTCAGAGTGTCCATCCCATTTTCAAATCCAGCTAGTGGAAAACATTTATCATGATTTCACTTTGCAAGTGTTATTTATTTTGACACTACTATATTTAAACAAGTGAAATTTTTCCAACTGGATACACTCTTCCTGAAACAATTTTTGTAGCATCATCAAAAACTCAGTAATGAACCAACAATGTCTACTTTCCTCCAATCTTCATCACTTGGAACATATGCAGTAAAGGTTGTACCAATTTTCGTACCTACGCAATACTGGTTTAAATTGAATTACACAATCCAAGAGGTAGTAACTAGTAATCCATCTGGTCACCCATCTGAAATCAGTTTTCTGGTTTCAAATTTATGATGTAGATATTTCTGCACATTTATTTCGGCGACCTTTTGAAGTAGCAACATATTTTATCCCATCCTTGATTTTAATAACGATCGAAACGATAGGCAGAAGTCCATCTTGAACACAGCTTCATTATGTGTCTAGACAACGCACATGGAATAGTAAACCAGCTAGTGGTTTTCTAAGGCTAAAAGCATCTTTCAAGGTTCTTATAGACACATTCGCACTATATACCGTCACCGTTCCGATTTTGTCTTCAATGTCCCACTCAAGTAAACACTTATACACAATCTGAAATTAAGCACCTCCAATTCAGATTCTAATCTAAATTTATCCACTGAGCAGTGATTACCATGTATCCATGTTTTTGACATGAAGAAGTCCACCTATCAGTTGTGATATTTATCCTCTTGGCAGATTTAAACTTCTCTTTAAGTTTTTTTTTTCTTTTTAATATCATAGGAACTTCTACAATCATCTTTCAAAGTTCCTCGAGTTACCTTTTGATAGAGAGGTGTGGCTACCCTCATAACTTCCCCACATATAGCTTTCTACGTGTACGAAAGGCAACTCATTGAACATTATATAATGAAATACTTTTTCTCTCATTGGTGTGTGATCATATTTAGAAGTTGCAATTTTGACCTCATCATTAGAACCTCACAGAAAATTGAAGTTGTGTTTGAAGAGTAGCACCATGCGCCGCAACATATTTTTTAGATGTCTTCTCATTGAAGTAGTTGAAGAAGTTTCACTTTCAATACATTCTATTGAACATAGCTTGCACCTTAATTCCAAACCTCCTAGCTTTTTTTAAGTTTTTTTCCAAACCTCATAGCTTGTGAAGTTGCATCTTCTGTGACTTTGCCACCCTTCTTTTGCTTCCTTGGCAACTGTGAAAGTTCTTCTTGTTCAACATCTTCTTCGGAGAGAGTTTCATATCCAATACTTCTAAATTTCTAATTATGATATGACTATCGTCGGTGCAAGGTGCATTTGATCTGGAATAATCTCAACTTGCTGATTTTCTTCTTCCTTTTGGATCTCGATACATCTATAGCACAGCATCTTTGCATAGATTACAATCAAATCAGCATATAAATAATTTATACAAGCCAAACGATTAATGAAGAAATCACGGCTTTCATCTAACAAATATAACGAAGAATGACGAAATAGTGAAAAACACAAGAAACAGTATGAGAATTTTCAACACAAACACATGTCTTGATAACTTACTAATTTGTACTTTGCGTTGGTGATGTATTTCAATGTAATGCACTTCGTGGGTGATGTATTTCAATGCAATGCACTTCATGTAGCAATACTCTTCAATCAGATTTAATTCTAAATCCCAAGTACTAGTGGCTAATGCATTATTTTGGTAGCTTTGAGCATAGTTACAGAATTAGGTAGATTATAGATTTCATAATATATATTCTTCTCTGCCAGCACAGATGCGGATTATCAGGATACAACCCGGTTTGGAGCTCATAGAAAAAGCGGTAAACATCATATTATGTTAAACGCGAAACTTGATAACAAATTTAGCAACTAGAAGACAACACTTGCAAAACTAAACAATTTTTAATCATAGACAGGGTCAAATAATTCTTCATTAAAGTGTAATTTACTTAAACAACAATATTCATAATTGCTCCCTACCCCCTTTTATCTCTACTTCCCCTTCCTTTCTTAGTTTGTTGTTAAATTCACTTGATATTAACAAGCTAACCGGATTGATTACATTGATGCATATGAATCAAGAGAAGAGACGGATAGAATTTTTTTACATCCCATAATTTTTTACTTTTTCCAAAAACGTCCCAAAAAAGTTAATTTATCCAACTATATCCCAATTTTACGCTAACTTTACAATTTACGACCCAAAGTGTTTTTTTAATTAGAGATTTCCGGTGACCTAGCCTATGTGGATTTACGTGGCACCAGTTGACCAATGAAATAATAGGAGATGGACACATCAGGATAGAATTTTTTAACGTCCCATAATTTTTTTAGTGGTCCCAATAATAGGAGATGGACCCAAAAAAGTTAATTTATCCAATTACGTCCTAATTTTACTAGGGGTGTTCAAAACTGAATATCCGGAATTTCGGATATCTGCAAATTCGAATAGTATATTTTGATATCTGATATCCTTATTCAAAAAAAATATAAATTATATTCGGATATCTTTATATTCGAAAAAAATATTCGGATTTGGATATCGGATATCCGAATATCCGAAAAAACTTCGGATATGGATATCGGATATCCGAATATCCGAATACCTTTTATTATTTAAAATATAAAAATTTAAAATTTTTAGGATTTTTCGGATATTTTTGAGATCCAATTTTTCTAAAAACTACTATCCGATATCCGAATCCGAAGTTCCGGATATTTTGGAACTTCGGATTTTCGGATATTTCGGATCGGATATTGGGAATGTTGGGCATCATTTTTTAGGATGTGCAAAAAAGTTTCTTTTCTTCTTTTTATTTTTATTTTTTTAGTTTAATATCTATTACAATTAATGATGTGTCCATCTCCTATTATTTCATTGGTCAACTGATGCCACGTAAATCCACATAGGCTAGGTCACCGGAAATCCCTAATAAAAAAACACGTGAGCGGTACAGGGGGCGAAACGACGTCGTTTCGTACTTGCCGGCATTCTTTGGGACGTAAATTGTAAAGTTAGGGTAAAATTGGGACGTAATTGGATAAATTAACTTTTTTGGGACGTTTTTGGAAAAAGTAAAAAATTATGGGACGTAAAAAAATTATATCCTAGAAAAGAGACGCCGGATTTAATACCAAGCACATAACTATTCATACATAATATTTATCATTTATTCATTGACGCACATAATATCTCCAAATAAAAATTGGAAAGTATATCATAGATAACATATTAAGATTAAACATAACCAATAATCCTCAAGATAACAAAATCCGAACTAATTGAAAATATAAGTGTATCTACAATCATATATACATGTGTGTGTGCGCGCCCGTTGATATGAAAGACATGAAAAAGAGACCAGAAGAGTGAAGAATTATCTCAACGTAGAGGTGTTAGGCGTTTCAAAACCACTGGTTTTTTGAACCGCCAGTTCCGGCTGCCGGAAAATTGGAATCGGAACCGAACCGCCTTATGGCAGTTAACGGTTACGGTTTTGAATCATGAACCGCCGGTTTCGAACCTAACCGAAATCGGCGGTTCACGGTTTTTTTTTATTTAATTGAATTTTTAATATTTCAATTTAAAATAAAAAGGGGTAAAAATTGGACTTGAGCTTAATTCAAGTATTTAAACTTGAATTTTTTAATTTTATATATTTGAACTAAGCGCATGCGTATCCAATATCCGTAACTTTATAGTTTAGGAATCAAAGTCCTCGTAGTTCATTTTTAAATTTTGGGGGGGAAGAGGGAAAAATGGACTTGAGCTTAATTCAAATATTTAAAGTTAAAATTAAGAATTTCAACTTTGAATATTGTAACACCCTCAGAGCCATCCGGGAATATTACAACGCCGCGGGCCCCGAAATGGAACCCACGAGGCTAAAGATATTTTACAAATATTTCAAATACGCCTAAGCGGCTACGGTAATATCTTTTGAAATATTCAAAGACTTTATATCAATACCATCGTAAAATCTCATTTGAAAGTACAAGGCCAAAACGCCAAAACTCAACAGTTTCAAAAGTATACGTTAAGTCACCGCTTGCACGTATCGACAAAATAGTTTAGAAAATAATTTTCCAAAATAAATCCAAATTCGCAAAATACTAGCGATCCATTTTAAAACACACTCGTAGCGGATATAACAAATAACTAAAAATACTTTTGCAGCAAAAAATAACAATTAGTCAAAGTACTCTATTCACACACACGCCATAGCCAGTATCCTCCGGAAAGCTCATCTCTTCACGAACGCTACAAGCTCGATATCCCAAGAACTTAAAAATAAAGCCCACAACGGAGTCAGCCATAATATCCAATAATGATAACGATCACATCACGTCAATAATTATATACCAATGAAAATGCTAAGTAAGAATACTACTAATAAAATCTTACCATCATAACCTCACCAATTCGCGATAATCCTCCTCAAAATAACCCTTACCATATTGCACATCTCGTATTCTCGATTAAGCAATAAACTCAAACACGACATATATATTGTACCTCAAACAATACCCAAGATTCTCAAAGCATCATCATAACTTACCAATACAGAAATATACCAACTCTGACCAATTCAATCCATCGGATAACATCATCAAATATCAACACGATAATCGATTGTCCATCCAAAGACAATAACTAAGAAGGAAATACATAACATACCTCAAGATACGCAATACCACGACGAATCATGTCAGTTTAATCCGAGATCATATCAATACAACATATGGATAGGGTCCTACAAAAGACTTACAAATTCATACTCACATGACAACATTAATATGCTCACAACAATAACAACAACATATACTTATGGTAATCCAATGATCCAGCGCGCACAGCATAGATACCCACGATGATCCTATTAGATCAACACGTGGTGAATAACCAACAATATACATATGCAGCACAACAACACATGGGTAATCCGCTGATCCAGCGTTCAATGCATAGATCCCAAGATGATCCTGCCGGACCAACACGAGGTGGAAAACCCATCAAACGATACGTCGCACACAGCATAGATACCCAAGATGATCCCATCGGACTAACAGAAGGGGGACATGCGACAACAATGTACAAATGCATGTTAACAACAATACACAAATGCACGACAATAACAATACACGAATGTATCACAACATGATCGACACAAAATGACGAAAATGATTAGAGTATTTGCCCCGAGTCTTTCGAGAGTAATCTCGATGTGAAAAACCATCACCGGTGATTATCCTCAATGTTTGACGATCCAAAAAACCACGAACTATAGATAACTCATATCCTCGTCTTTACCATAATGTATCCTCGATACCCAAGTATACCAGTAACAAATGTAAATCATATACATTATCATTTAATTCCCAAAATCAGAAAACAACGTACAATCCCAAATCTCCAGAGTTCACAATCATAATCATTGCTATACGAATTATAAACGAATGAAACTTAAATCATTCATTAAATAATATAAATTGAGCAAGTAATAACTTACCTCGATACCGATACGATGATCAAGAAGTTTTTACCAATTTCCTTGCCTTCGTCTACAAGCTCCTCGGCCCTGACCATAGTAATTCACGAACATCCTCTGTAATATCCGAGAGTAATTTTTTTTTCTTTCGTGTTACTGTTGAGTTGTACGTATTCATTTGGAATTGTACAAGTGTTGTTGTTTTGGACTGATACAATGTATATTGTACTGGAATAATTCGGGATCAAAATATTTATACTTGTCGTCGAGTTGGTTTCGTCGTTTGGGTGTTGCTTGGTGACTTTGGAATTTTGGCTAAGTTTAGAGCCATAGCGTACGCTAAGGGTGTAGCATTACGTACGCTAGAGTGTTGCCATTACGTACGTTATTCCTGTAAGGTTACGTATGCTACGGGTGTAGCATTACGTACGCTAGAGTATATCATGATTCTTGATGAGTTTTTATGAACTTTTGATGAAGAACATGTTGGTATAGCTTGAGTATGATTATGTTCTTGATGTTTTAGATTGTTTGGAGGTTATAATCATGTCTAGGAAGGATTATGCTAAGACTGTTATATGATTAACATAGTCTTGAGATGATTATTGTTGCTGGTGCTGTTCTTGAAAGATTATAACCATTTTGGTAAGGATTTATGATGATTTAGGAGGTGATTATCATAATTTCGAAATGGTTAAGTTAATCTTGTTGATTAATCCGAATTCTTGATGAATTAGTGATTGATTTTAGTAGAGACATCATGTTTGTTGAGATGATGATGTTCTTGAAGTTTTGAGGTTGGCATTGGTGATATTATCATTTTGGAGATGGTTGTTTTGATGTTGTCCTTAAGTGATTCTTGTTGAATTGTTTTCAAAAGTGTTAAGAACATTTCATCATGTCGATTTTGAGTGTTGGGGGATGTTAGAATTCATAGTTGAGAACTATGATATTCGTTGGTAGAGTTTAACCGATTCGGGGTTGAATCGGGTTTGTCCTTGGTGTTGTTTTCTATTGATTTTGTGTTATTGAATGAATCGTTTCTCATTCAAGGTTGTTCAAGTGTTTGTGATCGTCGGTAGGCGCTGTTCGTCGTCTCATGCCAGGACGTTGATCATGGAAGGACTTTCTCGCCTTCGGTTTGAGGCAAGTTTTATACTTGTACTGGTCAATGAGATTAATGGTATCATATATGTGTATGAATGTGTTGTATTATTTCGAGCCATAGTCTCTTCGTGATTTATTGATATATGGGGATTGTTTGATGCAATACCCTTTGGTAATTATGCTAGATGTGACTGTTATTCGTTAACGGCCGGTTTAGGGTATTGAGATTCTTGTTGATATTGATGTTGTCGATAGCCGGTTCACGGTATCGATGTATCGATTATTATTATTGACGTTAATGTCGTTCTGAGGCATCGTTGGATCGTTGTTATCGAATTGGAATTGTTGCTATGGATGTTATTAAGCCTATTGAAGGCGTTTGATTTATCAATTGACCGTTCTAAGTTTGAAATTTTGGCTAAGTTTAGAGCCATAGCGTACGCTAAGGGTGTAGCATTACGTACGCTAGAGTGTTGCCATTACGTACGTTATTCCTGTAAGGTTACGTACGCTACGGGTGTAGCATTACGTACGCTAGAGTATATCATGATTCTTGATGAGTTTTTATGAACTTTTGATGAAGAACATGTTGGTATAGCTTGAGTATTATTATGTTCTTGATGTTTTAGATTGTTTGGAGGTTATAATAATGTCTAGGAAGGATTATGTTAAGATTGTTATATGATTAACATAGTCTTGAGATGATTATTGTTGCTGGTGCTATTCTTGAAAGAATATAACCATTTTAGTAAGGATTTATGATGATTTAGGAGGTGATTATCATAATTTCGGAATGGTTAAGTTAATCTTGTTTATTAATCCGAATTCTTGATGAATTAGTGATTGATTTTAGTAGAGACATCATGTTTGTTGAGATGATGATGTTCTTGAAGTTTTGAGGATGGCATTGGTGATATTATCATTTTGGAGATGGTTGTTTTGATGTTGTCCTTAAGTGAATCTTGTTGAATTGTTTTCAAAAGTGTTAAGAACATTTGATCATGTCGATTTTGAGTGTTGGGGGATGTTAGAATTCATAGTTGAGAACTATGATATTCGTTGGTAGAGTTTAACCGATTCGGGGTTGAATCGGGTTTGTCCTTGGTGTTGTTTTCTATCGATTTTGTGTTATTGAATGAATCGTTTTTCATTTAAGGTTGTTCAAGTGTTTGTGATCGTCGGTAGGCGCCGTTCGTCATTTCGTGCCAGGACGTTGATCGTGGAAGGACTTTCTCGCCTTCGGATTGAGGCAATTTTTATACTTGTACTGGTCAATGAGATTAATGTTATCATATATGTGTATGAATGTGTTGTATCATTTCGAGCCATAGTCTCTTCGTGATTTATTGATACATGGGGATTGTTTGATGCAATACCCTTCTGTAATTATGCTAGATGTGAACGGCCGGTTTAAGGCATTCAGATTCTTGTTGATATTGATGTTGTCGATAGCCGGTTCACGGTATCGATGTATCGATTATTATTGTTGATGTTAATGTCGTTCTGAGGCATCGTTTGATCGTTGTTATCGAATTGGAATTGTTGCTATGGATGTTATTAAGCCGATTGAAGGCGTTTGATGTATCCGTTTAGCATCTCTGTTTTCGGTGGTTGGTTTAAGGCGCCGGGAGATCTATTTTAAACGTATCATTGTTTATCGATTGACCGTTCCAAGGTAATCGAGGTATTGAATTGGGATTTACGAAGATAACTCCCATCCGTTGTCTCATTGTTTATCAATTGACCGTTCTAAGGTAATTGAGGTATTTAATTGGCATTATCGAAGATAATTCCCATCCGTTATATCATTGTTTATCGATTAACCATTCTAAGGTAATCGACGTATTGAATTGGGATTATCGAAGATAATTCCCATCCGTAGTATCATTGTTTATCGATTAACCGATCTAAGTTAAATGACGTATTGAATTGGGACTGTCGAAGATAGTTACCATCTGTTGAGTCGTCGTGATCGATTAGCCATTCCAAGGCAGTAGAGACATTTGAATTGGGACCGCCGAGGACGGTGCCCATCCGTGTGTATTTTATCTTGTTGGTCGATTCAAGGCAGCACACTATTATTCTTGTGAATTTGATAATCTTGGAATCGTTGCCGTTTGTGACTAATTGTGTTCTGGAGGCTAGTTTGTCTAGTGCTGATGGTTAAGCTTGGGGCTTGAACCTTCGCGGTTGGTTTCCCAACACCTACAGTTCAGTAGGTCACGGTCATGTTTATGATCTCATTATGGGTAAGCTTGGGGATTGAACCTTCGCGGTTGGTTTCCCAACACCTACAGTTTTGTAGGTCACGGTCATGTTTATGATCTCATTATGGGTATGCTTGGGGCTTGAACCTTCGCAGTTGGTTTCCCAACATCTACAGTTCAGTAGGTCACGGTCACTGGGTGATCTCATTATGGGTAAGTATGAGGCTTGAACCTTCGCGGTTGGTTTCCCAGCACCTGCAATTAAGCAGGTCACGGTCATTGGATAATCTCATTTTGATACGGCTTCGTGCCGTGGCTTCGGCCTTCATTGATACAGCTTCGGGCTGTTTTGGCTTCGCGCTATTGGGATAATTGACAGCTTCGGCTGAGTGGTGTTAGGCGTATTTTTATGCGCTTATTTATCATTATTTTATATCCATCTTGAGCCTAAATCAGCATAAATGAGCTTTTAATGCACTATTCTTATATGTTTTGCAGGAAATCGGAGTCCGGAAGCCGAAACGATGAAAAACGGGTGAAAACAGCAGTTTTTGGTCATGAGCCGCGGCACAAACCAAGTGAGCCGCGGCACACGGAGACAACCAGCGAACGATGTGCACACTGTACTCTGTGCTGCGGCACACACCAAGTGAACCGCGGCACAGGAAGAAAAAATGCGCCCAGGCATCAGGCACTGAAGGATAGGGGCCGCGGCACAGATTAAGTGAGTCGCGGCCCACAGGGTGGTTTTGCTGAATATTCCGCGTTTCTGGGCCGTTTTGGAGCCTGTTCTCGACCTAATCACACGGACGCGTTTTGGAGGCTTAGGACTGATATAAATAAGCATGGTAGGGCTGAAGAACTGAGGAGGAATCAACTGGGAGGTGGATCGATAGCTAGGGCGAAGAACACAAGGAGGAGATTTGTGGGCGACGACAAGACCACGGATCCCTACGGTTTTTCTGCATCTAAGTTTCTAGATTTATTCGAGTAGGATTTTGATTGTTGCCGATTTCATGACGGTTTGATTATTTATTATTATTTCGATTTACTCATTATTCTATTGAAGTGGATTCTTCTTACTGTTCTTAATGCTTTTTAATTGTCTGGCCAACAGTTAATTTGTTTTGAATGTCTTTATGGGTTCGGGAGATGAAATTTAGGCATAGTTCTTGTAAGACGAATCATAATTTTCGTGAGATAGGGATATACTCATGCGAATTGTGAAGCCTGTTATTGTGGGAATTCTTGAACTGTTTTAGCTAGTAATTATCTAATTCGAATAGGGATATATCGAGTTAATAATTCGTAGTATTTTCTATCGACCTTGGGAAAGGCTTTAGAATAATTTAGGAATTCCTGGCTTACAATCAATTGAATAAAAGTGAATTGAATCGAATAAATATCATTCCCGATTGTTTGAGGTGAAAATCATAATCCTACGCCCTTATTTGTATTATTATTAATATCAGTACTATTATTTATTTTCTGCAATTAGTTTAGATATAAACTCTATTTAATTGTTCTTCAAATAAAATTGTGAGTTGACTATATTTTGGTACTTAGTGAAATCAGTCCTCGAGGGAACGATACTTTACTTATCACTTTATTACCTGTTGACACCGTGCACTTGCGGCATAGTGTGAGGGATTTCTTCAGAACAAGTTTTTGGCGCCGTCGCCGGGGACTGATTTTTTCGCTATTATCAATACCAAGCGACTCTAATTTTAATTTGAAGTTTTTTTTCTTTAGTCTCTATATTTTTATTTTCTTCATTATGTTTTCCTGTGAGTATCGTGGCCCTTGGCATTTCATAAATTTCGATGCTCTTAATAATTTGCCAAATAGGGTCAGTCAGCCCCCTCCCCCAAAACAAAAGACCATGCTTGAACAATGTGTAGACGTTCTCAAAAATCCTGATAGTACCCTTTTTGAGCTAGAATGTGCACGTCGTGGTCTTGAGATTCACTATGATTGTATTCCAGCTCATATATTTAGTAGTGAAGTTGAAGGGGAGGTTGAGAAGAAAGACATGCTAAGTTTTAGGGTTGATTCCCCAGCACCCGATAATTACATAAAGTGTGATGAGCCTATAGAAGAAGTTACCATTGATGATGTTTCCCAAGAAATTTCATTAAATTGTCATCAAACTTCGACTAATAAGGTGAACACTTTTGTGCCAAAAATTTTATTAACGGTGCCGCGCATAATCTTTCCTAAATCCATAATGGGAGAGATTGACCCCATTACTTCTGATTTTGTTGAGGCTGATTCCTTGAGTTCTAATGAGGTTGTTCATGATAAGTCTTTATTATTTACCCATTCGAACTATGCTTATTTTTTCGTGCCTTACAATTATTATATTCTTCCACTATTTTTTGGTTGCCCACATAATTATTCTTACTCATTATTTTTGGCAACCGGGCATGAACCAAAGCCTCCCTTATGGAATAAGAGGCTTTTAGATTGTAAGAAGGGGGCATTTGGCAATCTCCCTAGAAAAAAGCCACGTTAGAAGTTTTTGCCACGCTCAAGACGTAAAATAGAGCGCTTGATGGGAGGCAACCCATCATTTTTACTCGCTTTCTAGTTAGTTGTTTTTATTTGATTTTTAGTTAATTATTTTTCCTTTGTTTTTCTTCGTTTGGATTCGTGTATTCTTGTGGTCCTTATTTCTCTAATATTTTTTCAACCCCAATGAGCATTATTCTTCATATTCTAGTCTTTCTTGACCTAATGTCTACAGTTATTTCATGCTAGAGACTAAGTTTGGGGGTCTCTCATGATGTTGAGCATTAATTGAAGTATGGATTGACAGTCGATTCCACTCAGACATGTGCTGGCTTTCAGGAAGACGTTTGGAATAAGTTTCACTTTTCCTTGTCTCTTTTATTTTCACATGAGTTGTATTATTGATGATGTTAGGTGTAGTGGAATAAATTGAAGCATGCGATAACTTTATTAATTTTTCTTTGGTATAAATTGCGATTGCTTTATTGTCCTTGCACGCTGTTGATGGTTTTGTTCAAAAACGTGATTTTTTCGTGAATTTTTCATGCTTCTTTTTGTGTAAAACGGATGTTACGATACTGATTTCTCGGGGAAGAAATGGTTGAGTTTTAGTTGAGTTGTAGTCAGTGATATCTGTTTCTGTTGAGTATTCATCTAGGTCCGAAATTTTATCGTTTTTGTAGAAATTTTAGCAGATAAGAAAGGAGACATACGTGTTTTCAAATCACCGTTTATACGTTTGGTTAAACTTTTCGCGTAGCTAGTTGTCCAGTAATATGTGTCTTGTTGGCACTTGGATGGAGTTTAGAGTCGGACAGTTTTTCCAAAAAGTCGAGATATTATTTGTTCGATAATGGGAAGTCTAGTAACCGGGGGTATTCACGTGACCCGTTGTTTACTCTCGCGTAAAACGACGACCCTGGATAGATTAATGGATTAGAGATATCGCATGTGTCGATAATGGGAAGTCTAGTAACCGGGGGTATTCACGTGACCCGTTGTTGACTCTCGCGTAAAACAGCAACCTTGAATCGGACAAGCGGAAATAGCTATTCGAGTTTTTTCTCCGCTGTAGAGGGGAACTTAGTAACTAGAAGCATCCATGTGCCCCATGAGTATTTTCTACGTCAAACGGTTCCCCAACATATGAGAATGTACATCCACCCTAGGACTATCCCGATGAAACATCCCGAGATCCAAACCTAGTGGTTAACTCGAATCTATATTATTGATCATACATAAGGGAATGATGTCCGAGGAGTAATGTCGATTATGAAACTCTTAAATTTTTGCCACTAGACTGTGGGACTGGGCGAATTGACTTGTTTAATCTAACCCTTCATATTGACGGTCGGTTAAATTCACGATTGTTAATCTTTGAGCTTGATTTTCTTCATGAACGATTAATTAGGACTGGAATTGGTTACTTTGTGGAATCAGTGTCCTGGACGTGACTCATTATTACGATACTTGCATTATTCTTTGAGATTTTCAGGATAGTATTGATTAGGTTGAGCACTATAAATTTGCACGATTATTCTCGATCATTCACGATACATTTTGTTTAAAATTGATTTTTGCTTGAGGACAAGCAAAGGCTCAAGTTTGGGGGTATTTGTTAGGCGTATTTTTATGCGCTTATTTATCATTATTTTATATCCATCTTGAGCCTAAATCAGGATAAATGAGCTTTTAATGCACTATTCTTATATGTTTTGCAGGAAATCGGAGTCCGGAAGCCGAAACGATGAAAAACGGGCGAAAACAGCAGTTTTTGGTCATGAGCCGCGGCACAAACCAAGTGAGCCGCGGCACACGAAGACAACCAGCGAACGCTGTGCACACTGTACTGTGTGCCGCGGCACACACCAAGTGAGCCGCGGCACAGGAAGAAAAAATGCGCCCAGGCATCAGGCACTGCAGGATAGGGGCCGCGGCACAGATTAAGTGAGCCGCGGCCCACCGGGCGGTTTTGCTGAATATTCCGCGTTTCTGGGCCGTTTTGGAGCCTGTTCTCGACCTAATCACACGGACGCGTTTTGAAGGCTTAGGACTGATATAAATAAGCATGGTAGGGTTGAAGAACCGAGGAGGAATCAACTGGGAGGTGGATCGATAGCTAGGGCGAAGAACACAAAGAGGAGATTTGTGGGCGAAGACAAGACCACGGATCCCTACGGTTTTTCTGCATCTTAGTTTCTAGATTTATTCGAGTAGGATATTGATTGTAGCCGATTTCATGACGGTTTGATTATTTATTATTATTTCGATTTACTCGTTATTCTATTGAATTGGATTCTTCTTACTGTTCTTAATGCTTTTTAATTGTCTGGCCAACAATTAATTTGTTTTGAATGTCTTTATGGATTCGGGAGATGAAATTTAGGCATAGTTCTTGTAATACGAATCATAATTTTCGTGAGATAGGGATATACTCATGCGAATTGTGAAGCCTGTTATTGTGGGAATTCTTGAACTGTTTTAGCTAGTAATTATCTAATTCGAATAGGGATATATCGAGTTAATAATTCGTAGTATTTTCTATCGACCTTGGGAAAGGCTTTAGAATAATTTAGGAATTCCTGGCTTACAATCAATTGAATAAAAGTGAATTGAATCGAATAAATATCATTCCCGATTGTTTGAGGTGAAAATCATAATCCTACGCCCTTATTTGTATTATTATTATTATCAGTACTACTATTTATTTTCTGCAATTAGTTTAGATATAAACTCTATTTAATTGTTCTTCAAATAAAATTTTGAGTTGACTATATTTTGGTACTTAGTGAAATCAGTCCTCGAGGGAACGATACTTTACTTATCACTTTATTACTTGTTGACACCGTGCACTTGCGGCATAGTGTGAGGGATTTTTTCACAACAAGTGGTTTCAGACCTTCGTGATATTTTGGCAGCTTCGGCTGAAGAGCTTTCAGGCCTTTGAAATGTCTTGGTATTTCTGTTGGAACCTTCGGGAATTGTGATTTGTATCTATTGCAACATTGGCTTGTTTTACCTTCGGGTAATGCATTGTTGTGTTCTGTATTTATGATTTTCCGTTTGGCACTTATATTCTAACCTGTTGAGCAGGTATTGATCGTATGTAGTGGGCATAGTGTTTCACGAATGCTCGATTCTTACTTTAGTTTGTGAGCATCTCGTACATCATTATTGTTGTACTGTTTATTCTGCCTTTGGATGCATATCATGTTGTACATGTATTTGATATTCATTATCTGGATGACTGACCCCGTGGGGGCGGAACATGTTTACATGTTTTAGGTGCATGTGAGGAGAGAGTTGAGACACAGGGGCATGATGATGGCGACGAGGCATTCGAGAGATACTAGTCCGAGATGTTTTGGTGTTCATGTCGGTCAGGCAGTTGGAGTACTCCAGTTTTGTCAGTTATTGTTATTTTGTATTATCCGAGCAAGACTCGTGGATGTTGTTGTATTTTATTTTGGCCATGTAGGTCCACTGTTTTCGTTGAAATTCCATATCGGAATTTTGTGTTGGATGTGAGTGTAAGGATTGTGATTTCCCCTTTTTGGTCAGTTTGTTGTATTTTAGTCATGTCCGCCTGGTGGATCTCCTGGTGTGGGGTCCACGGCACTGTAATGACCCAAATGGGATTTTGGGATGTTATAGAAGATGGTATCAGAGAATTGGGTTGTGAGATACCCTGGTATGTGAGTTATATGGTTTTACCGATGCGGTAGTAGTGGACTGTCAGGTTATAACAATTTGGGCAGTCGGGTTTTGTGAGTCGTGGTAGTTGGACGACTGTATGAGTCATTCTTTCATCGATTCGTCGTCAGCGAAGACTAGTATCGCAAGACCTCGAAGCTTCGTATGACCTGTGTAAGGACTCGATTCTCTTTTATGTTCATACATTCATTATGTCATTAATTATACATGTTTTGTTGAGAACCTGTATGTAACAATGTGTTACGACTCATTCATGCTTATTTGTTTTGGAGCGTGTCGGCTCAGTATCAGCTATAATTAGCATGTTTAAGGTGATTGTTTATTTGTTGAGTATGTATATTCGTGTTTAGCTATTGACTTAGCATTCTGGATTGGCCGTTGAGGCATATTTGAACTGTAATCATGATCGAACGTTATTCTTTCAGTATGGAAAGAGGAATCCGAGGACGTGGTAGAGGGGGTAAAAGCCGCAGAGCAGGCCAAAACCCAGAACCTCATGTTTATATGCGTACGAATCCTAAGATGGATCAGAGTTCGGCCGGTGGTGTTACCTACGCAACCGATTTCCCTTCAGGACGTCATACTCGAGGAGTCGATCAGACAGAGGGTGGACACGTCGACCCTTTCTTGCTTATGAAGGGCATGATGGCCCAGATGATGCAGATAATAGAGACCATGCAGACCTCCGTGGTTCGTGGTCCGCCGCATCAGGGATCCCAGGTGCCGTTTGATGGACAGGCTGGGAGAGTGAGTCATATTATCGGCAATATCTCTCGTCAGAGGCCGCCTACTTTTGAGGGTTCGTCTGAACCAGCTGATATTGTTCATTGGCTTGAACACTTTGATAAACTCTTCGACATTGTTCAGTGTCCGAAAGAGAGCAAGGTGGCAGTGGCGACTTACTATTTGCGTAAAGGCACTTATTTTTGGTGGCTCTCTGTCAAGCCCACCGATCGTGATTGTGTTTGGGGCGAGTTCAAGACTCTCATGTTAAAGAGATATTATCCAGCTCCACTTCGTGAAGCCAAGTTGTCTGAGGGTTTGAACCCCGAATCCGTCGAGGATGAGGGTGTTATTGTCATTGTTAAGAAGTTTCAGGGACTTATTCAGTTTGCTTCGTCTGTTATCCGTACTAAGGTGGATAAAATCAAGTATTTTAGCAAGAGGCTGAACCCGCAGTTGAGGATGTAGTTATTCAATCATAATTGTAACTCACTTGGCGAATTCATCGAGAAGGCTCTTGGAGCAGAGCTTTTGATCAAGGAGCTTGTTCGGAAGGACCCTTCAGTTTTTTCTGGTGAGAGGACTAGGATGCCGATTCGTTCAGAGGTACATCGAGCTCTGACGTCCAAGAGGTCCTCTTCTAATTCGTCTCGTACTGGGAAAGCATCTTCTTCTCAGGCGGCAAGTTTGATAATTGTTTGTTTTAACTGTGATACAATAGGACATTGCAGTACTTGGTGCTCGATGCAGGCCGTTGTTTGTTTTCTGTGTGGGAAGCAAGGACACCTTCAGAAATACTGCAGGAGTTCTAGTACCAGTAGGTCTCGAGAGAGCTCACGGGCCTCGAGAGATTTTGTTACTTCAGTCTGTACTTCGTCCAAGAGGTCATATCGGGCTTCGGGAGCCGGAGGTATGGACACTCGAGGAGGAGCGGCGAGCTCAGAGTTGGGTCTTCCTCGAGTCGATGAGATCGTGGAGTTTGATGACCTGGAGGATGTTGATTTCAGATACATTTGAGATGTAACCTTGATTTATATTCTCCTAGTTTTTCGGATTGATGTTTAACTCGGTCTGTATTTTAGTTTTGTGGTTGCGAACCATTTATGGTTGATCTATCTTGTAATGATTGTATCTGAGAATCTTGAGACTTGAGTCATTTGATGTGATTTTCCTTCCTTTTGGTTATGTACCCGAGATTTTTGTGATAATCTGGGTAATTGTCTATTGTGATTCGAGAAGTCAACTCGTGAGGACTTGGGCGTGCGATCAATATGGTCCAGAGGACTATTTGTGCGTTGTTATTTTCTTTTCTAACGTAAGTCAGTGATTGCATGGGAGTACGATGCTGCTGAGAATGGGGAAGTGTGCACTAATGACTGTAGACATGTACCATGGGTGGCTCCCGGGGTGTGTGTCCGCCAGTGTTACTAGTCATGCGGTTGGTACGACTTCCTGGCTGGTCTCTAGCGGGAGAGTCATGATTCGGCTGATCTCGCAGTTGGTTGAGTGTTTTTATCTCTTGTTTTTCGCCGTGTTTGGGCAGAGGAGACGCGGGGACCCGTGGGGTTAGCCCGATTACTCAGGTAAAGTGGTTCGCAGTGAGGAGTATTCCTGGAGATGTTGTTTTATTATCCTGATGGATAATCTTTATCCCTTGTTGTGTATCCTGAGTTTCGGGGACGAAACTCTTTTTCAGGGGGGGAGTATGTAATATCCGGGGGTAATTTTTTTCTTTTGTGTTACTGTTGAGTTGTACGTATTCATTTGGAATTGTACAAGTGTTGTTGTTTTGGACTGATACAATGTATATTGTATTGGAATAATTCGGGATCGAAATATTTATACTTGTCGTCGAGTTGGTTTCGTCGTTTGGGTGTTGCTTGGTGAGTTTCGAAATTTGGCTAAGTTTATAGCCATAGTGTACGCTACGGGTGTAGCATTACGTACGCTAGAGTGTTTCCATTACGTACGTTATGCCTGTAAGGTTACGTACGTAATGCATGGTAGGTGGTAGGAACCTTCTTCGTAGTCACTTTCGGCCGGTGGGTCCCGAGCATCTTCCGATCGGATCTCACTATTGCAGTCAACGGACCCTTACGTACGTTAAGAGGTGAGCTCTACATACGTAATTTAGGTAGCTTGTTAGCGTACCTAATAGATTCTTGTTTACGTACGTTATGGTCTTCGTATTTTAGTTCAGTTAGTTCTGGATTTACATTACGTACGTTAATGTTGTGGCATAGCGTACGTAATGCCTTTTACGTACGTTAACCTTAGTGTATAACGTACGTAATGAGCTTGTCAGTCTATTTATGTTGGCTTCGTATTTCATTTCCTTACGAACCAAAAATCATTTTCTCTCTCTAGAATCGTCCTTTTGGAATTGTTCTTGATGTTTAGCCTCTTCCAACTCGATCTTGATCATCCTAGCTCGGATTGAAGCTTGAAGTTGGAAGCTTGTTGGTGCTCCTTTGGTGTTTGGAGGGTTCTTCTTGTTCTTCTTTGGTATGTTCTCTCAATCTCTTGTTCTTCAAGTGATTTTCGAGTTTGATGATGATGTTGTTGTTGTTTTCTTTGAGTATTGTTTGATTGATGGAGTATATCACGATTCTTGATGAGTTTTTATCTTGAGTATGATTATGTTCTTGATGTTTTAGATTGTTTGGAGGTTACAATTGTAACACCCCCAGAATCAAACCGGGAATATTACACGCCGTAGACCCTCTCCGTGAGGATCCACCAGGCTAGACATCAAAACCACACAATAAATTACATACCGACATGATAAAATACCAAATCCGTAGACCATCTTGGTCTTTCGTCATAACGTACAAGTCAAAAATACACATTTCTATCTCGACTCATACCCATGCAAGGGTAAAATATACTCACAAACCAAAAGTACGACAGAAGAAAGACCATACACAAACTCGGGTGATCGTATCAACACCGGCCTTCGTGTGATTAGTATCATTCGCCTTCCATCATCCTTGCGCCGATCCTGTGTTTTGCTCCCAAACTGCATGTACGGATGCAAACAGACATCCACCCCCGAATACTCGGGGGTTAGCAAAACTCCACTGTTTTGCTAGTACTAGTATAAAGTGCAAATACGAGCCATACAAAACACATTCCGAGAATACAACAAAAGACTTCCCGAGCTATTTGATAATTAAAGTAGTTCAAGTCTTGAAAGTAGAAACCAAAACAAGAAAGCACTTTGAAAACATTTTCAAATCTCGGGAGTTTTCGAAAACATTTGCGATAGTAAAGTTCTTAATTCTTCAAAAGCCACTTAGGGTCACCGCCCCAATATTCATTTTCCAAAAATGCAAATTCGATTAACAAAACACGGGGTTCACAACCCAACTCATTCCAGTCACAAAACACAGGGTCCACGACCCAACCATTTCGATCATCAATACAGGGTCCACGACCCGTTCATTCACTTCAATTCACTTCCAACGATACGTTACACACAACACATTATTTTTATGCCATTTTAGCCAAACACCAAGACTCGATATATAATGTCTCTCGACTCCGAGCAACAAACATTGTGATACTCCGGACATATCACAATTAATCAACAGTACAAACACTCTGGCAATTCTCGCGACCCGGTCCAGCCCTCCGGTCCCGCCGTAAGGCCACCAAGTCCCTGTGTGCCCCGTCGAGCAATCCCCAGGTGAGAATGCCCACTCGAAGTAACTCTCGCGACCCGGTCCAGCCGCTAAGCCACTAGGTCCTCGTGTGACCCCGTCGAGTCAATCCCCGAGTGAGAGTACCCGAGAAAAATCTTACAACTCTCATCAATTCACATTTCCAAACCGCAATCCTCAAGAGTCAATCACAATATATATAGTCGAGGTATTTTGCTAAAATGGCCATATTATCCAACACATACTCACGACCCAAAATTTATACTATCCACAAAGAAACACACCATCTAAACAGCACCAATCGACACAACCAATATCACACGAGTTCACACATTCACACACATCCGCATGACTCCACACAAATTCTTAACAAAATGATTGAACTTTAACTTACCAACAACAAAATCACCCATAATGGCATCACTCGAAAATAATGTGATCCTATACTCGACACCAATACGCATAGTCAATTAAGCACATTAATTCCCGAACACAAGAATCCTCTTTAAATAAAACCATGATTATAGTTATAACGATTCTTTAGAAAAATGGTTGTGAACAATTGTTTAACACATATCGTCAATTTTCAATCATCATATTCACCAAATACGTAATGTATGGGCAAGATACTTGCCTCGATAGTCGATGCCGGACACTCCGACGAACATGGCTCAACCGGAAAACATCGAACGTCCCCAACTCTCCGGCGAAAACGACGGTAACACTACCAATCAGAAAACCGCGAACGGAAGGGTTCCGACTCAAGTTCTTCGCAAGGAACCTGACCCTAACATAATACCGTCAATAATCAACGATAAATCGAGGAAGAATAATCGTAGAACGCCCAAAACCCCCCTCTAAGGATTTTCACCGGACACCTTCAAGGCACCGATTAGGAACTCAACAAAACGAAGAATCTTTAACAATCGAACCATGGATCAACAAGGAAATTGGTATAAAACAACTTAATAATCATCAATCCCTCACTATTCTAAGATATAACGAATGAAATCAACAAAATCCCCAATTTTTCCCAAAACTAGGATTATAAGAAAACTAACCTTGATTCGCTGGATTGAAGGATGTTATGGAGTGATTAATCGATGATATAAGCTCCAAAACTTCGTGGATTAGTTGTATAATAACATGCCTTCATGATCTCCAATGACCCAGCCGCGGAAGAGAAAGGGAGAAAATGAAAAATGAGTGCAAACAGGACTGCTCGGTAATATTTATACTGGTGCAGTCTAGCGTGCGCTAGACTGCCGAGCTAGCGTGCGCTAGCGGGCGGTCATGGTCGAGAATGTTCGGCCGGGCCCGCCATCATGCGCTGAACACGTGCGCTGTCGGCCCAGCCACATTCCAGAGACTTCCTGGCTCGGCCAGTAGCGTCGCAGCCTTCAAAGCCAGTGGCGTGCGCTACCGGGCCGTCAGCGTGCAGATGTCCGCGATGGCGTGCGCTACTGCCGATCTCCCGATCCGTAACCTTTCGCCTCTTGCCTCGGCCGACTAGCGCGCGCAGCCTAACCGCCATAGCGTGCGCCGCCTCCCGGCCGAAGCGTGCGCCACTTTCCGGCCGTAGCGTGCGCTACGCCGGTTCTGCCGCAACCGCCCGGCGGTGCTCGCACTCGTCCGGCCGTGCTGCAGCCATCCGGCCACCGTCCCCAACCGTCCGGCGATGTCCGACCACCATGATTCGACGACTCGATTTTCCGAAATCGCACGGAACGAACACGACAAAATACTGGGGACAACATCATCGGTCCGAAATGAAAACAACGGATAACAAATCATCACCTACGGTCTTAGACGCCAAAATCGGTTGTCGAGAAAATAATACGGAACTCGACAACCGAGAAATATCCGAAAAAAATCCAAAATAACCGAACGAAAATCATGGGTATTACAACAATCTTGTCTAGGAAGGATTATGTTAAGATTGTTATATGATTAACATAGTCTTGGGATGATTATTGTTGCTGGTGGTGTTCTTGAAAGATTATAACCATTTTTGTAAGGATTTATGATGATTTAGGAGGTGATTATCATAATTTCGAAATGGTTAAGTTAATCTTGTTGATTAATCGGAATTCTTGATGAATTAGTGATTGATTTTAGTAGAGACATCATGTTTGTTGAGATGATGATGTTCTTGAAGTTTTGAGGATGGCATTGGTGATATTATCATTTTGGAGATGGTTGTTTTGATGTTGTCCTTAAGTGATTCTTGTTGAATTGTTTTCACAAGTGTTAAGAACATTTAATCATGTCGATTTTGAGTGTTGAGGGATGCTAGAATTCATAGTTGAGAACTATGATATTCATTGGTAGAGTTTAACCGATTCGGGGTTGAATCGGGTTTGTCCTTGGTGTTGTTTTCTATTGATTTTGTGTTATTCAATGAATAATTTTTCATTCAAGGTTGTTCAAGTGTTTGTGATCGTCGGTAGGCGCCGTTCGTCGTTTCGTGCCAGGACGTTGATCGTGGAAGGACTTTCTCGCATTCGGTTTGAGGCAAGTTTTATACTTGTACTGGTCAATGAGATTAATGTTATCATATATGTGTATGAATGTGTTATATCATTTCGAGCCATAGTCTCTTCGTGATTTATTGATATATGGGGATTGTTTGATGCAATACCCTTCGGTACTTATGCTAGATGTGACTGTTATTCGTTAACGGCCGTTTAAGGCATTGAGATTCTTGTTGATATTGATGTTGTCGATAGCCGGTTCGCGGTATCGATGTATCGATTATTATTGTTGATGTTAATGTCGTTCTGAGGCATCGTTGGATCATTGTTATCGAATTGGAATTGTTGCTATGGATGTTATTAACCTGATTGAAGTCATTTGATCTATCCGTTGATCATCTCTGTTTTCAGTGGTCGGTTTAAGGTGCCGGGACATCTATTCTAAACGTATCATTGTTTATCGATTGACCGTTCTAACGTAATCGAGGAATTGAATTGGGATTATCGAAGATAATTCCCATCCGTTGTCTCATTATTTATCGATTGACCGTTCTAAGGTAATCGAGGTATTTAATTGGGATTATCGAAGATAATTCCTATCCGTTGTCTCATTGTTTATCGATTGACCGTTCTAAGGTAATCGAGGTATTTAATTGGGATTATCGAAGATAATTCCCATCTGTTGTATCATTGTTTATCGATTGACCGTTCTAAGGTAATCGAGGTATTGAATTGGGATTATCGAAGATAATTCCCATCCGTTGCCTCAGTGTTTATTGATTGACCGTTCTAAGGTAATCAAGGTATTTAATTGGGATTATCAAAGATAATTCCCATCCGTTATATCATTGTTTATCGATTAACCGTTCCAAGGTAATCGACGTATTGAATTGGGATTATCAAAGATAATTCCCATCCGTAGTATCATTGTTTATCGATTAACCGATCTAAGGTAATCGACGTATTGAATTGGGACTGTCGAAGATAGTTCCCATTCGTTGAGTCGTCGTGATCGATTGGCCATTCCAAGGCAGTCGAGGCATTTGAATTGGGACCGCCGAGGACGGTGCCCATCCGTGTGTATTTTATATTGTTGGCCGATTCAAGGCAGCACACTATTATTCTTGTGAATTTGATAATCTTGGAATCGTTGCCGTTTGTGACTAATTGTGTTCTGGAGGCTAGTTCGGCTAGTGCTCGATGGGTAAGCTTGGGGCTTGAACCTTCGCGGTTGGTTTCCCAACACCTACAGTTGAGTAGGTCACGGTCATATTTATGATCTCATTATGGGTAAGCTTGGGGCTTGAAACTTCGCGGTTGGTTTCCCAACACCTACAGTTCAGTAGGTCATGGCCATGTTTATGATCTCATTATGGGTAAGCTTGGGGCTTGAACCTTCGCGGTTGGTTTCCCAACACCTAAAGTTCAGTAGGTCACGGTCACTGGGTGGTCTCATTATGGGTAAGTCTGGGGCTTGAACCTTCGCGGTTGGTTTCCCAGCACCTGCAATTCAGCAGGTCACGGTCATTGGATGATCTCATTGTGATACAGCTTCGTGCCGTGGCTTCGGCCCTCATTGATACAGCTTCGGGCTGTTTGGCTTCGCGCTATTTGGATGATTGACAGCATCGACTGAGTGGTTTCACACCATCGTGATATTTTGGCAGGTTCGGCTGAGGAGCTTTCATGCCTTTGAAATGTCTTGGTATTTCCGTTGGAACCTTCGGGCATTGTGATTTGTATCTATTGCAGCTTTGGCTTGTTTTACCTTCGGGTAATGCATTGTTGTGTACTGTATTGATGATTCGCCGTTGGGCACTTATGTTCTAACCTGTTGAGCAGGTACTGATCGTATGTAGTGGGCATAGTGTTTCACGAATGCTCGATTCTTACTTTAGTTTGTGAGCATCTCGTCCATCATTGTTGTTGTACTGTTTATTCTGCCTCTAGCTGCATATCATGGTGTACATGTATTTGATATTAATTATCTGGATGACTGACCCCGTGGGGGCGGAACATGTTTACATGTTTTAGGTGCTTTTGAGGAGAGAGTTGAGACACAGGGGCATGATGATGGTGACGAGGCATTCGAGCGACACTAGTCTGAGATGTTTTGGTGTTCATGTCGGTCAAGCAGTTGGAGTACTCTAGTTTTGTCAATTATTGTTATTTTGTATTATCCGAGCAAGGCTCTTGGATGATGTTATATTTACTTTGGCCATGTAGGTCCACTGTTGTCGTTGAAATTCCATATCGGAATATTGTGTTGTATGTGAGTGTAAGGATTGTGATTTCCCCTTTTTGGTCAGTTTGTTGTATTTTCGTCATGTCCGCCTGGTGGATCTCCTAGTGTGGGGTCCACGGCACTGTAATGACCCAAATGGGATTTTGGGATGTTACAAAAGATGGTATCAGAGAATTGGGTTGTGAGATACCCTGATATGTGAGTTATGTGGTTCTACCGATGCGGTTGTAGTGGACTGTCAGGTTATAACAATCTGGGTAGTCGGGTTTTGTGAGTCGTGGTAGTTGGACGATTGTATGAGTCATTCTTTCATCGAGTCGTCGTCAGTGAAGACTAGTATCGCAATACCTCGAAGCTTCGTATCACCTGTGTAAGGACTCGATTCTCTTTTATGTTCATACATTCATTATGTCATTAATTATACATGTTTTGTTGAGAACCTGTATGTAACATTGTGTTACGACTCATTCATGATAATTTGTTTTGGACCGTGTCGGCTCAGTATCGGCTATAATTAACATGTTTAAGGTGATTTTTTATTGGTTGAGTATGTATATTCGTGTTTGGCTATTGACTTAGCATTCTGGATTGGCCGTTGAGGCATATTTGAACTGTGATCATGATCGAACGTTATTCTTTCAGTATGGAAAGAGGAATCCGAGGACGTGGCACAGGGGGTAGAAGCTACAGAGCAGGCCAAAACCCAGAACCTCATGTTTATACGCATACGATGGCTGAGATGGATCAGAGTTCGGCCGATGGTGTTACCTACGCAATCGATTTCCCTTCAGGACGGCATACTCGAGGAGTCGATCAGACTGATGGTGGACACGTCGAACCTTTCTTGCTTATGAAGGGCATGATGGCCCAGATGACTCAGATGATGCAGATAATGGAGACCATGCAGACCCCCGTGGTTCGTGGTCCGCCGCAGCAGGGATCCCAGGTGCCATTTTATGGACAGGCTGGGAGAGTGAGTCAGATTATCGGCGATATCTCTCGTCAAAGGCCGCCTACTTTTGAGTGTTCGTCGGAACCAGCTGATATTGTTCATTGGCTTGAACACTTTGATAAACTCTTCGAAATGGTTCAGCGTCCAGAAGAGAGCAAGGTGGTAGTAGCGGCTTACTATTTGAGTAAAGGCTCTTATTCTTGGTGGCTCTCTGTCAATCCCACCAATCATGATTGTGTTTGGGGCGAGTTTAAGACTCTCATGTTATAGAGGTATTATCCGTCTCCACTTCGTGAAGCCAAGTTGTCTGAGGTTTTGAACCCCGAATCCGTCGAGAACGAGGGTGTTATTGTCATTGCTGAGAAGTGTCAGAGACTTATTCAGTTTGCTTCGTCTGTTATCCGTACTAAGGTAGATAAAATCAAGTATTTTAGCAAGAGGCTGAACCCGCAGTTGAGGATGCAGTTATTCAATCATAATTGTAACTCACTTGGCGAATTCATCGAGAAGGCTCTTGGAGCAGAGCTTTTGATCAAGGAGCTTGCTCGGAAGGACCCTTCAGTTTTTTCTGGTGAGAGGACTAGGATGCCGATTCGTTCAGAGGTACATCGAGATCTGATGTCCAAGAGGTCCTCTTCTAGTCGTCTTCATACTGGGAAAGCATCTTGTTCTCAGGTGGCGAGTTCGACAGATTTTTGTTTTAACTGTGATATAATAGGACATCGCAAAGACCTAGTGCTCGATGCAGGCCATTGTTTGTTTTCTGTGTGGGAAGCAGGGACACCTTCAGAAATACTGCAGGAGTTCTAGTACCACTAGGTCTCGAGAGAGCTCACGAGCCTCGAGAGATTTTGTTACTTTAGTCCGTACTTCGTCCAAGAGGTCATATCGGGCTTCGGGATCCAGAGGTACGTACACCCGGGGAGGAGCGGCGAGCTCAGATTTGGGTCTTCCTCGAGTCGATGAGATCGAGGAGTTCGATGACCTGGAGGATGTTGATTTCGGATACATTTGAGATGTAACCTTGATTTGTATTTTTCTAGTTTTTCGGATTGATGTTTAACTCGGTCTGTATTTTAGTTTTGTGGTTGCGAACCATTTATGGTTGATCTATCTTGTAATGATTGTATCTGAGAATCTTGAGACTTGAGTCATTTGATGTGATTTTCCTTCCTTTTGGTTGTGTACCCGAGATTTTTGTGATGATCTGGGTAATTGTTTATTGTGATTCGAGACGTCAAGTCGTGAGGACTCGGGCGTGCGATCGATATGGTCCCGATGACTATTTGTGCGTTGTTATTTTCTTTTGTGACGTAAGTCAGTGATTGCATGGGCGTCCGATGCTGCTGAGAATGGGGAAGTGTACACTGATGACTGTAGACATGTACCATCGGCGGCTCCCGGGGGGTGTGTACGCCGGTGTTACTAGTCATGCGGTTGGTACGACTTCCTGGCTGGTCTCTATCGGGAGAGTCATGATTCGGCTGATCTCGCAGTTGGTTGAGTGTTTTTATCTCTTGTTTTTCACCGTGTTCGGGCAGAGGAGACGTGGGGACCCGTGGGGTTGGCCCGATTACTCAGGCGAAGTGGTTCGTAGTGAGGAGTATTCCTGGAGATGTTTTTTTCTTATCCTGATGGATAGTCTTTATCCCTTGTTGTGTATCCTGAGTTCTCCTTTCTTTCGTGTTACTGTTGAGTTGTACGTATTCATTTGGAATTGTACAAGCGTTGTTGTTTTGGACTGATACAATGTATATTGCCATTACGTATGTTATGCCTGTAAGGTTACGTACGTAATCCATGGTAGGTAGTAGGAACCTCCTTCCTAGTCACTTTCGGTCGGTAGGTCCCGAGCATCTTCCGATCGGATCTCACTATTGCAGTCAATGGACCCTTACGTACGTTAAGAGGTGAGCTCTACGTAGGTAATTCAGGTAGCTTGTTAACATACGTAATAGATTCTTGTTTACGTACGTTAAGGTCTTCGTATTTTAGTTGAGTTAGTTCTGGATTTACATTACGTACGTTAATGTCGTGGCATAGCGTACATAATGCTTCTTACGTACGTTAACCTTAGTGTATAACGTACGTAATGAGCTTGTCAGTCTATTTATGTTGGCTTCGTATTTCATTTCCTTACGAACCAAAAATCATTTTCTCTCTCTAGAATCGTCCTTTTGGACTTGTTCTTGATGTTTAGCCTCTTCCAACTCGATCTTGATCATCCTAGCTCGGATTGAAGCTTGAAGTTGGAAGCTTGTTGGTGCTCCTTTGGTGTTTGGAGGGTTCTTCTTGTTCTTATTTGGTAAGTTCCCTCAATCTCTTGTTCTTCAAGTGATTTTCGAGTTTGATGATGATGTTGTTGTTTTATTTGGATATTGTTTGATTGATGGAGTATATCATGATTCTTGATGAGTTTTTATGAACTTTTGATGAAGAACATGTTGGTATAGCTTGAGTATGATTATGTTCTTGATGTTTTAGATTGTTTGGAGGTTATAATCATGTCTAGGAAGGATTATGTTAAGATTGTTATATGATTAACATAGTCTTGAGATGATTATTGTTGTTGGTGGTGTTCTTGAAAGATTATAACCATTTTAGTAAGGATTTATGCTGACTTAGGAGGTGATTATCATAATTTCGAAATGGTTAAGTTAATCTTGTTGATTAATCCGAATTCTTGATGAATTAGTGATTGATTTTAGTAGAGACATCATGTTTGTTGAGATGATGATGTTCTTGAAGTTTTGAGGTTGCCATTGGTGATATTATCATTTTGGAGATGGTTGTTTTTATGTTGTCCTTGAGTGATTCTTGTTGAATTGTTTTCACAAGTGTTAAGAATATTTGATCATGTCGATTTTGAGTGCTGGGGGATGTTAGAATTCATAGTTGAGAACTATGATATTCGTTGGTAGAGTTTAACCAATTCGGGGTTGAATTGGGTTTGTCCTTGGTGTTGTTTTCAATTGATTTTGTGTTATTGAATGAATCGTTTCTCATTCAAGGTTGTTCAAGTGTTTGTGATTGTCAGTAGGCGCCGTTCGTCGTTTCATGCCAGGACGTTGATCATGGAAGGACTTTCTCGCCTTCGCTTTGAGGCAAGTTTTATACTTGTACAGGTCAATGATATTAATGTTATCATATGTGTATGAATGTGTTGTATCATTTCAAGCCATAGTCTCTTCGTGATTTATTGATATATGGGGATTGTTTGATGCAATACCATTCGGTAATTATGCTAGGTGTGAATGTTATTCATTAACGGCCGGTTTAAGGCATTGAGATTCTTGTTGATATTAATGTTTTCGATAGCCGGTTCGCAGTATCGATGTTTATTGTTGACCTTAATGTCGTTCTGAGGCATCATTGGATCGTTGTTATCGAATTGGAATTGTTGCTATGGATGTTATTAAGCCGATTGAAGGCGTTTGATGTATCCGTTTATCATCTCTATTGTCGGTGGTCGGTTTAAGGCGCCAGGACATCTATTCTAAACGTAGCATTGTTTATCGATTGATCGTTCTAAGGTAATCGAGGTATTGAATTGGAATTATCGAAGTTAATTCCCATCCATTGTCTCATTGTTTATCGATTGACCATTCTAAGGTAATCGAGGTATTTAATTGGGATTATCGAACATAATTCCCATCCGTTGTCTCATTGTTTATCGATTGACCGTTCTAAGGTAATCGAGGTATTTAATTGGGATTATCGAAGATACTTCTCATCCGTTGTATCATTGTTTATCGATTGACCGTTCTAAGGTAATCGAGGTATTGAATTGGGATTATCGAAGATAATTCCCATCCGTTGTCTCATTGTTTATCGATTGACCGTTCTAAGGTAATCGAGGTATTTAATTGGGATTATCGAAGATAATTCCCATCCGTTATATCATTGTTTATCGATGAACCGTTCTAAGGTAATCGACGTATTGAATTGGGATTATCGAAGATAATTCCCATCCGTAGTATCAATGTTTATCTATTAACCGATCTAAGGTAATCGACGTATTGATTTGGGACTGTCGAAGATAGTTCCCATCCATTGAGTCGTCGTGATCGATTGGCTATTCCAAGGCAGTCGAGGCATTTGAATTGGGACCGCCGAGGACGGTGCCCATCCGTGTGTATTTTATCTTGTTGGCCGATTCAAGGCAGCACACTATTATTCTTGTGAATTTGATATTCTTGGAATCGTTTCCGTTTATGACTAATTGTGTTCTAGAGGCTAGTTCGGCTAGTGCTCGATGGGTAAGCTTGGGGCTTGAACCTTCGCGGTTAGTTTCCCAACACCTACAGTTCAGTTGGTCATGGTTATGTATATGATCTCATTATGGGTAAGCTTGGGGATTGAACCTTCGCGGTTGGTTTCCCAACACCTACAGTTCAGTAGGTCACGGTCATGTTTATGATCTCATTATGGGTAAGCTTGGTGCTTGAACCTTCGCGATTGGTTTCCCAACACCTACAGTTCAATAGGTCACGGTCATTGGGTTATCTCATTATGGGTAAGTATGGGGTTTGAAACTTCGCGGTTGGTTTTCCAGCACCTGCAATTCAGCAGGTCACGGTCATTGGATGATCTCATTGTGATACGGCTTCATGCCGTGGCTTCGGCCCGCATTGATACAGCTTCGGGCTGTTTTGGCTTTGCGCTATTGGGATGATTAGCGGCTTGGTGAGTGGTTTCAGACCTTCGTGATATTTTGGCAGCTTCGGATGAGGAGCTTTCAGGCCTTTGTAATGTCTTGGTATTTCCGTTGGAACCTTCAGGCATTGTGATTTGTATCTATTGCAGCTTTGGCTTGGTTTACCTTCGGGTAATGCATTGTTGTGTTCTATATTGATGATTTGCCATTGGGCACTTATGTTCTAACATGTTGAGTAGGTATTGATCGTATGTAGTGGGCATAGTTTTTCACGAATGCTAGATTCTTACTTTAGTTTGTGAGCATCTCGTCCATCAGTGTTGTTGTACTGTTTATTCTGCCTTTGGATGCATATCATGTTGTACATGTATTTGATATTCATTATCTGGATGACTTACCCCGTGGGGGCGGAACATGTTTACATGTTTTAGGTGCTTGCGAGGAGAGAGTTGAGACACAGGGGCATGATGATGGCAATGAGGCATTCGAGCGATACTAGTCCGATGTTTTGGTGTTCATGTCGGTCAGGCAGTTGGAGTACTCCAGTTTTGTCAGTTATTGTTATTTTGTATTATCCGAGCAAGGTTCGTGGATGCTGTTGTATTTTATTTTGGCCATGTAGGTCCACTGTTGTCGTTGAAATTCCATATCGGAATATTGTGTTGGATGTGACTGTAAGGATTGTGATTCCCCTTTTTGGTCAGTTTGTTGTATTTTAGTCATGTCCGCCTGGTGGATATCCTAGTGTGGGGTCCACGACACTGTAATGACCCAAATGGGATTTTGGGATGTTACAAAAGATGGTATAAGAGAATTGGGTTGTGAGATACCCTGATATGTGAGTTATGTGGTTCTACCGATGCGGTAGTAGTGGACTGTCAGGTTATAACAATCTGGGCAGTCGGGTTTTGTGAGTCGTGGTAGTTGGACGACTGTGAGTCATTCTTTCATCGAGTCTTCGTCAGTGAAGACTAGTATCGCAAGACCTCGAAGCTTCGTATGACCTGTGTAAGGACTCGATTCTCTTTTATGTTCATACATTCATTATGTCATTAATAATACATGTTTTGCTGAGAACCTGTATGTAACAATGTGTTACGACTCATTCATGATAATTTGTTTTGGAGCATTTCGGCTCAGTATCGGCTATAATTAGCATGTTTAAGGTGATTGTTTATTTGTTGAGTATGTATATTCGTGTCTGGATATTGACTTAGCATTCTGGATTGGCCGTTGAGGCATATTTGAACTGTGATCATGATCGAACGTTATTCTTTCAGTATGGAAAGAGGAATCCGAGGACGTGGTAGATGTAATACCCGATTGTAATTCAGTCATTATTATTCAGTATTTATCATTTAGTAATTGTCACTCAGTATTTTTCACTCATTAATGATCATTTGTCACTCATATTCAATCATCATATTCACCGTTCAGAGTATTTCTATCGTGTATCAGTTGTTATTCGTCATTCTACCTGGTTGGAGAATCGGACCGAACATCTTATCATTTTCACCTTTGGAGCTGGCTGTGTGTATTTAGTAGCGCACGCTACGCACTCTTCATTAGCGCGCGCTAATTTGGTATGGATAGCGCACGCCACTTCCCGTCTTTAGCACACGCTAGCGCGTTTCACGCAGACAGTCCAGTGGGTACTGGACTGCAGATAAGTTGTGATAGCGCACGCTACGAGTGTTACGTAGCGCGCGTTAGTGAGTTGGATAGCGCACGCTATGCAGTCAGTGTAGCACGCGCTAAGACCGGTCAGGCAGAGTCCAGTGGGTACTGGACTATTTTCGGATTAATTCCTAACGCACGCTATGAGTGGATTTAGCGTACGCTAATGGGGCAGTAGCGCACGCTAGCGCGCGCTATCGCGATCAGATCGGAGAACAGGAGGTTTTGGACTTCAGTACTGGACAACAGATATTTAGCTAGCGCACGCTAACAATTGGAGTTAACGCACGCTATTGGGATGGAGTTAGCGCACGCTACCAAGTTGTAGCGTATGCTAACGGGTCAGCCAGAGTTCACTGGAATGTACGTATAACTCGTTAGCGCACACTAAATAACAGGTCATAGCGTGCGCTAATCTGGAGCAGTATAAATTGGACAATTAGCCTGAGTTTCATCATTTTCTCACTTCTCTTCGTTTTTGCGCGACTTCGGGCAATTTCGGGCGACTTGGAGTGTTCTCTTCGAGCTACTTCCACCTATCATCATCTTCAAGTCTTTTAGTTGGATTAATCATCACTTCATCATCTCGAATACATCAAATCTAAGGTATTAATCTCTTGGATCTGGAATTTCAGATTTTTGAGTTTTTCCTTCCGATTTCTTCGTGTAAGCTTGGATTGTTGTTGGAATATGTTAGATATGGATTATCTACCTTGGATAAATATATTCCAACGGATTTAATGGCTATTTTGGGGTTTTATTTCAAGAACCCTTGGGGTTGACTTCGGTTAATTTGGGGATTTCCGATTGATGTTGTTGTAATCTTGAATTGTGGATTCCTATTGGATTATTGATGCCTTTGATATTGTTTTGCTGGTTTGAATCAATCATTTGATAGTTGGTTTCGATAATTTGGGTTTGGTTGTAACCAACGGGAAGGATTTTTGCTACTTATTCGTTTGGATGCCCCGATGAGTTTAATTATCGTTGTATCGACGTTTGAGTTGGTTATAATCCGGTTTGATACGTGTATTGAACGGATTGTTGGTAATTGTGTTATTCAAGGTTGTTCGAGCGATCGATATCTCAATTAGTACGTTGTTCGTGGAAGGATAATTGTCACCGGTATTGTGTAAGTTAATTCTTACTCGGTTAAAAGGATATTCATTCCTTTTGTTGTTGTTCATTCATAATCATGACTCATTCATCATTGCATTAACCGTATTGAGATTTGAAATTGTCGATTAATCACTTCATTCACAAGGAACGTGTAACACCCCCGATATATTCGGGAATATTACAGCACCGTAAATCCATTACATAGGTATTTACAAGGCTAAAGAATTAAACAGGCGTAAAAAGGTACTAACGAACGGAAATAACGAAATTACAATACAACAGTTCTGACCAAATACAGAAATAATACAATTGTTCAACAGAACTCAATAATACACCCACAAATTCAAATCCATCACAAAAGACTTCGTACTCGAGTACTTATTGAAATAACGAATAAACAACAGATAAATAAACCCGGCCAGACATCACTGCACCCTCGTCGTCATACGCCCAAAGGGTTGTTTCCCCGCTCTCCTGGATCCTGAACACAAACAAAATGTTCACCCCCGAAGGGGTTAGCACAACGATGCTAGTACAAGTACCACAACATATTATTCATATCTCACGAAGAATAATAACGTAAACGACAAAGTACCAACGAGTCTTCTTCTACGAGAAACTCAAACATAACATACACAACTGATAATCACAACATGATATCAATACATACACATGGTAATTCCATCGATCCAGCGTTCACTGCCTAGAACCCACGATGATCCCGTCAGACCAACCCGTGGTGGAAAAACCCGTCCGATGATCCAGCACACGCTAGCATAGATCCCCCGATGATCCCGTCGGACCAACACGAGGTGGACATACAACAACGACATACATGCACGACAATATGTATAACAACAATACATAAAACAAATAAGGTACTTGCCTCGATTTGAAGACAAGAATAATACTTCCACGAAAACGAATACTCGAGGGTCGTCCTCCTCAATCAATCACGTAACGAGACCAAACCTTAACAAAAGAAATGATATAGGATTTATCTCACATCGTACGAATGTTTAACAATTCGATTCACGGCCAAAAGTTCATAAAATGCAATCTGCCTGAACTTCTTAGCGCACGTTAAGTACTCTGTGTAGCGTGCGTTAAGTCTGCCCGATAGCGCACGCAAACAACAAAGACTAGCGAAGACAAGACCACGGATCCCTACGGTTTTTCTGCATCTTAGTTTCTAGATTTATTCGAGTAGGATATTGATTGTAGCCGATTTCATGACGGTTTGATTATTTATTATTATTTCGATTTACTCGTTATTCTATTGAATTGGATTCTTCTTACTGTTCTTAATGCTTTTTAATTGTCTGGCCAACAATTAATTTGTTTTGAATGTCTTTATGGATTCGGGAGATGAAATTTAGGCATAGTTCTTGTAATACGAATCATAATTTTCGTGAGATAGGGATATACTCATGCGAATTGTGAAGCCTGTTATTGTGGGAATTCTTGAACTGTTTTAGCTAGTAATTATCTAATTCGAATAGGGATATATCGAGTTAATAATTCGTAGTATTTTCTATCGACCTTGGGAAAGGCTTTAGAATAATTTAGGAATTCCTGGCTTACAATCAATTGAATAAAAGTGAATTGAATCGAATAAATATCATTCCCGATTGTTTGAGGTGAAAATCATAATCCTACGCCCTTATTTGTATTATTATTATTATCAGTACTACTATTTATTTTCTGCAATTAGTTTAGATATAAACTCTATTTAATTGTTCTTCAAATAAAATTTTGAGTTGACTATATTTTGGTACTTAGTGAAATCAGTCCTCGAGGGAACGATACTTTACTTATCACTTTATTACTTGTTGACACCGTGCACTTGCGGCATAGTGTGAGGGATTTTTTCACAACAAGTGGTTTCAGACCTTCGTGATATTTTGGCAGCTTCGGCTGAAGAGCTTTCAGGCCTTTGAAATGTCTTGGTATTTCTGTTGGAACCTTCGGGAATTGTGATTTGTATCTATTGCAACATTGGCTTGTTTTACCTTCGGGTAATGCATTGTTGTGTTCTGTATTTATGATTTTCCGTTTGGCACTTATATTCTAACCTGTTGAGCAGGTATTGATCGTATGTAGTGGGCATAGTGTTTCACGAATGCTCGATTCTTACTTTAGTTTGTGAGCATCTCGTACATCATTATTGTTGTACTGTTTATTCTGCCTTTGGATGCATATCATGTTGTACATGTATTTGAAATTCATTATCTGGATGACTGACCCCGTGGGGGCGGAACATGTTTACATGTTTTAGGTGCATGTGAGGAGAGAGTTGAGACACAGGGGCATGATGATGGCGACGAGGCATTCGAGAGATACTAGTCCGAGATGTTTTGGTGTTCATGTCGGTCAGGCAGTTGGAGTACTCCAGTTTTGTCAGTTATTGTTATTTTGTATTATCCGAGCAAGACTCGTGGATGTTGTTGTATTTTATTTTGGCCATGTAGGTCCACTGTTGTCGTTGAAATTCCATATCGGAATTTTGTGTTGGATGTGAGTGTAAGGATTGTGATTTCCCCTTTTTGGTCAGTTTGTTGTATTTTAGTCATGTCCGCCTGGTGGATCTCCTGGTGTGGGGTCCACGGCACTGTAATGACCCAAATGGGATTTTGGGATGTTATAGAAGATGGTATCAGAGAATTGGGTTGTGAGATAGCCTGGTATGTGAGTTATATGGTTTTACCGATGCGGTAGTAGTGGACTGTCAGGTTATAACAATTTGGGCAGTCGGGTTTTGTGAGTCGTGGTAGTTGGACGACTGTATGAGTCATTCTTTCATCGAGTCGTCGTCAGCGAAGACTAGTATCGCAAGACCTCGAAGCTTCGTATGACCTGTGTAAGGACTCGATTCTCTTTTATGTTCATACATTCATTATGTCATTAATTATACATGTTTTGTTGAGAACCTGTATGTAACAATGTGTTACGACTCATTCATGCTTATTTGTTTTGGAGCGTGTCGGCTCAGTATCAGCTATAATTAGCATGTTTAAGGTGATTGTTTATTTGTTGAGTATGTATATTCGTGTTTAGCTATTGACTTAGCATTCTGGATTGGCCGTTGAGGCATATTTGAACTGTAATCATGATCGAACGTTATTCTTTCAGTATGGAAAGAGGAATCCGAGGACGTGGTAGAGGGGGTAAAAGCCGCAGAGCAGGCCAAAACCCAGAACCTCATGTTTATATGCGTATTTAATCCTAAGATGGATCAGAGTTCGGCCGGTGGTGTTACCTACGCAACCGATTTCCCTTCAGGACGTCATACTCGAGGAGTCGATCAGACAGAGGGTGGACACGTCGACCCTTTCTTGCTTATGAAGGGCATGATGGCCCAGATGATGCAGATAATAGAGACCATGCAGACCTCCGTGGTTCGTGGTCCGCCGCATCAGGGATCCCAGGTGCCGTTTGATGGACAGGCTGGGAGAGTGAGTCAGATTATCGGCAATATCTCTCGTCAGAGGCCGCCTACTTTTGAGGGTTCGTCTGAACCAGCTGATATTGTTCATTGGCTTGAACACTTTGATAAACTCTTCGACATTGTTCAGTGTCCGAAAGAGAGCAAGGTGGCAGTGGCGACTTACTATTTGCGTAAAGGCACTTATTTTTGGTGGCTCTCTGTCAAGCCCACCGATCGTGATTGTGTTTGGGGCGAGTTCAAGACTCTCATGTTAAAGAGATATTATCCAGCTCCACTTCGTGAAGCCAAGTTGTCTGAGGGTTTGAACCCCGAATCCGTCGAGGATGAGGGTGTTATTGTCATTGTTAAGAAGTTTCAGGGACTTATTCAGTTTGCTTCGTCTGTTATCCGTACTAAGGTGGATAAAATCAAGTATTTTAGCAAGAGGCTGAACCCGCAGTTGAGGATGTAGTTATTCAATCATAATTGTAACTCACTTGGCGAATTCATCGAGAAGGCTCTTGGAGCAGAGCTTTTGATCAAGGAGCTTGTTCGGAAGGACCCTTCAGTTTTTTCTGGTGAGAGGACTAGGATGCCGATTCGTTCAGAGGTACATCGAGCTCTGACGTCCAAGAGGTCCTCTTCTAATTCGTCTCGTACTGGGAAAGCATCTTCTTCTCAGGCGGCAAGTTTGATAATTGTTTGTTTTAACTGTGATACAATAGGACATTGCAGTACTTGGTGCTCGATGCAGGCCGTTGTTTGTTTTCTGTGTGGGAAGCAAGGACACCTTCAGAAATACTGCAGGAGTTCTAGTACCAGTAGGTCTCGAGAGAGCTCACGGGCCTCGAGAGATTTTGTTACTTCAGTCTGTACTTCGTCCAAGAGGTCATATCGGGCTTCGGGAGCCGGAGGTATGGACACTCGAGGAGGAGCGGCGAGCTCAGAGTTGGGTCTTCCTCGAGTCGATGAGATCGTGGAGTTTGATGACCTGGAGGATGTTGATTTCGGATACATTTGAGATGTAACCTTGATTTATATTCTCCTAGTTTTTCGGATTGATGTTTAACTCGGTCTGTATTTTAGTTTTGTGGTTGCGAACCATTTATGGTTGATCTATCTTGTAATGATTGTATCTGAGAATCTTGAGACTTGAGTCATTTGATGTGATTTTCCTTCCTTTTGGTTATGTACCCGAGATTTTTGTGATAATCTGGGTAATTGTCTATTGTGATTCGAGAAGTCAACTCGTGAGGACTTGGGCGTGCGATCAATATGGTCCAGAGGACTATTTGTGCGTTGTTATTTTCTTTTCTAACGTAAGTCAGTGATTGCATGGGAGTACGATGCTGCTGAGAATGGGGAAGTGTGCACTAATGACTGTAGACATGTACCATGGGTGGCTCCCGGGGTGTGTGTCCGCCAGTGTTACTAGTCATGCGGTTGGTACGACTTCCTGGCTGGTCTCTAGCGGGAGAGTCATGATTCGGCTGATCTCGCAGTTGGTTGAGTGTTTTTATCTCTTGTTTTTCGCCGTGTTTGGGCAGAGGAGACGCGGGGACCCGTGGGGTTAGCCCGATTACTCAGGTAAAGTGGTTCGCAGTGAGGAGTATTCCTGGAGATGTTGTTTTATTATCCTGATGGATAATCTTTATCCCTTGTTGTGTATCCTGAGTTTCGGGGACGAAACTATTTTTCAGGGGGGGAGTATGTAATATCCGGGGGTAATTTTTTTCTTTTGTGTTACTGTTGAGTTGTACGTATTCATTTGGAATTGTACAAGTGTTGTTGTTTTGGACTGATACAATGTATATTGTATTGGAATAATTCGGGATCGAAATATTTATACTTGTCGTCGAGTTGGTTTCGTCGTTTGGGTGTTGCTTGGTGAGTTTCGAAATTTGGCTAAGTTTATAGCCATAGTGTACGCTACGGGTGTAGCATTACGTACGCTAGAGTGTTTCCATTACGTACGTTATGCCTGTAAGGTTACGTACGTAATGCATGGTAGGTGGTAGGAACCTTCTTCGTAGTCACTTTCGGCCGGTGGGTCCCGAGCATCTTCCGATCGGATCTCACTATTGCAGTCAACGGACCCTTACGTACGTTAAGAGGTGAGCTCTACATACGTAATTTAGGTAGCTTGTTAGCGTACCTAATAGATTCTTGTTTACGTACGTTATGGTCTTCGTATTTTAGTTCAGTTAGTTCTGGATTTACATTACGTACGTTAATGTTGTGGCATAGCGTACGTAATGCCTTTACGACGTTAACCTTAGTGTATAACGACGTAATGAGCTTGTCAGTCTATTTATGTTGGCTTCGTATTTCATTTCCTTACGAACCAAAAATCATTTTCTCTCTCTAGAATCGTCCTTTTGGAATTGTTCTTGATGTTTAGCCTCTTCCAACTCGATCTTGATCATCCTAGCTCGGATTGAAGCTTGAAGTTGGAAGCTTGTTGGTGCTCCTTTGGTGTTTGGAGGGTTCTTCTTGTTCTTCTTTGGTATGTTCTCTCAATCTCTTGTTCTTCAAGTGATTTTCGAGTTTGATGATGATGTTGTTGTTGTTTTCTTTGAGTATTGTTTGATTGATGGAGTATATCACGATTCTTGATGAGTTTTTATCTTGAGTATGATTATGTTCTTGATGTTTTAGATTGTTTGGAGGTTACAATTGTAACACCCCCAGAATCAAACCGGGAATATTACACGCCGTAGACCCTCTCCGTGAGGATCCACCAGGCTAGACATCAAAACCACACAATAAATTACATACCGACATGATAAAATACCAAATCCGTAGACCATCTTGGTCTTTCGTCATAACGTACAAGTCAAAAATACACATTTCTATCTCGACTCATACCCATGCAAGGGTAAAATATACTCACAAACCAAAAGTACGACAGAAGAAAGACCATACACAAACTCGGACTGACTGTATCCAACACTGGCCTTCGTGTGATTAGTATCATTCGCCTTCCATCATCCTTCGCGCCGATCCTGTGTTTTGCTCCCAAACTCGCATGTACGGATGCAAAACAGACATCCACCCCGAATACTCGGGGGTTAGCAAAACTCCACTGTTTTGCTAGTACTAGTATAAAGTGCAAATACGAGCCATACAAAACACATTCGAGAATACAACAAAAGACTTCCCCGAGCTATTTGATAATTAAAGTAGTTCAAGTCTTGAAAGTAGAAACCAAAACAAGAAAGCACTTTGAAAACATTTTCAAATCTCGGGAGTTTTCGAAAACATTTGCGATAGTAAAGTTCTTAATTCTTCAAAAGCCACTTAGGGTAACCGCCCCAATATTCATTTTCCAAAAATGCAAATTCGATTAACAAAACACGGGGTTCACAACCCAACTCATTCCAGTCACAAAACACAGGGTCCACGACCCAACCATTTCGATCATCAATACAGGGTCCACGACCCGTTCATTCACTTCAATTCACTTCCAACGATACGTTACACACAACACATTATTTTTATGCCATTTTAGCCAAACACCAAGACTCGATATATAATGTCTCTCGACTCCGAGCAACAAACATTGTGATACTCCGGACATATCACAATTAATCAACAGTACAAACACTCTGGCAATTCTCGCGACCCGGTCCAGCCCTCCGGTCCCGCCGTAAGGCCACCAAGTCCCTGTGTGCCCCGTCGAGCAATCCCCAGGTGAGAATGCCCACTCGAAGTAACTCTCGCGACCCGGTCCAGCCGCTAAGCCACCAGGTCCCCGTGTGACCCCGTCGAGTCAATCCCCGAGTGAGAGTACCCGAGAAAAATCTTACAACTCTCATCAATTCACATTTCCAAACCGCAATCCTCAAGAGTCAATCACAATATATATAGTCGAGGTATTTTGCTAAAATGGCCATATTATCCAACACATACTCACGACCCAAAATTTATACTATCCACAAAGAAACACACCATCTAAACAGCACCAATCGACACAACCAATATCACACGAGTTCACACATTCACACACATCCGCATGACTCCACACAAATTCTTAACAAAATGATTGAACTTTAACTTACCAACAACAAAATCACCCATAATGGCATCACTCGAAAATAATGTGATCCTATACTCGACACCAATACGCATAGTCAATTAAGCACATTAATTCCCGAACACAAGAATCCTCTTTAAATAAAACCATGATTATAGTTATAACGATTCTTTAGAAAAATGGTTGTGAACAATTGTTTAACACATATCGTCAATTTTCAATCATCATATTCACCAAATACGTAATGTATGGGCAAGATACTTGCCTCGATAGTCGATGCCGGACACTCCGACGAACATGGCTCAACCGGAAAACATCGAACGTCCCCAACTCTCACGTAGCAGCGGTAACACTACCAATCAGAAAACCGCGAACGGAAGGGTTCCGACTCAAGTTCTTCGCAAGGAACCTGACCCTAACATAATACCGTCAATAATCAACGATCGTACGAGGAAGAATAATCGTAGAACGCCCAAAACCCCCCTCTAAGGATTTTCACCGGACACCTTCAAGGCACCGATTAGGAACTCAACAAAACGAAGAATCTTTAACAATCGAACCATGGATCAACAAGGAAATTGGTATAAAACAACTTAATAATCATCAATCCCTCACTATTCTAAGATATAACGAATCAAACGGACGAAATCAACAAAATCCCCAATTTTTCCCAAAACTAGGATTATAAGAAAACTAACCTTGATTCGCGGGATTGAAGAATGTTATGGAGTGATTAATCGATGATATAAGCTCCAAAACTTCGTCGATTAGTTGTATAATAACATGCCTTCATGATCTCCAATGACCCAGCCGCGGAAGAGAAAGGGAGAAAATGAAAAATGAGTGCAAACAGGACTGCTCGGTAATATTTATACTGGTGCAGTCTAGCGTGCGCTAGACTGCCGAGCTAGCGTGCGCTAGCGGGCGGTCATGGTCGAGAATGTTCGGCCGGGCCCGCCATCATGCGCTGAACACGTGCGCTGTCGGCCCAGCCACATTCCAGAGACTTCCTGGCTCGGCCAGGTAGCGTGCGCAGCCTTCAGGCCGTAGCGTGCGCTACCGGCCGGCCGTAGCGTGCGCAGTGTCCGGCAGTAGCGTGCGCTACCTGCCGATCTCCCCAGTCCAGAACCTTTCTGCCCTTACTGCCTCGGTCGACTAGCGCGCTGCCTCCTGGCCGTAGCGTGCGCTACTTTCCGGCCGTAGCGTGCGCTACGCCGGTTCCTGTCGCAACCGCCCGGCCAGTGCCTGCACTCGTCCGGCCAGTGCCTGCAGCCATCCGGCCACCGTCCCCAACCGTCCGGCCAGTGTCCGACCACCATGATTCGACGACTCGATTTTCCGAAATCGCACGGAACGAACACGACAAAATACTCGGGGACAACATCATCGGTCCGAAATGAAAACAACGGATAACAAATCATCACCTACGGTCTTAGACGCCAAAATCAGTTGTCGAGAAAATAATACCGGAACTCGACAACCGAGAAATATCCGAAAAAAAAAATCCAAAATAACCGGAACGAAAATCATGGGTATTACAACAATCTTGTCTAGGAAGGATTATGTTAAGATTGTTATATGATTAACATAGTCTTGGGATGATTATTGTTGCTGGTGGTGTTCTTGAAAGATTATAACCATTTTTGTAAGGATTTATGATGATTTAGGAGGTGATTATCATAATTTCGAAATGGTTAAGTTAATCTTGTTGATTAATCGGAATTCTTGATGAATTAGTGATTGATTTTAGTAGAGACATCATGTTTGTTGAGATGATGATGTTCTTGAAGTTTTGAGGATGGCATTGGTGATATTATCATTTTGGAGATGGTTGTTTTGATGTTGTCCTTAAGTGATTCTTGTTGAATTGTTTTCACAAGTGTTAAGAACATTTAATCATGTCGATTTTGAGTGTTGAGGGATGCTAGAATTCATAGTTGAGAACTATGATATTCATTGGTAGAGTTTAACCGATTCGGGGTTGAATCGGGTTTGTCCTTGGTGTTGTTTTCTATTGATTTTGTGTTATTGAATGAATCATTTTTCATTCAAGGTTGTTCAAGTGTTTGTGATCGTCGGTAGGCGCCGTTCGTCGTTTCGTGCCAGGACGTTGATCGTGGAAGGACTTTCTCGCATTCGGTTTGAGGCAAGTTTTATACTTGTACTGGTCAATGAGATTAATGTTATCATATATGTGTATGAATGTGTTATATCATTTCGAGCCATAGTCTCTTCGTGATTTATTGATATATGGGGATTGTTTGATGCAATACCCTTCGGTACTTATGCTAGATGTGACTGTTATTCGTTAACGGCCGTTTAAGGCATTGAGATTCTTGTTGATATTGATGTTGTCGATAGCCGGTTCGCGGTATCGATGTATCGATTATTATTGTTGATGTTAATGTCGTTCTGAGGCATCGTTGGATCATTGTTATCGAATTGGAATTGTTGCTATGGATGTTATTAACCTGATTGAAGTCATTTGATCTATCCGTTGATCATCTCTGTTTTCAGTGGTCGGTTTAAGGTGCCGGGACATCTATTCTAAACGTATCATTGTTTATCGATTGACCGTTCTAACGTAATCGAGGAATTGAATTGGGATTATCGAAGATAATTCCCATCCGTTGTCTCATTATTTATCGATTGACCGTTCTAAGGTAATCGAGGTATTTAATTGGGATTATCGAAGATAATTCCTATCCGTTGTCTCATTGTTTATCGATTGACCGTTCTAAGGTAATCGAGGTATTTAATTGGGATTATCGAAGATAATTCCCATCTGTTGTATCATTGTTTATCGATTGACCGTTCTAAGGTAATCGAGGTATTGAATTGGGATTATCGAAGATAATTCCCATCCGTTGCCTCAGTGTTTATTGATTGACCGTTCTAAGGTAATCAAGGTATTTAATTGGGATTATCAAAGATAATTCCCATCCGTTATATCATTGTTTATCGATTAACCGTTCCAAGGTAATCGACGTATTGAATTGGGATTATCAAAGATAATTCCCATCCGTAGTATCATTGTTTATCGATTAACCGATCTAAGGTAATCGACGTATTGAATTGGGACTGTCGAAGATAGTTCCCATTCGTTGAGTCGTCGTGATCGATTGGCCATTCCATGGCAGTCGAGGCATTTGAATTGGGACCGCCGAGGACGGTGCCCATCCGTGTGTATTTTATATTGTTGGCCGATTCAAGGCAGCACACTATTATTCTTGTGAATTTGATAATCTTGGAATCGTTGCCGTTTGTGACTAATTGTGTTCTGGAGGCTAGTTCGGCTAGTGCTCGATGGGTAAGCTTGGGGCTTGAACCTTCGCGGTTGGTTTCCCAACACCTACAGTTGAGTAGGTCACGGTCATATTTATGATCTCATTATGGGTAAGCTTGGGGCTTGAAACTTCGCGGTTGGTTTCCCAACACCTACAGTTCAGTAGGTCATGGCCATGTTTATGATCTCATTATGGGTAAGCTTGGGGCTTGGACCTTCGCGGTTGGTTTCCCAACACCTAAAGTTCAGTAGGTCACGGTCACTGGGTGGTCTCATTATGGGTAAGTCTGGGGCTTGAACCTTCGCGGTTGGTTTCCCAGCACCTGCAATTCAGCAGGTCACGGTCATTGGATGATCTCATTGTGATACAGCTTCGTGCCGTGGCTTCGGCCCTCATTGATACAGCTTCGGGCTGTTTTGGCTTCGCGCTATTTGGATGATTGACAGCATCGACTGAGTGGTTTCAGACCATCGTGATATTTTGGCAGGTTCGGCTGAGGAGCTTTCATGCCTTTGAAATGTCTTGGTATTTCCGTTGGAACCTTCGGGCATTGTGATTTGTATCTATTGCAGCTTTGGCTTGTTTTACCTTCGGGTAATGCATTGTTGTGTACTGTATTGATGATTCGCCGTTGGGCACTTATGTTCTAACCTGTTGAGCAGGTACTGATCGTATGTAGTGGGCATAGTGTTTCACGAATGCTCGATTCTTACTTTAGTTTGTGAGCATCTCGTCCATCATTGTTGTTGTACTGTTTATTCTGCCTCTAGCTGCATATCATGGTGTACATGTATTTGATATTAATTATCTGGATGACTGACCCCGTGGGGGCGGAACATGTTTACATGTTTTAGGTGCTTTTGAGGAGAGAGTTGAGACACAGGGGCATGATGATGGTGACGAGGCATTCGAGCGACACTAGTCCGAGATGTTTTGGTGTTCATGTCGGTCAAGCAGTTGGAGTACTCTAGTTTTGTCAATTATTGTTATTTTGTATTATCCGAGCAAGGCTCTTGGATGATGTTATATTTACTTTGGCCATGTAGGTCCACTGTTGTCGTTGAAATTCCATATCGGAATATTGTGTTGTATGTGAGTGTAAGGATTGTGATTTCCCCTTTTTGGTCAGTTTGTTGTATTTTCGTCATGTCCGCCTGGTGGATCTCCTAGTGTGGGGTCCACGGCACTGTAATGACCCAAATGGGATTTTGGGATGTTACAAAAGATGGTATCAGAGAATTGGGTTGTGAGATACCCTGATATGTGAGTTATGTGGTTCTACCGATGCGGTTGTAGTGGACTGTCAGGTTATAACAATCTGGGTAGTCGGGTTTTGTGAGTCGTGGTAGTTGGACGACTGTATGAGTCATTCTTTCATCGAGTCGTCGTCAGTGAAGACTAGTATCGCAATACCTCGAAGCTTCGTATCACCTGTGTAAGGACTCGATTCTCTTTTATGTTCATACATTCATTATGTCATTAATTATACATGTTTTGTTGAGAACCTGTATGTAACATTGTGTTACGACTCATTCATGATAATTTGTTTTGGACCGTGTCGGCTCAGTATCGGCTATAATTAACATGTTTAAGGTGATTTTTTATTGGTTGAGTATGTATATTCGTGTTTGGCTATTGACTTAGCATTCTGGATTGGCCGTTGAGGCATATTTGAACTGTGATCATGATCGAACGTTATTCTTTCAGTATGGAAAGAGGAATCCGAGGACGTGGCACAGGGGGTAGAAGCTACAGAGCAGGCCAAAACACAGAACCTCATGTTTATACGCATACGATGGCTGAGATGGATCAGAGTTCGGCCGATGGTGTTACCTACGCAATCGATTTCCCTTCAGGACGTCATACTCGAGGAGTCGATCAGACTGATGGTGGACACGTCGAACCTTTCTTGCTTATGAAGGGCATGATGGCCCAGATGACTCAGATGATGCAGATAATGGAGACCATGCAGACCCCCGTGGTTCGTGGTCCGCCGCAGCAGGGATCCCAGGTGCCATTTTATGGACAGGCTGGGAGAGTGAGTCAGATTATCGGCGATATCTCTCGTCAGAGGCCGCCTACTTTTGAGTGTTCGTCGGAACCAGCTGATATTGTTCATTGGCTTGAACACTTTGATAAATTCTTCGAAATGGTTCAGCGTCCAGAAGAGAGCAAGGTGGTAGTAGCGGCTTACTATTTGAGTAAAGGCTCTTATTCTTGGTGGCTCTCTGTCAATCCCACCAATCATGATTGTGTTTGGGGCGAGTTTAAGACTCTCATGTTATAGAGGTATTATCCGTCTCCACTTCGTGAAGCCAAGTTGTCTGAGGTTTTGAACCCCGAATCCGTCGAGAACGAGGGTGTTATTGTCATTGCTGAGAAGTGTCAGGGACTTATTCAGTTTGCTTTGTCTGTTATCCGTACTAAGGTAGATAAAATCAAGTATTTTAGCAAGAGGCTGAACCCGCAGTTGAGGATGCAGTTATTCAATCATAATTGTAACTCACTTGGCGAATTCATCGAGAAGGCTCTTGGAGCAGAGCTTTTGATCAAGGAGCTTGCTCGGAAGGACCCTTCAGTTTTTTCTGGTGAGAGGACTAGGATGCCGATTCGTTCAGAGGTACATCGAGCTCTGATGTCCAAGAGGTCCTCTTCTAGTCGTCTTCATACTGGGAAAGCATCTTGTTCTCAGGTGGCGAGTTCGACAGATTTTTGTTTTAACTGTGATATAATAGGACATCGCAGTACCTAGTGCTCGATGCAGGCCATTGTTTGTTTTCTGTGTGGGAAGCAGGGACACCTTCAGAAATACTGCAGGAGTTCTAGTACCACTAGGTCTCGAGAGAGCTCACGAGCCTCGAGAGATTTTGTTACTTTAGTCCGTACTTCGTCCAAGAGGTCATATCGGGCTTCGGGATCCAGAGGTACGTACACCCGGGGAGGAGCGGCGAGCTCAGATTTGGGTCTTCCTCGAGTCGATGAGATCGAGGAGTTCGATGACCTGGAGGATGTTGATTTCGGATACATTTGAGATGTAACCTTGATTTGTATTTTTCTAGTTTTTCGGATTGATGTTTAACTCGGTCTGTATTTTAGTTTTGTGGTTGCGAACCATTTATGGTTGATCTATCCTGTAATGATTGTATCTGAGAATCTTGAGACTTGAGTCATTTGATGTGATTTTCCTTCCTTTTGGTTGTGTACCCGAGATTTTTGTGATGATCTGGGTAATTGTTTATTGTGATTCGAGACGTCAAGTCGTGAGGACTCGGGCGTGCGATCGATATGGTCCCGATGACTATTTGTGCGTTGTTATTTTCTTTTGTGACGTAAGTCAGTGATTGCATGGGCGTCCGATGCTGCTGAGAATGGGGAAGTGTACACTGATGACTGTAGACATGTACCATCGGCGGCTCCCGGGGGGTGTGTACGCCGGTGTTACTAGTCATGCGGTTGGTACGACTTCCTGGCTGGTCTCTAGCGGGAGAGTCATGATTCGGCTGATCTCGCAGTTGGTTGAGTGTTTTTATCTCTTGTTTTTCACCGTGTTCGGGCAGAGGAGACGTGGGGACCCGTGGGGTTGGCCCGATTACTCAGGCGAAGTGGTTCGTAGTGAGGAGTATTCCTGGAGATGTTTTTTTCTTATCCTGATGGATAGTCTTTATCCCTTGTTGTGTATCCTGAGTTCTCCTTTCTTTCGTGTTACTGTTGAGTTGTACGTATTCATTTGGAATTGTACAAGCGTTGTTGTTTTGGACTGATACAATGTATATTGCCATTACGTATGTTATGCCTGTAAGGTTACGTACGTAATCCATGGTAGGTAGTAGGAACCTCCTTCCTAGTCACTTTCGGTCGGTAGGTCCCGAGCATCTTCCGATCGGATCTCACTATTGCAGTCAATGGACCCTTACGTACGTTAAGAGGTGAGCTCTACGTAGGTAATTCAGGTAGCTTGTTAACATACGTAATAGATTCTTGTTTACGTACGTTAAGGTCTTCGTATTTTAGTTGAGTTAGTTCTGGATTTACATTACGTACGTTAATGTCGTGGCATAGCGTACATAATGCTTCTTACGTACGTTAACCTTAGTGTATAACGTACGTAATGAGCTTGTCAGTCTATTTATGTTGGCTTCGTATTTCATTTCCTTACGAACCAAAAATCATTTTCTCTCTCTAGAATCGTCCTTTTGGACTTGTTCTTGATGTTTAGCCTCTTCCAACTCGATCTTGATCATCCTAGCTCGGATTGAAGCTTGAAGTTGGAAGCTTGTTGGTACTCCTTTGGTGTTTGGAGGGTTCTTCTTGTTCTTATTTGGTAAGTTCCCTCAATCTCTTGTTCTTCAAGTGATTTTCGAGTTTGATGATGATGTTGTTGTTGTTTTATTTGGATATTGTTTGATTGATGGAGTATATCATGATTCTTGATGAGTTTTTATGAACTTTTGATGAAGAACATGTTGGTATAGCTTGAGTATGATTATGTTCTTGATGTTTTAGATTGTTTGGAGGTTATAATCATGTCTAGGAAGGATTATGTTAAGATTGTTATATGATTAACATAGTCTTGAGATGATTATTGTTGTTGGTGGTGTTCTTGAAAGATTATAACCATTTTAGTAAGGATTTATGCTGACTTAGGAGGTGATTATCATAATTTCGAAATGGTTAAGTTAATCTTGTTGATTAATCCGAATTCTTGATGAATTAGTGATTGATTTTAGTAGAGACATCATGTTTGTTGAGATGATGATGTTCTTGAAGTTTTGAGGTTGGCATTGGTGATATTATCATTTTGGAGATGGTTGTTTTTATGTTGTCCTTGAGTGATTCTTGTTGAATTGTTTTCACAAGTGTTAAGAATATTTGATCATGTCGATTTTGAGTGCTGGGGGATGTTAGAATTCATAGTTGAGAACTATGATATTCGTTGGTAGAGTTTAACCAATTCGGGGTTGAATTGGGTTTGTCCTTGGTGTTGTTTTCAATTGATTTTGTGTTATTGAATGAATCGTTTCTCATTCAAGGTTGTTCAAGTGTTTGTGATTGTCAGTAGGCGCCGTTCGTCGTTTCATGCCAGGACGTTGATCATGGAAGGACTTTCTCGCCTTCGCTTTGAGGCAAGTTTTATACTTGTACAGGTCAATGATATTAATGTTATCATATATGTGTATGAATGTGTTGTATCATTTCAAGCCATAGTCTCTTCGTGATTTATTGATATATGGGGATTGTTTGATGCAATACCATTCGGTAATTATGCTAGGTGTGAATGTTATTCATTAACGGCCGGTTTAAGGCAATGAGATTCTTGTTGATATTAATGTTTTCGATAGACGGTTCGCAGTATCGATGTTTATTGTTGACCTTAATGTCGTTCTGAGGCATCATTGGATCGTTGTTATCGAATTGGAATTGTTGCTATGGATGTTATTAAGCCGATTGAAGGCGTTTGATGTATCCGTTTATCATCTCTATTGTCGGTGGTCGGTTTAAGGCGCCAGGACATCTATTCTAAACGTAGCATTGTTTATCGATTGATCGTTCTAAGGTAATCGAGGTATTGAATTGGAATTATCGAAGTTAATTCCCATCCGTTGTCTCATTGTTTATCGATTGACCATTCTAAGGTAATCGAGGTATTTAATTGGGATTATCGAACATAATTCCCATCCGTTGTCTCATTGTTTATCGATTGACCGTTCTAAGGTAATCGAGGTATTTAATTGGGATTATCGAAGATACTTCTCATCCGTTGTATCATTGTTTATCGATTGACCGTTCTAAGGTAATCGAGGTATTGAATTGGGATTATCGAAGATAATTCCCATCCGTTGTCTCATTGTTTATCGATTGACCGTTCTAAGGTAATCGAGGTATTTAATTGGGATTATCGAAGATAATTCCCATCCGTTATATCATTGTTTATCGATTAACCGTTCTAAGGTAATCGACGTATTGAATTGGGATTATCGAAGATAATTCCCATCCGTAGTATCAATGTTTATCTATTAACCGATCTAAGGTAATCGACGTATTGATTTGGGGCTGTCGTAGATAGTTCCCATCCATTGAGTCGTCGTGATCGATTGGCTATTCCAAGGCAGTCGAGGCATTTGAATTGGGACCGCCGAGGACGGTGCCCATCCGTGTGTATTTTATCTTGTTGGCCGATTCAAGGCAGCACACTATTATTCTTGTGAATTTGATATTCTTGGAATCGTTTCCGTTTATGACTAATTGTGTTCTAGAGGCTAGTTCGGCTAGTGCTCGATGGGTAAGCTTGGGGCTTGAACCTTCGCGGTTAGTTTCCCAACACCTACAGTTCAGTTGGTCATGGTTATGTATATGATCTCATTATGGGTAAGCTTGGGGATTGAACCTTCGCGGTTGGTTTCCCAACACCTACAGTTCAGTAGGTCACGGTCATGTTTATGATCTCATTATGGGTAAGCTTGGTGCTTGAACCTTCGCGATTGGTTTCCCAACACCTACAGTTCAATAGGTCACGGTCATTGGGTTATCTCATTATGGGTAAGTATGGGGTTTGAAACTTCGCGGTTGGTTTTCCAGCACCTGCAATTCAGCAGGTCACGGTCATTGGATGATCTCATTGTGATACGGCTTCATGCCGTGGCTTCGGCCCGCATTGATACAGCTTCGGGCTGTTTTGGCTTTGCGCTATTGGGATGATTGACAGCTTCGGCTGAGTGGTTTCAGACCTTCGTGATATTTTGGCAGCTTCGGATGAGGAGCTTTCAGGCCTTTGTAATGTCTTGGTATTTCCGTTGGAACCTTCAGGCATTGTGATTTGTATCTATTGCATCTTTGGCTTGGTTTACCTTCGGGTAATGCATTGTTGTGTTCTATATTGATGATTTGCCATTGGGCACTTATGTTCTAACATGTTGAGTAGGTATTGATCGTATGTAGTGGGCATAGTTTTTCACGAATGCTAGATTCTTACTTTAGTTTGTGAGCATCTCGTCCATCAGTGTTGTTGTACTGTTTATTCTGCCTTTGGATGCATATCATGTTGTACATGTATTTGATATTCATTATCTGGATGACTTACCCCGTGGGGGCGGAACATGTTTACATGTTTTAGGTGCTTGCGAGGAGAGTTGAGACACGGGGGCATGATGATGGCAATGAGGCATTCGGCGATACTAGTCCGATGTTTTGGTGTTCATGTCGGTCAGGCAGTTGGAGTACTCCAGTTTTGTCAGTTATTGTTATTTTGTATTATCCGAGCAAGGTTCGTGGATGCTGTTGTATTTTATTTTGGCCATGTAGGTCCACTGTTGTCGTTGAAATTCCATATTGGAATATTGTGTTGGATGTGACTGTAAGGATTGTGATTCCCCTTTTTGGTCAGTTTGTTGTATTTTAGTCATGTCCGCCTGGTGGATATCCTAGTGTGGGGTCCACGACACTGTAATGACCCAAATGGCATTTTGGGATGTTACAAAAGATGGTATAAGAGAATTGGGTTGTGAGATACCCTGATATGTGAGTTATGTGGTTCTACCGATGCGGTAGTAGTGGACTGTCAGGTTATAACAATCTGGGCAGTCGGGTTTTGTGAGTCGTGGTAGTTGGACGACTGTGAGTCATTCTTTCATCGAGTCTTCGTCAGTGAAGACTAGTATCGCAAGACCTCGAAGCTTCGTATGACCTGTGTAAGGACTCGATTCTCTTTTATGTTCATACATTCATTATGTCATTAATAATACATGTTTTGCTGAGAACCTGTATGTAACAATGTGTTACGACTCATTCATGATAATTTGTTTTGGAGCATTTCGGATCAGTATCGGCTATAATTAGCATGTTTAAGGTGATTGTTTATTTGTTGAGTATGTATATTCGTGTCTGGATATTGACTTAGCATTCTGGATTGGCCGTTGAGGCATATTTGAACTGTGATCATGATCGAACGTTATTCTTTCAGTATGGAAAGAGGAATCCGAGGACGTGGTAGATGTAATACCCGATTGTAATTCAGTCATTATTATTCAGTATTTATCATTTAGTAATTGTCACTCAGTATTTTTCACTCATTAATGATCATTTGTCACTCATATTCAATCATCATATTCACCGTTCAGAGTATTTCTATCGTGTATCAGTTGTTATTCGTCATTCTACCTGGTTGGAGAATCGGACCGAACATCTTATCATTTTCACCTTTGGAGCTGGCTGTGTGTATTTAGTAGCGCACGCTACGCACTCTTCATTAGCGCGCGCTAATTTGGTATGGATAGCGCACGCCACTTCCCGTCTTTAGCACACGCTAGCGCGTTTCACGCAGACAGTCCAGTGGGTACTGGACTGCAGATAAGTTGTGATAGCGCACGCTACGAGTGTTACGTAGCGCGCGGTAGTGAGTTGGATAGCGCACGCTATGCAGTCAGTGTAGCACGCGCTAAGACCGGTCAGGCAGAGTCCAGTGGGTACTGGACTATTTTCGGATTAATTCCTAACGCACGCTATGAGTGGATTTAGCGTACGCTAATGGGGCAGTAGCGCACGCTAGCGCGCGCTATCGCGATCAGATCGGAGAACAGGAGGTTTTGGACTTCAGTACTGGACAACAGATATTTAGCTAGCGCACGCTAACAATTGGAGTTAACGCACGCTATTGGGATGGAGTTAGCGCACGCTACCAAGTTGTAGCGTATGCTAACGGGTCAGCCAGAGTTCACTGGAATGTACGTATAACTCGTTAGCGCACACTAAATAACAGGTCATAGCGTGCGCTAATCTGGAGCAGTATAAATTGGACAATTAGCCTGAGTTTCATCATTTTCTCACTTCTCTTCGTTTTTGCGCGACTTCGGGCAATTTCGGGCGACTTGGAGTGTTCTCTTCGAGCTACTTCCACCTATCATCATCTTCAAGTCTTTTAGTTGGATTAATCATCACTTCATCATCTCGAATACATCAAATCTAAGGTATTAATCTCTTGGATCTGGAATTTCATATTTTTGAGTTTTTCCTTCCGATTTCTTCGTGTAAGCTTGGATTGTTGTTGGAATATGTTAGATATGGATTATCTACCTTGGATAAATATATTCCAACGGATTTAATGGCTATTTTGGGGTTTTATTTCAAGAACCCTTGGGGTTGACTTCGGTTAATTTGGGGATTTCCGATTGATGTTGTTGTAATCTTGAATTGTGGATTCCTATTGGATTATTGATGCCTTTGATATTGTTTTGCTGGTTTGAATCAATCATTTGATAGTTGGTTTCGATAATTTGGGTTTGGTTGTAACCAACGGGAAGGATTTTTGCTACTTATTCGTTTGGATGCCCCGATGAGTTTAATTATCGTTGTATCGACGTTTGAGTTGGTTATAATCCGGTTTGATACGTGTATTGAACGGATTGTTGGTAATTGTGTTATTCAAGGTTGTTCGAGCGACCGATATCTCAATTAGTACGTTGTTCGTGGAAGGATAATTGTCACCGGTATTGTGTAAGTTAATTCTTACTCGGTTAAAAGGATATTCATTCCTTTTGTTGTTGTTCATTCATAATCATGACTCATTCATCATTGCATTAACCGTATTGAGATTTGAAATTGTCGATTAATCACTTCATTCACAAGGAACGTGTAACACCCCCGATATATTCGGGAATATTACAGCACCGTAAATCCATTACATAGGTATTTACAAGGCTAAAGAATTAAACAGGCGTAAAAAGGTACTAACGAACGGAAATAACGAAATTACAATACAACAGTTCTGACCAAATACAGAAATAATACAATTGTTCAACAGAACTCAATAATACACCCACAAATTCAAATCCATCACAAAAGACTTCGTACTCGAGTACTTATTGAAATAACGAATAAACAACAGATAAATAAACCCGGTCAGGACATCACTCTGCACCCTCGTCGTCATACAGTTCCAGTGGTTGTTTCCCCGCTCTCCTGGATCCTGAACACAAACAAAATGTTCACCCCCGAAGGGGTTAGCACAACGATGCTAGTACAAGTACCACAACATATTATTCATATCTCACGAAGAATAATAACGTAAACGACAAAGTACCAACGAGTCTTCTTCTACGAGAAACTCAAACATAACATACACAACTGATAATCACAACATGATATCAATACATACACATGGTAATTCCATCGATCCAGCGTTCACTGCCTAGAACCCACGATGATCCCGTCAGACCAACCCGTGGTGGAAAAACCCGTCCGATGATCCAAAGACACGCTAGCATAGATCCCCCGATGATCCCGTCGGACCAACACGAGGTGGACATACAACAACGACATACATGCACGACAATATGTATAACAACAATACATAAAACAAATAAGGTACTTGCCTCGATTTGAAGACAAGAATAATACTTCCACGAAAACGAATACTCGAGGGTCGTCCTCCTCAATCAATCACGTAACGAGACCAAACCTTAACAAAAGAAATGATATAGGATTTATCTCACATCGTACGAATGTTTAACAATTCGATTCACGGCCAAAAGTTCATAAAATGCAATCTGCCTGAACTTCTTAGCGCACGTTAAGTACTCTGTGTAGCGTGCGTTAAGTCTGCCCGATAGCGCACGCAAACAACAAAGACTAGCGTACGCTAACTATGCATGGTCAGTACTTCACTGACCAGCCAACTGACTCGTCTGATGGTCTAGCGTACGTTATGTACCAAACGTAGCGCACGCTAACTCGTGCTCGATAGCACACGTTAACTCCATAGCATAGCGTGCGCTATCTCTGCATGGCAGTTTACTGCTGAGCAGTAAACTGTTCTTGCCATGATTGAAACAATGAAATCTTGCGTGATAATTCATGTTACTTCCATGAATACCATGTTTATATCCTTATGAATGATTTACGGATAAAGACAACTTCGGATTCAAGGATATGCATACCAATATAAAACTATATTCCATTCCGACTACAATTCTTCATATGACGATCCGAAAAGTTTAACGGTTGATATCAACACCTCTATATCAATCCATATTATCATGCTGAAGTTGTTAAACGTTCTATCTATACTAGATAAATCCTTCCATGATCAAACCTTTAGATTTATCCAACAATAATGATGTTTCTTCCTTTAAGTTCTTATAACATCTCTTCCAAATCATGATCACAAAGATAACATAAATCATACGGATTGTTAACTTCAGAATATTTCTCTCCTCATTTGAAGTACTAGGATTCCAACTTCAAGGTTCCAACAATAATATCGTAATTGTAGACATTCCAATCTTCTAAACATGATGTTGTTGAATAATTCACTAATGAAATTCAATATCTCGTTAACATGATCATCATATCCTTTGGAAATCCAAATCTAAGACTGGTGATAGGTTGAACATACCTTAATGTGCCGAAATCACTGAACCACAAAGTATAATCCGACTCCGGTTGGTTATGTGCCACTCCAAGGTGTTACTTCTATTCAATGATCACTCACAAGTGATACTTAATATTCAATGATCACTAATATATGTTCTAAGTGTTTAGAAGGGAGATTCTTGCTCTCTGGACTCTCAAGAATGAAGAAAGGGCGAAAGAATTGAAAGCCAAATCGGTTGTTGTCCCATTTATAATATTCTGCATTATTGACAAGTTAGCGCACGCTACTAAGCATTCCTTAGCGTGCGCTAATAATGGTTGACTTCAGAATTGTCCGGGTGCGTCCGCGGGAATCTTATCCGGGCCCATGTCCCGGCTGGCGCACGTTCTAGCCGTCCCGCTCAATAATTGAGTTCTTAGCACACGCAACTCCTATCTTCATAGCGTGCGCTAATAGTGGCCCGATAGCGCGCGTTAAGATACATTCTTAGCGTGCTCTATCACGAGGTTGCTTGAGCAATTTTGCATGTTTCTATACTTATGTACAATGATATCAATGCACGAAATATCATACTCCAATAATCAAAATCACCAATCCGAAAAATACATGGTTTGAATACATATGGAATACACTGTAATAAATCCGGATATTACATACTCTCCTACTAAAAAGGAGTTTCGTCCCGAAACTCAAGACGAAAATTACTCGGGATATCTAGACTTCATATCAGTTTCCGTTTCCCAGGTGGCTTCTTCCATTCCGTGACGTGACCACTGAACTTTGACCAAAACAATCGGTTTGTTCCTCAGCTGCTTAACTCGACTCTCGAGTATCTTAACCGGTCTTTCTTCAAACGTTCCATCCTGCTCGACTTCGATCTCGCCGAAATCAATGATATGACTGGGATCGGGTATATACCTCCGTAACTGGGATACGTGGAACACGTTATGAACATGGTACAATGACGGCGGTAATGCCAATCTGTATGCCAACTCCCCAACTCTCTCGAGGATCTCAAATGGTCCGATATATCTCGGACTCAGCTTTCCTTTCCTTCCGAAACGAAAGATCCCCCGAGTAGGAGAAACCTTCAAAAGTACATGATCTCAGATCTTTGAACTCCAATGGGCGGCGGCGTACGTCCGCGTAGGATTTCGCGACTGGGCGGTCAGCCTTTCACGGATCAAGGCTATCTTCTCTCGAGTCTGCTGATCAACTCGTTCTGCTCCGATCAAGTCTCGATTTAATCGTCCCAAAGACAAGGGCGATCTGCATCTCCTTCCGTATAATGCCTTAAACGGTGCCATCTTAATGGAAGCATGCCAACTATTGTTGTAGGTAAATTCAATCAACGGTAGATGAACTTCCCAATCGTTTGACCAATCTAAGGCACAGGCCCTTAGCATGTCTTCCACCGTTTGGATAGTCCTATCAGATTGTCCGTCGATCTGCGGTGATAAGTCGCATCGAAGTTCAATTCGGTCCCAAAGGCCTTATGAACTGCTTTCCAAAAGTGAGACACAAAACGGCCGTCTCGATCAGAAACAATGGTCTTTGGCGTACCATGCAATCGAACTATCTCCGAAATAAATACTCGTGCCAACCTCTCTGGTCCCCACGTATCCTTAATGCCTAGAAAATGAGCCGATTTGGTTAAACGATCAACTATCACCCAAATCATGTTCATTCCTGTCCTGGTTTTCGGCATATTAGTGATAAAGTCCATCGATATGTCCTCCCACTTCCATTCAGGAATCGGGAGCGGCTTCAACATTCTAGCAGGCCGTTGATGCTTGATCTTAACCTGCTGACAATTCAAGCATTTCGAAACATAGTCCGCTACGTCTTTCTTCATGTTGCCCCACCAGAAATTCTGCTTTAAGTCCTTATACATCTTACTGGTGCCCGGGTGGATAGAATGGGGCGAACTATGAGCTTCCTTCATAATTGTCTATTTCAGAACATCAACATCGGGGACGCAAAGTCGGTTCTAAAATCTCAAAACTCCATTGTCATGAATTATGAATCCGGGGGCCTTTCCTTTGATCACTTCATCATGTAACCGAATCATCAGAGGATCATCTGCCTGTCTAGATTTGATTTCTTCGGTTAAAGATGAAATTATCTCCATCACGCACAGTTGTCCTTGGACTCTTTGCAACCATACTTCAATCCCTTCACGAATCATCTCTCGTTGAAGGCTATGTTGGGATGTCAGCATCTCCAGCATCTGAATAGAGACAGGCTTGCGGCTAAGTGCATCGGCCACTACATTCGCTTTGCCTGGATGATATAAAATCTCCAAGTCATAGTCCTTAATCAGTTCTAACCATCTTCTTTGCCGCATGTTCAACTCTTTCTGACTGAATATGTACTTGAGACTCTTATGATCTGTAAAGATCGGCGGTGAGTCCCGCATGCATAATGCCTCCAGATCTTCAAAGCAAAAACTACTGCCGCTAGCTCCAAATCATGTGTCGGGTAATTCACTTCATAAGGTTTCACTGTCGTGACGCATAAGCGATCACCTTATCATTACGCATCAACACGCACCCAAGTCCTTGGTTTGAAGCATCCGTAAACTATGAATCCTCCGGTTCCTCGTGGAAGTGATAGAATTGGTGTCGTCAATCTCTTCTTTAACTCATCAAAACTAATCGACACGACTGCTCCACTCAAACTTTTGAGTTTTGTGCAGAAGTCGAGTAAGTGGGCGGGAAATTTTAGAAAACCCTTCCACGAATCGACGATAATATCCAGCAAGTCCTAAGAAGCTTCGGACTTCTTTCACGTTCTTTGGAGGCTCCCAATCCATAATTGCTTCGATCTTCTGAGGATCTACTCGGACTCCTTCAGCTGACACCACATGGCCGAGGAACATTACTTCCTTTAGCCAGAATTCACACTTAGAAAGTTTGGCGTACAATTGTTCGTTTCTCAAAAGTTCCAATACAATTCGCAAATGCTGCGCATGTTCTTCCGGACTCTTAGAATATACCAGAATGTCGTCAATAAACACGACCACACATTTATCCAAAAATTCAATGAACACACGGTTCATCAATTGCATAAATACAGCAGGTGCGTTAGTGAGACCAAACGGCATCACTACAAACTCATAATGCCCGTAGCGAGTTCTGAACGCTGATTTCGGAACATCAGATTCCTTAATCCTCAGTTGATGATATCCTGATCTCAGATCGATCTTAGAAAATACTGTTGCCCCTTGCAGCTGGTCAAATAGATCATCAATCCGTGGTAACGGATATTTGTTCTTAATCGTCATCTTGTTCAGCTCTCGATAGTCAATACACAGTCGGAGCGACCCATCCTTCTTTCGGACAAAAAGAACTGGCGCTCCCCAGGGCGAAACGCTTGGCTAAATATAGCCCTTGTCCAGTAACTCTTCTAGCTGCTTCTTCAGTTCGTACATCTCGGTAGGTGCCATACGATACGGCACCTTGGAAATCGGTGTAGCTCCGGGTTCCAGCTCAATGGTAAATTCCACATCCCTTCGTGGAGGTAGTCCAGGTAATTCGTCAAGAAATACATCTGGAAATTCGTTCACAACAGGAATGGATGAAAGTTCCACAATTTCGTCTTCGTTCACAACAGGAATGGATGAAAGTTCCACAATTTCGTCTTCTTTCTTCATTGCGTAACACCGCATCTCATAACAACCCTGTTTCAACAATTTGTGACTTTCATCGCCTTGATCAATTTTCCCGAGCTTCCGGTTTCCATCCTCAAACAATCTCGGAACCATCGTCAGCGATCAGCGAGATATTCCTCCTTCGGTAGTTTACAATTGCTCCATATCGATTAAGCCAATCGTCTCCGAGTATCAGGTCATCTCCTTTCATTTCTATCACGATCAGATTTGAGAGCCACTCTCTGCCTCCAAATGATATAGGGAAATTTCTAGTTTCTAAATTTCCGACAATCCTCTCTCCACTCGGTAAACCAACAATATAAGGTTCACAAGCATGAAAACCGGAAATATTCAAACGATTTACACAAGACAAAGATATGAAAGAATGTGTAGCTCCTGTATCGAATAAAACGCTAATCGGCCGGGAAAAGGATCGGGACAAGACACGATGCGACAAAGAAGATCTTGATTGTCTGTCCTCCTCATCTCGTACAGACGTGGGGGAGCAGATCCGGCACTCGATGTCCCCTTTCGGTCCCATTGTCCTCTGCCTCGTCCGCGGCCAAAATTTTGAGGCATCTGAACACTTTGCTGCGTCTGTGGAATACTGGCCTCCTTCTGGACTGGCTGTGGTGCACGGGCTCTAAAAGACTTTGCAGCCTCTTCACAAAACACCGCCCGATGTCCCTCTCGTCCACAATCAAAACAAGTCACGGCAGGAAGGGGGCAATTCCGTCGATAGTATCCCGTCTGGGCGCAGTTAAAGCACTTCCTGGTAACATCAGTAATAGTCGATGTCGTTACGAAGTTCTTTCCGCTCCTAGCTGGGTGCGGAGGTTTCTTGAAAGAGTGAAAGGATGACTGGGCCTTACGGGCCCCGCTGTTCTTGTGCTCTGTAAAAGTACCAGAGACTTTCTGCTTTTTGGATTCTGAAATTTTGTCCATGGCTGCTTCCTTGATCTCATACGCCAACGCCTTATCCTGGTATTGACGGAGTGTGGTACATTCAAATCCGGACATGTACCTCTGGATTTCTGGTTTCATCCTCATATCGAAATGGATCATCATTTCTGCATCTGTTCTGACCAGATGTCGAACAAATGCCAGCTGTTGGTTAAATGTCTTAATCGCCTGGGATACTGGCACATCAGAAGGCTGGGCGGAGAAAAACTCCCGAACTTTGGCTTCCCTCACGGACGAGGGCACACCGAGCTTCCATCATCAATCTAAACTCTGTCCAATCGGCATCATGGTCTACATGCAGGATGGCTTCCAACCATTCGGACGCTTCCCCTATCAGAAAATATAGAGCGATAGAGGCTCTCCTATTGTCTGGGGCGATTAATTAGGCAAAGATTTTCTCCAGTTCTTTCAACCAATGATCCCAGGTGGGAGTCTCAGAAATACCGTCGAATTTGGGTGGTTGCATCTTCGCCACCTCTTGCAGCCACCGGTCACCTCGATTTCCCATGTCTGGGACCCCTTGCTGTCTCTCTCCCTGCTGTAGTCCCACCGCCACTTGCATTCGGTCCACGACCTGAGCGAACTGAGTCATCTGGTTCACCACTTGACGAAGGATCTCTGGTACAGCAGGATCTGGTTCATTATTAATAGATTGTTGTGGCTCGCCTGAGCTATGACTGGCCTGGTTAGAAGGCGACGCTTCCCTTTCGGCATTTCTCCGTCCGCGTCCACGACCGCGACCACGTCCACGTCCGCCTCTCAACATACTGTAAGCATAAATACTCAATATACAGGAAACAACATCGTTCTAATATTCGAGTATAAAGAGACACAACATGTAAAGAACAAGATAGAGTTTAGGAACTTACAACCACTGTTCGCATGTAGACGTAGGCAGTGCAGTGATGTCATTTACGACCGGTTACCTCAAAAGACATAAATGACCCCTATTTTAACCCAACAACCAAGATATCCATAATCTTAGCTCTGATACCATATTCTGTAACACCCCCGATATATTCGGGAATATTACAGCGCCGTAAATCCTTTACATAGGGATTTACAAGGCTGAAGAATTAAAGAGGCGTAAAAAGGTACTAACGAACGGAAATAACGAAATTACAATACAACAGTTCTGACCAAATACAGAAATAATACAATTGTTCAACAGAACTCAATAATACACCCACAAATTCAAATCCATCACAAAAGACTTCGTACTCGAGTACTTATTGAAATAACGAATAAACAACAGATAAATAAACCCGGTCAGAACATCACTCTGCACCCTCGTCGTCATACAGTTCCAGTGGTTGTTTCCCCGCTCTCCTAGATCCTGAACACAAACAAAATGTTCACCCCCGAAGGGGTTAGCACAACGATGCTAGTACAAGTACCACAACATATTATTCATATCTCACGAAGAATAATAACGTAAACGACAAAGTACCAACGAGTCTTCTCCTACGAGAAACTCAAACATAACATACACAACTGATAATCACAATATGATATCAATACATACACATGGTAATTCCATCGATCCAGCGTTCACTGCCTAGAACCCACGATGATCCCGTCAGACCAACCCGTGGTGGAAAAACCCGTCCGATGATCCAGCGCACGCTAGCATAGATCCCCCGATGATCCCGTCGGACCAACACGAGGTGGACATACAACAACGACATACATGCACGACAATATGTATAACAACAATACATAAAACAAATAAGGTACTTGCCTCGATTTGAAGACAAGAATAATACTTCCACGAAAATGAATACTCGAGGGTCGTCCTCCTCAATCAATCACGTAACGAGACCAAACCTTAACAAAAGAAATGATATAGGATTTATCTCACATCGTACGAATGTTTAACAATTCGATTCACGGCCAAAAGTTCATAAAATGAAATCTGCCTGAACTTCTTAGCGCACGTTAAGTACTCTGTGTAGCGTGCGTTAAGTCTGCCCGATAGCGCACGCAAACAACAAAGACTAGCGTACGCTAACTATGCATGGTCAGTACTTCACTGACTAGCCAACTGACTCGTCTGATGGTCTAGCGTACGTTATGTACCAAACGTAGCGCACGCTAACTCGTGCTCGATAGCACACGTTAAACTCCATAGCATAGCATGCGCTATTCGCATGGCGATTTCACGAGCAAGAATCATTCTTGCCATGATTGAAACAATGAAATCTTGCGTGATAATTCATGTTACTTCCATGAATACCATGTTTATATCCTTATGAATGATTTACGGATAAAGACAACTTCGGATTCAAGGATATGCATACCAATATAAAACTATATTCCATTCCGACTACAATTCTTCATATGACGATCCGAAAAGTTTAACGGTTGATATCAACACCTCTATATCGATCCATATTATCATGCTGAAGTTGTTAAACGTTCTATCTATACTAGATAAATCCTTCCATGATCAAACCTTTAGATTTATCCAACAATAATGATGTTTCTTCCTTTAAGTTCTTATAACATCTCTTCCAAATCATGATCACAAAGATAACATAAATCATACGGATTGTTAACTTCAGAATATTTCTCTCCTCATTTGATGTACTAGGATTCCAACTTCAAGGTTCCAATAATAATATCGTAATTGTAGACATTCCAATCTTCTAAACATGATGTTGTTGAATAATTCACTAATGAAATTCAATATCTCGTTAACATGATCATCATATCCTTTGGAAATCCAAATCTAAGACTGGTGATAGATTGAACATACCTTAATGTGCCGAAATCACTGAACCACAAAGTATAATCCGACTCCGGTTGGTTATGTGCCACTCCAAGGTGTTACTTCTCTTCAATGATCACTCACAAGTGCTACTCAATATTCAATGATCACTAATATATGTTCTAAGTGTTTAGAAGGGAGATTCTTGCTCTCTGGACTCTCAAGAATGAAGAAAGGGCGAAAGAATTGAAAGCCAAATCGGTTGTTGTCCCATTTATAATATTCTGCATTATTGACAAGTTAGCGCACGCTACTAAGCATTCCTTAGCGTGCGCTAATAATGGTTGACTTCAGAATTGTCCGGGTGCGTCCGCGGGAATCTTATCCGGGCCCATGTCCCGGCTGGCGCACGTTCTAGCCGTCCCGCTCAATAATTGAGTTCTTAGCGCACGCAACTCCTATCTTCATAGCGTGCGCTAATAGTGGCCCGATAGCGCGCGTTAAGATACATTCTTAGCGTGCGCTATCACGAGGTTGCTTGAGCAATTTTGCATGTTTCTATACTTATGTACAATGATATCAATGCACGAAATATCATACTCCAATAATCAAAATCACCAATCCCAAAAATACATGGTTTGAATACAGATGGAATACACTGTAATAAATCCGGATATTACAGAACGACGGTTCCAATCATTTCATTGAGTTATCAATCACTTCACTGTTATTTCCATCTCGGTGAGTCATTCTTGACCTGTCGAATTATTATTCATTGATATTCATTGTGGTCATTCTCGTTCATATGACCTTCTGGGTTTATATTGCGTGGCCGGGTGCGGATGTGTGGAATTTTTAGTCGAACACACGATGGTCATGTATTGGGTTCACCGATACATTGGACCGTGCACACGGTAACGCTTACCTCCGTGAGACTAATTAGGTACAAGGACGGGTGTGTCCGGTCATTCGTCTTGTACACTTGCACAGAACATTATGGGCGTATTATGATACTCCTCTTCAGCGTAATTCATAACTAAAGATATTTCATAACTAAAGATATATCATGATTGTGTATTTTCAACCCTTGAGGATTGTTGTTCTGTGTAACTGACCCCGTTGGGGGATTTTGGTTTCAGGTCATGGCAAGGCAAAGGCACGGGAAGAGCATGTTGATGGCGAGGAGTCCCAGTGATTCTAGTAGGGGCCCCCGTTCTTTTCAGTCATTCATGTTGTTGTCATTTATTTTCCGCTGGAGATTTTCATTTGGATACTCCGTTTCATTCAGTGTTGTGTATTTTATCTTCATATAAAATATACTAGTATTCGGTATTGTCCTGGTGTTTTGTATCTAAACTCCTCATCTGAGTATTTGGTAATATAATGTGGTTCGGTACCACAATTATATTATTTAATTCATCAGTTTTCATTCACCTGGTGGGTCCCAGTCGGGGATCCACGGCACTGTAATATCCGCCTAGTTTGGGGTGTTACAGAGTTAGTATCGGAGCGTGGTTTTGAATACTACCTTCCGAGTCATGTCTCATTTGAAATCATCGTTCATCAGACTAGTATCATTGGACTTTCGTGTCACGTGTGACCTGTGCAAATGCCGAGCCAATCAGACCAAGAACTGTAAGACTTCTAACGCCATGGTATAATTTCTGGCAATTATCATTCATTCATAATTCATCAGTTAACAATCCTCATTCATCATTTCATTTGCGATCAAGTCGATCATGTTAATTCATTAATCACTCAGTTCATTTCATTGTTCAGTTATTGATCTTGAGGATCATATCATTAATCTTGTTAACTTGTTCAAGATAACCATATCAAGAATTTCATCAGATAATCACGTCATTTCAGTTGACCATTCATGTAATCGTTGTATTTGAGCGCGTATGCTCATTTTCATCATTTCATAATATAATCATAATGGTATATTCATGCGAGATATATAATTATCATATGACTTTCCACTTCAGTATGGAAAGAGCTGGCAGAGGACGTGGGGGAAGAGGCCGTGGTGCGGGCCGAAACCCGAGAGTTCGTTTGAACACACGTGAGAATGACAGGAATAATGCTAACTCATCGAGCAGTGACGCTGCCACTCATTCACCTAGGCGTAATCATTCACTATCAGGGAGTCGTACCCGGGACACAGCTCAGTCAGAGGGTGTACGGGTTGACCCACTCGCTTTTATGCAGGGCATGATGGCCCAAATGACTCAGATGGCACAACTAATGGAGACGATGCATAACTCCACTACTCAAAATCAACAGGCTCCTCCGCCGCCACCTCAGAGGCAAGAGAGGGGTGTAAGCGGTATCATTGGCGATATCTCTCGCCAGCGACCACCTACCTTCGAGGGCTCATCTGAGGCGGCGGATATTGTTCATTGGATTGAGCATTTCGAGAAGTTATTTGCTATGGTGGATTGCCCTGAAGGGCATAAAGTTTCAGTTGCGGCCTACTACCTTGGTAAGAGCGCTCATTCATGGTGGTTATCGTTGAAGCCCACCGACGGATCATGTACTTGGGATCAGTTCAAAACTCTCATGATGGAGAGATATTATCCAGCCCCACTCAGGGAGGCTAAGTTGTCGGAATTACTCACTCCCGACCTCTCAGCGGACGATGATGTTCTTGCCATCGCCGAAAAATTTCAGGAACTTCTTCCGTTCGCCTCATCTATCATTCACTCCGAGGCGGACAAGATTAAGTATTTCAGCAAGAGGCTGAAACCTCGTATGCGGCTACAGTTGCTTAATCATAATTGCACCACTCTGGCCGAGTTCATTGAGAAAGGTCTCACTTATGAGCTTACTGCCAAGGAAATTTCTAAGCAACAACCTTCATCTACTGGCAAGAAGTCTAAGAACCGTAATCTGTCTGACGGCAGTCAGGCCACTTTCAAGAAACCACGTGCGGGCTCTACTTTTTCTGAGCGACCTCCCGTGGCGTCTAAACCCGCGGAGTCTCAGTCCCGAGCGGCCAGCTCAACCATCACCTGTTTCAATTGTGGAGAACCGGGTCACGTCAGCACCAAGTGCCCGAGGCAGACTATCACGTGCCATAATTGCGGAATTGCTGGGCATAAGGCCCGTTTTTGCCGTAGGGACTCCAAACCTACTCCGGCGTCATCTCAGGCCCCGAAGAAGTCAGCTGTTCATAATCAGGCCACTCAGTCTGCGTCGTTCAAGATGACATGAGCGAATAAAGGTGGGGCCTGCCATCAGACGGGAGCGTCCGGTGCCGGGACTAGCAAGCCCCGGATTTATGAGATGAAGAAGACCGACGATCCAGAGGCCCGAATGATCTCAGGTACCCTCGATATTATATATCAACCTGTGTGTACCCTTTTTGATACTGGTGCATCGCATTCTTTCATTTCCGAGTCATGTTTGAGTAGACTACGTCTAAGTAGTGCTACTAGTTGTGAGCCTTATGTCATTGGTCTACCTAATGGTAGAAGAATTATCGTGAATCGTGAGATTCAAAATTGTCCGATTCAGCTTCATGGCCGTGTATGGCTAGCAGACCTTATTGTGGTAGATTTGCCGAGAGACGACGTCATCTTGGGTATTGATTGGATGGATCGTCATGATGCCATCATCAGTGTCCGTAAGCGTATGGTCACTATCATTTCAGACGATGGAGTCGAATGTGTTTTCGGGGAGAAATCCATTTACATTACAGTAAGGTCATTAACTTGATGAAAGCAGTGAAATTTATCAGCAGGGGTGTGTTGGTTATTGGTTCTATATGACCAAAACTGAGAAATCACCAGTAATGTTGATGGATATTCCGGTAGTGATGGAATATGCCGATGTTTTTCCAGACGAGTTACCTGGTTTGCCTCCACCAAGAGATGTGGAATTCACGTTTGAGTTGGAGCCTGGTACGTCCCCGATATCGAAGGCACCGTACTGGATGGCCCCCACCGAAATGCAGGAATTAAAGAACCAACTTGAGGAATTGCTCGAGAAAGGTTATATCCGACCTAGTGCGTCCCCGTGGGGAGCACCCGTTTTATTTGTCAAGAAGAAGGATGGTTCATTTCGCTTGTGTATTGATTACCGGGAATTGAACCGGGTGACGATCAAGAATAAGTATCCTTTACCCCGTATCGATGATCTCTTAGATCAACTTCATGGAGCTTCAATATTTTCCAAGATCGACCTAAGATCTGGATATCATCAGTTCCGAATTCGAGAGTCGGATATCGCAAGGACAGCGTTTCGCACACGCTATGGTCATTAGGAGTTCGTAGTTATGCCGTTCGGGATAACTAATGCACCTGCAGTATTCATGGAGTTAATGAATCGGATTTTCATCGACTTTTTGGATCAGTTTGTTATTGTCTTCATCGATGACATTTTGATTTATTCTCGTGACCGGGGGGAACACGAGGTTCATCTTCATCAGATTCTCGACGTGTTAAGACAAGAGCAACTTTATGGAAAGTTTTCCAAATGTGAGTTCTGGATGTCCGAAGTGACTTTTCTCGGGCATGTAATTTCATCAGATGGAGTGCGTGTTGATCCTCAGAAGACGGAGGCTATTCGAGATTGGCTACCTCCGAAGAATGTTAAGGAGATCCGAAGCTTTCTCGGATTAGCCGGTTATTATCGGCGATTTGTGGAGGGATGTTCTAAAATCACTCAACCCATGACGAACCTTTTACGGAAGGATAAGAAATACATGTGGTGCGACGCGTGTCAACAGAGTTTTGAGGAACTCAAGAGCCGGTTAACTTCAGCACCTGTCCTTTCTTTACCGCAAGGGACAGAAGGATTTGTGGTTTATAGTGATGCATCCGGACAGGGTCTCGGATGTGTACTGATGCAGAACGGGAAGGTCATTGCTTATGCTTCACGGCAATTGAGACCTTATGAGGTTAATTATCCGACCCACGACCTGGAGTTAGCAGCCGTGGTATTTGCATTGAATATTTGGCGTCATTATCTTTATGGCGTTACCTATCAGATATTCACCGATCCTAAGAGTTTAAAGTATATATTTACTCAGAAGGAGTTAAATATGCGACAGAGACGGTGGTTGGAACTAATCAAAGATTATGATATCGAGATCCTTTACCACCCGGGCAAGGCGAACGTTGTCGCCGACGCCTTGAGTCGTAAGTCCGTTCAGGAGCAGATGCTTGCTCGATTAAAAGTTCAGAAGGAACTTCAGCAGGAATTTCTGAGACCCGAGATTGAGGTCTGGTTACTGCGAGTACAATGGCAACTTTGTACGTTGGAGATTTCATTGCCACTTGAGGGGCGATCAGGGAGAATCAGGGTTCGGACCCATTTTTGTTACGCATTCGAGAGGATGTGACTCAGGGGAAAGCCCCCAGATTTGTGGTCCACGAGGATGGACTTTTGCGTTTTAAGAATCGGTTGTGCGTACCGGCGAATGACGAGTTGAAAAACTCGATTTTGAGAGAAGCTCATGCTACCCCTTATTCTTGTCATCCGGGGACTAACAAGATGTACAAGGACTTGAAACAAAATTACTGGTGGAGTAATATGAAGCGAGAAGTCGCAAAATTTGTTTCGAGATGCTTAACTTGTCAACAAGTCAAGATTGAACATCAGCGACCGGCGGGTATGCTGAAACCTCTTCCTATTCCAGAGTGGAAGTGGGAAGACATTTCTATGGATTTCATCACGAGTTTTCCGACGAGTCATCGTGGCATGAATACGATCTGGGTGATTGTGGACCGCTTAACTAAATCGGCTCATTTCCTTGAGATTAAAGATACGTGGGGTCCCGAGGGACTGGCCCAGTTATTCATCAAAGAGATAGTGAGATTGCATGGTACTCCTAAGAGTATCGTTTCCGATCGTGACGGACGATTCGTGTCTCATTTTTCGAAATCAGTTCATCGTGCTATGGGAACTCAGATTAATCTCAGTACAGCTTTTCATCCTCAGTCCGACGGACAATCAGAGAGGACTATTCAGACTTTGGAGGACATGTTGAGGGCATGTGTCCTAGATTGGAAGGATGATTGGGAAGCCCAACTACCATTGATCGAGTTCACGTACAATAATAGTTGGCATTCTTCGATTAAGATGGCACCTTTCGAGGCCTTGTACGGTCGTCGTTGTCGATCTCCTTTGTGTTGGGATGACTTATCGGAATCAATCGGCACCGAGCCCGATATGCTTATAGCCGCCCGTGAGAAGGTAGCTTTGATCAGGAGTCGTTTGTTGACCACTCAGAGTCGACAGAAATCATATGCAGATAATCGTCGTCGACCATTAGAGTTCGAGACGGGTGACCATGTTTTGCTCAAGGTATCCCCGAGCCGTGGTATCTTCCGTTTTGGGAAGAGGGGGAAGTTGAGTCCGAGATTCATTGGACCGTTTGAGATTTTGGATCGAGTAGGCGAGCTAGCTTATCGATTGGCCTTACCTCCGACGTTGAGTCGAATTCATAATGTGTTTCACGTCTCTCAGTTGCGGAAGTATGTTGCCGACCCGAGTCACATACTTCAGTTCGACGAAATCGAGATCGCCGATGATCATTCATATGAGGAACGTCCTATACGAGTTTTAGAGCGGCGAATCAAACAGTTGAGGAACAAGACGATTCCTTTGGTGAAAATTCAGTGGTCTAGACATGGAGTCGAAGAGGCTACTTGGGAAACCGAGGATAGTATGCGGGAGAGTCATCCCGAGTTGTTTGACCCTCCTTAGTTTCGGGGATGAAACTCTTTTAAGGGGGGGTGTATGTAATACCCGGTTGTAATTCAGTCATTATCATTCAGTATTTATCATTCAGTAATTGTCACTCAGTATTTTTCACTCAATAATGATCATTTGTCACTCATATTCAATCATCATATTCACCGTTCAGAGTATTTATATCGTGTATCTGTTGTTATTCGTCATTCTACCTGGTTGGAGAATCGGACCGAACATCTTATCATTTTCACCTTTGGAGCTGGCTGTGTGTATTTAGTAGCACACGCTACGCACTCTTCATTAGCGTGCGCTAATTTGGTATGGATAGCGCACGCCACTTCCCATCTTTAGCGCACGCTAGCGCGTTTCAGGCAGACAGTCCAGTGGGTACTGGATTGCAGATAAGTTGTGATAGCGCACGCTACGAGTGTTACGTAGCGCACATTAGTGAGTTGGATAGCGCACGCTATGCAGTCAGTGTAGCGCGCGCTAAGACCGGTCAGGCAGAGTCCAGTGGGTACTGGACTGTTTTCGGATTAATTCCTAACGCACGCTATGAGTGGATTTAGCGTACGCTAATGGGGCAGTAGCGCACGCTAATTATTGGACGTAGCGCGCGCTATCGCAATCAGATCGGAGAACAGGAGGTTCTGGACTTCAGTACTGGACAACAGATATTTTGCTAGCGCACGCTAACAATTGGAGTTAACGCACGCTATTGGGATGGAGTTAGCGCACGCTACCAAGTTGTAGCGTACGCTAACGGGTCAGCCAGAGTTCACTGGAATGTACGTATAACCCGTTAGCATACGCTAAATAACAGGTCATAGCGTGTGCTAATCTGGAGAAGTATAAATTGGACAGTTAGCCTGAGTTTCGTCATTTTCTCACTTCTCTTCGTTTTTGCGCGTCTTCGGGTGATTTCGGGCGACTTGGAGTGTTCTCTTCGAGCTACTTCCACCTATCATCATCTTTAAGTCTTTTAGTTGGATTAATCATCACTTCATCATCTCCAATACAGCAAATCTAAGGTATTAATCTCTTGGATCTAGAATTTCGGATTTTTGAGTTTTTCCTTCCGATTTATTCGTGTAAGCTTGGATTGTTGTTGGAATATGTTAGATATGGATTATCTACCTTGGATAAATATATTCCAACGGATTTAATGGCTATTTTGGGGTTTTATTTAAAGAACCCTTGGGGTTGACTTCGGTTAATTTGGGGATTTCCGATTGATGTTGTTGTAATCTTGAATTGTGGATTCCTATTGGATTATTGATGCCTTTGATATTGTTTTGCTGGTTTGAATCAATCATTTGATAGTTGGTTTTGATAATTTGGGTTTGGTTGTAACCAACGGGAAGGATTTTTGCTACGTATTCGTTTGAATGCCCCGATGAGTTTAATTATCGTTGTATCGACGTTTGAGTTGGTTATAATCGGGTTTGATATGTGTATTGAACGGATTGTTGGTAATTGTGTTATTCAAGGTTGTTCGAGCGACTGATATCTCAATTAGGACGTTGTTCGTGGAAGGATAATTGTCACCGGTGTTGTGTAAGTTAATTCTTACTCGGTTAAAAGGATATTCATTCCTTTTGTTGTTGTTCATTCATAATCATAACTCATTCATCATTGCATTAACCGTATTGAGATTTGTAATTGTCGATTAATCACTTCATTCACAAGGAACGACGGTTCCAATCATTTCATTGAGTTATCAATCACTTCACTGTTATTTCCATCTCGGTGAGTCATTCTTGACCTGTCGAATTATTATTCATTGATATTCATTGTGGTCATTCTCATTCATATGACCTTCTGGGTTTATATTGCGTGGCCGGGTGCGGATGTGTGGAATTTTTAGTCGAGCACACGATGGTCATGTATTGGGTTCACCGATACATTGGACCGTGCACACGGTAACGCTTACCTCCGTGAGACTAATTAGGTACAAGGACGGGTGTGTCTGGTCATTCATCTTGTACACTTGCACAGAACATTACGGGCGTACTATGATACTCCTCTTCAGCGTAATTCATAACTAAAGATATTTCATAACTAAAGATATATCATGATTGTGTATTTTCAACCCTTGAGGATTGTTTTTCTGTGTAACTGACCCCGTTGGGGGATTTTGGTTTCAGGTCACGGCAAGGCAAAGGCACCGGAAGAGCATGTTGATGGCGAGGAGTCCCAGTGATACTAGTAGGGGGCCCTTTTCTTTTCAGTCATTCATGTTGTTGTCATTTATTTTCCGCTGCAGATTTTCATTTGGATACTCCGTTTCATTCAGTGTTGTGTATTTTATCTTCATATAAAATATACTAGTATTCGGTATTGTCCTGGTGTTTTGTATCTAAACTCCTCATCGGAGTATTTGGTAATATAATGTGGTTCGGTACTACAATTATATTATTTAATTCATCAGTTTTCATTCGCCTGGTGGGTCCCAGTCGGGGATCCACGGCACTGTAATATCCGCCTAGTTTGGGGTGTTACAGTAGAGGGGGTAAAAGCCGCAGAGCAGGCCAAAACCCAGAACCTCATGTTTATACGCGTACGAATGCTGAGATGGATCAGAGTTCGGCCGGTGGTGTTACCTATGCAACCGATTTCCCTTCAGGACGTCATACTCGAGGAGTCGATCAGACTGAGGGTGGACACGTCTTCCGAGATAAGATAAATAATACAAGATTTGCCGGGTTTGTTAGGCCCGGGCTTGAATGCTCTCGCGAGATGTTATTAATACAAATATTCGTGGATAAAAGTATTAATGAGAGAAATCTAAATACAATGAGTGTAAAAAGACTCTGTTAATCCGTCTCTTGAGTGAAGCTCGGTGTTCTTCGTCCCTGCCGATAGTCTACTAGATGAGAGAGGCCGGGAGAAGAAGGACCGAATGATAGCTGTTGCCAAGAGTTGGAGATAGCCATGTGCTGGGTGTTTTTGCTTCTGTAATGTATGAAATTCGAAGGAAGTTGAAGTTCTGAAGCCTTTTGTGTGATAAAAGTTCCGTCCTTGGACAAGTGTAGGGAGCCGTGTATTTATAGCGGCATCCGAGTCCTATCCTTTGGTGGGCGATTGCCTTCCGGCCATTATAATAATGGGGCGATCGTCTGCCGGCCAATATTATAATGGGGCGACTATCCCCGATTCACATGGGCTGTCGGCCTAAAGTCCAATGTAGGTGCTGGCGCCAGCTGGGCGGTCCAATTAGGAGCCAGCACGCGTCCAGAGTCAATGTCACATGTGGTCCTACTGACAACTTTCGGCGGAATCACTGTCACATGCGGCCCTACTGACAGCTTTCGGCGGCTTGTCGGCTGGTGGAAAGATTCTGCCAGGTTGTGGTCAATGATCCGAGATATGCGGATCTTGTCTCGGATCTTGCACGTGGTGCCAGTCTTGAGGCTCGGCCTTTGCCGACTGGATGGCCATCGACGCTGATCGACATGAGGCGGTCGTCTCTAGCTGGTCATCAGAGGTCGCCATCGGCCAGTTGCTGAGGGTCAGCATTGGTCGGTCACCAAGGGTCGGTCGGCAGATGCCGAGAGAGGATCGCCTGCTTGTCGGTCGCCAGTAGTCGGTCGCCGAGTACCGAGTGATGATCGTATTTGACGTCGATCGATCGGCACCGGGACTTGTCCTGGGACCTTCGGTTGGCCGATTTAGCTTGTCCGCTGGGTAAAGGCTTGGCCGCCTGGTCGCTGGTCGGCAGCTCTGCCTTGGCTGCTCGGCAGTGACTCGGTCGCCCGATCTCCGAGGCGATCGCCGGTCGGAGAGTGTTAATTCTTGACACAACAATTGCCCCCCAGCTTGCTCCTATGTTGAAGACATGGGGCTAGGTGGTTCTTGCTGGCGATCGTGTAAGGATGAGGACGGGCGATCTTGATGAGCTGACTTAGGATTCGGACTTGGGCTATCATGGTCGATTGGCTAGCTATCTTTCGGTCTTTTACCTGCAAAAAACAACATTGGCCGATCCCCCTCGGAAACTTGGTGGTTTCGCTTGTTTGAGGAATCGTGCACAGTCGCGGAGATCGATGGACCGACTCCATGACCGTGTCTTGATGCGCGAAGACATTGAGTGTCTCGTGACTCACTTTATTATGAGGGTCCTCTGTTAGGCTGCGCCTTGCCTCGTATTTAAACGAAGGGCGTGCGGTCTCGGTCTAGAGGAGTCCTTGCGCGGGGCAGCGTCGGATGAATCAACTCCACCTCCGCGGCTTGTTTGGCTCTGCTTCCACCTCGGCCTTCCATGGAGATGGCCGACCTCGACGGTGTACGTTGAGACGGGGGTGGTGGCATCTGTCCACTGATTAATGTTGGAGAGCCCTTAGACTACACCGGCCTCGTATTTAAATGAAGGGCGGGCGATCTCGGCCGAAAGGGACCTTGCATGGCCGAAGCATCCGGTTCCATCGACTGCCAGGACCATGGCTTTATGGTGTGCGGCGGAGGCGATCGCGAGCCTTAGTCCCTCATTTAAAATGGACTGTAGGCGGTGAGCGAGTCCTTCGGCTCTGCTGGATAGTAGCGATCGGGCTGGAAGACTGGAGGTCGTCGCTCGGGCTGGGAGACTGGAGGTCGTCACTCGGACGCCGATCGCGGTACTCCTAGGCTAAGAAGAAGCCTCTGCCTGGCCAGAAAATCTGCGGCTTTAGCTCGGAAGACCGCGTAGGTCGTAGGTGGGTCCTTCGTAAGATGCCTGAACATAGGTGAAAGACCATGGAATCCGGCTAAGACCACGTGGAGGGTGATCTCATCGCTTACGGGCTCGCCGTTGAGGATGATCTCGTCTACCCGGTCGATGTAGTCCGAGTCGGATTCTTCTTTCCCTTGCTTGACTCGCAGCATGCGATGGGGACCTTCCGGTTGAGCGACCTTGGCGGCGAAGAACCTTGTGAAGACGTTCGCTAGCTCGTTAAAGGAGCCAATGGACCGGGGTGGCAACGAGGTGTACCACCGGTGGGCGAGGTCGTCCAGCGTCATAGGGAACATTCGGCACCTGGTCGCGTCAGATGCCCCACACCCGGTCATGTAGATGTTGTACCTGCTCAGGTGCATTTCGGGGTCCGATCGCCCCTCGTACAAGGGTGTTTGCGGGGGAGCGATCTTGTGCTGCACAGGGGCGAGCTCGATGTCGATCGCGAGCGGTTCGCTTGGCTCGGCGATCGTCTTCATGGCGCCTGCCCTGGATTGCAGGAGGGCCTTCATGTCGTCGATCTGACGTTGCATCGCAGCCATCGCCGTGGCTCGGTCGCTTGCTGATCGGCTTTGGGAGCGGGATCCGAGGCGATCGTGTACCGATCTCCGGACTCCGCTGCTGCCGACCTCGGCAATTTGGCGAGGGGGAGCCAGATGGCTGGGCTGCCTTCTGGGAGCCGGGTAGGCCGAGCTCCTGGTGACGGACTCAAACTCCGTCGTCTCGTAGCTGGGGCCGGACTACCCCGGTCGCCAGGTCGGGTCACTGCCCAGGCGATCGAAGACAGAGGTGCCCCGGCTGCCGAGCGCCTCCTCTTGCGGACGAGAGCCTCCTGGCGATTGCTCGGCCAGTAACGCCTTGAGCTTCCTCTTGGACTTCCGGCGGGCGGCCGAGGGGGTGATAGCAGGAGGCGCGTCGAGAGCACTCCGTCGCTCCTGTAGGACGGCCATGACCTCGTCGATCTGTTCCTTGGTTCAGAGCTGATCGAGCGAGAGGCTTGGGCCACCGTCCAGGGACGGGATCGAGCGTCTCTGACCGCGGCGGCTGCCTTCCACCATCGGCTGCGGCTCGGACTGGGACGGAACGGGGGGTCTGGCCGGCTGGTCAGCGGCTATCTTCGACGCGGAGGCGGAAGACATGGTTTCTGAAAGGTTTCTTTGAAGTGCAGTGAGTGTCACTTCAAGTATCTGCCCCGAGAACAGTGAGTGTTCTTCGGGACGGTAGGTGTAAAAATTTGAGGGTTAGATGCGCCCTCCTTCTAGCGCTAATTGTTGTTGCCCAAAATATTTATCCGAAGATTAATACTGCTGGAAGACGGACAACAAACAACAATTGCGGGAGCACTTCCGAGAGAAGATAAATAATACAAGATTTGCCGGGTTTGTTAGGCCCGGGCTTGAATGCTCTCGCGAGATGTTATTAATACAAATATTCGTGGATACAAGTATTAATGAGAGAAATCTAAATACAATGAGTGTAAAAAGACTTTGTTAATCCGGCTCTAGATCGAAGCTCGGTGTTCTTCGTCCCTGCCGATAGTCTACTGGATGAGAGAGGTCGGGAGAAGAAGGACCGAATGATAGTTGTTGCCAAGAGTTGGAGATAGCCAAGTGCTAGGTGTTTTTGCTTCTGTAATGTATGAAATCCGAAGGAAGTTGAAGTTCTGAAGCCTTTTATGTGATAAAAGTTCCGTCCTTGGACAAGTGTAGGGAGCCGTGTATTTATAGTGGCAGCCGAGTCTTGTCCTTTGGTGGGCGATCGCCTTCCGGCCATTATAATAATGGGGCGATCGTCTGCCGGCCAATATTATAATGGGGCGACTGTCCCCGATTCACATGGGCTGTCGGCCTAAAGTCCAAGGTAGGTGCTGGCGCCAGCTGGGCGGTCCAATGAGGAGCCAGCACGCGTCCAGAGTCAATGTCACATGTGGTCCTACTAACAACTTTCGGCGGAATCACTGTCACATGCGGCCCTACTGACAGCTTTTGGCGGCTTGTCGGCTGGTGGAAAGATTCTGCCAGGCTGTGGTCAATGATCCGAGATATGCAGATCTTGTCTCGGATCTTGCACGTGGTGCCAGTCTTGAGGCTCGGCCTTTGCCGACTGGATGGCCATCGGCGCTGATCGACATGAGGCGGTCGTCTCTAGCTGGTCATCAGAGGTCGCCATCGGCCAGTTGCTGAGGGTCGGCATTGGTCGGTCACCAAGGGTCGGTCGGCAGATGCCGAGAGAGGATCGCCTGCTTGTCGGTCGCCAGTAGTCGGTCGCCGAGTACCGAGTGACGATCATATTTGACGTCGATCGCTCGGCACCGGGACTTGTCCTGGGACCTTCGGTTGGCCGATTTAGCTTGTCCGCTGGGTAAAGGCCTGGCCGCCTGGTCGCTGGTCGGCAGCTCTGCCTTGGCTGCTCGGCAGTGACTCGGTCGCCCGATCTCCGAGGCGATCGCCAGTCGGAGAGTGTTAATTCTTGACACAACACCCAGCACTTATAATCAAGGGTGGCGAAACCAACAAAATTTTCCGTGGAGAAACGGGAAACTTTGAAACCTCCACAAGCTCACTTCGCGCAGCCCCCACAGCAGCCCCCTCAATCACCAAAGGTATCATTAGAAGATGCTCTTGCTCAATTGGCGGCTAACACGAGCCAATTCATGACCCGCACCGAGACGACCCTCCAAAATCACTCTACCTCCATCCGAAATCTTGAAACACAAATGGGGCAGATTGCTAATTTATTGTCTTCTCGGTCTCAAGGTGCATCGCCCAGCGCATCCGAAGTGAAACCCAAGGAAAATGTGAAAGCGATCGAATTACGAAATGGAAAGGAGTTGAAAGGGCAGCCTATTAATAACAAAGAGCAGCCGATCGAGCAGAACGAGAAGGAAAAGGATGAGGCGCCCAAGCCAAAGGAAGTATCGACTACTCAGCCCACTCCTCAAATTCTATTCCCACAGCGTTTCCAAAAGCAAAAACTGGACAAGCAGTTTTCAAAATTCCTCGACGTCTTTAAGAAATTGCACATAAACATTCCATTTGCCGACGCATTGGAACAAATGCCGAGTTATGTGAAATTCATGAAATAAGTCTTGTCCAACAAAAGAAAGCTCGAGGAATATGAGACGGTCGCTTTAACGGAGGAGTGCAGCGCTATTTTACAAAAGAAGCTCCCACCTAAATTGAGAGATCCAGGAAGCTTTACCATCCCTTGTATCATCGGAAATTCGTCTTTTGAAAGAGCCCTATGCGATCTCGGGGCCAACATAAACCTTATGCCCCTTTCTATTTTTAAAAAGCTGGACATTGGGGAAGCCAAGCCGACGACGGTCTCCTTACAATTAGCGGATCGATCTATCAAATATCCAAGGGGAGTAATAGAGGACGTGTTAGTAAAGGTTGACAAATTTATCTTTCCAGCGGATTTTATTGTGCTCGATATGGAGGAAGATCAAGATATCCCGATTATCTTGGGAAGACCGTTCTTGGCGACCGGCCGAACTTTGATCGATGTGGAAAAGGGGAAGCTTACTCTACGTGTTCAAGAGGAGCAAGTAACATTCAATATCTTTCGATCCGTAAAATATCCGAGTGACGCTGAAAATTGTTTCCATGTTGACGTCATTGACTCGTGCGTGAGTAGAACTTTTCGAGAAAATTATCCACCCGATCCATTGGAATCCGTTTTGATCGGGGCTGTTTCCGAACTAAATGGAGAGCATGCTGCCTACGTACGACACATGGATGCTTCCCCGCCAATTTTTATTCGTAAACCATTCGAGGAGCTCGGAAGTTCACTAACTCGACCAACCCCATCGATCGAAAAACCTCCAAAGTTGGAACTCAAGAAGCTGCCGCCTCATTTAAAATATGCATTCCTGGGGCCCGACAACTCCCTTCCAGTTATTCTTTCGGCCACTTTAGTGGGAGATCAAGAGGCGAAATTATTAGGAGTTTTGAGGGAGTACAAATCTGCTCTTGTATGGTCTATTGCGGATATTAAGGGGATCAGCCCGTCAATTTGCATGCACAAGATTTTGATGGAGGAAGACTACAAACCATCCGTGGAGCATCAACGCCGGCTGAATCCTAACATGAAGGAGGTGGTAAAAGTCGAGGTTTTAAAACTCCTCGACACAGGTATGATCTTTCCAATTTCTGATAGCAAGTGGGTAAGTCCGGTCCAAGTTGTGTCGAAAAAGGGTGGGATAACAGTTGTTCAAAACGATAATAATGAATTAAATCCCACTAGGATTGTTACCGGGTGGCGTATGTGCATAGATTATAGGAAATTAAATAAGGCCACTAGAAAAGATCATTTCCCCTTGCCTTTTATTGATCAGATGTTAGATAGATTAGCCGGACACGATTTCTATTGCTTTCCCGATGGTTACTCGGGGTATAATCAGATTTACATAGCCCCCGAAGACCAAGAGAAAACGACGTTTACATGTCCTTACGGCATTTTCGCTTATAGGCGCATGCCTTTTGGATTGTGTAATGCGCCGACTACTTTTCAACGGTGTATGATGGCTATTTTTTCTGACATGGTAGAGCAGTGTATTGAGATTTTTATGGATGATTTTTCTATTTTTGGAGATTCGTTTGACATTTGTTTGAAAATTTTGCAGAAAGTCTTGAGAAGATGCGAAGAGACAAATTTGGTCTTGAATTGGGAGAAGTGTCATTTTATGGTGCAGGAGGGCATTGTGCTTGGCCATCGAATATCCTCACATGGAATTGAAGTCGACCGAGCGAAAATTGAAACAATTGAGAAGATGCCTCCGCCCACTTCGGTCAAGGGGATTAGAAGTTTTTTGGGACATGCCGGTTTCTATCGCCGATTTATTAAGGACTTTTTGAAGATCACGAAGCCGCTGTGCAATCTACTTATGAAGGATGTCCCATTTACTTTTGACGAGTCTTGTAAAGAAAGTTTCGAATTGTTGAAGAAAGCTCTAAGCACGGCACCGGTGATAGTCTCTCCGGATTGGGACCTTCCATTCGAGTTAATGTGTGATGCTAGCGATTTTGCCATTGGGGCTATTTTGGGGCAGAGACGAGGAAAGGTGTTCCATGTCATATACTATGCGAGCCGAACACTCGACGACGCCCAAAGAAATTATGCCACAACGGAGAAGGAATTGTTGGCGGTGATCTTTGCATTTGATAAATTCCGGGCTTATCTACTAGGAACGAAAGTGATAGTGTGGACCGACCATTCAGCAATAAAATACCTTTTGGAGAAGAAGGATGCCAAACCAAGGTTGATTCGGTGGGTGCTACTCCTTCAAGAATTCAACTTGGAGATTCGGGACAAGAAAGGGACGGAAAACGTTATCGCCGATCACCTTTCACGATTAGAGAGTCCCCTAGAGAAGGAAGAAAGTCAGCCACAAATTATAGAAACCTTCCCCGACGAGCAGCTCTACAAGTTGGATTCAAAACACGCGCCTTGGTATGCTGATCTAGTGAACTACTTGGCAAGTAAAACAATTCCGAACGACCTCTCACGCCATCAAAAGAAGAAGCTAATCTCGGATGCTAAGTACTATTTGTGGGACGATCCTTTTCTTTTCAAGCGATGCCCCGATCAAATTATCCGTAGATGCATTCCGGATGAGGAAATCCACAGTGTGCTGAACCATTGCCATGCGTCACCCTACGGTGGACATTTTAGTGGAAATAGAACAGCGGCAAAGGTCTTACAATCGGGATTCTGTTGGCCGTCCTTATTCAAAGATGCTCACTCCTTTGTGTCCGCGTGTGATCGGTGTCAACGGACGGGAAACATCTCAAGACGACACGAAATGCCGCTGAACACCATACTTGAAGTTGAATTGTTCAATGTATGGGGGATCGACTTCATGGGTCCATTTCCTCCATCAAACAAGAATCTCTATATTTTGGTGGCCGTAGATTATGTCTCAAAATGGGTTGAAGCGGTGGCACTACCTACGAATGGGTCCAATGTCGTAATCAAGTTTATTAAACAACATATCTTCACACGCTTTGGGACTCCACGTGCTATTATCAGTGATGGTGGATCACAGTTCGACAACAAATTTCTTGATGCGGTTTTGAAAAAATACGGAGTCACTCATCGTGTTGCTACAGCATACCATCCTCAGACGAGCGGTCAAGTCGAGATATCAAATCAAGAGCTGAAGTGGGTTCTAGAAAAGACGGTCAGCTCGTCTCGAAAAGATTGGTCATTTAAACTCGATGATGTACTTTGGGCGTACCGGACTGCGTATAAGACACCTATCGGAATGTCGCCCTACAGATTGGTCTATGGGAAAGGTTGCCATTTACCCATAGAAATGGAACACCGTGCTTACTGGGCGATAAAGAAACTAAACTTTGATCTGAAATCCGCTGGTGAAAAGCATTGTTTGCAGCTAAACGAGTTGGAAGAAATTTGCCACGACTCATACGAAATTGCGAAACTTTATAAGGAGTGGACAAAGATTTGGCATGATAAGCACATCACGTAGAGAGAATTTGTCCCGGGACAAGAGGTGTTTCTATTGAACTCTCGCTTAAAGTTATTTCCCGGGAAATTGCGTTCACGATGGTCGGGACCGTTCACCGTAGTTCAAGTGTTTCCACATGGTGCAGTAGAAGTACAAAAAGATGCCCGAAAATTCAAAGTTAATGGACAACGGTTGAAGGCATACTTGGGAAATCCAATACGCAGAAAACGAGCGTCGCCTTATCCACCGCCGGATGAATGCGAGAAAAGTCCGGCTAAAGAATATAAACTTAGCGCTCCTCGGGAGGCAACCCGAGTATTAGTTGTAGATTCTTTATTGTTTTCTTGCATTTTATAGTCTTTCTTTGTCGTCATTCTTCTTTGATCCGTCCTTCCCTCTCGTCTTGATGTTTTCGTGTAAAAATTCTGTGCAGGAATCAGCCAAGTGGAGGAATTCAATGATGGGCCGCGGCACAACAAAAGTGAGCCGCGGCACGCACCAGCTGATGAAACATGGCCGAACAATCTGTACTTTGTGCCGCGGCACGGGGAAAATGAGCCGCGGCACACTAACACTTTGAGCCGCGGCACGCCCAAACTGAGCCGCGGCACCCGGCGGTATTACAAAATGTCCCAGGCCTACTGTACTTTGGGCCGCGGCTCACTTATATTGTGCCGCGGCCCCCGTCGCATTATAAGAACGGCCAGGTATGCGTCTTTCAGTTGATCGGCCAGCACAAGGGGCCCTTCCCTCGAATTTTTGACGGCAATAAGGTCATTCGATAACCTTATCTTTGTCTCCCTCTCAAATTCTTCAGGTAATTCTTGATTTCTTAATCATAAGTGATACTTGATTTGAAAAGAATTGAAGTTATATATTGCTAGTTGTTCTTCAATGTTGTTTCTAAAATGGAGTTGGAATATGGGGAATTTGATATAGTGATGAAATAGATATTAATGAATGAAGTGGTGATGATGGTTGTCGTTAGTCAGGGTTATTATCTGTGTTATTATTTTTTGGGATTTGGAGTTAACCATCAAAATGTTTGTTCTTCATTTTAACTGGTGCACACAAAGTGTTTGATAAATTGCAGCAATGAAAAATTGGTAAGCCAGGCATTTTCAAATTATATGCAATGAATCTTGTTATCGAATTACATTATCCCCAACCCTTACATCATGTTAAACTTGATAGCTCGTACTTAACTTCCTTTTTGATGATGCAAGCTCATTTATTCACACTCCGCATGATGTAGTCAAGAAGCGTGCAAGCTCACCAGATGATGCCGGCACCAGCTCGTGAGAGGACTGGAGGGGAGTACTTGACCTTTTACTTTTATTGCATATCATATTTTGTCCATTGAGGTCAATGTACGTCCTAAGTTGGGGGGGGGGGGGGTTACTTTCAGTTGCTACATTCATTGCTGTACTTTATTTCGTTGCACTTTTCATTACTTTGCGCAATTTTTTTTTTCGATAGCCGTGCTTGTCTTAATTCTTCTTTATTCGTGAATTTTTCGTGCTTCTATTTGTGTGATACTGATGTTACGACACTGTTTTTCTCTCTGAAGAAACGTTCGAGTTCTAGTCGCATTGTAGTCAGTGATTTCTGTTTCTGCTTAGTATTCATTTAGGTCCAAAATTTTTTCGTGATTTTAGAGGTCTTGGCGGATAAGAGAGGATACATACTTGTTTTAAAATCACCGTCGATACGTTTGGTTACATTTTCCGGTTAGTGAGTCGTACAGATACATTAGTCGTGTTGGCACTTAGAGTGAGTTTAGAGTTGGTCAGTTTTTCCCAAAAGTCGAGATAATGTTGTTCTATGAGGGGAAGTCTAGTAACCGGGGGTATTCGCGTGACCCGTTGTTTACTCTCGCGTAAAACGACGACCCTGATTAGATTAGTGATTTAGAGATTTCACATGTGCCAATGATAGGGAGCCTAGTAACCGGGGGTATTCGCGTGACCCGTTGTTTACTCTCGCGTAAAACGGCGACCTTGATTCGGACATGCGGAAATTATATATTCGAGTTGTTTCTCCGCTGTAGAAGGGAACTTAGTAACTAGAAGCATCCATGTGCCCCATGAGTGTCTTTTACGTCAAACGGTTTCCCAATACATGAGAATGGAAGTTCCACCCTAGGATTATCCCGAAGAAACATCCCGAGATCCGAACCTAGTGGTCAACTCGAATCAGTTTCTTGAGCATATATATATAAGGGAATACTGTCCGAGGATTATCTTTATGAAACTCGTGAAAATTTTGCCATTAGACTGAGGAACGGGGCGAACTAGATTGTTTATTTTAACCTTTCATATTGACGGTCGATTTGATTCACGTTTTGTTAATCTTTGAGCTGGATTTTCTTCATGAACGAGTGATTAGGACAGAACTTGATTACTTTGCGGAATCATTATTCTGAGTGCAGCTCGCTATTATGACACTCGTATTATTTAGAGAGAATTACAGGATAGTATTGATTAGGTTGAACACTACGAGTCGCATGATGATTCACGACATTCTTTCATTGAAATTAATTCTTTTTTTTGCTTGAGGACAAGCAAAGGCTTAAGTTTGGGTGTATTTGTTAGGCGTATTTTTATACGCTTATTTATCATTATTTAGTATTATTTTGGAGAGTGAAATTGTTTAAATGAGCCTTTAATGCCTTAATTTTGTATATTTGTCAGGAAATTGAAGTCCGGAAGCTAAAACGAGGCAAAACGGGCGAAAACGGCAAATCTGGGCTATGAGCCGCGGCACAAGGAAGCAGGGCCGCGGCACGGGAAGACACCCAGCCGGGCACAAAGTGAACTGTACTCTGTGATGCGGCACAGCCCAGGTGAGCCGCGGCACAGAAGAATTTAAGGACACCCAGGCATCCAGCTGAAGGCAGTGTGCCGCGGCACAGATTTAGTGCGCCGCGGCACACTTGGCGGTTTTTGTATGTCCGCGCGGATTTGTGCCGTTTCGAATCCAGTTTTCGACCTACTCATACGGACGCGATTTGGAGGATGTGCTGAACTATAAATAGGGTTTAAGACCCTAATTAATTATCTTTGATCTTTGATCTTTTGGAGCTTAAGCTTGGAGACGGCAGAAGAAGAGGGAAGCAGAAGACTTCAGAGGCAGAGGGCGGAAGCCGAAGAACGGAGGAATCCGAGCTTCATCTGCGTTTGATTTTAATGCTTTCTTTCATTTATTCTGTATTTTTATTTATTAGTATGTCAGGCTAAAACCCTAATCTATGTTTTGACGAATTGCTTGAGATTATCCAATTAATTACCTTTTTGTTGAGTTTTTCCCAATTGTGTTTAATGCTTGCAATTATCTGGCCAATAGTTGTATTGATTTAATCATTCAATTCGAATCGGGAGAGGAGAATTGGTGAGGAACTATTGGTGAGGACCGTTTTATTCTGTGAGATAGGAATATACTCATAGGAACTACGTGGTCTTTTGGAGATTTTATGCTTTTCGCCTATTGACGAATTAATTCACCTAGGGATAGAGTGCGTTATTCGCCTTTAGACAAATCTATTGACCTCGGGAGAGGCGGTAGAATATATTAGCAATCTCTGCCTTCAATCAATTGGGAAAATTATTTACTACGGATAATCGAGAGTAAATTCGGATAAACCGAGGTGGATTCAGAATCCTAGACTTATTCACCATTTGATTTCCTTTTCTTCAAGCTATCGTTTTCTACTGTTTAATCTTTTATTAATTCTTTTAGTTATTAATTGCAAAACCCAAATTCGATTGTTCAAATAAAAGTGGAATACATAAAGATCGGTAGTTAGAGATTCAGTCCTCGTGGGAACGATACTCTACTTATCACTTTATTACTTGTAAACGATAACGTGCACTTGCGTGTAAGAATTATCGCAACACCATGCAAGACCATCAAACCATTCTTATATACTCTAACATTTCCAAATCCGAGTTTAAACTTTACATCGAGTGAGATTTTTCATCTTTCACTATATATTTTTGAAAAAGAAATCGTATTGGTTTTTTTTTGAAAAAAAAAAAATTTGTGTGAAAGATTTTTGAAAATCATGTACTCGAATTATTCGAAAATACAATAGTACGTTAAAAGTTATTTCCGAAAATTCTCCCACCACTACACAAGAATCAACGACGGTAACATCTTACAAAATGTTCAAGGTACTTTAAAACAACTCTTTCAATACCGTCGAGGTTTTATTTGAGAATCCTAGGCCGGCTCGCAAATTTTAAACAATTTCCAAATTTCATACGAAGCCGCCGAATTAATCGAAATATCAAATTAGTTTCAAAAATTGATTTCCGCAACTTGCACAAACTTATGAAAGTTTCAGGAAAACATTTTCGAACACACACACAACAGACATAATTTATCAACTCACCGAACAAAATCAATTATCACTTAGCACGAATGAAAGGTCACAACACACGTTCACACAACACGGTTGTCATCACTAGACAATGCACATAGAATACAGTTACGGGCGATCGACTGTCAAGGTTAGGCCTAATAGTTAAAAGAAATGCGGTTCTCTAGCCTTTGTCCCGGCTAACTAACGCGCGCTACAACAATTATTTAGCGTGCGCTATCCATGCCGCATTAGCGCGCGCTAGCCTCGCACTCAGCGTGCGCTAGCTGCTCCAACCCAGCAACATGATCGCGAATATATATACGACATTACTAGAATCGATGGTCACAAATAATCAACAACACGTTCGAATCTCAAAGCCATGGATTTAATACTTCATGAGCAACTATCAAAAGACAATTGTCATTCAAAAACCGAAATCTCACCTCTTATTAAAGAGAGCTATCTCAATGTACACAAATCGAACGACTCAGCATTCACATCATAATTTTAATTTAAAACTGGCAGCACTGCCCAAACAATAAGAACATCATCACGTATTTCTCGACTAACAACCATAAAACCGCTTCGTGTGACCCCGTCGAAGTAACTCACGCGACCCGGTCCAGCCGCTAAGACACCAGGTCCCCGTGTGACCCCGTCGAGTCAATCTCCGAGTGAGAGTACCCGAGAAAAAAACTTACAACTCTCATCAATTCACATTAAAAAAACCGCAATCCTCAAGAGTCAATCACAATATATATAGTCGAGGTATTTTGCTAAAATGGCCATATTATCCAACACATACTCACGACCCAAAATTAATATTGTCCACAAAGAAACACACTTATCTCAACAACACCGAACGACACAACCAATATCACACAACTCATATATCCACCGATAACCACATGAATCCACGCACAATTTATAACAAAAGGATTTAACCATAATTTACCGACGACATATTCACACATAATGACATCACCCAAAGGTAGGGAGATCCAATACTCAACACTAACACACATAGCCAAATAAGCACATTAAGTCCCGAACACAAGAGTTATCTTTTAAGAAAACCATGATGGTAAATATACCGATTCTTTAGAAAAATGGTTGTAAACAATTCGTTTAGCACGTATCGTCAATTTTCAACCATCATATTCACAAAACACGTAATGTATGGGCAAGATACTTGCCTCGATATTTGATACCAGACACTCCAACGAACATGGTTCAATCGGGAAACCTCGAACGCCCACAACTCTCCGGCGGAAACGACGGTAACATACCCGATCGGGAAACGGCGAACGGAAGGGTTCCGAATCGAGTTCTTCGCACGGAACCTGACCCTAACATAATACCGTCAAAAATCAACGATCTTACGAGGAAGAATAATCGTAGGACGCCCAAAACCCCCCCTCTAAGGATTTTCACCGGACACCTTCAAGGCACCGATTAGGAACTCAACAAAACGAAGAATCTTTAACAATCGAACCATGGATCAACAAGGAAATTGGTATAATATGACTTAATAATCATCAATACATCACAAATATAAGTTATCACGGATCAAACGGGCGAAATCAACCAAAACCCCCAATTTTCCCAAAACTAGGATTTTAGGAAAACTAACCTTGATTCGCTGGATTGAAGGATGTTATTGAGTGATTAGTCGATGTTATCAGCTCCCAAACTTCGTGGATTAGTTTTATAACAACATGTCTTCAAGTTCCCAAAGGATCCAGCCACGGAAGAGAAATAGAGGAAATGAAAAATGAGTGCAAACAGGACTGCTCGGTCATATTTATACTGGTGCAGCCTAGCATGCGCTAGACTGCCGAGCTAGTGTGCGCTATCAGCCCGGGCCGCAATCCAGAATCCTCACTGCCCTACTGACTCGGCCAGGTATCGTGCGCAGCCTTCCGGCCGTAGCGCGCGCTACCTGCCGGTCGTAGCGTGCGCAGTGCCCGATAGTAGCGTTCGCTACCTGCCGATCCTCCCGAGTACAGAACCTTTCTGCCCCTACTGCCTCGGCCGACTAGCGCGCGCAACCAACCGGCCATAGCGTGCGCTGCCTCCCGGACGTAGCGTGCACTACCTTCCGGCCGTAGCGTGCGCTACGCCGGTTCCTGCCGCACCCGCCCGGCCAGTGCCTGCACCCGTCCGGCCAGTGCCTCCACTCGTCCGGCCAGCGTCCGCAACCGTCGGCTTGTGTCCGACCACCATGATTCGACGACTCGATTTTCCGAAATCGCACGGAACGAACACAACAAAATACTCGGGGACAACATCATCGGTCCGAAATGAAAACAACGGATAACAAATCATCACCTACGGTCTTAAACGCCAAAATCAGTTGTCGAAAAAATAATACCGGGACTCGACAACCGAGAAATATCCGAAAAAATCCAAAATAACCGGAACGAAAATCGTGGGTATTACATTCTACCCCCCTAAAAATAAGTTTCGTCCCGAAACTTAAAACAAAAGCAAGGCGACTCTCGACAACACACCAGAACTTCATGCAGTATAAAGCCACTACGATCCGATTCAATACGCAAGAATGCTTACGAAAAGCAACGAGCATGAATCGCTGCGGTTGATAAAACCGAGCAATACAAAAATCAAATCACGATTCCAACGCTGAAAGGTATGAAATTCCAGTAACTCACAGATTTGGAAGATCAAATACGAAGATAATTTCTCAACACTTACGGAAATTGCGAAATGGCTCAGATGTTCAATAATCACGATTACGAGATCAAACAATAATGATTGCACAACGACGAACAAATAGCAATGATCGAACAACAACGATCAACTATGAAGTTCACACCTAAAATCAAAACATCAATAAAAAACTTGTAGGAATCACGAGGTGTTAATTTCGAACACGGTTCACAAGAAATCGATCCGAATTTGGAAAGATCACAACGATATACACATCAATTTGGAACAATATCAGAACTCACTCGAATGACAAAGGTGAGAAACAATACAAGGTCAGAAACATTAACGAACACAATCGCCTCAATACGATCGAACGAAACGGAAACGAGAAGAAAAAAAATGTGGGTATTACATCATATCACCTTTAAAAGAGGTTTCGTCCCCGAAACCTAAACAACCAAAACGAAGTGCTTGAATATCAACCTTCCCGGCCATATCCTCTTGGTCCCGCATCTAATCTTCATAACCAACTGTACCGTGGCCACGGTCGCGTCCTCTGTTTTGCAAAACTCCGCTGTTTTGCTAGTACAAATATAAAGTGCAAATACGAGCCATACAAAACACATTCCGAGAATACAATAAAAGACTTCCCGAGATATTTGATAATTAAAATAGTTCAAGTCTTGAAAGTAGAAACCAAAACAAGAAAGCACTTTGAAAACATTTCCAAATCTCGGGAGTTTTCGAAAACTTTTGTGATTGAAGAGTTATAATTCCTCAAAAGCCACATAGGGTCAGCGTTCCAAAATTCATTTACCAAAATGCAAATCCATTAACAAAAACACGGGGTTCACGACCCAACCATTCCTATCGCAAAATACAGGGTCCACGATCCAATCATTCCAGTAACAAAACACGGGGTCCACGACCCGATCATCAACTTCAATTCACTTCCAACGACACATTACACATAACACATTATTTTTATGCCATTTTAGCCAAACACCAAGACTCGATATATAATGTCTCTCGACTCCGAGCAACAAGCATTGTGATACTCCGGACATATCACAATTAATCAACAAGATACAACATTCGGCAATTCCGCGACCGGTCCGACCCTCAAGCCACCAAGTCCTGTGTGCCCTGTCCGGCAATCCCAGTGAGAATGCCCACTGGTAACTCGCGACCCGGTCCAGCCGCTAAGCCACCAGGTCCCCGTGTGACCCCGTCGAGTCAATCCCCGAGTGAGAGTACCCGAGAAAAAAACCTTACCACTCTCATCAATTCACATTTCCAAAACCGCAATCCTCAAGAGTCAATCACAATATATATAGTCGAGGTATTTTGCTAAAATGGCCATATTATCCAATACATACTCACGACCCAAATTAATACTGTCCACAAAGAAACACACTTATCTCAACAACACCGAACGACACAACCAATATCACACAACTCATATATCCACCAATAACCACATGAATCCACGCACAATTTATAACAAAATGATTTAACCATAATTTACCGACGTCATATTCACACATAATGACATCACCCGATGGTAGGGAGATCCTATACTCAACACTAACACACATAGCCAAATAAGCACATTAAGTCCCGAACACAAGAGTTATCTTTTAAGAAAACCATGATGGTAAATATACCGATTCTTTAGAAAAATAGTTGTAAATAATTCGTTTAGCACGTATCGTCAATTTTCAACAATCATATTCACAAAACACGTAATGTAGGGGCAATATACTTGCCTCGATATTTGATACCGGACACTCCGACGAACATGGCTCAATCGGGAAACCTCGAACGCCCACAACTCTACGGCGGAAACGACGGTAACATACCCGATCGGGAAACGGCGAACGGAAGGGTTCCGAATCGAGTTATTCGCACGGAACCTGACCCTAACATAATACCATCAAAAATCAACGATCTTACGAGGAAGAATAATCGTAGAACGCCCAAAAACCCCCCTCTAAGGATTTTCACCGGACACCTTCAAGGCACCGATTAGGAACTAAACAAAACGAAGAATATTTAACAATCGAACCATGGATCTGTAACACCCCGAGATATTCAGAGTAATTACAGCGCCGTAAACCCTTTAAGTAAGGATTTACAAGGCTAATTAAAATAAATGTAAATAAAATCCAACCGTACAACTGAAGTGTGAAATACAGAACTGGTTCAACTGATCCAATGAGTTAACTTATACAACCATATCGAAAATGACATTATTAAAACATGCGTACTCGAGTACTAAAGTGAACCAAGAAGACAGATCATAATAACAATAAACATCAACCACATCACCGAGCCATTTCATCATCATGTCGGTACTGTGGTTGCCTCCCCGCTCCTCGGCTACCTGAACATCAAAACAATGTCCACCCCCGAAAAGTTAGAAAAACAATGCTAGTACAAGTATCATAATACATAAATCATCAGTGCATCATAAAACATGCAAAACGGACTTCCGTCATCGGAATCCAACGATGTGAATCCTCACGATTCCATCAACACATTACAGGGTAATCCAGCGATCCAGCGCCCTTGGTATAGATCCCCATGATGATACCGTCGGACCAACGCATGGTGGAAAACCCGTCCAGCAATCCAGCGCCCTCAGCATAGATCCCCATGATGATCCCGTCAGACCAACGCATGGTGGACATTCGATCCAGCGCCCTCAGCATAGATCCTCATGACCCGCTCGGATCATTTATACCATAAACCAATCAATTATGCATACATCTATGCATTTCAATATGTTCATCAATACGAACAATTAACAACGAATATCATGAGAAATTAAAGAAATAAATCTCATATTCGACAACACGAACAAAACCATATGCATGATCAAAGTTCCAATATAAGTCAAACTCAACATATAATACTTGCCTCGAAAATGGCAAGAATGAAATACTCCAACAAATGACACGCGTCCGTATGTCACCGCCCCTCGATCGTCCCCTATGCAAGGCTCGGACCTAAGAAATAATAAAGAATTCCTTTCATGTCGTACGAATGTCTAACAATCCGGTTTACGGCCGCAAGCTCTAAAAATAAATTCTGCCTGGACTGCTTAGCGTGCGCTACGTACTCAACGTAACGTGCGCTAAGCCTGCCCGTTAACGTACGCAAATAATCAAGTCTAGCGTACGCTAGCTATGTACTTACAGCCCTCTATGATCAGCCGGCTGTCCTGCCTGATGACATAACGTACGTTACGTACCAAACGTAATTGTTTGGTAGTTTACTACCAAACTATGTATGGGAGTTTACTACTGGACAGAAACTTGAGCTAAAGGTGATGAAACTCATGAAATCTTCAGTGTTAACACATGCCATCTCCGTGCATATCATGCTTATACGGTTTGTGAAAGATCTTTACGTATTAAATGACTATGAGGTACAAAGATACGTATAATAATCACAACACCATAATTCATCTTTGATCTTCAAGAAAATATCCTAAGTCCAATCCACTTCATGTCCCAAACGTATGATTCTATCATGTAAAAACATAAGAACTTGATACTCTCCCCATACTGGTCATAATCAATTTTGAAGATACATGAATATGTGTAGGAGTCCAACACTAAAAAGGTTCACATGATTATACGATGAATAAATACCGAAACGTCGAAAATGTCCTTCTAACACATGATGTTCGACTACTTAGGAATTTAACTGACTAGATAATCCAAAATCATGATCAAAACATCCTTCAGAATACTACTAATATTGGTGAAGAATCACCTACCTCAAAGTAGCGAAGAACACGAATAAACTTTGAAGAAATCCAACACCGAGAGCTTGAACACCAATCTCCAATGATCTACAATCTTCAACTCGGCTAGGATGATTATAATAAGGGTTTAGGATGAAGAGAGTGACTCCCTAAGTCGAAAGATTCGGATGTGGGAAGTGAAAAGACTGAAAATACGAAAAAGGATGCTGTCCTATTTATAGAAAGTGGTTATTAGCGCGCGCTAGTCCATACTCGTAGCGTGCGCTAACGGATTACTGACTTCACTGTACTCAGCACTTAGCGTGCGCTATTCCCATATCAGTAGCGTGCGCTAAGGCGTTGACTAGGCTTTTTCCCGAAAGCCGTCCAGGTTCATTCCGACATAATCCGACCAAGATCCGCAGCCGATCTCACCTACCGCCCTGTCTCAATCATGCTGACTACGTGTAGCGCGCGCTAAGGTTCCTACATAGCGTGCGCTACTGATCCAAATTAGCGTACGCTACATATAGTCTATAGCATGCGCTACATGCGCAAAAATCACAATTTAGATCACATTCATGAAATCATGCGCTTAACAACACCGGATCATGAAATACGGAGAATAATAATCAGATCAAAATGCAACAATTACAATATCACAAGGTTCAATTACACATCAGAAATCTCGGGTATTACATCCTTCCTCCCTAAAAAGAAGTTTCGTCCCGAAACTTAAGATGAAAACAACTCTGGATATCTAGTCTTCATACTGTCCTCCGTTTCCCAGGTGGCCTCTTGTTGTGGGAAAATCCCTCACAATATGCCGCAAGTGCACGGTGTCAACAAGTAATAAAGTGATAAGTAAGATATCGTTCCCTCGAGGACTGATTTCACTAAGTACCAAAATATAGTCGACTCGTAATTTTATTTGAAGAACAATTATTTGGAATTTATACCTAAACTAATAAATAATAGTACTAATAATAATAATACTACTAATACGGATGTAGGATTATGATTTTCACCTCAAACAATCAGGAATGATATTTATTCAATTCAATTCACTTTTATTCAATTGATTGTAAGCCAGGAATTCCTAAATTATTCTAAAGCCTTTCCCAAGGTCGATAGAAAATACTACGAATTACTAACTCGATATATCCCTATTCGAATCAGATAATTAATAGCTAAAACAGTTCAAGAATTCCCACAATAACAGGCTTCACAATTCGCATGAGTATATCCCTATCTCACGAAAATTATGATTCGTCTCACAAGAACTATGCCTAAATTTCATCTCCCGAATCCATAAAGACATTCAAAACAAATTAACTGTTGGCCAGACAATTAAAAAGCATTAAGAATAGTAAGAAAAATCCAATTCAATAGAATAACGAGTAAATCGAAATAATAATAAATAATCAAACCGTCATGAAATCGGCTACAATCAAAATCCTACTCGAATAGATCTAGGAACTAGGATTCAGAAAAACCGTAGGGATCCGTGGTCTTGTCGTCGCCCCACAAATCTCCTCCTTGTGTTCTTCGCCCTAGCTATCGATCCACCTCCAGATTCCTGATCCCCCACTTTCTTCAGCCCTATGATGCTTATTTATAGTCGTCCTCAGCCTCCAAAACGCGTCCGTGTGATTAGGTCGAGAACAGGCTCCAAAACGGCCCAAAAACGCAGAATATTCAGCAAAGCCGCTTGGTGGGCCGCGACTCACTTAATCTGTGCCGCGGCTCACCGTGCTCAGATTAAAACCTGGGCGCTATTTTTTTCTTCTGGGCCGCGGCTCACTAAGGCTGTGCCGCGGCTCACAGTACAGTGTGCTCAGCGCTCGCTGGTTGTCTTCGTGTGCCGCGGCTCACTTGGTTTGTACCGCGGCTCATGACCAAAAAGTGCTGTTTTCGCCCGTTTTTCATCGTTTTTGCTTCCGGACTCCGATTTCCTGCAAAACATATAAGAATAGTGCATTAAAAGCTCAGTTATGATGATTTAGGCTCAAGATGGATATAAAATAATGATATAAAAGCGCATAAAAATACGCCTAACAAATACCCCCAAACTTGAGCCTTTGCTTGTCCTCAAGCAAAAATTATCAATTTTAAACAAAATGTAACGTGAATAATCATGCAAGTCCATAGTGCTCAACTTAATCAATACTACCCTGAAAATCTCAACGAATAGTACAAGTATCGTAATAGTGAGTCACATATAGGACACTGATTCCACTATGTAACCAATTTCAGTCCTAATCAATCGTTTATGAAGAAAATCAAGCTCAAAGATTAACAAGCGTGAATTTAATCAACCGCCAATATGAAGGGTTAAAAATAAACAAGCTAATACGCCCAATCCCACAGTCTAGTGGCAAAAATTTCAAGAGTTTCATAAAAAAATAACCTTCGGACATTATTCCCTTATATATGCTCAATAAGATGATTCGAGTTGACCACTAGGTTCGGATCTCGGAATGTTTCATCGGGATAATCCTAGGGTGGAATTTCCATTCTCGTGTATTGGGGGAACCGTTTGACGTAAAAGACACTCATGGGGCACATGGATGCTTCTAGTTACTAAGTTCCCTTTCACAGCGGAGAAACAACTCGAATAGCTATTTCTGCATGTCCGATTCAAGGTTGCTGTTTTACGCGAGAGTAGACAACGGGTCACGTGAATACCCCCGGTTACTAGGCTCCCCATAATCGGCACATGCGAAATCTCTAAACCACTAGTCTAATTCGGGTTGTCGTTTTACGCGATAGTAAACAACGGGTCACGTGAATACCCCCGGTAACTAGACTTCCCATCATAGAACAACTAATATCTCGACTTTTTGGAAAAACTGTCCGACTCTAAACTCAATTTAAGTGCCAACACGACTCATGTTACTGGACGACTAGCTAACCGAAAAGTATAACCAAACGTATAGACGGTGATTTGAAAACACGTATGTCTCCTTTCTTATCTTCTAAAATTTCTACAAAAACGATAAAATTTCGGACCTAAATGAATACTCAACAGAAACAGATATCGCTGACTACAACTCGACCAAGAGTCAACCGTTTCTTCCAAGAGACATCAATATCGTAACATCAGTTTTACACACGGAAGCACGAAAAATTCACGAAAAAATCACGTTTTTGAACAAAACCATCAACAACATGCAAGGACAATAAAGCAATCGCAATTTATACCCAAGTAAATCAATTCCACTACACATAAAATATTCAACAATCACACTCGTGTGAAAATAAAAGAGATAAGGAAAATGGAAACTTATTCCAAATGTCTTCTTGAAAACCAGTACATGTCTGAGTGGAAACGTCGGTCAATCCATACTTCAAATAACGCTCAGCATCACGAGGGACCCCCAAACTTAGTCTCTAGTCATGAGATAACAATAAACATTAAATCAAGAAAGACTATAATATGAAGAATAATAACTCATTTGGGGTTAAAATATTAGAGAGATAAGGGCCAACAAGAATACGAATCCAAAAGAAATAACAAAACAAAGAAAAAATTAATAACTAGAAATTAAATAAAAATAACTAACTAGAAAGCAAATAAAATGATGGGTTGCCTCCCATCAAGCGCTCTATTTTACGTCTTAAGCACGACGTGGCAAGCAAAAATTCAACGTGGCTTCTTTCTAGGGAGATTGCCAAATACCCCCTTCGTACAATCTATAAGCCTCTTATTCCACAAGGGAGGCTTTGGCTCATGCCCGGTTGCCAAAAAAAATGAATAAGAATAATTATGCGGACAACCAAAAAATGATGGAAGAATATAATAATGATACGGTATGAAAACATAAGCAGAGTTCGAATGGGCAAATAATAAAGAATTATCATGCACAACCTCATTAGAACTCGAAGAATCAGCCTCAACAAAATCAGAAGTAATGGGGTCAATCTCTCCCATTATGGATTTAGGAAAGATTATGCGCGGCACCGTTAATAAAATTTTTGACACAAAAGTGCTCACCTTATTAGTCGAAGTTTGATGACAATTTAATGAAATTATTTTGGAGACATCATCAATGGTAACTTCTTCTACAGGCTCATCACACTTTATGTAATTATCGGGTGCTGGGGGATCGACCCTAAAACTTAGCATGTCTTTCATCTCAACCTCCCCCTCAACTTCACTACTAAATATATGAGCTGGAAAATAAACATAGTGAATCTGAAGACCACGACGTGCACATTCTAGCTCAAAAAGGGTACTATCAGGATTTTTGAGAACGTCTACACATTGTTCAAGCATGGTCTTTTGTTTTGGGGGAGGGGGCTGACTGACCCTATTTGGCAAATTACTAAGAACATTGGGATTTATGAAATGCCAAAGGCCACGATAATCAAAGGAAAACATAATAAAAATACAGAGACAAAATAAAACTTCAAATTAAAATTAGAGTCGCTTGGTATTGATATTAGCGAAAAATCAGTCCCCGGCAACGACGCCAAAAACTTGTTGTGGGAAAATCCCTCACAATATGCCGCAAGTGCACGGTGTCAAAAAGTAATAAAGTGATAAGTAAGATATCGTTCCCTCGAGGACTGATTTCACTAAGTACCAAAATATAGTCGACTCGTAATTTTATTTGAAGAACAATTATTTGGAATTTATACCTAAACAAATAAATAATAGTACTAATAATAATAATACTACTAATACGGATGTAGGGTTATGATTTTCACCTCAAAAAATCAGGAATGATATTTATTCAATTCAATTCACTTTTATTCAATTGATTGTAAGCCAGGAATTCCTAAATTATTCTAAAGCCTTTCCCAAGGTCGATAGAAAATACTACGAATTACTAACTCGATATATCCCTATTCGAATCAGATAATTAATAGCTAAAACAGTTCAAGAATTCCCACAATAACAGGCTTCACAATTCCCATGAGTATATCCCTATCTCACGAAAATTATGATTCGTCTCACAAGAACTATGCCTAAATTTCATCTCCCGAATCCATAAAAACATTCAAAACAAATTAACTGTTGGCCAGACAATTAAAAAGCATTAAGAACAGTAAGAAGAATCCAATTCAATAGAATAACGAGTAAATCGAAATAATAATAAATAATCAAACCGTCATGAAATCGGCTAAAATCAAAATCCTACTCGAATAGATCTAAGAACTAAGATTCAGAAAAACGGTAGGGATCCGTGGTCTTGTCGTCGCCCCACAAATCTCCTCCTTGTGTGCTTCGCCCTAGCAATCGATCCACCTCCAGATTCCTGATCCCCCACTTTCTTCAGCCCTATGATGCTTATTTATAGTCGTCCTCAGCCTCCAAAATGCGTCCGTGTGATTAGGTCGAGAACAGGCTCCAAAACGGCCCAAAAACGCGGAATATTCAGCAAAGCCACCTGGTGGGCCGCGGCTCACTTAATATGTGCCGCGGCTCACTTAATATGTGCCGCGGCTCACCGTGCTCAGATTAAAACCTGGGCGCTATTTTTTTCTTCTGGGCCGCGGCTCACTAAGGCTGTGCCGCGGCTCACGCAATCTGATGTGCTCGGGCCTGGTTGTCTTCGTGTGCCACGGCTCACTTGGTTTGTGCCGCGGCTCATGACCAAAAACTGCTGTTTTCGCCCGTTTTTCATCGTTTTTGCTTCCGGACTCCGATTTCCTGCAAAACATATAAGAATAGTGCATTAAAAGCTCATTTATGCGGATTTAGGCTCAAGATGGATATAAAATAATGATATAAAAGCGCATAAAAATACGCCTAACAAATACCCCCAAACTTGAGCCTTTGCTAATCCTCAAGCAAAAATTATCAATTTTAAACAAAATGTAACGTGAATAATCATGCAAGTCCATAGTGCTCAACTTAATCAATACTACCCTGAAAATCTCAACGAATAGTACAAGTATCGTAATAGTGAGTCACATCCAGGACACTGATTCCACTATGTAACCAATTTTAGTCCTAATCAATCGTTTATGAAGAAAATCAAGCTCAAAGATTAACAAGCGTGAATTTAATCAACCGCCAATATGAAGGGTTAAAAATAAACAAGCTAATACGCCCAATCCCACAGTCTAGTGGCAAAAATTTCAAGAGTTTCATAAAAAAAATAACCTTCGGACAGTATTCCCTTATATATGCTCAATAAGATGATTCAAGTTGACCACTAGGTTCGGATCTCGGAATGTTTCATCGGGATAATCCCAGGGTGGAATTTCCATTCTCGTGTATTGGGGGAACCGTTTGACGTAAAAGACACTCATGGGGCACATGGATGCTTATAGTTACTAAGTTCCCTTTCACAGCGGAGAAACAACTCGAATAGCTATTTCTGCATGTCCGATTCAAGGTTGCTGTTTTACGCGAGAGTAGACAACGGGTCACGTGAATACCCCCGGTTACTAGGCTCCCCATAATCGGCACATGCGAAATCTCTAAACCACTAGTCGAATTCGGGTTGTCGTTTTACGCGAGAGTAAACAACGGGTCACGTGAATACCCCCGGTAACTAGACTTCCCATCATAGAACAACTAATATCTCGACTTTTTGGAAAAACTGTCCGACTCTAAACTCAATTTAAGTGCCAACACGACTCATGTTACTGGACGACTAGCTAACCGAAAAGTATAACCAAACGTATAGACGGTGATTTGAAAACACGTATGTCTCCTTTCTTATCTGCTAAAATTTCTACAAAAATGATAAAATTTCGGACCTAAATGAATACTCAACAGAAACAGATGTCGCTGACTACAACTCGACCAAGAGTCAACCATTTCTTTCTAGAGACATCAATATCGTAACATCAGTTTTACACACGGAAGCACGAAAAATTCACGAAAAATTCACGTTTTTGAACAAAACCATCAACAGCATGCAAGGACAATAAAGCAATCGCAATTTATACCCAAGTAAATCAATTCCACTACACATAAAATATTCAACAATCACACTCGTGTGAAAATAAAAGAGATAAGGAAAAGGGAAACTTATTTCAAATGTCTTCTTGAAAACCAGCACATGTCTGAGTGGAAACGTCGGCCAATCCATACTTCAAATAACGCTCAGCATCACGAGGGACCCCTAAACTTAGTCTCTAGTCATGAGATAACAATAAACATTAAATCAAGAAAGACTAGAATATGAAGAATAATAACTCATTTGGGGTTAAAATATTAGAGAGATAAGGGCCAACAAGAATACGAATCCAAAAGAAATAACAAAACAAAGAAAAAATTAATAACTAGAAATCAAATAAAAATAACTAACTAGAAAGCAAATAAAATGATGGGTTACCTCCCATCAAGCGCTCTATTTTACGTCTTGAGCACGACGTGGCAAACAAAAATTCAACGTGGCTTCTTTCTAGGGAGATTGCCAAATACCCCCTTCGTACAATCTATAAGCCTCTTATTCCACAAGGGAGGCTTTGGCTTATGTCCGGTTGCCAAAAATAATGAATAAGAATAATTATGCGGGCAACCAAAAAATGATGGAAGAATATAATAATGATACGGCATGAAAACATAAGCAGAGTTCGAATGGGCAAATAATAAAGAATTATCATGCACAACCTCATTAGAACTCGAAGAATCAGCCTCAACAAAATCAGAAGTAATGGGGTCAATCTCTCCCATTATGGATTTAGGAAAGATTATGCGCGGCACCGTTAATAAAATTTTTGACATAAAAGTGCTCACCTTATTAGTCGAAGTTTGATGACAATTTAATGAAATTATTTTGGAGACATCATCAATGGTAACTTCTTCTACAGGCTCATCACACTTTATGTAATTATCGGGTGCTGGGGGATCGACCCTAAAACTTAGCATGTCTTTCATCTCAACCTCCCCCTCAACTTCACTACTAAATATATGAGCTGGAAAATAACCATAGTGAATCTCAAGACCACGACGTGCACATTCTAGCTCAAAAAGGGTACTATCAGGATTTTTGAGAACGTCTACACATTGTTCAAGCATGGTCTTTTGTTTTGGGGGAGGGGGCTGACTGACCCTATTTGGCAAATTATTAAGAACATTGGGATTTATGAAATGCCAAAGGCCACGATAATCAAAGGAAAACATAATAAAAATACAGAGACAAAATAAAACTTCAAATTAAAATTAGAGTCGCTTGGTATTGATATTAGCGAAAAATCAGTCCCCGGCAACGGCGCCAAAAACTTGTTGTGGGAAAATCCCTCACAATATGCCGTAAGTGCACGGTGTCAACAAGTAATAAAGTGATAAGTAAGATATCGTTCCCTCGAGGACTGATTTCACTAAGTACCAAAATATAGTCGACTCGTAATTTTATTTGAAGAACAATTATTTGGAATTTATACCTAAACTAATAAATAATAGTACTAATAATAATAATACTAATACGGATGTAGGGTTATGATTTTCACCTCAAAAAATCAGGAATGATATTTATTCAATTCAATTCACTTTTATTTAATTGATTGTAAGCCAGGAATTCCTAAATTATTCTAAAGCCTTTCCCAAGGTCGATAGAAAATACTACGAATTACTAACTCGATATATCCCTATTCGAATCAGATAATTAACAGCTAAAACAGTTCAAGAATTCCCACAATAACAGGCTTCACAATTCGCATGAGTATATCCCTATCTCATGAAAATTATGATTCGTCTCACAAGAACTATGCCTAAATTTCATCTCCCGAATCCATAAAGACATTCAAAACAAATTAACTGTTGGCCAGACAATTAAAAAGCATTAAGAACAGTAAGAAGAATCCAATTCAATAGAATAACGAGTAAATCGAAATAATAATAAATAATCAAACCGTCATGAAATCGGCTACAATCAAAATCCTACTCGAATAGATCTAGGAACTAAGATTCAGAAAAACCGTAGGGATCCGTGGTCTTGTCGTCGCCCCACAAATCTCCTCCTTGTGTTCTTCGCCCTAGCTATCTATCCACCTCCAGATTCCTGATCCCCCACTTTCTTCAGCCCTATGATGCTTATTTATAGTCGTCCTCAGCCTCCAAAACGCGTCCGTGTGATTAGGTCGAGAACAGGCTCCAAAACGGCCCAGAAACGCGGAATATTCAGCAAAGCCGCCTGGTGGGCCGCGGCTCACTTAATCTGTGCCGCGGCTCACCGTGCTCAGATTAAAACCTGGGCGCTATTTTTTTCTTCTGGGCCGCGGCTCACTAAGGCTGTGCCGCTCACAAGATGATGTGCCTGGGCCATTGTTGTCTTCGTGTGCCGCGGCTCACTTGGTTTGTGCCGCTCATGACCAAAACTGCTACTTCGCTTTTTCATCGTTTTGCTTAGGACTCCGATTTCCTGCAAAACATATAAGAATAGTGCATTAAAAGCTCATTTATGTTGATTTAGGCTCAAGATGGATATAAAATAATGATATAAAAGCGCATAAAAATACGCCTAACAAACACCTCTTCAACTCCGTGACGTGACCATTGTACTTTAACCAAGTGTATTGGTTTATCCCTCAATTGTTTGATCCGACTCTCAAGTATCTTGATTGGCCTCTCTTCGAAGGTACTGTCATTAGCTATCTCGATCTCGTCGAAATCAATGACGTGACTGGGGTCTGGTACATACTTCCGCAATTTGGATACGTGAAACACACTGTGAACGTGACTCAGCGATGGCGGTAAGGCCAACCTGTATGCTAAATCCCCAACTCTCTCGAGGATCTCAAATGGTCCGATATATCTCGGACTTAGCTTACCTTGTAATAATCGTACCTTTTATCGCTTATAATTAGGAATTCAGGAACTTTGTAGTTTGGTTCGTAAATTTTTCGAACATTGGTATCATGTGTTTGATTCGAAATTGAGCCTGTATGTTGTGTTTCTTGTTAGTATTCCGTTAATATCCGTCATCGTGGAGTCAAACCGCTTGCATCGCTTCTGCAACCCAGGATTAGCGTGCACTACTTTATATGGGTAGCGTACGCAACGGTAGTTGTAGGCTAACGCGCGCTAGTACAAGAGGTTACGCACGCTAACCGGCAGCATGGGGCAGTCCAGAGAGCACTGGACTGGGACTAAAAATTGAGCTAGCGCACGCTAAGGCATCATAGTAGCGCACGCTAGGGGAACAGGTAGCGCACGCCACTGTTGGGTGTTAGCGCGCGCTAAGTGACCCGGACAGTAAGGACAGTGAGGTCTGGACTTTAGCCGGACCAACGGGTAACGTGCGCTAAGACGGTTCGTTGCGTGCGCTAATTCGTCGGTCGTAGCGCACGCTATTCGGTCGTAACGCACGCTAACGGTGTGATGAAGGGTTTCAACAGGCGAAGGTTACGGACTTAGATCGACATCGATAAGCGCGCTAAGGCGGAAGGCTGCGCGCTAACTCAGCGATACGGCCGCACGCTAACTCGATTGAGTAGCGCACGCTATCGGATGTGGTGCACACCGGCTACCGGGCGTATGGGTGCTGGTCAGTAGACCTAGGCCGATAGCGCGCGCTATTCGGTAAGCGTTAGCGCGCGCTAAGGCGCACTTATATAAATACATGTGTTACGGTCAACACTTGTCATTTTTCATTTTCTCTCCTCTTCTTGAGCTTCTAGACGACTCCGGGCGGTGTAGGCGAGGTTTTGTGAGCACGGTTGAAACTCAAATCTTTCCAACTTCAAGTAAGGATCTATCAATCTTACGTCGTCTTCACCAAGGAATTGAGGTAATCCTTCCGTAGAACCCTAACTTTGGGGAAATTTGGGGATTTTGGGGATCTCGTTTCTCCAGTTGTTTTAACTCCAAATCATGATGGATTGTAGTTGAAAATGGTTGTATAGGTATGATTTCATGATTTTCCTCAAGGTTTTGTGGATTGATTCCAAATCCTCCTTTGTAAATCGAGCAAACCCATTACGCCCTCGTAGTACTCGATTAAATGGTCCTAAGGGTAGAACTTAGGATGGATTTTCGTGTCTCCAACAAATTGTAACGATTAAAGCCTCAATGTTTGTTAGGAGCGGGATTCGGAAGATAGTTCGGATCGTAACCTTGTTCGTCGTCTATTCCTTTGAGAGTAAGAAAGTTCAGGCAAGTACTTTATTGCATTAGTTTATGGCATGCATTTCTGTGATGGTTTAGAAAATGATGAGAGTTGAAAGGTTATTCTCGGGTACTCTCACTCGGGGATTGACTCGACGGGGTCACACGGGGACACAGTGGCTTAGCGGCTGGACCGGGTCACGAGAGATACTTTGAGTGGACATCCTCACCTGGGGATTGCTCGACGGGGCACACAGGGACTTGGTGGCTTGAGGGCCGGACCGGGTCGCGAGGGTTGTCGGAGTGTTTTTACTGGTGATTGATATTGATATTCCGGAATATCGTAAATCGAACTGTTTTGGGATTTTGAAATGATTTGGAAATGCCTGTGGATTAAAATAATTGTAATACTGTACTTGCACTAGCGGTTGTGGCTAACCCCATTGTTGGGGTGGAATGTTTTGTACATTTCAGGTATTCTCGAGGGACAGGAGCCCCCATGTGGCACACACGGAGTTGACAAGCACACTGGATGTTAGAGAGCTCGCATCAGTCGTTGTATTTGTGATGTTGAGTCAGTTTTATGTACTGTATTATGGTTGGTTTTGAGTTGTACTGTGTCGTGTATTGTTTGCGTTCAGTGATGATTTGAAATATACTCTTTTGGCCGCGGCCGAGGCCTAACTTGTGTTTTGTAATCTTTGTTGGACTATTATGTCATGGTTGTTATGTTTGGGTTGTGGTTAAATCTTGTGTGTCGTCAGCCTGGCGGGACCCTTGTGTGTCCTGTGGCGTGTAATATTCCCGGTTGGATCTGGGGGTGTTACATTTATGGTATCAGAGCTTAGGTTTCGGAAATACCTAAGCCTTGGGACATTCGATTGTCAAGTCGTAAGAGTCGTATAAACTGATCGAGCTCAACACCGTGTGATGCTGTCGAGCCGTGTGACCCATGGTGGTAAGACTCCTTAACTCTCTTTGTGCCTTGTCGCTTTCATAGTAAGGTAGATTTAAGTTCCTTAAATTATGAACTGTTCTGATAATTTTGAATCCTTCTATATCTCAGTATGCTGAGAGGCCGTGGTGGACGTGGCGGACGTGGACGCGGCAGAGGCCGTGGTCGTGGTACCGCTAACGAATCGCACACACTCTAATGATGCATCCGATTCGGCATCCCATACGGAGCCGAACACCGCTTCTTTGAACCCGAGCGGTCGGCGGATCCTACTGTAAGTCAAGAACCGTCGGTGACACTAATGTGAATGCCGGCATAGTTGCTATACTCCACAGTAGCGGCACAATTAGTCAAGTTGAATGAATCCGGACATCATGATCAACCCACAGATGAGAGTAAATGGCTTCGGGGGTGATGAAGATGCAACCTCCTCGTTTCTCAAAAGGCCCGATACATTGGGATGGGAAGGATGGTTGTTTCAGTTTGGCAGAATTTTTGACGCCGTTGCGTGCCCCGAAGAAAGACGGGTCCCTATTGTACAGTACTTCCTTGACAAGGAGGCTGCGGATTGGTGGGAAGCTGCGAAACCTACGGATCGTGTGGCCACTTGGGCCGAGTTTAAAGCTGCGATAGAGGAAGAGTATTGCCCTTGGCCTATTAGAGAAAAACGAATTGCAGATTTCTTTACGACAACACCTCAGGATGTACCTGTCACCGAGGCCATTGTTACGTACAATAAGCAACTCAACCATGTTCGTGAGCAAGTAAGGACCGAAGCGGATAAAATCCGTTACTTTGATTTGAGAATGAAGCCCAGGATTCGTGAGGCTATGGCGGGTTTCAGATGCGTTACGTTTAAGGAATATCAGGATCGTGCTTTGGCTATCGAGATGGTCATTTCCACGTCAAGGTCGGGTACCGAGATGAAGAAGCCAAAGACGACCGGTGGTTTTTCAGGAAGTAAAAGTGGTGGGTTTCAAAAATCTCAAGTTTCTCACTCCGCTATGGGGAAATCTGTTCAGCAAGCCAGTAGTGCTCCGAGTTTACGACTGGGCCAGTCTTCTGCCTTTGGTAGAGGACAATGTTTCAATTGTAATCAAACAGGCCATCAGTGTCGGGAATGTCCACTTCCTCCCGTTATTTGTTTTACATGCGGTCAAGCCGGTCATCGGGCGGCTCATTGCGAGGCTGCCACCAAAATTGTTAAACAGCAGAGTTCGGCACCAACTCCGAGTGTGAACCCAGGGACTACATCTAATCAGCCGCAACAGACTCTGGGACGTGGAAGAGGTCGAGGTCGGTGGGATCGTCAAGCTGCATCGAGTGTGGGTTCGGTGCAGCCAAGAGTGTACCAGATGAGGCGTGCAGACGAAACAGAGGCTCCGGTAGCTGCAGGTATCACGCAAATACTTTCTCAACCTGTATCGGTATTATTTGATTCGGGAGCTACCCATTCGTTCATTGCTCTTGATTGTGTGAAACGTTTGGGTCTTGGGTGTTTGATTGAGTGCGAACCATTCGTAGTAAGCACTCCTAGTGGAGAGCGTTTGATTGGGAACCAAGAGATTAAAAATTGTCTCGTGTATATCGGGAGTCGAGATTGGCCTTCAGACCTCATAGTGGTAGATCTGAAAGGAGAGGATGTAATTCTGGGAGATGATTGGTTAAATCGCCATGTTGCTATCATGAACTACAGGACGCGAACTATTTCTATAATAGCGGAAGATGGTGTCGAGCACACTTTCTTGGGTCGTAAACCGGGTAGTTCAGGTGGAGTGATTTCCGCCGTTAAGGCGATAAGATTGTTAAAACAATACTGTATTGGTTATTGGTGTTACGCCATGAGCACAAATGGCGGTGAAGCCGATTTATTATCCATTCCAGTTGTGAATGAATACCCAGATGTATTTCCGGATGACCTACCAGGACTACCTCCATCTAGAGAAGTAGAGTTTCCTATTGACCTTGTGCCAAGCGCAGCACCTGTTTCCCGAGCGCCTTATCGTATGGCACCCTCCGAGATGTTGGAACTGAAGAAACAATTGGGCGAGCTTCTGGATAAAGGGTACATCCGACCTAGTGCATCACCTTGGGGTGCGCCGGTCCTTTTCGTTAAGAAGAAGGATGGATCGTTCCGTCTATGCATTGATTATCGGGAATTGAATAAGTTAACTATTAAGAACAAATATCCTTTACCTTGGATAGACGATTTGTTCGACCAACTTCAGGGTGCCACAGTATTCTCTAAAATTGATTTGCGATCGGGATATTACCAGCTGAGGATTCGGGATTTTGACATTCCGAAGACTGCCTTCCGTACTCGGTACGGTCATTACGAATTTGTGGTTATGCCATTTGGCCTCACCAACGCTCCTGCCGTGTTTCTGCAGTTGATGAACAAAGTTTTCATTGACTATCTTGATAAATTTGTGGTCGTTTTCATTGATGATATTCTTGTCTACTCCCGGAATGAGGAAGATCATGCTAAACATCTCCGAATGGTGTTGAACACTTTGAGAATGGAGAAACTTTACGCTAAATTCTCAAAGTGCGAGTTCTGGCTGAAAGAGGTGACATTTCTTGGTCACGTAATTTCGGCTGATGGAGTTCGAGTGGATCCCCAAAAGATAGCGGCCATTGTTGAGTGGGAACCCCCTAGGAATGTGAAGGAGACCACGAGCTTTCTAGGGCTTGCCGGTTACTATCGCAGGTTCGTCGAAGGATTTTCAAAAATCGCTCGACCACTTACTCAGTTGCTCCAAAAATCTCAGAAATTCGAGTGGACAGACGAGAGGCAAAACAGTTTTGATGAGCTCAAACGACGATTAACTTCGGCGCCCGTGTTATCGTTACCTCAGGGCACCGACGATTACGAGGTGTACAGTGATGCTTCCGGACTTGGATTGGGTTGTGTTTTGATGCAAAGAGGTAGAGTGATTTCATATGCGTCCCGACAATTGAAACCATATGAAATGAATTACCCTACCCATGATTTAGAGTTATCGGCGGTTGTGTTCGCGCTAAAAATTTGGAGGCATTATCTTTATGGTTCCCCATGTAAAATCTACACGGATCACAAAAGTCTAAAATATATATTTAGCCAAAAGGAGCTAAATATGAGACAACGTCGATGGTTGGAGCTGGTTAAGGATTACGACCTGGAAATATTATATCATCCAGGAAAAGCTAATGTGGTAGCGGACGCATTAAGTCGGAAACCCGTAGCCCTCCAAATGCTGAGTATGCTTACATCTCAACACGAGATGCGTCGAGACATAATTAGGCAAGATATAGAGATTTGGCTCCAGAAAGTTCAAGGCCAATTATGTACTTTGGAGATCACGTCGTCCTTGATCAACGAAGTCAAGTCGAAGCAATTTGAGGATCCATTACTAGTCCAGCTAAGGAAGGATGTAATGAGAGGAAAAGCTCCAGGATTTATGATTCAGGATGACGGTGTTTTAAAGTTTAGAGGTAGACTTTGTATACTGCAGACGTCGAACTTAAGGCACCATATTGAGGGAAGCGCACACTACACCGTATTCTCTTCACCCAGTACGAGCAAAATGTATAAGGACGTGAAGAATAACTATTGGTGGAGCAATATGAAGAATGATGTTGAAGAGTTCGTTTGAAATGCTTGACGTGTCAACAAGTCAAGGTTGAACATCAACGGCCGGGCGTTGCTTAAATCGCTACCAATCCCTAATGGAAATGGGAGGATATAACGATGGATTTTGTCACCAACATGCCGAGCACGCGCACGAGGATGAACATGATTTGGGTTATTGTTGATCGACTAACCAAGTCAGCTCACTTTCCGGGAATTAAGGATAATTGGGGGCCCGAAAACTAGCTCGTGTATTCATCGCGAAATTGTAAGGTTACGGGACTCCTAAGAGCATTATTTCCGATCGAGACGGTAGATTTGTGTCGCACTTTTGGCAATCCGTTCATCGAGCTTTAGGGACGGAATCGAGGCTCGACATCGTACCATCCTCGATCGATGGGCGACCGAACGGACAATTCAGACTCTTGAGGACATGCTGCGAGCATGTGCCCTAAATTGGAAGCATGACTGGGAATCGCATTTGCCACTAATCGAATTTGCCTACAATAATAGTTGGCATGCGTCGATTAACATGGCACCGTTTGAGGCTTTATATGGACGGAAATGTAAGTCACCATTGTGTTGGGATGATTCCTCTGAACTGATGGGGACGGAGCCGGATATGTTAGTGGAGACCCGGGAAAAGATCTCTTTGATTCGCGAGAGGCTTTTGGCCGCCCAAAGCCGACAGAAGTCCTATGCCGATAATCGACGTCGACCGCTAGAGTTTGAAGTCGGCGATCATGTGTTGATAAAAGTATCGCCAACCCGGGGAATTTATCGCTTGGGGAAGAAAGGTAAACTCAGTCCGAGATATGTTGGGCCATTCGAGATTATAGAACGGATTGGCGAACTTGCTTACCGTGTGGGCCTTCCGCCTTCACTGGGTCATGTGCATAATGTATTTCATGTTTCGCAATTGAGGAAATACGTACCGGACCCTAAGCATATCATTGATTTTGAGGAGATTGAATTAAATTCCGATGTCACCTTTGAGGAAAAACCAATCCAGATTTTGGAGCGTCGGGTGAAACAACTTAAACGTAAAGTTATTCCCTTGGTCAAAGTACAATGGTCGAGACATGGATCGGAAGAAGCCACGTGGGAGACAGAAGAGCATATGAAGTCTAGATACCCCGAATTATTCACTTCGTAGGTTTCGGGACGAAACTTATTCTTAGGGGGAGAGAATGTAATAATCGTACCTTTTATCGCTTATAATTAGGAATTCAGGAACTTTGTAGTTTGGTTCGTAAATTTTTCGAACATTGGTATCATGTGTTTGATTCGAAATTGAGCCTGTATGTTGTGTTTCTTGTTAGTATTCCGTTAATATCCGTCATCGTGGAGTCGAACCGCTTGCATCGCTTCTGCAACCCAGGATTAGCGTGCGCTACTTTATATGGGTAGCGTACGCAACGGTAGTTGTAGGCTAACGCGCGCTAGTACAAGAGGTTACGCACGCTAACCGGCAAGAAGATGGGGCGATCCAGAGCACCGGGTAGGACTAAAAATTGAGCTAGCGCACGCTAAGGCATCATAGTAGCGCACGCTAGGGGAACAGGTAGCGCACGCCACTGTTGGGTGTTAGCGCGCGCTAAGTGACCCGGACAGTAAGGACAGTGAGGTCTGGACTTTAGCCGGACCAACGGGTAACGTGCGCTAAGACGGTTCGTTGCGTGCGCTAATTCGTCGGTCGTAGCGCACGCTATTCAGTCGTAACGCACGCTAACGGTGTGGACAGAAGGGTTTCGAACAGGCGAAGGTTACGGACTTAGATCGACATCGATAGCGCGCTAAGGCGGAAGCCGCACGCGCTAACTCGGCGATACGGCGCACGCTAACTCGATTGAGTAGCGCACGCTATCGGATGTGGTGCACACCAGCTACCGGGCGTATGGGTCTGGTCAGACCTAGGCCGATAGCGCGCGCTATTCGGTAAGCGTTAGCGCGCGCTAAGGCGCACTTATATAAATACATGTGTTACGGTCAACACTTGTCATTTTCATTTTCTCCTCTTCTTCGAGCTTCTAGACGACTCCGGGCGGTGTAGGCGAGGTTTTCGTGAGCACGGTTGAAACTCAAATCTTTCCAACTTCAAGTAAGGATCTATCAATCTTACGTCGTCTTCACCAAGGAATTGAGGTAATCCTTCCGTAGAACCCTAACTTTGGGGAAATTTGGGGATTTTGGGGATCTCGTTTCTCCAGCTGTTTTAACTCCAAATCATGATGGATTGTAGTTGAAAATGGTTGTATAGGTATGATTTCATGATTTTCCTCAAGGTTTTGTGGATTGATTCCAAATCCTCCTTTGTAAATCGAGCAAACCCATTACGCCCTCGTAGTACTCGATTAAATGGTCCTAAGGGTAGAACTTAGGATGGATTTTCGTGTCTCCAACAAATTGTAACGATTAAAGCCTCAATGTTTGTTAGGAGCGGGATTCGGAAGATAGTTCGGATCGTAACCTTGTTCGTCGTCTATTCCTTTGAGAGTAAGAAAGTTCAGGCAAGTACTTTATTGCATTAGTTTATGGCATGCATTTCTGTGATGGTTTAGAAAATGATGAGAGTTGAAAGGTTATTCTCGGGTACTCTCACTCGGGGATTGACTCGACGGGGTCACACGGGGACCTGGTGGCTTAGCGGCTGGACCGGGTCACGAGAGATACTTTGAGTGGACATCCTCACTTGGGGATTGCTCGACGGGGCACACAGGGACTTGGTGGCTTGAGGGCCGGACCGGGTCGCGAGGGTTGTCGGAGTGTTTTTACTGGTGATTGATATTGATATTCCGGAATATCGTAAATCGAACTGTTTTGGGATTTTGAAATGATTTGGAAATGCCTGTGGATTAAAATAATTGTAATACTGTACTTGCACTAGCGGTTGTGGCTAACCCCATTGTTGGGGTGGAATGTTTTGTACATTTCAGGTATTCTCGAGGGACAGGAGCCCCCATGTGGCACACACGGAGTTGACAAGCACACTGGATGTTAGAGAGCTCGCATCAGTCGTTGTATTTGTGATGTTGAGTCAGTTTTATGTACTGTATTATGGTTGGTTTTGAGTTGTACTGTGTCGTGTATTGTTTGCGTTCAGTGATGATTTGAAATATACTCTTTTGGCCGCGGCCGAGGCCTAACTTGTGTTTTGTAATCTTTGTTGGACTATTATGTCATGGTTGTTATGTTTGGGTTGTGGTTAAATCTTGTGTGTCGTCAGCCTGGCGGGACCCTTGTGTGTCCTGTGGCGTGTAATATTCCCGGTTGGATCTGGGGGTGTTACATTTATGGTATCAGAGCTTAGGTTTCGGAAATACCTAAGCCTTGGGACATTCGATTGTCAAGTCGTAAGAGTCGTATAAACTGATCGAGCTCAACACCGTGTGATGCTGTCGAGCCGTGTGACCCATGGTGGTAAGACTCCTTAACTCTCTTTGTGCCTTGTCGCTTTCATAGTAAGGTAGATTTAAGTTCCTTAAATTATGAACTGTTCTGATAATTTTGAATCCTTCTATATCTCAGTATGCTGAGAGGCCGTGGTGGACGTGGCGGACGTGGACGCGGCAGAGGCCGTGGTCGTGGTACCGCTAACGAATCTGGCACACACTCTAATGATGCATCTGATTCGGCATCCCATACGGAGCCGAACACCGCTTCTTTGAACCCGAGCGGTCAGCCAGATCCTACTGTAAGTCAAGAACCGTCGGGTGACACTAATGTGAATGCCGGCATAGTTGCTATACTCCAGCAGGTAGCGGCACAATTAGTCAAGTTGAATGAATCCGGACATCATGATCAACCCACAGATGAGAGTAAATGGCTTCAGGGGGTGATGAAGATGCAACCTCCTCGTTTTATCAAAAGGCCCGATACATTGGGATGGGAAGGATGGTTGTTTCGATTTAGCGGAATTTGACGCCGTTGCGTGCCTCCAAGAAAGACGGGTCCCTATTATGCAGTACTTCCTTGACAAGGAGGTCATGGATTGGTGGGAAGCTGCGAAACCTACGGATCGTGTGGCCACTTGGGCCGAGTTTAAAGCTGCGATAGAGGAAGAGTATTGCCCTTGGCCTATTAGAGAAAAACGAATTGCAGATTTCTTTACGACAACACCTCAGGATGTACCTGTCACCGAGGCCATTGTTACGTACAATAAGCAACTCAACCATGTTCGTGAGCAAGTAAGGACCGAAGCGGATAAAATCCGTTACTTTGATTTGAGAATGAAGCCCAGGATTCGTGAGGCTATGGCGGGTTTCAGATGCGTTACGTTTAAGGAATATCAGGATCGTGCTTTGGCTATCGAGATGGTCATTTCCACGTCAAGGTCGGGTACCGAGATGAAGAAGCCAAGGACGACCGGTGGTTTTTCAGGAAGTAAAAGTGGTGGGTTTCAAAAATCTCAAGTTTCTCACTCCGCTATGGGGAAATCTGTTCAGCAAGCCAGTAGTGCTCCGAGTTTACGACTGGGCCAGTCTTCTGCCTTTGGTAGAGGACAATGTTTCAATTGTAATCAAACAGGCCATCAGTGTCGGGAATGTCCACTTCCTCCCGTTATTTGTTTTACATGCGGTCAAGCTTGGCCATCGGGCGGCTCATTGCGAGGCCGCCACCAAAATTGTTAAGCAGAGTTCGGCACCAACTCCGAGTGTGAACCCGTGGACTACATCTAATCAGCCGCAATGCACTGGGACGTGGAAGAGGTCGAGGTCGGTGGGATCGTCAAGCCGCATCGAGTGTGGGTTCGGTGCGGCCAAGAGTGTACTGATGAGGCGTGCAGACGAAGCAGAGGCTCCGTAGCTGCAGGTATCACGCAAATACTTTCTCAACCTGTATCGGTATTATTTGATTCGGGAGCTACCCATTCGTTCATTGCTCTTGATTGTGTGAAACGTTTGGGTCTTGGGTGTTTGATTGAGTGCGAACCATTCGTAGTAAGGACTCCTAGTGGAGAGCGTTTGATTGGGAACCAAGAGATTAAAAATTGTCTCGTGTATATCGGGAGTCGAGATTGGCCTTCAGACCTCATAGTGGTAGATCTGAAAGGAGAGGATGTAATTCTGGGAGATGATTGGTTAAATCGCCATGTTGCTATCATGAACTACAGGACGCGAACTATTTCTATAATAGCGGAAGATGGTGTCGAGCACACTTTCTTGGGTCGTAAACCGGGTAGTTCAGGTGGAGTGATTTCCGCCGTTAAGGCGATAAGATTGTTAAAACAATACTGTATTGGTTATTGGTGTTACGCCATGAGCACAAATGGCGGTGAAGCCGATTTATTATCCATTCCAGTTGTGAATGAATACCAGATGTATTTCCGGATGACCTACTGTGACTACCTCCATCTAGAGAAGTAGAGTTTCCTATTGACCTTGTTCCAAGCGCAGCACCTGTTTCCCGAGCGCCTTATCGTATGGCACCCTCCGAGATGTTGGAACTGAAGAAACAATTGGGCGAGCTTCTGGATAAAGGGTACATCCGACCTAGTGCATCACCTTGGGGTGCGCCGGTCCTTTTCGTTAAGAAGAAGGATGGATCGTTCCGTCTATGCATTGATTATCGGGAATTGAATAAGTTAACTATTAAGAACAAATATCCTTTACCTTGGATAGACGATTTGTTCGACCAACTTCAGGGTGCCACAGTATTCTCTAAAATTGATTTGCGATCGGGATATTACCAGCTGAGGATTCGGGATTTTGACATTCCGAAGACTGCCTTCCGTACTCGGTACGGTCATTACGAATTTGTGGTTATGCCATTTGGCCTCACCAACGCTCCTGCCGTGTTTCTGCAGTTGATGAACAAAGTTTTCATTGACTATCTTGATAAATTTGTGGTCGTTTTCATTGATGATATTCTTGTCTACTCCCGGAATGAGGAAGATCATGCTAAACATCTCCGAATGGTGTTGAACACTTTGAGAATGGAGAAACTTTACGCTAAATTCTCAAAGTGCGAGTTCTGGCTGAAAGAGGTGACATTTCTTGGTCACGTAATTTCGGCTGATGGAGTTCGAGTGGATCCCCAAAAGATAGCGGCCATTGTTGAGTGGGAACCCCCTAGGAATGTGAAGGAGACCACGAGCTTTCTAGGGCTTGCCTACATTATCGCAGTTCGTCGAAGGATTTTCAAAATCGCTCGACCACTTACTCGATTGCTCCAAAATCTCGAAATTGAGTGGACAGACGAGAGGCAAAACAGCTTTGATGAGCTCAAACGACGATTAACTTCGCGCCCGTGTTATCGTTACCTCGTGGGCACCGACGATTACGAGGTGTACAGTGATGCTTCCGGACTTGGATTGGGTTGTGTTTTGATGCAAAGAGGTAGAGTGATTTCATATGCGTCCCGACAATTGAAACCATATGAAATGAATTACCCTACCCATGATTTAGAGTTATCGGCGGTTGTGTTCGCGCTAAAAATTTGGAGGCATTATCTTTATGGTTCCCCATGTAAAATCTACACGGATCACAAAAGTCTAAAATATATATTTAGCCAAAAGGAGCTAAATATGAGACAACGTCGATGGTTGGAGCTGGTTAAGGATTACGACCTGGAAATATTATATTATCCAGGAAAAGCTAATGTGGTAGCGGACGCATTAAGTCGGAAACCCGTAGCCCTCCAAATGCTGAGTATGCTTACATCTCAACACGAGATGCGTCGAGACATAATTAGGCAAGATATAGAGATTTGGCTCCAGAAAGTTCAAGGCCAATTATGTACTTTGGAGATCACGTCGTCCTTGATCAACGAAGTCAAGTCGAAGCAATTTGAGGATCCATTACTAGTCCAGCTAAGGAAGGATGTAATGAGAGGAAAAGCTCCAGGATTTATGATTCAGGATGACGGTGTTTTAAAGTTTAGAGGTAGACTTTGTATACCTGCAGACGTCGAACTTAAGCAGACCATATTGAGGGAAGCGCACACTACACCGTATTCTCTTCACCCAGGTACGAGCAAAATGTATAAGGACGTGAAGAATAACTATTGGTGGAGCAATATGAAGAATGATGTTGAAGAGTTCGTTTCGAAATGCTTGACGTGTCAACAAGTCAAGGTTGAACATCAACGGCCAGCGGCGTTGCTTAAATCGCTACCAATCCCGGAATGGAAATGGGAGGATATAACGATGGATTTTGTCACCAACATGCCGAGCACGCGCACAGGGATGAACATGATTTGGGTTATTGTTGATCGACTAACCAAGTCAGCTCACTTTCTGGGAATTAAGGATAATTGGGGGCCCGAAAAACTAGCTCGTGTATTCATCGCGGAAATTGTAAGGTTACACGGGACTCCTAAGAGCATTATTTCCGATCGAGACGGTAGATTTGTGTCGCACTTTTGGCAATCCGTTCATCGAGCTTTAGGGACGGAACTGAGGCTCAGTACATCGTACCATCCTCAGACTGATGGGCAGTCTGAACGGACAATTCAGACTCTTGAGGACATGCTGCGAGCATGTGCCCTAAATTGGAAGCATGACTGGGAATCGCATTTGCCACTAATCGAATTTGCCTACAATAATAGTTGGCATGCGTCGATTAACATGGCACCGTTTGAGGCTTTATATGGACGGAAATGTAAGTCACCATTGTGTTGGGATGATTCCTCTGAACTGATGGGGACGGAGCCGGATATGTTAGTGGAGACCCGGGAAAAGATCTCTTTGATTCGCGAGAGGCTTTTGGCCGCCCAAAGCCGGCGTAAGTCCTATGCCGATAATCGACGTCGACCGCTAGAGTTTGAAGTCGGCGATCATGTGTTGATAAAAGTATCGCCAACCCGGGGAATTTATCGCTTGGGGAAGAAAGGTAAACTCAGTCCGAGATATGTTGGGCCATTCGAGATTATAGAACGGATTGGCGAACTTGCTTACCGTGTGGGCCTTCCGCCTTCACTGGGTCATGTGCATAATGTATTTCATGTTTCGCAATTGAGGAAATACGAACCGGACCCTCAGCATATCAGTGATATTGGGAGATTGAATTAAATTCGATGTCACCTTTGAGGAAAACCAATCCGATTTTGGAGCGTCGGGTGAAACAACTTAAACGTAAAGTTATTCCCTTGGTCAAAGTACAATGGTCGAGACATGGATCGGAAGAAGCCACGTGGGAGACAGAAGAGCATATGAAGTCTAGATACCCCGAATTATTCACTTCGTAGGTTTCGGGACGAAACTTATTCTTAGGGGGAGAGAATGTAATAATCGTACCTTTTATCGCTTATAATTAGGAATTCAGGAACTTTGTAGTTTGGTTCGTAAATTTTTCGAACATTGGTATCATGCGTTTGATTCGAAATTGAGCCTGTATGTTGTGTTTCTTGTTAGTATTCCGTTAATATCCGTCATCGTGGAGTCGAACCGCTTGCATCGCTTCTGCAACCCAGGATTAGCGTGCGCTACTTTATATGGGTAGCGACGCAACGGTAGTTGTAGGCTAACGCGCTAGTACAAGAGGTTACGCACGCTAACCGCAAGATGGGGCGCCCAGAGCACCGGATCGGGACTAAAAATTGAGCTAGCGCACGCTAAGGCATCATAGTAGCGCACGCTAGGGGAACAGTAGCGCACGCCATCGCTGGGTGTTAGCGCGCTAAGTGACCGGATAAGAAGGACAGTGAGGTCTGGACTTTAGCCGGACCAACGGGTAACGTGCGCTAAGACGGTTCGTTGCGTGCGCTAATTCGTCGGTCGTAGCGCACGCTATTCAGTCGTAACGCACGCTAACGGTGTGGACAGAAGGGTTTCTGAACAGGGCAGAAGGTTCTGGACTTAGACTGGACATCAGATAGCGCGCGCTAAGGCGGAAGCTGCGCGCGCTAACTCGGCGATACAGCGCACGCTAACTCGATTGAGTAGCGCACGCTATCGGATGTGGTGCACACCAGCTCGGCTGGGCAGAAGGGTCTGGGCTGTAGACCTAGGCCGATAGCGCGCGCTATTCGGTAAGCGTTAGCGCGCGCTAAGGCGCACTTATATAAATACATGTGTTGCGGTCAACACTTGTCATTTTTCATTTTCTCTCCTCTTCTTCGAGCTTCTAGACGACTCCAGGGCAGTGTAGGCGAGGTTTTCGGCGGAGCACGGTTGAAACTCAAATCTTTCCAACTTCAAGTAAGGATCTATCAATCTTACGTCGTCTTCACCAAGGAATTGAGGTAATCCTTCCGTAGAACCCTAACTTTGGGGAAATTTGGGGATTTTGGGGATCTCGTTTCTCCAGCTGTTTTAACTCCAAATCATGATGGATTGTAGTTGAAAATGGTTGTATAGGTATGATTTCATGATTTTCCTCAAGGTTTTGTGGATTGATTCCAAATCCTCCTTTGTAAATCGAGCAAACCCATTACGCCCTCGTAGTACTCGATTAAATGGTCCTAAGGGTAGAACTTAGGATGGATTTTCGTGTCTCCAACAAATTGTAACGATTAAAGCCTCAATGTTTGTTAGGAGCGGGATTCGGAAGATAGTTCGGATCGTAACCTTGTTCGTCGTCTATTCTTTTGAGAGTAAGAAAGTTCAGGCAAGTACTTTATTGCATTAGTTTATGGCATGCATTTCTGTGATGGTTTAGAAAATGATGAGAGTTGAAAGGTTATTCTCGGGTACTCTCACTCGGGGATTGACTCGACGGGGTAACACGGGGACCTGGTGGCTTAGCGGCTGGACCGGGTCACGAGAGATACTTTGAGTGGACATCCTCACCTGGGGATTGCTCGACGGGCACACAGGACTTGGTGGCTTGAGGGCCGACCGGTCGCGAGGGTTGTCGAGTGTTTTTACCGGTGATTGGTATTGATATTCGGAATATCGTAAATCGAATCTTTTGGGATTTTGAAATGATTTGGAAATGCCTCGGATTAAAATAATTGTAATCCGTACTTGCACTAGCGGTTGTGGCTAACCCCATTGTTGGGGTGGAATGTTTTGTACATTTCAGGTATTCTCGAGGGACAGGAGCCCCCATGTGGCACACACGGAGTTGACAAGCACACTGGATGTTAGATAGCTCGCATCAGTCGTTGTATTTGTGATGTTGAGTCAGTTTTATGTACTGTATTATGGTTGGTTTTGAGTTGTACTTTGTCGTGTATTGTTTGCGTTCAGTGATGATTTGAAATATACTCTTTTGGCCGCGGCCGAGGCCTAACTTGTGTTTTGTAATCTTTGTTGGACTATTATGTCATGGTTGTTATGTTTGGGTTGTGGTTAAATCTTGTGTGTCGTCAGCCTGGCGGGACCCTTGTGTGTCCTGTGGCGTGTAATATTCCCGGTTGGATCTGGGGGTGTTACATACCTTTCCTCCCGAAACGGAAAATCCCTCGTGTAGGAGACACCTTCAATAGTACGTGGTCCCCAATGTCAAACTCTAGAGGGCGACGACGTACATCTGCATAAGACTTCTGTCGACTCTGGGCAGTCAACAGTCTTTCCCGAATCAAAGCTATCTTCTATTGAGTCTGAACTATCAATTCCGGTTCCGTCCCGATCAAGTCCGAAGAATCATCCCAGCACAGGGGTGATCGGCATCTTCTCCCGTACAAAGCTTCAAATGGTGCCATCTTAATAGAAGCATGCCAACTATTATTGTAGGTGAATTCAATCAACGGCAGATGAACTTCCCAATCAGTTGACCAATCCAAAGCACAAGCTCTAAGCATGTCTTATACTGTTTGTATAGTCTTTTCGGACTGACCGTCCGTCTGAGGATGATAAGCCGTGCTAAAGTTTAGCTCGGTCCCTAGAGCTCTGTGAACTGCCTTCCAGAAGTGCGACACGAAACGACCATCTCGATCTGAAATAATGGTCTTCGGTCTCCCATGTAATTTGACTATCTGTGCAATAAATACTCGCGCCAATCTCTCGGGTCCCCACGTGTCTTTAATTCCTAGGAAATGAGCCGACTTGGTTAGTCGATCAACTATAACCCAAATCATGTTCATTCCCGTCTTGGTCCTTGGCATATTGGTGATGAAATCCATCGAGATATCCTCCCACTTCCATTCGGGAATCGGAAGCGGTTTTAACATTCCGGCAGGTCGCTGATGTTCAATCTTAACCTGCTGACAAGTCAAACACTTCGAAACGTACTCTGCTACGTCCTTCTTCATATTTCCCCACCAGAAGTTTTGTTTTAAATACTTATACATCTTACTACTGCCTGGGTGAATAGAATAGGGAGCACTGTGAGCTTCCTTCAAAATTGTCCGTCTCAAATCATCATCACCGGGAACGCAAAGTTGACTTTGAAATCTCAGGACCCCATCATCTTGTATCACGAATCCTGGAGCCTTTCCTTTCTTTACTTCGTCACATAACCGAAGGATCAGAGAATCGTTTAACTGCTTAGATTTGATTTCCTCGACTAGTGATGAAGTCAGTTCCATCACATATAGTTGCCCTTGGATTGCTGGTGCCCACACTTCAATCCCTTCGCGGATCAGTTCTCGTTGAATGCTGGTTTGGGATGTAAGTGCTTCCAGCACTCAAAGAGAAACAGGTTTACGGCTCAATGCATCGGCTACTACGTTTGCTTTACCCGGATGATAGAGGATTTCCAAGTCGTAATCCTTGATCAATTCCAGCCACCTTCTCTGCCTCATTTTTAATTCTTTCTGACTGAAAATGTACTTGAGGCTCTTATGATCTGTAAAGATCTGGCAATGAGTGCCGTACAAATAATGTCGCCAAATTTTTCAAGGCAAAGACCACAGCTGCTAGCTCCAGATCATGAGTCGGGTAATTAACCTCGTACGGTTTCAATTGCCGAGAAGCATAGGCAATCACCTTATCCTTCTGCATCAACACACATCCTGCACTCGATTTGAAGCATCGCTGTATACCATGAATCCATCAGTCCCATCTGGTAACGCTAATATAGGTGCTGTCGTAAGTCTCTTCTTAAGTTCATCAAAACCAGCCTGGCATTTCTCATCCCACGTGAACTTTTGAGTTTTCTGTAACAGTTGAGTGAGCGGTCGAGCAATTTTGGAAAATCCCTCTACAAAACGGCGATAATATCCAGCAAGTCCTAAGAAGCTTCAGACTTCTTTCATGTTATTAGGAGCTTCCCATTCCAAGATTGCTTCGACTTTCTTCGGGTCCACCTGAACTCCGTCAGCTGATATTACATGCCCAAGGAAGGTTACTTCCCTAAGCCAGAACTCGCATTTAGAAAACTTTGCATAAAGCTGTTCATTCCTCAAGGTGCTCAAAACCACACGCAAATGCTCGGCATGCTCCTCTGTGTCTTTCGAATAGATCAAGATGTCATCAATGAAAACGACCACAAATTTATCCAAGTATTGTAAGAATACCCGATTTATTAATTGCATAAATACCGCAGGAGCATTGGTAAGTCCAAATGGCATCACTACAAATTCATAATGCCCGTACCGGGATCTGAAAGCAGACTTCGGTATATCTGATTCCTTAATTCTCAACTGATGGTATCCTGATCGTAAATCAATCTTTGAGAATAACCATGCCCCTTGTAGTTGATCAAACAAATCATCGATCCGAGGTATAGGATATTTGTTCTTGATCATCACCTTGTTTAGCTCCCTGTAATCAATACATAATCGGAGGGATCCATCTTTCTTCCGGACAAAGAGAACGGGTGCTCCCCAAGGAGAAACGCTAGGTTGAATGTAACCCTTCTGTAAAAACTCCTCTAGTTGCTTCTTTAGTTCATACATATCGGTTGGCGCCATGCGGTATGGTGCTCTGGAAATAGGAGCGGCTCGAGGCTCTAATTCGATAGTGAACTCCACTTCTCTCTGTGGAGGTAACCCAGGTAGTTCGTCAGGAAATACATCTAAGAATTCATTTACAACTGGAATAGGTGAGAGCTCTACTCCTTCCTCTTTCCTCATGGCATAGCACCAAAGTCCATGACATCCTTGCTTCAGTAATTTCACGGCCTTCATTACTTTGATCAATTTTCCCGAGCTTCCCGGTCTCCATCCTCGGAATAAGTGTTCAGATCCGTCATCAGCAATGATAGAAATGACTCTCTTTCGGTACTTCAGAATAGCTCCATAACGGTTGAGCCAATCGTCTCCGAGAATTAAGTCATCACCATGTATGTCAACTACAATAAGATTTGATAGCCAATCTCTCCCTCCTATAGACACTGGAAATTCTCTAGTTTCTAGGGTTCCCACAATTTTATCTCCGCTCGGTAATCCCACAACATAAGGTTCACAGTCATACAAGCACGAGATTTTCAAACGATTAACACAGTTCAAAGATATAAAAGAATGCGTAGCTCCTGAATCGAATAAGACACTAACTGGTTGCAAAAGGATCTGAATCGTACCTGATGCAACAGCTGTGCTCTGATCGTCTGACTTCTTCATCTCGTAAATACGCGGAGGAACGTACCCCGCGCTAGATGCTTCTCTTTTTCCAACATTCTGCTGCTGGGAACCACTTTGCTGCGTCTGGTTTACACTAGTGTCCTTCGGAACTGGTGCAGGAGTGCGAGTACCAAAAGATCGAGTCGCATTTCCACAAAATGTTGCGCGATGCCCTTCCTGTCCACACTCGAAGTAGGTCACAGCAGGCGCGAAACAGTCACGTCGAACATGCCCCGCTTTGCCATAGTTATAACATTTCTTACCTGCGTCTGAAACGGTCGGTGCTGCCCGGAAATTCTTTCCACCTCGAGAAGGATGCGGAGGCCTCCTGGATGAATGAAAAGAGGACTGGCCCCTGCGAGGCCCACTACTCTTATTCTCCGTGAAGTTGCCAGACACCTTCTGTTTCTTTGCTTCCGTTGACTTCTCTACTGCCGCCTCTTTCATATCATAGGCCAGAGCCTTGTCCTGATACTGTCGCAAAGTGGTACATTCAAATCCAGACATATACTGCTGAATTTCCTGTTTCATCCGCATGTCAAAATGAAAAGTCCTCTCTGCCTCGGTCCTGACCAAGTGGCGCACATAAGTCAACTGGTGATTAAAAGTATTAATCACGTCTGGCACAGATGCTTCTGAATTTTGTGGTGAGAAAAATTCCCGGACTCGGGCCTCTCTAACTGGGCGAGCACAATACTGCGCTTCCATCATTAATTTGTACTCCGTCCAGTCGACATTGTGCTCCTCAGGTCGAATGGCCTCCCACCAGTCGAAACACTCCCCCGTCAGAAGATACTGGGCGACCGGAACCTTTCTGTCGTTGGGACAGTTAATCCCCACAAAAATCTTCTCTAACTCCTTCAGCCAGTGATCCCAAGAAAGCGTCTCAGCAGAACCGTCAAATTTCGGTGGGTGCAATTTGACCACCTCAGTAAGCCATTTGTCTCCCCGATTATCCATGTTATGCTGCTGTCCCATCGCCGTCTGCATGCGATCAACAACTTGAGCAAACTGGTTTATCTGAGCAACCACCTGCTGAAGCACTCCCGGCACATTAGGATCTGCATTATTATTTGCTGATCCCTGCTGTCCTCCATAATGGGAATCGGTTCGACTAGCAGATATCTCCGGAGTAGACGCCGAATCCTCCTATCTCATATTTCCACGTCCGCATCCACGACCACGTCCGCGTCCACGACCTACTCTCAACATACTGTAAACACAAATACTCAATATCCATGGCAAACTTTCTAGAAGAAAGTCCATCAATGTTCACAAAACATGAATTAAATAAAACTGTAGTATTTGAGATTAGGAAACTTACAACCACGGTCCACATGACGATGCTGGATCAGCAATGATGTTACAAACGACCAATAATCAAATAACGTAAACAGACCCAACTAACCCGACTGCGAAGATATCCATGAATCTTAGCTCCGATACCATATTCTGAAACACCCCGAGATATTCAGAGTAATTACAGCGCTGTAAACCCTTTAAGTAAGTATTTACAAGGCTAATTAAAAGAAATGTAAATAAAATCCAACCGTACAACTGAAGTGTGAAATACAGAACTGGTTCAACTGATCCAATGAGTTAACTTATACAACCATATCAAAAATGACATTATTAAAACATGCGTACTCGAGTACTAAAGTGAACCAATAAGACAAATCATAATAACAATAAACATCAACCACATCACTGAGCAATTTCATCATCATGTCGGTACTGTGGTTGCCTCCCCGCTCCTCGGCTACCTGAACATCAAAACAATGTCCACCCCCGAAGGGGTTAGCAAAACAATGCTAGTACAAGTATCATAATACATAAATCATCAGTGCATCATAAAACATGCAAAACGGACTTCCGTCATCGGAATCCAACGATGTGAATCCTCACGATTCCATCAACACATTACAGGGTAATCCAGCGATCCAGCGCCCTTGGTATAGATCCCCATGATGATCCCGTCGGACCAACGCATGGTGGAAAACCCGTCCAGCGATCCAGCGCCCTCAGCATAGATCCCCATGATGATCCCGTCGGACCAACGCATGGTGGACATTCGATCCAGCGCCCAAGGCATAGATCCTCATGACCCTCTCAGATCATTTATACCATAAACCAATCAATTATGCATACATCTATGCATTTCAATATGTTCATCAATACGAACAATTAACAACGAATATCACGAGAAATTAAAGAAATAAATCTCATATTCGACAACACGAACAAAACCATATGCATGATCAAAGTTCCAATATAAATCAAACTCAACATATGATACTTGCCTCGAAAATGGCAAGAATGAAATACCCCAACAAATGACACGCGTCCGTATGTCACCGCCCCTCGATCGTCCCCTATGCGAGGCTCGGACCTAAGAAATAATAAAGAATTCCTTTCATGTCGTACGAATGTCTAACAATCCGGTTTACGGCCGCAAGCTCTAAAAATGAATTCTGCCTGGAGTGCTTAGCGTGCGCTACGTACTCAACGTAACGTGCGCTAAGCCTGCCCGTTAACGTACGCAAATAATCAAGTCTAGCGTACGCTAGCTGTGTACTGACAGCTAGAGATGTTAAACGGGCTTGGGCCCGACGGGCTGGCTCGTTTAACCCGCCAAAAAACCGGGTTAGGGTCGATATTTCCTAGTCCGTTTAAATCCGGGCTTTTTTGGCCTGGACCGTTTAGCCCGAAGCCCGTTAGGGGTAGCCCGAAACCCGCTAGGGCTAGCCCGAAGCCCGATATATATTATTAATTTCAACTTATAGTAATACTATATTTATATAACATATATTAATATTATATATAATATATATATTATTACTGTATTTGTTAATATAGTGTGTGTATATATATATATATGTGATATACATAAAAGTGTATTTTTTGTTATATTTATTATAGTATATTTGTTACTATATATATAAATATATATATATAAAATATATTGTTACTGTTTCTTTTTTTGGTTTATGACCTATAAAAAAATAAAAAATAGATTTTTAAATATTTAGCCCGTTTAGCCCGAAGCCCGTTAGGGTTAGGGTTAGGGCTGATATTTCCTAGCCCGTTTAAATCCGGGCTTTTTTGGCCCGGACCGTTTAGCCCGAAGCCCGCTAGGGCTAGCCCGTTTAACATCTCTACTGACAGCCCTCTCTGATCAGCCGACTGTCCTGCCTGATGACATAACGTACGTTACGTACCAAACGTAATGCACGTTATTCATTCCCGATAGCGCACGTTAATATGCCTATCTTAGCGTGCGCTAACTATGTATGGCAATTTACTACTGGACAGAACTTGAGCTAAAGGTGATGAAACTCATGAAATCTTCAGTGTTAACACATGCCATCTCCGTGCATATCATGCTTATACGGTTTGTGAAAGATCTTTACGTATTAAATGACTATGAGGTACAAAGATACGTATAATCATCACAACACCATAATTCATCTTTGATCTTCAAGAAAATATCCTAAGTCCAATCCACTTCATGTCCCAAACGTATGATTCTATCATGTAAAAACATAAGAACTTGATACTCTCCCCATACTGGTCATAATCAGTTTTGAAGATACATGAATATGTTTAGGAGTCCAACACTAAAAAGGTTCAAAGGATTATACGATGAATAAATACCGAAACGTCGGAAATGTCCTTCTAACACATGATGTTCGACTACTTACGAATTTAACTGACTAGATAATCCAAAATCATGATCAAAACATCCTTCAGAATACTACTAATATTGTTGAAGAATCACCTACCTCAAAGTAGCGAAGAACACTAAGGAACTTTGAAGAAATCCAACACCGAGAGCTTGAACACCAATCTCCAATGATCTACAATCTTCAACTCGGCTAGGATGATGATAATAAGGGTTTAGGATGAAGAGAATGACTCCCTAAGTCCAAAGATTCGGATGTGGGAAGTGAAAAGACTGAAAATACGAAAAAGGATGTTGTCCTATTTATAGAAAATGGTTATTAGCGCGCGCTAGTCCATACTCGTAGCGTGCGCTAACGGCTTACTGACTTCACTGTACTCAGCACTTAGCGTGTGCTATTCCCATATCAGTAGCGTGCGCTAAGGCGTTGACTTGGCTTTTTCCCGAAAGCCGTCCAGGTTCATTCCGACATAATCCGACCGAGATCCGCAGCCGATCTCACCTACCGCCCTGTCTCAATCATGCTGACTACGTGTAGCGCGCGCTAAGGTTCCTACATAGCGTGCGCTACTGATCCAAATTAGCGTACGCTACATATAGTCTATAGCGTGCGCTACATGCGCAAAAATCACAATTTAGATCACATTCATGAAATCATGCGCTTAACAACACCGGATCATGAAATACGGAGAATAATAATCAGATCAAAATGCAACAATTACAATATCACAAGGTTCAATTACACATCAGAAATCTCGGGTATTACAGGATCAACAAGGAAATCGATATAATATGACTTAATAATCATCAATCCATCACAAATATAAGTTATCATGGATCAAACGGGCGAAATCAACCAAAACCCCCAATTTTCCCAAAACTAGGATTTTAGGAAAACTAACCTTGATTCGCTGGATTGAATTATGTTATTGAGTGATTTATCGATGTTATCATCTCCCAAACTTCATGGATTAGTTGTATAACAACATGTCTTCAAGTTCCCAAAGGATCCAGCCGCGGAAGAGAAATAGAGGAAATGAAAAATGAGTGCAAACAGGACTGCTCGGTCATATTTATACTGGTGCAGCCTAGCGTGCGCTAGACTACCGAGCTAGCGTGCGCTATCGGACCGGGCCGCAATCCAGAATCCTCACTGCCCTACTGACTCGGCCAGGTAGTGTAACACCCCAAACTAGGCGGATATTACAGTGTCGTAGATCCCCAACTGGGACCCACCAGGCAAATGAAAATGAATGAATTACACAGGATAAATGTAGTACCGAACTACATTACAACAATAATTACTCCGATGAGGAGTTTAGTTATAACACACCAGGACAATACCGAATACTAGTGTATTTTATATGAAGATAAAATACACAACACTGAATGAAACGGAATATCAAATGAAAGTCTGCAGCGGAAAATAAAGGACAATAACATGAATAACTGAAAGATCGGGGGCCCCTACTAGTATCACTGGGACTCCTCGACGTCAGCGTGTTCTCCCCGTACTTTTGCCTTACCAAGACCTGAAAAACAAAATCCCCAAACGGGGTCAGTTACAAAGAACAACAATCCTTAAGGGATGAAAATACACAATCATGATTATATCTGAAATTATGAAATATCCTGTCGAAACATACGCAATCAAACATGCTATATGAATCAACTAACAGTACGGCTCAAAGGGTGGCGCCACACTACACCCGGGATGGAAATGTGTCCGAGCACAACCCACCAACGAGTATCGATCGAATACACGCGTGGTCTTGTGCCTAATCAGTCTCACGAAGTAATAGTCTCGTGTGCACAGTCCAATGTGAGGCCAACAACCAACACACGACATAAATGTGCCCGACATGAAAATCCTACACATACCAACCGGCACGCCAGTATGACCCGGAATGCCACGATATAACAAAAGTGACATCGAAAATGAATAATGACTCACCGAGATGGAATGATAGTGAAGTAAATGACAGCTCAATGGAATGATTGAGCCGCTGCTCCTTATGATCAAGTGATTAATTGACAATAACAAGTTTTGATACGGTTAATACAATGATGAATGAGTTATGATTATGAATGAACAACAACAAAAGGGATGAATATCCTTTTAACCGAGTAAGAATTAACTTACACAATACCGGTGACAATTATCCTTCCACGAACAACGTCCTAATTGAGATATTGGTCGCTCGAACAACCTTGAATTATACAATATCCAACAACCCGTTCAATATGCGAATCAAACACGAATATAACGAACTCAAAACGTCGGTACGATAAGACCAAGTTCATTGGGGCATTATATCGAACACTTTGTGGCCAACTTCGATTGTTTATAACCAAACTTCAAAAAATACCAACATCAAATCCTCAAGAAGTGTTTCAAACCAACAAAACATCTCCAATACGATCAATAATCCGTTATGAATATCCAAAATCGTGATTATAATGACAATTAATCGAAAACCCCCAATTTCAACTCGATATTCAAAGTGTTCTTGAATAATCCCTCAATAATCCAATGAATCCTTATATAAACTCATAATCATATACATACCCCTTCATATAACATGATTATAATGTCCAAAACATCATATCTCAACATATAATCGAAATCCAAGGTGTTGAAGAAATTACCTCTTGAAGATCCAACCACTTCGATCCGAAGAACACGAGTTTAATCGAGTATCCAAGCTTCACAACCGAATGAAAATGATTAAAAACCACACTCAAGTGATAGGTGAAGAGAATCTTCTCCCTCAAGCCTCTCTCTCTCGTATGAAGGTGGAAAAAATGGAAGGAATGGGCTGAAATGCAAAAAAAACGAATTTAAAGGGGTTGACTGCCCTGCCGGACACGGCCCGTGCCGATCGGCATGGTCGCGGCGCGCAACTGGCTGACAGGGACTCGACCGTGTCCTGCTTGACACGGTCGCGGCGCGGAGGGCCTTCCGATAGTGACCCGTACGACAGCGACTCGGCATGACTCGACCGTGTCCTGGAACACGGTCGCGCCCGGCGCCGGTTCTCGCTTATCCGGAAGAGTTCGACTCGGCCGTGCTGACGACACGGTCGAGTCCTGTGGGCAGAGACTTCGCATTTCCGCACGAGTACGGCACGGGCCGTGTCGGACGACACGACCGAAGTTCGGTCGGCAGTGATCGCCAAAAGTCAAAAATGAGCGGGTGAGCGAAACGACCATAACTCTCTCGTCCGACTCGATTGACTCACCGTTTGAACCATTGGAAAGCTAACTCGATGCTCTATAATATTGCAAAGATTTAGAATTTTTGGAGTTACCAAAAATTAATGGTGATCTAACAAAGTCGAACTCATATGAGGAAAGTTGAAACAATGAACAATAACGATACATAACTCGAAGTTTTTCCGAACGGTGAACACGGTGAATGAACATGATTGATGAATGATTATAATTGAGTGAAAATACACTGAGTGACAATTACAGACTGATAATTACTGAATGAAAATGAATGAATTACAACCGGGTATTACATACACCCCCCTTTAAAAGAGTTTCGTCCCCGAAACTAAGGGTCAAACAACTCGGGATAACTCTCCCGCATACTATCCTCGGTTTCCCAAGTAGCCTCTTCGACTCCGTGTCTGGACCACTGAATCTTGACCAAAGGAATCGACTTATTTCTCAACTGTTTGATTCGCCGCTCTAAGACTCGTATAGGACGCTCCTCATAAGAATGGTCGTCGGCGATCTCGATTTCGTCGAACTGAAGTATGTGACTCGGATCGGCAACATAATTTCGCAACTGAGAGACATGAAAAACATTATGAATTCGGCTCAAAGCCGGAGGTAAATCCAATCGATAAGCTAACTCGCCTACTAGATCCAAAATTTCAAATGGTCCAATGAATCTCGGACTCAACTTCCCCCGTTTTCCGAAATGGAAAATACCTCGACTCGGGGATACCTTGACCAAAACATGGTCACCCGTCTCGAACTCTAGTGGTCGACGATGATTATCCGCATACGATTTCTGTCGACTCTGAGCTGTCAACATACGACTCTTGATCAAAGCTACCTTCTCCCGGGCGGCTATAAGCATATCGGGCTCGGTGCCGATTGATTCTGACAAGTCATCCCAACACAAAGGAGAGCGACAACGATGACCGTACAAGGCCTCGTAAGGTGCCATCTTAATGGAAGCATGCCAACTATTATTATACGTGAACTCGATCAACGGTAGTTGGGCTTCCCAATCGTCCTTCCAATCGAGGACGCAAGCTCTCAACCTGTCCTCTAATGTCTGAATAGTTCTCTCTGATTGTCCGTCGGAATGAGGATGAAAGGCAGTACTGAGATTAAGCTGAGTTCCCATATCACGATGAACTTATTTCCAACATGAGACACGAATCGTCCATCACGATCAGAAACGATACTCTTAGGGGCACCGTGAAGTCTCACTATCTCCTTGTTGAACAACTGGGCCAGTCTCTTGGGACTCCACATATCCTTGATTTCAAGGAAATGAGCTAAATTAGTAAAGCAGTCCGCGATCGCTCAGATCGTATTCATGCCACGACGACTCGTCGGCAATTCGTGATAAATTCCATAGAAATGTCTTCCCACTTCCATTCTGGAATAGGGAGCGGTATCAGCATACTCGCCATTCGCTGATGTTCCATCTTGACTTGTTGACAGGTTAAGCATCTCGAAACAAATTCTGCGACTTCTCGCTTCATATTACTCCACCAGTAATTTTGTTTCAAGTCCTTATACATCTTGTTAGACCCCGGATGAACAGAATAAGGGGTAGCATGAGCTTCTCTCAAAATCGAGTTTTTCAACTCATCATTCACCGGTACACACATCCGATTCTTAAATCTCAAAAGTCCATCCTCGTGGATCACGAATCCATGGGCTTTCCCCTGAGCCACATCCTCAAGAATGCGCAACAATGCTAGGTCTGAACCCTGATTCTCCCTGATTGCATCCTCAAGAGATGATGAAATCTCTAACATACAAAGCTGTCCCTGAACTCGCTGAAGCCAGTCCTCGATCTCGGGTCTAAGGAATTCCTGTTGGAGTTCCTTCTGAACTGATAAACGAGAAAGCATCTGCTCTTGAACGGTCTTACAACTCAGGGCGTCGGCGACACTGTTCGCCTTGCTCGGGTGGTAAAGGATCTTGATATCATAATCTTTGAGTAGTTCCAACCACCATCTTTGTCGCATATTTAATTCCTTGTGAGTAAATATATCCTTCAACTCTTGTGATTCGTGAATAACTGAAAGGTGACGCCATAAAGGTAACGACGCCAAATCGCCAACGCGAAAACCACGGCTGCTAGCTCCAGGTCGTGGTTTGGATATTTGACCAACTAATCCGAGGAAACATCGGATTTACTTAATATCTTTCGAAGGTTGCCAATCTCGGATAGTCTCCATCTTCTGAGGGTCGACACGAACTCTGTCAGATGAAATTACATGCCCGAGAAAGTCACTTCGGACCTCCAGAACTCACATTTGGAAAACTTTCCATAAAGTTGCTCTCGTCTCAACACGTCGAGAACCTGATGAAGATGAACCTCGTGTTCCTCTCGGCTACGAGAATAAATCAAAATTTCGTCGATGAAGACAACAACAAACTGATCCAAAAGTCGATGAAAACCCGATTCATTAACTCCATGAATACCGCAGGTGCAATAGTTAGCCCGAACGGCATAACTACGAACTCATAATGACCATAGCGTGTACAAAATGTTGTCCTCGCGATATCCGACTCTCGAATCCGCAACTGGTGATATCCAGATCTTAAGTCGATCCTGGAAAATACTGAGGCTCCCTGAAGTTGATCTAAAAGATCATCAATACGGGGTAAGGGATACTACTCTTGATCATCACCCTGTTCAACTCCTGGTAATTAATACACACACGAGACGAGCCATCCTTCTCCTTGACAGATCACACTGGTGCTCCTCACGGGGACACAATCGGTCGGAGATAACCTTTCTCGAACTACTCCTCAAGTTGAATCTTCAACTCCTGCATTCTGGTCGGGGCCATCCGATACGGTGCCTTCGATAAAGGGGACGTACCGGCTCCCACTCACTCCTGAATTCCCCTACTCTATGTGAAGGCAACTAGATAACTCGTCTGAAATACATCGTCAATCGATGACAATGATATCACGAATGATTGAACATTTCGATTGCCCTAGAATGGTCAATCGATAAAAAGAGATACCAATAATGATTGAACAACTCGATTGTCTTAGAAAGGCCAATCGATGAAGATGATACAATGAATGTTTGAATAACTCGATTGCCTTTGAAAGGCTAATCGATGAAAATGATACAATGAATGATTGAATGACTCGATTGTCTTAGAAAGGCCAATCGATGGAAATGATGCAATGAATGATTAAATAACTCGATTGCCTTAGAAAGGCCAATCGATGAAAATGATACAATGAAGGATTGAATAGTTCGATTGCGGAATTTCTCTGCTTTCGTCATAATAATACTTCTTCTAGAACAACGGGGATTACTTCCCTGAAGCACACATTCGACAACCAACGACGGAAAGATAGCGACCAAACGCTAACAAACACTGAGGATAGTATCAAGACGATCAAACCAACTAATACCGAAAATTACATCGTCTTAAGATAAGTTCACCACGATTAGATCCATCAACCAATCGCGGTCATTAAGCTTAATTCGGTATGATTCCGAAAATTCTTCCATCGTCAGGTAGACCGATGGTATGAGGTCCACAAGCAATAGAACTATCCCGAAATAAGTCTATTCAAGCATGATTTGGAAATGAAAGAATGCGGTGTACCAGCATCAAAAGGTACACACAAGTTGAAATAAAATTACGAGTATATCTGAAATCATTCGGGCCACCGGATCGTCGATCCTCCTCATCATAAGAATCTGGGACTTGTCGGCCCCCAAACCGGACGCTCCCGTCTGATAAATACGAGCTCCAACTCTATTTGCTTCCATTGCCTTAAACGATGATGACAAAGCGATGATTCAAACGTCGGTTGCTTGGGGCTCGAGATGCCGGAGCCGACTTGGAGTCCTTTTCGCAAAAATGGGCCTTATGCCCAAAATTCCCACAATTATAGCACGTGATAGACGGTTTCGGACACTCTGCTGAAATGACCCGCGTTCCACAATTGAAACAGTGATGGCCGAATCGGCCGCCGGACTGAGATCCCGCACGATTATGCGCCGTAGGAGGTCGCTCAGAAACGATAGGACTCACACGAGGCTTCTTGAAGGTTGACTAACCGCCTTCGGATAGATTACGCTTCGTTGATTTCCTGTTGACATATGCAGGTTGCTGCTCAGCAATTTCCTTAGCAGCTGGCTCGTACGGGAGAGTTCTCTCGATTAATCTGGTCAGAGTGGCGCAATGATGATTGAGCAACTGCACATGGGTCATCATGGCCTGCATAAAAGTGAGTGGATCAACCCGAACATCTTTTGATCGAGCCGAGTCCTGGGAACGATTTCCCGGCAGCGAGTGGTTATTTCTCGGGTTTCGGTCCGCACCGCGGCCTCTTCTCGTGCATCCCCTGACAGCTCTCTCCATACGGAAGTAGGAAGGCCGCATAATGATTATATTTCCCGCATGATTATCACGTTATGATTACGTCATGAGATGATGAAAATGAGTATACATGCTCTAACTTAGTGATTATATGAATGATTTACTGAAGTGACATGATTATCTGATGAAATTCTTGAAATGATTATTTTTAATAACTTAACAAGATTAATAATATGATCATCCAGATCGACAACTGAGTAATGAAATGAATTGAGTGATTAATGAGTTAATATGATCCTCCTGATCATTAACTGAGTAGTGAAATGAATTAAGTGATTAATGAGTTAATATGATCGTCCTGATCATTAACTGAGTAATGAAATGAATTAAGTGATTAATGAGTTAATATGATCGTCCTGATCATTAACTGAGTAATGAAATGAATTAAGTGATTAATGAGTTAATATGATCGTCCTGATCATAATGAATGATGATGTTTGAGGATTGTTAATTGATGAATTATGAATGAATGATAATTGCCAGAAATTATACCATGGCGTTAGAAGTCTTACAGTTCTTTCGGTCTGATTGGCTCGGCATCTGCACAGGTCACACGTGATGCGAAAGTCCAATGATACTAGTCCGATGACGATGATTTCAAATGAGACATGACTCGGAAGGTAGTATTCAAAACCACTCTCCGATACCAACTCTGTAACACCCCAAACTAGGCAGATATTACAGTGCCGTAGATCCCCAACTGGGACCCACCAGGCAAATGAAAATGAATGAACTACATAGGATAAATGTAGTACCGAACTACATTACAACAATAATTACTCCGATGAGGAGTTTAGTTATAACACACCAGGACAATACCGAATACTAGTGTATTTTATATGAAGATAAAATACACAACACTGAATGAAACGGAGTATTCAAATGAAAGTCTGCAGCGGAAAATAAAGGACAATAACATGAATAACTGAAAGATCGGGGCCCCCTACTAGTATCACTGGGACTCCTCGACGTCAGCGTGTTCTCCCCGTACTTTTGCCTTACCAAGACCTGAAAAACAAAATCCCCAAACGGGGTCAGTTACAAAGAACAACAATCCTTAAGGGATGAAAATACACAATCATGATTATATCTGAAATTATGAAATATCCTGTCGAAACATACGCAATCAAACATGTTATATGAATCAACTAACAGTACGGCTCAAAGGGTGGCGCCACACTACGCCCGGGATGGAAATGTGTCCGAGCACAAGCCACCAACGAGTATCGATCGAATACACGCGTGGTCTTGTGCCTAATCAGTCTCACGAAGTAATCGTCTCGTGTGGACAGTCCAATGTGAGGCCAACAACCAACACATGACATAAATGTGCCCGACATGAAAATCCTACACATACCAACCGGCACGCCAGTATGACCCGGAATGCCACGATATAACAAAAGTGACATCGAAAATGAATAATGACTCACCGAGATGGAATGATAGTGAAGTAAATGACATAATGGAATGATTGGAACCGCTGCTCCTTATGATCAAGTGATTAATTGACAATAACAAGTTTTGATACGGTTAATACAATGATGAATGAGTTATGATTATGAATGAACAACAACAAAAGGGATGAATATCCTTTTAACCGAGTAAGAATTAACTTACACAATACCGGTGACAATTATCCTTCCACGAACAACGTCCTAGTTGAGATATCGGTCGCTCGAACAACCTTGAATTATACAATATCCAACAACCCGTTCAATATGCGAATCAAACACGAATATAACGAAGTCAAAACGTCGGTACGATAAGACCAAGTTCATTGGGGCATTATATCGAACACTTTGTGGCCAACTTCGATTGTTAATAACCAAACTTCAAAAAATACCAACATCAAATGTAAAACCCTAAAATTCTAAAACCTAAATTCCGTATAATTTTGAAATTTCACCTAAACTTTGAAATATTATTATTATTCTCCTAAACTTATGATTATACATTTAAATTAATACTAAACTAGATATGAATTATAATAAAATAAAAGGGTACAAGATTTTAACACTTCTATAATTAAATTGACCATACTTGAAGATGTTTCATGCCAAATCCAAATTACCAGCTTCAATCTCGGCTCATCATTATATCTATAACCGAATACATTGAATTTCCAATTAACACAATTAAGGGAGTTTTCAATACTTGCCATATTTGCCACACAATCCTTATCATACGTTTTCTTTCAATCAAGGATAAAAGGAAAACGTTTCCTTTGACCCCTTCATTCCTCATCATACGTATTCTCAAGAAACAAAACACATACACACTTTTCTCTCTCAAAAATCCATCATCGATTGTTGTTGCTGCTGTGTTGATCGAACAAGGAGGGTTGCTGCGGGAAATTGTTGTTGTGGTTCGTGATTTGTGGGTGAAGGGTTTGTAAATCGTGGGGTGTTCTATTGCTCTTGTTCTTTCCTGTTTCGAGTCATCTAAGGTACACCCATATCGTTTTCTCTTTGCCACTCTTAATCATACGACCTGAACAATGATCTAAAACAAATCTTAATCATGCTTACTGTGTCCTTATTGCTGATTGAATCGTTACATTTGAAACTATAAGAAATCGCCACATGAAATCATACAAAAATAATAGAGAGATACGCCACTTTGTAATTGTTTTGTGTCGTGTATTTGGGACTGTTTTGGTGTCGTTTGTTTCCAGCCATGTTGAATATATTACAACACTAGATAAGCCCTAATAATCTGTCATAATTAATCATTAATGAGATGTTAAAAGCTGAAAACCCTAGAAATTTATTAGGGGTCGGATTAGGGTTTAAAGTGTAAGGTTTGTTGTGATTTTATGAAGTTTCTGCAGTGCAGAATTTTGATCGGGTTGTGCGGCGTACAAAATAATGATACCAACATAGTTTTCTGAGTTTATTGAGTCTAAAATCAAGTTCATGATGTGTAATTTATGCATGTCAAATTTCATAGTGTTTTGAGGTCGGTAAGGGTACTCTTTGAATTTTACAAGTTAAGTGTGCAAACCTGTCAAACTAAGTCTGAAATATCAGCTGGAATGGGGGATTTTTCATTGGCCAACCATAAGGTCTTAAGAGCTATAAATTAGTATAGTGAATATCTGGCTTGTTAGTTTACTTCTGGAATTTTTGGGAAATTTTGTAAATTTTCAAAATCTGATCTGTTCTATTCGAATTATATGTTGAGACGTATTTAGAAGATCACATAAAAGGTATTGGATGTTTCGATATGTAAATCAACTCATGTTGCTGATCTGATTTCTATGTTATATGTGTGTCGTGTGAATTATCATCAAAAGCTGGAAACATGTGTGTTGATATATTAATGAAAACTAGGTCTTGTGATATATATAGGTCTCGTGTAAGTAAAACATGTTAAAAGGGTCTAAAACAGTTTTCTGCAGAAGACGGTTTCGAATAGCTGATTATGTGTGCATTGTAGCTCGAGTTTCATAAGGATTTAATTCTGTAATTTTGCATAAAAACTTAGTTTAATGTCTTATTTAAGTTTTCCAATTGATTTGAAGGGAATTGGAGTTGTATTGCTCATGCTTTTGAATTTTACGGGATCATATGTCAAATCCGAGTTTTAAGAATTTAAATGCAGTCTGGTTTCACGATTTTTCATTTGAAAACTATAAGGAGTTTTGACTTGAAAATTTACAGGAGTTATATATCACATGTTTTCTAAGCTCTAGAATTTTTGTGGATTTTTCCAAAGCGTTTTGATATGCCTTTGTAATGAATAACTTCTGGGTGTTTCAGCAGTTTACTTTCTGGATAGTCTTGTAAAGAATGATTTCTATTGTGTACTTGTATTAATGAATAAAAAAATCTGAGAAAATTCCAGTAGACTCCTAAGACATATATGATTCAGTGGTAATTTTTATGAATTTTTACTTTGACATCTGGTGTGGTATTAAAGTTTATAAAATGAAGGCTAAAACATAGTAAAACCAGAAATTGTTAGAAGATTAAGATTATTGTGATTTTAATACCATTTAATATACTTGAAACCTAAAATGCATTTGAACATTAATTATAATACAATCGGTCATATGTTAACCAAATTCCAATAACGAAATTCTAATCACATTAATAAATGGTGTTAAGTAATTAAGAAACCGTTATGATATTATGAGCTAATAAGCATAAAATAAACCTAATTTGTGTAGATTCGCTGAAGAAGGAGTAAACTCTAATCTTTATATCTTCTGACGTGTTTTGCATTTTGCGGTTGGAGGTACGGATATTCTTGATACCCATTCTCTTTACCATTGTATCGGTGTTCGTTTGTTTCGTTATTCGTACAGATATTCTTGAACCTTTGATATGATACATTTGATATGAACCTTTGATATGAACATTCATATGATATGCCATTTGAACCCTTCAGTTTGATACCCGAGCCAAGTTCGTTTCTTAGCCATGAAGGTAACATGGCCGTGTCATTGATGCACCAATGGCATGACTCTAGTGTGGTTGAGTGATGTTCCACACCGTCCCATTTGATAATTATATTTATTATGGCCAATATGATTTGTTCGGGGGCGTATGGATGCATCCTAGGTTCGGTTCGTATTTGATTGGATATGACATGATTATGATATGATATGTTCGGTGATTGATGCTTGTGTGCAATACACGTCTTTCACATGTTCGGGAGTTAGCTACTCCATGGTTACTATGATATTTGATTTGTTTTATGTTCGGGCTCGTGGTAGATTACTGATTTTTCCTTACTTTTGATATCCATTCATTTATACTTCATGCATTTCCCAATGCACCGTACTTTATATGTTCGTTCCTTATCGTTTGGTTTTGTTTATATATATCTGTTCACTGGGCTTTTAAAGCTCAGCCGCATTTTCCTTTTCCTGCGGCAGGTATCTAAGCTAGGAGCTGGGGTTGCTTTGGGTTTGAGAGTTGAGCTTGCGGAGACTTTACCCTAGTCATCTTAGATTTATTTTGCTATTGTTAGGACACTGTTTTAGACTTGGATGATTTGTTATTCATCCCTTTGGAGTATTTCTCCTCGTTGAACTTATGTTTTGGTTTAAGTCATTTCGACTTAACTCCTTTTGATTATTTATGTTTAAGACTTCCGCTTGTGTTTATTTATTTGTATGTTCTGATTTGCCACTATAATGTGATACTTCTACCCTTGTCGGGTTGGGGTGTTACAATTATGGTATCGGAGCTTTAGGTTCGACCTGTAGAACTTAGGCTATGACCTGTGAGGATTTGGGTAGACATTAGGTTTCCTTCTGCGTATTTTCCTTTCATACTTCATCTTTATTTGAACTTACAAATCGTTTTGATGATCATTCAGATGGTGTATACGCGTAGAAATCCTAATGATGATATCCCTGACTTCGAGGCCATGATAGCCGCTGCTTTGGCTAATGCTCTCCTGAATCTCTCTGCTGAATTGAGAACCAGAATCGTCGATGACATCAGAAATGGTGCTGGTTCGTAGGGTGGCGGTGCTCCACCTATCGGGATACATGGTTGGATTGAAAAGTTTACTAAGCTTAAGCCTCTTTCTTTCCGATCTTCTGCCACCCCCACGGAGGCAGAAGATTGGATCACTCATATGGAGAAGTTGTTCAAAGTCTTGGGTTGTGGTGATGAATTCAAGACGCGTTTGGCTACTTTCAAGTTGGAAGGCGATGCGTTGAATTGGTGGAAGGCATATGTTCTGGCTAAGGGAGAGAACTTTGCTGACACTTGTGCATGGAATACTTTCCGTGACATCTTCTATAAGCAGTACTTTCCTTTCTCCGAGCAGCAAAGGTATGAGCGCGAGTTTGGGGCTATTCATCAATTGGATCGGGAATTGTCTGGAGAGTATATGCAGAGGTTTCTGAGGTTAGCTAGTTTTGTTGGACCGATTGCGGGTGATGCTCATAGGCAGGCTAGGCACTTTAAGTGGGGACTGAAGAAGTGGATATTAGACAGGATCGTGAATACTGATTACACCGATGTTGCACTAGTAGCGGATGCGGCCCGCAATATTGAGCTACTTCATGCTGATAGGGGTTCGAACAAGAGGGACAGGGATGGTGATCGTATTAACTACAGGGGTCGTCAGGACCAGGGTCAGGAGCATAGGGGTCGTCAGTACCAGGGTGTTGAGCACAGGGGTCGCCAGGATCGGGGTTTTGATCAGAGGCGACAGGAGTACAGGGGTCAGGATCAGAGGGTTACTGGTAGGAATGGGAATGACCGTCAGGGTTATGGCAACAACAACCAGCGTCAGTACAGGGATCAGTCAACTCGAGGTTCTCAGCAGGGTCGTTCTTCAGGTTCTTCGGATCAGAGGAGGCCTACTGAGGCCTTACCTCCTCCACCTCTCTGTGCTACTTGCGGGAAGCCTCACCCGGGCGTTTGTCACAAAGCTACTGGAGGATGTTTCACTTGCGGGTCCACTAATCACAAGGTGAGGGATTGTCCCCAGGAGAAACGAATTACATCAGTGAACTCCGCTAAGACAGCTCCTACTATGGGTCGTGTTTATGCTACGACGCGTGATCAGGCAGAAAACTTATCAGGTACTATTACCGGCATTCTTTACATTGGTGATCGTACAGTTTTTGCATTATTTGATACTGGTGCCACACACTCCATTATATCTGTTGCATTTGCCAAGAAACTTAATATGACCCCAACACCACTAACAAATCGTATATCCATCTCAACACCAATGAAAAACCATGTACTCATTGAACATGAATATGTGAATTGTCCCTTACGGTTTGATGACCGCATTCGCCTGGCAAATTTGCTCCCTATTGATATGATCGATTTTGATGTGATTTTGGGCATGGATTGGTTGGCTTCGCATAGAGCTACCATTGATTGCCATGCCAAAAATGTGATCTTCGGCGACTTGTATCAGCCTGATTTTATTTATCATGGTTCTCAACCTCTTAAATCTGTTAAAATTATTTCTGCCATGAAGGCACGAACCTTGATCTCCCATGGTTGCCAAGGTTTTCTGGCTTTTATTAAAGATACATCTTTGAAGAGTCCTAGTATTGAAAGTCTTCCGGTCGTACGAGAGTTTCCCGACGTTTTCCCCGACGAACTTCCTGGTATACCTCCTGCTAGGGAAGTTGAGTTTGGCATTGAGTTGATCCCCGGTGCTGAACCTATTTCCAAAGCTCCGTATCGTATGGCCCCCTTAGAGTTGAAGGAGTTGAAGGAACAGTTACAGGAACTCTTGGAGAATGGTTTCATCCGACCCAGTGTCTCTCCTTGGGGTGCACCTGTTTTGTTTGTTAAGAAGAAGGATGGAAGTATGCGACTGTGTATAGACTATCGTGAGCTTAACCGTATCACTATCCGTAATCGTTATCCTCTTCCGCGTATCGATGATTTGTTTGATCAATTACAGGGGGCTAAGTTCTTTTCGAAAATCGATTTGAGGTCAGGTTATCACCAATTACGTGTGAAGGAGCAAGATGTTCCTAAGACCGCGTTCCGTACCAGATATGGTCACTACGAGTTTTTGGTTATGCCCTTCGGTTTGACAAATGCTCCCGCTGTATTTATGGATCTTATGAATCGCGTATTCCACGAGTATCTCGACAAGTTCGTTATTGTTTTCATCGACGACATTCTTGTTTATTCCAAGACTGAAGGAGATCATGAGCAACATCTCCGGATTGTTTTGGAGACTCTTCGGCAGCAGAAGTTGTATGCCAAGTTGTCGAAGTGTGAGTTTTGGCTAAAGCAAGTTGCATTCCTTGGTCATATTGTATCCGCAGATGGCATCACCATGGATCCATCTAAGGTTGAGGCTATCACCAAGTGGCCGAGACCTACTACTGTGATCGAGGTTAGGAGTTTTCTGGGACTTGCTGGCTACTATCGACGTTTTGTTGAGGGTTTCTCACGGTTGGCGTTACCTTTGACGCAACTGATGAGGAAGGGTGAGAAGTTTGTTTGGACAGAGGAGCGCGAGCAAAGTTTCGAAGAGTTGAAACAGAGATTCGTGTCGGCTCCTATTTTGACTCTTCCATCTGGTTCTGGGGGCTATCAGATTTATAGTGACGCGTCGAAGAAGGGTTTAGGCTGTGTCCTTATGCAGCACGGTAAGGTGATTGCTTATGCTTCGAGGCAATTAAAACCTTATGAAGAGAATTATCCTACTCATGATCTAGAGTTGGCTGCGGTAGTTTTTGCTTTGAAGATTTGGAGACACTACTTGTATGGCGAATCGTGTAATATCTTTACTGACCACAAGAGTCTCAAGTATATCTTCACTCAGAAGGAACTTAACATGAGACAAAGAAGGTGGTTGGAACTCCTTAAGGATTATGATGCGAATATTCAATACCATCCGGGCAAGGCGAATGTTGTTGCCGATGCGCTTAGCCGGAAGTCTGGTATGATTGCTAGTTTAGAGTTTGAACCAAGGGTTCTTCATGATTTAGAACTTTTGGGTGTTGAACTTTGTGTACGAGGTTATGACGGATATTGGGCTAGTATGAAGATAGAATCCAATCTTATACTACGGATTAAGGAAGCCTAAAGGGATGATGGTGAGCTTTGGGCTGTGATTCAGAATGTTCAGGAGGGTAAGCAGTCGGAGTTCAGGGTAGATGACTCTGGTGTAGTATGGTTTGAAAATCGACTTTGTGTTCTTAACGATCCTGAGTTGCGTGAGGCTGTGTTGTCAGAGGCCCATAGTTCCCCATTCACTATCCATCCTGGTTCTATCAAGATGTACAGGGATCTTAAGCAACACTTTTGGTGGAACGGCATGAAACAGGATGTAGCCTTGTATGTTGCTAGGTGTATGACTTGCCAGCAGGTCAAAATCGAACATCAGAGGACTAGTGGTTTGCTGCAACCGTTAGATATCCCTACTTGGAAGTGGGATGAGATTTCCATGGACTTTGTTACTAGTTTACCTCTTACTCGGAGAAGACATGATGCAATTTGGGTAGTTGTCGATCGTCTAACCAAATCTGCCCATTTCTTACCTATTCGTATGGATTTTCGTGTTAGTAGACTGGCGGAAATTTTTCAACAGGAGATTGTTAGACTTCATGGTACTCCGACATCTATCGTGTCAGACAAGGATCCGCGGTTTACTTCTCGTTTTTGGAAAAGCCTACATAAAGCTTGGGGTACACGTCTTAAGTTTAGCACGGCTTTTCATCCACAGACAGATGGTCAGTCAGAGAGGACCATTCAGACTTTAGAAGATATGTTGAGGGCATGTGCTTTGGAGTGGACGGGAAGTTGGGATGAATACTTGTGCTTGGTGGAGTTTGCTTATAATAATAGTTGGCATGCTAGCATCAATGCAGCACCGTATGAGCTTTTATATGGGAGGAAATGTAGAGCACCCATTTGTTGGGACGAAGTAAGTGAACGTGTGATCGAGGGACCGGAACTTATTCAAATCACTAATGAGAAAGTGGCTGTAGCCAAGGAGAAGCTGAAAGAGGCTCGCACTCGACAGAAGAGTTATGCTGATAAGCGCCGACGTGACTTGGAGTTTCAGGTTGGGGATCGTGTATTTCTGAAAGTATCGCCGTTCAGAGGTGTGAAACGTTTTGGGATCAAAGGGAAGCTTAGTCCTCGATTCATTGGACCGTTCGAAATTCTTGAACGTATTGGGGAGGTTTCTTATCGCTTGGCTCTACCTCCTCAGTTATCACATATTCATAATGTCTTCCATGTATCTCTTCTGAGGGGATACAATTATCATCCGTTGCATGTGGCGTCTTATCCTTTTGATCAGATTCACTGATATGTCTCTCTCGAGAAACCCGAAGCTATTTTGGATCGACAAGATAGGGTCATGAGAAACAAAGTCATTCCATTCGTTAAGATTCTTTGGAAGAATCACCCGGAGCGTGAAGCAACACGGGAGACCGAGGAATCGATGCGAACAAGTTATCCTCATTTCTTTTCATAGTCTGGTACGTATCTATTTCGCTTTCATTTCAATTTCGCGGACGAAATTTTTCTTTTAGAGGGGAAGAGTTGTAAAACCCTAAAATTCTAAAACCTAAATTCCGTATAATTTTGAAATTTCACCTAAACTTTGAAATATTATTATTATTGTCCTAAACTTATGATTATACATTTAAATTAATACTAAACTAGATATGAATTATAATAAAATAAAAGGGTACAAGATTTTAACACTTCTATAATTAAATTGACCATACTTGAAGATGTTTCATGCCAAATCCAAATTACCAGCTTCAATCTCGGCTCATCATTATATCTATAACCGAATACATTGAATTTCCAATTAACACAATTAAGGGAGTTTTCAATACTTGCCATATTTGCCACACAATCCTTATCATACGTTTTCTTTCAATCAAGGATAAAAGGAAAACGTTTCCTTTGACCCCTTCATTCCTCATCATACGTATTCTCAAGAAACAAAACACATACACACTTTTCTCTCTCAAAAATCCATCATCGATTGTTGTTGTCTTCTTTGTGTTGATCGAACAAGGAGGGTTCTTTGCGGGAAATTGTTGTTGTGGTTCGTGATTTGTGGGTGAAGGGTTTGTAAATCGTGGGGTGTTCTATTGCTCTTGTTCTTTCTGTTTGAGTCATCTAAGGTACACCCATATCGTTTTCTCTTTGCCACTCTTAATCATACGACACGAACAATGATCTAAAACAAATCTTAATCATGCTTACTGTGTCCTTATTGCTGATTGAATCGTTACATTTGAAACTATAAGAAATCGCCACATGAAATCATACAAAAATAATAGAGAGATACGCCACTTTGTAATTGTTTTGTGTCGTGTATTTGGGACTGTTTTGGTGTCGTTTGTTTCCAGCCATGTTGAATATATTACAACACTAGACAAGCCCTAAGAATCTGTCATAATTAATCATTAATGAGATGTTAAAAGCTGAAAACCCTAGAAATTTATTAGGGGTCGGATTAGGGTTTAAAGTGTAAGATTTGTTGTGATTTTATGAAGTTTCTGGAGTGCAGAATTTTGATCGGGTTGTGCGGCGTACAAAATAATGATACCAACATAGTTTTCTGAGTTTATTGAGTCTAAAATCAAGTTCATGATGTGTAATTTATGCATGTCAAATTTCATAGTGTTTTGAGGTCGGTAAGGGTACTCTTTGAATTTTACAAGTTAAGTGTGCAAACTGTCAAACTAAGTCCGAAATATCAATTTGGAATGGGGACTTTTCATTGGCCTACCATAAGGTCTTAAGAGCTATAAATTAGTATAGTGAATATCTGGCTTGTTAGTTTACTTCTGGAATTTTTGGGAAATTTTGTAAATTTTCAAAATCTGATCTGTTCTATTCGAATTATATGTTGAGACGTATTTAGAAGATCACATAAAAGGTATTGGATGTTTCGATATGTAAATCAACTCATGTTGCTGATCTGATTTCTGTGTTATATGTGTGTCGTGTGAATGATCATCAAAAACTGGAAACATGTGTATTGATATATTAATGAAAACCAGGTCTTGTGATATATATAGGTCTCGTGTAAGTAAAACATGTTAAAAGGGTCTAAAACAGTTTTCTGCAGAAGACGGTTTCGAAAAGCTGATTATGTGTGCATTGTAGATCGAGTTTCATAAAGATTTAATTCTTTAATTTTGCATAAAAACTTATTTTAATGTCTTATTTAAGTTTTTCAATTGATTTGAAGGGAATTGGAGTTGTATTGGTCATGCTTTAGAATTTTACGGGATCATATGTCAAATCTGAGTTTTAAGAATTTAAATGCAGTCTGGTTTCACGATTTTTCATTTGAAAACTATAAGGAGTTTTGACTTGAAAATATACAGCAGTTATATATCACATGTTTTCTAAGCTCTGGAATTTTTGTGGATTTTTCCAAAGCGTTTTGATATGCCTTTGTAATGAATAACTTCTGGGTGTTTCAGCAGTTTACTTTCTGGATAGTCTTGTAAATAATGATTTTTATTGTGTATTTGTATTAATGAATAAAATCTGAGAAAATTCCAGTAGACTCCTAAGACATATATAATTCAGTGGTAAGTTTTATGAATTTTTACTTTGACATCTGATGTGGTATTAAAGTTTATAAAATGAAGGCTAAAACATAGTAAAACCAGAAATTGTTAGAAGATTAAGATTATTGTGATTTTAATACCATTTAATATACTTGAAACCTAAAATGCATTTGAACATTAATTATAATACAATCGGTCATATGTTAACCTAATTCCAATAACGAAATTCTAATCACATTAATTAATGGTGTTAAGTAATTAAGAAACCGTTGTGATATTATGAGCTAATAAGCATAAAATAAACCTAATTTGTGTAGATTCGCTGAAGAAGGAGTAAACTCTAATCTTTATATCTTCTGACGTGTTTTGCATTTTGCGGTTGGAGGTACGGATATTCTTGATACCCATTCTCTTTACCATTGTATCGGTGTTCGTTTGTTTCGTTATTCGTACAGATATTCTTGAACCTTTGATATGATACATTTGATATGAACCTTTGATATGAACTTTCATATGATATGCCATTTGAACCCTTCAGTTTGATACCCGAGCCAAGTTCGTTTCCTAGCCATGAAGGTAACATGGCCGTGTCATTGATGCACCAATGGCATGACTCTAGTGTGGTTGAGTGATGTTCCACACCGTCCCATTTGATAATTATATTTATTATGGCCAATATGATTTGTTCGGGGGCGTATGGATGCATCCTAGGTTCGGTTCGTATTTGATTGGATATGACATGATTATGATATGATATGTTCGGTGATTGATGCTTGTGTGCAATACACGTCTTTCACATGTTCGGGAGTTAGCTACTCCATGGTTACTATGATATTTGATTTGTTTTATGTTCGGGCTCGTGGTAGATTACTGACTTTTCCTTAGTTTTGATATCCATTCATTTATACTTCATGCATTTCCCAATGCACCGTACTTTATATGTTCGTTCCTTATCGTTTGGTTTTGTTTATATATATATATCTGTTCACTGGGCTTTTAAAGCTCAGCCGCATTTTCCTTTTCCTGCGGCAGGTATCTAAGCTAGGAGCTGGGGTTGCTTTGGGTTTGAGAGTTGAGCTTGCGGAGACTTTACCCTAGTCATCTTAGATTTATTTTGCTATTGTTAGGACACTGTTTTAGACTTGGATGATTTGTTATTCATCCCTTTGGAGTATTTCTCCTCGTTGAACTTATGTTTTGGTTTAAGTCATTTCGACTTAACTCCTTTTGATTATTTATGTTTAAGACTTCCGCTTGTGTTTATTTATTTGTATGTTCTGATTTGCCACTATAATGTGATACTTCTACCCTTGTCGGGTTGGGGTGTTACATCAAATCCTCAAGAAGTGTTTCAAACCAACAAAACATCTCCAATATGATCAATAATCCATTATGAATATCCAAAATCGTGATTATAACGACAATTAATCGAAAACCCCCAATTTCAACTCGATATTCAAAGTGTTCTTGAATAATCCCCCAATAATCCAATGAATCCTTATATAAACTCATAATCATATACATATCCCTTCATATAACATGATTATAACGTCCAAAACATCATATCTCAACATAGAATCGAAATCCAAGGTGTTGAAGAAATTACCTCTTGAAGATCCAACCACTTCGATCCGAAGAACACGAGTTTAATCGAGTATCCAAGCTTCACAACCGAATGAAAATGATTAAAAACCACACTCAAGTGATAGGTGAAGAGAATCTTCTCCCTCAAGCCTCTCTCTCTCGTATGAAGGTGGAAAAAATGGAAGGAATGGGCTGAAATGCAAAAAAAACGAATTTAAAGGGGTTGACTGCCCTGCTGGACACGGCCCGTGCCGATCGGCACGGTCGCGCGCCGCAATCGGCGGCGAGGACTCGGCCGTGTCTCGCTTGACACGGTCGCGGCGCGGAGGGCCTTCCGATAGTGACCCGTCCGGCAATGACTTCGGCATGACTCGGCCGTGTCTGGAACACGGTCGGGCGTCCGGCGATCGGTTCGCTTATCCGGAAGAGTTCGACTCGGCCGTGCCAGACGACACGGTCGAGTCATGTGGGCAGAGACTTCGGCATTTCCGGACGAGTACGGCACGGGCCGTGTCGGACGACACGACCGAGTTCGGTCGGCAGTGATCGGCCAAAAGCTGAAAAATGAGCGGGTGAGCTAAAACGACCATAACTCTCTCGTCCGGACTCCGATTGACTCACCGTTTGAACCATTGGAAAGCTAACTCGATGCTCTATAATATTGCAAAGACTTAGAATTTTTGGAGCTACCAAAAATTAATGGTGATCTAACAAAGTCGAACTCATATGAGGAAAGTTGAAACAATGAACAATAACGATACATAACTCGAAGTTTTTCCGAACGGTGAACACGGTGAATGAACATGATTGATGAATGATTATAATTGAGTGAAAATTCACTGAGTGACAATTACAGACTGATAATTACTGAATGAAAATGAATGAATTACAACCGGGTATTACAGGTAGCGTGCGCAGCCTTCCGGCCGTAGCGCGCGCTACGTGCTGGTCGTAGCGTGCGCAGTGCCCGACAGTAGCGTTCGCTACCTGCCGATCCTCCCGAGTCCAGAACCTTTCTGCCCCTACTGCCTTGATTGACTAGTGCGCGCAATGAACTGGCCATAGCGTGCGCTGCCTCCCGGCCGTAGCGTGCGCTACCTTCCGGCCGTAGCGTGCGCTACGCCGGTTCCTGCCGCACCCGCCCGGCCAGTGCTTGCACCCGTCCGGCCAGTGCCTCCACTCGTCCGGCCAGCGCCCGCAACCGTCCGGCCCGTGTCCGACCACCATGATTCGACGACTCGATTTTCCGAAATCGCACGGAACGAACACGACAAAATACTCGGGGACAACATCATCGGTCTGAAATAAAAACAACGGATGACAAATCATCACCTACGGTCTTAAATGCCAAAATCAGTTGTCGAGAAAATAATACCGGGACTCGACAACCGAGAAATATCCGAAAAAAAATCCAAAATAACCGGAACGAAAATCGTGGGTATTACAATCCCCATTCAAAAGCATTCATCCATTAAATACTATATAAATGGAAAGCGTAGAGATACATTGATCCAATCAACAATACGAACCGATCCAATCGATACAACCAAAACAAATAAATCCAATTAATTCAAACAACCATTAATTTTAACTTGTTCCGGACGATAAAATATTTCATTAAATTAATTCCCCTAAGATTAAAATTACCAAAAATTAAATCTTAGTCAAATTAAATCCAATTTAATTTGTGGGAAATTAATTATCGAACGAAATATAAAAAACGGAGTCGAAAAACACGGCTGGAGCAACGCCAAAGTGCCCGATGAGTCGCCGAAAGGGGCGGCGATGTGACGGGCGAGGACCGAGCCCATTGCGGCGTGGTGGCAGTGCCGATCATGCCCGCAGCCGAAATCTTGCCCGGCACAGGCTGCTGAGTACTGCCGGCACATCTCGATCTGGTGCCTGGGATAGCGAGGCAGCGCCAAGCCAGCCCTAGTGTCACGAGGTGCCCGCGACCACAGGCGGTATTACCTGATCACAGGCCATTCATGGGCCCACTTGCAGCTTTGTGGGATGCCGAGCCTCATCGCACTTCAAGTTATCATCTATAGTGTAGGGCTTTACTTTATTTTCCTTGTAATGTTGTAATAGCTAGTTAGTGCTTGTTCAGCTTTTCAATATCTAGTCTTGTCATTAGTTTTTATTTTTCTAAGCCTATTATAGGGGGGAAGAGTGTACTGAAGAGTTGTAGTACGAATTGGCTAGTTTGCTGAGACCTTCCTATCTGTGTATGCTTATAATCGTTGTTGCCTATTGTAATCGTTTCTTGTATTAATACAAATCGATTTTCATCTTCAATTTTGCTGTGCCACTAAAATGCCTCGGCGTGATTGCGTCGCATTAGCACCAACTCCCAAATGAGTTAGGCGGACGTAGTCGGGTAAATCGACTACTAGCCGCACGGTGCGCGTACATTCTATTCAAACTATAAGCGCCCTGTGACAGGTGGTATCGGAGACCGGTTAAGGTCGAAAGAATGGAATCGGGTAATGAGACGGAAGTCCCTAGAAGGCAGGGCAAGAAAAAGGATGACGGAAAGAAGAAAGAGGCTGAGGCCTCTAAAGCCCAATTCGATAATCTAGAGCAAGAGTGCTCTAGATTGAGATATGTTGTCGAGACCTTGGAGGAGAAGGTCGAGACCCTCGAGGCGGAGAATGAAGACCTCCGATCCCAGTTGGGCGAATGCAGAGAAGTCTGCCGAACCTTTGCTGAAGCAATGGGAGCCAAAAATACGGCTAAAATGAGACGCGAGATGGAAGCAATGAGTATCCAAATTGGATTGCTTCAAAGAGCTGTGAACAATGTAACACCCCAAGATCAAACCGGGAATATTACATGCCGCAGACCCTCTCCGTGAGGATCCACCAGGCTAGACATCAAAACAACACATTACATTACATACCGACGATTAACTACCATTATATCCACAAAACACGTAATGTATGGGCAAGATACTTGCCTCGATAATCGATACCGGACACTCCTACGAACACGGCTCAGTCGGGACACCTCGAACACCTACAATTCTCTGGCGAAGATAATGAATACACCCACGATTGAAAAGCTTGAAGAAGACGACGAACGGAAGGGTTCCGACTCGAGTTCTTTGCGAGAAACCTGACCCTAACATCATACCATCAGTAAATTAACGAACGAACGAGGAAGAATAATCGAAGAACGCTCGAATCCTCTTTGCGACATTTTATCGAACACCTTCAAGGCGTCGATAAGATACTCAATAAAACGACGAATCCTCGGCGATTCAACGGTGGAACAGCAAGGAATTCGACTTAATATTGTTTAACAATCATAAATCCATCACTATTCTGAGTTAAAACGGATTAAACGAACAAATCGAACAAAATCCCCAAAACTAGATTTTAAGAAAACTTGCCTTGATTCGCTGGATTGAAGGATGTTACGTGATGATCAATTGATGTTATGAACTCCAGCCGCGGACAGTAAGGATAGGAAATGAAACGAGAGAAAAAAAACGACTGCTCAGCCATATTTATACGCCTGCCGAGCACGGCGCAGCAACCAGCCCAGACCAGCGCCGTGTGTCTCGGCCGTGTCTCGCAGTGCCGATCTGGCAGACCGCGCGAGACACGGCGCTCGGCGCGCCGTTGCGAGCCCTTTTGCCTGTGTCCGGCGGCCTCCGTGCACAAAATGAAGAACCACAACGACGATCCGAACGACCCCCCAAAACCCGAACCTGAATACTAATCGAAGATACGGTTACGAAGTACTCGCAACGACGAATCTAAGAGCTAAGAGAACACACGATTCCGACCACCCGAAGTGTCGGAATTCGACAACGGAAGTAATTACCCCAAACTTTGGGAAATTACGAAAACGTCCGAAAATCACGATACGTGATCGAATAACCAAACCGAAGTTCACAACACGTCTAACAAAGTTAAACAGACTTACGGAAAACTCGAAACAGTAATTTCGAACGAGATTCACAAGAATCGAACTCAAGTGCGTAAAAGTCGTTAAGAAACATGGAACTCAACAAAACAAGACCGAAACGAACTCGGATGACAAAAAGTGCTGAATTAATCATTCTCAGAATGATGAAACGGTCCCAAGCGAGTCGTCGAAACGGACCTCCTCCCCAAAAAGAAAATTACCGAAATCCGAAATCGCGGATATTACATTCTACCCTCCTTAAAAGAAGTTTCGTCCCGAAACTTAAATCAAGTAGGGAGAAGCAATATCCCGCCAGGTAAACTCAATGAGATACACAAGAACCGAAAAAAATCACGCCCAACGGCGAAACATTACAAGTAACGCAAAGGGTATACGGTGTGAAAACTATAACACCCCCATGTTTTACGGAGATATTACAGCGCCGTAGATCCTTTTTGGAGAACCTACCAGGCTTAGACTCAAATAAAACACATTAAATACGATAAATATAAACGTTCATACATTCAAAACCAACTTCAATTTCAGCATGACATACATCACAATACCAAACAACATATCATCCCGTGGGATCATAACCAATATGACCGTTCACAACTGGAATACAACAACATCATTAACCATTAATAATGACATGACATACAACACCGGACAGTACCCATGTGAGTACAAAACCAAAACACGACTTTGGCCATGACCATACGACCATATCTCCAGAATCGAACAATACATCTTCCGGGTGCATCGAAATATAAACAATACCTGACGTAGTGGCAGTCCCTACGTCATCAGTCCGCTTCATCTCATACAATCGGGGTGGGGCTGATCCAATGCTAGGTGCATCCTTATGCTCGGTTTTACCTCTGCCATCGCGTCCGACACTCGGAGTTGGTGACCGAATCGTGCCGACGAGTAGGAGACTATTTAGAGAAGATTCTGCCCACTGACTCACAATATAATGCGCGATGACCCTGCTTCCCACACTTAAAACAATCAATGGGGCGAGAAGTGCAACGAGAACTGACATGTCCCGAATTTCCACAATTAAAACAAACTCTCGGCACTCCTCCACTAGGTTGAGGGGAACCAACAGAAGATTGCACAGAAGATTGAGGCCTACGCGATCCACTGCCTCGGAAACTACCAGAAAATTTTGGTTTCTTCAAGCTCAGCTGAGGAACCGGCCCGACACCATCTCGTAAGCAAGTGCTCTATCCTGATATTCTCTCAAAGTAGTACACCCAAGGCCCTCCATATACTTTCGGACCTCCGATTTCATCCTTGCATCGAAATGAAGTATCTTGTCTATCTCATCCTTAACCCGATCTTGGACATACACTAACTGCTTGTTGTATGTCTTGATTGCTTCAGAAATAGTAACATCTTCGGGTTGAGCTCTGAAGAACTCACTGACTCTTGCTAACTGTGCCGGCGCTGGACAATACTGAGCTTCCATCAATTCTTTAAATTGTTCCCAAGTGACATCACGGTCCTTGGGCTTAACATCTCGCCACCAGTCCGAAGCGTCATCAACCGTTAGATATTGAGCAATCGGGACTCTCTTGGCTTCAGGACAACCAATACCGTCAAATATCTTCTCCAGCTCAACTAACCAATGATCCCAGTTGTTCGCATCACCGGAACCATCGAATCTGGGAGGGTTCATCTTCATAACTTCTTGAAGCCATCGATCCTCAACCGTCCTGCCAGTATTAATATTCTGCACCACTTGTGCCAGTTGGTGCACTTGCGTTACAACTTGTTGAAGAACGTTAGGCACTTCGGCCTCCGAGCCTCCATCTGAACCTCCCGAAGGAATCGGGTCCGACCTAGTCGCAGAAAGAGATGCCGATTCTGAAACGGACCTCTCGGACTCGGACACTTCTACTCTGCCACGGCCTCGACCATGACCGCGTTGACGGAAAGCTCTACCTCTCGGCATACTGAAGAATAAGAATGGTTCAACAAGGAAACGATTACAATAATAGATTGCACATTATTAAGGTAATTATTTCCAACGGAAAGAAACAACAAACATCCGAAGAGTCTTCCAGCACAGGCAACACGGGGTGGTGGCATGCCAATGATATCGTAGACAACAACCGACTCAATTTAACAGACCCAAAACATCGACAGCCTAGGCATCCATAAACCTAGGCTCTGATACCATATTCTGTAACACCCCCATGATTTACGGAGATATTACAGCGCCGTAGATCCTTTTTGGAGAACCTACCAGGCTTAGACTCAAATAAAACACATTAAATACGACAAATATAAACGTTCATACATTTAAAACCAACTTCAATTTCAGCATGACATACATCACAATACCAAACAACATATCATCCCGCGGGATCATAACCAATATGACCGTTCACAACTGGAATACAACAACATCATTAACCATTAATAATGACATGACATACAACACCAGACAGTACCCGCGCGAGTACAAAACTAAAACACGACTTTGGCCATGACCATATGACCACCAACTCAAAATGATGTACGATATCAATGCTGCCCACCAAGCTCGTGTCCGTCCTGTGCTAGTCCTCCCACTGGACCTGTACCTGAATACACAAAAGTATATCTAACCCAGAAGGGGTCAGCAAGAAGCCGGAGCAAGTACAATGATTCTAGAATATGTACAACAAGTGAATAATCAACAAAAACCACAGAAAATCATAGTGCCATCACAGATATTCCGGAATACCACATCACAATCATCATCACAAAACAACCTCCCGAGCTATACTGGCCCTGTACCTCTCAAGCAAGATACACACCCCATAGACACCTCGTCAGGCCCTCCCTGGTGTATAGCCCAACCGAGTGATCCGTAGGGATACCCAGCCTACCATACCCCAGGGGACCCTCACTGTTTTACTCGGCTCACACACACTCGATCAACAATTGGCACAAATTCCATTTTTACATATTCACACGAAGTACATTAAACACAATCAAAGTACTTGCCTCAATTTGAACGACACGAGAAACGGCGAACGGATGAATGTACGGTCCGAATTTCCTTCAACGATTCGATCCTAACACATCGAAATACCGAATCAAAACACAACACCACTGAAATGGAAGGATTCACCCTAAGTTCTACCCTTAGGGACATTTATTCAAACACTACGAAGGCAACGTAGCTCGAACCCAAACTATGAAAGGTAATTTAGGGTTAAATCCGTGAATCTTGGAGAAAAATGAAGGGTTATGATTACAACATCCCAAATCTAGCACAAATAGGAGCTAGGATAGATTAGAATCAAAGATCTCAACAAAAACCCCAAAATATGAAAAACTAGGGTTCCAGCGGTTTTACCTTGATTTGGACGGTGAAAGTTGATAGGATGTTGATAATTTGGTGTTAGGAGCTCAAAATTATTGTTGGATGAAGAAATCCGACCAAAAATCTGCACTCTCCAATGATCAAGCATGCCCAGCCGCCGAAGAGAAGAGGAAGAGGTGATAAAATGACATTTCTAGAACCTGCCCCCCATATATATACTGGGAGGTATTAGCGCACGCTACGGCTATAGGCTTAGCATGCACTAACGAGCTGAGGGCGGTGCACTGCTGAATAAAAAGGCAGTCCAGAACTTACTGCCAGACTCCGGTAGCGTACGCTAAACTATCTGTTAGCGTGCCTATTGATTGCCACTAGCGCGCGCTAACTCCATACAGTAGCGTTCGCTACCTGCAAGTACCTGCAGTCCAGAAACGTTTCTGTCCTCACTGACCTGATTATCCTAGCGCACGCTATCCTACAAGTACCGTACGCTAGTACATCGAAATAGCGTACGCTAGTCCGTCCATAGCGTACGCTAACGCCCCATTCCAGAGTCCAGAAAGTTCACTGTCCAGCAGGCCTAACGCACGCTATTGCACAAGAGTAGCGTGCGGTACTCGAACCTGGTTAGCGTGCGCTAGACATACAGTCTTAGCGTGCGCTAACTGCTATTTTCCAAAATTAATTTCGCAAAGTCCGGCCAAAACGAGCCAAATCCGAGAATCACAAAACTCAATAATTATCAGCCATGAACATACCAAGGTCAATCATCAATACATATGATCCAAATAACCATAATACCACAAAATACATCTAAAACAACACTCATAAATACACGGGTATTACACCCTTACCCCCTAAAAAGAAGTTTCGTCCCGAAACTTAAGATACAAAAAGTTCGGGGTATCGGGCACGCATACTATCCTCAGTCTCCCACGTGGCCTCCTCAATTCCATGCTTAGACCATTGGACCTTTACTAACGGGATCACTTTCCGTCGCAATTGTTTCACTCGTCGCTCTAGTATGGTTACCGGTTGTTCTTCATACGTAACATCGTCACTAACCTCAATCTCTTGATAATCAATAACATGGCTGGGATCGGGAACATACTTACGCAGTTGTGAAACATGAAACACATTATGAACATGACTAAGCATCGGAGGTAATGCTAGTCGATAAGCTACATCGCTTACCTTGTCCAGGATCTCGAAGGGGCCAATATAACGAGGACTAAGCTTCCCCTTCTTACCAAACCGAAGAACTCCGCGAATTGGCGATACTTTCAACAACACATGGTCTCCCACCTGGAATTCTAACGGTCGACGATGAACGTCGGCATATGAATTTGTCGACTCTGAGCAGTCAACAACCTTTGCCGAATAATTGCGACTTTTTCCCGTGTTTGAACCACCATGTCCGGTTCTACTCCAAGTAACTCGTACGGCTCGTCCCAACAGATTGGCGATCTACACCGTCTTCCATATAATGCTTCAAACGGAGCCATCCCAATCGAACTATGCCAACTGTTATTGTATGCAAATTCAATCATCGGTAAATGAGTCTCCCAATCTTCTTTCCAATCCAACGCACAAGCCCTCAACATGTCTTCTAGCGTTTGGATCGTCCTCTCCGACTATCCGTCTGTCTGGGGATGATAAGCGGTGCTGAAATTTAGTTTGGTACCGAGTGCTCGATGTACTGCTTGCCAGAAATGCCACACAAAACGCCCATCGCGATCAGACACTATACTTTTTGGGGTACCATGGAATCTCACAATCTCCGCAATAAATAATCGAGCCAACCTCTCCGGTCCCCAAGTATCTCTAATGCCCAGAAAGTGTGCGGATTTGGTTAGCCGATCAACAATTACCCAAATCATATTCACTCCAGTTCGCGTCTTTGGCATTCCCACAATAAAATCCATCGCTATATCTTCCCACTTCCAATCCGGAATTGGTAGCGGTTGCAATTTACCGGCAAGTCTCTGATGCTCCGCTTTAACCTGCTGACAAGTCAAGCATTTCAACACGAACTCCGTTACATCTTTCTTCATGTTTGGCCACCAAAAATTTTTCTTCAAGTCCTTATACATTTTACTCATACCCGGATGAATCGAGTATGGAGTAAAATGTGCTTCATTCAAAATCACTTGTTTGAGATCATCCCGATTAGGTACACAAGTTCTACCTCGGAATCGAAGAACTCCGTCTTCATCGATTAAGAATCCAAGAGATTTTCCTTTAACACTGTCTTCTCGAAGCTGCATAATTGAGAGATCATCTAACTGTTTGGACTTAATATCTTCCATCACGGAGGACGTAATCTCAAGGAAACGCAACTGTCCTTGAGTTCTGTGAGGCCAAACTTCAATTTCCAAATCAATCAACTCTCGTCTGAGCTTCGGTTGAATGGTGAGTAGTTCCAACTTCTGCAACACGACTGACTTGCGGCTTAACGCATCGGCAACGACGTTCGCTTTACCTGGATGGTAAAGAATGTCAATATCATAATCTTTAAGCAATTCCAACCATCGCCGCTGACGCATATTGAGCTCCTTCTGCGTAAATATATACTTCAAGCTCTTATGATCCGTATACACTCGACAAGAAGAACCATACAAGTAATGCCTCCGAATTTTCAACGCAAACACCACAGCGGCTAACTCAAGATCATGAGAAGGATAATTCATCTAGTATGGCTTTAATTGTCGAGACGCATAAGCCACTACTCTCTCATTTTGCATCAATACACATCCCAATCCTTGTTTAGAAGCATCACTATAAATAACGAAACCTTCCGTTCCTTGTGGTAAGGCTAGGATCGGAGACGTAGTCAACCGCTTTTTCAACTCGTCAAAACTCTTCTGACAGTCATCACTCCACTCAAATTTCTGTGTCTTCTGCAATAATAGGGTGAGCGGTCGAGCAATTTTCGAGAATCCTTCGACAAATCGACGATAATAGCCCGCTAATCCCAGAAAGCTCCGAACTTTCTTAACATTCCGTGGAGGCTCCCAGGCTAAGACTGCTTCAACCTTTTGAGGGTCTACTCGAATACCATCGGCTGAGATGATGTGTCCCAGAAAAGAAACTTCTCTAAGCCAGAACTCGCACTTAGAAAATTTAGCATAAAGCTTATCAGCCCTCAAAATACTCAACGCGATCCTCAAGTGTTCGGCATGCTCCGTCTCACTTTTGGAATAGATTAATATATCGTCGATAAACACCACTAGAAATTTATCGAGATATTCGATAAAGGTTTTGTTCATAAGCTACATAAAGGATGCCGGAGCATTTGTTAAACCGAATGGCATAACTACGAATTCGTAATGCCCATACCTCGTTCGAAATGATGACCTGGGGATATCCGAATCTCGAATTCGCAGTTGGTAATATCCTGACCTCAAATCAATCTTGGAGAAAACCGTAGCCCCTTGTAATTGATCAAATAGATCATCGATTCTTGGCAACGGATACTTGTTCTTAATAGTGAGTTTATTCAACTCACGATAGTCAATACATAGCCGTAAGGACCCATCTTTCTTTCGTACAAACAATACCGGTGCACCCCATGGAGACACACTAGGCCGAATATAACCTTTGTCCAACAATTCACCCAATTGTTTCTTCAATTCTAACATTTCCGATGGGGCCATTCTGTACGGTGCCTTGGATATTGGCGCCGCATTGGGCTCTAGTTCGATGACGAACACCATTTCACGATGTGGTGGCAATCCCGGCAAATCATCTAGAAATACGTCTGGAAATTCATTCACAACTGGAACAGAGGATAACTGTACCTCGCCAACTTCCGACTTCAACGCGTAACACCAATAACTTGTACAACCTTGTCGCAATAATTTTATCGCCTTCATGACTTGAATAATCTTCCCAGAAGTACCAGGTTTCTGCCCTTCAAAAACGTGTTCAGTACCATCCGGCGCGACTATCGAAATTATTTTCCGACGATAATCTACTATCGCTCCATGCCGATTTAACCAATCATCACCGAGGATTAATCCTATCCCATCATATCGATCACAATCAAATCGGAGGACCAATCTTTACTGCCAATGGTTACAGGACAATTGGCGATCTCTTGATCCCCAACTATCCTTTCCCCACTTGGCAACACAACAATAAAAGGTTCACATGTAGAGAGACCGTCTAGGCCCAAACGATTCACACAAGATAATGATATAAAAGAATGAGTATCTCCAGAATCGAACAATACATCTACCGGGTGCATCGAAATATAAACAATACCTGACGTAGTGGCAGTCCCTACGTCATCAGTCCGCTTCATCTCATACAATCGGGGTGGGGCTGATCCAATGCTAGGTGCATCCTTATGCTCGGTTTTACCTCTGCCACTGCCGCGTCCGACACTCGGAGTTGGCTGACCCGTAACTGTGCCAGCCAGAGTAGGAGACTATTTAGAGAAGATTCTGCCCACTGACTCACAATATAATGCGCGATGACCCTGCTTCCCACACTTAAAACAATCAATGGGGCGAGAAGTGCAACGAGAACTGACATGTCCCGGATTTACACAATTAAAACAAACTCTTGGCACTCCTCCACTAGGTTGAGGGGAACCAACAGAAGATTGCATAGAATATTGAGGCCTACGCGATCCACTGCCTCGGAAACTACCAGAAAATTTTGGTTTCTTCGAGCTCAACCGCAGAGAACTGAATCGACACCATCTCGTAAGCAAGTGCTCTATCCTGATATTCTCTCAAAGTAGTACACCCAAGGCCCACCATATACTTTCGGACCTCCGGTTTCATCCTTGCATCGAAATGAAGTATCTTGTCTATCTCATCCTAAACCCGATCTTGGACATACACTAACTGCTTGTTGTATGTCTTGATTGCTTCAGAAATAGGAACATCTTCGGGTTGAGCTCTGAAGAACTCACTGACTCTTGCTAACTGTGCCGGCGCTGGACAATACTGAGCTTCCATCAATTCTTTAAATTATTCCCAAGTGACATCACGGTCCTTGGGCTTAACAGCTCGCCACCAGTCCGAAGCGTCATCAACCGTCAGATATTGAGCAATCGGGACTATCTTGGCTTCAGGACAACCAATACCGTCAAATATCTTCTCCAGCTCAACTAACCAATGATCCCAGTTATTCGCATCACCGGAACCATCGAATCTGGGAGGGTTCATCTTCATAACTTCTTGAAGCCATCGATCCTCAACCGTCCTGCCAGTATTAATATTCTGCACCACTTGTGCCAGTTGGTGCACTTGCGTTACAACTTGTTGAAGAACGTTAGGCACTTCGGCCTCCGAGCCTCCATCTGAACCTCCCGAAGGAATTGGGTCCGACCTAGTCGCAGAAAGAGATGCCGATTCTGAAACGGACCTCTCGGACTCGGACACTTCTACTCTGCCACGGCCTCGACCATGACCGCGTTGACGGAAAGCTCTACCTCTCGGCATACTGAAGAATAAGAATGGTTCAACAAGGAAACGATTACAATAATAGATTGCACATTATTAAGGTAATTATTTCCAACGGAAAGAAACAACCAACATCCGAAGAGTCTTCCAGCACAGGCAACACGGGGTGGTGGCATGCCAATGATATCGTAGACAACAACCGACTCAATTTAACAGACCCAAAACATAGACAGCCTAGGCATCTATAAACCTAGGCTCTGATACCATATTCTGTAACACCCCCATGATTTACGGAGATATTATAGCGCCGTAGATCCTTTTTGGAGAACCTACCAGGCTTAGACTCAAATAAAACACATTAAATACGACAAATATAAACGTTCATACATTCAAAACCAACTTCAATTTCAGCATGACATACATCACAATACCAAACAACATATCATCCCGTGGGATCATAACCAATATGACCGTTCACAACTGGAATACAACAACATCATTAACCATTAATAATGACATGACATACAACACCGGACAGTACCCGCGCGAGTACAAAACCAAAACACGACTTTGGCCATGACCATACGACCACCAACTCAAAATGATGTACGATATCAATGCTGCCCGCCAAGCTCCTGTCCGTCCTGTGCTAGTCCTCCCACTGGACCTGTACCTGAATACACAAAAGTATATCCACCCAGAAGGGGTCAGCAAGAAGCCGGTGCAAGTACAATGATTCTAGAATATGTACAACTAGTGAATAATCAACAAAAACCACAGAAAATCATAGTGCCATCACAGATATTCCGGAATACGACATCACAATCATCATCACAAAACAACCTCCCGAGCTATACTGGCCCTGTACCTCTCAAGCAAGATACACACCCTAGAGACACCTCGTCAGGCCCTCCCTGGTGTATAGCCCAACCGAGTGATCCGTAGGGATACCCAGCCTACCATACCCCAGGGGACCCTCACTGTTTTCCTCGGCTCACACACACTCGATCAACAATTGGCACAAATTCCATTTTTACATATTCACACGAAGTACATTAAACACAATCAAAGTACTTGCCTCAATTTGAACGACACGAGAAACGGCGAACGGATGAATGCACGGTCCGAATTTCCTTCAACGATTTGATCCTAACACATCGAAATACCGAATCAAAACACAACACCACTGAAATGGAAGGATTCACCCTAAGTTCTACCCTTAGGGACATTTATTCAAACACTACGAAGGCAACGTAGCTCGAACCCAAACTATGAAAGGTAATTTAGGGTTAAATCCGTGAATCTTGGAGAAAAATGAAGGGTTGTGATTACAACATCCCAAATCTAGCACAAATAGGATCTAGGATAGATTAGAATCAAAGATCTCAACAAAAACTCCAAAATATGAAAAACTAGGGTTCCAGCGGTTTTACATTGATTTGGACGGTGAAAGTTGATAGGATGTTGATAATTTGGTGTTAGGAGCTCAAAATTATTGTTGGATGAAGAAATCCGACCAAAATTCTGCACTCTCCAATGATCAAGCATGCCCAGCCGCCGAAGAGAAGAGGAAGAGGTGAAAAAATAACATTTCTAGAACCTGCCCCCCATATATATACTGGGAGGTATTAGCGCACGCTACGGCTATAGGCTTAGCATGCGCTAACGAGCTGAGGGCGGTGCACTGCTGAATAAAAAGGCAGTCCAGAACTTACTGCCAGACTCCGGTAGCGTACGCTAAACTATCTGTTAGCGTGCGCTATCGATTGCCACTAGCACGCGCTAACTCCATACAGTAGCGTTCGCTACCTGCAAGTACCTGCAGTCCAGAAACGTTTCTGTCCTCACTGACATGACATCATAGCGCACGCTATCCTACAAGTAACGTGCGCTAGTACATCGAAATAGCGTACACTAGTCCGTCCATAGCGTACGCTAACGCCCCATTCCAGAGTCCAGAAAGTTCACTGTCCAGAAGGCCTAACGCACGCTATTGCACAAGAGTAGCGTGCGCTACTCGAACCTGGTTAGCGTGTGCTAGACATACAGTCTTAGCATGCGCTAACTGCTATTTTCTAAAATTAATTTTGCAAAGTCCGGCCAAAACGAGCCAAATCCGAGAATCACAAAACTCAATAATTATCAGCCATGAACATACCAAGGTCAATCATCAATACATATGATCCAAATAACCATAATACCACAAAATACATCTAAAACAACACTCATAAATACATGGGTATTACAAAAACACGCTCCACGACGACCAACACAACGCCACCGGTAGAGACATAATAAAACCAACAAGTGACAAGTGTCATCAAACAGATAATACAATCAAGTCGATTATCCGAACATTAACAAAACACAACGAACGAAAATCAATACGATTGACCAACCCAACGGTACATCGATCAAAATGCGAGCCAATCGCTGAACAAATACGGAATTCCACCACCCAAGGGTTGGAAGATCGAAAACGAGACTAATTTCTCGAATTTAAGGGAATTACGAAGGAGTCTGATTGTTCAACAATCACGAAACGAGATCAACAATAACCGAACAATCAACGATCGAGACAACAAAAATCGAACAATCATGTTCGAATCACGAAGAACAATAAAATTTCAACAACAACTCCAAGGTTCACATCTCGACTCGAGACAATATATGATCCGGTGAAAACAACAAGATGTGGATTCACATAAGATCCACAAGGAAGGGAATAGCAATTGAAAAGTCACCACGACAAACGAGTTATTCCGAAACAATACCACACTCGTTCGATCAACAAAAGCAAGGGGCAGGACAAGCTCAGAAAATGTCAACGAACATAAACGAGTCGATAGAGTCGAAAATACATAAGTTCAAAATCCGATCCACTTCGAATAAAAGAACTAGTAGAACCAAAAGATGTTACTTCCGAACAAGGTTCACAAGAATAGAACCGAACTCGGAAAAGTCACAGCGATAACCAGATCGATCCAAAACAAGATCACAGCTCGTTCGAACGATGAAACTGAAATACAGAACAAGTTCAGAAAGTATCAACGAACACGAGCGAGTCGATAGACCCGAGAAAGAGGACATGCAGAAGTCTAAAAAAAACGTTACGGGTATTACTTTCGACCTCTATAAAAGAAGGTCGTCCCCGCAACTCACAATAACGGAAACAAGGCAACAACACAAAAGCAGTCGACGGAAACATTTTCCATGGGCCTCTTAGAGCCGATCCCGATATCTGTACTGAAGTTCGTGCCCCGAAAGACTCGGAACCCAACTCACAAAACTGGATCCTGTGTCTCTCGGGTCCACACTTGAAATGCGTTACTGACGAGAAGGACAATTGGTACGTGCATGCCCCCGACAAACCACTGTTGAAACACCCCGGTTCGGCATATCGAATATACAAATGCTATATACAATGGGACATAACATCACAAAGCAACAAATCAGAGATGCCAATTTGGCATACACATACTAAAATCACAAATGTACACAATCGTATAAACCCAAGCTCTAACAGTTCGCATAGGTGTGATAGCACGCAATTTGCTACGAAATGACAATATTAAGGATTAACATCACACCTCTCACAGAGGGCTAACACAACAAATGCGTGGCGATGACTCAACGCTCACGCCACCAATTCAATCACAATTCGGAGGGCTAACATCATAACGACAATACCAACATCATACACACCTTCTCCGACCATCAGCAAGAAATGATAGGTTCTAAAAATGAAAACCACCTTTTGAAAACAGTTTGGAAACACCAGTTGATCTTGAGTATCACTTTACAAAAAGTTGAACAACATCATTGTCGAGACTTTGAAAACCACCTTGCGTTTGAACAAAAATGAGGACACTTTTCTTTTAATGAAAAACTTTCAGAAATATTCGACCCTCGGGTCTAAGTAAAAGTGTTTCTAAAACATTGAAAATATCTCAAAACATTTTGGTCCTCGAGGTAGAAGAATTTTGAAACATATTGTGGCACCTTGGATGTACCACGAGAAAATAATTCATTTAAAAAGTACGTCTCGATATTTATTTTCTAAGATACTCAAGGTTTTCAAAGATAATTCAATGGGCTAGAACGCCCCAAAAATTTCAGGTAATTTCACGGAACGTTATAGCGCCGTGGGTCCCGCGCCGGAACCCACCAGGCTAAAAACCATTTACAAAAACGCCAAAAAGGCCGATGACGGTAATACTTCAAAAACTCACAAAAGCCATTTACAAAATACTTAATACCATCATAAGAATTTCGCCAAAACCATCAAGGCCACAATGCCAAAAACCGTGTTAAGGGAATCGGTTTTCGAAATAAAACTCAGTCGGTAAAATACCGAAAGCCATTACAAAAGAACTCACGCAGCGGATAAAAGAAATAGATTCCAACATACACAATCCAGCAACACTACTCCTCATATGAACGAAATATGAGAGTCAAATAACCACATATCACGAAATCAAAGTCCATACGAGGATTCCGTCAATTAACTCATGATCATACCTATAACTCGCATCAGACGAGGCACAAACACAAAGAAGGGAGACTTACATCCACAGGTCACACGAAGTTGATGGCTGCACCCTGATACTAATCACGGTCGACATTCCAAACGACGCGTCGCGACACGACTCAGTCAGACAACATCTGACAATACAAGACTCAACAACACATAACTTGACCCGACAGCCTAGGTTTCCTCAACCTAAGCTCTGATACCATAAATGTAACACCCCCAGATCAAACCGGGAATATTACACGCCGCAGACCCTCTCCGTGAGGATCCACCAGGCTAGACATCAAAACAACACATTACATTACATACCGACGATTAACAACCATTATATCCACAAAACACGTAATGTATGGGCAAGATACTTGCCTCGATAATCGATACTGGACACTCCTATGAACACGGCTCAGTCGGGACACCTCGAACACCTACAATTCTCCGGCGAAGACAATGAATACGCCCACGATCGAAAAGCTTGAAGAAGACGACAAACGGAAGGGTTCCGACTCGAGTTCTTTGCGAGAAATCTGAAATTAACATCATACCATCAATAAATTAACGAACGAACAAGGAAGAATAATCGAAGAACGCTCGAATCCTCTTTACGACATTTTATCGAACACCTTCAAGGCGTCGATAAGATACTCAATAAAACGACGAATCCTCGGCGATTCAACGGTGGAACAGCAAGGAATTCGACTTAATATTGTTTAACAATCATAAATCCATCACTATTCTGAGTTAAAACGGATTAAACGGACAAATCGAACAAAATCCCCAAAACTAGATTTTAAGAAAACTTGCCTTGATTCGCTGGATTGAAGGATGTTACGTGATGATCAATTGATGTTATGAACTCCAAAACTTCGGGGATTCATAGTATAACAACATGTCTTCAACTTCCCAAAGACTCCAACCGCGGACAGGAAGGATAGGAAATGAAACGAGTGAAAAAAAACGACTGCTCAGCCATATTTATACGCCTACCGTTAGACCCTTAACATGGGTGACTCGCTGGGCTCGGAAGGTGGTCGGGTCGCTGGGCGGACTGTGCTGACTGGCATGGCACGACACTAAGGCACGGGAATTAAAAGTGATTCGGAGGCTTCTTGGCAAGTGTGAGGCTTAGCTAAGACATGGAATCAAGACAATCTCGTGTTACTTTGAAGTTTTGGGCTGGTTTAAGGCTGGAGGCAGGCGAGTGACTCCTCAGCTTTTCAATGGTTACTGCCATCACCAGGGTTTATCCGTCTAAGCCTATTATAGGGGGCAGGTAGTTACTGAGGGCCATGCCCAAGGGGTGACCCAAGGTGCTCGGCCAAGGACTTGGCAAGGTGCTGGGTCTTGCCATGGGATTGGGTCACGGGTCGATCCAGAGGTGAAACCCAACCCGGATCGGACCGACCCAATCAGCGGACACTTCGGGCGTGGACAAGGCCTGGGCTGTGTGCCCACGGCTGAGAGGGTTCGACCGTGCTGGGCGAACCATGTGCGGACATATGCGGGCATTGTCGGATCATTGTGGGCAAGACTAGGAAATGTGCAAGTGGCTGGGCACTTGTGCATAAATCTATGGGAATTGACTCGGACTATGTGGGAACAAGACTTGGGCGCGAGGGAATGCCAGATTTGGCGCGCACGAGCTTGGAATTGACGGTTCGAGGCGGTTACAAGTCATGGCAGTTGCATGGGGCGGTTATGAGGTAGTTCCAGGCAACGACATGACAGAACGGTTACTTGGAGTGGTTGTGCGGGAACGGTTCCAAGCGGTTATAAGACGTGCGGGGCACACGTCAGCATATGAGCAGTTACTTGGTGGACTGCATGTGCCAGGTGAAGTGCTGGGATCCATCAAGCCAGTTGCGGGACGGTTACTAGCAAGCGGTTGCGGACGGTTCTAGAAGACCTTGTACGTGGCAGTACAAGGCAGAGGTGAGGAAGTTGCGCGGAAACTGCTCGGGACAAGTGGCAGGGACGCATGGTGGTCTTTTGCCACGCGTCGACACGTGGAGTGTCGAGCTGAACCTAGCGGTTGGGGTTGTCAACCGATGTAGTCCTTTGCTTGGGCTATAAATAGATGCCTTGTACAATTTTGTAGGGAGAGAGAGGAAGATCCGAGTGATCATAGCGAGAAAGATCGTGAGGATCTGAGTGAGTTGTACAGCGAGTCCTTTTCCTTGTATATTGAGTGTGTAATAAATATTCAAGGTTGGGGAATTGTCCCCGTAAATTGTGTGCCTTTACGTGTTTTGATTGTATTCCGCTGCATACTCCTTCAAGCACGAAAGGTGGCTTTGGGTTGTAACTCTGATCATACTAAACACGAGTGCTGTGAGGCAAACACGAGTGTTTGGTGAGGATCGAAGGCTGACTGGTTGTTGTGCGGACAATCAGTGCCGGCACGGGGTTGAATTTTCATTGAAAAATTCTAGTCCGATTTAGACCCGTGAAAATTTGGTATCGGAGCCAGGTTGGTGGGTTCTGAGGAAAAAGTTGCTGCGTTATGGCACCTCGAGATGCAAGAGATGCGGATCGCATAGATGATATTGCGGCTATGGACGAGAGGATTCAAAGGTTGGAAACTTTGATGGGGCAACCTTCACCAGTTCCGGTTGTAGCAGCATTTTTCGAACGGATCTCAATGTTGGAGACCGATTTCATAAAACTCCGTGCTATGGCGGAAGTAATCCAGAAATCTGTGGATGAAATCCCTAATTTGGTGGAAGGAAGGCTCGTTTCGGTTCAAGAAGAGATCAGTTCCGTAAGCGAGGCAGTGGATGTCCGGCTGGGTGCAGTCAAGGACGAATGCAGGTTGTTGAGGATGGCGGTTATTGGCTGTGGGAGTCAAGGGAACTCGTCATCTTCATCCAGGTTCAAGATGCCCGATCCAAAACCATTTGGCGACGAGAGAAGTGCCAAAGAATTGGAGAACTTCCTTTGGGACATGGAAACTTACTTTCATGCTGCACATGTTCCAAGTGAGGAGAAGGTCTCCATAGCCAGTATGTACCTTACTGGTGACGCCGAGTTGTGGTGGCGTACGCGTCAGTCGGAAGGCGCAAATGCCGATCGTGAGAAGATTGGTTCGTGGGAATTGTTTAAACAGGAACTCAAGGAGCAGTTCCTGCCGTGTAATGTATCGTGGGTTGCACGTGAAGCCCTTCGTGAGTTGAGACACAAAGGGACTGTTCGGGAATATGTGAAACGGTTCAGTACGTTGATGTTGGATGTGAAATATATGTCGGAGGAGGACAAGGTGTTCAATTTCATGGCTGGATTACAACCTTGGGCACAAACCGAGTTGAGAAGGCAAGGTGTCAAGGATTTGCAATCTGCCATGGCTGCTGCTGATCGATTGATGGACTATCGAGTTGGTGGCCCAGGCCCGGAACAGGGAAAGAAGGGTACTGGAAAGGGCAAAGGCAAGTTTGATGGTTTTAGAGCTACTAAAGAGATAACAGTGCAGGCCGAGGGATCGTCTCAGTCCAATAGTGCAGACCGAACAAAGAAGGGATGTTTTATCTGCAGTGGTGACCATCGAATGAGGGATTTCCCAAAGCGGGGAAGGTTGAATGCTATCTTGTGCGAAGAAAATGGCGACGAGGGTGATACTGAAACTGGTCGGCTTGGGGTAATGCAGTTAATGCATGAAATGCCGGAAAAGATCCCGAAGAATGCTCATGGCGAGGCATATTCTATGAAGCCTCCGGCCACAATATGGAACTAATGGTGCTCATCGAGCACCAGGCCAACGGTGCGATAAATGGTTGGCCGAAGGACAAGTTGGTGCGGGTTGATGGCTGATTTGTCCCAAACGATGGAAGATTCTTGCAGATCGTGGTATGTTCGTGTCAAGAGGGTGATTGATGCGGCTCAAATGTCGGTTTAAGGTGCGAGGTCGGAAAGTCAAGTTGCTTACATGCATGCAAAGACAACTTCTTGCATTTGGTAGGGATGCTATTGGACGACTTGGATCGATACGTGGTTGAGTAAGGATTTGTTTTCCATAGGTTCATATGATGAATATATTTGTTGGTTCCTACTATATGTTTTTCCATTTTTGAACTTGGTGTGCAAATATGGTAGGATGTGTGTTCTGTGTGAAGCATGTCCAGGTCATGTCTAATTTTGACGAAATGATGGTGTGGATGGTGGCTCAGGTCCCGATTAGCTTGTTATTTTCAGTCGACTGAGAAGTCCCACGAGTTTCAGTTGGACTGACCATCCGAGCATTGAGAGGATGCTTACAGTTAATGTGCCGTCGGTGTTGTCAAAGGGACGCATTGCTGAAGTATGCAAAAATGAGTAAGGAGTTGCAGCCTATTGCTCATTCCAGATAAGTCATTGGTTATCCGTCTCAATGACTTAGTGGCTGGTTTACTTGTATATAGTTTACTTCAGTTTTTCGTTGTATGACCATTGTAAATATTTGCTAGGTCAAGTTGTGTTTGGTAGTTTTCCTAGCAAGCGGGGGATGTCCGCTTTCATATGTATGTTATTATGTCGAAGTGGCGTTAAGTCTGGCATATTATGTATATATGTAAAATGTTAGACGGAAGATGCTGATTCAGTGTAGGAGACTTGGATGTTGAAGCTGAATTCAGTCGGTTCGCTGGGATGGTTTGAAGAACGTAGCTGTCTTCTCATCAGAGGTTTACCGGATGGGGGATCAATTAAAGTGATCCAGCGGAAGGATGAACCAAAGCTACTTTTCAAACGGAAGGCGAGCTTTTCTAAGTATCGAACTATGACATGTTTAAGGGCTACACTTCTGGTCCGACGAGGACGTTGGTTTCTTTTAGTGGGGGAGGTTTGTTAGACCCTTAACATGGGTGACTCGCTGGGCTCGGCAGGAGGTCGAGTCGCTGGGCGGACTGTGCCGACTGGGCGTGGCACGACACTAAGGCACGGGAATGAAAAGTGATTCGGAGGCTTCTTGGCAAGTGTGAGGCTTAGCTAAGACATGGAATCAAGACAATCTCGTGTTACTTTGAAGTTTTGGGCTGGTTCAAGGTTGGAGGTAGGCGAGTGACTCCTCAGCTTTTCAATGGTTACTGCCATCACCAGGGTTTATCCGTCTAAGCCTATTATAGGGGGGGAGGTAGTTACTGAGGGCCATGCCCAAGGGGTGACCCAAGGTGCTCGGCCAAGGACTTGGCAAGGTGCTGGGACTTGCCATGGGATTGGGTCATGGGTCGATCCGGAGGTGAAACCCGACCCGGATCGGACCGACCCGATCAGCGGACACTTCGGGCGCGGACAAGGCCTGGGCTGTGTGCCCACGGCCGAGAGGGTTCGACCATGCTGGGCGGACCATGTGCGGACATATGCGGGCATTGTCGGATCATTGTGGGCAAGACTAGGAAATGTGCAAGTGGCTGGGCACTTGTGCATAAATCTATGGGAATTGACTCGGACTATGTGGGAACAAGACTTGGGCGCGAGGGAACGCCAGATTTGGCGCGCACGAGCTTGGCATTGACAGTTCGAGGCGGTTACAAGTCATGGCAGTTGCATGGGGCGGTTATGAGGTAGTTCCAGGCAACGACATGACGGAACGGTTACTTGGAGTGGTTGTGCGTGAACGGTTCCAAGCGGTTATAAGACATGCGGGGCACACGTCAGCATATGAGCAGTTACTTGGTGGACTGCATGTGCCAGGTGAAGTGCTGGGATCCATCAAACCAGTTGCGGGACGGTTACTAGCAAGCGGTTGCGAGACGGTTCCAGAAGACCTTGTACGTGGCAGTATAAGGCAGAGGCGAGCAAGTAGTGCGGAAACTGCTCGGAAAAAGTGGCAGGGATGCATGGTGGTCTTTTGCCACGTGGAGTGTCGAGCTGAACCTAGCGGTTGGGGTTGTCAACCGATGTAGTCCTTTACTTGGGCTATAAATAGGTGCCTTGTACAATTTTGTAGGGAGAGAGAGGAAGATCCGAGTGATCATAGCGAGAAAGATCGTGAGGATCTGAGTGAGTTGTACATCGAGGCCTTTTCCTTGTATATTGAGTGTGCAATAAATATTCAAGGTTGGGAAATTGTCCCCGTAAATTGTGTGCCTTTACGTGTTTTGATTGTATTCCGCTGCATACTCCTTCAAGCACGAAAGGTGGCTTTGGGTTGTATCTCTGATCATACTAAACACGAGTGTTGTGAGGCAAACACAAGTGTTTGGTGAGGATCGAAGGCTGACTGGTTGTTGTGCGGACAATCAGTGCCGGCACGGGGTTGAATTTTCATCGAAAAATTCTAGTCCAATTTGGACCCGTGACACCTGCCGAACATGGCGCAGCAACCGTCCCAGACCAGCGCCGTGTGTCTCGGCCATGTCTCGGCAGGCTGCCAGTCCTGGCCGACCCGGCGCAAGACACGGCGCTCGGCAAGACTGCTGTGGCCGTTACTGTGTCCGCCAAAGAGCCTCCAGGCACAAAATGAAGAACCACAACGACGATCCGAACGACCCCGAAACCCGAACCTGAATACTAATTGAAGATACGGTTACGAAGTACTCGCAAAGACGAATCTAAGAGCTAAGAGAACACACGATTCTGACCACCCGAAGTGTCGGAATTCGACAACGGAAGTAATTACCCTAAACTTTGGGAAATTACGAAAACGGCCCAAAACGTCCGAAAATCACGATACGTGATCGAATAACCAAACCGAAGTTCACAACACGTCTAACAAAGTTAAATGGACTTACGGAAAACTCGAAACAGTAATTTCGAACGAGATTCACAAGAATCGAACTCGAGTGCGGAAAAGTCGTTAAGAAACACGGAACTCAACAAAACAATATCGAAACGAACTCGGATGACAAAAAGTGCAGAATTAATCATTCTCAGAATGATGAAACAGTCCCAAGCGAGTCGTCGAAACGGACCTCCGCCCCAAAAAGAAAATTACCGAAATATGAAATCGCGGATATTACAAACAACACCCCCCATGTTGCTCAAGAACCTATTACGAGAATTTGGATCCCCGAACCAAGTTCCTATAGTGGAACACGAGATGCCAAGGAGGTTGAGAACTTCTTATTCGACATGGAACAATACTTCCATGCCGCTAATGTTTTGGACGAGGCGAGAAAGGTGTCAACCGCCACAATGTATTTGGTTGATGATGCCAAATTGTGGTGGCGCACCACATATGCGGACATTCAGGCCCAACGAGTAAGAACTGATACTTGGGAACAACTGCGAGATGCCATCAAGCAACAATTCTTCCCAGAGAATGTTGAGTACAACGCAAGAAGGGCCTTGCGAGATTTGAAGCACACCGGTCTTATTCGAGATTATGTGAAGGCATTTTCGACGCATATGTTACACATTAGCGATATGTCGGAGAATGACCGTTTTTTACGTTCCTGGAAGGCTTGAAGCCATTTGCTCGTACGGAGCTTCTGCGCCAACGAGTCACAGACCTCAGTGCCGCCATGGGAGCAGCAGAACGATTAATAGATTATACGTCGGAACCTTGAAGAGATCGTCCAGTAACAATAAACATGGCACCGTCCCGAAGTGTAATGCCAAGACTGTTCAAACCTAACGTGAGTCTGAGTGTAGGGGATCGGCAAACCTATACTCAAGGAAGTTCATATGGGAGCACGAATCGTAGCAAACCTACAGAAGGTCAGTAGGGCCCTCCCCAACGAATCATTAAATGTTTCTTATGTGATGGGCCTCATATTCTCAGTAATTGTCCGAAGAGGCAACTTTTGAGTGCCCTAACAAGCGCTGTAGAATCGAGTTCGCAACCGAAAGAAGAGTTGCAAGTACCAGATGACGAAGGAAGATCAGAAGATGAGGAAAATCTTGGGGCGATCAATCAATGGTGCAACTCGTTAACCCTTCAGGTGGCAGCTAAGGCAAGAGTGCCGAAAAAATGCAGAAAACCTATACCTGCACTCACTACAAGTGGTCCCGATAAGAGAAAGAAGGGATTAATGTTTGTTGATGTTAAAATCAATGGGAAAAATATTCATGCTATGATAGACTCGAGTGCCACCCATAATTATCTGGCGAGCACCGAAGTGGGGAGACTTGGACTATTGTTAGAGAAAGGAGTGGGCCGGGTTAAAGCCGTCAACTCTCTGGCAAAACCAATAGCGGGGGTTGCCAAGGCTGTTCGAATGAAGATAGGAGCCTTCGAGGGTAGGGCCGACCTATCTGTTGTGGAAATGGATGACTTCAAATTGATACTTGGGCTCGAGTACATGCGTGACACTCAAACCCTAGTCATGCCGTATGCTGATGCACTCTTGGTTTTGGGGGATAAACCACATATTATCCCAACAATTAGCGCAACCCAAGGGCAAAATAACCTATCCGCGCTAGAATTCAAAAAGGGATGCAGGCAAGGTGAACCATCCTTCCTGTGCGCCTTGCAATTCGACGAAGTAGAGGAGTTGTCAGGTCCTATCCCTAATGCTGTGAAGCACCTCCTAAACGAATTTGAAGATGTTATGCCCGACGTGTAACAGCCCCGATATATTCATGAATATTACAGCACCGTAAATCCTTTACATAAGGATTTACAAGGCTGAAGAATTGAACAGACATTAAGAGGTACTAACGAATAGAAATAACGGAATTAAGATATAACAGTTCTGACCAAATACTGGAAATACAAATGTTCAACAGAAACTTATTAATACATCGCCAAATTCAAATTCATCATAAACGACTTCGTACTCGAGTACGTATTGAAATAACTAATAAACAACAGACAAATAAACCCGGCCGGAACATCACTCTGCACCCTCGTCGTCATGCAGCTCCAGTGGTTGTTTTCCCGCTCTCCTGGATCCTCAACATAAACAAAATGTTCACCCCCGAAAGGGTTAGCACAACGATGCTAGTACAAGTACCACATCATATTATTCATATTTCACGAAGAATAATAACGTAAACGACAAAAATACCAACAAGTCTTCTCCTACGAGAAACTCATAAATGACATACACAACTGATAATCACAACATGATATCATAACGTACACATGGTAATTCCGACGATCCAGCGTTCACTGCCAAGAACCCACGATGATCCCAAACATACCAACCCATGGTGGAAAAACCCGCCCTATGATCCAGCGCACGGTAGCATAGATCCCCCGATGATCCCGTCGGACCAACACGAGGTGGACATACAACAAAGACATACATGCACGACAATATGTATAATATCAATACATAAAACAATTAAGGTACTTGCCTCGATTCGAAGACAAGAACAATACTTCCACGAAAACGAACACTCGAAGGTCGCCCCCCTCAATCAATCACGTAACAAGCTCGAACCTTAACAAAAGAATTAATATAGAATTTATCTCACGTCGTACGAATGTCTAACAATTCGATTTACGTCCAAAAGCTCATAAAATGTAATCTGCGTGAACTGCTTAGCGCACGCTAAGTACTCTGTGTAGCGTGCGTTAAGTCTGCTCGATAGCGCAGGCAAACAACAAAGCCTAGCGTACGCTAACTATGCATGGTCAGTACTTCACTGATCAGCCGACTGACTCGTCTGATGGCCTAACATACATTACGTACCAAACATAGCGTACGTTAACTCCTGCTCGATAGCGCACGTTAATCTACATAGCTTAGCGTGCGCTAACTGTGCATGGAAGTTTACTACAGGGCAGTAGACTGGTCTCAACATGATCAAACCAATGAAATCTTCAGTGTTAATTCATGTTACCTCCATGAATATCATGTTTATACGGTTATGAATGATCCTATAGATAACAACAACTTCGGATTCAAGGATATGTATACTATTATAAAACCATATTCCATTTCGATTACCATTCTTCATGCGATAATTCGGAAAGCTTATCGGTCGATATCAACACCTTTATCTCAATCAAAAACTATCATTCTGTAGTTTGATTAACATTCCATCTTTACAAGATAAATCCTTCCATGATCAATCCTTTAGATTCGTCTAACAATAATGATGTTAAAGTCAAGTCCAAGATTGCTATAATACACCTACTAGATTCGGATTACCAATGATAGAAGCTTCCTCTACTTATTCATTGTAATATGATTCGAATCAAGATGTTCATAATGAAGGTACTTAAGGCATAATCATCTCAATATTCCAAACATGAAGTGGTTTGGATAATTCACCCAAGAAACTCAATATTTTGCTAGCATGATCATCTCATTCTCCATAACACGAATCTAGAGTTGGTGATAGAATCAACATACCTTACTATGACGAAATCACTGAACTCCAAAGGTAGAATCTGACTCTGGTTGGTTATATGCCACTCCAAGGTGCTAATTCTCTTTAATGATCAATCACAAGAAGTATTCAATGTCCAATGATCAAGTGGATGTGTTATAAGTGTGTATAAGGAAGATGATATGCTCTTTGGTCTCTCAAAAACGAAAGGTGAACGAAGGAAATGATAATAAAATGGAGTGCTAGCCCATATATAAACTTTCTGTACAAAAGCAGATTAGCGCACGCAACCTACACATCCTTAGCGCGCGCTAATAAGAGTTGACTCCAAAATTGTCCTGGTTCGTCCGCGGGAATCTTATCCGGTCCTATGTCCGGCTATCGCATGTGCTAGCCGCCCAGCTCAATAATTGAGTGCCTAGCGCACGCAACTCCTACATACGTAGCGTGCGCTAGTAGTAGCCGATAGCGCGCGTTAAGCTACATTCTTAGCGTGCGCTATCACGAGCTTGCATGAGAAATTTTGCATGTTGATATACTTATGTACAAAGTTACCAACGAAAGAAATATCATACTCCAATAATCAAGATCACAAATCCGAATAATACAGGGTTCGAATATAGATGAAATACACAATAATAAATCCGGATATTACATACTCTCCTACTAAAAAGGAGTTTCGTCCCGAAACTCAAGACGAAAATAACTCGGGATATCTGGACTTCATGCCATCTTCCGTTTCCCATGTGGCTTCTTCCACTCCGTGACGTGACCATTGAACTTTGACCAAAACGATGGTTTTGTTCCTCAACTGCTTAACTCGACTCTCGAGTATCTTGACCGGTCTTTCTTCAAACGTCCCATCCTGAGTGACTTCGATTTCGCCGAAATCAATGACATGACTAGGATCCGGTATGTATCTTCATAACCGGGATACGTGGAACACGTTATGAACGTGGCCCAATGACGGCGGTAATGCCAACCTGTATGCCAACTCTCCAACTCTCTCAAGGATCTCGAATGGTCTGATATATCTCGGACTCAGTTTTCCTTTCCTTCCAAAACGGAAGATCCCCCGAGTAGGAGAAACCTTTAAAAGTGCGTGGTCTCCAGTACTGAACTCCAAAGGGTGACGGCGTACGTCTGCATAAGATTTCTGCCGACTCTGGGCGGTCAACAGCCTTTCACGAATCAAGGCTATCTTCTCTCGAGTCTGTACGATCAACTCTGGTTCTGTACCGATCAAGTCTGATGAATCGTCCCAACATAGGGGCGATCTACATCTCCTTCTGCATAATGCCTCAAACGGTGCCATCTTAATGGAAGCATGCCAATTATTGTTGTAGGTAAATTCAATCAACGGTAGATGAACTTCCCAATCAGTTGACCAATCTAAGGCACAAGCCCTCAGCATATCTTCCACCGTTTGAATAGTCCTCTCAGATTGCCCATCAGTCTCCGGGTGATAAGCTGTGCTGAAGTTCAATTCGGTTCCTAAGGCCCTATGAACTGATTTCCAAAAGTGAGACACAAAACGGCCGTCTCGATCAGAAACAATGGTCTTCGGCGTACCATGCAATCGAACTATCTCCGAAATAAATACTCGTGCCAACCTCTCTGGTCCCCACGCATCCTTAATGCCTAGAAAATGAGCTGATTTAGTTAGACGATCAACTATCACCCAAATCATGTTCATTCCTGTCTTGGTCCTCGGCATACTAGTGATAAAGTCCATCGATATGTCCTCCCACTTCCATTCAGGAATCGGGAGCGGCTTCAACATCCCGGCAGGTCGTTGATGCTCGATCTTAACCTGCTGACAAGTCAAGCATTTCGAGAGATACTCCGCTACCTCTTTCTTCATGTTGCCCCACCAAAAGTTCTGTTTCAGGTCCTTATACATCTTACTGGTGCCCGGGTGGATAGAATAGGGCGTGCTGTGAGCTTTCTTCATAATCGTCTGTTTCAGAACGTCGATATTAGGAACGCAGAGTCGGTTCTGAAATCTCAAAACTCCATCATCATGAATTACGAATCTGGGGGCCTTTCCCTTGATCACTTCATCATGTAACCGAATCATCAGAGGATCATCTGCCTATCTAGATTTGATTTCTTCAGTTAATGATGAAGTTATTTCCATCACGCACAGTTGTCCTTGGACTCTTTGTAACCACACTTCAATTCCTTATCGAATCATCTCTCGCTGAAGGCTAAGTTCGGAGGTCAGTGTCTCCAGCATCTGAATAGAAACAGGCTTGCGACTGAGTGCATCGGCCACTACATTCGCTTTACCTGGATGATACAAAATCTCCAAGTTATAGTCCTTAATCAGTTCTAACCATCTTCTTTGCCGCATGTTCAACTCTTTCCGAATGAAGATGTATTTGAGACTCTCGTGATCCGTAAAGATCTGACAGTGAGTCCCGTACAGATAATGCCTCCAGATTTTCAAAGCAAAAATCACTACTGCCAGCTCCAAATCGTGCGTTGGGTAATTCACTTCATAAGGTTTCAGCTGTCGCGACGCATAAGCGATCACCTTATCATTCTGCATCAATACGCATCCGAGCCCTTGGTTTGAAGCATCACTGTAAACTATAAATCCTCCAGTTCCCTGTGGAAGTGATAGAATCGGCGCCGTCGTCAATCTCTTCTTCAATTCATCAAAGCTAATCTGACACAACTCGTTCCACTCAAACTTTTGAGTTTTCTGCAGGAGTCGAGTAAGTGGGCGGGAAATTTTGGAAAACCCTTCCACGAACCGACGATAATACCCAGCAAGTCCTAAGAAACTTCGGACTTCTTTCACGTTCTTTGGAGGCTTCCAATCTAAAACCGCTTTAATCTTCTGAGGATCTACTCGAACTCCTTCAGCTGATACCACATGACCGAGGAACATTAATTCCTTTAGCCAGAATTCACACTAAGAGAGTTTGGCGTACAGTTGCTCGCTTCTTAAAAGTTCTAATACAATCCGCAAATGTTGTGCATGCTCTTCCGGGTTCTTCGAATACACTAGAATTTCATCAATGAACACGACCACAAATTTATCCAAATATTCGATGAACACTCGGTTCATCAATTGCATGAATACAGCAGGTGCATTAGTGAGACCAAACGGCATCACTACAAACTCATAGTGTCCGTAACGAGTTCTGAGCGCTGATTTCGGAACATCAGATTCCTTAATCCTCAGCTGATGATATCCGGATCTCAGATCGATTTTAGAAAATATTGTTGCTCCTTGGAACTGGTCAAACAGATCATCAATCCGTGGTAACGGATACTTGTTCTTAATCATCATTTTATTCAGTTCTCGATAGTCAATACACAGTCGCAGCGATCCATCCTTCTTCCGAACAAAACGAACTGGCGCTCCCCATGGCGAAACGCTTGGCTGGATATAGCCTTTGTCCAATAACTCCTCTAGCTGCTTCTTCAGTCCGTACATCTCAGTAGGTGCCATACGATACGGCGCCTTAGAAATTGGTGTAGCTCCGGGTTCCAGCTCAATGGTAAATTCTACATCCCTTCGTGGAGGTAGTCCAGAGAACTCGTCAGGAAATACATCTGGAAATTCGTTCGCAACAGGAATGGATGAAAGTTCCACAATTTCGTCTTCTTTTTTCATTGCATAGCACCAGTATCCGGTGCAGCCCTGTTTCAACAATTTGACAGCTTTCATCGCTTTGATCAACTTTTCTGAGCTTCCCGGTTTCCATCCCTCAAACAGTATTTCGGAACCATCGTCAGCGATCAGCGAGATATTCCTCCTTCGGTAGTTTACAATTGCTCCATATCGATTAAGCCAATCGTCTCCGAGTATCAGGTCGTCTCCTTGCATTTCTATCACAATCAAATTTGAGAGCCACTCTCTGCCTCCAAATGATACAGGGAAATTTCTGGTTTCTAAGTTCCCGACAATCCTCTCTCCACTCGGTAAACCAACAACATAAGATTTACAAGTATGAAAACCAGAAATATTCAAACGATTTACAGAAGACAAGGATATAAAAGAATGCGTAGCTCCTGTATCGAATAAAACGCTAACTGGCTGGGAAAGGATCTGGACAAGACTGCGACAAAGCAGATCTCGATCGTCTGTTCTCCTCATCTCGTACAGACGTGGGGGAACAGATCCGGCACTCGATGTACCCTTTCGATCCCACTGTCCTCTGCCTCACCCGCGGCCAAAATTCTGAGGCATCTGAACACTTTGCTGCGTCTGTTGGATACTGGCTTCCTTCTGGAATGGCTGTGGTGTACGGGCTCTAAAAGACTTTGCAGCCTCTTCACAGAACACCGCACGATGTCCCTCTCGACCACAATCAAAACAAGTCACGGCAGTTAGGGGACAATTCCGTCGATAGTGCCCCGTCTGGGCACAGTTAAAGCATTTCCTGGTAACATCAGTCATGGTTGATGTTGCTCCGAAGTTCATTCCGCTCCTAACTGGGTGTGGAGGTTTCTTGAAAGAATGAAAAGATGACTGGGCCTTGCGGGACCCGCTGCTCTTGTGCTCTGTAAAAGTACCAGAGACTTTCTGCTTCTTGGATTCTGTAAATTTCTCCATAGCTGCTTCCTTGATCTCATACGCCAACGCCTTATCCTGGTCTTGACGGAGTGTGGTACATTCAGAACCGGACATGTACCTCTGGATTTCTGGTTTCATCCTCATATCAAAATGGATCATCATTTCTGCATCTGTTCTGACCAGATGTCGAACAAATGCCAGCTGCTGGTTAAACGTCTTAATTGCCTGAGATACTGGCACATCTGAAGGCTGAGCGGAGAAAAACTCCCGAACCTTAGCTTCCCTCATAGGACGAGGGCAGTACTGAGCTTCCATCATTAATTTAAACTCTGTCTAATCAGCATCATGGTCTACAGGCCGGATGGCTTCCCACCATTCGGACGCTTCCCCTATCAGAAAGTATTGAGTGATAGAGGCTCTCCGGTCATCTGGGCAGTTAATTCCGGCAAAGATTTTCTCGAGTTCCTTCAACCAATGGTCCCAGGTGGGAGTCTCAGAAATACCGTCGAATTTGGGTGGTTGCATATTCGCCACCTCTTGCAGCCACCGATCACCTCGATTTCCCATGTCTGGGATCCCTTGCTGTCTCTCTCCCTGTTGTAGTCCCACCGCCACTTGCATTCGGTCCACGACTTGGGAGAACTGAGTCATCTGGTTCACCACTTAACGAAGGATCTCTGGTATAGCAGGTTCTGGTTCGTTACTGATAGATCGTTGTGGCTCGCCTGAGCTATGACTGGCTTGATTTGAAGGCGACGCTTCCCTTTCTACATTCCTTCATCCGCGTCCGCGACCGCGACCACGTCCACGTCCGCCTCTCAACATACTGTAAGCATAAATACTCAATATACCGGAAACAATACCATTCAAATGCTCAAGTACAAAGGAATATAACATGTAAAAGATAAGATGGAGTTTAGGAACTTACAACCACCGCCCGCACGAAGACGTAGGCACTACAGTGATGTTATTCACGGCCGGTTACCTCAAAAGACATCAATGACCCCTATTTTGACCCAATGGCCAAGATATCCATAATCTTAGCTCCGATACCATATTCTGTAACACCCCCGATATATTCAGGAATATTACAGCGCAGTAAATCCTTTACATAAGGATTTACAAGGCTGAAGAATTGAACAGACATTAAGAGGTACTAACGAATAGAAATAACGGAATTAAGATATAACAGTTCTGACCAAATACTGAAAATACAAATGTTCAACAGAAACTTATTAATACATCGCCAAATTCAAATTCAACATAAACGACTTCTTACTCGAGTACTTATTGAAATAACCAATAAACAACAGACAAATAAACCCGGTCGGAACATCACTTTGCACCCTCTTCGTCATGCAGCTCCAGTGGTTGTTTTCCCGCTCTCCTGGATCCTGAACATAAACAAAATGTTCACCCCCGAAGGGGTTAGCACAACGATGCTAGTACAAGTACCACAACATATTATTCATATCTCACGAAGAATAATAACGTAAACGACAAAAATACCAACAAGTCTTCTCCTACGAGAAACTCAGAAATGACATACACAACTGATAATCACAACATGATATCATAACATACACATGGTAATTTCGACGATCCAGCGTTCACTGCCTAGAACCCACGATGATCCCGTCAGACCAACCCGTGGTGGAAAAACCCGTCCGATGATCCAGCACACGCTATCATAGATATCCCGATGATCCCGTCGGACCAACACGAGGTTGACATACAACAACGACATACATGCACGACAATATGTATAACATCAATACATAAAACAATTAAGGTACTTGCCTCGATTCGAAGACAAGAACAATACTTCCACGAAAACGAACACTCAAAGGTCGCCCCCCTCAATCAATCACATAACAAGCTCGAACCTTAACAAAAGAAATAATATAGAATTTATCTCACGTCGTACGAATGTCTAACAATTCGATTTATGGCCAAAAGCTCATAAAATGTAATCTGCCTGAACTACTTAGCGCACGCTAAGTACTCTGTGTAGCGTGCGTTAAGTCTGCTCGATAGTGCACGCAAACAACAAAGCCTAGCGTACGCTAACTATGGATGGTCAGTACTTCGCTGATCAGCCGACTGACTCGTCTGATGGCCTAACGTACGTTATGTACCAAACGTAGCGTACGTTAACTCGTGCTCGATAGCACACATTAATCTACATAGCATAGCGTGCGCTAACTGTGCATGGCAGTTTACTACAGGGCAGTAGACTGGTCCCAACATGATCAAACCAATGAAATCTTCAGTGTTAATTCATGTTACCTCCATGAATATCATGTTTATACGGTTATGAATGATCCTACAGATAACAAAAACTTCGGATTCAAGGATATGTATACTATTATAAAACCATATTCCATTTTGATTACCATTCTTCATGCGATAATTCGGAAAGCTTATCGGTCGATATCAACACCTTTATCTCAATAAAAAACTATCATTCTGTAGTTTGATTAACATTCCATCTTTACAAGATAAATCCTTCCATGATCAATCCTTTAGATTCGTCTAACAATAATGAGGTTAAAGTCAAGTCCAAGATTTCTATGAATACACCTACTAGATTCGGATTACCAATGATAGAAGCTTCCCTACTTATTCATTGTAATATGATTCGAATCATGATGTTCATAATCAAGGTAGTTAAGGCATAATCATCTCAATATTCCAAACATGAAGTGGTTTGGATAATTCACCCAAGAAACTCAATATTTTGCTAGCATGATCATCTCATTCTCCATAACACGAATCTAGAGTTGGTGATAGAATCAACATACCTTGCTATGACGAAATCACTGAACTCCAAAGGTAGAATCCAACTCCGGTTGGTTATATGCCACTCCAAGGTGATACTTCTCTTTAATGATCAATCACAAGAAGTATTCAATGTCCAATGATCAAATGGATGTGTTATAAGTGTGTCTAAGGAAGATGATATGCTCTCTGGTCTCTGAAAAATGAAAGGTGAACGAAGGAAATGAGAATAAAATGGAGTGCTGGCCCATATATAAACTTTCTGTACAAAAGCAGATTAGCGCACGCTACCTACACATCCTTAGCGTGCGCTAATAAAAGTTGACTCCAAAATTGTCCCGGTTCGTCCGCGGGAATCTTATGCGGTCCTACGTCCGGCTAGCGCATGTGCTAGCCACCCAGCTCAATAATTAAGTGCCTAGCGCACGCAACTCCTACATACATAGTGTGCGCTAGTAGTAGCCTATAGCGCGCGTTAAGCTACATTCTTAGCGTGTGCTATCACGAGCTTGCATGAGAAATTTTGCATGTTGATATACTTATGTACAAAGTTACCAACGAAAGAAATATCATACTCCAATAATCAAGATCACAAATCCGAATAATACAGGGTTCGAATATAGATGAAATACACAATAATAAATCCGGATATTACACGACGAACTACCTCGGAAGCTTCCACCTAAGAGGGCGGTCGATCATGAGATTGAGTTGGTGCCGGGCACAAAACCTCCTGCCAGAGCCCCTTATCGTATGTCGAAACCTGAGCTTGTGGAACTCAGGAAGCAGTTAAAAGAGATGTTGGAATGTGGTATGATCCAACCGGCGAAATCACCCTATGGAGCTCCTGTTCTCTTTCAGAAAAAGTCTGATGGAACTCTACGATTGTGTTGTGATTACCGTGCTCTAAATAAAATTATGGTGAAGAATGTGTATCCTATTCCACTTGTAGCAGATTGTTTCGACCGACTCAGTGGAGCGGAATACTACACGAAGATCGATCTGAGATCAGGTTATTGGCAAGTTCGCATCAAGGAGGGAGATGAAGTGAAAACGACGATTGTCACACGTTATGGGGCCTTCGTGTTCTTAGTCATGCCCTTTGGCCTAACAAACGCCCCATCTACTTTCAGCACCTTGATGAATCAAGTTCTCCAAGGGTTCTTGGACGAGTTTGTCGTGGTATACCTGGATGATATTGTTATTTATAGCCGAACCTTGGAAGAACATGTGGAACATTTGAGAATGGTTCTTACTAGGCTTCGTGAGCATGAAATATATGTTAAGCTGTCGAAGTGCTCATTTGCCCAGAAGCGGATCAGTTTCTTGGGTCATATCGATGAGTGTGGCAGTATTCACATGGACCCGAAAAAGATACGAGCAATCCAAGAATGGAAACCACCAACTGATGTACATGAGGTACGGTCATTTCTCGTGTTGGCAAATTACTATAGAAGATTTGTGATGGGGTATGCTGGAATAGCAAGACCCCAAACCGATTTGACAAGAAAGACGGAAGTTTGGAATTGGTCGCCGGAATGCCAAATTGCCTTCGACAACTTAAAGAAGGCCATCCTAACAGACCCGGTCCTCGCACTACCAGATCTATCCAAACCTTTTGTGGTTGAAATGGATGCTTCAGATATTGCACTAGGAGGAGTTTAGTGCAAGATGGCCATCCTGTTGCCTTCGAGAGTAAGAAACTTAAGGATGTCGATAGCCGTTACATGGTGCATGAGAAAGAGCTTTTAGCAGTGGTCCATTGCCTTCGACTTTGGAGACATTACTTATTGGGGTTGCCGTTTATTGTAAAAACGGACAACACTGCTGTTAGTCACTTTCTGTCCCAACCAAAGCTTACTGGGAAACAAGCGAGATGGCAGGAACTATTGTCCGAGTTCAACTTTGTGATTGAGTATCGTGCCGGTTCTAGTAATCAGGTGGCGGATGCCCTGAGCCGCAGATCCGACCTAGTTGTTCTTCAAGTGCTGGCAGCGCTTTCTTCGAGTCAGGTGACCACTCCATTAAAAGATCAAATACGAGAACTGAGTTCCCAACATGTCCTCTAAGGTCTGAATAGTCCTCTCTGATTGTCCGTCGGACTGAGGATGAAAACGGTAATGAGATTAGGCTAAGTTCCCAAAGCACGATGAATTGATTTCCAAAATGAGACACGAATCGCCCGTCACGATCAGAAACGATACTCTTAGGAGTACCGTGCAATCTCACTATCTCTTGATGAACAGCTGGGCAAGTCTCTCGGGACCCCACGTATCTTTAATCTCTAGGAAATGAGCTGACTTAGTTAAGCGGTCCACGATCACCCAGATCGTATTCATGCCCCGACGACTCGTCGGCACTCTCGTGATGAAATCCATAGAAATGTCTTCCCACTTCCATTCTGGAATAGGGAGCGGTTTCAGCATACCCGCCAGTTGCTGATGCCAGACCTCGATCTCGGGTCTAAGGAATTCCTGTTGAAGCTCCTTCAATCGATAAACGAGGAAGCATCCGCTCTGAACGGACTTATGACTCCAAAGCGTCGCGACAATGTTCGCCTTGCCTCGGGTGGTAAAGGATCTCGATATCATAATCTTTGATTAGTTCCAACCACTGTCTTTGTCGCATATTTAACTCCTTCGAGTAAATATATACTTCAACTCTTGTGATCGGTGAAGATCTAACAGTGACGCCACAGGAACGACGCCAAATTTCAGTACAAAACCATGGCTGCTAGCTCCAGGTTGTGGGTCGGATAATTAATCAGCTAATCCGAGGAAACCTCGGATTTCCTTAACATCTCTCGGAGGTTGCCAAACTCGAATAGCCTCCATCCTCTGAGGGTCGACACGAACTCTGTCTGATGAAATTACATGCCTGAGAGAAATCACCCCGGACATCCAGAACTCACATTAAGAAAACTTTCCATAAAGTTGCTCGCGTCTCAACACGTCGAGAACCTGATGAAGATGTACCTCGTGTTCCTCTCGATCACGAGAATAAATCAAAATGTCATCGATGAAGACAACAACAAACTGATCAAAAAGAAAGTCGATGAAAACACGATTCATTAACTCCATGAATACCACAGGTGCATTAGTTAGCCCGAACGGCATAACTACGAACTCATAATGACCATAGCGTGTACGAAATGCCGTCCTTGCGATACCCGACTCTTGAATTCGCAGTTGATGATATCCAGATCTTCAGTCGACCTAGGAAAATATTGAAGCTCCCTGAAGTTGATCTAAGAGATCATCAATACGGGGTAGAGGATACTAATCTTGATCATCACCCTGTTCAACTCCTGATAATTAATACACACACGAGACGAGCCATCCTACTCCTTGGCAGATCACACTGGTGCTCCTCACGGGGACGCACTCGGTCGGAGATAACCTTTCTCGAACTATTCCTCAAGTTGAATCTTTAACTCCTGCATTCTGGTCGGGGACATCCGATACGATGTCTTCGATAATGGGGACATACCGGCTCCAACTCACTCCTGAATTCCACTACTATATGTGAAGGCAATCAGATAACTCGTCTGGAAATACATCGTCAATCGATGACAATGATACCACGAATGAATGAACATTTCGATTGCCCTAGAATGGTCAATCGATAAAAAATGATACAATGAATGACTGAACATCTCGATTGCCTTAGAAAGGCCAATCGATGAAAATGATACAATGAATGATTGAATAGCTCGATTGCCTTAGAAAGGCCAATCGATGAAAATGATGCAATGAATCATTGAATAACTCGATTGCCTTAGAAAGGCCAATCGATGAAAATGATACAATGAATGATTGAATGACTCGATTGTCTTAGAAAGGCCAATCGATGGAAATGATACAATGAATGATTGAATAACTCGATTGCCTTAGAATGGCCAATCGATGGAAATGATACAATGAATGATTGAATAACTCGATTGCCTTAGAAAGGCCAATCGATGGAAATGATACAATGAATGATTGAATAACTCGATTGCCTTAGAAAGGCCAATCGATGGAAATGATACAATGAATGATTGAACAATTTGCTTGCGGAATTTATCTGCTTCCGTCATAATAATAATTCTTCTGGAACAACGGGGATTACTTCCCTGAAGTACACATTCGACAACCAACGACGAAAAGATAGCGACCAAACGCTAACAAACACTGAGGATAGTATCAAGACGACCAAACCAACTAATACCGAAAATTACATCGTCCTAAGATAAATTCACCACGATTAGGTCCATCAACCAATCGCGGTCATTAAGCTTAATTCGGTATGATTTCCGAAAAATCTTCCATCGTCAGGTAGATCGATGGTATGAGGTCCACAAGTAATAGGACTATTCCAAAATAAGTCTATTCAAACATGATTCGAAAATGAATGAATGCGGTGCGCCAAAGATTCAAAAGGTACACACAGGTTGAAATAAAATTACGAGTATACCTGAGGTCATTCGGGCCACCGGATCGTCGATCCTCCTCATCACATGAATCTGGGACTTGCCGGCCCCCGAACCGGACGCTCCCGTCTGATAAATATGAGCCCCAACTCTATTTGCTTCCATTTTCTTAAACGACGTTGACCAAGCAGTCTGATTCTGAATCGCTGCTTGCTTCGGGGCCTGAGATGCCGCCGGAGCCGACTTGGAGTCCTTTCGGCAAAAACGGGCCTTATGCCCAAAATTCCCACAATTATAGCACGTGATAGACGGTTTCAGACACTCAGTGTTGTAATGACCCGGCGTTCCGCAATTGAAACAGGTGATGGCCGAACTGGCCACTCGGGACTGAGATCCCGCACGATTATGCGCCGTAGGAGGTCGCTCAGAAACGATAGGACTCACATGAGGCTTCTTGAAGGTTGACTGACCGCCTTCGGACTGATTACGCTTCGCTTATTTCTTGCTGACAGATGGAAGTTGTTGTTCAGCACTTTCCTTAGCAGCTGGCTCATACGGGAGGGTTTTCTCGATTAATCCGGCCAGAGTGGCGCAATGATGATTGAGCAATTGCACATGGGTCATCATGGCCTGCATAAAAGTGAGTGGATCAACCCGAACATCTTCTGATCGAGCCGAGTCCTGGGCACGATTTCCCGACAGCGAGTGATTATTTCCCGGGTTTCGGCCCGCACCGCGGCCTCTCCCCGTGCATCCCCTGACAGCTCTCCCCATACTGAAGTAGGAAGGTCGCACAATGATTATATTTCCCGCATGATTATCACGTTATGATTATATTATGAAATGATGAAAATGAGCATACGCGCTCAAATACAGCGATTACATGAATGATTAATTGACGTGACATGATTATTTGATGAAATTACTGAAATGATTATCTTGAATAACTTAACAAGATTAATAATATGATCATCCAGATCGACAACTGAGTAATGAAATGAATTAAGTGATTAATGAGTTAATATGATCATCCTGATCATTAACTGAGAAATGAAATGAATTAAGTGATTAATGAGTTAACATGATCGTCCTGATCATTAACTGAGAAATGAAATGAATTAAGTGATTAATGGGTTAACATGATCGTCCTGATCATTAACTGAGAAATTAAGTGATTAATGAGTTAACGTGATCGTCCTAATCACAATGAATGATGATGTTTGAGGATTGTTAATTGATGAATGATGAATGAATGACTATTGCCAGAAATTATACCATGGCGTTAGAAATCTTACAGTTCTTTCGGTCTGATTGGCTCGGCATTTGCACAGGTCACACGTGACGTGAAAGTCCAATGATACTAGTCTGATAACGATGATTTCAAATGAGACATGACTCGGAAGGTAATATTCAAAACCACGCTCTGATACCAACTCTGTAACACCCCAAACTAGGCGGATATTACAGTGCTGTGGACCCCCGACTGGGACCCACCAGGCTAATGAAAATGAATCAATTACACAGGGCGAATGTAGTACCGAACCACATTACAACATTAATTACTCCGATGAGGAGTTTCATACAACACACCCAGGATAATACTGAATACAAGTATATTTTATATGGAGATAAAATATACAACAATGAGTGAAATGAATATTCAAACGGAATGTCTGCAGCGGAATAAATGAAGGAAACATAAATGACTGAAAAGACTGGGGCCCCCTACTAGTATCACTGACTCTCGCGTCACCGTGCTCCCGTTCTTTAGCCTTGCCATCACCAAAAAAAAGATCCCCAACGGGCCGGCCATACGTAACAACAATCCTCAAGAGTTGAAAATACACAATCATGAGTTATCCACAGTTATACAATATCCTGTCGAAACATATGCCATCAAACATGCTATATGAATCAACTAATGATAGGGCTCAAAGGAATGGCGCCACACTACGTCCGGGATGGAAATGTGTCCGTGCACAAGCCACCAACGAGTATCGATCGAATACACGAGTGGTCTTGTACCTAATCAGTCTCACGAAGCCATCAACTCGTGTGCACAGTCCAATGTGAGGACACCAACCAACACACGACTATAATGTGCCCGACATGAAAATCCTACACATACCAACCGGCATGCCAGTATGACCCGGAATGCCACAATATGACAAAAGTGACAACGAAAATGAATAGTGACTCACCAAGATTAAATGATGGTGAAATGAATGACAGCTTAATGAAATAATTGGAACCGTCGTTCCTTATGACTGAGGCGATTAATTGACAATGACAAGTTTTGATACGGTTAATACAATGATGAATGAGTTACGATTATGAATGAACAACATCAAAAGGAATGAATATCCTTTTAACCGAGTAAGAATTAACTTACTCAATACCGATGAAGAATGTCCGTCCACGACCAACGTCCTAAGTGAAATACCGGTCGCTCGAACAACCTTGAATAACAATAATTACCAACAACCGTTCAATACACGTATCAAGCAACTAAACACGACTAACCCAAAGGTCGAAAACAACGATAATCAAACTCATAGGGGCATTCCAACGAATACGTAACCAACCACACGACTTCGAAAATATCCAATCCCAAATATATCGAAACCAACACCAAAATGAGTATATCGAACTAACAAAACACTTCAATGATATCAATAATCCATTAGGAATCCACAATTCGAGATTACAACTCCATTAATCGGAAAATCCCCAAATAAGTCAACCCCAAGGGTTCTTTAAATAATTCCGAAAATAACCATTAAATCCGTAAGAATATACTTATCCAAGGTAGATAATCCATATCTAACATATTCCAATGATAATCCAAGCTTACACGAAGAAATCGGAAGGAAAAACCCAAAAATCCGAAATTCTAGATCCAAGAGATTAATACCTTTGATTCGATGTTAAGGAGATGATGAAGTGATGATAATCCAACTCAAAGACTTGAATATGATGATGGATGATAGAAGCTCGAAGAGAACTCTCCAAAATGCCCAAAATCGCCCGAAACCGATGAGGGAATGAGAAAGGATGATAAAATGACGAACTCAGGCTAACTGTCCAATATATAGCCATTCCAGGTTAGCGTGTGCTAGCCCTTGTGCGTAGCGTGTGCTAACGGGTAATTTGGGTAGTCCAGTACCCACGGTCCGAACACGGTAGCGCGCGCTACGTACCCTTTTGTAGCGTGCGCTACGGTCATGCCATTAGCGTGCGTTAATACCCATTGTTAGCGTGCGCTAATGAATTATGTGATGCCCAGTACTGGAATCCAGAAAGCTTCTGTCCTCTGATCTGATCTCGATAGCGTGCACTACAACCAACGATTAGCGTGCGCTATAATATCGATTGCGTACGCTAATTATCACTCATAGCGTGCGCTATGAATTAATCGAGTGCAGTCCAGTAGCCACTGGACTCAACCTGATCCGTCCCTAGCGCGCGCTACTCCACATATTTAGCGTGCGCTACTACAACCCGCTAGCGCGCGCTACTTACCACTCGTAGCCTGCGCTTCAAATAACTCACCTGCAGTCCAGTACCTTCTGGACTGCAACCAGGGTAACATTAGCATGCGCTAATGCTGAGTGGTAGCGTGCGCTACCTGTACTCAATTAGCGTACGCTAAAAAGAATACATAGCGTGCGCTACTCCTCACGCACAACCCACAAGGAAAATGACAACGATGATAAACACGGCACGAAACTCCAATTAGATTAGTGACGAATGACGATTGATACACGATACAATTACTCTGAATGATGAATACCATGATTGAATATGAGTGACAAATGATCAATAATGAGTGAAATTACTGAGTATCAATTATTGAATGGTAAATACTGAATGATAATTACTGAATTACAACCGGGTATTACATTAGTTGTGAAACTATTCCATGTTCCTTAAGGAACTCGTCAAACTCCGTACTCATATACTCGCCACCTCGGTCCGACCGAAGTGCTTTGATATGATTACCAGTTTGTTTCTCGACTAGGGCCTTGAATTCCTGGATTTTCTCAAAGGCCTCAGATTTATGTTTCATTAAGTATACATAACCATACCTAGTATGATCATCTGTAAACGTAATGAAATATTGATATCCGTCGCGTGCTGCCTCCAAAGCACCACATACGTTGGTATGGATTAGTCCCAGTTTATCAGCGGCTTTTTCAAATGTCCCTGTAAAGGGAGACTTAGTCATTTTGCCTTTAAGGCGAGATTCACAAGTAGGGAAGGGATCTGATCCCAATGGACCCATAAGTCCATCTTTGTCCATCTTGTAAACCTTGGTCTGACCAACATGACCAAGTCTAAGATGCCATTTGAAAACTTGATTGGTTTCATCCCTACCACGTTTTCTAGTCATAGTATTCACAACTACTTTGTTTTTGAGATTTAGATGATACAATCCATTTAACAATGTAGCAGTACCCAGTAGTTTATTTTAGAAATAAATTTTGCGGGAACCATCACTAATGAAAAATGAAAAGCCTATTCGGTCCATGACCGGAATGGATACAATGTTTTTGTGCCCCTTGGGCAAAACAAGTACATCTTCTAAAGTCAAAACAAAGCCGGATTCTAAACCCAAAAGAAGTGATCCTATGTCGGTCGCCTCGACACTATGCCCGCTTCCGACTGTGATCATAACTTCTATAGCTCCAAGCTTCCTACTTTGTTCCAGATCCTGATTCACGGTACAGATATGAGAACTAGCACCAGAATCTAGTATCCAGGAAGTAGCAGAACAATTTGTTTCCAAAACTAAAAGTTCTGTACCTGAAGTGCCATGAAGAATCGGACAGTATCTAGCCCAGTGGCCCAGCTCACCGCACTTGAGACAAGTATCTTTCTTCTTCTTGCCTTTTGGAACCATCGGGGCCTTGCCCTTTCCTTTAAGGTCCTTAACTTGTGGTCCAGTCTGCTTCTTGGTCTTTTTCTTTTTATTCTTAGACTTTCAAAGTCCAGAAGAAATCACAAGGGCAGACTCCTTCATCCACGGAGTCTTCATTTGAGACTGAGCGGTCACAAGTTTGTTCATTAGCCCAGCTAAATTACATGCAATCTCATTGCAGTTGAAGTTCATAACAAACTGTGAGAAGGAATCAGGGAGAGATCAGGATAAGGTCGGTTTGGAGAGAAGTATCCATTTTAAAATCAAGAGCCTTCAATCTCTCGATCATGGATATCATTTTGAGGACGTGTTCCCCAACCTTCTCACCTTCCTTAATCCTTGCACCGAACAGTTGCTTGGATATCTCATATCTAGCAGTTCTGCTGTGCTCACCATAAAGTTCGGTTAAGTGAGATAGAATCTGCCTAGCAGAAGTCATTTTCTCATGAGCTCTCTGAAGCTCATTAGACATGGAAGCCATCATATAAGCACGGACTTTCACGTCATCCTTAACTCACTTTTCGTGGTTTTCAATCTCTTCCTGATTGGCTCGGGTCCGCACAGGAGGTGCCGGAATGTCCGTCTCCAAGACGTATCCCAGTGCCTCTGTAACACCCCAAACTAGGCGGATATTACAGTGCCGTAGATCCCCAACTGGGACCCACCAGGCAATTGAAAATGAATGAATTACACAGGATAAATGTAGTACCGAACCACATTACAACAGTAATTACTCCGATGCGGAGTTTAGTTACAACACACCAGGACAATACCGAATACTAGTGTATTTTATATGAAGATAAAATACACAACACTGAATGAAACGGAGTATCCAAATGAAAGTCTGCAGCGGAAAATAAAGGACAATAACATGAATAATTGAAAGATCGGGGCCCCCTACTAGTATCACTGGGACTCCTCGACATCAACATGCTATTCCCGTGCTTTTGCCTTGCCATGACCTGAAAAACAAAATCCCCAGCCGGGGTCAGTTACACAGAACAACAATCCTCAAGGGTTGAAAATACACAATCATGATTATATCTCAAGTTATGAAATATCCTGTCGAAACATACGCAATCAAACATGCTATATGAATCAACTAACAGTACGGCTCAAAGGGTGGTACCACACTACGCCCGGGATGGAAATGTGTCCGTGCACAAGCCACCAACGAGTATCGATCGAATACACGTGTGGTCTTGTACCTAATCAGTCTCACGAGACAATATGACTCGTGTGCACACCCAATGTGAGGCCAACAACCAACACACGACTTAAACGTGCCCGACATGAAAATCCAACACATACCAACCGGCACGCCAAGATGACCGGAATGCCACGATATAACAAAAGTGACATAGATAATGAATAATGTCTCACCTAGGTGGAATGGTAATGAAATGAATGACACTCAATGAAAAGATTGGAACCGTCGTTCCTTATGACTGAAGTGATTAATTGACAATAACAAGTTTGATACGGTTAATACACTGATGAATGAGTTATGATTATGAATGAACAACAACAAAAGGGATGAATATCCTTTTAACCGAGTAAGAATTAACTTAGACAACACCGGTGACAATTATCCTTTCACGAACAACGTCCTAATAGAGATATCGGTCGCTCGAACAACCTTGAATAACACAATAACCAACAATCCGTTCAACATATGTAACAAACATGAATATAACGAACTTAACACGTCGATACGACTAAACCAAGTCTATTGAGGCATTAAATCAAACACGTTGCGTCCAAACTCCGATTGTTTACAATCAAACCTCAATATACCAATATCAAATCCCCCAAGAAGTGTTTCAAACCAACAAAACATCTTCAATACGATTAATAATCCAAAACGAATATCCAAAAACGTGATTATAACGACAATTAATCGAAAACCCCCAATCTCAACTCGATATTCAAAGTGTTCTTGAATAATCCCTCAATAATCCAATGAATCCTTATAAAAACTCATAATCATATACATATCCCTTCATATAACATGATTATAACGTCCAAAACATCATATCTCAACACAAAATCGAAATCCAAGGTGTTGAAGAAATTACCTCTTGAAGATCCAACCACTTCGATCCGATGAACACGAGTTAAAACGAGTATCCGAGCTATATGATCGAATGGAAATGAAGAAACTCAAGTACTCAAGTGTTTGATGAAGGAAAAATCCCTTTCCCCAAGCTCTCTCTCGGACAAAATGGAAGAAGAAAGTGAAAATGAAGAAAAATGAGAAAAAAGTGTCCCGGCCAAACCATATATACTGCCGGAAGTTACGGCCGTAACTCGGCCCTCTTACGGCCGTAACATTCCAGGTCAACGGCCTTACGGCCGTAACCGGCCAACTCATACGGCCGTAACTCGGCTTCGTTCGAAAGCCTGCCGACAGACTTACGGCCGTAACCGTTCCTGAGTTACGGGCGTAACCCGCCTTCGTCAAAAACATCCGCCGACATCCTTACGGCCGTACCCGCACACCTTACGGCCGTAACTCGGATGATACGGCCGTATCCGGCCAACCTTACGGGCGTAAGCTCTCTTCGTCGAAAATGACCAGGCACCTTGCCTGCAGCGTACGACCGTATCCGGCCAAGTCTTACGGCCGTATCTCCCTCGCCTTACGGCCGTATGCCGAAACCCTTACGGCCGTAACTCGCCTTCGGCCAAGCGTCTGGGCACCTCGCCGACACGCATTTATCAGAATCGGCCAGCCTTACGGCCGTACCTCCCATCTTACGGCCGTATGCCGAAATCCTTACGGCCGTAAGTCCCGCTCGTTCGAAATGGCCCGGAAGCAACGAACGTCAATTACGGCCGTATCCGACACTCCTTACGGCCGTAACTCGTTGCTGGACAAGATGAAAATTCCGACAACTCCGATTCTTGCTACGATCGATGAATGATTCGACATACCAAACGTTTGCGAACGCGAACAAGTCCAACACATGCCAAAAATGATACTACCAGCACAAGACTAACAATCACGATGATAATGATAATACTCCCGTTCCGACACTCAAACGGAGATGAAATGACAATCGGTAACTGATACACGGTTACAAATGCCAAATGAACGCAAATGAATGAATCATGACTGATGAATGATTATTAATGAGTGAAAATTACTGAGTGATAATTACAGACTGATAATTACTGAATGATAATGAATGAATTACAACCGGGTATTACAGCCTCTACACTGAGGACAATCATCAGATTGCGGAGCCAATCCACAAAGTTAGGTCCCATTAAGGTGTTCTTTTCGAGTAGAATTGCGAGTGGATTCATTGTCATATTGAGATTTGAGTCTGCATTAAGTACGATAGATTAATTAGTGACTCATTCAATTATGTTCTGAGTATAGAATTAAGGTATTTTCTATTCTTGTTACCCAGCTCCCACTATTTTTATCGGAATAACACACTCCCATGTGAAATCCGGAAGTATCGTCGCTCTACTTCATAGTGGTGATCGAGTTCTTTATAAATCTTAATAGAGGGCAACCGAACAGGTTTCTAGTCTATTAATTTTCATAAAATGGTGTCCAACACCAACCCATATAATGGATGATTCGATCTTCTTTTTCCCCTTGTTCACTCCCCTCAACCTATACGGTTTCTATGGTTCGTGAACAAGTTAAGTTTATACCATCGACGCAAATCAGTTTCACAATTGAATCTTATCCGACAACCTATCAAGTTTCTTGGGATAAAATTTGCTCCAACCGAAGGCATCCAATGCGCTCCCGGTAATTTATCCGTCCTCCCCGAATGACTACCCCGATAACTCGGAAGCATAGCACATCCGGTTTGGATTTCAATTTCCCGAAAACTCGATGGAGGGAAGGAAAAACTTTGAAACCTTATAAACTTAATTATTTGTTGTGGGAGAATTATCGCGATTAACGTTACACTTTGCACATTAATCATTTAAGCGCGTTTGTGGCATTCATACAACATGAAACAACCATTCACAACCTAGTTGCTACCAACATGTGGTTCATGGACCGTTCCTAGAAAACAAAAACTCCGTAATCTAATTACAAGTCTTCGTCTTGAATCTTCGTCTTCTCGAAATAGATCTTCCTCCGGTCTTCGTCATTACATATAAATTTTACATCGAAAATTGCATCCTAGATACAAACATTTCTAGTCAAATAAATAGGCTCAAAACGGCCTTTACAACCCAATCGAATAAAACGATCGATTCAAAACTAAGTCCACGAACCACATCCCCATTCAAAAGCATTCATCCAATAAATACTATATAAATGAAAAGCGTAGAGATACATTGATCCAATCAACAATACGAACCGATCAAATCGATTCACACAATCGGTAATATGATAACATTCAAAATAATTCGGTCGACCATAAATATTCCAATTAATCAAATTTCCCTTATAAAATGAAATACCATAAATCATTTTAATCATATTAAATCCAATTTAACATGCGGGAGATTAATTTTCAAGAATACACGAAAAAATCGAGCCGGGGCAAAAAAGGGCTGCCTGGCCGAGTCACCCTCGTGACTTTCCTCAGACTGGCCTGGCATGGCCGAGTCACGCTCGGCAGCTGCCGGCCAGGCACGGCCCGTGTCTCCAGACACGGTCGGGTCTGCCTGGCAGTGACTTGGCCAGACTGAGGGACACGACCGAGTCACCCAGGACACGGTCGAGTCTGCCTGGCAGTGACTAGGCCAAACTGCCGGTCAACCAGGACACGGTCGAGTCACTCTCGGCCAGATTACCCTTTTTGTCCAAAAAATCGTCCGACGACGATTCGGGGCTAGATTTTCGACCGGATATCCAATATCTATATTTTTAGACTTTCATATCTTCAATATAAATCATATTTCCCAGAAATTTAAGATTTATATTTAGACATAAACTTACGAAAAATACAATTATTACGAACGAAAAACATATACCACGATTATGGCTAAAATGATTCCAAATCATTCACCATCTAATCGAGCATTCCAAATGCCAATATCGTATATACGATCGCAAGACCTACGCTCCGATACCACTGTTGGGATTTGGTGCCTAAAACGAAGGCCCAGCGGAAGCGGTAAAACGAAAATTAATTCGATCCGAATCCCTACGAGGATCGATCGAGCTACGTATATATGAATATCAAAACGAATAACAAGAGATATAGAAACTCACCCTTGTAGTCCGTTGATTAGATGGATAACCTTCTCTTGAGATATTCCCCAAGCTTTGATTGATCTTTACGAATCTATTCCGATTCAAGCCCTTGAACGATCCAACGCCGAAAGCACCGCGTCTCTACTTGCCACGCGCCGGAAAAACGAACGGAATGACAACACTTTGCTATCCTCCGAGGATACGACTAGATCTAGGTGATGAAGCTATTGATTTTGATGAATATACTCCAAGTATGTTTATCAAAATTCTCTCAATATTTTTCTCTCAATTTTCTCCAAGAAAAAATGAATAAGAAGTTAGTGAAGAAGATGAAGATGAGTATGAACACCATGAAATTAACTCTAAGTTCTATTATCTCTCTCCTTCAATCTCACTTTCGTATCTCTCCTCCAAGGTGTGAATTATATATGTTATATGATGAAGTCTTCTCAATCACAAGCTTACATATATATTCTTTATTCACCTTCCACCAAACTTATACAACTCATTCACATGAGAGGTATCCCCACCATGTCAATATCATCCATATAAAATGGAAACAAAAGACAAGGGGAAATTAGGTGGAAAAGAGCAGGGTGGCCATGATGAAAAACGGACGAGTTCGGTTCGTTTCGAACTCCCGAAAGTCCAAACAGATAAACTCCGATTCCGTTTCGATGTATTTATATCGATTAATTAATCCAATTAATTAAACATATCAAATACAAAATAATATAATTAATTTCTCCAAGAAATAATTATATACATGAATTAAATTAATCACCCAGTAATTTATTTATTTCATTAGGCCGTAAATCAATTTATCCAATAAATCGATTTAGACATCTAATGTCCCAAATTTAGATATTCAATATCTAATACACATAACGAGAGAATTAGTTTGATTCATTTCGTCTTCAATCCTAATGCGCGACTCGGTAGGTCCGTCTCAGTTAGCAATGGGAGGAACCAAAGAGTAGTAGCACCACCTAGCCAGCCTGGCGGCCTACACTGTACCCCAACTGAGAACGAATGATTGGGATCATTCAAGAACCATTCTGTCGTGAATACCAGTATACGTATAAACCCTTCTTTCAAATGTCCCGATCAAGTTATAGGGTCACGGTCAGTCAAACCCTATATGTACTTGATGCTATGCATGCGTTAATGCAAATCAAGATCATCGAGCTCTCGTGTATCTAATACAGCTAGCTCCAATGCTTTGGCCAAAGACTTATGATCTCATCTGCCAATAACCGCATAAGACATATAACCCGTTCACTAACAGGAGAAAGAATTCTATCTTGGTATTTAGTAGGACGTGCTACTTGCCCATCAAGATGAACGTTGAGGTTGACCCCCGCCTTCCGGTTTACAGGGTCGAACTACTCTAATGAAAATCTTGACGTCACAAGCACATCCCTACTAAATCCTCAAGTCGAAGGTTCACGAATACCTATCACAACCTTTCGATTCCATCATTGACTGTCCCGGAGTGAAATCCATGCGACGAATCGAGGGTGAGTCGGTTCGAGTATACTAATCCAATTAGCATACCTATAACGTGTGCTCCCACTAACCATTAGTGTTCGACAGGCACTCTCCTTGTCAAAGAACACGTCATACAAGTCTTTACATAAACTTAACGCCTACCAAGTTTCATCGACTTGCGAACGATTAAGTATTTGAGCTATAAACCTTTCCAGTGCCGACCCCCTTATCCAATAAGGAGTGGAACGTTTTGTTCTCAAATACACGGACTAGTTTCTATATGTATATTTACGAGTTAGGAATGCCAGTAACTACCAGTAAATAAAGAAACATTCATTGCCTTATATAAATGATTTACATAATTATAAGTACAATGCCCTCACTCAACAACCTCTGAGTGGCATTCGAGGGCATACTCCTAACACTTCCAGCATCCATACTAGAGATAAGAGGTAGCAAAAGAAACTCGAAGATAAGTATGAGAGGAAAAATAGTCACAGTTCAAGAAATGGAAGCACGATACGAGAAAAGAAGAAATCGAGTAAGGAAAACTTACTAACACTGCAAGTACCGAGATGATGGCAGTAGGGTGACGATGTGTAAAACAAAACAAAAACAAAACACGACTAGACCCAATTAACTGACAAGCATAGGTATCCATAAACCCGGGCTATGATACCATTTTCTGTAACACCCCAAGATATTCAGGGTATATTATAGCGTCGTGGGCCCCTACCTGGACGCACCAGGCTAAATAATGACTACCACTGGTCTAACCATCACGGTTAACGAGAAACACACATCACCAGGACGACAATCAAATAAAACGCCTGGCATAACCGGCGAAACAACATCTCTGACAACCATAAGTAGCATTTAACGATACAAACCATAATCCGAGTAAAAATGCCTGAGTACTCGCGAGTACAATCTATAAGTTCAAAAGTTGGAAACAACCATATCGAAATGGACAACGGAAATAAATAAACTCATTTGCACACGTCAACAACCCTGGCCAGCATCCTCATACTGTCCCAATGCCCGCTCGTCCAGCTTAACATAACCTGAAATTCATAACAAGAATTTCTCCTAAACGGGTCCCCAAAGGGGTTAGCAATTACGCTAGTACAGGTAATCAAGGAAAACCCTTCGCTTACACATTTCCGGAAACAAAGAGTCAATAATGAATTTGCCTATGACTGGGGTGAAGCCACTGGTCCCACTCGAGGCCTCTAAGGATCCTCTCGAGCTGGCCATATCATAAAACAAATCACGCACAGGCATCGCCTAGGACCGGGGTGAAGCCACTGGTCCCACTCGAGGCCTCTAAGGACCCTCCTGAGCTGGCTAACGAATCAAGATCGTGAATCCAGAGTGAAGTCATAGATTCCCCCGAGGCCTCGTCAGAACCTCCCGGAGTGAGCAAAGCACACACAAATACATCACCATTTCATGCTAAGCATAGAAGTTTCCAAGAGTACTTGCCTTGAATAATTGACGACGACACGAATAGAAAGGAAAATGAAGCACGATCGCTAGGAACCGATGAGCCTGAACCTAACGATTCGAATAATACAATCACAACCATTTCAAAACCAGTACAGAAATGGAATACAACCGGAAGCCCACCTACGATTCTTGTAAGTTCGTATAAAAACAGAGATGAGGATGGATCGCAACCGAACCCTCTCCATTTCACAAATACAACGAAACATACCATGAACTCGTAGGGAAATAAGAATACCACCAAGATTAATCATATATATCATGGATTAATTAACGATACAGAACGAATCGGACAAAAACTCAAAAAACCCTAAATTTCCCAAAAATAGGGTTCTAGGAGATTACCTTGGATTAAGGATGGAGAACACAAGTAGATGTTGTTAATATACACCATGAACTCAAGGAAAATGATATCTGAAGTGGTTGGAAGAAGAAATCGTCCAAAATCGCCCCTGGATTGGCTCGGCCGCGGAGAAGGAGAGGAAATGAATAAAGCGACGAATCTGGGTCAACTCTCTAGTATATATAACCAGAGAGCTTATCGTGTGCTAATGACTAATGGTTAGCGCGCGCTACCCAGTCAAAGATAGTCCAGAACCTACGGTACTGGCCCGTTAGCATGCATTACCAGGAAATAGCGTGTGCTACCTAAACACCAGGACGAGTCCAGAAACATTCTGCCCAGTTCTGGACTGCCAGATTGGCGCGCGCTATCGGTCACCCAGCGCACGCTAAGCCTAAACCATAGCGTGCGCTAAAGTAAAATCTTAGCGTGCGCTAAGCTGCTCGTCCATAGAGCAGAGAGCGGAAACAACTTATTGCCACTGCTGGTCAAGAGTATTTAACATGGACCGTGTCATATGACATGGCACCAACTTTAAATACTCTTGACCTCCTTTGCTTGTTCTTTCGTTTGTAAGCCTCATTTACTTCCTTAATTCGATTACTGGACTTGGCGTGGTGCCTTTAGTAGCCGAACTTGAATCGATACTTGGATTTCCGAATTTGGATGGAAATTCGGGTCTTGAAAACTTCACCTTATTTTGGGCCTCTATCTTCACACATAGTCCACATAAAGTATCGAAATCTTCATATGGGTACAATTCCACCGTGTTAGCTATGTTTTTATTCAAACCACGTAAAAAACGTGACATCTTTTGCTCTTCGTTTTCTTCTAATTCTCCCATTAAGACCAAGCTTTCGAACTCTTCAATGTATTCACCAACACTTAGTTTTCCTTGCATGCGGCAATCTTCCAGTACAAGGTTAACCGATGTGATGTTGGCACATACCTTTTACGAAGTTTTCTTTTTAATGAATTCCACGAACGGATCTTTTATTTTCCCGCCCGATCTCTTTGTGTCTTCACTCATTCGAACCAAAGAGAAGCACCCTTCCCTAACTTGAGAATTGCATATTTGCAACGTTTCTCATCATTAAGGTCTTTGGCTTCGAACATGCGCTCAATCTTCCGTTCCCATTCCAAATAAGCTTGGGATCGGTACCTCCGACAAACTCTGGAAGTTCGTTTACTTTGAACTCGTCCGCATGGTGTGGTGAATGTGCATCGTCTCCGCGCCTTGCTTGCATATGCTGCTCCAATAAATCGCTTAGTATGTCACAGAGTTTCATCAAGAAATTGGGATCGGAGAAATCCATAACAAGAGAGTCACGAGATAGTTTTAACAAGAAATCGTCAATAAAATCGCCAAGGAAATAACCTTGGGCTCCAATGTCACTAATGATACGAATTCGCTCGGAATGTGAATATGTATCGGTCGGAACAGGTATAAGTATAGAAGTATATCGTAGCGGAAGTATATTTTGTGAATAGAGTAATTCGAATATAAAATTATGGAGATAATATTGGATATAGTAACAATATCGATCAAGAAGGCTCGACCGATCAAGAATAAAGATTTATCGAATTAGACCTATAACTCGATAAGATGATTTCTTCTCAAGACCTATTGAGAATCGATCGGATTACAACTCGAAAACGTGTTGAATAATAATCAAGGTTTTGATGAAACTCGTTCAACAAGGATGTAATACAAAGTGTATTATTTTCTTCAACATTCAATATCTATTACAAGACAAACAATGACTACTTATAGAAGAGTAGTCTCCCTTAATCAACTAAACAAAACAAAAGTAAGATCACATGATCTTGAAAAGAAAAACCAAATATCAAGATAAAAATACAATCAAATCAAATATTAGGGGGATAGGATCACACAATCTTTAGATAGGGTAAAGAAAGGAAAAGAATACAAAAACAACACACACAAGGCCTTTGAAAGTGATGGCCGGCGACTTCCGACACGGGCCGTGTCGCTTGATACGTCCGGGTTAGCTAGGCAGTGTGTTCTGGCATTTCTGGACGAGCAGGACTCGACCGTGTTTCGGGACACAGTCGGGTTAGGTAGGCAGAACTTAGGTTTTTCGTTGGTAATAGTTGAACCTTGATGTTGCCTATCGTAAGGACGTGGTTTTTCGAAGATTATTACCTGCTTTATGATGATTTCATGATGATTGTTATGATGAACTAAATGAGTATGTTATCACCTAGACTAGGTGAATCCGAGATGTTGAACGTAGGGATTATTCCTTAAATATAATCCGGGATTTGTGAGGAATATTCAGATTGGCAAACTTCATATGAATGGTTAGAACGTTATGATCTTGTTGTAAGTGGTGGACGTAGAACTTGGATAAGATAAATTTACTTACGGAAGAACGAGAATCATGAGTGTATTAACTTAGAATTCAGTTGAACGTACTTACCTTGTTATGAATTCATTTAGATAACCGTTGCTTGCATTTGAAATCATTGGGCATAATTAGATTATGGTTTGGGACGTTTTGAATATGCTGAAAATCCATATACATCATCATGTTATCCCCGACACGATCTTTCATTTCACATGTATCATGGTATTCGTTCGACGTCGTGTTCTTTAAGAAGTTAACCGAGAATCGACCGTATAATGATAACTAGTTCGGTCGCCATTTGGAATGTTTAGCATGATCGTGTGATAGCCTTGTAACGTAAAGTTGAGTATGTCATTATTTCCTTTTGTGTAAGGTTCGAGCTTTGCGAACAGTCGATCGTAGGGGCGGCCTTCGAGTTTGTTGAAGTCGTTGAAGTACTTATTTTCTTGCCATCTTTCCAAGGCAAGTACCTTAATTATGTTTATTCGTATTGATGTCGGTTTTGTTGTTGTGTGTCGTACATATGTGTTGTGATTGTTTTTTCCACCATGCGTTGGTCCGACAGGATCATCATGGAAATCTATAGCTGTGTGCACTGGATCGTTGGACAGGTATTTCCACCATGCGTTGGTCCGAAGGGATCATCATGGGAATCTATAGCTATGTGCGCTGGATCGTTGGAATACCACGAGTATGTTGAGATTGACTTGTTGTGTTGTGCATTGCTATTGTTTCTCGTTGGAGAGACTTGTTGTGATTATTGTTGATATTATTGACGTTATTATTCACGGATTGCTGAATAAATCATTATTGTATAATTATCGTACTTGTACTAGCATCGTTGTGCTAACCCCTTCGGGGGTGAACATTTGTTTTATGTTCAGGATCCAGGAGGGCGGGGAAACAACCACTAGAGCTGCACGATGACGAGGGTGCAGAGTGATGTTTTGGCCGGAAGTGTTCACCAGTTGTATTTGTTTTAATAAAGTAATCGAGTACGTTGTCGTTTTTGGTTGTATTTGATTGGGGGTTAACCGATTGACATTTTTTTCAGACTTGTAATTTGATATAAATTTTTGCTATTGGTATTGGATATTGATGTTTTAAATTTATTAGCCTTGTAAATCCTTATATAAAGAATTTATAAGGATTTGCGGCACTGTAATAATCCTATATATATCAGGGTGTTACAACATACGAGGAACTTGTGGATTAGAATCCACTACAGCAACCCTTACTTGCATATTTGAGGACAATGCGGCATGCATTGAGCATATGAAGTTAGATTTCATTAAGGGTGACAATACCAAATATATCGCGCCGAAGTTCTTTTACAATCAGCAACAGTAGAAATTACTAAATATCAAAGTGAAACAAGTGAGTTCTGATGAGAATATCACAGACTTGTTCAATAAGTCTCTGCCAAAATCTACATTTGAGAAACATGGGAGAAGCATCGGCATTTGTCGATTATCCGAGCTCAACTAATGATAGCTCTTGGAATGAGCTGTTATGTGTACTTCAGGGGGAGTATACTTCACATGATTCTGGCATTCGTAGCTGGTGCGTTGTGCTCTTTTTCCTCACCAAGTCTTTGTTTTTCCCACGGGGTTTTGTTTGACTTGAAAAGGTTTTTTACCAAGGCAACATCTTATGCACCATCATAGTATTAGTGTTTGACACAGGAGGAGTGTTCCGGGATATCCTTCCCTTATTGGTGTCTTACCTAATACTGGTTGTAGGGGGATACATAGATGGAAGGTTCTAGATCCTTCTAAAGGTAGTGGGATCCTATTAGATGTGTAACCATATCTAGGAATCCTTTGTATGGAAGGACTCTCATTGTAATGCCTATATAAAGGCCCCTCTATCAGTGTTATGAATACAATTGATTGACTCGTATTTACAGTCCTTTACTTTCTCCTGAAACATATATATATATATATATATATATGGGTTAAAATAAAAAGTCTCTTATAATAAAAAGTGTAGGAAGGATTGTGGGAGTGACATGTGTCATCCCCATTCCACAACATATGACACGTCATATGACATGTGTCACCCCCCACCCCCACCCCGAAAAAAAAATTTCCCGCCAAAAAAAAAATTTGGGGGTCAAAAAGAAATTTTTTTTTTCCCGCCAAAAATTATTACTGCATCACAGTTATAAAGCTACTGCATCTCAATTATGATTTAGTGCATTAAGGTTATAAGTTATATAAAAAGTGTAGGAAGGATTGTGGGAGTGACATGTGTCACCTTGCCACATCATCATGCCACATCATATGACATGTGGCACCCACCCCCACCCACCCCGAAAAAAAAAAAATTCCCGCCAAAATTTTTTTTTTCGGGGGGCCAGTATTAAATATTCTCGGATGACAAAAAGAGATATGGGCGATGTTAAATCCAGAATTTCTGTCTCCTTAAAGCAAATTCGCCCGCACCGTAGTGTATTGTAATATCCGCATTTTTTCTTTTTCCGGTATTTTTTATTTTGGTGTATTTTTCAATTTTATTGACTTGATTGTAATCGTATTGATATTTTTAGAATATTTAATACTGGACTTTTTGTCATCCGAGCTTTTTTCGGACTTTTTTTACTCAATTCCGCGTTTAATGTCATTTCTGTCGCTATTTCGTTCGATTCACGTAATCGTTGTTCGGAACCGACGTTTTGGGGTTGCCGTAAATCCATCTTATGTTATTATGTGTGTTGTGAGCTTTTGTTTGGTGTTTCGATCATGTATCGTGTGTTTCGGATGTTTTGGGTCGTTTTGTAATTTCCCAAAGTTATGGGGTAGTTACTATCCTTGTCGTTTCCGCACCTTTGGGTAGTCGGAATCGCGTATTCTTTTAGCACTTTAGTTTCTGACTCAAACTCGTCGTGGGTGTATCCGTTGCTACACCTTTGTATTCTCCGTTCGATCATCGTCGAGACATAATTTCGTGCATATCTGGCCTGCTGCCAGAGGCACATTACGGTCGTAAGCCAGGGCTGTTACGGCCGTAATGTTCAATAGTTACGGCCGTAAGTTCTTCTTTGTACGACTGTAACCAAGCTTCGTTTTTCTGCATTTGATCCAGTGGGCAACTTACGGGCGTAATATATACAAGTTACGGCCATAAGATATGTTATGGCCGTAACCTTATAGTTATACGGCCATAAGTGGGCTTCGTTTATTGTCCAGATCCTTCCCCAGGGTCAGTTACGGCCATAAAGTGATACACTTATGGCTGTAATATTCATAAGTTACGGCCGTATGTAAGTGATGTTACGGCCGTAACATCTGTCAGTATATAAACTAAGAGCGGCCGACTTTTCCTTATTTTTCACTCTTCTCTCTTCTCTTCGTGATGGGTGTAGGTCACAAGTCGTCCAGGAATAAGTCTAGTGGGGGGGTGAATAGACTTATTGAAACTCTTAAACTCTTTTTCTCGAAGAGTAAGTTTCTTCAGCTGATGGATAAACAAATGACTTGAAGTCGTTTGTTCTCAATACGTGCGGAAGTCAGCTGATGACGAATACAGAAAAACTAATGAAACACTTAACAATGAATGCAACAGTTAGAGTATGATGCTATAAAGCAGTAAAATACGCAGGCAATTATAGTGGTCTCAGAGGTGGGGTAATCCTCTACTAATCCACTTTTCTCCAAACCAGTTGGAGATGAATTCACTATAATTTTGAACTAGTGATAAATATTACAGTGATTCAACCAAACTACAACAGCTTCCAACCAGTGGAAATCCATGCCCTTGTAACACACTTGACTGCCTTGCACCTATTGATCCTCGATCCTTGGATGCCTTTACAGTCTCGAACTTCAACCAGCGAAGTACCCCGAACTCAAGATTTAAGACACAAGTTTTTGTCTTCTCCAACTAAGAGCTTCTTCAAGTATAAACTTTTTAGAACCACTCTTTTCACGATGCTGTATTTCGTTTTTTGATTGCTTGAATGCTTTGATCGCTTGAAAATATGTTCGCACCGGTAGTTGCTCAACTTCAAATCTTCGGATATATATAGGTGTTGATCCTTGAGCATTTCCTTCATAGTCGTTGTAAATATGTAACAAATCAGTCCGTTGGAGGGAGACTTCTTTGTTTATTCTTTTCTGAACGTTGCAAGGCTGGATTCCCATATTTTAATCTATCTTCCAACCATTGTGAAGACCCTACATGTGAGGCGCCGAATCTTTTGATTATAAAACGATTAAAGTCTTCAAGGTGGGTCTGGATGAATTATTTAATTCATATCCTTTGCGAGAATCTCTCTAATTTGTCTCTTCACGTTGCATGTCACTTTCTGTAATACTTGACTTACTTGGCTGATCTCAAGTAGGCTGATGTAAGGTTAACTTCTCTGCAGTTCTGGACCTCTCTCATGCTCACTGTTTGGAACTCGCCTGATCAGATTACTTGTCTGAGGTAACTTGACTGCAGTCTGGTCAAACATCCCTGATGATTTTTGTTGACCATAACTTCTCTGACTCGACTCGGCTGTACCTCTCTGATGAAGTCAACTGATCTCTAGTACTTAGCCGATTTTTAGCCTAACTTATTTTGGCTTATAGAAGATACTCATTTGGTTCTTCCTTACATTTTGCCAAGTTTTACACTTAACATAATTTGGCCTATGGAAGATACTCATTTGGTTCTTCCTTACATTTTTTCCAAGTAATAACTATTTGAATTTATATTAATGACATCATCAAAATCTAACAAGTATTCCTAACAAATTCCCCCTATTTTGATGATGGCAAAACTTAAGGAAATATTCAAATAAACAAGTCTGCATTTTGAGTGCAAGACACAAACTAAAATCAGTCTAGTATTGAGACAACTGGAAATTGTCATTTAAAAGACTGTTATAAAACTTTCTGACTGATTACAAATACATGTCTGAAACAAAAATCATTACAAGTACAAAATGAAAGAAAGCCATCTGCCTCTGCCTCTGCCTCTTCGAATAGGCTGTTTGGCAGGCCTGAAAGGTTTAGCTCCGATTGGTCTTTACTTGACAGGTGCAAGACCATACTTCCTCTTTACAACAAGAGCTGCAAAGTCTTGTTCTTCTTGAGATGAAAACTTATTTTCAAGACACAGCTTCTTGATTTATCTCTGAAGTGCTAGTCCATCCAAAGCATTACCTTTCTCCAAGGTAGGAGGTTATTTGGCACTGAACGGAGGGATCATGGGATATGCATTGTATGCCTCAGCATGTTTTAGCAGAATAGTCCAGAGTTGTGGATGAGCTTCTTGCATGAAGTTGATGAAGATCTGCTGTGGGGAGCAATTATCATCCTGGAGTATCTCCCCGATGTAGTAGTCTCTGATGAATTCTTTCCTTGCAGATCCCCACATGGGTAGAGCTTCATAAGGTACAAAATCTTCAACAAACCACAACTCCTTACCTTCCCACTCTAGAGTAGGCTCAAATCCTCCTCTAGTCCTCCTCTTCTTGCCTGCAGGCTGATCAGCCTGTTCTTCTGGTTCTGCTCCTCCCTTCCTTTTAGCTGAGGATGTCCCAGCAGTGATCATCTGGACATCCTGTTTCTTCTTCGATCTAAGCTCCTCCCTTATCTCTCCTTGAATACTGCCTTCCCCCTGTATTCTATCTTCCTCCTTTTTGCCAGCATCAACTAACGAGGTCAGCTGCTGCTCCATCCTGTGCATCCAGTCAGACATGCCAAATGGCATTCTGTTGTTTGTATGGGGAGGAGGTTGAGGGACTTCCCTATGCAGTAAAGTATCAATCTTGGCATTGATGGATTGGAGGTCAGGAGTGACCTGAGATGTAAGCAACTCTCCAATAGTATCCTTCACTATTTGTCTTATCAGCTCAGTCACCGCAGGTGAGATCTGCGATGGTGGAGAGTGCTCGCCTAAGCCTTCTGCAAATGATCCACTAGACTACAGGCTCCTATCTGCAGCTGGCACTCCAGATGGGGTCTTTTCAGGTGTCCCTGATCTGGAGTCCTCAGCCAACTCTGCGTCCAGGCTGGTATACCAGGCAGGTGCCCCAGCCTTGGCTGCAGCCTCTACTTCTAGCTCTTTTTCCGGTTCTTTTTCTTTCTCTTCTTCTTCCTTCTCTACTTCCTTCTTTTGTTCTTTCTCATTTTCTTCTTCATCAACATTATCTTTTTCTTTTTCAGCTCCCTGATCTCCTCCTTCATCCTTTTCATCATCATCATCATTATCATCATCATCATTTTTATTTTCTCCATCATTCTCATCATCATTCTCATCATCTTTTTTTCCTTCATCATCCTCCTGTTCTACCTCTTCACCTTCTTCTTCTTCATCATCAATTAACTCCTCTGTTTTCTCCACTTCTTCTATTCGTTTTTCAACTAAAATATTTTCTTCATCTTTTCTTTCTTTCTGCTCCCCTTCTTCGTCATCTATAACAATGACTTCCTCATCTTCTTCTCCATTTACTTCTTCAATTCTTATTTCTTTTTCTTCTTCCTCCTCATCTTCTTTTCCAAATGAACCATCAAAAATACTATACATTATAGAAATGATGAATTGGTCCATGTTGGTTTTGAAATGAGACATGAACCAATTCTCCTGGAGGATCAAAACTATGTCTGATACTTTATAAAAGTGTATCAGTACATCCTCCGTGGCTTGGGGATATTCCCAACCACTGGTTTCAATGTAGGCTTGAAGATCAGTAAATGACAGGGTTTTGAAAAATTTCCACTCTTTAAAAATATTAACAAAAGAGTGTTTTAAGGCTTGTGGTTTAACAAGTTGTAATTGTTCAATGGACAGGTCGAAAACATTGTTCTCCAGTAGGTTAAAGGTGTAATTTGCTTCAGGGATTGAGTTGATTAGACCTGCTTCTTCCTCCTCTGGAATGTATGTTGGAGTGAGGACAGGTACGATCTGAGTTTCCAGGGTGCCTGGAGCAGGCTGGTCCTCCAGGTGAGTAGGCGGCCTGGCTGCAGGACTGGAATAATGATCTGGCTGCCCCTCCTGGCTAAACTGCAGTCGCCTGGGTCTCTTGGGAGAGGGTTCTGGAGATGACTGCATGATGGATGGCTCTCCAGGGTCTGGGACCTCCTCTTGAATCGGACAGCTATTGGTGTGTTGTCTGACTCGGAGTCTGACTCGACTGCAGTTGGGTTGACGTCTGCAGGTCGGTCCGACTCGCGTGATGAATAGTATCTCGGGTAGGTCCTTGAGTCAGACAGCTCCTTTAACATCTGAGCTGCTCTTCTGTTTCCTAACTTCCTCAGAGTTTCTTGGTCAAGATGACCAAGTCTCTTGTTGGTGTGGAAGGGGTCAGTACTTCCCTTCGCCACACCTATCTTCTCAAGGATCCAACTCAGCTGCGTTCCAAACGCCATCTTGGATCTGAATCTCTTTTCATGAGCAAGCCATTCGGCTTTCTTGACTTCTCGAACAAGCTGCCTAAAGATATAGTCATCCCAATCAATATCCTCGTCTTGAATCGGTGCTCACAGCACTGTGAATTTCGCCGATGACAGTTGGTCGTAACTGCTGGCCATACCCATAATGATTTTGTTGGTTATATCCAACACATACCGATAGAATTTTTTAATCTCGCTCCTTTTGGCGGTGAGCTTCAGCTTCTCCGGCTGATTGTCCGCCTTGATCTTCATCCAGGTATCGGCTGCATTCTGCTTGAGGGCTTCGACAGCTAAGCCACGGTGTTTCATACCAAAAACTGTACGAATCGACTCCGGCGATATGTCGACTTGCACTCCGCCAACAGTGCTCCTAATTCCTGCCTGAATCAAATAGGCTTCGCGGTAGAACGCGATAACATCCTCCTTGTACAAATGTTGAGGGCTGATGTCCAGAAATGGATAGATCCCATTTAGCTTCATCGAACGGATTAGGTCAAGCACGTCGTAATTTTCCAGATTTGCTTCCAATAGACCTTCGAAATCAACGACTAGAGAGAAAATAATTTGGTCTTTGACCGCCTTCATGTTAACGCCTTCAAAATACGATTCCATTTCTGCAAACAAAGGATTTTTAGTGTATTTGGAGTTCAAAGAATTTTTGCTCTGTAAATCTAGGGTTTTGAAATACTGGTAAGCGTAAAGGTAAAGTGAAGGGTTTCCGTCCTTATAAAGAAGATGAAAAGACGTATGGATTAAATTATTATTTATTTGAATCGGTGGTATGCCTTTTGAGATTCTTTTTAAATTTCAAATTCTAATCGGTGGTCCAGGTTTTGATTTAAAATTGGACGGTTAGATTTAACTGGTCACCGTGGAGGTCGATTTATCAAGTGATTGACACGTGTATTTAAATGCCACTTGTGGAAAAAATTAATATAATATTATTATACATATGGCAGATAATAATAAATTATTTAAGAGTCGGTTTAGTTTAGAAAACTTAGCTGGTTGACTGTTGACTATTGACTGCTCTGCATCAGGTGAGTTGACTCTTGGACTTCTTGCCTGAGATTTTGATCAGCTAGGTTCCTTTGTTCGTCCTCGGTCCTCTTGTCTGCATCAGCTAGGATCTGATTTCTTTAATCAGCTGGGTCCGTCCTTCCACTGATATGCTTCAGCTTGCTTCTGTACTATATTCCCAATCTAGTAAACCAAGATCTCTGCTCAGCTCCAAAAACCTATCTTCTGGCAAAGGTTTGGTGAAGATGTTAGCTATTTGGTAGTCTGTGCTGACTCTTTCAACTCTAACTCTCTTGTTAAGCACGTGGTCTCTGATGAAGTGGTGCTTAACATCAATGTGCTTGGTCCTCGAATGCAAAACCAGATTGTTGGTTATTGCAATAGCACTATTGCTGTCACACCAGATAGGGACTTCATTGGCAATGATATTATAATCCCTTAGCTGCTGTCTGATCCACAAGATATGGGCACAGCAACTACCTACAGCTAGGTATTCTGACTCTGTGGTGGAGATAGAGTTATAAACCTGCTTCTTTCTAAACCAGGATATCAGTCTGGTTCCTAGGAATTGGCACGTTCCACTAGTGCTTTTCCTATTAATTTTGCATCCTGCGAAATCTGCATCTGAATATCCTGACAGCTCGAAGTTGTCGTCCTTGGGATACCATAGTCCAATATTGACTGTAGACTTAAGGTATTTGATTATCTTCTTGGTTGCATCTTGGTGCGACTGCTTAGGCTTAGATTGGAATCGCGCACAAACTTCTACGTCATAGGATATGTCTGGCCTACTTGCAGTGAGGTATAGCAATGATCCAATGAGTCCTCTGTAGTGGGTTGAATCCACAGACAGTGTTTCATACCAAGCTCTTGGTGCTTGCTTAAGTCCATACAGAGCCTTCAACAGCTTGTAGACTTTGTCTCCTTTGACAAAACCTGGGGGTTGCTCTACATAGACTTCTTCTTCTAGGATGCCATTTGGAAAAGCACTCTTTACATCCATCTGATAGACTTCAAAATCTTTGAATGCAGCATATGCGAGGAATAGTGTGATGGCCTCTAATCTTGCAACAGGTGCATAGGTTTCATCAAAATCTATTCCTTCACACTGTGCATAACCTTTTGCAACAAGTCTGGCTTTATTCCTAACAACAGCTCCATCCTCATCACTCTTGTTTTTGTACACCCATTTGGTGCCAATAACCTTCTTGTGATCTGGTCTGTCTGTTAGTTCCCAAACTTTGTTTCTTTCCATCTGCTCAAGTTCCTCTTGCATGGCATTTATCCAAGAATAATCTTCTAAAGCTTGTTCTGTTGTTTTAGGTTCTATCTGTGACATGAAGCATGAGAACATAGCCATTCTTGCAGGTAGTGTTGACTGTCTTGTCTTAACTCCATCAGTCAGCTTCCTGATGATTTGTGGATTGGATGGTCTTTGAGCCACTTGGGGATATCATCTTCTTCTGGGTTTGTACCCCCTGTTGAATTGCTCTGGTGGATTTCTGCATCAGTTGAGATCTGGTCTCCTTGGTCTGCAACTGGATCAGCTACTGTCTTGTCATCTACAGGTTGGGTCTGATCTGCAGATGAGTCTTTATCAGCTACAACTTGGTCTTCATCAGCGGCAACTGGATCCGGTAGGTTTGGTGTTCCTGTCTGATCTTCAGTTGGGTCTTCAGCAGCTACAGTTGGATCTTCAGGCTGGTCTGCAGGTGAGTCCAACATTCCAGTCTCATGTATAATGACTTCTTCAAGGGTTGCTGATTTGAGCTTGTTCTCAATTAACTCAACTTGCTTCCTGTACTCAATAGTAGATTCATCAAAAACAACATAGGGTGTTTCCTCCACAACTAAGGTTCTTTTGTTAAATACTCTATATGCCTTGCTTCTTTGTGAGTATCCCATAAATAGACCATCATCAGTTTTAGCATCAAAGGCATTTAGTTGTGTTTTACAGTTATGTGGATGAAACACTTACAACCAAAAACATGAAAGTAAGCAACAGTAGGAGTTCTATTATTCCAAACCTCATAGGAAGTTTTGCCATGTCTCCCTACTATCGTACTCTGCTACGAGTATGGCAGTGTGTTGATGCCTTGCCTGAGAACCTCTTGGGCAGGTCCGCTTCTGCAATCATGGACCTTGCTGCTTCCTTCAGGCTTCTGTTTCTTCTTTCAGCAACGCCATTATGCTGGGGGGTCCTGGCTGTAGAGAGCTCATGCTGGATCCCATTCTGATCGTTGTAATCAGTGATCACCTTGTTGAGAAACTCTCCTCCTCTATCTGCTAATCTTGATGATGGATAGGGATTTCTCATTCTGGATCCTTCTCAGCAGCTCAGGTAGCTTGGTCAATGTTTCACTCTTCTTATACAGGAAGATAATCCAAGTGTACCTTGAATAATCATCTACTACAACAAGTGCATGCTTTCGGCCGCTTAGAGTCCTTGGCTTGATGGGACCAAATAGATCCATATGGAGTAGATTTAAGATCCTTGTCGTGAGGGTTGTAGGCTGGACTGGCTTGAATGATGCTCTGGTCTGCTTTACTTTCTGACAGGTATCACAAAGAGCTTTCTTTTTGAATGCTTCATCTGGAAGTCCTCTGACCAGCTTCTGAAAACTAATCTTGTTGATGGCTTTGAAGTTCAGGTGACATAATCTTTTGTGCCACAGCCATCCGTTCTCAGCTACTGTCTTAGATAGAAAACAGGAATTAGGTGTTCCTGTGTTCCAATCTATCATGTAGACATCTCTCCTTCTGAATCCTTGTAGCTTCACTTCTCTAGATAGGATATCTATCACCATACATTTCCAAATGGTGAAGACTACTAGATTCTTCTCATCGCAAAACTGGCTTATGCTCAGGAGATTATACTTGAGACCTTTGACATAGTGAACTTTGGATATCACAATATTTCCTCGGTGCAGCTCTCCAAAGCCCTTTGTTTGTCCTCTAGAGCTATCTCCAAAGGTTACATCAGGACCTCTTTCTTTGGTGTATTTGGACAACATATTTTTGTTCCCGGTCATGTGCCTCGAGCATCCAGAATCTACAAACCATTCTTCACCTCCAAAGTTTTAGTTTATGGAGATGTGGTTGTAGTCCTTCCACCTTTTCTGCAATCAGACAAGCAGAGATTTAGGTACCCAGATCTGTGTGGGTCCTTTCGGGTTAGATGATATCCTGGAGAATTGATTTCACCTTGGATTGTGAAAGTTGTTGTTATTGTAACCCTTATAAGGTGTGTAAGGTCTAGGTCTGTATCTTTTGTTGGGATTATATACTGGATATTCCTCAAAATATTGATAGTGTGGGCCATCGCTAAACCTTGGTTGAGACCATTTATTAAATCTTTGAGGTCTCCACACTTGTTCATTTTGAAAATTAGGATAACCTTGAGGTTTCCATCTGCCCCTCCCATTTTGAAATCTGTTTTTAGGGAGTTGTTTATAATAGTGGGCATGTTATGCAGGGCCGCTTTCTCGCTGGGCCATTGCCTAGTCACTTGTCTAGGTGGTCGCCTTGTGTACCCCGGCTGACTAGACTTATGACTGGTCACACTGCTTTTAAATATCGGTTTATATGTAGGCTCAGCAGTCGAGACAATTGTTTCTCCCTTGATAAAATTGGTTTTAGAACTAGAGGGAGTGTGAGAATCATATCCAAGGCTTGATTTGGAATATAGTGACCTTTTATTGGTACACAATTCTTCCAGAGTAGAAAACGCCTTGAGGGAGGTTATTTCCTGCGCCTGAGTCTTATTTACCTGAGTCAGTTTAGTAAATTCGGCTTTGACATGAGCAAGTGCAGCTGATTTTTCTTTAAGTAAAACAGTTAGTCGATTTATCTCAGTTGTATTAACATCAGCCTGGTTTTTCAAGTCAGCTGCAGATATCTCAACCTTATTCAGTTCTAGGCTGAGTTTTTCAAAATCATTTTTCAGCTGCCTATTCTCATCTTGCAGCTGAGTCTTCTCGGCTGATACAGCTAAGTGTGCAGATTTAAGTGTCTCAAAATCTTTAAATAGATGATTTACAGATTCGTGCAGATCCATATCTTGTGACATGGCTGAACTATTATTTGAACCAGAGGGTTTTGATGTTACCTCTTCATCAGCTAGGTTGGCCATCAGACAATCATACTCTTCGTCATCATCTGAGAAGAATTCGCTGCTCGATTCTACACGCTCCTGATCTTCTCCGATGAGGGCCTTCCTTCTATCTTCTTTTCTGCCCACCTCCTTCTTGCTCTCGTCCTTCTTAAGCTCAGGACAGTCGATTTGGATGTGTCCTGTCTTGTGACAATTGTAGCACTCCACCTTCCAGCTTCCGGCTTTCTGGTTCCTTCTGGGATTCTCCTTATAATTTTTCTTGTATTTGGAGTAGTTTTTCCGGAAGTTACTGAACCTCTGCATTATGAACGCCATTTCTTCCTCAAAATCTAATGGATTTGGAGGCTTTACATCAGATATGCTTTTGGTGGGGGACTCGGCTGCAAATGATATTCCCTTCTCTGCAAGCTCGGTTGATGATGAACTTGGGAGCTCGAACTCATAAGCCTTCAGATCAGAGAACATCTCTTGGATCTTTATCTTATTAAGATCCTTGGATTCTCTCATGGCCACTGCCTTCATGCTCCATTCAGGATTGAGAGATCTTAGAACCTTCAGTGCCATTTCCCTATTGCCATAAGATTTGCCGAGGGAGTTGATCTCATTGATAATCTCACTGAACCTTGTGTCCACTTGGTCTATAGATTCGCCATTCTTCATTTTGAAGTTGTCAAATTTTTGAATAGCAATTGACAACTTGTTTTCTTTGATCAGCTCCGCTCCTTCACACATTAAGGCTAATGTGTCCCAGATTTCTTTGGCATTCTTGCAGTTCTTGATCTTGACCATGGTGGATTTGTCAAGAGTTTGATATAGCACGTCTCTGGCCCGATTATCAAGATTTGCCAGCTTTCTTTCTTCGGGAGTCAGCTCTGTTCTCTACTTTGGGATCTTCTATGGCCTCCCTGCTGCGATCTCCTCTGGAGTGTTGTCCTTCTCGAAGGTGTAAGGACCGTCCTCTATGATGCACCACATGTCATCATGGATCGAAGATAAGTGTGCCTGCATCCTTATCTTCCAAAGATCATACTCGTCAAATGAAAACACAGGTAGTCTAGAATGCATGTGTTCCAATATAAAATGAGAGTAAAGATATATCTCTGATATAGATCTGGTTCGTGAACTAAATGAACCAACCTCTCTGATACCACTTGTAGGTCACAAGTTGTCCAGGAATAAGTTTAGAGGGGGGGGTGAATAGACTTATTGAAATTCTTAAACTCTTTTTCTCGAAGAGTAAGTTTCTTCAGCTGATAGATAAACAAATGACTTGAAGTCGTTTGTTCTCAATACGTGCGGAAGTCAGCTGATGACGAATATAGAACAACTAATGAAACACTTAACAATGAATGAAGCAGTTAGAGTATGATGCTATAAAGCAGTAAAATACGCAGGCAATTATAGTGGTCTCAGAGGTAGGGTAATCCTCTACTAATCCACTTTTCTCCAAACCAGTTGGAGATGAATTCACTATAATTTTCAACCAGTGATAAATATTACAGTGATTCAACCAAACTCCAACAGCTTCCAACCAGTGGAAATCCGTGCCGTTGTAACACACTTGACTGCCTTGCACCTCTTGATCCTCGATCCTTGGATGCCTTTACAGTCTCGAACTTCAACCAGTGAAGTACCCCAAACTCAGGATTTAAGACACGAGTTTTTGTCTTCTCCAACTAAGAGCTTCTTCAAGTATGAACTTTTTAGAACCGCTCTTTTCACGATGCTGTATTTCATTTTTTGATTGCTTGAATGCTTTGATCGCTTGAAAGTATGTTCGCACTGGTAGTTGCTCAACTTCAAATCTTCGGATATATATAGGTGTTGATCCTTGAGCATTTCCTTCATAGTCGTTGCAAATCTGTAACAAATCAGTCCGTTGGAGGGAGACTTCTTTGTTTATTCTTTTCTGAACGTTGCAAGGCTGGATTCCCATATTTTAATCTATCTTCCGACCGTTGTGAAGACTCTGCATGTGAGGCGCCGAATCTTTTGATTATAAAATGATTAAAGTCTTCAAGGTGGGTCTGGATGAATTATTTAATTCATATCCTTTGCGGGAATCTCTCCAATTTGTCTCTTCACGTTGCATGTGACTTTCCGTAATACTTGACTTTTCAACGCATGCTGACGTGGACTTGGAGTACTTGGCTGATCTCAAGTAGGCAGATGTAAGGTTAACTTCTCTGCAGTTCTGGACCTCTCTGATGTTCACTGTTTGGAACTCGCCTGATCAGATGACTTGTCTGAGGTAACTTGACTGCAGTCTGGTCAAACATCCCTGATGATTTTTGTTGACCATAACTTCTCTGACTCGACTCGGCTGTACCTCTCTGATGAAGTCAACTGATCTCTAGTACTTAGCCGATTTTTAGCCTAACTTATTTTGGCCTATAGAAGATACTCATTTGGTTCTTCCTTACCTTTTGCCAAGTTTTACACTTAAAATAATTTGGCCTATGGAAGATACTCATTTGGTTCTTCCTTACATTTTTGCCAAGTAATAACTATTTGAATTTATATTAATGACATCATCAAAATCTAACAAGTATTCCTAACAACGGGAGCGATCCTTGGAGCTAGGGTTCGTCCGATTTCCACCCAAACTCCATTAGAGAAGTATATTTGAGTATCATAACATCAACCTAACACCAAATCATCCGTTGTTCATCTTCGAATCAAGGTAAAATCTCTTAGAACCCTACTTTTGGGAAATTTGGTGGTTTTCGATTTTATATCCGATTCGTTCCGTGTTGTTGATTAATCCATGATGAATGTAATTAATCTTAGTGGTATTCATGTTTTCCCTACGAGTTCGTGGTAAATTTCGTGGTATTTGTGAAATCGAGAGGGTTCGGTGGCGATCTGCCCTCGTTGTTGTTTCTATACGAATTTACATGAATCGTAGGTGGGTTTTCTGGTGTATTCCATTTCATACTCGTGTAGAATTTGTTGTGATTTTATTCTTCGAATCGTTAGTTTTGTGGTTGTCGGTTCCTAGCGATCGTGGTTGATTCTCCGTTCCGTTCGTTTCGTCGTTAATTACTCAAGGCAAGTATTCTTGTGAAACATTTATGCTTAACATGAAATGGTGATGTATATGTGTGTGCTTTGCTCACTCCGCGAGGGTCTGATGGGGCCTCGGAGGAATCTGTGATTTCGTTCCTGATTCACGAGCTTGTTGGCTATCCAGCTCGGGAGGGTCCATAGAGGCTTCAGATGGGACCAGTGTTTTAGCCCCGGTCCTAGGCGATGCATGTGCGTGATTATGATTTTTAACTATGGCCAGTCCGGGAGGGTCCATAGAGGCCTCAGATGGGACCAGTGGTTTAGCCCCGGTCCTAGGCAAGTTTGACCTGTGATTATTGATTGTTGTTTTCCGGAAAAGACATGTCTTGTTTTAGATTTTGAAATGACTTGATGCATGTACTATGAAACGTGTAAGTGAATGGTTTGCCTTGATTACTTGTACTAGTGTAATTGCTAACCCCTTTAGGGACCCATTTTGGGAAAATTCGTGTTATGAATTTCAGGTTGCATTCAACCGGTCGAGCGGGCACTGGATCAGTACGAGGATACTGGCCAGGGTTGTTGACGTGTGCAAATGAGTCCTTTATTTTAGTTCCTCATTTTAAATGTTTGTTTTCAAACTTGTGAACTAATAGATAGTACTCGTGAGTACTTAGGCATTTTGATTTGGGAAATATTGTATTATCAAATTTTATTTGTGGTTTTTGGTGATGTATGGTCTACCGGCTGTACCGGGTGTTTTATTTAATTTTCGGCTTGGTGATGTGTATTTTCTTGCTAACTGAGATGGTTAGACGAGCGGTATTTATTATTTAGCCTGGTGGGTACCACGTAGGGGTCCACGGCACTGTATCTGCCTCCGAGGATAAAACAACATCTCGTACTATTGATAAATCGATCATCGCCCCCTTAGTGAACTAGAATAAAATCTGAACTATCACTGACGCGACCGAAAATATGAAGAATTTTTTTCTAAAAAAACTCGGAATTCGGCTATATGACTGAAAAAATGAACGATAAATAATGTGTAAAATCGGGACCCCTCACATCTATATTTATAAGGGAAGATGAGAGAGAGAGACATATGCTGGAGGAACTCTGAATTTGATTAGGATTAGTCACTTTGATACTTATCCTATCCTATTAATATATTAGTCCGATAATTATCAATTAAATTGATAGTTTCATAATATATGAATTCTATAATTATCTATCTAATTTGATATTTATCCTAATCCGAATATTTTGGATTTTATGATTGAGGCAGTTTAGCAAAATGGATTTTTGCCAAATAAAATTGCTAGTAAAAAGATAACTCTGAGACGCCAAAATATTTACTCAAATCGCCCTTCGACCCGAGCTGAGCCGAGACGAACCGAACCAAGTCGAGTCGAGTCGATTTGGTCGGATGGACGGACGGACGGCGGCAGCGTGCACGTGTGTGTGTGTGCATGTGCGCGAGGGGCGCCCACTCACACATCCACTCATGTCTCACTTGTTGTTGTGAACAAGAGTTTGTTTGCATCACCTTATATACTCACAATTCTTCTCATTATTTTCTAATGTGGGATAGAATCCAAAATCCATTTCAAAAGAGCTCACTTTGGAATATTATATCTCATTCATACCTCAATCATTTTGAGTGTTCTTATATGTTTTGGAAACCTCTTATGGGGTACTATGTATTCCAACTAAGTCCCGACTTTAAATCGTAGTCGAGCCCACTCAAAAGTGCCTCTCAAGTGGGCTGCTCAAAACAGCCCATTTTTCCTCTTTTTCCAACAAACCCCCACATGAATGAGATTGATGGTCCAACAGCACACGTCAGAACTGAGTTTGACTTGGTGATAGTTACTGCGGTTTATTCATTGCATAGGATATGTAGAGTATGCTCCTTGAACCTTCGACCGAAAAGATATATTCTCTTTACTGGCTATACTTGGTGCCTTTGAACTGTCCGACCGCTTGTGTAAGTGATCGTATATCCTTCACAATTGCCCTTCCATATTTATTCTGTTCTCATTGTTGTGCCCGTTTTTGCCATGGACACCGTCCTGGTTCGGCGAGAGTTTCTAAAGAATTATGCCTTGCAATTCTCCTTTGAAGCGGCCCCTTTTCACTCAAACATAGGTGATTCATTTAATTGTTTTTGAGCAAACCCATATTTTACTCCACCCGACTATACGTTGTCGACTTAAGAATCATTAAAAGCATAAGCTTAACCTCTTCCTACGGGTATCACTGTAATAGGTAGGTTTGGGGTGACCCCTACAGCGATCGTTCCCAGTTTTATGAATTGGTTGTCCCATTGAACCTAGATCTTGGGATCTTCAGTCAGCATAGGTTGGGTATCCTCTATAAAATCATTAGCTCATAGCAATAAGACCCTTTCCTCTTGATGATATATCAACAAGGTCTTTTGATAACCCTTTGGTTAGCGGATCCGCGATGTTATCATTTGATGACTCGTACTCAATAGCGATAACCCCTGTTGATAGCAAACTAGTATTATGTCTCTACCTCATATGACGAGACTTACCATTATACTTTTGCTCTGTGCCCTGCCAATCGTAGATTGACTATACAATAAATACATATTGCGGTCACAACTTTGCCCATTTTGGAATATCTTCTAGAAAATGGCATTGCATTATGCCTCTTATGCGCATTTGTCTAAGGTTATGAACTTCAATTCCATTGTAAATCGGGCTATAACCGTCTATTTTAAAGATTTCCATTCCACTGCTGCACTAGCTAGTGTGAGACATATTCACTATTTAGACATTAAATTCGTAATGTCAAATATCTAATTTGCATTACTATATCATGTTAAATAGTTTTTGAATATCTCATATCATGCAGCATATACACACACAAGTAATTTGATATATCTTTATATCATTGTAATCACTAATTGATGATTAGTTTCTTGATTACTTGTGTATCCACATAGTCTACTCACGATATAGATTGTGTTTAGTCTTGTACAATTCACTTAGTACATTAGACTTTTAGTTACTTATGAAAGATCAGTTAGCTTTGTGTTTGGATAGATGCACCATATCCATGGGCATTCCAACTATACTAGAATTGATTCTGTTGATCTTTCCAAGATTCATGTCATCATAGATGACTGACCTCATATGAGACATTGTGAAGGACTTGAGATTTTACATCTTCACATCAACTCTTTACTCTCATATCTTATCGGACTTTGTAGAATTGATCCCTTTGTCATTACCATCAGCAATGACTCGATCGTTCAAGTTCATTCTTAAAATGACAGTCATTGTGTGTATTTAACATATACACACTTGACGTATTCATTGACTTGAATCTTTTTTACATTATAAATTGGCATTTTTTTAACGCTTTCAAATTACGTTAACTATTAAATGAGACTTCAATTTCTTATACATCAAATTGCTAATTTTGAGCGTCCCCAAATTGGTGTTTATCGGATTTAGTCACCATATTTGAACATTGATAAATTGGAGATTTTATCTCATCCTTTGAAGTCATTGCTTGACATCACAGTGTCAAAGCTTTTATGCCACTATTTTAGTGTCAATTTATATTCATTATAATTTCACCAAGTTGCAGACTTTCAACCATTGCACTAGGCACATATGCCTCTGGTTCTTTAAAGTTGGCTTGATTCAAAATCGCCATTTAAAAAGACTGCATGTATGTTCATTTTATATACTTCTACATTCTGCAAAGCACCAATAATATATATCATAATAATGAATTTTATTCTCGTTGCTTAAAGTACTTTAGGCTCTCATGTTACTACATCCTCAGTTAGTAGTTTCGACTCTAATTTATTCATTGATCCGTTTAATCTTATTTCAAATTGAGTTTACTACGGGTCTTAGTGGTATCCATTCCAGAAGAAGATCCACCGAATAGTAGACAAAATTCTGCACATAGAATTATTCTTTCTCTTATACCACCATTTGAAGAGTGTATGTATTTCACATAGCATTGTAAAATTATCTCTTAGCACGCATGTTAGAGAATTCAGACATAGTAGCTTTTCCAAGTTCAAGCATTTTGCTTCAACCTTTAACAAAAAAAATCACTTGATGATTCATTTCACATTGACAAATCCACAGTATCCCATAATTGATTTAGTTTTTAAATTAGTTACGCGTTTGATACGTTCTTTTTCCTTAGCTCAATTAGTACATACTTATATGTCATAATATCAGGTTTAAGAATTTATGCGCATCATGCATCATGTTCTTATCCAGGGAAGAGGCAGTCGACCGTCTAAGGTCATACCTTCACCTACTTTGGCTTAGAAACTTTAGACTTAGCCAGACACCCTAACATTTTTAGTATTTCTAAAAATGTTTTACTACATTTCAGAACTAATAGGAAATTCAATTATTTCCTTGCATAGTATCTTGTTTTAAAATAATTAGTCTGCACATGACTAATATCCTCGTATTCAGTGATAGTTTGAACTGATTAATATCGCTTTTGCGTCTCCGTTAGAGTGCAATTCAACCATCTTAATTTCCGAATTTAAGTTGGTTTTCTATCTCGAGCTTTTAGAGTATAAATTTCTCTTTTTAGCTTCATTCTTACTCATTATCGAGTACACGTAACAAATGTATCACTATCTTTATAGAGTAATCACATTCTTGTTACAACATCTCATAAGAGTAGATTAAATCATCATTTAAAACCTCTCTGGTTTTAATATTCGATTAAAGAACTTTTATGTTCATAGAACTAAAATTCAATTATTGAATTTTTCCGAAATTTCAGCGTATAGAGCTAATATCAATATTTGCCATGTTAGGTATCACATGGATCGCCCTAATAGGCTCGTGTGTCACTGCCGCAGCAGACCGACACCAACACAAGAAATAATAAATTAACTGGAGAAACATATCAAACCAGAAATATTATAATTCTCATGCCGACCCATAACCTGTACTTGTTAGGTAACCGGCCCGTTAGGTTTTTTAACGCCCGAGCATCCGACCAAGATTGATATTCCATCACATAAAATATTAAAACCAATCAACAAATCCTATTTAGTTAATATCTTAATTAAACTAAATAATCTTCACATTTTAATCGAATAGTCAATTAATAATTGATTCAGCTCTTATCAAGCAAGACTATACCTTATCAAAATTATCATATGCATGATTACATAATACCACATATAATCACAATCTTATTTAGCAAATGCATGGCAACAAACAATATAAATTCTTCTCATTTAAATTAACCATAAACATTTTCTAAATAATGATGACTAATTTTTTTGGAACGTGTAATCCATATTCTTAATTCCAATCAGTTATTAGCAGCTACGTTTGCTGACAGTTGTAACACCTCTGATATTCAGGAATATTACAGCGCCGTAAATCCTTTACATAAGAATTTACAAGGCTAAATAAATGAAAAGACAATGACAGATACCAAATTATGAAATGACTGAAATAAAATACGACAGTTCTGGTTCAACACCAAAAATACAAATATCCAAATGAAGAATTTTAATACATCATTGAAATCCAAACCTCAGAAATTACGACGTACTCGGGTACTTATTAAAATAACCAACAACAGATATTAAACCCGGCCGGAACATCACTCTGCACCCTCATCGTCATGCAGCTCCACTGGTTGTTTCCCCGCTCTCCTGGATCCTGAACATAAACAAATGTTCACCCCCGAAGGGGTTAGCACAACGATGCTAGTACAAGTACGATAATCATACAACAGTGATGTAATCAACAATCATCATAACAAGTTTCTCCAACGAGAAATAACAACACATATCACACCATAACAGTCTCAACATACTGATGGTATTCCAACGATCCAGCGCACACAGCTATAGATTCCCATGATGATCCCGTCGGACCAACGCATGGTGGAACTACTGGTCCAACGATCCAGCGCACACATCTATAGATTCCCCTGATGAATCCCATCGGATCAACGCATGGTGGACAATTAATCATAACACATGTACATAATACAATCACAATATTAGTCACATAATATAGACAATTCTAATTAAAGTACTTGCCTCGATTCGATAACTAGAATAAAGCTTCCACGAATATCAAAACACTCGAAGGTCGTCCCCTTCGATCAATCATGTTGCTAAGCTCGAATCTTAATAAAAGAAGTAATATAGAATTCATCCCAAGTCGAACGAACATCTAACAATCCAAATTACAGTCGGAAGTTCATAAAACGTAATCTGCCTGAACTGCTTAGCGTACGCTACATATTCTATGTAGCGTGCGTTAAGCCTGCTTGTTAGCGCACGTAAACAACAAAGTCTTGCGTGCGCTAACTATGTATCGACAGTCCTCTCTGATCAGCCGACTGACTCGCTTGATGACATAACGTACGTTACGTACCAAACGTAGCGTACGCTAAACATGCCCGATAGTGTACGTTAATCTACAAAGCTTAGCGTACGCTAAGCGTGCATGGCAGTTTCACTACTGGGCAGCAGACTGTTCTAACGGTGATAAAACTTACGAACTCCTCAGTGATTAACATACGCAACCCGTCTACATATCTTGTTCATAACTTATGAATGATCTTACGGATTCAATCATCTTTGAATTCAAGGAAATGAATATCATCACAACTCTTACCTTCAATCTCAATTATCATTCTCATTTGAAGTTCGGTGATCTCAGGTTGATGCACTAGATTCCATTACCATTATGACATTCAGACTTCATCTTAAAGGTGAACTAATGATCCCAATGAAAAGATACAACCTAAGATGATTCTTTCTTAAGTCCTTATAACAAAAGTGATATCAACTCCAAGTTTACGATCAATATGGCAACGTTAATCATACGGATAATCAACCTCAGAATATTCCTCTCATCATTTGACGTAGTAGGATACCAACTATGATGTTTTCAATGACGATATCATAAGCATAATCATTCCGACTCCTAAACATGATGTTTGTTTGAATAATTCATCAATGGAACTCAATATCTTGGTAGCATGATCATCTTATTCTCAAGAAAATGAATCTAAGGCTGGATAGAATTAACATACCTTAAGATGAAGAAAACACCGAGTCAACAAGGTAGAATCCCACTCCGGTTGTTTGAATGTCAATCCAAGGTGCTTCTCCACTTCAGCGATCAATCACAAGTGACATCCAATCTCCAATGATCAAGTAGAGGTGGTCTATGTGTGTTTAAGGAAGATATGAGGCTCTCTGGTCTCTCAAGAACGAAGGACAAGTGAAGAGAATGTAAACCTAGTAAAATGGGGTGATGTCCCTTTATAACATTTCTGTACGTACGTTAATTAGCGCACGCTATCGCAATATCCTTAGCGCACGCTAACTAGCGTTGACTCCAAATCTGTCCAGGTTCGCCCGCAGGAATCTTATCCGGACCAATGTATGGCTGGCGCATGTGCTAGCCGCCTACCTCAATAATTGACTGCCTATTGCACGCAGTTCTTTATTCGTAGCATGCGCTAGTTTTAGCCGATAACGCACGTTAAGCTATATTTTTAGCGTGCGTTATCACGAGTTTGCATGAGAAAATTTGTATGATGATATACTCATGTACAAAGATACAAATGTGAGAAATATCTTACTCCAATTATCGTTATCACGATTCCATATACTACAGGGCTCAAATACAGATGAAATACTCAATAATAAATCCGGATATTACATACTCTCCTACTAAAAAGGAGTTTCGTCCCGAAACTCAAGACGAAAATAACTCTGGATATCTGGACTTCATGCTATCTTCCGTTTCCCAAGTGGGTTCTTCCACTTCGTGGCGTGACCACTGAACTTTGACCAAAGCAATTAGTTTGTTCCTCAATTGCTTAACTCGACTCTCGAGTATTCTGACCGGTCTTTCCTCAAATGTTCCATCCTGAGCGACTTCGATCTCGCCGAAATCAATGACATGACTAGGATCCGGTATATATCTCCATAACTGGGATATGTGGAACACGTTATGAACATGACTTAGTGATGGCGGTAATGCCAATCTGTATGCCAACTCTCCAACTCTCTCGAGGATCTCGAATGGTCCGATGTATCTTGGACTCAGCTTTCCTTTTCTGCCAAAACGAAAGATTCCCCGAGTAGGAGAAACTTTTAAAAGTACGTGATCTCCAATACTAAACTCTAATGGACGACGACGTACATCTGCATAAGATTTCTGTCAACTCTGGGCGGTCAATAGCCTTTCACGAATTAAGGCTATCTTTTCTTGTGTCTGAACAATCAATTCTAGTTCCGTTCCGATCAAGTCTGATAAATCATCCCTACACAGGGTCGATCCGCATCTTCTCCCGTATAAGGCCTCAAATAGTGCCATGTTAATGGAAGCATGCTAGCTATTGTTGTATGTAAATTCAATCAACGGCATATGAATTTCCCAATCATGTGACCAATATAAGGCATAGGCCCTCAGCATGTCTTCCACCATTTGAATAGTCCTCTCGGATTGTCCGTCCGTCTGCGGGTGATAAGCTGTGCTGAAGTTCAATTCAGTCCCTAAGGCCTTATGAACTGCTTTCCAAAAATGCGATACAAAGTGACCGTCTCGATCAGAAATAATAGTCTTCGGCGTACTATGCAATCGAACTATCTCTGAAATAAATACTCGTGTCAACCTATGTGGTCCCCAGGTGTCCTTAATGCCTAGAAAATGAGCTGACTTGGCTAAACGATCAACTATCACCCAAATCATGTTCATTCCTATCTTGGTTCTCGGCATGTTAGTGATAAAGTCCATCGATATGTCCTCCCACTTCCATTCAAAAATCGGGAGCGGCCTCAGCATTCCGGCAGGTCGTTGATGCTCTATCTTAACTTGCTGACAAGTCAAGCATTTCGAAACATAATCCGCTACATCTTTCTTCATGTTGCCCCACCAAAAGTTCTGCTTCAAGTCCTTATACATCTTACTGGTGCCCGGGTGGATAGAATAGGGCGAGCTGTGAGCTTCCTTCATAATCGTCTGTTTCAGAACATCGACATCGGGAATGCAAAGTCGGTTCTAAAATCTCAAAACTCCGTCATCATAAAATACGAATCCGCGGGCCTTTCCCTTGATCACTTCATCACGTAACCGAATCATCAGAGGATCATCTACTTGCTTAAATTTTATTTCTTCGGTTAACGATGAAGTTATTTCCATCACGCTCAGTTGTCTTTGGACTCTTTGTAACCATACTTCAATTACTTCTCGAATCATCTCTCGTTGAATGCTAAGCTGGGAGATCAGAGTCTCCAGCATCTGAATAGAAACAGGCTTGCGGCTAAGTGCATCGGCCACTACATTTGTTTTGCCTGGATGATAAAGAATCTCCAAGTCATAGTCCTTAATAAGTTCTAGCCATCTTCTTTGTCGCATGTTCAACTCTTTCTGACTGAAGATTTATTTGAGACTCTTATGATCCGTGAAGATCTGACAGTGAGTCCGGTACAGATAATGTCTCCAGATTTTTAGAGTGAAAACTACTGCTGCGAGCTCCAAATCATGCGTTGGGTAATTCACATCATAAGGCTTTAGATGTCGTGATGCATAAGTGATCACCTTATCGTTCTGCATCAGTACGCATCCGAGTCTTGGGTTCGAAGCATCACTGTAAACTATAAATCCTCCAGTTCCCTGTGGAAGTGTTAAAATCGGTGCAGTCATCAATCTCCTCTTCAATTCATCAAAGCTCTTCTGACACAATTCGTTCCACTCAAACTTTTGAGTTTTTTGCAGTAGTCGAGTAAGTGGGCGGGAAATTTTGGAAAACCCTTCCACGAACCGACGATAATACCCAGCAAGTCCTAAGAAACTCTGAACTTCTTTCACGTTCTTTGGAGGCTACCAATCCATAACTGCTTCGATCTTTTGAGGATCTACTCGGACTCCTTCAGCTGATACCACATGGCCGAGGAACATTACTTCCTTTAGCCAGAATTCACACTTAGAAAGTTTGGCGTACAATTGTTCATTTCTCAATAGGTCTAACACAATCCGTAAATGCTGCGCATGCTCTTCTGGGCTCTTAGAATACACAAGAATGTCATCAATAAAGACATCCACAAATTTATCCAAATATTTGATGAACACTAGGTTCATCAGTTGCATGAATACAACAGGTGCATTAGTGAGACCAAACGGCATCACTACAAACTCATAGTGTCTGTTGCGAGTTCTGAACGCTGATTTTGGAACATCAGATTTCTTAATCCTCAACTGATGATATCCTGATCTCAGATCGATTTTTGAAAACACTGTTGCTCCTTGTAACTGGTCAAACAAATCATCAATCCGTGGCAATGGATACTTGTTCTTAATTGTCATCTTGTTCAGCTCTCGATAGTCAATACATAGTCGAAGCGATCCATCCTTCTTCCACCTCGTTATGGTCCGACGGGATCATCTTATGATCTATGCTGAGGGCGCTGGATCATTGGACGGGTTTTCCACCTCGGAATGGTTCGACGGGATCATCTTGGGATCTATGCTGAGGATGCTGGATCATTGGATTACCTAGTGTTGTGTTTATGGAATCATGTGGATTCGCATCATTGGTTCTATCATGTGTTGTTATATATGTGTATATTGTTGGTTATACACCTCGTGTTGATCTTGTAGGATCATCTTGGGATCTATGCTGAGGGCGCTGGATCATGGGATTTCCATTGAGTATACACTGTTGTTATTGATGTGAGCATATTGACGTTGTCATATGAGTATGCATTTGTAGGTCTTGTGTAGGATCGTGTCCGTATGTTGTCGATCTGATATTGGATTAGACTGACGTGATTTCGTCGTGACAGTTCATATCTTGAGATATGTTCCGTATTTTATTTGGTATTTGTCTATTGATGGACAATCGGTTATCGCATTGGCATTTGATGATGATATCCGATGGATCGTATTGGTCAGAACTAGTATATATCCGTATCGTGAGTTGTTGATGATAGTTTGAGAATCTTAAGTATTGTTTGAGGTACAATGCAGATATTATGTTCGAGTTTATTGGTTAATCGAGTACGAGATGTGAAATGTGGTAATGGTTATTGTTGGGAAAAACAATGTTGTTTTGATAATTACCAAACAACAAAGCTTGATACAGCAAGTTAGCATATAGAAAGATGAAAAATGCCCCGCATACAGCAAGCCGCTGTATCGAAAGTCGATCGAAGTTGTCAATCCTGTATCGAAGACCTTCTCATAGCGCCAGCATACAGCGAGCTCTCACGCTACCAAGATACAGCAACAAAGTCTAAGTAAACGCCAAGTATGGAAGCTATCCGAATACAACATCTTTCATACAGCATCGGACTACTCCAATATGCCTACAGCATAATTGGATACACCATTCAAATCGGAACAGGACTGAAGACCGTTTGGAAAGGAATCTTTGGTATTCACTAAAGTCAAGTCCCATTTGATAAAGAAGTATTTAAATACTGAAAGGATAAAGTATTTAAATACTGAAGCCGACAGAGATCTTCAAATCCCGTAATATCCGGATCTCAATCTATTCAAGTCAACTATTAAGTTGTCATAGAATCTTGCTCAACGGATCTATCTCAACGGATATATCCAAAGAAGGCTATTTATACCCCAGAGTTTGAAGATCAAAGAAAACCAACAAAAAGACGAATACATACAAGCTTACAAGCGATATTCAAACCATCGAAAGACTGAATATTCATTATCATCAGATCAAGCTTACAAGAGCAAGTATATTTCTTTCTAGCATCAATCCATATCTGAGAAAGAAGAAATATACTCAGTCATCAAGAACAGCCATCATCAGCTCAAGAGCTTCATATTCAAGTTCCGTTCTTACAGTTACCTACCTTTTACCTTTGTGTAAAAACTGAGCTCTGTGTGAACTCAACAAGTTATTCTGACCTGTGTGGGACGAATAAGGACGAAGCTTTGGAACTGTGTGTGAAGAAGCAAGTCAAAGTGGAAGCTTTAACCAATCTGTGAACGGTTGAAGCTAAGATCATTATATCAATCTGTGTGAATGATATATTGATTAAGTGTTGTTATAAATACATAGTTGTGTATGCAGTATTTATAATAAACGTTTGGCTATAATGCTCCTGGGGTCCCTTAACTTAATTTCAGATAACAATTTAGTACTTTATCTTTTTTTTGTCCCAACTAAGTCCTTTATCTTTCTAATTTTAAGCAAATTTAGCCTTTTCCATTGGTCTCCGTTAATTGTTATCCAGGTGGCTGTTAAGTTGTCTACGTGGCTATAAACATACCTGCGTGGAGTAATTTGAAGTCCAAGTGGCACTCATGCTTCCTCACTGAGCCTAGGGTTTATTAGAGGAATTTGAAGTCCACCTCTACGCTCGTGGTCGCCCGGCGTCTCCATCGGGCTCAGATTCTCGCTCTTCATCCCAATCTCGCATGTGTTCTCGTCCTCGTTCTCGGTCAATTTCTCGCTCTCGCTCCAGTTCGCAGACACGTTGCCGCTCCCGCTCAAGATCCTTCTCCTCATCTTCCTCTCCTCGTTGTTGGGTTTTGCATAGCCCTGCTGAGGGAGTAAAACGAGGTCGGTCACCGCCCCCACAAACTAAGAGTTCCCCACTCAAACAGCCCTGCTGGGTTTTGCATAGCCCTGCTGGTTTTTTTTTTAAAATAGCCAAAAATCAATTGCATGAATCCTCACTCAAACAGCTTAGTAGTCCTGAATCTGAATGACGTACGTACTTGACATCATGGATAAGATTATTTCGAGGTTTGAGACGATCAAGTGTCATAAGAGACGGCAACTCTTGCAACACGAGTTCGCATGTCGTATCATCCCCACAAGCAAAGACGCGGTTTCTATACACCCTGTCTATGATGGCAGATTTCGGCAGCCGGACAGCACTAACATTGTCACAAGCCGTTCCCAATTTTTGGTACGTGGGACCGATTTTTCTATAAATGACGTGACTTCCTTGTGTCCCTTGTGCAAGTGCGGTAGGTGTTGGCTGAGAAATATACGAACCATTGGGTATCTCAATTTTAGGACGATATGAAGCAACAATGTCGTCACTGTATTTACAGTGAGCAAGAGAAATACACACTCCTTGTTTGTCTGATTCAGGAATTAAGTACGGCCGTTCTTGATTTACACCAAAATCCCATTGACATAGGCCAAGTGTAGATGCGGTTACAACACTTCTGGTGCCAGAAGCGAGAGATGAATCAGGTCAAACCGAATATAACGTGTGAATTAAGTTACATGTCAATCCGTTCATGGATTCCACGTGTCTTGTGGTGCAACGCATGTCAAACTGCAAAACCGAACCGTTCTGCAAGCCCGCATAGAAATAATGTGAATTGCAAATATCCCATGAACATGACCAGGAAGTATTCGGCAAATTATAAGTAATAACGGTATTCTTGCTCTCTAAGTATTGATAACTTCTTTGCTAAGGATGCCAACAGCACAAGTCTATCATGAGGAGAAACTCGTAGATCCTTAACAACTTTTTTGTTCTCAGGGAGCCCAATGTCCTCCTTTACATAACTAGATAACAAGCTTACTTTGGTCAACACATGCATTCCCCCCAGTCCTGAAAGTCTTCGAGCAAATATATAGATCTCACCAGAAGAGTCAATGTCAAAGAGATGGGCCCCATCTATCTGAAAGTCCTGCATTCTCAACTTATTTGAATATCGTAGCGTGTGGAAATTAGGGTTAGCATCATTTCCCAAACTGGATGCAGATGGTCCTGACGCCCTGCTTTACAGTCGGACCGTACTTATAGATCAGTCTGTCTTAGTGTCTTTCTCTTTTCTGTTCTTTTATCTTTTTCTCTCCACGCAGGTATGTTTATAGACACGTAGGCAACTTAACAGCCACCTGGACAACAGTTAACGGAGACCAACGGAAAAGTCTAAATTTGCTTAAAATTAGAAAGATAAAGGACTTAGTTGGGACAAAAAAAGATAAAGGACTAAATCGTTATCTGAAATTAAGTTAAGGGACCCCAGGAGCATTTTAGCCTAAACGATTTACTCCTGTGTGGAGGACCAGTGGACGTAGAGGGGTTTACCTCGAACCACTTAAATACTGTGTTATTTACCTTTCGTCGTTTCTGTTTTCATAAACTGTGATTTATACAAATATACACTGCAAAACCCTGTACGCACCAAGCTAACAGGAGATTAGACCGAGTTGCTGTATCGACAGCAACTTGCTGTTGCAAGACTTCCGCTACGCACTCAGATTCGAAAAACATACAGCTTGTTGCTTAAATTAATTTCCAAGTCGTATCCCGTATACTTAAGGGACCAACAAGTGGTATCAGAGCAGTTGATTCTAAAAAGAATCAATCGTATTTTTAACTGAATCATATCCTTAAAATCACTTATTTTTCGAAAACAATTTATCTTTCCTATTTCCTCACATATGGATACCTCATTAATAAGCAAGGTACCTATGTTTTCTATTAATGAGTTTGAGGACTGGAGAAACAGGATGAAGAACAAACTAAAGGCCTTCATTGGAGAATCAAAAGCTACACCTGTATCAACAACAGATTTGGGAATCCAACTCGAGACCCAGGAGGCAATCTGTAAGATCTATGAAAATGGCTCCACCTCCGAGACGACAATCGTACTGGAATAACAACTATAATTCTCGATTTTTCATGCATTATAATTATCATGATTACAATGACTACGTGCCTACCCCACGTAGATATCGAAATAATGGACCAAAAGTAGCCTACAACAAACCAATTGTTGTCCGGCAAATTTGGGTACCGAAAGGCACTATCACACCAGGACCCAAATTTACTTGATTTCTATGCTTCGACATGAATCGGGAAATGCTACAGATAGAATCCCTGTAAGTTTTTATGCTTTTACTCATTAGTTGAGGGGAATCTCAGAAGACCCAAGAATACAAGATATCACCATTAATTAGCTGTACACTCGTAAGTCCAAGACAAAGACTATAGGACAAAGAAGGCATGAAACCTTCCTGCAGCTGACGTGTGCATTAAAGGGGGAATACAGTACGACCCATGAATACAGTGTTAATCCGAACATTAATGTAAGAATTGAATCTTGTATGTACCTTTTAAGGGGAATGCTGTATTATTCGCGGATACAGTACTTACACTACAGGACATCAATTATGCTTGATAGTTTTATTCTATTGTGTATTGCAAACAGTTTTAAGTCCACATGCCCTATTTTTATATTCAAACTTTGTTTTTAAACACTCTGCACGACATCTGGACTTGTCTATGTCGAACGACGCGAATTTTAACTCATTCAATTCTTATTGCTGCAAACAAACAAGTTTAAGTATTAAGTTGTAAGAACTTGTCTACGAACAGTTCATAGGTTCAATTGTACTCAACTAGATCACACTGTAAGATTTTGCCTGCGCGCCTATCATAAGTTTAAGATGTAATACACTTCCCTGTTAGATACTACTGCTTTAGAACTTGCCTGCGAGCAGTTCACATTTCTTTTAGACTAAGTGCTGAAGACCAGATCATTCGAACATAAGATCAAGAAGTCTGCTCAAGATGTTATCGAAAAAGGGGAAAATTGTTCTTGACATTATCAAAAAGGAAGGGAAACAGTTGGGATAATCAATCCTGTATCGAAGTCTTCTCAAATTACCAACAAGTGGTTATCGAAAAAGAAAGGGAAATTGTTTTAGCTTAAAGAGGTTTTTTCATCAAAATTTTGGCATGATCAAGAAGTTTTGGAAATTATCAAAAAGGGGGAAATTGTTGGGATAAACAATGTTGTTTTGATAATTACCAAACAACAAAGCTTGATACAGCAAGCTAGCATACATCAAGATGAAAAATGCCCAGCATACAGCAAGTCGTTGTATCGAAAGTCGATCGAAGTTGTCAATCCTGTATCGAAGACCTTCTCATAGCGCCAGCATACAGCGAGCTCTCACGCTACCAAGATACAACAACAAAGTCTAAGTAAACGCCAAGTATGGAAGCTATCCGAATACAGCATCTTTCCATCCAGCATCGGACTACTCCAGTATGCCTACAGCATAATTGGATACAGCATTCACATCGGAATAGGATTGAAGACCGTTTGGAAAGGAATCTTTGCTATTCACTAAAGTCAAGTCCCATTTGATAAAGAAGTATTTAAATACTGAAAAGATAAAGTATTTAAATACTGAAGCCGACAGAGATCTTCAAATCCCGCAATATCCGGATCTCAATCTATTCAAGTCAACTATCAAGTTGTCATAGAATCTTTCTCAACGGATCTATCTCAACGGATATATCCAAAGAAGGCTATTTATACCCCAGAGTTTGAAGATCAAAGAAAACCAACCAAAAGACGAATACATACAAGCTTACAAGCGATATTCAAACCATCGAAAGACTGAATATTCATTATCATCAGATCAAGCTTACAAGAGCAAGTATATTTCTTTCTAGCATTAATCCATATCTGAGAAAGAAGAAATATACTCAGTCATCAAGAACTGCCATCATCAGCTCAAGAGCTTCATATTCAAGCTGCTGTTCTTACCTGGTTACCTACCTTTTACCTTTGTGTAAAAATTGAGCTCTGTGTGAACTCAACAAGTTATTCTGACCGGTGTGGGACGAATAAGGATGAAGCTTTGGAACTGTGTGTGAAGAATCAAGTCAAAGTGGAAGCTTTAACCAATCTGTGTAAACGGTTGAAGCTAAGATCATTATATCAATCTGTGTGAATGATATATTGATTAAGTATTGTTATAAATACGTAGTTGTGTACGCAGTATTTATAATAAACGTTTTACTCCTGTGTGGAGGACCAGTGGACGTAGAGGGGTTTACCTCGAACCACTTAAATACTGTGTTATTTACCTTTCGCCGTTACTGTTTTCATAAACTGTGATTTATACAAGTATACACTGCAAAACCCTGTACGCACCAAGCTAACAGGAGGTTCGACCGAGTTGCTGTATCGACATCAACTTATTGTTGCAAGACTTCCGCTACGCACTCAGATTCGAAAAACGTACAGCTTGTTGCGTAAATTAATTTCCAAGCCGTATCCTGTCTACTTAAGGGACCAATAGTTATTCTGTCGAGAATTATTTGAGTAAGTAGAGTTACGACGATAAGATTACATTGGTCGTATTCTTATTTTGTATTCTCATTGGTATGTAATTATTAATGTGATGTGACGGTTATCATTGTTAGATATTATGGCTGACCCCATCGTGGGCTTTCTTTTTAGGTTCTTGGATTATCGAGCTTGTAGCGGTCGTGGAGAGATGAGCTTCCCGAAGGATACTGGCTAGGGCATGTATTCGTGAATTGAGTTTCTGATCTGTTGTTGTATTCTGCTGTTACAATACTTTTAACTATTGTATTTTCCGCTGCGTGAGTATTTTTAAATGAACTTTCGTTTCTGGTAACTTGAGTTACTTTGGAAATCGTTTTCTAAACTATTGAGTTTCGGCCGTTTGGCCTCGCCCTTTTTAAAATGAGATTTTACGATGGTTTTGATAAACGATTTTTATAACGTCTTCGAATAGTTTTAAAGATAGTACTGTTGTTAGCCTCTTGGGCATTTATAAATGTTTGCAGAAATTTCCTTTAGCCTTGTGGGTTCCATCTCGGGGCCTACGGCGCTGTAATATTCCCGGTTAAATCTGGTGATGTTACAACTTAAACCAGACTACTGTGATAACTCTTGATTGTGTACGACGATACAACTATGATGATTATGTAGCATTATGTCTTTTTGCTATATATGACTATTTTGTTTTATTATTTGCTATTGTTTATTTCAAATTGATTGTTTAAGTAAAATTTTGAAAGTAGGTAATGGAAATAATTGAAAATTATGAAAAATTTTGTTTAAAAAAACTACTGATGGCATTACCAACGGCAAAACTGTTGCTGGCAGTTTAACAACGGCAATCTCCCATCGGCAAAAGGCGTCGGCATTTCCATTTTTTAACAATGGCAATAAAGCCGTCGGTATTTGTTACTTAACGACGACGATCTCCCGTCGGCAAAGGCGTCACATTTTTCATTTTAACAACAGTAATAAAGGTGTCGATATTTGTTACTTAACAACGGCAGCTGGGCGTTGATAAATCTGTCGTCAAGGCCGTCGACATTGCCGTCGGTATCCGTCGGCAAAACTGTCCCAACTTCAGCCAATGCGGGGTTGGCCGACGGCGACGGTGTCGGGAATTTAACAACGCCCAGTAATGGCGTCGGTAATTTTTCACTGGCGAGTAGTTTTCCAACGTCCAGTAGCCGTCGGTAATAGCATCGGTATTCATTTTACCGACGCCCGTGCTTATTTTACCAATGGAATATTGCGTCGGTAAAGTCTATTATTTTTGTAGTGCCAGAGCCCATCCACACACATATATATCCCATATATACTAATGTAGGATATGCTGAGCCTACATGGCTGTTTTTCTTTCTTTTACTGGCATATGTCATGTTACAGTGCTTCGGTTTGCTTATGCGTCCGTCTCGCATGCTTTGGTCGACACATAAGCCACATGCCCACAACTAATTAAATAATAAAGAATAACAATATTGTAGCCTCCATGATTTGAACCCTATCTGGTATTATAATATCCGACTGTAATTTTTCATTTTATACTGTTGTACTATACGTATTGTGCGAATACTGTTCCATTATAACTGGATTTATACAATGTTTATTATATAATTATACTTGGAAATCAAACTATTGTAGTTTTGACGTTCGTATTATTTGACTATTGGAAGTTGCATGATAAGTCGTATTTTGGCTAAGTACTCTAGACCTAGCGTACACTACGTTCAGTGCCTAGCGTACGCTATCTCGATGATTGTACCTTAATTATGTTTATTCGTATTGATGTTGGTTATATTGTTGTGTGTCGTGCATATGTGTTATGATTGTTTTGCACATCATGCGTTGGTCTGACGGGATCATCACTGGAGTCTATAGCTGTGTGTGCTGTATCGTTGGACAGGTATTTCCACTATGCATTGGTCCGACGGGATCATCATTGGAATCTATAGTTGTGTGTGCTGGATCCTTGGAATACCACGAGTATGTTGAGATTGACCTGTTGTGTTGTGCATTGCTATTGTTTCTCGTTGGAGAGAGTTGTTGTGATTATTATTGATATTATTGACGTTATTATTCAGGGATTGCTGAATAAATCATTGTTGCATAATTATCGTACTTATACTAGCATCATTGTGCTAACCCCTTCGGGTGGTGAACATTTCGTTTATGTTCAGGATCTAGAAGGGCGGCGAAACAACCGCTAGAGTTGCATGACGACGAGGGTTCAGAGTGATGTTACGACCGCAATGATTTGTCAGAATTTTATTTTGTTTTAATAAAGTACTCGAGCACGCTGTTGTTTTGTTGTCTTTTGAAGTTTGTATTCGGATGTGGACTGATTTGTATGTTTCAAATTGGTTATGTAATAATTAATTTTACGGTTGGTATTTAATAATGTTGTTTTCTAAATCTTAGCCTTCTAAATCCTTATATCAAGGATTTACGGTGCTGTAATAATCTTGAATATCTCGGGGTGTTACACGTTAACATGCTTTATGTATGTTAACACCTAAGTGTTTACGTATGTAAGCATCCCTCCAGAGGCTACCGCCACAAATCGCACTTCCCATAGCGTACGTTGTCAAAATGACGAACATAAGTTCACCCTCATTACGTACGCTAACACATCAACATTGCATACGTAATGCCCATTAATTTAGCTGTCTGAATCGAGCCAAGAATTCCGATCATGCACGGCCCCACACGTCGAAAGTTGAGATGCGATCTGATACCCTCCATGGCATACATAATCAATCAAGTTTAACGTACACATTTGCCTTAGAAAGATGGCAAGAAACATATGTACTTCAACGAATTCAACAAACTCGAAGGCCGTCCCTTCGATCAACCGTTTGCGAAGCTCGAACCTTACACAAAAGGAAATAACGACAAACTCAACGTATGTAACAAGGCTGTCACATGAACACGCTAAACGTTCCAAAAGTGACCGAACTAGTTATCATCATACGGTCAATTTCCGGGTAATTACGGAAAGTATTCTACGTCGAAGGAATCATATACTATATGTGAAACGAAGGATCATAACGGGGATAAAATGTCGACGTCTACAATTCAAGGATAATCATGTCATCATAAATTTACACTCCAATATCGATTATCAACTCTAATATATGGTTCGGCTATCCTGCGATCGATGCATTTATTACCAACATCATCACTTCATTCTAGCTATATTATGAAGATTACCTAATCAAAACAACCCTTGCAAGACATGATTTTATACTTGATGAAAACCTTCATTATTCATCCTCTTGAATTCCTTTATCATAGGTGATAACATTAACAAGTCCTTTAGATATAAGAGTATTCCGAAAACATCAACCAATGTGTATTATATTCTCAGAAAACATCACCCTAATGTTCAGCATAACAAGGCTCCACTTATAATCCTTTTTAACAATGGAACAACCTAAGTATAATCATACAATTCCTCCTAAAACATGGTGTTCGGTTAATAATTCATCCATGGAACTTAATGATATTAGCATGCTCATAACATTCCTAAGAATATGAATTCAAGGTTGGAATAGCATCAACATACCTTACTGCGGAAGAAATGTCGTGAAAATTGGTAGAACTCAACACCAAATGCTTGAACACTACCCCCCAATATGTCCTATGATCTCCAAAAATCCGATTAAGAGGCTGATGTAAGGGATTTATGGGGCTGGGTAGCTCTCAAGTTGCAGAAATCGGTCAGGGGGCGAGGGTGAAATGAAAAGGAGGTTGAGGTCTATAAATAGAATTTTATACATTATGTACGTTATCAATGAAGCATTATGTACGTTAGCCTTCTAACGTACGCTAACCAAAAATACCTTACATACGCTAGCGTCTGGCAAAAGCTCACTGCCTCGTTACCTGACCACCATTACGTACGTTAATAATGCCCTTACGTACGTAATGTGATCAACGTAGCGTGCGTTATGATAAACCCTTTACGTACGCTATGCCCATTGACTTACTTTATAAAAAAGCTGTCTAGCTTCACGCGGGGAAATCCGGCACTATCCCCTCCTGACTCCATACGCCGACCTTATCTGATTTGCCTTTGACTGCCGCTTACGTACGCTATGCTTCAACTATAGCGTACGTTATCTGCAGCCCTTAACGTACATTATGCTCAACTGCTGGCGTACGTTATGACGTGCAGATGCATGCATGGATTTGGAAACTCCTCAATATGATTATGAATGAAGGAATACAAATACGGGTAAAATCACATTTTGATTATTAATACTATAATATCAAATGCTACAAGTTCAAATACAGATGAAATACACAACAATTATCCGGGTATTACATAACGTACGTTAACCCTTATAGGTAGCATGTGTTAGGAAATATGCAGGTTATAAAGACATGTTTTGTTTTTCATTTTACACGATCCAACTTCGAGTTTTCTCCCTATAAGTCATCCTCCTACCCTCCTAAGTTATTGTAAGCTCTTCTATCTTGTCTTGGAGCTTCATACCTTGGATTGGAGCTTGGAAACTTGAAGAGTATAGTGGAATCTTGAAGTTCTTAGGTTTTTCTTCATCTTCAAGAGGTAAGTTGTATAATCTTGTGTTATTTCGTAATAATGATAACATTTTTGACGAATACTCCATATGATATTGAATTAATAGAGCATAACATGATTAATATGGAACTTATAAATACATAATCAAGAACATGATGATTAGGGATTATAGATGAAGTATGTTCTTAATACGTAGAGATTCTTGGATGTTATAATCATGTGTTGGGAAGGATTATTAACTTGTTTAATGAATTAGGATTACCTAGAACATCACGTTCAAATTTTAATAGTGTTCTTGGGTAAAATAACTAATTCAATTGAAGATAGTAATAAAAATGAGGAAACTATGTGATGAGTCGATTCTTGATCGACTCATTCTATTCTATTGAGTCGTGTTTTTGTTCTCTTTTATGCGTGGTATGTTGTGTTTTAATTTATAGGTAGCCGAGCGAAGATTGTGGTGAAATATGCGCTTTCATAGCCAATATTGGAGTTTATGATGATCAAGAGCATAACGGGGCCTAAAACGATAAAGATTGAAGCAATATCAGTCGTATTTTCTAAATTCCAGAATCATAACTCCGAACTGGAATGTGTTCTCCATTGTTATATGTTCCTCGTGAAATTTGCTTCGAAACGGTATATCATACGCTAAATTCCAAGGTGTATTGATACAAGAACGAAGGATCAAGCCGAAGAAGGCCAAAAACCGGAATCAAAACAAGAAGAAACGACCTGGGCCGCGTCAGGCAACTCGACCGTGTCACAGGACACATCTGGGTCTCGTTCCAGTGAGATTTTCACATTCCGGAAGAGTACAACACGGCCGTGTCACAGGACACGGCCGAGTCACGATCCAGTCGAATTTCCATTTCTAGTGCAGTGCAACACGGGCCGTATCACAGGAAACGACCGGGTCCGATGGACAGAGAACTTTTCGTTTTTCAGGACAGTTCGACATGGGCCGTGTCATCTGACATGGACCGTGTCACTTTTTGGTGCAAGTCCATTTCTTTGACATTTTTACACGGTTTGGAGCATTTTTCTTGGTCTTGTGGCTTTATAAAAAGGTGTTAGAGACCTTAGGAGAGATATTCTGATATTGTATAAGATATTGTGTGGAAAAACACATGATTTAGGGAGAGAAACACCAAAATAGGGAGGAAAGAGAGATTTTTCATTATCTTCTTTGTATGTTCATCTTGAAGAAAAATACATTTGTGAGTGAATATAATTCCTTGTATCATTTGGTTGTGAGTTCTTGAAGGAAGATCATCAAACCTTCATCGGAAATTTGATTTCGGCTTTTACAATGGAAGTTTCTACCATATTTTGTTTTACGATTTTCATTATTATTATTGAAATAATCATGTGTAGCTAATCTTTTCATATGGGTTTTTAGATTGAGCCACACACATGTTGTCGATTGTTAGTTTCAATTGATTTTCCAGGTAGAGTTTGGATTGTTCCTCTTTGTTGTTCTTCGCATAAGAACTTTTTATTTAGATCATCAAACCTATTTCATAGTTGTTGTTATTATTCGGAATCGAGGGTTTTTATCGGTGTTCGCCATCAAACGACCCGATAGAAGTGATTGTGAATGTTCTAAACCTTTTTCCACGATCTTTTAGCGAATTACTCCATCAAAGGTATTAGATAGTCGATTGTTAGTAGAGATTCGTCCCCATCAAATGAGTGTCTCTTATTTTTGTAAAGAACAATCGTGATTTTTTGAATTACTGCCATCAAACGGATTTCTTTTAATCGTGAGCAATCGATAATTCCAAACCTTATTTCTTTGAGTATCGGAACTAATAATTGATTACGTGTGTGTCGGTGATTCTAAACTCCCATATCATTCTCATAATTGTAATCTCTTAATTATCCAACCATTAATTCGGTGTTATTAACATTTCGTTTATTTAATTTTCCGTGTTTGTGATTGTAATCCTATCCAATCAATGATGTTTTATTTTACTTTACTTTTGTCAATTCGACAATTTGCCAAACATTATTGAATTTCAAACCGTTTCTAACTCCTTGTGAGATAGACCTCGGAGTTACTTGTCGCTACCTATAAAAGCGATTCATACACTTGCGAGTATTTAATTTGTTCATCAAGTTTTTGGCACCATTGCTGAGGAGTTGGCGTTTAATTTTTGATCTTGTTTTAATAGTAGTTGAATTGTTTTTCTGGATCATTTTTACGTTTTCATTATTTTCGATAAAATCTAAAAAATTTGCTCTAACTTCTTTTGTTTATGCTTGGTAGGAGATCGTTGGGTAACCCGATTCTTCCACCCATATACGAAGTTTAAAGGATTAGAGCACCAAAAATAATAGCCACATCATCAATGGCAAATGACAAGGTGAATCCGGATCTTGAAGAGCGACTTTTGCTCCAAGAAGAAAACCCTCGTCAACTGAGGCATGAGAATGTTGCCGAGAATTTATATGAAGAAAACATTCGTCAACCGAGGTTTCCGAGATATGAGAATGTTCGGCGCAATCAAGCGATACCCGAAGCTCAATAAGGGAGATACTTCTATCCGAGACAACCACCCGTTGGAGTGCAATATGGAGCGAATTATTATCCCGGGCCTCAATATGGGATGGAAGCAAACTACAATATGGCGCAACAACCTCCGGTTGAGCATCTAATGCGGGACTTTGCAAAGACCGTGGTGAACACCGCCATCTCATGCATCCAATTAGCACCGGCAACAAGGAACTACCATATAAGCGGATTTCACATCGAGCAATTGCCCTCATTTCACGGATTAGCATGTGAGGATCCGTTGTCGTTCATCCGAGACTTCTATATGGCGATTGACAACTTTCCATTAAATGGGTTGAGCGAGGATCAACTAAGAATGAAGTGCTTCCCTTATACCTCAAGGATGGGGCGAAACAATGGTTGATGACTTTGGCACCGGGCTCACTAAGAACGTGGGATGAAGTTTACGACAAATTCATTGCCAAATACTTCTCTTATTCGAAGACTACACAATTGGGAACTCAAATCTCAACATTTGGACAACAAGAGGGAGAGGCATTTCACGAAGCATGGGACCGATTCAAGATGCTCCTTATTCAATGCCCACACCATCACTATCCACTTCAACTACTTAATCAATTCTTCTATGATGGGTTGACTCAATAGTGCCAAGGTGCGGTGGATAATGCAGCCGGTGGTCCATTTTGGGGGTTAACGGAGAGACAAGCTTATGATGTGTATGAAACGTTGGGAGCTAATTCACAACAAAAAAGTGTACGTGTTCATAGAGGAGCTGTGAACCAAGTAAGCGAGAAGGACGAGATGCAATCTAAAATCGATGAGTTAACAAGGGAACTAAGACAACTCAAGACTCAAAATAAATCTCCGAGCTCACGAGTTTGCGAGATTTGTGGAGCACCTGGACATGATGCTAATTCTTGCCCACATACTTTTCTGGAAGAACAAACCAAACAAGTGAATTGGGCTATGGGACAAAGCACGGGAAGGCCCGAATGGGAGGAGATGAGAAATAATTATGGTGGAAATGCAAGAAATGCACATCTCCCGAACACTTATCATCCTGGGCTAAGAAACCATCCGAAATTCTCATGGAGAAACAACAACCCAATGTCGTACGACACAAGCGCCCAAGCTCAATATAATGGAGGAAACCGAGCCCAACAAGCAACACAAAGTGAACAACCTCCACAACAAAGGAACTCTCTTAAGGAGAGTATTACGGCATTCATTAAGGAGAGCAGGGAAAACCGAGTAGAGAACAATAAAAGGTTCGAATCTTTAGAAGCTTCGGTGAATAAAATGGAGATTCAAATTGGGCAACTTGCTACCGATGCACGTAGACAAGAAAGGGGTAAACTACCAAGTCAACTCGAGCAAGCTCAAGCTATTACCACTCTCCAAAGTGGTAAAGTGATTAATAAAGAGGCTAATTCTGAAGCAAAAGAAAGGGGCAGTGAGAAAGAAGACGAGTCGGGAAATCAAGAAAAGAAAATAGACGAAGCAACTTTGACTTCCAAGCTTCACAAATCTTCTCAAGCATATAAGCCACCGGTCCCTTTTCCGAGCCGACTTAGAAAAGCGAAGCAAGATGAGCAATTTTCCGAAATCTACGAAATGCTTCCGAAGGTTCATGTCAACTTACCTCTCTTAGATGTTGTGAAAAACATTCCCGCTTACACGAAATTTTTCAAAGAGTTGACCTCCAACAAGAGACGATATTTTGGGAACGAAAAAGTGCTCTACGAGGTAGAAGCAAGGAGTCAAAAGAAAGGCGATCCCGGAAATTATATGATCGATATCACTATGGGAGATAAGAAAGTTGCTCGTGGGATGATCGATTCGGGAGCAAGTGTGAATCTCATGCCATACTCGAATTATTTGAGGCTTGGACTCGGAGGAATCAAACCAACAAGAATGACTCTTCAAATGGCGGATAGGTCGGTGAAATACCCCAAGGGAGACATTGAAGACCTATTAGTGCAAGTGGACAAGTTGGTGATTCCGGCCGATTTTGTTATCTTTGAGATGAGCAATTTCGCAACGAGCGAAAATGAAGGGACAATACTTCTAGGATGGCCATTCATGCGTACAAAAAAACAATCACCGTCTTGGGCGAAACTCTGGAAATCGACGTATTCGGTTCATCTCCTATCTCTTCTCATATTTATGCTGCCCATGGTTGTAATTTTATTGATTGCATTGATCGCATTGATCCTTTGGTTGATGATACATATTTGCATGATGATGTATGGGACACATTGCATGATGCTCTAACCATTGAGCATGATATGGGGCTGAATAATTTAGAAATTGAAAAATATGTTGCATTGCTAAATAAATCCGAACCCATTGATGAAGTTGACGATCTTGAGATGCCTTTGGAATTAAATTTTTAGGAGCTCGTTGAAATCACCCAGCCCCAACTTGAATTGAAAGAACTTCCGGCACATCTTAAATATGTTTTCTTAGGTAAAAGTGACACTTACCATGTAATTGTCTCTTCAAAATTAACTCTTTTGCAAGAAAACAAATTAGTATAAGTTCTAACTAAATTAAAGGAAGCGATTGGGCGGAGTATTTTTTATATCAAGTGGATAAGTCCTGTTAGGTGCATGCATAAAATAATTCTTGAGGATAATGTTAAACCTGTTAGGCAAGCACAAAGGCGTTTGAATCCAAACATGCAGGATGTAGTGAAAAAGGAAGTTTTGAAAATGATAGATGTCGGAGTCATCTACACGATATCCGACAGTAAGTGTGTTAGTCCTGTGCATGTAGTGCCTAAGAAATCTAGAATAATGGTGGTTCGTAATGATAAAAATGAATTGTTGCCCACTAGAACAGTGACCGGTTGGAGAATGTGCATTGATTATCGGAAATTAAATGCCGTAACGAAAAAAGATCATTTTCCTCTCCCTTTCATTGATCAAATGTTGGAACGTTTAGATGGGCATGATTATTACTATTTTCTAGATGGTCTTTCAGGTTTCTATCAGATTCCCATTGCCCCGGAGGATCAAGAGAAGACCACTTAAACTTGCCCTTTTGGCACTTTTGCCTTAGGATGATGTCGTTTGGTCTTTGTAATGCTCCCGCTACTTTCCAAAGGTGCATGCTTTCCATATTCTCCGACTTGTTGGAAAAGTCCATCGAGGTATTCATGGATGAATTTTCTGTGTTAGGAACCACTTTTGATGATTGTTTACATAAATTGACTATTGTGCTCGAACGATGTATTGAGTGTAATCTTATACTTAGTTAGAAAAAGAGTCATTTTATGGTGAAACAAGGTCATTTTGGGTCATGTGGTTTCCAATAAGGGAATGGAGGTTGATAAGGCTAAAGTTGATTTAATTGTTAAATTACCTCCGCCTTCATGTGTAAAAGAGGTTCAAAGCTTTTTAGGGCATGCCGGGTTTTATAGGCATTTTATTAAAGATTTTTCAAAAATTGCCCGCCCTTTAAGTAATCTTTTGTGTAAGGATGCTAAATTCTGTTTTACCGAGGAATGCTTGGTTGGTTTTAATGCTTTGAAAGAAAAGTTAACTTCCATGCGTATTGTTGTTGCTCCCGACTGGTCTTTACCATTTGAAATTATGTGCGACGCGTACGACTTTGCTATTGGTGCCGTTTTGGGGCAGAGAGTGAATAAATTTTTCCACGTAATTTACTATGCTAGCAAAACAATCGATAAATCTCAGGCCAATTATACCACCACCGAAAAAGAATTTTTAGCCGTTGTGTTTTCTTTAGACAAGTTTTGATCCTATTTGGTTGGTTAGAAAGTAATTGTGCATACGGATCACGCCGCATTGAAATATTTATTAAAAAAATCCGATGCGAAGCCAAGATTGATTCGGTGGGTTATTTTGTTGCAAGAATTTGATTTGGAATTTAAGGATAAGAAGGGTTCGGAAAATGTAGTTGCCGACCATTTATCTAGATTAACCGAAGGTGATAATTTTAAGCTCGATAGCTCCTTGCCAATTGTTGAGACTTCTCCTGACGAACAATTGTTCGATGTGACTAAGACACCTTGGTATGCCGATATTGTTAATTACAATGTTAGTGGTGTTTTGCAGCCCAACTTGACCTTTCAAGGGAAGAAGAGGTTTATTTCCATGTGCCTGCATTACTACTGGGACGACCCCTACTTATTCAAGTTGGGACCCGATCAAGTATTCCGATGTTGCATCCCGGAAGAAGAGTACGAGAGCATCTTGTCATTTTGTCATGACTTGCATTGTGGGGGACATTTTAGCATGAAGAATACAGCACATAAAGTTCTTCAATCTGGATTCTATTGGCCGACATTATTTAAGGATGCCTATTCCTATTGCAAGAGTTGCGATCGTTGTCAACGAACGGGGAACATAAGCAAAAGAAATGAGATGCCGTTGATAAACAATCTTGTAATGGAACTTTTCGATGTTTGGGGAGTCGATTTTATGGGTCCTTTCCCACCTTCCCTTGGCTTTGAATATATTTTAGTTGTTGTGGATTACATTTCTAAGTGGGTGGAAGCAATTCCAACCCGAACTAACGATGCTAACATGGTTTGCAATTTTTTTAGGGATGTGATTTTCTGTAGGTTTGGGACACCTAGAGCTGTGATTAGCGATAGAGGAACGCATTTTTGCAATAGACAACTTGAAGGGTTGCTAAAGAAGTATAGCGTGATGCATAAGGTGGCGACGGCTTAACATCCACAAAACATCGGGAAAGTTGAAGTGAGTAATCGACAGATAAAGGAAATACTTGAGAAGACAGTGAAGCCGACAAGAAAAGATTGGGAGTTGAAGTTGAACGACGCCTTGTGGGCATATCGCACAGCTTACAAAACTCCGATTGGAATGAGCCCGTATCACCTCGTTTTTGGGAAGGCATGCCACCTACCTATTGAGTCAGAACATAAGGCGTATTAGGCTATCAAAGCGCTAAATTTAGATCAAGAAAAGGCTGGGGAAGAACGACTTCTACATTTGAATGAGCTGGAAGAGATGCGATACAAGGCATACGAAAATGCTAAGCTCTACAAGGAACGGGCGAAATGGTATCACTACAAGCGTATCATTCGCAAATCTCTCGATCCTGGGATGGACGTTCTACTACATAACTCTCGTCTTAAGCTCATGCCGGGAAAATTAGTGTCACGATGTGGCGGACCTTTCAAAGTCGTTCCAGTATGGCCACACGGAGCGGTAGAACTCCTTGATCCACGGAAGAATGAACATTTTAATGTGAATGGATATAGAGTGAAGCCATACTTCGGGCGAAGTGAAGAAATCAATGTGTTTGAATGCATAGAGGTGCATGATGTCGAAAATTGAGTAAGACGGGAAGAAGTCGAGCTAATAACTATAAAAAAGCGCTACTTGGGAGGCAACCCAACGGTTTAGTTAGATTTTTTTTCTTCGAATTTATTTTCCTTATTCGTTTTTTCTTGGTTCGAGACTGACTGGTTCGACTTTAGGTGTTAAAAATGCAGGGAACCGAGAGCGTTATCAAAAAAATCAATTTTGGGCAAGTCAGACACGGGCCGTGTCACAGGACAAGGATGGGTTAGCAATGCAGTGGGATATAGCATTTCTGGGCAGGTTGGACACGGGCCGTGTCACAGGACATGGCCGAGTTAGCAATACAGTTAAAATTCAAATTTTGGCGGAGATGGACACGGGCCGTGTCACAGGACACGACCGGTTTAGGAAGACAACGACTTTTCACTTTCTGAAGGAGTACGACACGGGCCGTGTCACAGGAATCGGTCGGGTTGGGAAGACAGAATGTTTTTTTTAGTTTTGGAACAGGTACGACACGGCCGTGTCACATGACACGGGCCGTGTCAGACAGGCAGATATATAGGATACTAGTCGTGTTCTTTCACACTTCATCTTCCCCAAAAAAAAAAATTTATCTCTCCCTCCGAACCCTAGCGGCTATCACTCGAATTTTCTTCATTTTCAAAGGGATTTTGTGCAAAATCAAGGAAAGATACAAGAATCATTTACAAAATCATCATTATTCAACCGATTTCTTACTCCAATCACTCAAATCGGACGAATCGGGGGGCTCATTTTTATTTTTTTTTCTCTTCAATTTCTCCAAATCCAAGGTATGTTTTTCATGCTTTTGATGATTCTTCTTGATAATGATCATGCTATGAGGTTAGAATCACAAGTCTTTGATTATCTAGGGTGTAATACACATATTTTTTCTCGCTTCCATTTCGTTCAACCGTATCGACTCGATTGTGTTAGTTGATGCTTCTGACCTTGTTTTGTTTCTCACCTTTGTCATTCGAGCGAGTTCTGATATTGTCCCAAATTGATGTGTATATCGTTGTGATCTTTCCAAGTTCAGATCGATTTCCTGCGAACCGTGTGCGAAATTAACATCTCGTGGTTCCTACAAGTTTATTGATATCTTGACTTGAGATGTGAACTTAAGAGTTGATCGTTGTTGTTCGATCATTGCTATTCTCTCATAGTTGTCCAATCATTATTATTTGATCTCGAAATTGTGATTATTTAACATCTGGGCCACTTCAAAATTTCCATAAGTGTTGGGAAATTGTCTTCGTATTTGATCTTCCAAACATCTGAGATTATTGGAATTACATTCTTGTTCAACGTTAGACTTGTGTTTACGTTGTTGTACTGCTCGGATTTATCAACCGTAGTGGTTCATATTTGTTGCTTTTCGTAAACATTCTTGCGTATTGAATCCAACCTCAGTAGCTCTGTACTTAATGGAGCTCTTGTGCGCTGTAAATATCAGTTAACGTGTTTTATCTAGAATCGCCTTGCTCTTGTTTAAGTTTCGGGACGAAACTTATTTTTTTAGTAGGGTAGAATGTAATACCCGAGATTCTCGGTTCTAGTTATTTTTGAATATTTATCGGTTGCGCCGGTTATTTTGTCCTGTTGGCGATTTCCTGAGATTTTCCCCTATGTTGGATGTAGCGCGATGTACCGTGTTGTGGTGTTCTTCGGGTACGAATTATTGTTGCGTAAGTCGAGCTAATAGTATGTCGTGCTTTGTTATTTGTTTGTTTTCGATTTGGATCGTTGGTGTTGTCCTTTAGTGTTTCGTTGCATGTTGAATAATCATTGTTTTGTCGAGGAGTATCGTTGTTGTGTATTTGGTCGGCTTTGTAAGATCACCACCGTCACTTATTAAGTCTAAAAATTCTAAAAACTTACAATATAGAGCATCAAATTAGCTTTCCAATGGTTCAAACGGCGAGTCAATCGGAGTCCGTACGAAGGAGTTATGGTCGAAATAGCAAAGACTACACAGTGTGTAATTAGCATACGCTAAACGCATCTATGAGCGCGCGCTAACGGAGTCTGGCAGACGGTTTTGGACTGCATTTTACAGCCAATAGCGCACACTACACATACCCTAGAGTGCGCTAACTATTGACAGTATATATAGGACTGCAGAGGTCAACTTTCGTCATTTTCTTCCTCCCCTTTTTTCCTTCCGGCGATCTATATGATCTTGAGGTTGTATAAGCATGGATTTTGGCCTGATATCATCACCCATCAACATCTTTGAGTTCCTAGTATGGATTTAACAACATCCCAACATCTTTCACCATTTTAATCGAGGTGGTCGGTTTTCGGGGCTGTTTCGGCCGAGCCGCGTTCGTCGGAGTATTCACAAATTGATTTCGAGGCAAGTATCTTGCCCATACATTACGTGTTGTGTGGATTTAATAGTTGGTAATCGACGATACGTGCTGAATGAATGTTTATAATTAACTTTCAAAGGAATCGATATGCTTTTCAATATTTCCTTAAACATGACTCATATGATTTCGTTGTTAAATGTGCTTGGCTAAGTATGTGTATTATTGTTGAGTATATGAATACCTTACTTTCGTAGGGTATCGTTTTGTGTGATTATGTCGTTTGTAGATTTAAAGTTTAACCTTTCGTTGAGGTATGTCGGGGGGGACATGTGTTTATTGATGATCATGTGATTTTGTGTGATAAAGGTGGTAACTCATTTATGAGGAGGTTGTGTCGTTCGGCGTGGTTGGAAAGGTACTTTCTCTCGTTGCCATGTTATTGGTACTAGCTGCATCGTTGAATTCTAGTATTAATTGTATCGTTAGATGGTCGTGAGTGTTAGGAATACTTGTTAGATTTTGATGATGTCATTAATTTAAAATCAAATGTTTATTAATTGGCAAAATGTAAGGAAGAACCAAATGAGTATCTTCCATAGGCCAAAATGTGTTAAGTATAAAGTTGGCAAAGTGTAAAGAAGAACCAAATGAGTGTCTTCTGTAAGCCAAAGTTAGTTAGGCTGAAAATCGGCTAAGTACTAAAGTACAGTCTAGTCTATCAGAGAAGTACAGCCGACTTCAATCAGAGTAGCCCTGGTCAACTAAAATTTATCAGAGAAGTTTGACCAGACTGCAGCCAAGGTACCTCAGGGAAGTCACCTGATCAGACAAGTCTCAAACAGTATACAGCCGAGACGACCTACCTGCAGAGAAGTAAGCTGCACATCAGTCTACTCAACTACAGCCTAGTTCTCCAAGTCCACGTCAGCATGCTTTGAAAAGTCAAATATTACGGAAAGCTCACATGCAACGTGAAGAGACAAATTGGAGTGATTCCCGCAAGAGATATGATTTATTTAAATCATCCTGACCCACCGTGAAGACTTTAATCCTTTTATATTCAAAAGATTCGGCGCTCACATGCAGAAGTCATCACAACGGTCGGAAGATGAAATTAAATAATGGGAATCCAAATTTTGCAACGCTCGTAAAAGATTAAACAATGAAGTCTCCTCCAACGGACGGATTTGTTCGATTTGCAACGGCTACAAGGAAGAAGCTCGAGATCGTGATCTATATATATCCAGAGATTTGAAATCGAGCTACCGGTGCGAACATATACTCTAGCGATCAAAGCAAACAAAGCAATCTCAAGCAAACAATAGCATCGTGAAAAAGAGCAGATCCAAAAGTTCATATTCAAGGAAGCTCTTTAGTTGGAGAAGACAAACACTCTTGTCTTTAAATCTTGAGTACGGGTACTTCATTGGTTGAAGTAGCAGATCAGAAAGGCATCCGAGGATCGAGGATCAAGAGGTGCAAGGCGATCAAGTGTGTACAACGGCACGGAATTCCACCGGTTGGAAGTCATTGTAGTGTGTAGTGAATCACCGTAATCTTTATCACCGGTTGACAATTATAGTGAATTCATCTCCAACGGTTTGGAGAAAAGTGGATTAGTAGAGGATTACCCCACCTCCGAGACCACTATAACCGCTGTGTTATTTAATGCTTTATCGCATCATACTCTAACCGCCGCATCCATTGTTAAAGTGTTTCATTAAGTTAATTTATATTCGTCATCACCGACTTCAAGACATATCCAAGAACAAACGACTCCTAGTCATTTGTTTGATCATCAGCTGAAGAAACTCACTCTTCGTGAAAAAGAGTTCAAGAGTTTCTACAAGTCTATTCACCCCCCCCTCTAGACTTGTTTCTGGACGACTTGTGACCTACAAGTGGTATCAGAGCGGTTGGTTCATTTTTTTCACGAACCAGATCTATATTAAGATATATATCTTATCTCTCACGTTATAATGGAACACATGCACTCTAGACTACCTGTCTTTTCAGTTGACGAGTATGATCTCTGGAAGATAAGAATGCAGGCACACTTATCTTCAATCCATGACGACATGTGGTGCATCATTGAAGATGGTCCATTCATTTTCGAGAAGGACAACACACCCGAGGAGATCGCAGCTGGGAGGCCCGAAAAGATTCCTAAGAAGAGAACGGAGCTGACCCCCGAAGAGAGAAAGCTGGCCAATCTTGACAACAGGGCCAGAGATGTGCTATACCAAACTCTTGACAAATCCACAATGGTCAAGATCAAAAATTGTAAGAATGCCAAAGAGATATGGGACACATTAGCTCTAATGTGCGAAGGAACGGAGCTGATCAAGGAGAACAAGTTGTCAATAGCCATCCAAAAGTTTGACAACTTTAAAATGAAGAATGGAGAATCTATAGACCAAGTGGACACAAGGTTCACCGAAATTATCAACGAGATCAACTCCTGGGCAAAACATATGGCAACAGGAAATGGCACTCAAGGTCCTCGATCGCTCAATCCCGAATGGAGCATGAAGGTCGTAGCTATGAGAGAGTCCAAAGACCCGAATAAGATAAAAATTCAGAGTCTGTTCTCTCGATTCGAAGGCTTACGAGTTCGAACTTCCGAGTTCATCCTCGACCGAGCCTCGCAGAGAAGGGAATCGCATTTGCGGCCGAGTCCCCGCTAAGAGCCTCGTCTGATGTGAAACCTCCAAATCCGCTAGATTTTGAGGAGGAAATGGCTTTCATTATGCAAAGATTCAAGAACTTCAGGAAGAACTACTCCAAGTATAAGAAAAACTACAAGGAGAATCCTTAAGAAACCGTATAATTTGGAAGCTGGAAAGTTGAATGTTACAACTGCCACAAGATAGGACACATCCAAATGGATTGTCCCGAGCTCAAGAAGGATGAAACCAAAAAGGAGGTGGCCAGAAAGGAAGACAGAAGAAAAGCTCTCATCGGAGAAGACCAGGAGCATGTCGAATCAAGCGGCGGTTTCTTTTCTGATGACGACGAGGAATATGATTGCCTGATGGCAAACTTGGCTGATGAAGAGGTAACCTCTAAACCTACCGGTTCTAATAATAGCTCAGCCATGTCGCAAGATATGGATTTACATGAATCGGTAAATCAATTATTCAAGGATTTTGAAACACTTAAATCTGCACATCAAGCTGTATCAGCAGAGAAGACTAAGCTGCAAGATGAGAATAGGCAGCTGAAAAATGATTTTGAAAAACTCAGTCTAGATTTAAATAAGACCGAGACAAATACAGCTGATTTTAAAAACCAGGCAAGTGCCAATACAGCTGAGATAGACCGGCTAAATATTTTACTTAAAGAAAAGTCAGCTGCACTTGCTCATGCCAAAGCTGAGTTTACTAAGCTAGCACAGATAAATAAAACTCAGGCGCAGGAAATAACCTCCCTGAAAGCGTCGTTAACTCTGGACGAATTGTGTACTAACAAGAGGCCACTATATTCCAGATCAGGCCTTGGATATGATCCCCACACTCCCTCTAGTTCTAAAACCACTTTCATCAAGGGAGAAACAATGGTCTCGACTGCTGAGCCTGTGTATAAACCGATTTTCAAAAACAGGCAACAGCCAAGTCAAACGTCTAGGCTGCAGTCAATGTTACACTGCATGCCACCTAGACAGGCGACTAGAAGGATGTGCAAAAGCAAAAGCCTGCACAACATGCCCACTATTACCAACAACTCCCTAAAAATAGATTTCATAATGGGAGGCGGATGGAAACCTCAAGGTTATCCAAATTACCAAAACGAACAAGTGTGGAGACCACAAAGGTTTAATAAATGGTCTCGGCTAGATTTAGAAATGGCCCACACTATTTTGAGGAATATCCAGATACAATCCAACCAGAGATTTAGACCTCGACCACGTGCACCGTATAAGGGTTATAATAATAATAACAATTCCTATAATCCAAGGAGAAATCAATTCTCCAGAAACCAACTAACCCCAAAGGACCCACACAAATTTGGGTACCTAAATCTCTGCTTGTTTAATTGCGTAAGAGATGGAAGGACTACAACCACATCTCCTCAAGCTCAAATTTTGGAGGTGAAGAGTGGTTTGTAGACTCTGGATGCTCAAGGCACATGACCGGGAACAAGAGGATGCTGACCAAATATATCAAGGAAAGAGGTCCCGATGTAACCTTTGGAGATAGCTCTAGAGGACAGACAAAAGGCTTTGGAGAGCTGCACCGAGGAAACATTGTGATATCCAAAGTCCATTATGTCAAAGGTCTCAAATACAACCTCCTGAGCATAAGCCAGTTCTGCGACGAGAAGAATCTAGTAGTCTTCACCATCTTGGAGTGTATGGTGATAGACATCTTATCTGGAGAAATAAAGCTACAAGGTCTCCGAAGAAGAGATGTATACATGATTGATTGGAACACAGGAACACCTAACTCCTGTTTTCTATCCAAGACTGTAGCTGAGAATGGATGGCTGTGGCACAAAAGACTATGTCACCTGAACTTCAAAGCCATCAACAAGATTAGCTCTCAGAAGCTGGTCAAAGGACTTCCAAATGAAGCATTCAAGAAGGAAGCACTCTGTGATGCATGTCAGAAGGGAAAGCAGACCAAGGCATCGTTCAAGCCAGTGCAGCCTACAACGCTCACAACAAGGATCTTAGATCTACTCCACATGGATCTATTTGGTCCTATCAAGCCAAGGACTTTGAGCGGCAGAAAGCATGCTCTTGTGATTGTAGATGATTATTCAAGGTACACTTGGATCATTTTTCTATACAAGAAAAGTGAAACCTTGACCAAGTTACCTGAGCTGCTGAGAAGGATCCAGAATGAGAAATCCCTCTCCATAATCAAGATCAGATCAGATAGAGGAGGAGAGTTTCTCAACAAGGCGATAACTGATTTCAGCGATCAGAATGGGATCCAAAGATGAGCTCTGCGGCCAGGGCCTTGCCAGAATGGTGTTCCGAAAGAAGGAACAGAACCACGAAGGAAGCGGCAAGGTCCATGATTGCAGCGGACCTACCCAAAAGGTTCTGGGCTGAAGTCACAACACAGCCTGCCACACCCAGAACAGGAGTATGATAGTAGGGAGACATGGCAAAACTCCCTATGAGGTTTGGAATAATAGAACTCCTACTGTTGCTTACTTTCATATTTTTGGTTGTAAGTGTTTCATCCACAACAACGGTAAAACACAGCTAAATGCCTTTGATGCTAAAACTGATGATGGTCTATTTATGGGATATTCCCAAAGAAGCAAGGCATATAGAGTTTTCAACAAAAGAACCTTAGTTGTGGAGGAAACACCCCATGTTGTTTTTGATGAATCTACTGTTGAGTACAGGAAACAGCTTGAGCAAATTGAGAACAAGCTCAAGTCAGCAACCCTTGAAGAAGTCATTGTACATGACACTGGAATGGTGGACTCACCTGCAGATCAGCCTGATGACCCAACTGCAGCCGATGAAGACCCAACTGCAGATCAGACAGGATCATCAAACCTATCTGATCCAGTTGCTGCTGAAGAAGACCCAGCCGGAGCTGACAAAGACTCATCTGCAGTTCAGAACCAAGATGCAGATGACAAGGCGGTAGCTGATCCAGTTGCAGACCAGAATCCAGCAGATGCAGATAACCACCAGAGCAATCCAACAGGGGGAACAAACCCAGAAGAGGACGAGATCCCCAAATGGCTCAAGGATCATCCAATTCAGCAAATTATCGGAAAGTTGACTGATGGAGTCAAGACAAGACAGTCAACTCTACCAGCAGGAATGGCGATGTTCTCATGTTTCATGTCGCAAATTGAACCCAAGACGACAGAACAAGCCTTGGAAGATTATTCATGGATTAATGCCATGCAAGAGGAATTGGAGCAGATGGAGAGAAACAAAGTTTGGGAACTAACAGACAGACCTAATCACAAGAAAGTTATTGGCACCAAATGGGTGTATAAAAACAAGAGTGATGAAGACGGAGCTGTTGTTAGGAATAAAGCTAGACTCGTAGCAAAAGGATATGCACAATGTGAGGGAATAGATTTTGATGAAACTTATGCACTGTTGCAAGATTAGAAGCCATCGACTATTCCTCGCATATGCCGCATTCAAGGATTTTGAAGTCTACCAAATGGATGTGAAAAGTGCGTTTCGAATGGAATCCTAGAAGAAGAAGTCTATGTAGAGCAACCCCTGTGTTTTGTCAAAGGAGACAAAGTCTATAAGCTGTTGAAGGCTCTGTATGGACTCAAGCAAGCACCGAGAGCATGGTATGAAACACTGTCTGTGTTTCTTGAGAAAAATGGATTTTGCAAAGGAAAAGTGGACAAGACCCTATTCAGAGTGGAGCACGAAGGCCACATACTAATAGTTCAGATTTATGTGGATGACATCATATTCGGGTCAACCAATCCAGAACTATGTGAGAAATTCTCCAACCTCATGCAAGGAGAATTTGAGATGAGTATGATGGGAAAACTTAACTTCTTTCTTGGATTACAAGTTAAGCAGATGGAAAAAGGAATTTTCATCAACCAGGCAAAATATACCCGAGATCTTATCAAGAGATATGGAATGGAATCAGCCAAACCCGCAAGAATTCCAATGAGCACAAGCACTCACCTAGATGCAGACGAGGCAGGAATATCAGTGGACTCAACCCACTACAGAGGACTCATCGGATCTCTTCTGTACCTAACTGCAAGCAGGCCAGACATATCATATGCAGTTGGAGTTTGTGCAAGATTCCAGTCCAAGCCGAAGCAATCACACCTAGATGCAGCCAAGAGAATAATTAAGTACCTAAAGTCTACCATTAATGTTGGACTGTGGTATCCCAAAGATGACAACTTCGAGCTATCAGGATACTCAGATGCGGATTTCGCCGGATGCAAAATCAATAGGAAAAGCACTAGTGGAACGTGTCAATTCCTAGGAACCAGACTGATATCCTGGTTTAGCAAGAAGCAGGTTTCTAACTCTATCTCCACTACAGAGTCAGAATACCTAGCTGCAGGTAGCTGTTGTGCACAAATTCTATGGATCAGACAACAATTAAGGGACTACAATATTATTGCCAACGAAGTTCCTATATGGTGTGACAACAATAGTGCTATTGCAATAACCAACAATCCGGTTTTGCACTCAAGGACAAAGCACATTGACGTTAAGCACCATTTCATTCGAGACCACGTGCTTAACAAAAGGGTTAGAGTTGAAAGAGTCAGCACAGACTACCAAATAGCTGACATCTTCACCAAACCCCTGCCAGAAGAGAGATTCCTAGAGCTGAGCAGAGACCTTGGATTACTAGATTGGGAATCTAGCTCGAAGCAAGTTGAAGGAAGGACGAACACCTTAATCAGCCTAAGCTGATGCAGGCGAGAAGACGAAGGCCAGACGAAGCAACTTAGCTGTACAGAGTACCAGGCGAGAAGTCAAACTCACCTGTAGCAGAGCGGTCAACAGTCAACGAATCAGACCAGCTAAGTTCTCTAAACTAATCTCTAAATTTTTAATTATTATCTGTCATATTATTTTGGCTTAAGAAATAGAATTTAAAAATACATTTTATGAGCCAAGTGGCAATTTTAAATACACGCGTCACACGCCCATTTAATTAACCTCTACGGTGGCCAATCAGAATCAACCGCCAAATTTTAACTGGAGCCACCGATTCAAATTTGAAATTCAAAAGAATATGAAAAGGCGTACCACCGTTTAAACTTATAATAAACTAATCCAAACGTCCTTTCATCTTCTTTATAAGGAAGAAAACCCTTTCACTTTCCTCTTTACGCTTTCAGAAACCCTAAAATTTACAGAGCAAAATACACACTAAATCCTAAAATCTTTTTGCAGAAATGGCATCTTTTGACGGAGCAAACTTGAAGGCGATGAAGGACCAGGTCATCTTCTCCATGGTCGTCGATTTCGAAGGATTACTGGAAGCAAATCTAGAGGACTTTGATATGCTCGACTTAATCCGGGCGATGAAACTGAACGGAATCTACCCGTTTCTTGACATCAACCCTCAACACTTGTTCAAAGAAGATGTGGTTGAATTTTACCGCAACGCTTACCTGATTCAGCACCAGATTCAGAGCACGGTCGGTGGAGTACCAGTCACCATAGATACAGAGAAGATTCGCTCTGTATTCAGGATGAAAAATCGCGGTTTGGCAGTCGAAGCACTCAAACAATCACCCGCCGAAACGTGGAAGATGATTAAGCTCGAAAATGTCCCTGAGAAATTAAAGTTCACAGCGAAGAGAAATGAGTTGAAAAGGGTCTATCGAGTCGCTTTGGACATCACAAACAAAATAGTCATGGGAATGGCAGGAAGCTATGACCAACTATCATCCTCAAAATTCATGGTGTTGGGTGCGTTAATTCAACGAGAGGAAGTTGATTGGGCCGATTATATTTTTAGGCAACTTGTTCGCGAGGTGAACAAGGTCGAATGGCTCGAGGGAGAGAAGAAGTTCAAGACTAAGTTGGCGTTCGGAACGCATCTTAGTTGGTTCTTGGAGCAGACTGGAGTGGCCAAGGGAAACATTGACCCTTTCCACCCAAACAAGAGGTTAGGTCATATGGACCATGACAAGAAGAAGGTTGGAGTCACTGGGAGGGCAGCCCAGATATTGAAGGATTTACCAGACTCAAGCTATTGCCCAAGGTACGATCTATCAGACTCGGACCAACCTGCAGCTGAGATCGGAACTGCAGTCGAGTCCGAGAATGAGTCTGATGATACTCCAATCGCCATCCGTTTCAAGAGAAGGGGACCAGCCCTTAAGGACCTTCCAACTGCAAATATCACCCGAACCCTCTCCAAAGAGGCCAAGGAAGCCGCAGTGAAGGAGAGCGGCCCGAACATCATGCCACCCATCGCCCGCCTCCAGTTCATCCGACCACTGCACTGTACACCAAAACCCGAATTGTACTGTCATTACTCCTCCGGATACATGACCGAAGAAGAGGAAGCAGGTCTTGTTATATCTATCCTCGCTGCATTACTCATTCAATCTTTTGGAAAATAACACTTTTAATCTTTCCATAGAACAACTTCAGCTTGTCAAGCCACAAGCAGAAAAACATTCCTTTGTCAATATTTTTAAGGAGTGGAAAACTCTTAAAACCATGTCCTTTACAAATTTTCAAATTTTTGTTGAAACCAGTGGTTGGGAATACCCCCAAGCCACGGAGGATGTTCTGACTGATTTTTGCAAAGAGTCAGATTTGGCTTTACTCCTCCAGGATAACTGGTTCATGTCACATTTTGAGACAAACATGGACCATTTTATCCACTCTATAATGCTAAGTATTTTTGATGGTACTTTTGGAGAATAGGAGAAAGAGAAAGTAGAAAAGGAGATAAGGATAGAAGAATTTGATGAAGAGAAGGAAATTATCAATTTGGTTGAGGAGGATGAAGAAGCAAAAGAAGAATCTGAAGAAAACATCCCAGTTGAAAAGGAGACAGAGGTGATTGAGAAAACAGAAGAAGTGAATGATGAAGAAGATGAAGAAGAAGGAGAAGAAGTGGAGCAGGAAAAAGAAGAAGAAAGTAAGGAGGGTGATGATGATGATGAAGGAGAGAAGGAAAAAAATGATGCTAAGGATGATGATGATGATGATGATCATAATGATGATGGAGGTGAAGGAGGAGCTGGTGTGGCGGCTGGAGAAGAGAGAGAAAAAGATGAGGAGAAAGAAAAAGAGAAATCTGAAGAAGAAGAAGGGAAAGAGGAAGAAAGAGAAAAGGAACCAGAGAAGGAGCCAGAGAAGGAGCCAGAGCCTACCAACGAAGCTGCAGATAGGATTGTTGTACCTCCCCGGTACACCAGCTTAGACGCTGAGCTGGCAGAGGACTCCTGGTCAGGTAGCCCAGAGAAGACTCAATCGACCTACTGCACGGCCGGGAGCCTCAGCCTAGTGGCTCCATTCTCAAGGATCAGGAGAACACTCCCCATCGGCTCGGCTATCACCAACCGTGATCGAGTGATCAAGCATTGTCGAAACACCATTGGGAGTGCTGTCCAACACAGTCACTCCCGACCTTCAACAGATAAATGCCAAGATTGACACCTGCTTGAGAGAGATCCCTCAGCCTCCTCCTCCTACAAACAACAGAATGCCTTTTGGCATGTCTGATTGGATGAGCCGCATGGAGCAACAGTTGACAACACTCATTGATGCTGGCAAAAAGGGGGAAGAGAGAGAATTCAGAAGCAAGAAAAAGCAGGATGTCCCCCAGCTTGAAGGACCCTCTAGCCTTAAAAGGAAGGAACCTGTAGATTCAGAAGACAAGGCTGACCAGCCTGAAGGGAAGCGCAGAAGGACCAGAGGCGGCTTCGAACCTACTCTTGAGTGGGAAGGTCTGGAGCTGTGGTATGTTGAAGATTTCTGCCCACTTGAAGCTCTTGAAATATGGGGAGCTGCTAGGAAGAAGTTCATCAGAGACTTTTATGTCTGGGAACTACTTCAAGATGACAAACTCTCCCCCCAGGAGATTTTCATAAACTGGATGGAAGAGGTTCATCCTAAGCTTTGGGCTGTTCTAAAGAAGCACGCAAAAGAGCAAAAAGCTTTTCACATGATTCCTAAATTCAGAGCTGAAGAAGCACCAATCCGCATGGATGGTGAACTTGATGAACTACAACTACAGGAGGAAATCAAGCGAGTCTGCCTTGAAAACAAATTCAGATCGCAGCAGGAGCAGGACTTCGCAGCACTGGTTGTGAAGAGAAAGTATGGCCTTGCTCCGGTCAAGGTAAGACCTATCGGAGCCAAACCATTCAGACCTGCCAAGCAGCCTATTCGAAGAGGCAGAGGAAGAGGCAGATGATTTTAGCTACTTTCCTACTTGTAATTTTATTTTTCTGTACTTAAAACATTCTTGTATAATTTCTATGATAAGTCAGAAAATTTTATGAACAGTCTGTTGAATGACAATCTTCCAGTTGTCTCAATATTAGACTGATTTCAGTTTTGTCTTGCACTTAAGTGCAGACTTGGCCATTTGATTTCTTACTTAGTTTTGCCATCATCAAAATAGGGGGAAATTGTTAGGAATACTTGTTAGATTTTGATGATGTCATTAATTTAAAATCAAATGTTTATTAATTGGCAAAATGTAAGGAAGAACCAAATGAGTATCTTCCATAGGCCAAAATGTGTTAAGTATAAAGTTGGCAAAGTGTAAAGAAGAACCAAATGAGTGTCTTCTGTAAGCCAAAGTTAGTTAGGCTGAAAATCGGCTAAGTACTAAAGTACAGTCTAGTCTATCAGAGAAGTACAGCCGACTTCAATCAGAGTAGCCCCGGGTCAACTAAAATTTATCGAGAAGTTTGACCAGATGCAGCCCAAGGTACCTCAGTGGAAGTCACTGATCGACAAGTCTCAAACAAGATATACCGAGACGACCTACTGCAGAGAAGTAAGCCGCACATCACCTACTCAACTACAGCCTAGTTCTCCAAGTCCACGTCAGCATGCTTTGAAAAGTCAAAAATTACGGAAAGCTCACATGCAACGTGAAGAGACAAATTGGAGTGATTCCCGCAAGAGATATGATTTATTTAAATCATCCTGACCCACCGTGAAGACTTTAATCCTTTTATATTCAAAAGATTCGGCGCTAACATGCAGAAGTCATCACAACGGTCGGAAGATGAAATTAAATAATGGGAATCCAGCCTTGCAACGTTCAGAAAAGATTAAACAATGAAGTCTCCCTCCAACGGACGGATTTGTTCAGATTTGCAACGGCTACAAGGAAGAAGCTCAGAGATCGTGATCTATATATATCCAGAGATTTGAAACTGAGCAGCTACCGGTGCGAACATATACTCTAGCGATCAAAGCAAACAAAGCAATCTCAAGCAAACAATAGCATCGTGAAAAAGAGCAGATCCAAAAGTTCATATTCAAGGAAGCTCTTTAGTTGGAGAAGACAAACACTCTTGTCTTTAAATCTTGAGTACGGGGTACTTCACTGGTTGAAGTAGCAGACTGTAAAGGCATCCGAGGATCGAGGATCAAGAGGTGCTAGGCAGTCAAGTGTGTACAACGGCACGGAATTCCACTGGTTGGAAGCTGTTGTAGTGTGTAGTGAATCACTGTAATCTTTATCACTGGTTGACAATTATAGTGAATTCATCTCCAACTGGTTTGGAGAAAAGTGGATTAGTAGAGGATTACCGCACCTCCGAGACCACTATAACACTGTGTTATTTATCGCTTTATCGCATCATACTCTAACTGCTGCATCCATTGTTAAAGTGTTTCATTAAGTTAATTTATATTCGTCATCAGCTGACTTCCGCACATATCCAAGAACAAACGACTCCTAGTCATTTGTTTGATCATCAGCTGAAGAAACTCACTCTTCGAGAAAAAGAGTTCAAGAGTTTCTACAAGTCTATTCACCCCCCCTCTAGACTTGTTTCTGGACGACTTGTGACCTACAGTGAGTATGTGTTGGAGGAACTGGCCATTCTAGAAAGATACCTCAACTATATATACTGTGATTGACTTTCGAGGCTTGTGGTTTGCAACTATGAATTATGATCTTTTGGGTGTGTGTTGTTGTCCTTCCACCCGGAGCGTTCGACGGGACGTCTGGGGGTCGATACTTAGGGGTATGGACACGGAAGTGGACTTGGGTGCGTGTGTCGTTGATCTTCCACCCGGAGCGTTCGTCGGGGCGTCTGGGGGCCGATACTAAGGGGTACAGCCGCGGAAGTGGTTTCCCACCCGGAGTGTTCGACGGGGCGTCTGGGGGCCGATGCTAAGGGGCACGTCCGTGGGTTACCAAGTGTGGTTTTTGTGATATTGATGTTGATGTTTTCGTTAATTATGATATTGTCCGGAGTATCACAGTGCTTTGTGCTCGAGGTCGAGACACATTATATATCGAGTCTTGGTGCTTGGCTAGAATGGCATAAGAATAATGTATTATGTGTAATGTGTCCTTGTAAGTGAATTGAAGTGGATGATCGGGTCGTGGACCCTGTGTTTTGTAACCGGAATGGTTGGGTCGTGGACTCCGTGTTTTGTTAACGGATTTGCATTTTGGAAAATGAACTTTGGGACTGTGACCCTAAGTGGCTTTCGAGAAATGAAGAACTTTTCAATTTCAAATATTTTCAAAACTCTCGAGATTAGGAAGTGTTTTCAAAGTGCTTACTTGTTTCGTTTCTACTTTCAAGACTTGAACTATTTTAACTAAATAATATATCTCAGGAAGTCTTTCGTTGTATTCTCAGAATGTGTTGTGTATGGCTCGTATTTGCATTTTATACTTGTACTAGCAAAACAGTGGAGTTTTGCTAACCCCCGAGTATTCGGGGGGTGGATGTCTGTTCTACGTCCAGGTACATGCAGGTTTTGGGAGCAAAACACAAGATCGGTGCGAAGGATGATGGAGGACGAATGACACTAATCACATGAAGGCCATTTTTGGGTACAGTCAGTCGGAGTTCGTTGTATGGTCTTTTCCGCTGTCGTACTTTTGTTTATGAGTGTATTTTACCCTTGCATGGGTATGAGTTGAGATAGAACTGTATACTTTGATTTGTATGTTAGTGATAAAAGACCAAATCAGTCTATTGTTTGTTATTTTGTTACGTCAGTATGTAATGTAATGTATTATTTCGATGTCTAGCTTGGTGGATCATCACGGAGAGGGTCTGTAGCGTGTAATATTCCCGGATTGATTTCGGGGGTGTTACATTTATGGTATCGGAGCTTTGGGTTGCGGAAACCTAGGCTTTCGGGTCCAGTCGTGTAATGTTGGGTCTTGTCTTGTCAGATTGTGTCTGACTGAGTCGTGTCATGACTCGTCGTCTGGGATGTCGGTCGCGGTTAGTATCATGGTGCAGCCATCATCTTCGTGTGATCTGTGGATGTAAGTCTCCCTACTTCATGTTGTGCCTCGTGCTGCACGAGCTAGTTGTGTGATTTTGTATTTTGGGGTACAGTTTAAATGCGATTTATGATTATGTGGCATATATTTGTTGATTCCCGTCTTGTGCTATAATGTAGAATGATATTGCTGAATGTATCTTCGTATAAACTGTTTTTCTTGCAAGAGTAACAACCTTGGAATTTTAAGTTTTCGAATGCTTTCGGGGAGTCACATAATTTTTTTTAAATGTCCTCCAAGGGAGGAAAAAGTTTGATTTTCGTATGTTGACCTCAAGGCTGAAAGTTTTGAAAACTCAAATTATTGATAATTCTTTTCCATTATGTACTATAAGTTTTCAAAACACGAGTTTTAAACTCAAATGAGTTCTACAAAATATACTCAAGACGTGACTCTCGTTTGTAATTTTTCGGTTTCATGAACGTTAGTCAGAAGATGTGTATTGATGATGTTATCGCCGTTTGGGCAATGGTGCCCAATTTTATGATTAAGATGGTAGTGTGAACGCCGAGTCATTCGGTATGTGCACGTTCAGATAACCCTCCATGCTGAGAGGAGAAATTTCGGTTCTGAATGATGATTGTCTTTTGATGGTTGCTTGTGAGATGTTGTAATTATGTGAATCGATGGCATTCAAACCCGTATGTTGTTGCTTATTTGTAACCTTTGATTCTAGTATTTCTTTGTATATGTTTGCAATCGTGTTGTTGATTAGAGCAGTTAGCTCAGGCTTAGTACGAAGCTAACGCGCGCTAACGTGGCATGTTTAATGCACGCTAATCCTTGTTGTAACGCGCGCTAATCAGCCTGGGTAGAGGCTATGGAACCGCATTTTTAGCCGTCAGGTCTATGTTTTGCAGTCAATCACCTGTGACTGTATTCTATGTGTGTTGTCTAGTGATGAAAACTGCTTTGTAAGAATGTGTGTTACGACTTTTCGTTGCGCTAAGTGATAATTGATTTTGTTCAGTTTATTGATAAATTATGTCTGCTGTGTGTGTGTTTGAAAATGCTGTCCTAAAAAAATTTCATAAAGTTTGGACGGTTCGATTAATCGGCGGCTCCGTGTGTACTTTGAAAATAATTTGGAATTGGCAATCTGGCCTCGGATTCTCAAATAAAATCTCGACGGTATCTGAAAGAATTGTTTTAAAGTACCTTTAGACGTTTTGTAAAATGTTACCGTCGTCGATTTTTATGTAGTGTTGGGAGGATTTTTGAAAATGATTTTAACGTATTGTTGTATTTTCAAATAATTCGAGTACATGATTTTCAAAAAAAATCTTCCACACCATAAAAATATTTTATTTCAAAAACCATTATGATTTTTATTTTCAAAAATATATAGTGAAAGATGAAAAATCTCACTCGATGTGAACTTCAAACTCGGATTTGGGAAAGTTTCATGTATTGATTAAAGTATGTATGAATGGTTTGATGACCTTGCGTGGTTGCCTTGTTTGTTATTAACGGTGATGCTGGTGTGTAGTGGCATGGTGGTTTTGACAATGCCGGTTGCATAGAAAATATTGTTTTGCAAATGATTTCAAAGTGAGATGGTTAAAGTTTGTCGTTTAAAAGTTTTGATGCAAACAACCCGAGGTACCAAAAATACTTTTAAAGTTTTATTTGGAATAGCATACAAATCCAAGGATTTTCAAATGATATTATTTAGAAGGATACCTCGTGGATTTTCTTATCAAGTTGTTATTAGTTACCTTATGTGATATGTCGTGCTGAGTTGGTACTTTAGCATTTATTTCTTGCGAAGATGTGCCATCGTATCGAGTAGGAATCCGCTTCGTATGCCGAGGGACAGAGGATGCGGTCGTAACCGCGGTACAGTAGGTCATGGAGATCAAATGCGGGACCAGGAGGATACGGCCTTCGTTCTCGTTGTTTAGGTTTCGGGGACGAAACCTCTTTTAAAGTGATATGATGTAATACCCATATTTTTTTTCTCGCTTCCATTTCGTTCGACCGTATCGACTCGATTGTGTTAGTTGATGCTTCTGACCTTATGTTGTTTCTCACCTTTGTCATTCGAGCGAGTTATGATATTGTCCCAAATTGATTCGTATATCGTTGTGATCTTTCCAAGTTCGGATCGATTTCCTGTTAACCGTGTGCGAAATTAACACCTCGTGGTTCCTACAAGTTTATTAATGTCTTGATTTGAGATGTGAACTTCAGAGTTGATCGTTGTTGTTCGATCATTGCTGTTCGCTCATCGTTGTCCAATCATTATTGTTTGATCTCGAAATCGTGATTATTTAACATCTGGGCCACTTCGAAATTTCCATAAGTGTTGGGAAATTGTCTTCGTATTTGATCTTCCAAACATCTGAGGTTATTGGAATTACATTCTTGTTCAATGTTGGACTTATGTTTTGGTTGTTGTACTGCTCGGATTTATCTACCGTAGTGGTTCATATTCGTTGCTTTTCGTAAACATTCTTGCATATTGAATCCAACCTCAGTAGCTCTGTACTTAATGGAGCTCTTGTGCGCTGTAAATATCAGATAACGTGTGTTATATAGAATCGCCTTGCTCTTGTTTAAGTTTCGGGACGAAACTTATTTTATTAGTAGGGTATAATGTAATACCCGAGATTCTCGGTTCTGGTTACTTTTGAATTTTTATCGGTTGCGCCGGTTATTTTGTCCTGTTGGCGATTTCTTGAGATTTTCCCCTATGTTGGGTGTAGCGCGATGTACCGTGTTGTGGTGTTCTTCGGGTACGACTTATTGTTGCGTAAGTCGAGCTAATAGTATGTCGTGCTTTGTTATTTGTTTGTTTTCGATTTGGATCATTGGTGTTGTTCGTTAGTGTTTCGTTGCATGTTGAATAATCATTGTTTTGTCGAGGAGTATCATTGTTATGTGTTTGGTCGGCTTTGTAAGATCACCACCGGCACTTATTAAGTCTAAAAATTCTGAAACCATACATTATGTGTTGTGCGGATTTAATAGTTGGTAATCGACGATACGTGCGGAATGAATGTCTATAATTAACTTTCAAAGGAATCGATATGCTTTTCAATATTTCCTTAAACATGACTCATATGATTTCGTTGCTAAATGTGCTTGTCTAAGTATGTGTATTATTGTTGAGTATAGGAATACCTTACTTTTGTAGGGTATCATTTTGTGTGATTATGTCGTTTGTAGATTTAAAGTTTAACCTTTCGTTGAGGTATGTGTGGGGGGGGGGGGGGGACATGTGTTTATTGATGATCATGTGATATTGTGTGATAAAGGTGGTAACTCCTTTATGAGGAGGTTGTGTCGTTCGGCATGGTTGGAAAGGTATTTTCTCTCGTTGCCATGTTATTGGTACTAGCTGCGTCGTTGAATTCTAGTATTAATTGTATCGTTACATGGTCGTGAGTATGTGTTGGATGAACTGGCCATTCTAGTAAGATACCTCGACTATATATACTGTGATTGACTTTCGAGGCTTGTGGTTTGCAACTATGAATTATGATCTTTTGGGTGTGTGTGTTGTTGTCCTTCCACTCGGAGCATTCGACGGGACGTCTGGCGTCGATACTAAGGGGTACGGCCACAGAAGTGGACTTGGGTGCGTGTGTCGTTGATCTTCCACCAGGAGCGTTCGTCGGGGCGTCTGTGGGCCGATATTAAGGGGTACGGCCGCGGAAGTGGTTTCCCACCCGGAGTGTTCGACGGGGCGTCTGGGGGCCGAGCTAAGGGGCACGTCCGTGTGTTACGAAGTGTGGTTTTTGTGATATTGATGTTGATGTTTTCGTTAATTATGATATTGTCCGGAGTATCACAGTGCTTTGTGCTCGGGGTCGAGATACATTATATATCGAGTCTTGGTGCTTGGCTAGAATGGCATAAGAATAATGTATTATGTGTAATGTGTCCTTGTAAGTGAATTGAAGTGGATGATCGGGTCGTGGACCCTGTGTTTTGTGACCGGAATGGTTGGGTCGTGGACTCCGTGTTTTGTTAACGGATTTGCGTTTTGGAAAATGAACTTTGGGACTGTGACCCTAAGTGGCTTTCGAGGAATGAAGAACTTTTCAATTTCAAATATTTTCAAAACTCTCGAGATTAGGAAGTGTTTTCAAAGTGCTTACTTGTTTCGTTTCTACTTTCAAGACTTGAACTATTTTAACTAAATAATATATCTCGGGAAGTCTTTCGTTGTATACTCGGAATGTTTTGTGTATGACTCGTATTTGCATTTTATACATGTACTAGCAAAACAGTAGAGTTTTGCTAACCCCCGAGTATTCGGGGGGTGGATGTCTGTTCTACGTCCAGGTACATGCAGGTTTTGGGAGCAAAACACAAGATCGGTGCGAAGGATGATGGAAGACGAATGACACTAATCACATGAAGGCCAGTTTTGGGTACAGTCAGTCGGAGTTCGTTGTATGGTCTTTTCCGCTGTCGTACTTTTGTTTAAGAGTGTATTTTACCCTTGCATGGGTATGAGTTGATATAGAAATGTATACTTTGATTTGTATGTTAGTGATAAAAGACCAATTCAGTCTATTGTTTGTTATTTTGTTACGTCAGTATGTAATGTAATGTGTTATTTCAATGTCTAGCCTGGTAGATCATCACGGAGAGGGTCTGTGGCGTGTAATATTCCCGGATTGATTTCGGGGGTGTTACATTTATGGTATCGAAGATTTGGGTTGCGGAAACCTAGGTTGTCGGGTCCACTCGTGTAATGTTGGGTCTTGTCTTGTCAGATTGTGTCTGACTGAGTCGTGTCGCGACTCGTCGTCTGGGATGTCGGTCGTGGTTAGTATCATGGTGCAGCCATCATCTTCGTGTGATCTGTGGATGTAAGTCTCCTTACTTCATGTTGTGCCTCGAGCTGCACGAGCTAGTTGTGTGATTTTGTATTTTGGGGTACAGTTTAAATGTGATTTATGATTATGTGGCATATATTTGTTGATTCCCGTCTTGTGCTATAATGTAGAATGATATTGCTGAATGTATCTTCGTATAAACTATTTTTCTTGCAAGAGTAACAACCTTGAAATTTTAAGTTTTCGAATGTTCGGGGAGTCACGTAATTTTTTTTAAATGTCCTCCAAGGGAGGAAAAAGTTTGATTTTCGTATGTTGACCTCAAGGCTGAAAGTTCTGAAAACTCAAATTATTGATAATTCTTTTCCATTATGTACTATAAGTTTTCAAAACACGAGTTTTAAACTCAAATGAGGTCTACAAAATACACTCAAGACATGACTCTAGTTTGTAATTTTTTGGTTTCATGAATGTTAGTCAGAAGTTGTGGATTGATGATGTTATCGCCGTTTGGACAATGGTGCCCAGTTTTATGATTAAGATGGTAGTGTGAACGCCGAGTCATTCGGTATGTGCACATTCAGATAACCCTCCATGCTGAGAGGAGAAATTTCGGTTTTGAATGATGATTGTCTTTTGATGGTTGCTTGTGAGATGTTGTAATTATGTAAATCGATGGCATTCAAACCCATATGTTGTTGCTTATTTGTAACCTTCGATTCTAGTATTGCTTTGTATATGTTTGCAATCGTGTTGTTGATTAGAGCCGTTAGCGCAGGCATAGTACGAAGCTAACGCGCGCTAATGTGGCATGTTTAATGCACGCTAATCCTTGTTGTAACGCGCGCTAATCAGCCTGGGTAGAGGCTATGGAACCGCATTTTTAGCCGTCAGGTCTATGTTTTGCAGTCAATCACCTGTGACTGTATTCTATATGTGTTGTCTAGTGATGACAACTGCTTTGTATGAATGTGTGTTACGACTATTCGTTGCGCTAAGTGATAATTGATTTTGTTCAGTAAATTGATAAATTATGTCTGCTGTGTGTGTGTTCGAAAATGCTGTCCTAAAAAATTTTCATAAAGGTTGGACGGTTCGATTAATCGGCGGCTCCGTGTGTACTTTGAAAATAATTTGGAATTGGCAATCTGGCCTCGGATTCTCAAATAAAACTTCGACGGTATCTGAAAGAATTGTTTTAAAGTACCTTTAGACGTTTTGTAAAATGTTACCGTCGTCGATTTTTATGTAGTTCTGGGAGGATTTTCGAAAATAATTTTAACGTATTGTTGTATTTTCAAATAATTCGAGTACATGAGTTTCAAAAAAAATCTTCCACACCATAAAAATATTTTATTTCAAAAACCAAAACGATTTTTATTTTCAAAAATATATAGTGAAAGATGAAAAATCTCACTCGATGTGAACTTCAAACTCGGATTTGGGAAATTTCCTGTATTTATTAAAGTATGTATGAATGGTTTGATGACCTTGCGTGGTTGCCTTGTTTGTTATTAACGGTGATGCTGGTGTGTAGTGGCGTGGTGGTTTTGACAATGCCGGTTGCACAGAAAATATTATTTTGCAAATGATTTCAATGTGAGACGGTTAAAGTTTGTCGTTCAAAAGTTTTGATGCAAACAACCCGAGGTACCAAAAATACTTTTAATGTTTTATTTGGAATAGCATACAAATCCAAGGATGTTCAAATGATATTATTTAAAAGGATACCTCGTGGATTTTCTTATCAAGTTGTTATTAGTTACCTTATGTGATATGTCGTGCTGAGTTGGTACTTTAGCATTTATTTCTTGCGAAGTTGTTCCATCTTATCGAGTGAGAATCCGCTTGCCGAGGGACAGAGGATGCGGTCGTAACCGCGGTACAGTAGGTCATGGAGATCAGATGTGGGACCAAGAGGATATGGCCGGGAAGGTTGCTATTCCAGCACTTTGCTCTCGTTGTTTAGGTTTCGGGGACGAAACCTCTTTTAAAAGTGATATGATGTAATACCCATATTTTTTTCTTGCTTCCGTTTTGTTCGACCGTATCGACTCGATTGTGTTAGTTGATGCTTCTGACCTTATGTTGTTTCTCACCTTTGTCATTCGAGCGAGTTATGATATTGTCCCAAATTGATTCGTATATCGTTGTGATCTTTCCAAGTTCGGATCGATTTCCTGTTAACCGTGTGCGAAATTAACACCTCGTGGTTCCTACAAGTTTATTAATGTCTTGATTTGAGATGTGAACTTCAGAGTTGATCGTTGTTGTTCGATCATTGCTGTTCGCTCATCGTTGTCCAATCATTATTGTTTGATCTCGAAATCGTGATTATTTAACATCTGGGCCACTTCGAAATTTCCATAAGTGTTGGGAAATTGTCTTCGTATTTGATCTTCCAAACATCTGAGGTTATTGGAATTACATTCTTGTTCAATGTTGGACTTATGTTTTGGTTGTTGTACTGCTCGGATTTATCTACCGTAGTGGTTCATATTCGTTGCTTTTCGTAAACATTCTTGCGTATTGAATCCAACCTCAGTAGCTCTGTACTTAATGGAGCTCTTGTGCGCTGTAAATATCAGATAACGTGTGTTATATAGAATCGCCTTGCTCTTGTTTAAGTTTCGGGATGAAACTTATTTTATTAGTAGGGTAGAATGTAATACACCAGATTCTCGGTTCTGGTTATTTTTGAATTTTTATCGGTTGCGCCGGTTATTTTGTCCTGTTGGCGATTTCTTGAGATTTTCCCCTATGTTGGGTGCAGCGCGATGTACCGTGTTGTGGTCTTCTTCAGGTACGACTTATTGTTGCGTAAGTCGAGCTAATAGTATGTCGTGCTTTGTTATTTGTTTGTTTTCGATTTGGATCGTTGGTGTTGTCCGTTAGTGTTTCGTTGCATGTTGAATAATCATTGTTTTGTCGAGGAGTATCATTGTTGTGTGTTTGGTCGGCTTTGTAAGATCACCACCGGCGCTTATTAAGTCTAAAAATTCTGAAATCTTACAAGATAGAGCATCAAATTAGCTTTCCAATGGTTCAAACGGCGAGTCAATCGGAGTCCATATGAAGGAGTTATGGTCGAAATAGCAAAGACTACACAGTGTGTAATTAGCGTACGCTAAACGCATCTATTAGCGCGCGCTAACGGAGTCTGGCAGAGGGTTCTGGACAGCATTTTTCAGCCAATAGCGCACACTACACATACCCTAGCGTGCGCTAACTATTGACAGTATATATAGGACTGCAGAGGTCAACTTTCGTCATTTTCTTCCTCCCCTTTCTTCCTTCCGGCGATCTAGACGATCTTGAGGGTGTATAAGCATGGATTTTGGCGTGATATCATCACCCATCAACATATTTGATTTCCTAGTATGGATTTAACAACATCCCAACATCTTTCGCCATTTTAATCGAGGTGGTCGGTTTTTGGGGCTGTTTCGGCCGAGCCGCGTTCGTCGGAGTATTCACAAATTGATTTTGAGGCAAGTATCTTGCTCATACATTACGTGTTGTGCGGATTTAATAGTTGGTAATCGACGATACGTGATTAACTTTCCAAGGAATCGATATGCTTTTCAATATTTCCTTAAACATGACTCATATGATTTTGTTATTAAATGTGCTTGTCTAAGTATGTGTATTATTGTTGAGTATAGGAATACCTTACTTTTGTAGGGTATCGTTTTGTGTGATTATGTCATTTGTAGATTTAAAGTTTAACCTTTCGTTGAGGTATGTGTGTGGGGGGAACATGTGTTTATTGATGATCATGTGATATTGTGTGATAAAGGTGGTAACTCCTTTATGTGGAAGTTGTACCATTCGGCATGGTTGGAAAGGTATTTTCTCTCGTTGCCATGTTATTGGTACTAGGTGCGTCGTTGAAATCTAGTATTAATTGTATCGTTACATGGTCGTGAGTATGTGTTGGACGAACTGGCCATTCTAGTAAGATACCTCGACTATATATACTGTGATTGACTTTCGAGGCTTGTGGTTTGCAACTATGAATTATGATCTTTTGGGTGTGTGTGTTGTTGTCCTTCCACCCGGAGCATTCGACGGGACGTCTGGGGGTTGATACTAAGGGGTACAGCCACGGAAGTGGACTTGGGTGCGTGTGACGTTGATCTTCCACCCGGAGCATTCGTCGGGGCATCTGGGGGCCGATACTAAGGGGTACGGCCGCGGAAGTGGTTTCCCACCCAGAGTGTTCGACGGGGCGTCTGGGGGCCGAGCTAAAGGGAACGTCCGTGGGTTACCAAGTGTGGTTTTTGTGATATTGATGTTGATGTTTTCGTTAATTATGATATTGTCTGGAGTATCACAGTGCTTTGTGCTCGGGGTCGAGACACATTATATATCGAGTCTTGGTGCTTGGCTAGAATGGCATAAGAATAATGTATTATGTGTAATGTGTCTTTGTAAGTGAATTGAAGTGGATGATCGGGTCGTGGACCCTGTGTTTTGTGACCGGAATGGTTGGGTCGTGGACTCCGTGTTTTGTTAACGGGTTTGCGTTTTGGAAAATGAACTTTGGGACTGTGACCCTAAGTGGCTTTCGAAGAATGAAGAACTTTTCAATTTCAAATATTTTCAAAACTCTCGAGATTAGGAAGTGTTTTTAAAGTGCTTACTTGTTTCGTTTCTACTTTCAAGACTTGAACTAATTTAACTAAATAATATATGTCGGGAAGTCTTTCGTTGTATTCTCGGAATGTGTTGTGTATGGCTCGTATTTGCATTTTATACTTGTACTAGCAAAACAGTGGAGTTTTGCTAACCCTCGAGTATTCGGAGGGTGGATGTCTGTTCTACGTCCAGGTACATGCAGGTTTTGGGAGCAAAACACAAGATCGGTGCGAAGGATGATGGAAGACGAATGACACTAATCACATGAAGGCCAGTTTTGGGTACAGTCAGTCGGAGTTCGTTGTATGGTCTTTTCCGCTGTCGTACTTTTGTTTAAGAGTGTATTTTACCCTTGCATGGGTATGAGTTGAGATAGAAATGTATACTTTGATTTGTATGTTAGTGATAAAAGACCAAATCAGTCTATTGTTTGTTATTTTGTTACGTCAGTATGTAATGTATTGTGTTATTTCAATGTCTAGCCTGGTGGATCATCACGGAGAGGGTTTGCGGCGTGTAATATTCCCGGATTGATTTCGGGGGTGTTACATTTATGGTATCGGAGCTTTGGGTTGCGGAAACCTAGGCTGTCGGGTCCAGTCGTGTAATGTTGGGTCTTGTCTTGTCAGATTGTGTCTGACTGAGTCGTGTCACGACTCTTCGTCTGGGATGTCGGTCGTGGTTAGTATCATGGTGCAACCATCATCTTCGTGTGATCTGTGGATGTAAGTCTCCTTACTTCATGTTGTGCCTCGAGCTGCACGAGCTAGTTGTGTGATTTTGTATTTTGGGGTACAGTTTAAATGTGATTTATGATTATGTGGCATATATTTGTTGATTCCCGTCTTGTGCTATAATGGAGAATGATATTGCTGAATGTATCTTCGTATAAACTGTTTTTCTTGCAAGAGTAACAACCTTGGAATTTTAAGTTTTCGAATGCTTTCGGGGAGTCACGTAATTTTTTTTTTTAAATGTCCTCTAAGGGAGGAAAAAGTTTGATTTTCGTATGTTGACCTCAAGGCTGAAAGTTCTGAAAACTCAAATTATTGATAATTCTTTTCCATTATGTACTATAAGTTTTCAAAACACGAGTTTTAAACTCAAATGAGGTCTACGAAATACACTCAAGACGTGACTCTTGTTTGTAATTTTTTGGTTTCATGAATGTTAGTCAGAAGATGTGGATTGATGATGTTATCGCCGTTTGGGCAATGGTTCCCAGTTTTATGATTAAGATGGTAGTGTGAACGCCGAGTCATTCGGTATGTGCACGTTCAGATAACCCTCCATGCTGAGAGGAGAAATTTCGGTTTTGAATGATGATTGTCTTTTGATGGTTGCTTGTGAGATGTTGTAATTATGTGAATCGATGGCATTCAAACCCGTATGTTGTTGCTTATTTGTAACCTTCTATTCTAGTATTGCTTTGTATATCTTTGCAATCGTGTTGTTGATTAGAGCCGTTAGCGCAGGCATAGTACGAAGCTAACGCGCGCTAATGTGGCATATTTAATGCACGCTAATCCTTGTTGTAACGCGCGCTAATCAGCCTGGGTAGAGGCTATGGAACCGCATTTTTAGCCGTCAGGTCTATGTTTTGCAGTCAATCACCTGTGACTGTATTCTATATGTGTTGTCTAGTGATGACAACTGCTTTGTATGAATGTGTGTTACGACTTTTCGTTGCGCTAAGTTATAATTGATTTTGTTCAATAAATTGATAAATTATGTCTGCTGTGTGTGTGTTCGAAAATGCTGTCCTAAAAAAATTTCATAAAGTTTGGACGGTTCGATTAATCGGCGGCTCCGTGTGTACTTTGAAAATAATTTGGAATTGGCAATCTGGCCTCAGATTCTCAAATAAAACCTCGACGGTATCTGAAAGAATTGTTTTAAAGTACCTTTAGACGTTTTGTAAAATGTTACCGTCGTCGATTTTTATGTAGTTCTGGGAGGATTTTCGAAAATGATTTTAACGTATTGTTGTATTTTCAAATAATTCGAGTACATGATTTTCAAAAAAAATCTTCCACACCATAAAAATATTTTATTTCAAAAACCAAAATGATTTTTATTTTCAAAAATATATAGTGAAAGATGAAAAATTTCACTCGATGTGAACTTCAAACTCGGATTTGGGAAATTTCCTGTATTTATTAAAGTATGTATGAATGGTTTGATGACCTTGCGTGGTTGCCTTGTTTGTTATTAACGGTGATGCTGGTGTGTAGTGGCGTGGTGGTTTTGACAATGCCGGTTGCACAGAAAATATTATTTTGCAAATGATTTCAAAGTGAGACGGTTAAAGTTTGTCGTTTAAAAGTTTTGATGCAAACAACCCGAGGTACCAAAAATACTTTTAAAGTTTTATTTGGAATAGCATACAAATCCAAGGATGTTCAAATGATATTATTTAAAAGGATACCTCGTGGATTTTCTTATCAAGTTGTTATTAGTTACCTTATGTGATATGTCCTGCTGAGTTGGTACTTTAGCATTTATTTCTTGCGAAGTTGTTCCATCGTATCGAGTGAGAATCCGCTTCGTATGCCGAGGGACAGAGGATGCGGTCGTAACCGCGGTATAGTAGGTCATGGAGATCAGATGCGGGACCAAGAGGATATGGCCGGGAAGGTTGCTATTCCAGCACTTCGCTCTCGTTGTTTAGGTTTCGGGGACGAAACCTCTTTTAAAAGTGATATGATGTAATACCCATATTTTTTTCTTGCTTCCGTTTCGTTCGACCGTATCGACTCGATTGTGTTAGTTGATGCTTCTGACCTTATGTTGTTTCTCACCTTTGTCATTCGAGCGAGTTATGATATTGTCCCAAATTGATCTGTATATCGTTGTGATCTTTCCAAGTTCGGATCGATTTCCTGTGAACCGTGTGCAAAATAAACACTTCGTGGTTCCTACAAGTTTATTAATGTCTTGATTTGAGATGTGAACTTCAGAGTTGATCGTTGTTGTTCGATCATTGCTGTTCGCTCATCGTTGTCCAATCATTATTGTTTGATCTCGAAATCGTGATTATTTAACATCTGGGCCACTTCGAAATTTCCATAAGTGTTGGGAAATTGTCTTCGTATTTGATCTTCCAAACATCTGAGGTTATTGGAATTACATTATTGTTCAATGTTGGACTTGTGTTTCGGTTGTTGTACTGCTCGGATTTATCTACCGTAGTGGTTCATATTCGTTGCTTTTCGTAAACATTCTTGCGTATTGAATCCAACCTCAGTAGCTCTGTACTTAATGGAGCTCTTGTGCGCTGTAAATATCAGATAACGTGTGTTATCTAGAATCGCCTTGCTCTTGTTTAAGTTTCGGGACGAAACTTATTTTATTAGTAGGGTAGAATGTAATACCCGAGATTCTCGGTTCTGGTTATTTTTGAATTTTTATCGGTTGCGCCGGTTATTTTGTCCTGTTGGCGATTTCTTGAGATTTTTCCCTATGTTGGGTGTAGCGCGATGTACCGTGTTGTGGTGTTCTTCAGCTACGACTTATTGTTGCGTAAGTCGAGCTAATAGTATGTCGTGCTTTGTTATTTGTTTGTTTTCGATTTGGATCGTTGGTGTTGTCCGTTAGTGTTTCGTTGCATGTTGAATAATTATTGTTTTGTCGAGGAGTATCATTGTTGTGTGTTTGGTCGGCTTTGTAAGATCACCACCGGCGCTTATTAAGTCTAAAAATTTTGAAACCTTACAAGATAGAGCATCAAATTAGCTTTCCAATGGTTCAAACGGCGAGTCAATCGGAGTCCATACGAAGGAGTTATGGTCGAAATAGCAAAGCTACAAAGTGTGTAATTAGCGTATGCTAAACGCATCTATTAGCGCGCGCTAATGGAGTCTGGCAGAGGGTTCTGGACTACATTTTACAACCAATAGCGCACACTACACATACCCTAGCGTGCGCTAACTATTGAGAGTATATATAGGACTGCAGAGGTCAACTTTCGTCATTTTCTTCCTCCCCTTTCTTCCTTCCGGCGATCTAGACGATCTTGAGGGTGTATAAGCATGGATTTTGGCCTGATATCATCACCCATCAACATCTTTGAGTTCCTAGTATGGATTTAACAACATCCTAACATCTTTCGCCATTTTAATCGAGGTGGTCGGTTTTCGGGGCTGTTTCGGCCGAGCCGCGTTCGTCGGAGTATTCACAAATTGATTTTGAGGCAAGTATCTTGCCCATACATTACGTGTTGTGCCGATTTAATAGTTGGTAATCGACGATACGTGATTAACTTTCCAAGGAATCGATATGCTTTTCAATATTTCCTTAAACATGACTCATATGATTTCGTTGTTAAATGTGCTTGTCTAAGTATGTGTATTATTGTTGAGTATAGGAATACCTTACTTTCGTAGGGTATCGTTTTGTGTGATTATGTCGTTTGTAGAATTAAAGTTTAACCTTTCGTTGAGGTATGTGTGTGGGGGGAACATGTGTTTATTGATGATCATGTGATATTGTGTGATAAAGGTGGTAACTCCTTTATGTGGAGGTTGTACCATTCGGCATGGTTGGAAAGGTATTTTCTCTTGTTGCCATGTTATTGGTACTAGCTGCGTCGTTGAAATCTAGTATTAATTGTATCGTTACATGGTCGTGAGTATGTGTTGGACGAACTGGCCATTCTAGTAAGATACCTCGACTATATATACTGTGATTGACTTTCGAGGCTTGTGGTTTGCAACTATGAATTATGATCTTTTGGGTGTGTGTGTTGTTGTCCTTCTACCTGGAGCGTTCGACGGGACGTCTGGGGGTTGATACTAAGGGGTACGGCCACGAAAGTGGACTTGGGTGCGTGTGTCGTTGATCTTCCACCCGGAGCGTTCGAAGGGGCGTCTGGAGGCCGATACTAAGGGGTACGGCCGCGAAAGTGGTTTCCCACCCCGAGTGTTCGACGGGGCGTCTGGGGGCCTATGCTAAGGGGCACGTCCGTGGGTTACCAAGTGTGGTTTTTGTGATATTGATGTTGATGTTTTCGTTAATTATGATATTGTCCGGAGTATCACAGTGCTTTGTACTCGGGGTCGAGAGACATTATATATCGAGTCTTGGTGCTTGGCTAGAATGGCATAAGAATAATGTATTATGTGTAATGTGTCCTTGTAGGTGAATTGAAGTGGATTATTGGGTTGTGGACCCTGTGTTTTGTGATCGGAATGGTTGGGTCGTGGACTCCGTGTTTTGTTAAGGGATTTACGTTTTGGAAAATGAACTTTGGGACTGTGACCCTAAATGGCTTTCGAGGAATGAAGAACTTTTCAATTTCAAATGTTTTCAAAACTCCCGAGATTTGGAAGTGTTTTCAATGTGCTTACTTGTTTCGTTTCTACTTTCAAGACTAGAACTATTTTAACTAAATAATATATCTCGGGAAATCTTTCGTGGTATTCTCGGAATGTGTTGTGTATGGCTCGTATTTGCATTTTATACTTGTACTAGCAAAACAGTGGAGTTTTGCTAACCCCCGAGTATTCGTGGGTTGGATGTCTGTTCTACGTCCAGGTACATGTAGGTTTTGGGAGCAAAACACAATATCGGTGCGAAGGATGATGGAAGACGAATGACACTAATCACATGAAGGCCAGTTTTGGGTACAGTCAGTCGGAGTTCATTGTATGGTCTTTTTCGCTGTCGTACTTTTTTTTATGAGTGTATTTTACCCTTGCATGGGTATGAGTTGAGATAGAAATGTATACTTTGATTTGTATGTTAGTGATAAAAGACCAAATCGGTCTATTGTTTGTTATTTTCTTACGTTAGTATGTAATGTAATGTGTTATTTCGATGTCTAGCCTGATGGATCCTCACGGAGATGGTCTGCGGCGTATAATATTCCCGGCTTGATTTCGGGGGTGTTATATTTATGGTATCGGAGCTTTGGGTTGCGGAAACCTAGGCCGTTGGGTCCAATCGTGTAATGTTGGGTCTTGTCTTGTCAGATTGTGTCTGACTGAGTCGTGTCGTGACTCGTCGTCTGGGATGTCGGTTGTGGTTAGTATCATGGTGCAGCCAGCATCTTCGTATGAGCTGTGGATGTGAGTCTCTCTACTTCATGTTGTGCCTCGAGCTGCACGAGCTAGTTGTGTGATTTTGTATTTTGGGGTACAGTTTAAATGTGATTTATGATTATGTGGCATATATTTGTTGATTCCCGTCTTCTGCTATAATGTAGAATGATATTGCTGAATTTATCTTCGTATAAACTGTTTTTCTTGCAAGAGTAACAACCTTGGAATTTTAAGTTTTTGAATGCTTTCGGGGAGTCACGTAATTTTTTTTTTAAATGTCCTCCAAGGGAGGAAAAAGTTTGATTTTCGTATGTTGACCTCAAGGCTGAAAGTTCTGAGAACTCAAATTATTGATAATTCTTTTCCATTATGTACTATAAGTTTTCAAAACACGAGTTTTAAACTCAAATGAGGTCTACAAAATACACTCAAGACGTGACTCTTGTTTGTAATTTTTTGGTTTCATAAATGTTAGTCAGAAGATGTGTATTGATGATGTTATCGACATTTAGACAATGGTGCCCAGTTTTATGATTAAGATGGTAGTGTGAACGCCGAGTCATTCGGTATGTGCACGTTGAGATAACCCTCCATGCTAAGACGAGAAATTTCGGTTTTGAATGATGATTGTCTTTTGATGGTTGCTTGTGAGATGTTGTAATTATGTGAATCGATGGCATTCAAACCCGTATGTTGTTCCTTATTTGTAACCTTCGATTCTAGTATTGCTTTGTATATGTTTGCAATCGTGTTATTGATTAGAGCCGTTAGCGCAGGCATAGTACGAAGCTAACGCGCGCTAACGTGGCATGTTTAATGCACACTAATCCTTGTTGTAACGCGCGCTAATCAGCCTGGGTAGAGGCTATGGAACCGCATTTTTAGCCGTCAGGTCTATGTTTTGCAATCAATCACCTGTGACTGTATTTTATATGTGTTGTCTAGTGATGACAACTGCTTTGTATGAATGTGTGTTACGACTTTTCGTTGCGCTAAGTGATAATCGATTTTGTTCAGTAAATTGATAAATTATGTCTGCTATGTGTGTGTTCGAAAATGCTGTCTTAAACAAATTTCATAAAGTTTGGACGGTTCGATTAATCGGCGGCTCTGTGTGTACTTTGAAAATAATTTGGAATTGGTAATCTGTCCTCGAATTCTCAAATAAAACCTCGACGGTATCTGAAAGAGTTGTTTTAAAGTACCTTTAGACGTTTTGTAAAATGTTACCGTCGTCGATTTTTATGTAGTTCTGGGAGGATTTTCGAAAATGATTTTAACGTATTGTTGTATTTTCAAATAATTCGAGTACATGATTTTCAAAAAAATCTTCCACACCATAAAAATATTTTATTTCAAAAACAAAAACGATTTTTATTTTCAAAAATATATAGTGAAAGATGAAAAATCTCACTCGATGTGAACTTCAAACTCGGATTTGGGAAAGTTTCCTGTATTGATTAAAGTATGTATGAATGGTTTGATGACCCTTGCGTGGTTGCCTTGTTTGTTATTAACGGTGATGCTGGTGTGTAGTGGCGTGGTGGTTTTGACAATGCCGGTTGCACAGAAAATATTATTTTTCAAATGATTTCAAAGTGAGACGGTTAAAGTTTGTCGTTTAAAAGTTTTGATGCAAACAACCCGAGGTATCAAAAATACTTTTAAAGTTTTATTTGGAATAGTATACAAATCCGAGGATGTTCAAATGATATTATTTAAAAGGATACCTCGTGGATTTTCTTATCAAGTTGTTATTAGTTACCTTATGTGATATGTCGTGCTGAGTTGGTACTTTAGCATTTATTTCTTGCGAAGTTGTGCCATCGTATCGAGTGAGAATCCGCTTCATATGCCGAGGGACAGAGGATGCGGTCGTAACCGCGGTACAGTAGGTCATGGAGATCAGATGCGGGACCAAGAGGATATGGCCGGGAAGGTTGCTATTCCAGCACTTCGCTCTCGTTATTTAGGTTTCGGGGACGAAACCTCTTTTAAAAGTGATATGATGTAATATCCATATTTTTTTCTTGCTTCCATTTCGTTCGACCGTATGGACTCGATTGTGTTAGTTGATGCTTCTGACCTTATGTTGTTTCTCACCTTTTCATTCGAGCGTGTTATGATATTGTCCCAAAAATTGATCTGTATATCGTTGTGATCTTTCCAAGTTCGGATCGATTTCCTGTGAACCGTGTGCGAAATTAACACCTCGTGGTTCCTACAAGTTTATTAATGTCTTGATTTGAGATGTGAACTTCAGAGTTGATCGTTGTTGTTCGATCATTGCTGTTTGCTCATCGTTGTCCAATCATTATTGTTTGATCTCGAAATCATGATTATTTAACATCCGGGCCACTTCGAAATTTCCATAAGTGTTGGAAAATTATCTTCGTATTTGATCTTCCAAACATCTGAGGTTATTGGAATTACATTCTTGTTCAATGTTGGACTTGTGTTTCCGTTGTTGTACTGCTCGGATTTATCAAACGTAGTGGTTCATATTCATTGCTTTTCGTAAACATTCTTGCGTATTGAATCGAACCTCAGTAGCTCTGTACATAATGGAGCTCTTGTGCACTATAAATATCAGATAACGTGTGTTATATAGAATCGCCTTGCTCTTGTTTAAGTTTTAGGATGAAACTTATTTTTGTCGGTTCCGCCGGTCATTTTGTCTTGTTGGCGATTTCTTGAGATTTTCCCCTATGTTGGGTGTAGCGCGATGTACCGTGTTGTGGTGTTCTTTCGGGTATGACTTATCGTTGTGTAATTCGAGCTAATAGTATGTTGTGCTCTGTTATTTGTTTGTTTTTCGATTTGGATCATTGGTGTTGTCCGTTAGTCTTTCGTTGCATGTTGAATAATCATTGTTTTGTTGAGGAGTATCGTTGTTGTGTGTTTGGTCGGCTTTGTAAGATCACCACCGGCACTTATTAAGTCTAAAAATTCTGAAACCTTACAATGTGATAGAGCATCAAATTAGCTTTCCAATGGTTCAAACGGCGAGTCAATCGGAGTCCGGACGAAGGAGTTATGGTCGAAATAGCAAAGACTACACAGTGTGTAATTAGCACACGCTAAACGCATCAATTAGCGCGCGCTAACGAAGTCTGGCAGAGGGTTCTGGACTGCATTTTACAGCCAATAGCGCAAACTACACATACCCTAGCGTGCGCTAACTATGGACAGTATATATAGGACTGCAGAGGTCAACTTTCGTCATTTTCTTCCTCCCCTTTCTTCCTTTCGGTGATCTAGACGATCTTGAGGGTGTATAAGCATGGATTTTGGCCCGATATCATCACCCATCAACATCTTTGAGTTCCTAGTATGGATTTAACAACATCCCAACATCTTTCGCCATTTTAATCGAGGTGGTCGGTTTTCGTGGCTGTTTCGGCCGAGCCGCGTTCGTCGGAGTATTCACAAATTGATTTCGAGGCAAGTATCTTGCCCATACATTACGTGTTGTGCGGATTTAATAGTTGGTAATCGACGATACATGCTGAATCGATGTCTATAATTAACTTTCAAAGGAATCGATATGCTTTTCAATATTTCCTTAAACATGACTCATATGATTTCGTTGTTAAATGTGCTTGTCTAAGTATGTGTATTATGGTTGAGTATATGAATACCTTACTTTCGTAGGGTATCGTTTTGTGTGATTATGTCGTTTGTAGATTTATAGTTTAACCTTTCGTTGAGGTATGTGTGTGGGGGGAACATGTGTTTATTGATGATCATGGGATATTGTGTGATAAAGGTGGTAACTCCTTTATGAGGAGGTTGTGCCATTAGGCGTGGTTGGAAAGTTATTTTCTCTCGTTGCCATGTTATTGGTACTAGCTGCATCGTTGAATTCTAGTATTAATTGTATCGTTACTTGGTCGTGAGTATGTGTTGAACGAACTGGTCATTCTAGTAAGATACCTCGACTATATATACTGTGATTAACTTTCGAGGCTTGTGGTTTGCAACTATGAATTATGATCTTTTGGGTGTGTGTGTTGTTGTCCTTCCACCCGGAGCGTTCGACGGGACGCCTGGAGGTCGATACTAAGGGGTACGGCCACAAAACTGGACTTGGGTGCGTGTGTCGTTGATCTTCAACCCGGAGCGTTAGATGGGGCATCTGGGGGCCAATACTAAGGGGTACGGCCGCGGAAGTGGTTTCCCAACCGGAGTGTTCGATGGGGCATCTGGGGGCCGATGCTAAGGGGCACGTTCGTTGGTTACCAAGTGTGGTTTTTGTGATATTGATGTTGATGTTTTTGTTAATTGTGATATTGTCCGGAGTATCACAGTGCTTTGTGCTCGGGGTCGAGAGACATTATATATCGAGTCTTGGTGCTTGGCTAGAATGGCATAAGAATAATGTATTATGTGTAATGTGTCTTTGTAAGTGAATTGAAGTGGATGATCGGGTCGTGGACCCTGTGTTTTGTGACCGGAATGGTTGGGTCGTGGACTCCGTGTTTTGTTAACGGATTTGCGTTTTGGAAAATGAACTTTGGGACTGTGACCCTAAGTGGCTTTGAGGAATGAAGAACTTTTCAATTTCAAATGTTTTCAAAACTCCGGAGATTTGGAAGTGTTTTCAAAGTGCTTACTTGTTTCGTTTCTACTTTCAAGACTAGAACTATTTTAACTAAATAATATATCTCGGGAAGTCTTTCGTTGTATTCTCGGAATGTGTTGTGTATAGCTCGTATTTGCATTTTATACTTGTAGTAGCAAAACAGTGGAGTTTTGCTAACCCCCGAGTATTCGGGGGGGTGGATGTCTGTTTTGCGTCCACGTACATGCAGGTTTTGGGAGCAAAACACAGGATCGGTGCAAAGGATGATGGAAGAGGAATGACACTAATCACATGAAGGCCAGTTTTGGGTACAGTCAGTCGGAGTTCGTTGTATGGTCTTTCCCGCTGTCGTACTTTCGTTTATGAGTGTATTTTACCCTTGCATGGGTATGAGTCGAGATAGAAATGTATACTTTGATTTGTATGTTAATGATAAAAGACCAAATCGGTCTATTGTTTATTATTTTGTTACGTCAGTATGTAATGTAATGTGTTATTTCGATGTCTAGCCTGGTGGATCCTCACGGAGAGGGTCTGCGGCGTGTAATATTCCTGGCTTGATTTCGGGGGTGTTACATAGGGTTCATGAATTAAATTGAAGATGATAATTTGGGGATTTTTTATTGTTCTTGATTTTTGATGATTAAATTACTTGATTGGAAATTCTTGTAGTTAAGGGGTGTTTTACATGATGAAGATGATGAATTCTAGAGGATTCAGATGATAAATTTTACTTGGGGAGTTGTTTTGATCGATAAATAGTTATATTGGGGTTATTCCGTAGTTTGTTATAAGTTTGGGGGAGGAATGCTTTATTAGTCCTTGAACAAATAATAAATTGAAAAAATTTGCAGAAAATGGCTAGAGGACGTGGACGTGGAAACTCTCAACGGGGAAGGGGTAGGAACGCCGGAGAACAAGAGCAACTGGCACGAGTGGCGATCCAAGGGGCTGTCGAAACCCCCGAATCTTACGGAATTGATCTCCCCGAAACACGACAAGCTAGGTGGGAGATGTTAGGACAGAAAAAAATGCTCCCTAGCGATGGCCCGATGATGAATGTATGACCCCAATTGGCATAAAAGATGACGTCATGAAGTTCCTAGAAAGGGTGAAGTGGGCCTGGATGATGACGCAACAATGGCCAACTTAGAGGTGTCTAACGATGGAGTTTCTTCGAACTCTTATAGTGAGAAGAGATCCGGTGACTTGTGAACCGGCCGCAATAATATTCCGGCTTAACAATAATGATGAGAGGCTAACCATGGATCAGCTGGAAGACATTTATCATGCGAGACACGACGGACATTACCAAATAAACCGGTTCGCATGTGAAACCTATTGGCGAGCTATGCCGGAATACCTGGGTAGCGAGGCACGGTATTACGTTGCAAAATCGGACAAAGGATCGAATCTCACAATCCAATACTCCGATACCTACACAAAGTGATTGCAAACACTATTTATGGCCGAAAGGAGACCGGGCCTATTACACTGCGAGAATTATATATCCTGACCCACATGCTCGATAATATAAATCCACCCACCGGGGCAATGATGGCCGAACATTTTGAGGAAATTGCGACGAAGCCGAACGGGGAGATATGGATAGGGGGTTTGATTACCCCTATCGCACTTCACTATGAGATTTCCTTATCTCAGAGGACTCCCCTACCAGGAAACAAGCTGCTCTCTATCTCTCTGATAAAAGTTATGAACATCCTGGATTACGAATCGCGCACAGTATTCCTCCAGACTGACAATGACCATTTTCTTCTCCCGAATACGCCACTGACGACCATAAATAGTATTCGGGACATAAGAAATTTGCAGATGGCTACGGAAGCGCACCGACATGTGCGGATGGCAGCTGGATTGGCTCCCCCGGGTCACATCCCTCTTGACTGAAATGTTCGACCTCGGCGCACGATGGATGAAGACAGATCCGAGAAGATGGAAGAGGAAGAGGCATATAAAAAAGGCTCGGATGAAGAAGAAGAAGAATACGACGAAGAAGAAGAAATCCCCAGAGATCGGCCCGAGATGTCAAGGCAGGCCGAAACTAGACATGCCCCATCGCGTCCAACACTAAGGGAGGAGTTCGTAGCCTCCCAAGAGGAGTTCGTAGCCTTCCGAGAGGAGACTAGACAGAAGCGAGAGGAGGCTAGACAGGAACAGAACGAGATGTTGTCTCTTTTGAGACAAATGCACGAGTGGCATGTCCAGCAAGGCCACTTCCCTCCGCCCCACTAGTAGAACCGGTCGTAAGTATTTCTTGACCAATGAAATTCTTTTATTTAAATACTATACCCCTTCGTGTGTATATTCTTTAATTCAAGTTTGGGGGGTTCTGGTCAAGAAATACTTCGTTACTTTTGTTTTATTTATTTTTGGATATTATTTTGCATGTTTGTTTATTTTTGCATGTTTCTGTCGGTAGACTTCTTTTTGGTGTGTTTCTATAAACATTTGGTGTGTTTTGATCATCTTGCAATTTTGATAAAAAATTTGTAGTATGAACTCTTTTCTTGGATGCCTCGGGATTTATTTCGTTGTTTTGATATACAAATCGAGGATAATTTGAAGAGGAAAAATTGTTGATAATCGAAACGGGTGTGAAATTGAATAAGTAGTTTAATATCTTGGAGGTATGAACAAATATACTTGTGAGCTTTTGAGCCTTCGTGCATTTTCAAATATGCAAGTTTCATTGTCGAGTGTTTCATTCGTGATTTAAGACTCTAGAACTTGCCTTGGTATCTTGTTCGAAACTACTAGTGTATGTGTGCAATTGAGTGAAAATGATTTTAGGCGCCTTTGATCTTAACCCTTCGATTTTGGCCAACCCGACAATTGATTATTCCTTAAATAAACCCAATTGAGCTCATTGTCTATTTCATTGTCAAACCACATATTGAGTTTTCCATTGGTATAATCCTTTGACCCATACTTGAGGGATTAGAAATTATTTTTGACGAGGATACAAATATTGTGGTGACATTGGTTGATATACATATTGTTGGGAGTGTTGAAATGGAGAAAATAATTACTCCGCTATTTTTGGGAACTGAGTAACCGGGTGTATTCATGTGACCCATGTTTACATTCGCATAAAACAGTTGCCTTAGATACGAGTATGCTTGGAAGTAGTTGTGTATGTTTTGATCCTAGTAACCGGGTGTATTCATGTGACCCATCGTTTACATTCGCGTAAAACAGATCCTAAAACAACCCAAGCCAAAAAAAAATTGGAGCAATAAGGAGGGCTTAAGGCTGCGTTTCTCACTTTCAAAAGTGCTTGTTACAAGTGTTACATAGTTAAGGGGTTGAAAGAAGCAAACTTCAAAAATCTTGAGATTCTAAGCGATTATGGTGATTTAGTTCTAAATTGCTCAAGTCAAGTCACTTTAGCCATATTTATCCCACCCCGACCCAAGCCTACATTACAGCCGAGTAAAGTCCTTTTTGATTCACAATTTTGCATACACAAAACAGTGGTAGAGATGTAGACAATTGGCAAGCCTATGGGGTTCCTTATTTCATTGAATAAGTTCCGAGCGTATACTTATCCCTAGATCACTTTGAGAGTGAGTGAATACACTTGACTGGTGAGGTTTATATTTGCCAAGTATTGACTATGATGCTAAGGAAGCACCCCGAAGATTTGAAAACTTTGAAGAACTCAACTTATTTTACTTGAAGCGTCTTGATGAAATTTTCGAAGAGGTCCCTTGAGGTATGTTGAGAGAGGAGTTCCCCTTGTGAGTGATTATTTTAATGTGCATTGGTCGGGACGATCAAAGTTTAAGTTTGGGAGGATTTGATGAGTCGATTCTTGATCGACTCATTCTATTTTATTGAGTCGTGTTTTTGTTTGTTGTTTAGTGTTTTTGTTCTCTTTTATGTGTGGTATGTTGTGTTTTTAATTTATAGGCATCCGAGCGGAGATTGTGGTGAAATATGCGCTTTCATAGCCAATATTGGAGTTTATGACGATCAAGAGCAAAAACAGGGCCTAAAACGATAAAGACTGAAGCAATATCGGTCGTATTTTCTAAATTCCAGAATCATAACTCCGAATTGGAATGTGTTCTCCATTGATATAGGTTCCTCGTGAATTATCTTCGAAACAGTATATCATACGCTAAATTCCGAGATGTATTGATACAAGAACGAAGGATCAAGCCGTAGAAGGCCAAAAATCGGAATCAAAACAAGAAGAAACGACCCAGGCCACGTCAGGCAACTCGACCGTGTAACCGGACACGGCTGGGTCTCGTTCTATTGAGATTTTCACATTCCGGAAGAGTACAACACGGCCGTGTCACAGGACACGGCCGAGTCACGATCCAGTCGAATTTCCATTTCTAGTGCAGTGCAACACGGGCCGTGTCACACGACACAGCCAGGTCCGATGGACAGAGAACTTTTCATTTTTCAGGACAGTTCGACACGGGCCGTGTCACTTTTCGATGCAAGTCCATTTCTTTGACATTTTTACACGGTTTGGAGCATTTTTCTTGGTCTTGTGGCTTTATAAAAAGGTGTGGGAGACCTTAGGAGAGATATTCTGATCTTGTATAAGATATTGTGTGGAAAAACACATGATTTAGGGAGAGAAACACAAAAATAGGGAGGAAATAGAGATTTTTCATCATCTTTTTTGTATGTTCATCTTGAAGAAAAATACATTTGTGAGTGAATATAATTCCTTATATCATTTTGTTGTGAGTTCTTGAAGGAAGATTATCAAACCTTCATTGGGAATTCGATTTTGGCTTTTACAAAGGAAGTTTCTACCATGTTTTGTTTTACGATTTCATTATTATTGTTGAAATAATCATGTGTAGCTAATCTTTTCATATGGGTTTTTAGATTGAGCCACACGCATGTTGTCGATTGCTAGTTTCAATTGATTTCCGGGTAGAGTTTGGATTGTTCCTCTTTGTTGTTCTTCGCATAAGAACTTTTGATTTAGATCATCAAACCTATTTCATAGTTGTTATTATTATTCGGAATCGAGGGTTTTTGTCGGTGTTCGCCATCAAACGACCCGATACAAGTAATTGTGAATGTTCTAAACCTTTTTCTGCGATCTTTTAGCGAATTACCCCATCAAAAGTATTAGCTAGTCGATTGTTAGTAGAGATTCGTCCCCATCAAATGAGTGTCTCTTATTTTCGTAAAGAACAATCGTGATTTTTAGAATTACCGCCATCAAACGGATTTTTTTTAATCGTGAGCAATCGATAATTCCAAACCTTATTTCTTTGAGTATCGGAACTAATAATTGATTACGTATGTGTCCGTGATTCTAAACTCCCATATCATTCTCATAATTGTAATCTCTTAATTATCCAACCATTAATTCGGTGTTATTAACGTTTCGTTTATTTTAATTTTCTGTGTTTGTGATTGTAATCATATCCAATCAATGATGTTTTATTTTACTTTACTTTTGTCAATTCGACTATTTGCCAAACATTATTGAATTTCAAACCGTTTCCAACTTCTTGTGAGATCGACCTCGGAGTTACTTGTCGCTACCTACAAAAGCGATTCGTACACTTGCGAGTATTTAATTTTTTCATCACTATCATAGTCTTGATGTAATCAAGTTGAACTAGATGGTTCATCTGATATTCTTAATAGATTGATGGATTAAGTGATTAGAACATCATATTCAATTGATGATAATATTCTTGAGAGAATTGTGATGACATGTTATAATAATATCATAGTAGGATGATTGTTTGATGTTATTTTGATAAAACCTAAAAGATGAACCATCATGGATATTAAAAGAACATTTCGACTATGTTAATATGATTATAAATATGAGTTAGGGGTATTGAAGTTCTTAGATTAGGACCTTCATAGTTGTAGTAATAGTTTGGACTATTCATGATGAATTGTAGAGGTCGAATTCCATAAATTCGATAATGAAAATATATGATTTTTTTTATTGAATGGATTGTATTTCATTTGAGGTTGCTTGCTCGATTGAGTGTTAATTGTCGAAGGGCGCACATCATTCATTCGAGAGAAGACTATAATTTGTCTCCAGAAATTGAGGCAAGTTATCTTGCTTTGTTATAATGATAAGTAGTTCTTGTGAATGTTATGCATTTCGTCTATGTGTAAGGCTTTATGAATATATGACTCATATTGAGGTACTGTTGTCGATCGTATCGAATGTTTTGTTGGGGATTATATTCCCATGTTTCACTACCTTTAATATCGTTAGTCTCGTTGATCGTTATTGTCACTTCGGTGAGTTCTTTGATCCCTGTTGGATGGGTGATTAATTGAGTTTCATTGTCATGTTGCATCGTGAGACATTTGGAGTCATATTTGCATGCCGATTGGTCATGTATAGGATTTTTAGTCGGGCACATATAGTCATGTGTTGATGTTCCCACATAGGACTGTGCACACGAGACGCTTACTTCGTGAGACTAATTAGGTACATTGTCCCACGTATATCCTGAATTCCGTATACGGGGTGTACATGGGCATGGACACAATTCCGGATCAGGCATACTGTGATGTCCGTCTTGAGCCATGTCGATTGGTCATTCATACTATTGGGTTCGGTGATAAAAACGAGGAGTAAAGTACACTTTATGTACTTGGACTTTACTCAAGACACCACTTGAAATACTGAATTTTAATATCTATCACTTGCAATACTGAACATTCACTTTACTTAAACTTCATCTACTGTCATATAATCTGTTACTAACTCCGTTAAAAATTCAGGGGTAAAGTTGTCTTTTTAAAAAAATGTAAAAATTCCTTGCTCAGCACATTGGCCGTACTGCTGGCCATAGCTTGGCCCCTGAAATTTGTCTCTCTAATTCAAAGAAATCGGGTAACAGAAAACACACACACCAAATTCTAGATCGTCACACACATACACACACATGCACTGCGAGTCGCATGAACACACACACACACGCTCAGCTACAAGGCGACGTTGATAGACCAAGATGGAAAGCGGCGGAGGCGGCGAAGTAGCAGCGACGATTGGAGGTGTAGGTCCACGGCGATTTTAGGGGTTTACGTCACTTGTTTGGATTTGGCTTGGGGTGATGGGTTCTGGTTCCTCAAATTGAGTTCGGGCTCGGCCCGGATTCGGGTTCCATGGAGGTTCGAGTACTGGGATTGGGATCTCGGTTGATTGAACGGCTAGGTTATTTCGTTCTGGGTTGGTCGAGATTGAAGGTTAAATTGATTCGGTCAATTGGGGTCGATTTAGGACTCAAATCGGGCCCTTAAGTTAGAATTTGAGCTGACAATTCGAGGCCCAGTTTAAATAGCCGAAGGGTTTCGAATTCGAGGTTCATGTTTGGTGTTTTCGGCTCGAGAAAAATATGAGTTGAGTTGTTGATTTAACTAACACAGAGAGGTTGAACGAGAATTATGGGTTGTTCTCGGACTGGAATTATAGGAATTATAGGTATCCTTTTTTGTCTCCAGCCGATAATTATTGTAGGTATTATGAAAGATATGATTCAACAATTAGCATATAGTTATAGGAAGAAGATGGAGGTTGTGTAAATACCTGATGTTCGGTGATGTTGAGGAAGAAGATGGAGATTTTTTGTAAATTGTGTGAAATTCTTTTTCTTTTTCGAAAGACAGTTTTACCCCTAAATTTTTAACGGAGTTAGTAACAAATAGACGGCAGTACACGAAATTTAAGTAAAGTGAGTGTTCAGTATTGCAAGTGATAGATATTAAAATTCGGTATTTCAAGTGGTGTCTTGAGAAAGCTTCAAGTACACAAAGTGCACTTTACTCTAAAAACGAGATACGCAGCGGAAAATAAATCGGTCCAACAGGATAAAACCTGTGATACCCGCATTTTTTCTTTTCCCGTATTCTCATTTTTTTTGTGTATGCTTTTCGTTTTTAACAACTTGATTGTAACCGTATTGATATTTCGAGAATAATTAATACCGGATTTTTTGTCGTTCGATTTTGTTTCAGACTTGTTTTACTCGATTTGGTGTTTAATGTCTTTCCGTCATTATTTCGTTTGATTCTTGTAACCGTTGTTGGGAACTGTCGTTTTGGGGTTGCCAAAGATCCGTCTCATAAAATTATACTTGTTTTCAGCTTTCGTTGCTGTTTCGATCTTGTATCGCGTGTTCGGATGTTTTAGGCCATTTTGTAATATCCCAAAGTTGAGTTTCCATTTCGTTGGTTCTTCTTTCGGATCATTTGATGTTACCGTCATGTTTGGACCGACTGTGTTTGTCGTGTAGTCGCCATTTGAGGGTTCGTGATAGTCCTTTTAGGCCTTTAAGTGGTTGGGATTATGCGTCGATAGATTATATCACGTTTAGGGGTTGTTTTTCATCATTTTCGGGCTAAATCAGTGGGTGCCGCGGCACAGAGAGCTGTGAGCCGCGGCACAGCCCGAGCACAATTTTCGGCCAGGCCGCCTGTACTGCGTGCCGCGGCACACAGCAGTCGAGCCACGGCCCTAGCAGAAAACCTGCTACTTTTTTTTTAGCCGTGGGCCACGGCACACTCGACCCGGGCCGCGGCACACGGGCTTTTTCTGCACTTTTTCAGTGGGTGTCAGAGGAGAAAACTTCATTTCTCTCCTCTCTTCTTCCTCCTTCCATCTAGAGCGATTTTAGGGTGATCTTGGGTGATTTGAGCATCTCCAAACTTGAAGAGATCATCCTCCTCGAGTTTTTGTTGAAGATTATTGACCTGTACTTGAATCCTTCATCCTAATCCAAGGTAAATCTTCTAGAACCCTATTTTGGGGGAGATTGGGGGTTTTCACATTTTCGTCCAATTCGTTCCGTTTTGTTGGTTAATTCATGATGAATATGATTAATCTTGTTGATATTCTTAGTTTTCCTACGGATTCATGGTATGTTTCGTAGTTTTTACATAATCGGGAGGGTTTGGTTGTGGTCCGCCATCGTTCTTGTTCCTATTCGAATATACATGAATCGTAGGCGGGTTTTCGGGTGTATTCCATTTCCGTAATCGTTTAGAAGTGCTTGTGCTTATGTTCTTCGAATCGTTAGGTTCGGTTTCATCGGTTCCTAGCGTTCGTCGGTGAATTTCCTTTCCATTCGTTGCGTCATCAATTATTCAAGGAGAGTATTTTTTTTTTGGAAACCTTTATGCTTAACATGAAATGGTGATGTATATTGTGTGTGCTTTGTTCACCTCGGGAGGGTCCGACGGGGCCACGGAGGGAATCCAATGGTATAGCCCTGGATTCACGAGTTTGTTTCGCTAGCCAGCTCGGGAGGGTCCTTAGAGGCCACGGAGCGGGATCAATGGTATAACCCTGTTCCCAAGGCGATGCACGTGCGTGAATTGTTTTATAATATGGCCAGCTCGGGAGGGTCCTTAGAGGCCACGGAGCGGGATCAATGGTATATCCCTGTTCCCAAGGCAAATTGATTTGACTGTTTGTTTCCAGAAAAGACATGTCTAGTTTTGGTTTTGAAATGAATTTGATGCATTGTACTATGAAATGTGTAAGTGATTGGTTGCCTTGATTACTTGTACTAGCGTATTTGCTAACCCCTTTGGGGACCCGTTTTGGGGAAATTCTTGTTATGGATTTCAGGTCATGTTCAGCCAGACGAGCGGGCACTGGGACAGTACGAGGATTCTGGACAAGGTCGTTGACATGTGCAATTGAGTCCTTTTATTTTTGTTATTCCTTCGATATGGTTTTTGTTACTCCATGAACTTATAGAAGGTACTCGCGAGTACTTAGGCTTTTCATTCTGGATTGTGTTGTATGTCGTTGAAGTTACTTTCTGTTTGTCGGTGCTGATTATTCCGACGGTTGTACCGGGCGTGTTATTTAATTTTCATCTGAATGATGGGTGTTTTTACCGTGGTAAATCGTGTCTAACCTGGTGGGTCCCATATAGGGGTCCACAGCACTGTAATATACCTTGAATATCTCGGGGTGTTACAGAATATGGTATCAGAGAAACTAGGTTTATGGATACCTGGGCTTGTCGGTTATTTGGGTCTAGTTGTGTTTTGTTTTGCACATCGTCACACCGCTGCCAGCATCTTGGTACTTCCAGTGCTCGTAAGTTTTCCTTACTCGATTTCTTATTTTCTCGCATCGTATTCCGTTTCTCGAATCATAGTTACTTTTCCTCCATTGCTCATCATCATTATGCTTCTGCTATCTTTTAACACCAGTATGGATGTTGAAAGAGGCCGTGGTCGTGGTCGTGTACGCGGCTGGGGACGTGGGGCGGCCACGTCGCACTCTTCGGGAGCCGGCAGTACCGGTGACCGTCATGGCTATGCTTCTTCTCAAGAACGCGCCGACCTTGTTGTTGCGACCGTTATGCAACAAATGGTGAACCAAATGGCGGCGATAGCTCAGGCGGTTCAGAACCCGAATCTGGCCCACACTAATCGGGGTGGAGTGGATCGTTGGCTCCAGGATGTCATCAAGATGCATCCTTCTTAGTGTTCGGGAGCTTCAGAGCCGATCGGCTGGGAGGGGTGGATCAAGGAGATATCCAAAGTCTTTGGTGCCATCAACTGTCCCGAGGACCGCAAGGTCCCTATTGCCCAGTACTTTCTCACTGGGGACGCTACTGACTGGTGGAAGGCTATTGGACGTAAAGACCATGTTGCTTCGTGGGCTGAATTCCAGAATTTAATGGAGACTGAATATTGCCCATGGCCGGTTAGACAAGCTCGAGTTCATGCCTTTTATGATGCTCAGCCTCAGGATATTCCTGTTTCTCAAGCTATTGCCGATTTCAACAAGGAGTTGGGCTACATGAAGACCCAAGTTGTCGAGGAGAGCTATAAAATTTTTCACTTTTCCAGATGGATGAAACTGTCAATTCGAGACTATATGTCGGGGCTCGTCTGCACCACTTTGAAGGATTATCAGAGTAGGGCTCTTGCGTACGATATTTCGGTGACGGCCAGTGAAGCGGCTCGTGAGAGCAAGAAGGAGAAGTCCGTCGGAAATTTTTCTGGTCACAAGGGCGGAGGCCAGTAGAAATCTCAGTCTGTGAATGTTCCTGCGGGCGGTTCGGCTCATTTTTCTGGGAGTTCTAGAGGTGCTGCTAGAACATCCGTCTGGGAACTCATATGCTTTAACTGTGGCTTGTCGGGCCATAAGAACTGGGAGTGTCCTCGTCCGCAGTTGACTTGTCATACTTATGGTCAGTCTGGCCACAACGCTTCCTTTTGTGAACAGATCAGACAGATTCGCGATGCCCGTTCTTCTCATCCAGCGCCTAGGGAGCCGAGTGTGAACCAAGGCTCGTTTGCTCCGTAGTCTCCGCCGAGTTCTAGCCGAGGGAGAGGTCGGGGTCAGCCCGCTAGAGGGGGAGCTTCCAGCGTCGGCTCCTCCCATCCGTGTGTCTATGAGATGAGGAGGGCCGATGACCCGGCGGCTACTGTGGCGACAGTTACCGTTCATATTCATTCTCATCCTCTCAGTGTACTTTTCGATTCTGGTGCTACGCATTCATTCATATCTCTGGATTGTGTGCGCCGTTTGAGTCTCGACTGTTTGACACCTTGTGAACCTTTCATCGTTAAGCTTCCTAGCGGTGATAGGATCATTGGTGATCAGGAGGTTCGAGACTGCTCTGTGCTTATTTGTGAGAGGGCTTGGCCCTCTAATCTTATTGTTGTGGGAATTGAGGGTGAGGATTTAATTCTCGGGGATGATTGGCTCGAGCGGCATGGTGCGATCATGAACTACCGAACGAGAATCATCACTATGTTAGTCGGGGATGGCACCGAGCACTCTTTCGCAGGGCGAAAAAGGGGAAACCAGAAACTTGTTATTAACGCTTTGAAGGCGATGAGACCCCTGCGGAAGGGGTGTACTGGTTTTTGGTGGTACGCCTTGAAGCCGGAGAGTGGTGGAGTCGAGCTTTCGTCGATTCCAGTTGTTTGTGAATTTCCTGACGAGTTACCGGGGTTGCCGCCGGACCGTGAGGTAGAGTTTGCTATCGAGTTAGAGCTGGGTGCGGCTCCGATTTCAAAGGCGCCGTATCGTATGGCACCTTCAGAGATGTCTGAGTTGAAGAGGCAGTTGTGTGAGATTCTTGAGTCGGGATATATTCTGTAATACTCGAGATTTTTATTCTGATTTATTTGAATTTTTTCTTTTTAGACCGGAAATTTCTCGGTTGTCGAGCGTTCATATTATTTTTCTCGACGATTGATTTTGTGTTTATGGCCATATGTGGTGATTTGTTGTATTGTTGTCCGCGAGCGTTTCTTCATGTTCGTTTCCGAGCGATTTCGGAAAATCGAATCGTCGAGTCATGGCGGTGGCACCGGCCCAGTTGATTTGAGCTGTGTAGTACACGGCAGCCCACATGGACAGGCGCTCGTGCGGGACAGGCAGACTAGTGGGCAGTCCCTGGGGGCCGCGCACGAGCAGGGCGCACGAGCAAGGCGCACGGGCCGGCGCTCGTGCGGCACTGGGCAGGAAGTAGCAGGCGCGCACGAGCAGTGCTCGTGCGCGGTGCTCGTGCGGTGCGGCAGAGGCCAGGCAGTGCCGCGCACGAGCAGGCCACACGACCGGGCGCCCGAGCATCATGCTCGTGCGTGTCCGGAAGACTCCCAGATGTGTTCCGGCAGGTTCTTGGCGCACGAGTCACGCACGGCTGGTTCTCGTGCGTGTTTGCTCGTGCGTCGTGCGGGATCTATATAATGACCCGGCAGACGTGTTCTTCACCCATTTTCTTACCCCAACTCATATCCACCGCGGCCAAGGATTGGAGAACACGAAGGCATGGTCTATATCTTCCAATCCACGTCGTTTTTGAGTTCATAGCATCGATTAATCAACCTATAACCTTCTCCGATCCATCGAATCAAGGTATGATTTCCTAAAATCTAGTTTTGGGGATTTTAGTTGACTTTGTCCTATTTGATCGTTTTAACTCATATTTCTGATGGGTAATCGAAGATTGAGTTGTGTTATATCATTTTCATCATCTTTCCACGATTTTATCATTTCCGATTCATTGTTTATATGAAATTTCGTTTGACGCCTTCAAGGTGTCTTGGGAAATGCCGCAGAGAGAAATTTGGTCGTTTTGCGATGTTTTTCCTCATGTGATTTGTTGTTTATTTGATGATAGGATATTAGGGACGAATTCCCTACAAAAATATGGTGTTGAGCCTTTCCGATCGCCGTTTCATTGGAGTTCCGGATTTCTCCAATCAACCGTATTTTCGGAAGTATTCGTGAGAGATTACCAAGGCAAGTACCTTGATATATGAATTGTAGCTACGTAAAATCATTGTTGTCGAAGTTTATGAATTTATACGGATGTATATATATATATATATATATATATATATGTGTGTGTATATATATAGAGGTATATGTGTGTGTGTGTGTGTATATATATATAGAGGGATATATATATATATATGTTAAATATATGTATGTGTATACGTATATTGATATATATGCTTATGTCGGTGAATGCCGGGGGACGAATACTAACACTAGTTGACGTACTCAATTTGGATTGAGGGATGAACTATACTTATAGATATAATATAGTAAGTTCATATATATATATATGTACTCGGTTGAGTTGCAATATAGAGACATATGTGCGGCGTTGCTTGGTTATGCTTGAAGGCTTATTGTGATTGAGTTTTGATTGATAACATGCGTGATATTGTTTAGCTGTGTTGTTATGGACTGACGGATAATTTGTGTGACTTGGTGTACTGAGTTGATAATTGTTGTACCGTTTGTCTGTGTGCTTGATGTTTGGAACAATGTGGATACTTGTTGTGAGAAACGTCGTATCCGGGAACCTCTGAGGGCGGGGCGTGCACTCCGGCCTGGTGTACACTGCAATGTGCGGATCCATATGATTGGTGAACACTGGTGTTACCTAATGGGATTGCAAGGGGAGGCTCTTGCGGGAGTGATCGCCGGCGCGGTGACATGTTCAAGGGGCGGCCAACATAGTGGAGTGAACGCCGGTGCACAGGTGTGCAAGGGAGGCGCCTGGCAGGCTTATTGGTAACGGATATTCGAGTGATAATTAAGACCCCGTTACCGAACAATCCTCGTATTTCAAAATTCTTTCAACTCTTTTCAAATACTGGTCTCGATATAGACTGTGATTCGTATTTCTGAAAGTTTGTTCAACTTGATTTTCAAACGTTGGTATCAGGGTTAATTAACCAAGGATGTTTGACCAAATCTCCGAGGGTTAATTAATCAGGGGTCTTGAGCAGGATTTGTCGACTGAGAGGCGGTGCCTTTGATTGTATTGTGGTGCTATTCTGGGTATTGGGTCGAGGACCCTGTGAAATGTTGAGATGATTGATCTCGTGAGGATGTTATTTGGATTGGGTTGAGAACCCTGTGAGATGTTGTAATGATTTCGTTTGTGACAGTGTTCTATAAATTGGGTCGAGGACCCCGAATAACGTTGACATGGTTTTCGTGTAATTGTTTTCCATATGTTGGGTCAAGGACCCGAGATCTTTTGAAATTTATTTTCCAAAAGTGTTCCCATTCGATTTTTAAAACCCCAAGACGGCCCGAGTCAATAATAACATTTTCAAACTATCTTATCAAATTGCTTTTCCTTTTATAAAAGGGGTTTTTCAAGCTAGATCTTTTAACTCATTGGGCTTGCTTAAAGTTTCCCTGGTGTTATGATCCGTAAATAGAATATAACTAAGTGATTATCTTTCACCTTGTGTATGTAAGTGCTATTCTGTGTTGACTATGGGAAGGTGTGGTTTGTGTTAAGGCTTCACGGCTGTTGAGTTTTGTGTTGTTATTGTTCGTATATCTTGTATATTATGTACTTGCACCAGCAAAATTCCAGTTTGCTAACCCCCGAGTTTTCGGGGGGTGGGTGCCTGTTATGCGCTCAGGTTTTGGCAGCTTGGGAGCAGTCACGGGATTGGCTTGGAAGGAGATCGAAGACGATGATGCTAATCACACAAGAGTCAGAGTCTTTTTCTTTTATTCCATCTTGGTCGGTATTTTCCCATTTGGTTGAGTATTCACCCTTGCACGGGTGTAGTTTTCAATTATTGAATGGAGTTGTCATCCATTTTTGTGTAAAAGTTTATTTTTGTCATTGAGATGTAAAATTCATTAGTTTCTTAATTGTTTAATGACCTTGTCGGTCTGCGTTGTATTTAGATTGACCCCGGTCGGTCAATCATTGTGTAGTCTAGTGGGGTTTAGCCTGGTAGACCCTTGTGAGAAGGGCCTACGGCGTGTAACATTTCCGGACGTATTCTGGGGGTGTTACAAATATGGTATCAGAGCTTAGGTTTGCGAAAAAACTAGGTTGTTGGGTCAAGTATATGTCTTGTGTAAGTCGCGCGCATCAGAGTTGTGATTAGTATCGTGGTTCCGACATCATCTTCCGGCAATCCGTGATGGTAAGCCTCCCGATCGTAAGTCCCCTTATATACGTATTTGATTATGTTGTGCTAATGTGTTTAATGTGAACAAGGGGTTGAGACTTGTTTGTGATATTATTGACATAACATGCGCATATGGTCCGAGTGAGAATGGTTATATAGTATGCTTCGGAAGTCGAGTGTATTTATCAGTTTCTGAATTTCAGTAGAATAAATCTTTTAATGTTAATTTTATCCGCTGCGTGAGTATTTTTAAATGGCTTTTGGTATCTTAAAACTAAATTTTTATTTCATGAACCGATTCCATAAACCGAGTTTTGGCATTTTGGCCTTGGACGTTTTGACGGTATTCTCATGACGGTATTTGATATTTTATAAATGACTTTTGTGAGTTTGAAAATAATACCGTCACGGCCTGTTGGTGTTTTGAACGTTTAAAAAAAAATGATTTTTAGCCAAAGTGAGTTCTGGCGCGGGTCCCACGACGCTGTAATATCACGAACATTTAAAGTGGTGCTTTGAAATTTTCTAACGTTGTGAAAACCCACGATTTAATGTCGTCATGTCAAATAGTCACGTATTTCGGTGAAAAACCTTTCGATTAAACATTTTTGATGGAAGAGGAAAGATTGTCAATTTATGATATTTGGAACTCAGCACTTTTGGAAATATTTCAGATTTGTTACGATTCAATTTTCAACTTTCTTTGATGCATTACTTAAAATAATTTTGAAAGTCGTTGTATGAACATCCTCTTCCAAAATAAAGGACAGTATTTACATGTTTTGGGCGTAACGTGACTCGCCCTCTCTTTTTAAAAGATTTGTTTTCATTAAGCACGTACATATTATGATTATCCTAGTCGGATGACTGGAATTGACCTCAGAAAACTTTGTACTTTACGATATTACCGTTATGTTAGAAAATATTAACTAAACCTTGTATTGATAATTATGATATACTGTGTGACTGACTATTTAATAATGCTGAACGATACTGTCTGGATTAGCATGTCGAGCCTTGGCGGACATAGACGTGATGATGGAAGTGGAAGTGGCGAGGTGGTTCGTACGACAACGATTCGTGCAACAATAAAGGAGTATCAAGACCAAACGATATCCTATAAGATCTCCTCAGTGATTGAGCCCACGAGCGAAGCAAAGAGACCGAGGATATCTGGAAAAACGTTGGGCGGTGAAGAGAATAAGACCCCCAAACCCCCACATCATGAGAACGCATCGTCTTCATGGTCGGGAGTGAACACTAGGAATCCCAAGCCAGCATCAGTGACTCTCGGTAAGAAGAGGGTGTGCTTCAACTGCAACTGTCAGGGACATGTGCGTGCAAATTGTCCCTCTCCACTCTTGACTTGTTACCGGTGCGGGTGTGAAGGTCATCGGGAGAAACACTGCGAGAGAGTTTCCGAATTGGCAAGGAATGCTGCCCTTTCGGTGTTGTATCGAGATTTATTCACCTCTACAGGCGATCGACTACAAGGCCGAACGATCGAGTCCACTATCAATCAAGCTATGGCAAACTCGCCTAATCAAAGATACCAGACCACCATCGAGTACCTGGCGATCGACTCCCAAGGCGATCGCCCTTTGGCACTTGGCGATCGACTCTAGTGCCCGGTTAAGGATGATCGTCCTACACCACGAGCTGGGACCATCGTCCGTCAAAGTCCACGAAGAATAGATCTCAAAGCAGTGCCCATGTGCAGATCCAGGACAAGATCCACATTTCATGGATCATTGACCACCAACAGCTGTCTTTGACAAGGGCGGCTTTACCTACCGACAAGCCCGCCGAAAGGCACAAGGTGGGACCGCCCGTGACAGCGACTCAGACGCGTTCAGGCTTCTCATTGGACCGCGTGACTGACTGCCAGCAACTCCTGCCGACTTTAAAGGGACAAGCCCATGTGCTAAAAGACGATCGCCCGCTTATTATAATGCAGCTGAGGCGATCGCCCGGCATATCTAAGTCCTATAAATAGAGAACCTCCTCCTACTGGAAAAAGGTTCTGAATTAGTTCACTTATATTCCGAATTCATTTACGGAAATACAGGAGAACATACATACTATCAAGCTCCCAGCTTTCTCTCCTGAATCTACCTCAGGATTTCTCTCTCAGAACCTCTCATCCAGAAGACGGTCGGCAGAGGCAAGAAGTCTCCACAGTGCAGATCCCAAGAGACATACAAGCCCAGGAGCTTAAACATACAGCTAATACACGCCGTGAGAGACTGTCGATCTCTCACCGCCGTCTCAGCTCATCTACGTTGTTACAAGAACTCACAGAGCATCATATCTGGTTCTTCCGGCAATCTACACGTTCACTAGCTAAGATAACAAGAATCTTTACACTCATTGTAATTGTATTCTTACATTAATACTTGTATCCCCGAATATTTGTATTAATAATATCTCGCGAGACATTCAAGCCCGGGACTAACAACCCCGGCAAACCTTGTATCATTCACGTTTCTCACGGAAGTGTTCTCGCATTTGTTTGCTATCCACTCATCCAGCAATATCTATCTCCGGATAATATTTTGGGTAGCAACAATTGGCGCTAGAGGAATGGGATCTACCCTCATTTTTATTCCTACCGCCTCGAAGAACAGTCACTGTTCCCCGGGGAATATACCTGAAGAAACACTCACTGTTCTTCAGAGAAAGCTTTCAGAATCATGTCTTCCGCCTCCGCATCGAAAAAAGCTGCTGGCCAATCCACCAGACGCCTCCTTCCATCTCAGTCCGAGCCACAGCCGATGGCGGAGGGTAGCTGCCGCGGTCCGAGACTCTCGATCCCGCCCCTGAGGGACGGCCCAAGCCTCTCGCTCGATCAGTTCCAAACCGAGGAACAAATCAAGGAGGACATGGCCATCCTATAGGAGCGACGGAGTGCTCTCGAAGCGCCGCCCGCTATCACCCCCTCGTGCATCTGGCGCATAACCAAACAGAAGTACAAGGCGTTACTGACCAAGCGATCGCCAGGAGGCTCCCATTCGGAAGAAAAGGCGCTCACCAGCCGGGGCACCTCTGTTTTCGATCGTCTAGGCAGTGAACCATCTTGGCGACCGGGGCAGTCCGGCCCCAGCCATGAGACGACGGAGCTCGAGTCCGTCACCAGGAGTTCGGCGTATCCAACTCCCAGAAGGCAGGCCAGCCATCTGGCTCCCCCTCGCCAAAGAGCCGAGGTCGGCTGCAGCGGAGTCAGGAGATCGGTACACGATCGCCTCGGCTCCCGCTCTAAAAGCCGATCCACGAGCGACCAAGCTACAGCGATGGCCGCGATGTAACGCCAGCTCGACGACATAAAGGCGCTCCTAGAATCTATGGTAGGCGCCAAGAGCAAGATCGCCAGGCCGAGCGAGCCGCTTGCGGTCTACATCGAGCTCGCCCCCGCACAGCATAAGATCGCTCCTCCACAAACACCTCTGTACGAGGGGAGATCAGACCCCGAAACTCACCTGAACAAGTTCCACATCTACATGACCGGATGTGGGGCATCAGACGCGACCAGGTGCCGAATGTTCCCTCTGACGCTGGACGACCTTGCCCACAGGTGGTACACCTCATTGCTGCCTCGATCCATCGGTTCCTTTAATCAACTGGCGAACGACTTCACAACATACTTCGCCACCAAGGTCGCTCGGCCAGAAGGTCCCCATCGCATGATGCAGATCAGGCAAGGGGAAGAAGAGTTCGACTCGGACTACATCGACCGGGTAGACGAGATCATCCTCAAGGGCGAGCCCGTAAGCGATGAGATCGCCCTATACTCGGTCCTAGGAGGATTCCATGGTCTTTCGCCTATGTTCAGGCATCTTACGAAGGACCAACCCACGACCTACGCAATCTTCCGCGATAAGGCCGCAGACTTTCTGGCCAGGCAAAGGTTTCTTCTTAGCCTATGAGCAGCGCGATCGCCGGTATCAAGCGATATCATCAAAACTGGAGGACTCGTTCGCCATCTACAGTTCATCATCTAACATGGTGGACTACGGCACGAGATTGCCTCCACCGCACAACGTACACCGTCGAAGGTCGGCATTAAACATGACGATCTGAGGTGGAAGAGTGCATCCATGGTCCTGGTGGTCGATGGAACCGATTGCTTAGGCCATGCAAGGTCCCTTTGGGCCAAGATCGCCCGCCCTTCGTTTAAATACGAGGCCGGCGTAGTCTGAGGGCCCTCCAAAACTAATCAGTGGACACGATCGCCCGCCCTCAAAGCTTCATCATTTAACGTGGTGAACCCGGACAATGTGACGCGTCACTACCCCCGTCTGAACGTACACCATCGAGGGTCGCCATCTTCATGGCGGGCCGAGGTGGAAGCAGAGCTAACAAGCCGCGGAAGTGGAGTTGATTAATCCGACGACGCCCCGTGCAAGGACTCCTCCAGACCAAGACCGCACGCCCTTCGTTTAAATACGAGGCGAGGCGCAGCCTAATGGAGGACCCTCACAATAAAATGAGTCACGAGACAGACGATGTCGCTCGCGCACAAGACATGGTCGTGGAGATCGGTCCATCGAACTCCGCGATCGTGCACGGCTCCTCAGGACAGAGAAGGACGACCTTCCCCGAGGATTCGACAAAACTGAAGACCGCTCACTCAACGAGTTATTTTCATCCCCTTACTTTCACTAAGTGAACAAAAACAAGGGGGAAGAGTGCGGACTACATATACGACGATCGTCCCTAGTCAATCACATACGGAGATCGCCAGTTTTCAAATGTTGTGCAGCGATCGATTTAGTTGTAAAAGTTATCTATATGAGTTTATCAATTCACGTAGACCTACACTTGCAACGATCTCTCCTCACACATTTGTACAAAGTCAAGCAAAAGACTCAAAAATAGCAATCATTCAAGTGAAAAATCAAGGGGATCAAACGTTCATTTCATTACTTGAAAGATCAGAGTACATGGTCGCCCGAAGGCCTAAATGCTACAAAAAGAAAGCTACGAATTACAAGGTAATAAGCTAAAACATTAAAAAATGAAGTGCCTCAGGCCCCTGTCTGGCCTTCGCCTTCAGCATCCGGAGCGGCCTCCCCATCTTCCGGAGCGTCGGGATGAACAAGATTGGCCGGATTCGGATACCAGCTATGGCCGCAAATGCGTATCAATGGCCGAAAATGCGTATCAATGGCCGTCCGAACGAGTAAATCCGAAGCGAGTCATGGAAATCTCGAATAATGATCCGATCTCTGCACTTTGAGCTCAAGTCGCCGCTTTGACGCAACAACTTCAAGCCTTTTCGCATACTCCTTCCCCCGTTACCATTGAATCTTGTAATTGGTGTAATGGATCCCATCCTAGCGCAGAGTGCCAAGTCGGAAACCCTTTCGAGCAGCCCCCAATTGAACAAGCTCAGTTCGTAGGAAACGAAAACTGGCAAAACAATCCGTACTCCAACACGTATAATCCGGGATGGCGTAATCATCCTAACTTCTCATGGAGAAACGGACAGAACTCGAACCAGCCTCCGTTCGCTCTACACCAACAGCAACCTCCGCTTGCTCCAAAAGTTTCTCTAGAGGAAGCAATTGCGAAATTGGCAGCGAATACGAGTCAGTTTATGACCCATACGGAAGCAACATTGCAAAACCATTCCGCTTCCATTCGCAACTTGGAAGTCCAACTGGGCCAGATAGCAAATATATTAACAGCCCGCCCGGAAGGTACCTTTCCAAGTACCACTGAAATGAATCCTAGAGAAAGTGTCAATGCCATCGGTTTGAGAAGTGGTAAGAAATTATGCGGGCAGCCTGAGCAGAGCGAAAAGATAAGTGAGGAAGGGGAGAATAAAAATTCAGCGATGGAGGAGTCACAATATTGGAGACCCTCGATTCTATTTCCGGACAATCCCAAGGCATATGTACCACCCGTCCCGTTTCCGCAGCGATTACATCAGAAAAAGGTGGACAAGAAATTCTCAAAGTTCCTCGACGTATTCAAAAAACTGCACATTAACATCCCATTTGTCGACGCCTTGGAGCAAATGCCGAGTTACATGAAATTCATGAAAGAAATTTTGTCAAAGAAAAGAAAACTCGAGGAGTTTGAGACAGTCGCATTGACGGAGGAGTGCAGCGCTATTCTTCAGAAAAATCTTCCGCCAAGATTGAAAGATCCAGGAAGTTTTAATATACCTTGCACGATGGGAAATCTGACTTTTGATAGAGCATTATGTGATCTCGGGGCGAGTATTAATCTGATGCCTCTTTCTATTTTCAAAAAGCTTGGAATCGGAGAAGCGAAACCGACGACTATCTCTTTGCAATTGGCCGATAGATCCATTAAGTATCCGAGGGGAGTAATAGAGGACGTTTTAGTAAAGGTTGATAAGTTCATCTTTCCGGCCGACTTCATTGTGCTTGACATGGAGGAAGACCACGACATCCTAATTATCTTGGGAAGACCATTTTTGGCAACCGGACGAACTTTAATCGACGTGGAAAAAGGGGAACTGACTCTAAGGGTTCAAGACGAGCATGTCACTTTTCAAGTGTTTAAATCATTTCCATGTGCGTGTGGTGTTGAGAAGAGCTTGAAAATTAAAAGTATGGATGCCATTGCGAGAGACACATACCGGAAGAATCGTCAGTCGAAAAAGTCAGAATCTGTTTCAGCTGCCCCGACACCTAATAAAGAGCAAGTCGCGTGTATTAGACATTTGAATATGTCGCCCTCCGTTCAGCCACAATCAGAAAAGTCTCATTCTGTCCTATGTTCATTCGTGAAAGAGGAAAATAACCCGGACGTAAAACGGAGGCCAAATCATGAGAAAAATGGATGCTTCGGAAAGTTGTTTGTGTCAAAACCTTTTCGCAAACAACATTTGGCGTTCGAACCAAAAATTGAATCGTTAAAGACCAATGGTCAAAATTTTAAAACACATATTAATGGTTCGATGAACGGGGCGGAGTCCAAATGGAGTTTGTGAAAAGCGAACTGATTTTAAATAGGTCCGGCTGAAGACTATAAACTTAGCGCTTCTTTGAGGGTTAATTAATCAGGGGTCTTGAGTAGGATTTGTCGACTGAGAGGCGGTGCCTTTGATTGTATTGTGGTGCTATTCTGGGTATTGGGTCGAGGACCCTGTGAAATGTTGAGATGATTGATCTCGTGAGGATGTTATTTGGATTGGGTTGAGAACCCTGTGAGATGTTGTAATGATTTTGTTTGTGACAGTGTTCTATAAATTGGGTCGAGGACCCCGAATAACGTTGACATGGTTTTCGTGTAATTGTTTTCCATATGTTGGGTCAAGGACCCGAGAGCTTTTTAAATTTATTTTCCAAAAGTGTTCCCATTCAATTTTTAAAACCCCAAGACGGCCCGAGTCAATAATAACATTTTCAAACTATCTTATCAAATTGCGTTTCCTTTTATAAAAGGGGTTTTTCAAGCTAGATCTTTTAACTCATTGGGCTTGCTTAAAGTTTCCCTGGTGTTATGATCCGTAAAGAGAATATAACTAAGTGATTATCTTTCACCTTGTGTGTGTGAGTGCTATTCTGTGTTGACTATGGGAAGGTGTGGTTTGTGTTAAGGCTTCGCGGCTGTTGAGTTTTGTGTTGTTATTGTTCGTATATCTTGTATATTATGTACTTGCACTAGCAAAATTCCAGTTTGCTAACCCCCAAGTTTTCGGGGGGTGGGTGCCTGTTATGCGCTTAGGTTTTGGCAGCTCGGGAGCAGTCACGGGATTAGCTTGGAAGGAGATGGAAGACGATGATGCTAATCACACAAGAGTCAGAGTCTTTTTCTTTTATTCCATCTTGGTCGGTATTTTCCCATTTGGTTGAGTATTCACCCTTGCACGGGTGTAGTTTTCATTTATTGAATGGAGTTGTCATCCCTTTTCATGTGAAAGTTTATTTTTGTCATTGAGATGTAAAATTCATTAGTTTCTGAATTGTTTAATGACCTTGTCGGTCTGTGTTGTGTTTAGATTGACCCCGGTCGGTCAATCATTGTGTAGTCTAGTGGAGTTTAGCCTGGTAGACCCTTGTGAGAAGGGCCTACGGCGTGTAACATTTTCGGACATATTCTGGGGGTGTTACATATTCGACCGAGCGCTTCGCCTTGGGGCGCACCGGTTCTGTTTGTGAGGAAGAAAGATGGTTCACTGCGTTTGTCTATCGACTACCGCGAGCTAAACAAGGTGATCATCAAGAACAAGTATCCTTTGTCGAGGATTGATGATTTGTTCGATCAGTTACAGGGAGCTGCGGTATTCTCGAAGATTGATTTGAGATCGGGGTACTACCAGCTTCGGGTGAGGGAGTCCGATGTTCCGAGAATAGCTTTTCGGACAAGATACGGACACTATGAGTTTGTCTTTATGCCCTTTGGGTTAACTAACGCGCCGGCGGTGTTCATGCAGTTGATGAATAAGGTCTTTATCGAGTACTTAGATAAGCGTGTTGTCGTCTTTATTGACGATATCCTTATTTATTCGAGGAACGAGGAGGAACATGCACATCATCTGTGAGTAGTGTTAGACATTTTCGTCGAGGGGTTTTCAAAACTAGCTCGACCGCTTACACAGTTGCTTCAGAAATCCGGGACGTTCGTCTGAAATGACGAGAGGCAGGCGAGTTTTGAAGAGCTGAAGAGGCGTTTAACTTCAGCCCCGATTTTAGCGTTGCCGTGTGGCAACGAAGGTTTCGCAGTTTATAGCGATGCTTCGGGTCAGGGTCTTGGGTGCGTGTTGATGCAGCACGGCAATACTATTGCGTTTGCGTCGAGACATTTGAGGCCGTAAGAGCTTAACTACCCTACTCACGATTTGGAGTTAGCGGCAGTTGTTTTTGCGCTCAAGATTTGGCGTCACTATCTTTTTGGCTCTACATGTCAGATTTTTATCAATCATAAAAGTCTGAAACACATATTTACTCAGCGGGAGTTGAATATGAGGCAGAGGAGGTGGTTAGAGCTGATTAAGGACTATGATCTCGAAATCATTTATCATCCGGGCAACGCAAACGTCGTGGCCGACATTTTAAGTCGGAAACCGGTCTCGTTGCAGACACTTGAGGTCCTTACGTCTCAATCTGAGCTTCAGCGGGATTTGATTGAGTTGAGTGTTGAGATTTTGTTGCCGGGAGCCATAGGGCAACTCTGTGCTTTAGAGATTTCGTCATCTCTGATCGATGAAATTAAACTGAAACAGCTGGAGGATCTGATGATTATCCAAATCCGAGAGAATGTTCTTAAAGGAAAGTCTCCTGGGTTTGTGACTCATGAAGATGGTGTATTGAGATTCCAGAGTCGGCTTTGTGTACTGAACGACTCGGAACTGACGCAGGTCATTTTGCGTGAGGCTCATGCTACGCCTTACTCCGTTCATCCTGGTTCAAGTAAGATGTACAAGGACATGAGGAGGAATTTCTGGTGTAATGATATGAAGGAGGAGGTTGCGTAGTTCGTAGCGAGATGTTTGACTTGTCAGCAGGTGAAAATCGAGCATCAACGACTGGCCGGGTTATTACAGTCACTTCCCGTTCCGGAATGGAAATGGGAAGATATATCGATGGACTTAATTACGAGTTTGCCGAGATCGAAATCGGGCATGAACATGGTCTGGGTAATTGTTGATCGTCTGACCAAGTTGGCACATTTTCTGGGCATTAAGGATACTTGGGGCCCGAAGAAGTTGGCTCGTGTGTTTATTGCACAGATTGTGAGGCTTCACGGTACTCCGAAGTCTATCGTTTCGGATCGTGATGTCCGTTTTGTATCGTATTTTTGGTTGGCGGTGCATAAGGCATTGGGTACCCGGTTGCGTCTGAGTACCTCTTTTCATCTTCAGTTAGACGGACAGTCGGAACGCACTATCCAGACATTTGAGGATATGTTACGTGCTGGTACTCTCGATTGGAGTAGTGATTGGGAGGAACATTTGCCGTTGATCGAATTCACGTACATCAATAGTTGGCACGCGTCGATTCGGATAGCACCGTATGAGGTGCTTTATGGACGGCGATGTCGATCGCCGATTTGTTAGAACAAGGCATCCGATTTGGTTGGGACTGAACCGGATATTGTTTTAGAGACGAGACGGAAGGTGGAATTGATTCGGGAGAGAATGTTGACTGCTCAGAGCCGACAGAAGTCATACGCCGATGTCCGTCGTCGACCCTTAGAATTCGAGGTGGGAGACCACGTTTTGCTGAAGGTGTCACTGACGAGAGGAGTTTTCCGTTTCGGGAAGAAAGGGAAGTTGAGTCCGAGATTTACTGGCCCTTTGAGATTCTCGAGCGAGTCGGTGAATTAGCATACCGTTTGGCGCTACCTCCGGCCTTGAGCCACGTTCATAGCGTTTTCCATGTTTCCCAGCTGAGGAAATATGTTCCGGATCCTAGTCACATCATCGAATATGGCGAGATTGATGTCGCCGAGGACATTACCTTCGAGGAATGTCCCTTAAAGATCTTAGAGCACCGTGAGAAACAACTGAGGTATAAGACCATCCCTTTGGTCAAAGTGCAGTGGTCGAGACATGGTGTCGAGGAGGAAACTTGGGAAACCGAGGATGGCATGCGTGCTAAATACCCTGAGTTGTTTGTTCTTAAGTTTCGGGACGAAACTTGTTTTTAGAGGGGTAGAATGTGATACCCGCATTTTTTCTTTTCCCGTATTCTACAACTCGCTTATAACCGTATTGATATTTCGAGAATAATTAATACCGGACTTTTTGTTGTTCGAGTTTGTTTCAGACTTGTTTTACTCGATTTGGTGTTTAATGTCTTTCCGTCATTATTTCGTTCGATTCTCGTAACCGTTGTTGGAAACCGCTGTTTCGGGTTGCCACAGGTCCGTCTCATAATATTATACTTGTTTTGAGCTTTCGTTGTTGTTTTGATCTTGTATCGCGTGTTCGGATGTTTTGAGCCATTTTGTAATATCCCAAAGTTGAGTTTCCATTTCGTTGGTTCTTCTTTCGGATCGTTTGATGTTACCGTCATGTTTGGACCGACCGTGTTTGGCGTGTAGTCGCCATTTGAGGGTTCATGATAGTCTTTTTAGGCCTTTAAGTGGTTGGGATTATGCGTCGATAGATTATATCATGTTTAGGGGTTATTTTTCATCATTTTCGGGCTAAATCAGTGGGTGCCGCGGCACAGAGAGCTGTGAGCCGCGGCACAACCCGAGCACAATTTTCGGCTAGGCCGCCTGTACTGCATGCCGCTGTTAGGAATATGCCCTCGAATGCCACTCAGAGGATGAGAGAGTGAGAGCGATTGTATTGTAATTATGAATATTATATTTAATAGGGCAATTATTTCTATATTATTGTATATCACTGGCATTGTGATTTGGTATATAGAATAATAGTCCTTGCATTTGAGAGTGAACATTCTACTCCTTATGGAGATAAGGAGATAGGCACTAGAAGTGTTTAGAGCTCGAATGCTTAACTAGTTCGCAAGTCGATAAAACTTAACAGGACATTAAGTTTTAATAAGACTTGTATAACTGATGCTAGGACGTGTGCACGTCTTGATAGCATAGTTATAAGTATATTTTTGGGACCAGTATACTCAAACACGACTCATACTCGATTCAGTCACACGGTATTCACTCTTGGAGAGTCGATGACGAATCGAAAGGTTGTGATAGTATACGTGGACCTTTGACTTGAGGGTTCAGTAGAAGATGTGCCTGTGACGTTTAGTTTGTCATTAGAGTAGTTAGACTCATTTGCTTAATTGCTGAGTCGACCTCGAAGTGCGGATGCGGGCAGGTAGCAGTCTTTACTGTACGCCAAGAAAGGATTCTATCTCCTGTTAGTGAGTAGGCGAATGTCCTATACGGTTAATGGCAAATAAGATCATAAGTCTTTAGCCAAAGCATTCTGATATAGTCGTATTAGATACACTATTAATCAGTCGGTCTTGATTTGCATTAACACATGTATAGAGTTTAGTCATGATGAGGTTTGACTTTACCGTGACCGAAGACTTGACCGGGACATCGATGAAGGGTCTATACGTATATAGTATTCACGACATAATGGTTACGGAATGATTCGTTCATTCGTTCTCGATCGGGGTTTACGGTGCGGCCCGCTAAGTGGCTAAGTGCTGCCTCCACTCATTGGTTCCTCCCAATGCCGGCTGAGACGAACCTACGGAGTCGCGCAATAGGATCATTGATGGATAAATGTGAATTAATAATCTCTCTTATAATATTAGATATTAGATATCTAATTTTGATTTATCGGATAAATTAAATAGCGGTCTTATGAATTGTAAGTAGGTTACTGGGTGATTTCTTTAATTAATAAATTATATTTCTTAGAGAAATATATATTTGTGTTTGATATAATTAATTAATTGGATTAATTAATTAGTCCAAACACATTGAAAATAAAACGGATTCGTTTGACGAACATCCGGTACACGAGGGATTCGTTTTGACGAACATCCAATACACGAGCCGAGTAAATTCGACCCATCTTCTTGGAAATTTCCCTTAGGGACGCCCCCCTCCCTCTCTTGTCTCTTTTATACTTATTTTATGTCACTAGGTGACATATGTGAGGTGTATTTGATACCCTCAATCATGTGTTAAAGGGAGACTTTCATTTTTTTTATAAATAAAAGTCTTTAGAAAAGAGAGAGTACTTCTTCTTCTTCCTTGAACTCAAAATCACGAATTAGAGAGAGAGAGAGAGTAAGGTTGATAACTTCATCTTGATCTTAGAGACAAGATATAAGAAGAATACATTGAGAGAGAAAATTCCTACAAGCTTCCCTAACCACATTCTTGAAGAAAGGAAGCTTGTCGATTTTTCCATCAAGTTCCGGCGTGTGAAGTAGAGGCACCTTGCTTTAGGTGCTTGGAACGAAGGGCTCTTCATCATCATCATCATATGAATGTTTTTCAGAGACATCATAGGTATGGGACTTTGATTCCTTGATCTTCGTATTTTTCTTTTCGTATATACGTTACTTGATCGATCCTCTTAGGGATTCCGTTTATTCTTCCGCTGCGTTTATTTTCTGTGGACTCCCAATAGTGGTATCCGAGCGAGGTCAAATATATCGTATATACGATCATCTTTGCATTTGAAATGTTATTTGATTATGTTTATGATTTAGAATCATAATAGATATAATCGAAGAAATTTAATCGTTCGTAGTAAGTCAAGTTTCGACTATTTTATGTGAATTATAAATCTGAAAAATTTGATTTTTGTTGATTTATAAGTTCTTCATGAAGTTAAGAAACTTTTTCGTTTAGGCGAGTGAAAAAATGAGAAAAGCGGGGTTAAACACGAATACCATGACGAAGGCATTTGCCGGCGGCAGCAATGGGGCTTGCTGGCGGCCGAGAGTGACTCGGTAGGCTCATCAGAACTAGTAAGCTCGGCCAACTGTAGGCGTGGTGGTGAAGTGACTCGGTCAGGCGGTTCTCGGGTTTTCGGCCCGATTTTGAATCGGGCCGTGGTCAGGCGATCTAGGATTTTCCGGGACTCCATTTTTGTGTTTATATTTCGTTGTAATAATTTCCGAAATTTTAATTGGATGTAATTGGATTTAATAAAATATTGGGAATATTTTTTATTAAGGGAGATTATTAGACGAGAATATTGTTTTGGCCGGATTACTTTGAACGGATTAAAATGACGATTATAAATATTAATTTGATTAATATTGTAGAAATTAAATAGATTAATTTTTATATTAATTGGATTAATATATTAATTGATTATTTAATTTCATTTACCGTTACATGTTATATGGAATGCCTTATGTGATGGTGATATAGCTCGTGGACTTAGTTGTTGATTTGTTCGATTCGATATGGTTATAAAGGCCATTTTGAGCCTATTTATTTTTACTAGAAAATATGTATAATAGGACGTATTGTTCAATGATGTAATTATTCATATGGCTATGACGAAGACCGAAGACGACCGACTAGAAGACGAAGAATCGATACTGTATTTTTCCTTTCTTTATTTGGCTTGGCCCAATACTTAGGAAAAAGTCCATGAGCTATATGTTGGTAGTAACTAGGTTGCTATTTATTGTTTTTCATTTTGAATGATTGACAAACCACAAACCGCGCTTATAAACGGATTAATGTGCAAAGTGTAACATATAGTCGCGTTAATACTCTCACTTACAAACACTAAGTTATAAAGGTTACGAGGTTTCCTACCCTCCATCAAACTCATGAAAAATTGAAATCTAAACCGGAATATTATTCTTCCGAGTATGTTGGGGTAATATTTTTTGGAAAAGTTGATAAATTCCTAGAGTGCATTAGATGCCTTCGGTTGTGACAAATCAAACCTCTATAAACCGTATGGGTTTCCGGGTAAGATTCAATTGTCAGACTAATAGGAGTTGACGGTTTAAACTTAGATAGTTCAACGAGCCCTAGAAACCGAATGGGTTGAGGGCAAGTGAACTAGGGGTAAAAGAAGATCGAATCATCCATTAGATGGGTTGGTATTAGACACCACTTTATAAAGAATAATAGAATAGAAACCGTATGGGTTGCCCTGTATTAAACTTTGTAAAGAAATCGATTACCACTATGAAGTCACCCAAGACTTCCGGATTTAACATGGGAGTATGTAAATGCCGATAAAATAGTGGGAGCCGAGTTATGAATAAAGAAAGCCCTTAAATTATTTACTCGGATCATAATTAAATAATCACTAATGAATCTTAAATTATTCTATGCAGTTAAAAAAACTCTCAATATGACAATGAACCCACTCGCTATACTACTTGAAAAGAACGTCCTGACTGGTCCGAACTATGTGGACTGGCTTCGGAACTTGAGGATTGTCCAAACTATGGAAATGCTGGGATACGTCTTGGAAGCGGACATCCCAGCGGCTCCTGCAAGAACCCGAGCCAATCAGGAAGATGTCGATGCCCATGAGAAATTGGTAAAAGACGACATAAGAGTGCGAGGGTACATGTTAGGCTCAATGACCAATGAGCTTCAACGTGCCCATGAAAAGATGACATCTTCGAGAGCCATCTTATCGCACCTGGCTGAGCTCTATGGAGAGCATAGCCGAACTGCTAGATATGAGATATCGAAGCAATTATTCGGCGCCAGGATGAAGGAAGGAGAGAGGGTTGGGGACCATATCCTCAAGATGATCCTGATGATTGAGAGATTGGAAGCTCTTGATTTTCAAATGCATGCATCTCTCCAAACTGACCTTATCCTACAGTCACTTCCTGACTCCTTTTCACAATTTGTCATAAACTTCAACTGCAATGAGATTGCATGTAACTTAGCTGGGCTAATGAACAAACTAACGACTGCCCAGTCTCAGATGAAGACAAAGGGAAAGGAAGCTGCAGTTGTGATTTCTTCTGGGACTTGGAAGTCCAAGAATAAGAAGAAAAAGAACAAGAAGCAGTTAGGTCCAATAGCCAAGATCGACAAGGGAAAGGGCAAGGCCCCAATGGTTCAAAACAGTAAGGGGGCCAAGAAAACCGATGTATGCCTCAACTGCGGTGAGCTAGGCCACTGGAAGAGGTACTGTCCAAAGCTTGACCGTAATGCGCCTTCAGGTACGGAACTACTGGTTTTAGAAACAAATTGTTCTATAACCGTATATTCTACTTCTTGGATACTTGATTCCGGTGCGAGTTCTCACATTTGTACAATGAATCAGGATCTGGAATGAAGTAGGAAGTTGGATTCAGGGGAGGTGATGGTCACCGTCGGAAGTTGGCATACTGTCGAGGCTTCTGATATCGGATCCCTTATGTTGGATTTAGAATCTGGTTTTATTCTTACTTTAGATGATGTACTTGTTTTGCCCAAGGGGCATAAGAATATTGTATCAATTCCGGTCATGGACCGAAAGGGATTTCACTTCTTTATTAGAGATGGGTCCTGTCGTATTTATTTCAGAAATAAATTGGTTGGTACTGCTACATTATTAAATGGTTTATACCATTTAAATTTAAAGAATAAAACAACTATGAACACTATAACTAGGAAGCGTGGTAGGGATGAAACGAACCAAGCACTTAAGTGGCATCTTAGACTTGGTCATATCGGTCAGACCAAGGTTCATAAAATGGAGAAAGATGGGCTTACATGTCCATTGAGATCAGATCCCTATCCAACTTGTGAATCTTGCCTTCAAGGCAAAATGACTAAGTTACCATTCGCAGGGACTTTTGAAAGAGCTGCTGAAAAACTTGTATTGATCCATACCGACGTCTGTGGCCCTTTTGAAGTGGCACGAGACGGCTTTCAGTATTTCATTACATTCACTGATGACCATACCAGGTATGGATTCGTGTACTTAATGAAACATAAGTCTGAAGCTTTTGATAACTTCAAGAAATTTAAAGCCCTAGTTAAAAATCAAACAGGTAACCGTGTTAAACTCTTCGGTCAGACCGGGGTGGTGAGTACATGAGTACCAAATTTGATGAGTTCTTAAAAGAACTAGGAATAGTGTCAAAATTCACTCCTCCTGCTACTCCACAATTAAATGGTGTATCAGAAAGAAGGAACCGAACCTTGTTGGACATGGTTCGCTCCATGCTTAACTATACTGATCTACCGATTTATCTATGGGGTTATGCGCTCCTTACTGTTGTGCATATCTTGAACAAATGTCCTTCCAAATCCGTTCCTAAGACTCCCCATGAGATGTGGAGATGTAGGAAACCAAGTCTTAATCACATTAGGATTTGGGGATGCCCTGCTTATGTCAAGAAGACTAAAGTAGAGAAATTGGAAACTAGGTCTGTGAAAGGTCGTTTCATAGGATATCCAGGGGATTCCATGGGATATCTATTCTACATGCACGAAGATCATAGGATCATCGTTGCTATACAAGCACACTTCCTGGAAGATCAGTTTATTCAGGAAGGAGGGGCAGGTAGAAATATTTATTTGGAAGAAATAAAAGAAACACCAAATGAGACACCTATGCAAAATATTAGAACCCAACCTTCTGAAATACAAAAACAACCTCGCAAGTCTAGTAGAATTTCTCAAATACCTGAGAGGTATGGCTATCTACATCAATAGGAACTGGGTGTCCATAAGATGACAGAAAGTAGTCAAGAGAATGTTCCTTCTACATACGACCAAGCGATGGTAGACGTTGACTCCACCAAGTGGCAAGAAGCTATGGAAGCTGATATAGACTCAATGCATGCTAATCAGATCTGGACTTTAGTAGATCATCCTAAAGGCATAGTGCCTATTGGAAACAAATGAATCTATAAGAGAAAGACTGATGGAGATGGCAAAGTTGATACCTATAAGGCCAGGCTTGTGCCAAAAGGTTATTCCCAAAGAGAATGAATCGATTACTTCGAGACCTTCTCGCCTGTAGCTATGATTAAGTCTATTCGCATGATGCTTGCTATAGCAGCCCACATAGATTATGAAATATGGCAAATGGATGTGAAAACGGCATTCCTAAATGTATTCCTCGAGGAGGAGATTTACATGGAACAGCCTAAGGATTCATATCTCAAACCAATATTCATAAAGTATGCAAACTTCAGCGTGCCATTTATGGACTGAAGCAAGCTTCACGGAGTTGGAATCTTCATTTTAACGAGACAGTCAAAGAGTTTGATTTTGTCTAAAATGATGAAGATCCCTGTATTTACAAGAAGGTTAGTGGGAGCAAAATTGCATTCTTAATACTATATGTAGATGACATTCTACTTATAGGAAACGACGTAGGAATGCTTAGTGCTGTGAAAGCTTGGCTTTCTAAAGAGTTCTTAATAAAAGACTTGGGAGAACCTACCTATATTCTGGGTATTCGTCTCTACCGGAATAGAGTGAAAATAATGTTAGGTCTTTCTCAAGCCCTCTATATAGAAAAAATCCTGAAGCGATTTAGGATGGAAGATTCTAAAAGAGGGTTCCTTCCTATGCAACATGGTGCAAAACTTTCCCTAGAGATGTGTCCTCAAAGTGAGGAAGACAGAAAGGAAATGAGTAAGGTGCCCTATGCTTCGGCAGTAGGTAGCCTCATGTATGCTATGATTTGCACTAGACCGGACATTGCATATGCTGTGAGCGTAGTAAGTCGGTTTCAGTCAAATCCAGGGCAGGAACATTGGACTGCTGTAAAGAACATTCTTAAGTACCTAAGGAGGACTAAAGACGTGGTTCTTACATACGGCGGTGGAGAACTAAGAGTGATGGGTTATACAGACTCCGATTGTTCGGGGAACATGGATGCTCAGATGTCCACATCAGGGTATATCTTTACGCTGAATGGTGGGGCAGCTTCTTGGAGAAGTTCCAAGCAAATTTCGACTGCTATCTCTACATGTCTAGCCGAATATCAAGCAGCCACGGAGGCTGCTAAAGAAGCTTTTTGGATAAAGAAGTTCACTAGGAACTTCAAGTGGTTCCTAACGCAGAGAAGCCCGTGACACTGTTTTGTGACAACGACGGAGCTGCTGCACAGGCTAAGGAGCCTAGGGCTCACCACAACACCAAACATATTGCGAGAAAATATCATTTTGTTAGAGAAATGGTTCGGGATAGGAATGTTACACTGCAGAGAGTAGACACAGCAAATAATGTTGCTGATCCGCTTACCAAGCCACTATCTCAGAAGGTCTTAGAGAGACATCTGGAGAGTATGGGTATAAGATACGATAGTTTGTGGCATTGAGTGCAAGTGGGAGATTGTTAGGAATATGCCCTCGAATGCCACTCAGAGGATGAGAGAGTGAGAGCGATTGTATTGTAATTATGAATATTATATTTAATAAGGCAATTATTATTTCTATATTATTGTATATCAGTGGCATTGTGATTTGGTATATAGAATAATAGTCCTTGCATTTGAGAGTGAACATTCTACTCCTTATGGAGATAAGGAGATAGGCACTAGAAGTGTTTAGAGCTCGAATGCTTAACTAGTTCGCAAGTCGATAAAACTTAACAGGACATTAAGTTTTAATAAGACTTGTATAACTCATGCTAGGACGTGTGCACGTCTTGATAGCATAGTTATAAGTATATTGGTGGGACCAGTATACTCGAACACGACTCATACTCGATTCTGTCACACGGTATTCACTCTCGGAGAGTCGATGACGAATCGAAAGGTTGTGATAGTATATGTGGACCTTTGACTTGAGGGTTCAGTAGAAGATGTGCCTATGACGTTTAGTTTGTCATTAGAGTAGTTAGACTCATTTGCTTAATTGCTGAGTCGACCTCGAAGTGCGGACTATACGGGCAGGTAGCAGTCTTTACTATATTCCAAGAAAGGATTCTATCTCCTGTTAGTGAGCAGGCGAATGTCCTATACGGTTAATGGCAAATAAGATCATAAGTCTTTGGCCAAAGCATTCTGATATAGTCGTATTAGATACACTATTAATCAGTCGGTCTTGATTTGCATTAACACATGTATAGTGTTTAGTCAACAGTAGGGTTTGACTTTATCGTGACCTGAAGACTTGACCGGGACATCTGATGAAGGGTCTCTACGTATATAGTATTCACGACATAATGGTTCTGGAATGATTCGTTCATTCGTTCTCAATCGGGGTTTACAGTGTGGCCCGCTAGGCTGGCTAAGTGCTGCTCGCACTCATTGGTTCCTCCCAATGCCGGCTGAGACGAACCTATGGAGTCGCGCACTAGGATCATTGATGGATAAATGTGAATTAATAATATCTCTTATAATATTATATATTAGATATCTAATTTTGATTTATCGGATAAATCAAATAGCGGTCTTATTAATTGTAAGTAGGTTACGGGGTGATTACTTTAATTCATAAATTATATTTCTTAGAGAAATATATATTTGTGTTTGATATAATTAATTAATTGGATTAATTAATTAGTCCAAACACATTGGAAATAAAACGGATTCGTTTGACGAACATCCGGTACACGAGGGATTCGTTTTGACGAACATCCAATACACGAGCCGAGTAAATTCGACCCGTCTTCTTGGAAATTTCCCTTAGGGTCGCCCCCTCCCTCTCTTGTCTCTTTTACACTTATTTTATGTCACTAGGTGACATATGTGAGGTGTATTTGATACCCTCAATCATGTGTTAAAGGGAGACTTTCATTTTTTTATAAATAAAAGTCTTTAGAAAAGAGCGAGTACTTCTTCTTTTTCCTTGAACTCAAAATCACGAATTAGAGAGAGAGAGAGAGAGTAAGGTTGATAACTTCATCTTGATCTTAGAGACAAGATATAAGAAGAATACATTGACAGAGAAAATTCCTACAAGCTTCCCTAGCCGCATTCTTGAAGAAAGGAAGCTTGTTGATTTTTCCATCAAGTTCCGGCGTGTGAAGTAGAGGCACCTTGCTTTAGGTGCATGGAAAGAAGGGCTCTTCATCATCATCATCATCATCATACGAAGATTTTTCAGAGACATCATAGGTATGGGACTTTGATTCCTTGATCTTCGTATTTTTCTTTTCGTATATACGTTACTTGATCGATCCTCTTAGGGATTCCGTTTATTCTTACGCTGCGTTTATTTTCTATGGAATCCCAACATCCACAGCATAGAGCAGCCGAGTTGCGGCCCCAGCAGAAAACCTGCTACTTTTTTTTAGCTGTGGGCCGCGACACACTCAAAGCAGGCCGCGGCACAAGGGCTTTTTCTGCACTTTTTCAGCGGGTGTTAGAGGAGAAAACTTCATTTCTCTCCTCTCTTCTTCCTCCTTCCATCTAGAGCGATTTTTAGGGCAATTTGAGCATCTCCAAACTTGAAGAGATCATCCACCTCGAGTTTTTGTTGATTATCGACCTCTACTTGAATCCTTCATCCTAATCCAAGGTAAATCTTCTAGAACCCTATTTTGGGGGAGCTAGGGGTTTTCATGTTTTCGTACGATTCGTTCCATTTTGTTGGTTAATTCATGATGAATATGTTTAATCTTGTTGATATTCTTAGTTTTCCTACGGATTTATGGTATGTTTCTTAGTTTTTGTGTAATCGGGAGGGTTTGGTTGTGGTCCACCCTCGTTGTTGTTCCTATTCGAATATAAATGAATCGTAGGCGGGTTTTCGGGTGTATTCCATTTCCGTAATCGTTTAGAAGTGGTTGTGATTATGTTCTTCGAATCGTTAGGTTCGGTTTCGTGGGTTCCTAGCGTTCGTCGGTGAATTTCCTTTCCGTTCATTGCGGCGTCAATTATTCAAGGCAAGTATTTTTTTTTTTTTGGAAACCTTTATGCTTAACATGAAATAGTGATGTATATTGTGTGTGCTTTGCTCACCTCGGGAGGGTCCGACGCGGCCACGGAGGGAATCCAATGGTATAGCCCTGGATTCACGAGTGTGTTTTGCTAGCCACCTCAGGAGGGTCCTTAGAGGCCACGGAGTGGAATCAATGGTATAGCCATGTTCCCAAGGCGATGCGCATGCGTTAATTGTTTTATAATATGGCCTGCTCAGGAGGGTCCTTAGAGGCTATAGAGCGGGATCAATGGTATAGCCCTGTTCCCAAGGCAAATTGATTTGACTGTTTGTTTCCGAAAAAGACATGTCTAGTTTTGGTTTTGAAATGAATTTGATGCATTGTACTATGAAATGTGTAAGCGATTGGTTGCCTTGATTACTTGTACTAACGTAATTGCTAACCCCTTTGGGGACCCGTTTTGGAGAAATTCTTGTTATGGATTTCAGGTCATGTTCAGCCAGAAAACCGGGTGCTGGGACAGTACGAGGATTCTGGCCAAGGTCGTTGACATGTGCAATTGAGTCCTTTTATTTTTGTTATTCCTTCTATATGGTTGTTGTCTACTCCATGAACTTATAGAAGGTACTCGCGAGTACGTAGGCTTTTCATTCTGGATTGTGTTGTACCGGGTGTGTTATTTGATTTTCAACTGAATGATGGGTGTTTTTACCATGGTAAATCGTGTCTAGCATGGTGGGTCCCATATAGGGGTCCATGGCACTGTAATATACCTTGAATATCTCGGGGGTTTACAAAACTAAACCCCAAAAATGGATCAATCAAGCAACATATAAATGAATATAAAATTAACGAAGATAAAATTTATAAGTCATACCCTCGTAGACCTTTGATAATATCTTCTTGAAGAAAAATCCGATCCAATCTTTTTCCGATCACCAACACGAACATGAATTCAATTCGTTCTTCCTTGATGAATGATCAAAACACCGAAGATTCCGAGTGTCTCTACGTCATCATGCGACGGATATTGATCGAAAAAATAATATATCATTTCGTTCTCAAAGAAAACGGCTAGGAATTGATACAGTATTTTTTTTCTCTTCTCTTCTTCCTTTTATTTCTCTCAAAGATGAACAAGAAAATGAAAAATGAATTTTTCTCCTTCTCTCCCAAAACTCACGACTGACTTGTGTGTTTCAATGTGTGTGTTTTTCTTAGTCTCCATCAAATGAAAGACTACACCATTTTATATAACAATAGGAGATCAAATAATGAGATATTGTATCTCATCCATTTGTCCTCATCTTATTACTATATAAACACACCCCACATGAAGAAGAAAACACATGGAAGGTAAGAGGAAAGAAACATGGGGTGGACCACTGTGGTTGGTGAGAAAAACAAACTGAGACACTCGGTTCGTGCACCGGACATTCGCGTGTCTAGTCCATTAAGTACACTGCATTCTGTCTCAAATGTATTTATACTTAATTAATTAATCCAATTAATTAATTTTATCACATACAAAAATATAAATATATTTCCCCAATAAATAATTATTTATGAATTAACTTAATCACCCGGTAATTAATTTCAATTCACTAGATCGCATGATTTATCAAATAAATCAAATTAAATATCCAATATCTAATATCAATGAAGATATAATAAATACATGTTTATCCATCAAATATCCTTGTGCGCGACTCTATAGGTCTGTCTTAGTCGGCAATGGGAGGAACCAAGGAGTACGGGTAACACTTAGCCAGTCTAGCGTTCCGTACCGTAACCCAACTAAAAACGAATGATCGGATCATTCCAAAACAATTATTTCGTGAATACCGTATACATATAAACCCTTCAATCATATGTCTTGATCAATTATTAGGGTCACGGTAAAGTCAAACCCTATTATAACTTGACTCTATGCACTGGTTTAATGCAAACTGAGATCACCGAGCTCTTGTGTATCAAATACAACTATCTCTAACTGCTTTGGCCAAACTTTTATGATCTCATTTGCCATTAACCGTATAGGACATTTACCTGCTCACTTCCAGGAGAAAGAATTCTATCTTGGTATTCAGTTGAGACTGCTACTTCCCCACTAAGTTGCATTTCTAGGTTGACCCCATCAACTGGCGATTGGATCGAACTACTCTAATGACTAACTTAATGTCACAAGCACATCTCCTATGGAAACCTCAAGTCAAAGGTCCATGTATACCTATCACAACCTTTCGATTCAGTCATTGACAATCCCTGAGTGATATTCATGTGATCGAATCGAGGTGTGTCATGTTCGAGTATTCTAATCCCATTAGTATACCTATAATGTGTGCTCCCACTAACCCTTAGTGAAGATAGGCACTCTACATATCAAAGTACACATTATACAAGTCTTGTCTAAACTGACTGCCCAGTTAAGTTTTATCAACTTGCGAACTTATTAAGCATTCGTGCCCTAAACACTTCCAGTGCCTATCTCCTTATCTCCATAAAGAGTGGAATGTTTTCTCTCAAATGCAAGGACTGTTATGTTATATACCAAATTACAATGCATGTGATATACAATAATATATAAATAATAAATGCCTTATTTAATATTCATAATAACAATACAATGCTCTCACTCTCTCATCCTCTGAGTGGCATTCGAGGGCATATTCCTAACAATCTCCCACTTGCACTCAATGCCACAAACTATGGTATCTAATACCCATACTCTCCAAATGTCTCTCTAAGACCTTCTGAGATAGTGACTTGGTAAGCGGATCAGCAACGTTATTTGCTGTGTCTACTCTCTGCAGTATAACATTCCCTTTATGAACCATTTCTCTAACAAAATGATGTTGGAATATTTTATTCCAAATATTCATTATCGAGTTTTGATGATTAAGTTGTTAAACAAAGTAAAACAACAAAGAAGCGAAACAAAACAACGAAGAAGTCGAAGATGCCAAAAGTCGCGCAATCCTGGAAAAGCTAAATGTTCAGATCAGTCAAGATGGCAACCTACCTGATCAGACGAGTCAAAAAAGTCAGCTGCAGATAACAAGGTTTGACGTACACTATATGTATAGCTTAACGTACGTAATATGCTAAAGTTAACGTACGTAACACATGGTTCTTAACGTATTTAACAAAGTGTTTCTGAATTCAAACAAGATGACAGTTGGAGATGACGTCATGGCATAGGTCAGCATGTAACGGATAATTTGACAAAAGATAACGTACGTAATGGGGAGAAGCTTAACGTATGTAATGGCAGAAACGAAAGCTACTAGACTGTTTTATGAAGAGCTTAACGTACATAACATGTTGATGTTAACGTACGTAATGATGCTAATGTACGTAATGGTGGATGATAACGTACGTAATGAAGAGTGCAGAGCTAACGGATAGTTGAGGCTTTAAAGCCTATAAATACCACTTCCTATGGTATTAAAAACACAACGCAAAGCAAACAATTCATTGATCAGATATTCATATACATATTCTTATTGTTGTAATTGTCCTTATATTTATAAGAGTTCGAGTGTTTATACATTCAACACATACACGAGAGGTAAAAAGAAAGGATATGATTCGATTCGGTGTTATTAGGATCAAGCATTCGGCATTATTAGAATCGGAATCAATATCCAAGTGAGGTCTATCTAGTACACATAGAAAGCTAGATTGGTTGATTCCTTGTCCAATAGAAAAGGAAAATGGTTTAACTTGGACCGACATAAAGACAAGTGTGTACGGTTTATCTCGACCGATAGAAGAGAGATTTGTAACGGTTTAACTTGGACCAATAGAAGACAAGTTTGTAACGGTTATCCCTCGACCAATAGAAGAGAGGTGCAGAGGTTGATCTTCATACTATTGAAAAAGATACCGAAGAGAGGACGTAGGCACGTTTGGCCGAACCTCTATAAATCCTTGTGTCGATTTATTTTCTGCACATTTAAATACGTTTCTGCATAATAGTGCGTTTAACCGATACCGTTTCCAATAAATGATACTTTCTCTCAATATGTTTGGTGGCGTGGTGAGCCCTAGACTCCTTAGCCTGCGCAACAGCCCCGTCGTTGTCACAAAACAGCATCATGGGCTTCTCTGCGTTAGGAACTACTTGAAGTTCCTTACTGGACTTCCTAATCCAAAAAGATTCTTTAGAAGCCTCCATGGCTGCCTGATATTCGGCTTGACATATAGAGATTTCAGTCGATCTTAGCTTGGCACTTCTCTAAGATACTACCCACCATTCAGAGTAAATATATACCCTGATGTGGACATATGAGCATCCATGTCCCCCGAAAAATCTGAGTCCGTATAACCCATCACTTTAAGTTCTCCACCGTCGTATGTAAGAACCAAGTCTTTAGTCCTCTTCAGGTACTTAAGAATGTTCTTCACAGTAGTCCAATGTTCATGTCCTGGATTTCACTGAAACCGACTTTCTATGCTCACAGCAAAGGCAATTTCTGGTCTAGTGCAAATCATAGCATACATGAGGCTACCAACTGCCGAAGCATAGGGTACCTTGCTCATTTCCTTTCTGTCTTCCTCACTTTGAGGACACATATCTAAGGAAAGTTTTGCACCATGTTCCATAGTAAGGAACCCTCTTTTAGAATTTTCCGTCTTAAATTGCTTCAGGATTTTTTCTATATAGAGGGCTTGAGAAAGACCTAACATTCTTTTTGCTCTATACCAGTAGAGGCGAATACCCCGAATATAGGTAGCTTCTCCCAAGTCTTTCATTGAGCTCTTTAGAAAGCTAAGCTTTCACAGAAGTGAGCATTCATATGTCGTTTCCTATAAGTAGAATGTCATCTACATATAGTATCAAGAACGCAATTTTGCTCCTACTAACCTTCTTGTAAATACAGGGCTCCTCTTCATTTTGGACAAAATCAAACTCTTTGACTGTCTCGTTAAAACGAAAATTCCAACTCTGTGAAGCTTTCTTCAGTCCATAAATGCCACACTGAAGTTTGTATACTTTATGAATATTAGTTTCAGATATGAATCCCTTAGACTGTTCCATGTAAATCTCCTCCTTGAGGAATCCATTTAGGAATGCCATTTTCACATCCATTTGCCATATTTCATAATCTAAGTGGGCTGCTATGGCAAGAATCATGTGAATATACTTAATCATATCTACATGCGAGAAGGTCTCGAAATAATTGATTCCTTCTCTTTGGGAATAACCCTTTGCCACAAGCCTGGCCTTATATAGGTATCAACCTGGCCATCTTCATCATTCTTTCTTTTGTATACCCATTTGTTTCCAATGGGCACCATGCCTTTAGGACAATCTACTAAAGTCTAGACCTGATTAGCATGCATTGAGTCTCTCTCGGCTTCCATAGCTTTTTGCCACTTAGCAGAGTCAACATCTACCATCGCTTGGTCGTATGTAGAAGAATCATTCGCTTAACTACTCTCTGTCATCTCATGGACACCCAGTTTCTCTTGATGAAGATATCCATACCTCTCAGGTAATTAAGAAATTCTACTAGACTTGCGAGGTTGTGTTTGTATTTCAGAAGGTTCGGTTCTAATATCTTGCACATGTGTCTCACTTGGTGTTTCTTTTATTTCTTCCAATGAAATATTTCTACCTATGCCTCCTTCCTGAATGAACTCATCTTCGAGGAAGTGTGCTTGTAAAGCAAAGATGATCCTATGATCTTCGTGCATGTAGAATAGATATCCCATGTAATCTCCTGGATATCCTATGAAATGACTTTTCACAGACCTACCTTCCAATTTCTCTACTTTAATCTTGTTGACATAAGCAGGGCATCCCCCAATTCTAATGTGATTAAGACTTGGTTTCCTACCTATCCACATCTCATGTGGAGTCTTAGGAACGGATTTGGAAGGACATTTGTTCAAGATATGCGCAGCAGTAAGGAGCACGTATCCCCACAGATAAATCGGTAGATCAGTATAGTTAAGCATGGAGGGAACCATGTCCAACAAGGTTCGGTTCCTTCTTTCTGATACACCATTTAATTGTGGAGTTGATGGAGGAGTGAATTGTGACACTATTCCTAGTTCTTTTAAGAACTCATCAAATTCGGTACTCATGTAATCACCATCTCGGTCTGACCGAAGAGTCTTAACACGATTACCTGTTTGATTTTCAACTAGGGCTTTAAATTCCGTGAATTTATCAAAATCTTCAGATTTATGTTTCATTAATTACACGAATCCATACCTGGTGTAACACCCCCAAGATATTCGAGGTATATTACAGCGCCGTGAATCCCTACATGGGACCCACCAGGCTAAACAACCATCATACTCATCGACTCGCGGAAACAATAAAATAACACCTCGTCATAAAGACGCAAAACGAAAATAATCCACCCGGTTCAACCGGTCAAACACAACACAATCATCCGACACAAACACAATAGACAACGATACAATCCGGACAAACAAGAACACCTAACTACTCGAGTACTTCTATTACCTTACAAACCCAGAAACGGTAAAAAGATAAATGACAATAAGATGCCACTCGTGCACAATCATCACCCACGGCCACCATCCGCATACTAGTCCAGCGCCCGTTCGTGTCGATGAACCTGACCTGAAATTCATAAAACGAATTTCCCCAAAACGGGTCCCCGTAGGGGTTAGCAATTACGCTAGTACAAGTAACCAAATGAACAACTTACATCTTACACATATAGTCAAAGTATGCAATAAGGAAAACGTCGGTTGAAACACACATGTCCGGAAACGCCAATATCAAAACACATTTGTGAAATACACCACAATTAACCGTGGATCCACCCCTCCGTGGACCCCTACCGAGACCCCATCGGATCTAACCAATAGTGGTTAAAAGCAAGCTCGCGGATCCACCCGTCCATGGACCCCTACCGAGACCCCGTCGGATCTAACCCATAGTGAGCATACACACACACAATTCTCATGCAATACTACTACGTTAAGATTGTAAGTTCATAAGGGTACTTGCCTCGATTAATAGATGGTGACACGAATGGGAAAGAAGAGTCAAACACAACCGCGAGGAATCGTCGAAACCGAACCTAACGATTAGAAGAATACAATCACAACCATTCCTAGACGAATACGGAAAATGGAAAGCACCCAGAAACCCGCCTACGGTTCATGTATATTCGTACAAGAACAACAACGAGGGCGGACCACAACCAAACCCTCTCGATTACGCAAAAACCACGAAATATACCATGAATCCATAGGGAAATCATGAATACTAACAAGATTAATTATATTCATCATGAATTAGTCAACAATACGGAACGAATCGAAGAAAAACTCGAAAATCCCCAATTTACCCAAAAGTAGGGTTCTTAGAAGATTTACCTTGGATTAGGATGATAGATTCGTGTTGATGTTGATATTATACACTAAGAACTCAAAGAAGATGGTGGTTGAGATGATTGGAGGAAGAAATCGCCAAGAAATCGCCCAAAATCGCCAAATCCGCGGGGGAAGGAGGTGAAATGAGAAATAGATCCGTCCAAAGTCAACTCTTAGGTATTTATAGCCACACGGCTTAGCGCGCGCTAACGGCTAAGGGTTAGCGTGCGCTACCAAGTTATATTACAGTCCAGAACTCACTGTCCTGGACCGTTAGCGCACGCTACTACAATTAGCATGCGCTAACAACGACTCAGTAGCGTGCGCTATCGAGCTATAGCGTGCGCTACCTGGGCACCTGAATGAGTCCAGAACAAACTGCCCAGTACTAGATAGTCGCGTTAGCGCGCGCTACCGGACACATAGCGCGCGCTAGTCCTCCGACATTAGCGTGCGCTAGACAACGTAGCTTACGCTAATCCGCTAGTTCAGAGGACTGGAATCAGAAATAAGTTCACTGCCACTCCCAGGGCTCAGCTCGCTAGCGTGCGCTACGAAGCAAACGTAGCGTGCGCTACTAAGGGATCCCTAGCGTGCACTATGCAGAAAGATTGGCGCGTGTTAGGCACGAAATATTAATGGCCCAAAATACCGGAACATGAACGAAACATCAAACGGAACATCTCAAAACGCATAATAACATAGAATGGATCCACGGCAACCCCGAAACGGCAGTTCCAACAACAATTACGAGAATCAGATCAATAAACGACGGAAGAACCAATAAACGTAGAACTGGACGGCAAAAAGTCTCGAAACAATTATTCTCAAAAATTAATACGGTTACGCGAGGGTCACTAAAAACGAGAAATACACCGAAAAATGAAAATACCGGGAAAAGAAAATGCGGATATTACATTCTACCCCTCTAAAAATAAGTTTCGTCCTGAAACTTAAGAAACAAACAACTCGGGGTACCTAGCACGCATGCTATCCTCGGTTTCCCAAGTTGCCTCCTCGACACCATGTCTCGATCACTGCATCATGTCTCGATCACTGCACTTCCTGCCAAAAGTGCGATACGAAACGACCATCCCGATCCGAAACAATAGACTTCGGAGTACCGTGAAGCCTCACAATCTGCGCGATAAACACACGAGCCAACTTCTTCGGTCCCCAAGTGTCCTTGATTCCCAGAAAGTGTGCCGACTTGGTCAGACGATCAACAATCACCCAGACCATATTCATGCCCGACCTCGATCTTGGAAAACTCGTAATGAAATCCATCGAAATATCTTCCCATTTCCATTCCGGAACGGGAAGTGACTGCAAGAACCCGGCCGGTCACTGAAGCTCGATTTTGATCTGCTGACAAGTTAAACATCTCGCTACAAACTGTGCGACCTCCTCCTTCATATTACTCCACCAGAAATTCCTTCTCAGGTCCTTGTACATCTTACTCGAACCAGGATGAACGGAGTAAGGTGTAGCATGGGCCTCGCGCAAAATACTCTGTCTCTACTCTGAGCGTTTGGTACACAAATCCGACTCTGGAATCTCAAAACACCATCCTCGTGAATCACAAACACCATCATCGTATCCTCCAACTGCTTCAGCTTAATCTCATCGATCAAAGACGACGAAATCTCTAAAGCACAAAGTTGCCCGACAGCTCCAGGCAACAAAACCTCAACATCCAACTCGATCAAAACCCGCTGAAGCTCAGATTTAGACGTAAGGATCTCAAGCGATCGCAACACAACCGGTTTCCGACTCAAGGCGTCGGCCACGAAGTTTGCCTTGCCCAGATGATAAAGGATTTCGAGGTCATAATCCTTAATCAGCTCTAACCACTCCTCTGCCTCATAGTCAGCTCTCACTGAGTAAATATGTACTTTAGACTTTTATGATCGGTAAAAATCAGACATGCAGAGCCAAAAAGGTAGTGACGCCAAATCTTGAGCGCAAAAACAACTGCCGCTAACTCCAAATCGTGCGTAGGGTAGTTGAGCTCGTACGGCCTCAACTGTCTCGACGCATATGCAATGGTCTTGCCGTGCTGCATCAATACGCACCCAAGACCCTAACCCGAAGCATCACTATAAACAGCAAAACCCTCGTTGCTACACGGCAACGCTAAAATCGGGGCTGAAGTCAAACGCCTCTTCAGATCCTCAAAACTTGACTGCCTCTCGTCATTCCAGACGTACTTCTCGGACTTCTGGAGCAACTGCATAAGTGGAGGAGCCAGTTTCGAGAAACCCTCAACAAACCTACGATAGTAGCCGGCCAAACCCAAGAAACTACGGATCTCCTTCACATTCTTGGGTGGTGCCCAATCCAAGACTGCTTCAATCTTTTCCGGATCGACACGAACTCCCTCGGCTGAAATCACATGACCTAGAAACATCACTTCCTTCAGCCAGAACTCACATTTCGAGAACTTCGCATAGAGTTTCTCGGTCCTCAAAATGTATAACACTACTCGCAAATGATGGGCATGCTCTTCCTCGTTCCTCGAATAAATAAGAATATCGTTAATGAAAACGACGACACACTTATCAAATGCTCTATAAAGACTTTGTTCATCAACTGCATGAACACCGTCGGCGCATTAGTTAACCAGAAAGGCATAACTACAAACTCATAATGTACGTATCTCGTCCGAAAAGCTGTTTCCAGCACATCACACTCCCTCACACGGAGCTGATAGTACCCCGATCTCAAATCAATCTTCGAGAATACCGCAGCTCCCTACAACTGATCGAACAAGTCATCCATCCTCGGCAAAGGATACATGTTCTTGATGGTCACCTTGTTTAGTTCATTATAGTCGATACACAAACGCAGTGAACCATCCTTCTTCCGCACAAACAGGACCGGTGCGCTCCAAGGCGAAGCGCTCGGTCGAACATACCCCGACTCAAGAAGCTCACTCAACTGCTTCTTCAACTCGGCCATCTCTGAAGGTGCCATGCGATACGGCGCCTTCGAAATCGGAGCCGCGCCCGGCTCTAACTCTATAGCAAACTCGACCTCACGATCTGATGGCAATCCCGGTAACTCATCAGGAAATACGTCAGGAAACTCACTAACGACTGGAATCGAAAAAAGCTCGACTCCACCATCCTCCGCCTTCAAGGCATAGCACCAATAACCGGTACACCCCTTTCGTAGGAGTCTCATCGCCTTCAAGGGGTTAATAACGAACTTCTGGTTTCCCCTCTTTCGCCCTGCGAAAGAGTGCTCGGTGCCATCCTCGGCTAACATAGTGATGATTCTCGTGCGGTAGTTCATGATCGCACCATGCCGCTCGAGCCAATCATCCCCAAGAATTAAATCCTCACCCTCAATACCCACGACAATAAGATCTGAGAGGCAAGCCTTCTCGCAAATAATCACAGTACAATCTCGGATCTCCCGATCACCAACGATCCTATCACCGCTAGGAAGTTTAACGATGAAAGGCTCGCAGGGCGACAAACAATCAAAACCCAGACGTTCCAAAGAGACAAATGAATGCGTAGCACCAGAATCGAAAAGCACACTGACAGGATGAGAATGAATGTGAACAGTACATGTGGCAATGGTAGCGGCCGGATCATCAGCCCTCCTCATCTCGTAAACTCGTGGATGGGCGGAGCCGACACTAGAAGCTCCCCCTCTGGCGGTCTGTCCCCGACCTCTCCCTCGACTGGCACTCGGTGGGAACTGAGAAGCAAATGATCCTTGATTCACGCTTGGTTCCCTGGGCGCTGGAATGGAAGCCTGGGCACCAAGAATTCTCTCTCTCTTGGCACAGAAAGCAGCCTTGTGGCCTGGCTGGCCACACCGATTACACGTCAGCAAAGGGCTCGGACAATTACGACTGATGTGGCCCAGCTGGCCACAGTTAAAACACTTCACCTCCCGAGAAAGGGCACTGGCAGCCCTGCGGGGAACCCCAGTAGAACGAGTTGGGCCACCACTAGCGGAAAAGTTAGCAGACTGGAATTTCTACTGACCCCCACCTTTGTGGCCCGAAAAATTCCCAGCGGACTTCTGCTTCTTGCTCTCGCGGGCCGCCTCACTAGCCGTCACAGACATATCATAAGCAAGGGCCCTACTCTGATAATCCTTCAAGGTAGTGCAGACGAGCCCAGACATGTAGTCGCGAATCGACAATTTCATCCGCCTGAAGAAGTGAAAAATTTTGTCTTTCTCCTCGACAAATTGGGTCTTCGTGTAGCCCAACTCCTTGTTGGAATCGGCAATAGCTTGAGAAACAGGAATATCCCGAGGCTGAGCATCATAAAAGGCATGAACTCGAGCCTGTCTAACTGGCCATGGGCAATATTCGGTCTCCATTAGGTCCTTGAATTCCGCCCACAAAGCAACGTGGTCCTTAGGCCCAACGGCCTCCCACCAGTCAGTAGCATCCCTAGTGAGAAAATACTGGGCAATAGGGACCTTACGGTCCTCGGGACAGTTGGTGGCAACAAAGACTTTAGATATCTCCTTGATCCACCCTTCCCATCCGATCGGGTTTGATGCTCCCGAAAACTGAGGAGGATGCATCTTGATGACATCTTGAAGCCAACGGTCTGCTCCACCCCGATTAGCATGGGGGGATTCGGGTTCTGAACCACCTGAGCTATAGCTGCCATCTGGTTCACCATTTGCTGCGTGACAGCCGCAATTCCAAGGTCGGCGCCATCTTGAGAAGAAGCATGGCTATGACGGTCACCGGTGCTGCCGGCTCCCGAAGAATGCGACGTGGCCGCCCCACCGGCTGCCCCACGTCCCCGGCCGCGTCCACGGCCACGACCACGACCATGACCATGGCCTCTTCCAGCATCCATACTGATGTTAAAGAAGTAGCAAAGGCCATACGATGGTAAGTACGAGAGGAAAAACAATCACAATCAAGAATCAAAGATGTGATGCAAGGAAACAAAGAACGGAGTAAGGAAAAACTTACGGGCACCGGTAGCATCGGAATGATGGCAGCATGATGATGATGTGCAAAACGACACACAACAAGACCCAATAACCGACAAGCCTAGGTATCCATAAACCTAGCGCTCTGATACCATTTTCTGTAACACCTCAAAGATATTCGAGGTATATTACAGTGCCGTGAATCCCTACATGGGACCCACCAGGCTAAACAACCATCATACATCGACTCGCGGAAACAACAAAATAACACCTCTTCATAAAGACGCACAACGAAAATAATCCACCCGGTTCAACCAGTAAAACACAACACAATCATCCGACACAAACACAATAGACAACGATACAATCCGGACAAACAAGAACTCCTAAGTACTCGAGTACTTCTATTAGTTTACAAACCCATAAACGGTAAAAAGATAAAATACAATAAGACGCCACTCGTGCACAATCATAACGCACGGCATCATCCGCATACTGGTCCAGCGCCCGTTCGTCTCGATGAACCTGACCTGAAATTCATAATACGAATTTCCCCAAACGGGTCCCCAGAGGGGTTAGTAATTACGCTAGTACAAGTAACCAAATGAACAACTTACATCTTACACATATGGTCAAAGCATGCAATAATGAAAACATCGGTTGAAACACACATTTCCGGAAACGCCAATATCCAAACACATTTGTGAAGTACACCATAATTAACCGTGGATCCACCCCTCCGTGGACCCCTACCGAGACCCCGTCGGATCTAACCCATAGTGGTTAAAAGCAAGCTCGCGGATCCACCCCTCCCTGGACCCCTACCGAGACCCCGTCGGATCTAACCCATAGTGAGCATACACACACACACAATTCTCATGCAACACTACTACGTTAAGATTGTAAGTTCATAAGAGTACTTGCCTCGATTAATAGACGGTGACATGAACGTGAAGGAAGAGTCAAACACAAATGCGAGGAATCGTCAAAACCGAACCTAACGATTCGAAGAATACAATCACAACCATTCCTAGACGAATACGAAAAATGGAAAGCACCCAAAAACCCGCCTACGGTTCATGTATATTCGTACAAGAACAACAACGAGGGCGGACCACAACCAAACCCTCTCGATTACGCAAAAACCACGAAATATACCATGAATCCATAGAGAAAACATGAATACTAACAAGAGTAATTATATTCATCATGAATTAGTCAACAATACGGAACGAATCGAAGAAAAACTCGAAAATCCCCAATTTACCCAAAAGTAGGGTTCTTAGAAGATTTACCTTGGATTAGGATGATAGATTCGTGTTGATGTTGATATTATACACCAAGAACTCAAAGAAGATGGTGGTTGAGATGATTGGAGGAAGAAATCGCTAAGAAATTGCCCAAAATCACCAAAGCCGCAGGGGAAGGAGGTGAAATGAGAAATAGATCCGTCCAAAGTCAACTCCTGGGAATTTATAGCCACACGGCTTAGCGCGCGCTAACGGCTAAGGGTTAGCGTGCGCTACCAAATTATATTACAATCCAGAACTCACTGTCCTGGACCGTTAGCGCGCGCTACTACTATTAGCGTGCGCTAACAACGACTCGGTAGCGCGCGCTATCGAGCTATAGCGTGCGCTACCTGGGCACCTGAACGAGTCCAGAACAAACTGCCCAGTACTGGACAGTCGCGTTAGCTCACGCTACCGGACACCTAGCGCGCTCTAGTCCTCCGACATTAGCGTGCGCTAGACAACGTAGTGTAATCTAATCTGCTAGTCCAGAGGACTGGAATCAGAAATAAGTTCACTGCCACTCCCAGGGCTCAGCTAGCTAGCGCGCGCTATGAAGCAGACGTAGCGTACGCTACTAAGGGATCCCTAGCGTGCGCTATGCAGAAAGATTAGCGCGCGCTAGGCACGAAATATTAACGGCCCAAAATACCGGAACATGAACGAAACATCAAAATGCATAATAACATAGAATGGATCCACGGCAACCTCGAAACGGCAGTTCCAACAACAATTACGAGAATCGGATCAATAAACGACGGAAAAACCAATAAACGTAGAATTGGACGACAAAAAGTATCGAAACAATTATTCTCAAAAATTAATACGGTTACGCGAGGGTCGCTAAAAACGAGAAATACACCGAAAAATGAAAATATCGGGAAAAGAAAATGCGGATATTACACCTGGTACGGTCATCAGTGAATGTAATGAAATACTGAAAGCCATCTCGTGCCACTTCAAAAGGGCCACAGGCGTCGGTATGGATCAATCCAAGTTTTTCAGCAGCTCTTTCAAAAGTCCATGCGAAGGGTAACTTAGTCATTTTGCCTTGAAGGCAAGATTCACAAGTTGGATAGGGATCTGATCCCAATGGACCCGTAAGCCCATCTTTCTCCATATTATGAACCTTGGTCTGACCAATATGACCAAGTCTAAGATGCCACTTAAGTGCTTGGTTTGTTTCATCCCTACCACGCTTCCTAGTTATAGTGTTCACATTTGTTTTATTTTTTATATTCAAATGGTATAAACCATTTAATAATGTAGCACTACCAACCAATTTATTTGTAAAATAAATTCGACGGGACCCATCTTCAATAAAGAAGTGAAATTCCTTTTGGTCCATGACCGGAATTGATACAATATTTTTTGCCCCTTGGGCAAAACAAGTACATCATCTAAAGTAAGAATAAAACCAGATTCTAAATTCAACATATGGGATCTAATATTAGAAGCCTCGGCACTATGTCCACTTCCGACGGTGACCATCGCCTCCCTTGAATCCAGCTTCCTACTTCATTCTAGATCCTGATTCATTGTACAAATGAATCAAGTATACAAGAATTAGAATATACAGTTACAGAATAATTTGTTTCCAAAACTAATAGTTCCGTACCTGAAGGCGCATTTCGGTCAAGTTTTGGACAGTACCTCCTCCAGTGGCCTAGCTCACCGCTGTTGAGGCATTTATCCATTTTCTTGGCCCCCTTGCTCTTTTGAACCATTGGGGCCTTGCCCTTGTCTTTCTGTACCCATACCTTTCGGCTGGAACTGTTTCTTGTCTTTCTTCTTATTGTTCTTGGACTTCTAAAGCCCTAAAGAAATTACAAGAGTAGCCTCCTTCGGCCTAATCTTCATCCGATACTGTGCTGTGCTCAAGTTATTCATTAGCCTAGCTAAATTACATGCAATATCATTGCAGTTAAAGTTCATGACAAATTGAGTGAAGGAGTCAGGAACTGATTGAAAAATGAGGTCAGTCTGGAGAGAAATGTGCATACTAAAATCAAGAGCCTCCAATCTCTCGATCATAGATATCATTTTGGGGATATGGTCCCCAACTTTCTCTCCTTCCTTCATTTGAGCATTATACAATTGTTTCGATATCTCATACCGAGCAGTTCGACTGTGCTCCCCATAATGTTCAGTCAGATGTGCCAGAATCACCCTTGAAGAGGGCATTTTCTCATGGGACTTCTGAAGCTCATTGTTCATAGAGGTCATCATAAAACCACGGACCCTGACATCATCTTTAACCCATTTCTCATGGCCATCAACTTCTTCCTGATTAGCCGTGGTCCTTGCAGGAGCCGGTGGGATGTCCGCCTCCAAGACGTATCCCAGCGTCTCCATACTGAGACTATCCTCAGATTCCGGATCCAGTCCACAAAGTTGGGTCCAGTAAGAGTGTTCTTTTCAAGTAGAATTACGAGTGGGTTCATTGTCATTTTGAGAGATATTTGTTAACTGCAGAGAATAATTTGAGATTCGTTATTCATTGTTTAATTATGATCCGAGTAAAGAATTTAAGAACTTTCTTTATTCATAACTCGGCTCCCACTATTTTTATCGGCATTTACACACTCCCATGTGAAATCCGGAAGTCACGGTTGACTTCATAGTGGTGATCAAGTTCTTTACAAAGTTTAATAGAGGGCAACCCATACGGTTTCTATTCTATCATTCTTTATAAAGTGGTGTCTAACACGAACCCATCTAATGTATGTTCGATCTTTTTTTACCCATAGTTCACTTGCCCTCAACCCATTCAGTTTATATGGCTCGCTGAACTATCTAAGTTTAAACCGTCAACTCTTATTAGTCTGACAATTGAGTCTTACCCGGCAACCCATACGGTTTCTAGGGGTTTGATTTGTCACAACCAAATGCATCTAATGCATTCTAGGAATTTATCAATCATCCCCAAAAATATTACCCCAACATACTCAAAAGAATAATATTTCAGTTTAGATTTCAATTTTACATGAGTTTGACGGAGGGTAGAAAACCTCATAACCTTTATAACTTAGTGTTTATAAGTGGGAGTATTAACGCGATTATATGTTACACTTTGCACATTAATTCGTTTATAAGCGCGGTTTGTCGGTTTGTTTGTTTGTCATACGATATGAAAACATACACAATCTAAACCTAACAACATGCGGTACATGGACCGTTCCTAAGTACCGAGTCTTCACCGACTCGAAGAAATACAAGTAATCTAAATAAGTCTTGAATCTTCGTCTTCATGGTGGTTCATCCTCGACTCTTCGTCATAGCTAATTTATTACATTCATAAAATTTGCACCCTATACAAATTTACTAAAAAAAATAAATTGGCGCAAAACGGCCATTACAACTCCATCGAATAAAAATTCAAAGAAACTAAGTCCATGAACTACATCACCATTTAAAAATAATGCAACCATTACATTAAAATAAATGGCAATAATAATTAATCTACATATTGGTCTAATCAACAAAAAATAATCCAACAATTAGAATTAATCCAATTAATTCACGTAACATGTTAATTTTAATTTGTTCCGGACAAAATAAATATTTCTTTAATATAATTCCCTTAAAAATAAAATTACCATAATTATATTTTTGTCAAATTAAATCCAATTTATTTTGCGGGAATTTAATTTACCGAACGAAATATAAAAATGGAGTCGGAAAACACAAGGCCCGGGCCAAGACCGCGGCGCGGCAGGGGGCTGCCAAGCCCAGCCCAGTGATGGGCGCTGCCTGCTCCTCTCGGCAGGAAGCGTGCTGCCGGGCAGTCCCGGCAGCACTCGGCAGAACCAAGCTGCCGGTCCAACCGAATAAAACCAAACTCCAAAAACGGATCAATCAAGCATCGCATAAACGAATATAAAATTGACGAAGAGAAAATTTAGAAGTCATACCCTCATAGACCTTTGATAATATCTTCTTGAAGAAAAAGCCGAGCCAAGCTTTTTCCGGTCACCAAAACGAACACGAATCCAATTCGTTCTTCCTTGATGAATGATCAAAACACCGAAGATGCCGAGTGTCTCTATGTTATCGCGCGACGGATATTGATCGAAAAAATAATATATCAATTCGTTCTCAAAAAAATGGCTAGGAATTGATACATTATTTTTATTCTATTCTCTTCTTCCTTTTCTTTCTCTCAAAGATGAACAAGAAAATGAAAAATGAATTTTTCTCCTTCTCTCCCAAAACTCACGGCTAACTTGTGTGTTTCAATGTGTGTTTTGCTTAGTCTTCATCAAATGAAAGACTACACCATTTTATATAACAATATGAGATATGGTATCTCATCCATTTGTCCTCATCTTATTACTATATAAACACACCCCACATGAAGAAAACAGAAGGAAGGTAAGAGGAAAGAAACATGGGGTGGCCCACTATGGTTGGTGAGAAAAACAAACCGAGCCACTCGGTTCGTGCACCGGATATTCACGTGTCTAGTCCGTTAAGTACACTTCGTTTCATCTTAAATGTATTTATACTTAATTAATTAATCCAATTAATTAATTTTATTAAATACAAAAATATAAATATATTTCTCCAATAAATAATTATTTATGAATTAAATTAATCACCCGGTAATTAATTTTAAAATTCACTAGACCGCATGATTTATCAAATAAATCAAATTAGATATCCAATATCTAATATCAATAAAGAGATAATAAATACATATTTATCCATCAAATATCCTTGTGTGCGACTCCATAGGTCCGTCTTAGTCGGCAATGGGAGAAACCAAGGAGTACGGGTAACCCTTAGCCAGTCTAGCACTCCGTACCATAACCCAATTAAGAACGAATGATTGTATCACTCCAAAACCATTATGTCGTGAATACTGTATATGTATAAACCCTTCAATCATATGTCCCGGTCAAGTATTAGGGTCACGGTAAAGTCAAACCTTATTGTAACTTGACTCTATGCACTTGTTTAATACAAACCGAGATCACCGAGCTCTTGGTATCAAATACAACTAGCTCTAACTGCTTTGGTCAAAGACTTATGATTCCATTGGTTTCATGGTTCTGACTAAATGTCGAGGTATTAATAAAATGTTTTCGAAAATTTCATTTCAGCAAAACCTTTCAAACTTATGAATTTTAAATATTATCATTTGAACAAATACCTCGAAAAATTTTTATTATTAAAGAATGTTACTAGTGTCTGGTCTCAATGACATATATGTGTGGTCTTGACCATGTTCACTTTGGTTAAAGTCGTGTACCTCTGTTGGTGTAACTGTGCGAATTACTTATGAATTGAGTCTATTGTTGCAGTATTAGTTCGTGTACTCGTGTGATGATTTGGAGTGAATACTTTATTGTGTTGCTGTTCATTGCACTACGTTGATTATATGATTTTTGTTTTGTTGTTCTGATCGGTGGCCGTTTAGTAAGCTGAGGGGTAGAGGCCGAAGGCGTGGTCGTGGTAGAGGTCGGAATCAGGAGCATGAGAGGGCGACTCGCTCGCTGTCGAGTAGTCGGGATGATCATTCGCGTGATCGGGGGCAATCATCCGGAAGTAATGCTGATGATGTCGCCGCCACCGTTCTTCGTCAGATGGTTGACCAATTGGCGCAGACGAATCAAAACGTGCACAGGGATGGGATCCCAGATGGGGATAACGGGGCTAGCAAGTGGTTACGAGATGTGATGAGAATGCGCCCGCCCCGTTTCGTAGGTTCTTTGGGCTCTTTAGGCTGGGAGAACTGGCTCTTCCAGTTGGACAGAAAATTCGATGCCGTAGCTTGTCCCGATGAAAAAAGAGTACCCATCGCCCAATACCTGCTCGACAAGGAAACGACACGCTGGTGGGAGGCCGTAGCGCCTAGTGATCGTACTGCTACTTGGGCTGAATTCGAAATTTCCATGGAGGCCGAGTATTGTCGGCCGCCTGTTAAAGAGCGCAGGATTTTTGAGTTTTTCTTAGCGACGCCCCGAGACGTGTTGGTGTCTCAGGCAATAGTCGATTACAATCGACAGCTGTGTTATGTTCGGGATCAAGTGCGAAGTGAGGCAGATAAGGTTCGTTATTTCGACATGTGTATGAAATATCAGGTTCGGCAGTGTATGGATCCTTTTATGTGTACAACGTTGAAGGACTATCAAGATCGAGCCTTAGCTTTTGAAATGGCTATAATGTCTACCGAGTCTGTATTGGTAGCGAAGAAGCAGAAGAATTCAGATGACGTATTGGGTAGCGAGGGAATTGGGACTCCTAAATCTCAAGCCTCATACTGAGTATGGGATCCTCTCGGTCACCTAGAGAATCTAAAAGACACAGGTCGGTGTCTTTGAGTTCTGGTAATGCTCCAAGGTGTTTCAACTGTAATGTTCTAGGCCATGAACGTGCGCATTGTCAGAAACCGCCGGTAACTTGTTATAATTGTGGCCGCGATGGGCATCGAGTTTAGTATTGCGAGATTGTTGCCAAGATGGTAGGGAACCAAAATTCCATTCCTACTTCTGGAGGGCCCAGTGATGTCCAGTGATAGTGTTTTGTGCTCGTACTACGGATTGTTCTTGTGTGGAGTTCTGTTTTGTGACATTTTTTTATGTTATGTTTGGAGATTGTTAACTGATGTTTTGTTCGAATAAGTTTCTGCGTAGTTGTTGAACCTACGGAGGTGTGACAATGGACCTCAAGGTCACGAATTTGGTATTTTATGTGTCGTTGCATTTATTTTGTATCACTGCGATGACCTTGTTTTAAGTTTCGGGACGAAACTTATTTTTAGAGGGGTAGAATGTAATACCCGAGATTTTTATTCCAGCTACTCTGAATTATTTGTCGCCTTGTGCCAGTTATTTTGAGAATATGTCGTATCAGAGTGAACTGAATTAGATATCAGGTATACCGTATGAGAATATTTTCTAATCCAGTATGTGTATTCAGTATGTCGTATGATTGTATTATGTGTGTCGAGACGTCGGATAGGAACTGTTGGATTTTGGCTAAGTATTGATACGGATTCTTACTTATGATGCGGATTCTTTATCGGTACAGCGGCAAGCTGTTTTGACGAGCGGAAGCGAACAGCAAGAAACTGTCAGGAACTGATAATAACAGTTCGCTACAGCAATAACACTGGCTAGCATATAACTGAGTTGTTTGCTATAGTAGATGATAGCCTGTGACACTGAAATATCTTGCGGTTCTGCCAAATAAAATTCGTGAATCCTCTGCTATCTAATCAGTTTCGGACAGAACTCAGCTTCCATAAATGCCTGGAACTCCGCCCACGTGACATTATGATCACGAGGTTTAACAGCTTCCCACCAATTAGCAGCATCTTTGTCAAGAAGGTACTGAGCGATAGGCACCTTCCGCTCTTCGGGACAATCGACAGCCTCGAATATCTTTCCCAATTGGAAAATCCAACCATCCCAGCCCAACGCATCCGTAGCACCGGCGAATCGAGGGGGATTCATACGAACTACCTCGCGAAGCCATTGATTTGCACCAGTGTTCTGGGTCACATTTGTAGTGCGCTTAACTGCCTGAGTAAACTGAGTCATCTGTGTAGCTACCTGCTGTAAAATAGTAGCAACACCGACACCGATATCATCACCAGCAGCATGATCCCGATCACACACCCAGTCGCCACGACCACGACCTTTGCCCCTCGGCATACTGAATAAGCAACCACTCAGCACAATAGGAAATCATAACACGCAACACTTACAACGATTACCATCATAAAGCAACACACATACAAACACCACAGCAACGACGGTATCGTTCGGAGACCTCAGCGGTCCAAACGATATCCAGTGTACGTTCACTAAACATCACGAAACAACCACGTATGTACACAATCATGCAAACTCAAGTTCCAGCAGCTCGCACGGTTGCGATAACACACAAATCATCATAAAACGACAACATTCAATACCAACATTAAACCTCTCACAGAGGGCTAACACTCTGTTGTGCAGCGATTAATACGCCTCGATGGCGATCGGCATAATGGTCTGAGAGCCAACCATAGAAGACATACGCTGGGCAAACACCCAGCAGTCGGCAACCACGGCGATCGTCTTTTGGTATCTGGCGATCGTCTATGATGTCCGACCATAGACGATCGTCTCGTTCCACGTATGAATCCAACATCCGTCAAAGTCGTCAAGGACCGAATCTTGGACGGAGACCCACGTGCAGATCCACAAAAGGCGCCGCAAGATAAGGCCTTTGACCCCGGCTTGTCACCTACCTCTCACCTACCGACAGGCCCGCCGAAAGGTACAAAGTGGGTCCTCCCCAGACAGCGACTCAGGACGCGTGCAGGATTCCCATTGGCTCGCACAGTTAGCAGCCAGCAGCAGCCTCGGACTTTAAGGAAACAGCGCCACGTGATAGCAGGCTTGTCTCCTATAAATAGCAGGCTTCCAACAGTGGCCTAAAAAGAATCGTGAATACAGTGAAAAACGCATAGAGAGAGGATAAAGACTCATCTGGCAACTACTTACACATTCATAGTGATATTCATACACACTTACAGAACATCTAAAGTAAGAACTCACAGAGCTTCATATCTGGTTCTTCCGGCAATCTACACGCTCTACAGCTTAGATAACTAGAATCTTTACACTCATTGTAATAGATTCTAACATTAATATTTGTACTCTAAATTATTTATATTAATAACATCTCTCGAGAGCATTCAAGCCCGGGATTAACAACCCCCGCAATTCTTGTGTTATTTTCTTTCCCACGGAAGTGTTCTCGCATTTGTTTGTTACTCGACCATTCCAGCAATATCATCTTCGGATAATATTTTGGGTAACAACAATTGGCGCTAGAAGAAGGGGATCCTGAACCTTCATTTTTTATTCCTACCGTCTCGAAGAACACTCACTGGTCTCTGGAGCATATACTTGAAGTGACACTCACTGCGCTTCAAAGAAAAGCCTTCAGAAACATGACATCTGCCACGACCTCCAAGAGAGCCACCCTGCGATCTGCCGGAAATCTCATTCCGGCCCAGACCGAATCCCAGCCTACGGCGGAAGGCGACCGCGGCGACGCTAGACTCTCACTCCCGCCCCCGAGGGACGGTCCCAGCCTCTCACTCGATCAGTTCCAGACAGCGGAACAGATTGAGGAGGCTATAGCCATCCTCAGGGAGCGACGGAGGGCATGCGACTCGCCCACCATTACTCCGTCAGCCATCCACCGAGCAGGCAAGCGGAAGCTCAAATGGATATATGTTGAGAAATCGACAGAAAACCCCGAGCCGCAAGAGAAGGCTCTCGTAAGGCGGGACGACTCCGTCTTCAGCCGCCTTGAGAGTGATCCCTCGTGGAGACCCGGGCGTTCAGGCCCCAGCATGGAGGCATCGGAATCCGAATCCATCACCAGGAGTTCGGCATATCCGACTCCTAGAAGACAAGCACCCCAACGGGCTCCCGCTCGCCCAAGAATTGAGCTCGGTGGCGGAGAGCTCGTCATCCACCATGGGGCCAGGAGATCGATACACGATCGCCTTGGCTCCCGTTCCGAGAGCCAATCAGCGAGCAGTCAGCTACGGCTATGGCCGCCATGCAGCGCCAACTCGACGAAATGAAGGCGCTCCTAGAGACTGGGATAGGTGCCAAGAGATCGGTCGTTGGACCGAGCGAGCCACTCGCAGCCCAGATCGAGCTCGCCCCAGTCCAACCAAAAATCGCTCCCCCTCAAACACCTCTATACGAGGGGAGAACGGATCCAGAGACCCACTTGAGCAAATTCCGGATTTACATGACCGGATGTGGAGCATTGGACGCGACGAAGTGCCGAATGTTACCATTAACATTGGGCGATCTCGCCCATAGGTGGTACATCTCACTACCACCTCACTCAATAAATTGTTTCGAGAAGCTGGCGAACGACTTCACGTCGTACTTCGCCGCCAAAGTTGCTCGGCCACAAGGTCCCCACTGCATGATGAAAATCAGGCAGGGGAAGATAGAGCCAGATGAAGATTACACCGACCGGGTGGATGAAATAGTCCTCACTGGTGATCCCATTAGCGACGAGCTCACTCTCTACTCGGTCCTGGGAGGATTCTATGGCCACCTGCCCATGTTCAGGCACCTCACAAAGGACATCCCCCTGACCTACGCGATCTTCCGCGTCAGGGCCGCTGACTTTCTGGCCAGGCAGAGGATGCTCACCGTCCGCTTAGGCGAGGGATCTACCGGAGAAGGGAAGATGCCATCCCACATTCAGAAGAAGGCGGTGGCTAAGCCCAAAAAGGCGGTCGCGAAGCTGCCTGGGGAGTTCAAAGCCTTCGAGGATGTGAAAGTTCACCTCCTCCGCAACCTCAATCTATCTCCGGCCCACATCTTTAATGCCATCAAGGGGCGCGAGTGACTCAACAAACAAAAGCCGATAAGGGACCACGGTCATCTGGACCGCAGCAAGTTTTGCGCCTACCACAAGAGTCCCGGCCATAACACCAGTCAGTGCTGCGACCTCCTCAAGCAACTCTGGAGATTGTTTGAGGAAGGCAAACTGGATAACTTGGTTACCAGGCCAGAGCCCCGAGCAGAGAGGACTGGGGGACGCGAGCGCCGACAGAATGATGGGATCCCTCCAAATCCGGTCGCCAGAATCAAGCAGAACGAGCCGGAATATTCTGACGAATCAATCCCTCCGATCAACCCTGGCGGTCGGATCAATATGCTTCAGGCGGGAGGTGGAAACCTCGGGGGTCTTTCCCCGCTCTCCACCATGTCGAACAAAAAGCGGAAGGCCGAGCTGAGGGCGTTCGCTGGGGTCCATGTCGTTGTACCCCCAGAGCCGACCATCTCCAAAGACGCGCTCATCACCTTCTCCAACAAGGATAGGGTGGGAGTGCAGTGCCCCAAAGAGGATGCATTGGTGATCTCTGCATGTATCCTTGGGAAAATGGTCGATCGCATGCTGGTTGACAATGGGAGCTTTTGCAACATCATTTTCAAATCTGCTCTTAACCAGCTCGGCAACCTAACCAAATTCATCAAGCCGTTCGACACCGTGCTCCAAGGATTCGGCGACAGTACATTCCAAGCCTATGGAAGGATCAAGCTCTCTGTCGAGCTAACATGTAACTATGATCCCAAGGTTAGGATTACTAGGAACCTAAATTTTGTAATCATAGATAGGCCCAGCATCTATAATGGGTTCCTAGGTCGTCCGTTTCTGGAAACCTTCGAGGCGGTCGCCTCCTCCTTCTTTTACTGTATTAAATTCCCCACTGCCGATGGGACGGTCGGTACTGTAAAAGGACATCAGCTAATGGCAAAGAAATGTTTAAATTACTCTTGTGTTGTAACTTCTTTCAACACTTCCCATACTATTTGTAACATTGAAACAATCGACAATGGACCCATGGAGATCGACGAGCCAAGCACATCGTACCAGCCCGACTCAGAGGACGGCATCTCACAACGATTAATAGACGACATCGAGCCAAGGATCGGTTTCAAGCCAACTCTCGACATTGACCCCAGGATCGAGTCCGGAAATCATTCCAAACGAGAAGCGACCGTCCCCAACGAAGAGTTGGAAAATATAACGATAGATTCGGCTCGTCCGGAGCGAGAAGTACATATCGGCACAAGCGTCGACCTCAAACTAAAGGAGGATCTGATCAATTTACTACGTAAGAACATCAGAGTCTTTGCCTGGTCGCATCAAGATATGGTTGGCATAAGTCCAGAACACGCTTGACACTATCTAAAGATCGACCCGGCAAGGAAGCCTGTTCACCAGAAATGTAGGAAATTCGGTCCTGAGAAGTACGCAGCACTCGACATAGAAGTCAAAAAGCTACTCGATAACAAACTTATCGGGGTAGCTACAGACGAACCACAGTGGGTCGCCAACGCGGTGCTCGTCAAAAAGCTGAATAGCTCCTGGAGGTTATGCATCAACTTCACCGACCTCAACGCAGCATGTCCAAAAGACCACTTTCCGATGCCTCATATTGATCACTTGGTCGATAGTAAAGCAGGTTGTGAAATGATGTCGTTCATGGATGCCTTCGCTGGATACCATCAAATCCCAATGGCGGAGAAAGACATAAAACACACATCGTTCCACATGGAAAAAGACATATACATTTGGGTCCGAATGCCGTTCGGTTTGAAGAATGCAGGGGCGACCTACCAACGGCTAGTCAATGGGATGTTCGCCAACCAGATCGGCAAGACCATGGAGGTCTACAGTGACACATCGTGGTCAAAAGCCTCAAAGAGGAAGATCACCTCAATGACCTATCCGAGACGTTCGCCATCCTCGAAAAGTTCAATATGAAGCTTAACCCCAAGAAATGCAACTTCGGGGTGAGCTCCGGAAAATTCCTGGGGCATATCGTGAGCCAAAGAGTAATTGAGGTGAACCCCACTAAAATCCAGGCGATCCTCGACATGCAGGAACCGAGGAATGTCAAACAGGTGCAACACCTTACTGGTTGTCTAGCTGCACTCAACCGTTTCATATCTCGGCTCGGGGATAAAAGCAAGCCATTCTTCGCGACCATAAAGAACAAGAAATTCGCATGGACAAAGGAGAGTCAAATAGCATTCGCCAAAATTAAAGAGTATCTATCTAACCCCCAGATCTTGGCAAAGCCGATCCCCGACGAAAAGTTGTTCCTTTACCTGGCAGCCTCGGAGGTCGCGCTTAGTGCTGTTTTAGTGCGAGCAGAGGGGCAAGCCCACTTGACAATCTACTTCGTTAGCAAAGAGCTCCATGACGCGGAAACGCGATACACGCCTCTGGAGAATATCGCCTACGCTCTAGTCATGAGTGTCCGCAAGCTAGGGGCCTACTTCTTCGAACATCAAATGGAGGTTTTGACAACTCTCCCCTTAAGGCAAGTCCTGCACTGGCTAGACACTAACGGGCGACTCCTCAAGTGGTCACTGGAGATCGCCCAATACGGTATCACGTACGCTCCTCGCACGGCGATCGAAGGCCAGGCTCTGGCGGACTTCGTGGTGGAATTAACATTCCCTCACAGTCCGACCCAGTTCGGCCGCCCTGCTTGGAAGTTGTATGTGGATGGCTCGGCAACCAACTCGCGAGCAGGGGCAGGAATTGTCCTCATCATCCCTGACGGGCAGAGTTTCACAAATGCTGTGCGTTTCGGGTTTCGTGCGACCAACAATGAAGCTGAGTACGAAGCCTTGGTAGGCGGGCTCGATCTGGCCCTCGCCCTAGATGATCGTCGCCTCCATATCTTCATGGACTCCCTCTTGGTCGTGAACCAAGTCAAGGGAGAATATGAGGCATGCGGTGAACAGATGGTCAAATACCAAGAATTGGTCGCCGAAATGTGCACGAAATTTGAGGAAGTGCTAATCGAACAAGTCCCGAGAGAGCACAATTCCCAAGGCGACGCCCTATCCAAACTGGCATCATCAGATGGGGCGGCCGATTTCTCTAACATCCAAATCACAAAATAAGCAAAGCCGGCGATCGACAGAAACCTGATTACCATGTTCACCGTCGCTGAGGAGAATTGGATGACACCTTTCATTAAATACTTAAAATACGGGACAGTCCCCGATGACCGTATCAAAGCTCGCCAACTTCAGCTCCGTGCAACTAGATACACCCTACTGGACGACCGTCTTTACAAGCAAGCTTTCAGCCCTCCCCTCCTCAAGTGCATTACGTCGGAGGAAGGCCAACTCGTTTAAGCCGAGATCCATGACGGGATCTGTGGAAATCATGCTGGAGGCCGAGCTCTCATCCATAAAACAACCAGGCAAGCTTTTTTCTGGCCTTCGCTTCAGAAAGATGCGATCGCCTATGCCAGATCGTGTCATAGGTGTCAAGTGATGGGCCCAAACATCAAGCTCTCCCCCGAGCAGCTCACCTCAATGTATAGCCCATCGCCTTTCGCCCAATGGGGCATCGACCTTATAGGTCCCTTGCCGACGGCGCCAGGGGGCTGTAAGTTTGCCATCGTGGGGGTTGATTACTTCACAAAATGGGCTGAGGCCGAGCCACTCAACAAGATCGGCCAAGAACAAGTAATTAAGTTCATTTGGAAGAACATCATATGCCGTTTCGTTCTACCCCAGGCTATAAGATCCGACAACGGAAAACAGTTCTACGGCTTGGAAGTCATGCAATTCTGCGAGAAATGGAGAATCAAAAGATTGTTCTCGGCCCCTTACCACCCTCAGACGAACGGGCAGGTAGAGGCCGTAAACAAGATCCTCAAACACACTATCAAAGCAAGGCTTGAATCCAATCAAGGACGATGGGCAAGCGAGCTCCCAGACATTTTGTGGTCCTACCGTACAACGACCCGAAACTCGACTGGCGAAACCCCGTTCGCCATCGCCTTCGGAACAGAAGCGGTGATCCCTTCGGAGATCGCCGTCCTCAGCCACCGAACTGAGCAAGAAATGATGACGGACAATGATGTAGCCCGGCGGATCGACTTGGACATGCTCGAAGAACGGCGACTGACCTCAGAAATGAAGAACACAATCCACAAAAGGAGATCCGAGAAATTCTTCAATTCGAAGGTCAAATAAAGACGGTTCCAAGTGGGCGACCTAGTCCTCAAAAAAGTCCAGACTCACACTGGAGTCTTTGGCCCGAATTGGGAAGGCCCCTACAGGATATCTAAGTGGCTAACTAGGGGAGCCTACGAACTTGAACACCCTGATGGCACTCCGGACCAATATCCCTGGAACACCGTACATTTGAAGAAATACTACCACTGAAACTTTGTATTCAGTTTCAGTTACCCAATGTACCAAGAATATAATGAGATTTTCCTATCTTATCTATATGATTCGCCTCGACGAAAACGAACAACTAAAAAGAGGAAGGCTCTCTCGCCCTACAAAAGGTCGTCATCTGAACCCAACAGACCTATGCAAGCGATCGCCCCTCCCAGCACAACGTATACCGTCGAGGGTCGCCATCTAACATGGCGATCCGAGGTAGAAAAAGTGCAGCCATGGTCCTGGAGGTCGATGGATCCGACAGCTTTGCCCATGCAAGGTTCCTTTAGGTTGCGATCGCTCGCCCTTCGTTTAAATACGAGGCGGGCGTAGCCGAAGGACCCTCCAAATAAATCTGTGGACACGTTCGCACGCCCTCAAAGTACATCATCTAACATGATATACTCGGACAAGGAGACGCGTCCCTACTCCGTCACAACGTATACCGTCGAGGGTCACCATTTAACATGGAGACCCGAGGTAGAAGAGTGCCAACAAGCCGCGAACGTGGAGTCGAATAAACCGACGACGACCCGTGCAAGGACTCCTCCAGACTGAGACCGCTCGCCTTTCGTTCAAATACAAGGCAGGTGCAGCCTAACGGAGGACCATAACAATAAAGTGAGTCGCGGGGCATACCTACGGTGGAATGTCCCTCGCACATAAAGACACGGTTACGAAGGTCGGTCCATCGAACTTAGTGACCGTGCACACAATCGTCCTCCTTCATAGAATCAGAAAAACTCGAGATAGCTCATCCAACATACTATTTTCGTTCCCTTACTTACACTAAGTAAACAAAAACAAGGGGCAAAGTGGAGCTATTCCTGAAATGCGATCGGGAGGAAAAGACCATACACGATCGACTTCGTCCAAACACACACATGACGATCGGTTTTGTTCAATATATATACAAGTAAGAATTTTCAAGTATGTCAATACATTCGGATCCATTCAACATTCAAACAGTCGATTAAGCGAACAAGGCATCGGAAGCAATTATACACACTTGTACAAATTCGCATGCAAACATTCAATGGCGATCGCACTTATAAAGAATCAGATGCGAAAAAGGAATATTTTATTCAAATCAAGAAGTTCGTACAAATACAAGCCTGAAGGCAGTAGAAGAGAAAAGCAGAAAATTACAAAGCGAAGGAAGATAAAAATGGCTCAGGCTCCCCCCGGCTGGTCTTCGCCCCCAGGTGGCGGATCGGCATGCGCTCCCTCATCGGCCTCAGGATAAATGAGTTTATCCGGGAAAGGATACCAACTCAAGTCGATCCCCAAGTCGGTGAGGTCGAGGATCGGCCGGAAAAATTCCGGATGCAAAGGATGCTCGAGTGCGTAGGCCTTGAAGGTCTCCATCATAGGACCGACCTCGATCCCTACCTTCTTGGCGGATCGGACAGTGTCGACGTAGGCCATATAGTAGGCGAACTCGCCGACGCATGCCACATTAAGATAGGGATCGGTCTCGATCACCTTCAACTGCCCCTTCAGATCCGAAGTCACCTTCTCAGCATCCGCTAGCTCGACCACCTTTTCTCCCTTTGCTTTCTCCAGCTCTCCCTTCGCCGTCTCCAGCTCGCTGTTGATCCGATCCACCGTCACCTTCAGCCCGGTCGCCTCCTCCTGCGAGGCCGCGTGCATTCGACGAGCCTCCATCACCTGGTTGCGGAAGCGATCGGCCACCTCCTTGGACCGGCTAAGCTCCTACTTCATCCGATCGAGGTCCTGCTTGGCTCATTTGGCCGTCTCTAAGTATTCCTTCTCCATGGCCTGGATCCGGTTGGCAAAGTCGACGTTTTTGTTCCGAGCGGCCTCGAGGTCTTTATGAAGGCGAGCGTTAGAAGGTCGCCCCTCATAGTCCATGACGGCTTGGGTGGCCATCATCGCCGCCTGGAGAGTCAGGTCAAGCGTCGCCCGCATGGCATCTCCGGACCGCCGACGAGCAATTGCATCGAGGTCGGACGTCCAGGCCTTAGAAATAGAGGTGATGGCCCGGGAGACGTACGTAGGGGCTTCGAGAGACTGGCACGGAGACTTGCTAGCCAAAAAATCCAGCACCATCGGCGAGACGTCCGAATTGGCAAGACGGACCCTGCAACACAAACAAAAAGAAACAAGGGAGTTAATATATGCCTTACACAAATGGCCTAACTCGGAAAGATCAAACCGGTCTTACCTGTTGACTAACTTGGGGTCGCGGCCAAAAAAGGGCTTGCCCCGAGAAGTTTTAGCTTCGACGATCGCCGCAGTTTTCAAGAAGCTGACCGAGGGCCTGGAGCCAGACCCCTCCACCATCGGAACAACAGAGATAGGTGGAGCGGCAACCGGCGGCTCCAAGATAGATACGTCCGCCTCAGCAGTCGGTAGGGACCCCTCCGGCCTCCGCCTCTTGCGGTTGCACTGGAGTTGCTCTTCCTCCTGAACTTCCGGCTCGACGACCGGCACCATAGCAGGCCTCACCGCGGGGACGGGACGAGACGTCGTCGCAGGGGCACGACCCGCTTTCTTGGTCTGGTGAAGGCGACCCAACAGTCCAGGGTTCGACATGGCGATATCTTGCGGTGGCTCGGCGTAGCGGGGAAATTCAAACAAGTTAAACACCTCTTTCAATCAGACGATCGTCAAGCAAGGAAGAGGAAGTAAAACTTATACCTGGAGCTTTCAGATGACGAGGGAAACGAAACAATCGAGCCCCCAACCGATGAAGTTCGTGACCGAGAGAGCGAACGTCGATGTAGGAGTCCGGCAAGGCACGAATTCGCTCCCATACGATCAAGAAATCAAAGGGGAGATCGCCGATCGCTGGAACAATGGGTCCTGCAAAAAGAAAACCAAATTAGATCAGTTCAAGGTGTATCCAAATAAAGGGAGAGTTGTAACCCTTACTCGGATTCCTCTCCCGAAAATTGGTGGGGATATCCAACTCTTCCTCCGGCGTATCGCTCGATGCCGACCTCCATGCACCGCCGACCTAGCACCACTTTGCCAGGTCGCCCCGAACCTTGTTCGGCATCCCAAGGACCACCCTACCCAGGCGACCCTGGATATGGTAACCTCCGACCGGCCCCTTCTGCGCGGTCAGCTTGAAAAGATAATTCATTTCAGTAGCAGAAGGCATTTAAATAAATGATGACTGCCGAATAATGTCAAGGTGCTGATAATCTGTAGCCAGGCGTTCGGCGTCAGCTGGAGCGGCGCCAAATTCCAGGCAATCAACAAATATGACACGGCGAACGGCAAAGGGAACCGTAGGCCGGCCTCCATAATCATCTCATTAACGGCGACCAGACCCTCGGGAGGTTGATCGGCGCGTTCGTTTTCCGAGGGCACGTGCAGCGAGACATCAGAGGGAATATGGAATTTCGCCCTCCAGCAACTCAAGTCATTCCTGGTCGCCGTGCTCCGAATCTGACCAAGAGTCCACTCAGAAGGGTCGGCGGCCCGAAACACCGTCCGTTTCACGGCTCATAGGGGTGGGCGCGAATACGCCAAATCAAATTCAGACATGGTCCGCGATCCCCTCCATAAGCTTAGCAAAATCTAAATAAGCGGGCCGAATACGCTATCCTGTTCCCAAGACACTGCATTCATTTCATCTTCATCCACAGCGAGTCCCCTGCTCCGCCGCCGCTGATCTCGCCACTTCGGCCTCATTGAAAAGCTCTTCAAGTTCCGTGGGTGCAACCCCCGCACGAATGGCCTCGACGGCCGTTTCCATGTGAAGACCCACGGGAATTTCCTCCCGGTCAGGCGAAGCCGCGGAGGCGGAGGAGCTACCGGCCTCAAATGTTTTAGATCCTCCAGACTTGTTCTTAAAAGTAAAGGGGGAGAGAGGTTTTGTGTTCTTACCTAAAAAGGACGGTCGGCACAAGGATCTTCGAAAAAAAATTCTGCAGAGTCTCGACTAAAAGGCAAGGGTGCGGGAAGAGTGGAAATGAAGTAGCCCTAGCCCCTTTTATAGACGGGAGCGGGGGTCTCTGTGCAAATAGGCAAAATCCTGAGGGCTGGAGTGCAACCGTCGGGGGGGACACATTAAATGCAGCCCTCGAAACCCGCATATGCGTCTTTTCGAGGGCACGCCAGGCGAAAATCTGACACAACCGTCGGACTCCCCCAATGGAAGCGCGACGCGTGTCCCTGCAACGTTTTGAGAACCCGCCTTCATTTCCCGCTATTTCCAGTCCGTAAGGAGATCGTCTGGATTCGAAATCAGATCGTCCAGGCGACGATCGTATTTATCACGAGCAAACAAGCCAATCGTCTAAACACAGGCGATCGCCAACAGTGCCACCTCACCCCGTGTTTTCAACATCGAAGCGAGCTAGGGGGCAATTGTTGTCCGGCGATTAATACGCCTCGATGGCGATCGGCATAATGGTCTGAGAGCCAACCATAGAAGACATATGCTGGGCAAACACCCAGCAGTCGGCAACCACAGCGATCGTCTTTTGGTATCTGGTGATCGTCTATGATGTCCGACCATAGATGATTGTCTCGTGCCACGTATGAATCCAACATCCGTCAAAGTCGTCAAGGACCGAATCTTGGACGGAGACCCACGTGCAGATCCACAAAAGGCGCCGCAAGATAAGGACTTTGACCCCGGCTTGTCACCTACCTCTCACCTACCGACAGGCCCGCCGAAAGGTACAAAGTGGGTCCTCCCCAGACAGCGACTCAGGACGCGTGCAGGATTCCCATTGGCTCGCACAGTTAGCAGCCAGCAGCAGCCTCGGACTTTAAGGAAACAGCGCCACGTGATAGCAGGCTTGTCTCCTATAAATAGCAGGCTTCCAACATTGGCCTAAAAAGAATCGTGAATACAGTGAAAAACGCACAGAGAGAGGATAAAGACTCATCTGGCAACTACTTACACATTCATAGTGATATTCATACACACTTACAGAACATCTAAAGTAAGAACTCACAGAGCTTCATATCTGGTTCTTCCGGCAATCTACACGCTCTACAGCTTAGATAACTAGAATCTTTACACTCATTGTAATAGATTCTAACATTAATATTTGTACTCTAAATTATTTATATTAATAACATCTCGCGAGAGCATTCAAGCCCGGGATTAACAACCCCCGCAATTCTTGTGCTATTTTCTTTCCCACGGAAGTGTTCTCGCATTTGTTTGTTACTCGACCATTCCAGCAATATCATCTTCGGATAATATTTTGGGTAACAACAATTGGCGCTAGAAGAAGGGGATCCTGAACCTTGATTTTTTATTCCTACCGTCTCGAAGAACACTCACTGGTCTCTGGAGCATATACTTGAAGTGACACTCACTGCGCTTCAAAGAAAAGCCTTCAGAAACATGACATCTTCCACGACCTCCAAGAGAGCCACCCTGCGATCTGCCGGAAATCTCATTCCGGCCCAGACCGAATCCCAGCCTACAGCGGAAGGCGACCGCGGCGACGCTAGACTCTCACTCCCGCCCCCGAGGGACAGTCCCAGCCTCTCACTCGATCAGTTCCAGACCGCGGAACAGATTGAGGAGGCTATAGCCATCCTCAGGGAGCGACGGAGGGCATGCGACTCGCCCACCATTACTCCGTCAGCCATCCACCGAGCAGGCAAGCGGAAGCTCAAATGGATATATGTTGAGAAATCGACAGAAAACCCCGAGCCGCAAGAGAAGGCTCTCGTAAGGCGGGACGACTCCGTCTTCAGCCGCCTTGAGAGTGATCCCTCGTGGAGACACGGGCGTTCAGGCCCCAGCATGGAGGCATCGGAATCCGAATCCATCACCAGGAGTTCGGCATATCCGACTCCTAGAAGACAAGCACCCCAACGGGCTCCCGCTCGCCCAAGAATTGAGCTCGGTGGCGGAGAGCTCGTCATCCACCATGGGGCCAGGAGATCGACACACGATCGCCTTGGCTCCCGTTCCGAGAGCCAATCAGCGAGCAGTCAGCTACGGCTATGGCCGCCATGCAGCGCCAACTCGACGAAATGAAGGCGCTCCTAGAGACTGGGATAGGCGCCAAGAGATCGGTCGTTGGACCGAGCGAGCCACTCGCAGCCCAGATCGAGCTCGCCCCAGTCCAACCAAAAATCGCTCCCCCTCAAACACCTCTATACGAGGGGAGAACGGATCCAGAGACCCACTTGAGCAAATTCCGGATTTACATGACCGGATGTGGAGCATTGGACGCGACGAAGTGCCGAATGTTACCATTAACATTGGGCGATCTCGCCCATAGGTGGTACATCTCACTACCACCTCACTCAATAAATTGTTTCGAGAAGCTGGCGAACGACTTCACGTCGTACTTCGCCGCCAAAGTTGCTCGGCCACAAGGTCCCCACTGATGAAAATCAGGCAGGGGAAGATAGATCCAGATGAAGATTGCACCGACCGGGTGGATGAAATAGTCCTCACTGGTGATCCCATTAGCGACGAGCTCACTCTCTACTCGGTCCTGGGAGGATTCTATGGCCACTCGCCCATGTTCAGGCACCTCACAAAGGACATCCCCCCGACCTACGCGATCTTCCGCGTCAGGGCCGCTGACTTTCTGGCCAGGCAGAGGATGCTCACCGTCCGCTTAGGCGAGGGATCTACCGGAGAAGGGAAGATGCCATCCCACATCCAGAAGAAGGCGGTGGCTAAGCCCAAAAAGGCGGTCGCAAAGCTGCCTGGGGAGTTCAAAGCCTTCGAGGATGTGAAAGTTCACCTCCTCCGCAACCTCAATCTATCTCCGGCCCACATCTTTAATGCCATCAAGGGGCGCGAGTGACTCAACAAACCAAAGCCGATAAGGGACCACGGTCATCTGGACCGCAGCAAGTTTTGCGCCTACCACAAGAGTCCCGGCCATAACACCAGTCGGTGCTGCGACCTCCTCAAGCAACTCTGGAGATTGTTTGAGGAAGGCAAACTGGATAACTTGGTTACCAGGCCAGAGCCCCGAGCAGAGAGGACTGGGGGACGCGAGCGCCGACAGAATGATGGGATCCCTCCAAATCCGGTCGCCAGAATCAAGCAGAACGAGCCGGAATATTCTGACGAATCAATCCCTCCGATCAACCCTGGCGGTCGGATCAACATGCTTCAGGCGGGAGGTGGAAACCTCGGGGGTCTTTCCCCGCTCTCCACCATGTCGAACAGAAAGCGGAAGGCCGAGCTGAGGGCGTTCGCTGGGGTCTATGTTGTTGTACCCCCAGAGCCGACCATCTCCAAAGACGCGCTCATCACCTTCTCCAACAAGGATAGGGTGGGAGTGCAGTGCCCCAAAGAGGATGCATTGGTGATCTCTGCATGTATCCTTGGGAAAATGGTCGATCGCATGCTGGTTGACAATGGGAGCTTTTGCAACATCATTTTCAAATCTGCTCTTAACCAGCTCGGCAACCTAACCAAATTCATCAAGCCGTTCGACACCGTGCTCCAAGGATTCGGCGACAGTACATTCCAAGCCTATGGAAGGATCAAGCTCTCTGTCGAGCTAACATGTAACTATGATCCCAAGGTTAGGATTACTAGGAACCTAAATTTTGTAATCATAGATAGGCCCTGCATCTATAATGGGTTCCTAGGTCGTCCGTTTCTGGAAACCTTCGAGGCGGTCGCCTCCTCCTTCTTTTACTGTATTAAATTCCCCACTGCCGATGGGACGGTCGGTACTGTAAAAGGACATCAGCTAATGGCCAAGAAATGTTTAAATTACTCTTGTGTTGTAACTTCTTTCAACACTTCCCATACTATTTGTAACATTGAAACAATCGACAATCGACCCATGGAGATCGACGAGCCAAGCACATCGTACCAGCCCGACTCAGAGGACGGCATCTCACAACGATTAACGGACGACATCGAGCCAAGGATCGGTTTCGAGCCAACTCTCGACATTGACCCCAGGATCGAGTCCGGAAATCGTTCCAAACGAGAAGCGACCGTCCCCAACGAAGAGTTGGAAAATATAACGATAGATTCGGCTCGTCCGGAGCGAGTACATATCGGCACAAGCGTCGACCTCAAACTAAAGGAGGATCTGATGAATTTACTACGTAAGAACATCAGAGTCTTTGCCTGGTCGCATCAAGATATGGTTGGCATAAGTCCAGAACACGCTTTCCACTATCTAAATATCGACCCGACAAGGAAGCCTGTTCACCAGAAACGTAGGAAATTCGGTCCTGAGAAGTACGCAGCACTCGACATAGAAGTCAAAAAGCTACTCGATAACAAACTTATCGGGGTAGCTACAGACGAACCACAGTGGGTCGCCAACGCGGTGCTCGTCAAAAAGCTGAATAGCTCCTGGAGGTTATGCATCAACTTCACCGACCTCAACGCAGCATGTCCAAAAGACCACTTTCCGATGCCTCATATTGATCACTTGGTCGATAGTAAAGCAGGTTGTGAAATGATGTCGTTCATGGATGCCTTCGCCGGATACCATCAAATCCCAATGGCGGAGAAAGACATAAAACACACATCATTCCACATGGAAAAAGACATATACATTTGGGTCCGAATGCTGTTCGGTTTGAAGAATGCAGGGGCGACCTACCAACGGCTAGTCAATGGGATGTTCGCCAACCAGATCGGCAAGACCATGGAGGTCTACAGTGACACATCGTGGTCAAAAGCCTCAAAGAGGAAGATCACCTCAATGACCTATCCGAGACGTTCGCCATCCTCGAAAAGTTCAATATGAAGCTTAACCCCAAGAAATGCAACTTCGGGGTGAGCTCCGGAAAATTCCTGGGGCACATCGTGAGCCAAAGAGTAATCGAGGTGAACCCCACTAAAATCCAGGCGATCCTCGACATGCAGGAACCGAGGAATGTCAAACAGGTGCAACACCTTACTGGTTGTCTAGCTGCACTCAACCGTTTCATATCTCGGCTCGGGGATAAAAGCAAGCCATTCTTCGCGACCATAAAGAACAAGAAATTCGCATGGACAAAGGAGAGTCAAATAGCATTCGCCAAAATTAAAGAGTATCTATCTAACCCCCAGATCTTGGCAAAGCCGATCCCCGACGAAAAGTTGTTCCTTTACCTGGCAGCCTCGGAGGTCGCGCTTAGTGCTGTTTTAGTGCGAGCGGAGGGGCAAGCCCACTTGCCGATCTACTTCGTTAGCCAAGAGCTCCATGACGCGGAAACGCGATACACGCCTCTGGAGAATATCGCCTACGCTCTAGTCATGAGTGTCCGCAAGCTAAGGGCCTACTTCTTCGAACATCAAATGGAGGTTTTGACAACTCTCCCCTTAAGGCAAGTCCTGCACCGGCTAGACACTAACGGGCGACTCCTCAAGTGGTCACTGGAGATCGCCCAATACGGTATCACGTACGCTCCTCGCACGGCGATCGAAGGCCAGGCTCTGGCGGACTTCGTGGTGGAATTAACATTCCCTCACAGATCCAGTCGGCCGCCCGCTGGAAGTTGTATGTGGATGGCTCGGCAACCAACTCGCGAGCAGGGGCAGGAATTGTCCTCATCAGCCCCGACGGGCAGAGTTTCACAAATGCTGTGCGTTTCGGGTTTCGTGCGACCAACAATGAAGCTGAGTACGAAGCCTTGGTAGGCAGGCTCGATCTGGCCCTCGCCCTAGATGATCGTCGCCTCCATATCTTCATGGACTCCCTCTTGGTCGTGAACCAAGTCAAGGGAGAATATGAGGCATGCGGTGAACAGATGGTCAAATACCAAGAATTGGTCGCCGAAATGTGCACGAAATTTGAGGAAGTTCTAATCGAACAAGTCCCGAGAGAGCACAATTCCCAAGGCGACGCCCTATCCAAACTGGCATCATCAGATGGGGCGGCCGATTTCTCTAACATCCAAATCACAAAATCAGCAAAGCCGGCGATTGACAGAAACCTGATTACCATGGTCACCGTCGCCGAGGAGAATTGGATGACACCTTTCATTAAATACTTAAAGGACGGGACAGTCCCCGATGACCGTATCAAAGCTCGCCAACTTCAGCTCCGTGCAACTAGATACACCCTACTGGACGACCGTCTTTACAAGCAAGCTTTCAGCCCTCCCCTCCTCAAGTGCATTACGTCGGAGGAAGGCCAACTCGTTTTAGCCGAGATCCATGACGGGATCTGTGGCAATCATGCTTGAGGCCGAGCTCTCATCCATAAAACAACCAGGCAAGCTTTTTTCTGGCCTTCGCTTCAGAAAGATGCGATCGCCTATGCCAGATCGTGTCATAGGTGTCAAGTGATGGGCCCAAACATCAAGCTCTCCCCCGAGCAGCTCACCTCAATGTATAGCCCATCGCCTTTCGCCCAATGGGGCATCGACCTTATAGGTCCCTTGCCGACGGCGCCAGGGGGCTGTAAGTTTGCCATCGTGGGGGTCGATTACTTCACAAAATGGGCTGAGGCCGAGCCACTCAACAAGATCGGCCAAGAACAAGTAATTAAGTTCATTTGGAAGAACATCATATGCCGTTTCGTTCTACCCCAGGCTATAAGATCCGACAACGGAAAACAGTTCGACGGCTTGGAAGTCATGCAATTCTGCGAGAAATGGAGAATCAAAAGATTGTTCTCGGCCCCTTACCACCCTCAGACGAACGGGCAGGTAGAGGCCGTAAACAAGATCCTCAAACACACTATCAAAGCAAGGCTTGAATCCAATCAAGGACGATGGGCAAGCGAGCTCCCAGACATTTTGTGGTCCTACCGTACAACGACCCGAAACTCGACTGGCGAAACCCCGTTCGCCCTCGCCTTCGGAACAGAAGCGGTGATCCCTTCGGAGATCGCCGTCCTCAGCCACCGAACTGAGCAAGAAATGATGATGGACAATGATGTGGCCCGGCGGATCGACTTGGACATGCTCGAAGAACGGCGACTGACCTCAGAAATGAAGAACACAATCCACAAAAGGAGATCCGAGAAATTCTTCAATTCGAAGGTCAAAGAAAGACGGTTCCAAGTGGGCGACCTAGTCCTCAAAAAAGTCCAGACTCACACTGGAGTCTTTGGCCCGAATTGGGAAGGCCCCTACAGGATATCTAAGTGGCTAACTAGGGGAGCCTACGAACTTGAACACCCTGATGGCACTCCGGACCAATATCCCTGGAACACCGTACATTTGAAGAAATACTACCAGTGAAACTTTGTATTCAGTTTCAGTTACCCAATGTACCAAGAATATAATGAGATTTTACTATCTTATCTATATGATTCGCCTCGACGAAAACGAACAACTAAAAAGAGGAAGGCTCGCTTGCCCTACAAAAGGTCGTCATCTGAACCCAACAGACCTATGCAAGCGATCGCCCCTCCCAGCACAACGTATACCGTCGAGGGTCGCCATCTAACATGGCGATCCGAGGTAGAAAAAGTGCAGCCATGGTCCTGGAGGTCGATGGATCCGACAGCTTTGCCCATGCAAGGTTCCTTTAGGTTGCGATCGCTCGCCCTTCGTTTAAATACGAGGCGGGCGTAGCCGAAGGATCCTCCAAATAAATCTGTGGACACGTTCGCACGCCCTCAAAGTACATCATCTAACATGATATACTCGGACAAGGAGACGCGTCCCTACTCCGTCACAACGTATACCGTCGAGGGTCACCATTTAACATGGAGACCCGAGGTAGAAGAGTGCCAACAAGCCGCGGACGTGGAGTCGAATAAACCGACGACGCCCCGTGCAAGGACTCCTCCAGACTGAGACCGCTCGCCTTTCGTTCAAATACAAGGCAGGTGCAGCCTAACGGAGGACCATAACAATAAAGTGAGTCGCGGGGCATACCTACGGTGGAATGTCCCTCGCACATAAAGACACGGTTACGAAGGTCGGTCCATCGAACTTAGTGACCGTGCACACAATCGTCCTCCTTCATAGAATCAGAAAAACTCGAGATAGCTCATCCAACATACTATTTTCGTTCCCTTACTTACACTAAGTAAACAAAAACAAGGGGCAAAGTGGAGCTATTCCTGAAATGCGATCGGGAGGAAAAGACCATACACGATCGACTTCGTCCAAACACACACATGACGATCGGTTTTGTTCAATATATATACAAGTAAGAATTTTCAAGTATGTCAATACATTCGGATCCATTCAACATTCAAACAGTCGATTAAGCGAACAAGGCATCGGAAGCAATTATACACACTTGTACAAATTCGCATGCAAACATTCAATGGCGATCGCACTTATAAAGAATCAGATGCGAAAAAGGAATATTTTATTCAAATCAAGAAGTTCGTACAAATACAAGCCCGAAGGCAGTAGAAGAGAAAAGCAGAAAATTACAAAGCGAAGGAAGATAAAAATGGCTCAGGCTCCCCCCGGCTGGTCTTCGCCCCCAGGTGGCGGATCGGCATGCGCTCCCTCATCGGCCTCAGGATAAATGAGTTTATCCGGGAAAGGATACCAACTCAAGTCGATCCCCAAGTCGGTGAGGTCGAGGATCGGCCGGGAAAATTCCGGATGCAAAGGATGCTCGAGTGCGTAGGCCTTGAAGGTCTCCATCATAGGACCGACCTCGATCCCTACCTTCTTGGCGGATCGGACAGTGTCGACGTAGGCCATATAGTAGGCGAACTCGCCGACGCATGCCACATTAAGATAGGGATCGGTCTCGATCACCTTCAACTGCCCCTTCAGATCCGAAGTCACCTTCTCAGCATCCGCTAGCTCGACCACCTTTTCTCCCTTTGCTTTCTCCAGCTCTCCCTTCGCCGTCTCCAGCTCGCTTTTGATCCGATCCACCATCACCTTCAGCCCGGTCGCCTCCTCCTGCGAGGCCGCGTGCATCCGACGAGCCTCCATCACCTGGTTGCGGAAGCGATCGGCCACCTCCTTGGACCGGCTAAGCTCCAACTTCATCCGATCGAGGTCCTGCTTGGCTCATTTGGCCATCTCTAAGTATTCCTTCTCCATGGCCTGGATCCGGTTGGCAAAGTCGACGTTTTTGTTCCGAGCGGCCTCGAGGTCTTTATGAAGGCGAGCGTTAGAAGGTCGCCCCTCATAGTCCATGACGGCTTGGGTGGCCATCGTCGCCGCCTGGAGAGTCAGGTCAAGCGTCGCCCGCATGGCATCTCCGGACCGCCGACGAGCAATTGCATCGAGGTCGGACGTCCAGGCCTTAGAAATAGAGGTGATGGCCCGGGAGACGTACGTAGGGGCTTCGAGAGACTGGCACGGAGACTTGCTAGCCAAAAAATCCAGCACCATCGGCGAGACGTCCGAATTGGCAAGACGGACCCTGCAACACAAACAAAAAGAAACAAGGGAGTTAATATATGCCTTACACAAATGGCCTAACTCGGAAAGATCAAACCGGTCTTACCTGTTGACTAACTTGGGGTCGCGGCCAAAAAAGGGCTTGCCCCGAGAAGTTTTAGCTTCGGCGATCGCCGCAGTTTTCAAGAAGCCGGCCGAGGGCCTGGAGCCAGACCCCTCCACCATCGGAACAACAGAGATAGGTGGAGCGGCAACCGGTGGCTCCAAGATAGATACGTCAGCCTCAGCAGTCGGTAGGGACCCCTCCGGCCTCCGCCTCTTGCGGTTGCACTGGAGTTGCTCTTCCTCCTGAACTTCCGGCTCGACGACCGGCACCATAGCAGGCCTCACCGCGGGGACGGGACGAGACGTCGTCGCAGGGGCACGACCCGCTTTCTTGGTCTGGTGAAGGCGACCCAACAGTCCAGGGTTCGACATGGCGATATCTTGCGGTGGCTCGGCGTAGCGGGGAAAGTGGATTTTTGTCAAAGAAGAAATTCAAACAAGTTAAACACCTCTTTCAATCAGACGATCATCAAGCAAGGAAGAGGAAGTAAAACTTATACCTGGAGATTTCAGATGACGAGGGAAACGAAACAATCGAGCCCCCAACCGATGAAGTTCGTGACCGAGAGAGCGAACGTCGATGTAGGAGTCCGGCAAGGCACGAATTCGCTCCCATACGATCAAGAAATCAAAGGGGAGATCGCCGATCGCTGGAACAATGGGTCCTGCAAAAAGAAAACCAAATTAGATCAGTTCAAGGTGTATCCAAATAAAGGGAGAGTTGTAACCCTTACTCGGATTCCTCTCCCGAAAATTGGTGGGGATATCCAACTCTTCCTCCGGCGTATCGCTCGATGCCGACCTCCATGCACCGCCGACCTAGCACCACTTTGCCAGGTCGCCCCGAACCTTGTTCGGCATCCCAAGGACCACCCTACCCAGGCGACCCTGGATATTGTAACCTCCGACCGGCCCCTTCTGCGCGGTTAGCTTGAAAAGATAATTCATTTCCAGCGCAGAAGGCAGACGAAACAGCCGATGACTGCCGAATAATGTCAAGGTGCTGATAATCTGTAGCCAGGCGTTCGGCGTCAGCTGGAGCGGCGCCAAATTCCAGGCAATCAACAAATATGACACGGCGAACGGCAAAGGGAACCGTAGGCCGGCCTCCATAATCATCTCATTAACGGCGACCAGACCCTCGGGAGGTTGATCGGCGCGTTCGTTTTCCCAGGGCACGTGCAGCGAGACATCAGAGGGAATATGGAATTTCGCCCTCCAGCAACTCAAGTCATTCCTGGTCGCCGTGCTCCGAATCTGACCAAGAGTCCACTCAGAAGGGTCGGCGGCCCGAAACACCGTCCGTTTCACGGGCTCATAGGGGTGGGCGGCAGAATACGCTTCGAAATCAAATTCAGGACATGGTCCGGCGATCCCCTCCATAAGCTTAGCAAAATCTAAATAAGCGGGGCCGAATACGCTATCCTGTTCCCAAGACAGCCGTACCATTTCATCTTCATCCACCGGCGAGTCCCCCTGCTCCGCCGCCGCCGCTGATCTCGCCACTTCGGCCTCATTGAAAAGCTCTTCAAGTTCCGTGGGTGCAACCCCCGCACGAATGGCCTCGACAGCCGTTTCCATGTGAAGACCCACGGGAATTTCCTCCCGGTCAGGCGAAGCCGCGGAGGCGGAGGAGCTACCGGCCTCAAATGTTTTAGATCCTCCAGACTTGTTCTTAAAAGTAAAGGGGGAGAGAGGTTTTGTGTTCTTACCTAAAAAGGACGGTCGGCACAAGGATCTTCGAAAAAAAATTCTGCAGAGTCTCGACTAAAAGGCAAGGGTGCGGGAAGAGTGGAAATGAAGTAGCCCTAGCCCCTTTTATAGACGGGAGCGGGGGTCTCTGTGCAAATAGGCAAAATCCTGAGGGCTGGAGTGCAACCGTCGGGGGGGACACATTAAATGCAGCCCTCGAAACCCGCATATGCGCTTTTTCGAGGGCACGCCAGTAAAATCGACACAACCGTCGGACTCCCCCAATGGAAGCGCGACGCGTGTCCCTGCAACGTTTTGAGAACCCGCCTTCATTTCCCGCTATTTCCAGTCCGTAAGGAGATCGTCTGGATTCGAAATCAGATCGTCCAGGCGACGATCGTATTTATCACGAGCAAACAAGCCAATCGTCTAAACACAGGCGATCGCCAACAGTGCCACCTCACCCCGTGTTTTCAACATCGAAGCGAGCTAGGGGGCAATTGTTGTCCGGCGATTAATACGCCTCGATGGCGATCGGCATAATGGTCTGAGATCCAACCATAGAAGACATATGCTGGGCAAACACCCAGCAGTCGGCAACCACAGCGATCGTCTTTTGGTATCTGGTGATCGTCTATGATGTCCGACCATAGATGATTGTCTCGTGCCACGTATGAATCCAACATCCGTCAAAGTCGTCAAGGACCGAATCTTGGACGGAGACCCACGTGCAGATCCACAAAAGGCGCCGCAAGATAAGGACTTTGACCCCGGCTTGTCACCTACCTCTCACCTACTGACAGGCCCGCCGAAAGGTACAAAGTGGGTCCTCCCCAGACAGCGACTCAGGACGTGTGCAGGCTTCCCATTGGCTCGCATAGCTGGCAGCCAGCAGCAGCCTCGGACTTTAATGAAATAGCCCCACGTGATAGGACGATCGCCCACATTATTCTAATATAGAATACGGCGGTCGCCCGCGATCGCCGAAGAGGACCCAGCAACCTTGTCTCCTATAAATAGCAGGCTTCCCACAGTGGCCTAAAAAGAATCGTGAATACAGTGAAAAACACACAGAGAGAGGATAAAGACTCATCTGGCAACTACTTACACATTCATAGTGATATTCATACACACTTACAGAACATCTAAAGCAAAAACTCACAGAGCTTCATATCTGGTTCTTCCGGCAATCTACACGCTCTACAGCTTAGATAACTATAATCTTTACACTAATTGTAATAGATTCTAAGATTAATTTGTACTCTAAAGTATTTATATTAATAACATCTCGCGAGAGCATTCCCGGGATTAACAACCCCGGCAATTCTTGTGTTATTTTCTTTCCCACGGAAGTGTTCTCGCATTTGTTTGTTACTCGACCATTCCAACAATATCATCTTCGTATAATATTTTGGGTAACAACACACTCCACGCTCACACCACCACTAACGGTAATGCTAACATCGTACATACGTTCCCGGGCCTCACACCGGAAAGATAGGTTTTAAAAACGAAAACCACCTTTTGAAAAAAAAATCGGAAACATTAGTTGATCTTGAGTATCACTTTACAGAAAGTTGAACAAACATCATTGTTGAGACTTTGAAAACCATCTTGCGTTTGAACAAAAATGAGGACACTTTTCTTTTAGTGAAAAACTTTCAGAAATATTCGACCCTCGGGTCTAAGCAAAGCATTTCTAAATAATTGAAAATATCTCAAAATATTTTGGTCCCCTACAGGAATAGTTTTGAAATATATTACGGCACTAGAAAACACCTTGAAAGTACTGCGAGAAAATAATTCATTTTAAAAGTACGTCTCGAAATTTATTTTCTAAGATACTCAAGGTTTTTCGAAAATCTATTAGGCTAGAATGCCTAAAAACCCACACGTAACAACACTCACTTACATACATCACAATACATGTATCAACTCGTCCAAAACCAAGACAGCACTTGTCTTTTACCGGAAATAAACAGTCGAATATCGTATTCAAAGGGACATAAATAACGACAGCACTCCTCATATAAATGAAATATGAGAGTCACATAAACGCATCATGAAACCAAGAATCTGCATAGAGACTCCGTCACTTAACACATAATCATACCAGTAACTCGTGTCACACGAGGCACAACACATAGAAGGGAGACTTACATCCACAGGTCGCATGAAGATGATGATCGCCCCACGATACTAATCACGACCAACCAACTGAGACGACGCGTCACGACACGACTCCGTCAGACAAAATCCGACGAGACAAAACTCAATAGACACAACTTGACCCAACAGCCTAGGTTTCCACAACCTAATCTCCGATACCATTTATGTAACACCCCCAATTCGCCCAGGGATATTACACGCCGTAGAACCTTTCCTCGAGGTTCTACCAGGCTGGTAACAAAATCGAACAACTCAACAATGCCTTTAAGGCTAAAATGACTCAGTAGACCGATTTGGTCTTTCAATAAATACATACAATTCAATTACAATACATGCCCACGCAGGGGTCGAATACAACACACTCCCGTACAACGGGGAAAGAATACTGCAGCGGAAATAAAATACAGCTAGACCAATACGACAATATACGGGTCCTCGTGTGATTAGTATCGTTCATCTTTCATCATCCTTCATGCCGACCCTGTGCTATGCTCCCCAAAACCTGAATGCAATACAGACATTCACCCCCCGAATACTCGGGGGTTAGCAAAACTCCACTGTTTTGCTAGTGCAAGTATAAAATATGAAAACAAGCCATACATATCATACTCCAAGGACTTAGAAATCATAAACATACTTCCCGAGGTAAATCACTTGATCAAAATGGTTCAATCGAAAGATAGTGGTAAACCCGATATACATCTTACAAAACATTTTACGATCTCGGGAGTTTTAAAAACATTTGAGATTTAAGAATTCGCAAGCCTTTAGAAACTATTTAGGGACAGAGCCCAAAAACTCATTTCCCAAAATACAATTATGATAACAAAACACGGGGTCCACGACCCAATCATATGTATCAACACATTTCCAGGGATTATTCGCGTCTCGTGCTAACAAGCCATGGACCCCAGATGCTCCCGCGGAACATACCCGAGTGAATAACCCAAAATGAAACCATATCAAATCACATGTCTCCATGACACGAACATCACAACCATAAGTTATCCCGGCATCGGGCAAATAAGCCACGAACCTCGGAGTCCCCGCAAGACATACCCGATGATAACCCCACCAGTTATCCCAGCATCGGGCTAACAAGCCACGAACCTCGGAGTCCCCGCAAGACATACCCGGATTGGATAACCCTACGGTCTCGCCCGACCCATACTAGCAAGTATGGATCCCGGAGATTCAACAATCCTACCCGGAGGCACATCACATATAACAAGCACACAACAATAATCGATTATCAAGACAAACAACATTAAGCATCACAATCTCCTTTCAAATGAGTAACAACTAACATCATGTAATACCCATTAATTATCATTCAGTAATTATCATTCAGTAATTATCATTCAGTAATTATCATTCAGTATTTATCATTCAGTAATTGATACTCAGTAATTTCATTCATCATTGATCATTTGTCACTCATATTCAGTCATGGTATTTATCATTCAGAGTAATTGTATCGTGTATCAATCGTCATTCATCACTAATCTGATTGGAGTTTCGTGCCATGTTTATCATCATTGTCATTTTCGTTGCGAGCTGTGCGTGAGGAGTAGCGCACGCTACATACTCCTTTTAGCGTACGCTAATTGGGTATAGGTAGCGCACGCTACCGCTCAGCTTTAGCGCACGCTAAGGCTGCAGCTCCGTAAGGTACCGGATCGCAGTGGGAATATTTGTAGCGCACGCTACGAGTGGTAAGTAGCGCGCTAACGGGTTGTAGTAGCGCACGCTATATGTGTGGAGTAGCGCGCGCTAGGGACGGATCAGGTTGAGTCCAGTGGCTACTGGACTGCACCGGATTAATTCATAGCGCACGCTATGAGTTATGTTTAGCGTACGCAATCAATATTATAGCGCACGCTAATCGGTTGTTGTAGCGCACGCTATCGAGGTTAGATCAGAGGGCAGACGGTTTCTGGACTCCAGTACTGGGCGTCGAATATTTCGCTAGCGCACGCTAACAATGGATATTAGCGCACGCTAGTAGTACGGCCGTAGCGCACGCTACAAATAGGTACGTAGCGCGCGCTACCGTGTTCGGACAGGGGGTTCTGGACTACCCAAATTACACGTTAGCGCACGCTATGCACAAGGGCTAGCGCACGCTAACCTGGACTGAGTATAAATTGGACAGTTTAGTCAGAGTTTGTCATTTTTCATCTCATTCCATTCCTTCGGTAGTTTTGGGCGATTTCGAGCGATTCGGAGAGGATTCTTCGAGGTGTAATCATCAATCATCATCTTCAAGCTCATCTATCGTATAGAACATCATATCATCATCTTCGTCACATCGAATCAAAGGTATTAAACTCTTGGATCTAGAATTTCGGATTTTGGGGTTTTCCTTCCGATTTCTTCGTGTAAGCTTGGATTATCATTGGAATATGTTAGTTATGGATTATCTAACTTGTATAAACATATTCCTACGGATTTAATGGTTATTTTCGAATTATTTCAAGAACCCTTGGGTTGACTTGGTTAATTGGAGATTTTCCGATTGATGTCGTTGTAATCATGAGTTATGGATTTCTAATGGATTATTGATATCCTTGAAAGTGTTTTGATGGGTTGAAATACTCATCTTGGAGTTGGTTTCGATTCATTCGAGCTCGGATATCGTTGTGTCGATGTTTGAGTCGGTTATGATCGTTTTTATTTGTGTAATGATCGGATTATTGGTAATTGTGTTATTCAAGGTTGTTCGAGCGACCGATATTTCATTTAGGGCGTTGTTCGTGGACGGACATTCATCATCGGTATTGTGTAAGTTAATTCTTACTCGGTTAAAAGGATATTCATTCCTTTTGGCGTTGTTCATTCATAATCATAACTCATTCATCATTGTATTAATCGTATCAAAACTCGTCATTGTCAATTAATCACCTCAGTCATAAGGAACGACGGTTCCGATCATTTCATTGAGCTATCATTCATTTCACCATCATTCAATCTTGGTGAGTCATTATTCATTTTCATTGTCACTTTTGTCATATTGTGGCATTCGGGTCATCTTGGCGTGCGATTGGTATGTGTAGGATTTTCATGTCGGGCACATTATAGTCGTGTGTTGGTTGGTGGCCTCACATTGGGTGTGCACACGAGTCGATTGCTCGTGAGGCCGATTAGTACAAGACCACGCGTGTTTGATCGTTGGTGGCTTGTGCACGGACACATTTCCATCCGGACGTAGTGTGGCGCCATTCCTTTGAGCCGTCTGATTAGTCGATTCATATAGAATGTTTGATTGCGTATGTTTCGACAAGAATAATTCTTAATTTCAGATATATCATGATTGTGTATTTTCAACCCTTGAGGATTGTTGTTACGTATGGCCGACCCCGTTGGGGATATTGTTTTTAGGTCATGGCAAGGCTAAAGCACGGGGAGAGCACGGTGACGCGAGAGTCAGTGATACTAGTAGGGGGCCCGATGCATTGATCATTTATTGATCATTTGTGTTTCCTTTATTTATTCCGCTGCAGACATTCCGTTTGAATGCTCATTTCATTCAGTGTTGTGTATTTTATCGTCACATAAAATACACATGTATTCTATTTTATCCTGGGTGTGTTGTATAAAACTCCTCGTCGGAGTAATTGATGTTGTAATGTGGTTCGGTACTACATTTACCTGTGTAATTCATTCATTTTCATTCGCCTGGTGGGTCCCAGTCGGGGGTCCACGGCACTGTAATATCCGCCTAGTTTGGGGTGTTACAGAGTTGGTATCGGAGCGTGGTTTTGAATACTACCCTCCAAGTCATGTCTCATTTGAAATCATTGTCATCGGACTAGTATCATTGGACTTTCGCGTCACGTGTGACCTGTGCAAATGCCGAGCCAATCAGACCAAGAACTGTAAGATTTCTGATGCCATGGTATAATTTCTGGCAATAATCATTCATTCATAATTCATCAGTTAACAATCCTCATTCATCAATTTCAATTGTGATCAAGTCGATAATGTTAACTCATTAATCACTCAATTCATTTCATTACTCAGTTGTTGATCTTGAAGATCATATCATCGATCTTGTTAAATTGTTCGAGATAATCATTTCAGTAACTTCATCAGATAATCATGTCATGTCAATCAATCATTCATGTAATCGCTGTATGTGAGCGCGTATGCTCATTTTCATCATTTCATAATACAATCATAATGTGATACTAATGCGAGATGTATAACCATCATATGACTTTCCACTTCAGTATGGAAAGGGCTGGCAGAGGACGTGGAGGACGAGGCCGTGGAGCGGGCCGAATCCCGAGAACTCGTGCGAATACCCGTGCAAATGCCAGGAATAATGCTAACTCATCGAGCAGCGACGCTGCCACTCACTCACCTGGACGCGATCATTCACTGTCAGGGAGTCGTACCCGGGACACGGCTCAGTCAGAGGGTGTTCGGGTCGACCCACTCGCATTTATGCAGGGCATGATGGCCCAAATGACCCAAATGGCTCAGTTGATGGAGACGATGCATAACTCCGTCAATCAAAATCAGCAGGCTCCTCCGCCGCCGCCTCAGAGGCAAGAGAGGGGTGTAAGCAATATCATCAGCGATATCTCTCTTGCGACCACCTACTTTTGAGGGCTCATCGAGCGGATATTGTTCATGGGCTTGTGCATTTTGTTAAGCTATTTGCTATGGAGGATTGCCCGAAGGGCATAAAGTTTGATTGCGGCTTACTATCTCGGTAAGAGCGCTCATTCATGGTGGTTATCGTTGAAGCCCACAGACGGAACATGTACTTGGGATCGGTTCAAGACTCTCATGATGGAGAGGTACTATCCGGCCCCACTCGGGAGGCCAAGTTGTCGGAATTACTCACTCCCGACCTTTCGGCGGATGATGACGTTCTCGCCATCGCCGAAAAATTTCAGAACTTCTTCCGTTCGCCTCATCTATCATTCACTCGAGCGGACAAGATCAAGTATTTCACAAGAGGCTGAAACCCCGTATGAGACTTCCGTTGCTTAATCATAACTGTACCACTGTGGCCGCGTTCATTGAGAAAGCTCTCACTTACGAGCTTACGGCTCAGGCAATTGCTAAGCAGCAACCTTCGTCTGCTAGCAAGAAGTGCAAGACCCGTAATCAGTCTGACGGGAGTCAGGCCAGTTTCACGAAAGCGCGGTCGGGCTCTACTTTTTCTGAGCGACCTCCTGGCGTCTAAACCCGCGGAATCTCGATCGCGAGCGGCTTGATTCGGCCATCACCTGTTTCAACTGTGAGGAATGTGGTCATTTCAGCACCAAGTGTCCGGCGTCATGTCACGTGCCACAATCAGGGATTGCTGGGCATAGGGCCCGCTTTTGCCGTAGGGACTTTAAACCCACTCGGTGTCATCTCAAGCCCTGTGTCATTCAGGTGCGTAATCAGCCACTCGGTCGGCTGCGTTCAAGACGACAGGAGCTAAAGGCGGAGCCAAGAGCTATCAGACGGGAGCGTCCGGTTCGGCGGCCGGCAAGCCCCGAATTTATGAGATGAAGAAGACCGATGATCCCGAGGCCCGGATGATCTCAGGTACACTCGATATTCTATCTCAACCTGTGTCTACCCTTTTTGATACTGGTGCATCGCATTCATTCATTTCGAGCCATGTTTGAGTAGACTACGTGCAGGTAGTGCTACTAGTTGTGAGCCATATGTCATTGGCCTACACGATGGTAGACGCATTATCGGTAACCGTGATATTCGAATTGTCCGATTGGCCATGGTCGTGTATGGCCGCGGACCTAATCGTAGTAGATTTACCGAGGGACGACATCATCTTGGGTATTGATTGGATGGATCGTCATGATGCCATCATTAGTGTCGAAAGCGTTTGGTCACTATCATTTGACGATGGAGTTGAATATGTGTTTCAGGAGGTAATCCCTACTGCTCGCAAAGTCATTAATTTGATGAAAGCGGTAAGATTACTCAATCGGGGATGTGTCGGTTATTGGTGCTATATGGCCAAAACCGAGAAATCATCGATAATGTTAACGGATATTCGGTGGTGAGGGAATATGCCGATGTTTTTCCGCACGAGTTACTGGTTTGCCTCCACAGAGGGATGTGGAATTCACGATTGAGTTGGAGCACGCACGTCCCCGATATCGAAGGCACCGCATCGATGGCCCCGACCGAAATGCGGGAACTAAAGAACCAACCCGAGGAATTGTTCGAGAAGGGTTATATTCGACCGAGTGCGTCCCGTGGGGAGCACCAGTGAAAATTGTCAAGAAGAAGGAAGGTTCATTCCGCTTATGTATTGATTATCGGAGTTGAACAGGTGACGATCAAGAATAAGTATCCCTTACCCCGTATTGATGATCTCTTAGATCAACTTCGGGAGCTTCGGTATTTTCCAAGATCGACTTAAGATCCGGATATCATCGATTCTTGGATTCGAGAGTCGGATATCGCGAGGACGGCGTTTCGAACACGCTATGGTCATTATGAGTTTGTGGTTATGCCGTTCGGGTTGACTAATGCACCTGCGGTATTCATGGAGTTAATGAATCGGGTCTTCATCGACTTTTTGGATCGGTTTGTTGTTGTCTTCATCGATGACATTTTGATTTATTCTCGTGACCGGGAGGAACACGAGTTTCACCTTCATCTAGTGCTCGACGTGTTGAGACGAGAACAACTTTTTGGGAAGTTTTCCAAATGTGAGTTCTGGATGTCCGAAGTGACTTTTCTGGGACATGTAATTTCATCCGACGGAATTCGTGTCGATCCTCAGAAGACGGAGGCTGTTCGGGATTGGCTACCTCCGAAGAACGTTAAGGAAATCCGAAGTTTTCTCGGATTAGCGGGTTATTATCGGCGGTTTGTGGAAGGATTTTCTAGGATCGCTCAACCCTTAACGAACCTTTTGCGGAAGGATAAGAAATACACGTGGTCCGATGCGTGTCAACGGAGTTTTGAGGAACTCAAGAGCCGGTTAATATCAGCACCTGTACTTTCCTTGCCGCAGGGGACGGAAGGATTTGTGGTCTATAGTGATGCGTCCGGACAGGGTCTCGGATGTGTACTCATGCAGAACGGGAAGGTTATTGCCTATGCTTCACGGCAATTGAGACCTTACGAGGTTAATTATCCGACCCACGACCTGGAGCTAGCAGCCGTGGTGTTCGCTTTGAAAATTTGGCGTCATCACCTTTATGGCGTTACCTGTCAGATATTCACCGATCATAAGAGCTTAAAGTATATATTTACTCAGAAGGAGTTAAATATGCGTCAGAGACGGTGGTTAGAGTTAATCAAAGATTATGATATCGAGATCCTTTACCACCCGGGCAAGGCGAATGTTGTCGCCGACGCCTTGAGTCGTAAGTCCGTTCAGGAGCAGATGCTTGCCCGTTTAACAGTTCAGAAGGAGCTTGGCAGGAATTCCTTAGACCCGAGATCGAGTCCGGCTTCAGCGAGTTCAGGGCGGCTTTGTATGTTAGAGATTTCATCGTCACTCGAGGAGGAAATCCGAGAGAATCGTGGTTCGGACCCATCATTGTTGCGCATCCGAGAGGATGTGGCTCAGGGAAAGCCTCGGATTTGTGGTCCACGAGGATGGACTTTTGAGGTTTAAGAATCGGTTGTGCGTGCGTGACGACGAGTTGAAAAACTCTATTTTGAGAGAAGCTCATGCTACCCTTATTCTGCTCATCCGGGTCTAGCAAGATGTACAAGGACTTGAAACAAAATTACCGGTGGAGTAATATGAAGCGAGAAGTCGCAGAATTTGTTTCGAGATGCTTAACTGTCAACAAGTCGATTGAACATCGCCATGGCGGTATCTCAAACCTCTTCCTATTCCCGAGTGGAAGTGGGAAGACATTTCTATGGATTTCATCACGAGTTTGCCGACGAGTCGTCGTGGCATGAACACGATCTGGGTGATCGTGGACCGCTTAACCAAATCAGCTCATTTCCTTGAGATCAAGGATACGTGGGGTCCCGAGAGACTTGCCCAGTTGTTCATTAAAGAGATAGTCAGACTGCACGGTACTCCTAAAAGTATCGTTTCCGATCGTGACGGACGGTTTGTGTCGCACTTTTGGAAATCAGTTCATCGCGCTATGGGAACTCAGCTTAATCTCAGTACCGCTTTTCATCCTCAGTCCGACGGGCAATCAGAGAGGACCATTCAGACATTAGAGGACATGTTGAGGGCATGCGTCCTCGATTGGAAAGATGATTGGGAAGCCCAACTACCATTGATCGAGTTCACGTATAATAATAGTTGGCATGCTTCGATCAAGATGGCACCTTACGAGGCCTTGTATGGTCGTCGTTGTCGATCTCCGTTGTGTTGGGACGACTTATCATAATCAATCGGCACCGAGCCCGATATGCTTATAGCCGCCCGTGAGAAGGTAGCTTTGATCAGGAGTCGTTTGTTGACCGCTCAGAGTCGACAGAAATCATATGCAGATAACCGTCGTCGACCATTAGAGTTCGAGGCTGGTGACCATGTGTTGGTCAAGGTATCCCCGAGTCGTGGTATCTTCCGTTTTGGGAAGAGGGGAAAGTTGAGTCCGAGATTCATTGGACCGTTTGAGATTTTGGATCGAGTAGGCGAGTTAGCTTATCGATTGGCTTTACCTCCGGCGTTGAGCCGAATTCATAATGTGTTTCATGTCTCTCAGCTGCGGAAGTATGTTGCCGACCCGAGTCACATACTTCAGTTCGACGAAATCGAGATCGCCGATGATCATTCATATGAGGAACGTCCTATACGAGTTTTAGAGCGGCGAAACAAACAGTTGAGGAATAAGACGATTCCTTTGGTTAAAATTCAGTGGTCTAGACACGGAGTCGAAGAGGGTACTTGGGAAACCGAGGATAGTATGCGGGAGAGTTATCCCGAGTTGTTTGACCCTTAGTTTCGGGGACGAAACTCTTTTAAGGGGGGGTGTATGTAATACCCAGTAATTATCATTCAGTAATTATCATTCAGTAATTATCATTTAGTAATTATCATTCAGTATTTATCATTCAGTAATTGATACTCAGTAATTTCATTCATCATTGATCATTTGTCACTCATATTCAGTCATGGTATTTATCATTCAGAGTAATTGTATCGTGTATCAATCGTCATTCATCACTAATCTGATTGGAGTTTCGTGCCATGTTTATCATCATTGTCATTTTCGTTATGAGTGCGTGAGGAGTAGCGCACGCTACATACTCCTTTTAGCGACGCTAATTGGGTATAGGTAGCGCACGCTACCGCTCGCCTTTAGCGCACGCTAAGGCTACCTTGGCTGCGATCCGGAAGGTACTGACTGGCAGTGGAATATTTGTAGCGCACGCTACGAGTGGTAAGTAGCGCGCGCTAACGGGTTGTAGTAGCGCACGCTATATGTGTGGAGTAGCGCGCTAGGGACGGATCGTTGAGACCGGCTACCGGATCGCACCGGATTAATTCATAGCGCACGCTATGAGTTATGTTTAGCGTACGCAAACAAAATTATAGCGCACGCTAATCGGTTGTTGTAGCGCACGCTATCGAGGTTAGATCAGAGGGCAGACGGTTTCTGGACTCCATCAAGGCGTCGAATATTTCGCTAGCGCACGCTAACAATGGATATTAGCGCACGCTAGTAGTACGGCCGTAGCGCACGCTACAAATAGGTACGTAGCGCGCGCTACCGTGTTCGGACAGGGGGTTCTGGACTACCCAAATTACACGTTAGCGCACGCTATGCACAAGGGCTAGCGCACGCTAACCTGGACTGAGTATAAATTGGACAGTTTAGTCAGAGTTCGTCATTTTTCATCTCATTCCATTCCTTCGGTAGTTTTGGGCGATTTCGAGCGATTCGGAGAGGATTCTTCGAGGTGTAATCATCAATCATCATCTTCAAGCTCATCTATCGGATTGATCATCATTTCATCATCTTCGTCACATCGAATCAAAGGTATTAAACTCTTGGATCTAGAATTTCGGATTTTTGGGGTTTTCCTTCCGATTTCTTCGTGTAAGCTTGGATTATCATTGGAATATGTTAGTTATGGATTATCTAACTTGTATAAACATATTCCTACGGATTTAATGGTTATTTTCGGAATTATTTCAAGAACCCTTGGGGTTGACTTCGGTTAATTGGAGATTTTCCGATTGATGTCGTTGTAATCATGAGTTATGGATTTCTAATGGATTATTGATATCCTTGAAAGTGTTTTGATGGGTTGAAATACTCATCTTGGAGTTGGTTTCGATTCATTCGAGCTCGGATATCGTTGTGTCGATGTTTGAGTCGGTTATGATCGTTTTTATTTGTGTAATGATCGGATTATTGGTAATTGTGTTATTCAAGGTTGTTCGAGCGACCGATATTTCATTTAGGACGTTGTTCGTGGACGGACATTCATCATCGGTATTGTGTAAGTTAATTCTTACTCGGTTAAAAGGATATTCATTCCTTTTGGCGTTGTTCATTCATAATCATAACTCATTCATCATTGTATTAATCGTATCAAAACTCGTCATTGTCAATTAATCACCTCAGTCATAAGGAACGACGGTTCCGATCATTTCATTGAGCTATCATTCATTTCACCATCATTCAATCTTGGTGAGTCATTATTCATTTTCATTGTCACTTTTGTCATATTGTGGCATTCCGGGTCATACTGGCGTGCCGATTGGTATGTGTAGGATTTTCATGTCGGGCACATTATAGTCGTGTGTTGGTTGGTGGCCTCACATTGATCGTGCACACGAGTCGATTGCTCGTGAGACTGATTAGGTACAAGACCACGCGTGTTTGATCGTTGGTGGCTTGTGCACGGACACATTTCCATCCCGGACGTAGTGTGGCGCCATTCCTTTGAGCCGTCTCGATTAGTCGATTCATATAGCATGTTTGATTGCGTATGTTTCGACAAGAATAATTCATAATTTCAGATATATCATGATTGTGTATTTTCAACCCTTGAGGATTGTTGTTCGTGTAACCGACCGTTGGGGATATTGTTTTTCGTGTCATGGCAAGGCTAAAGCACGGGGAGCACGACGGCGAGGAGTCCTGATACTAGTAGGGGCCCCAAATTGCTCACCATTTATTCAGTCATTTGTGTTTCCTTTATTTATTCCGCTGCAGACATCCCGTTTGAATGCTCATTTCATTCAGTGTTGTGTATTTTATCGTCACATAAAATACACATGTATTCTATTTTATCCTGGGTGTGTTGTATAAAACTCCTCGTCGGAGTAATTGATGTTGTAATGTGGTTCGGTACTACATTTACCTGTGTAATTCATTCATTTTCATTCGCCTGGTGGGTCCCAGTCGGGGGTCCACGGCACTGTAATATCCGCCTAGTTTGGGGTGTTACACATCACATCATGTCAAATACCCACCGAACAAGTATACAATTCGGTACACAATCCTCGGCAAGTGATCACGGTTTATTATCTTCACGAAGTATGGTTAAAACATCTAACCACATACCACACATACTTACATATTCCAAATACACACTTATCCATGATTCATACGAGTTATCTTGAAGGGAAACCTTTTTATCGAGAATATACCGATTCTTTAGAAGGTTCATTAAATCATTCAAGTTCCACATATAACCAATTACCAACTATCGCGTCTACGAAACATGAAGTGTATGGACAAGATACTTGCCTCGATACCACGAGCAAGGTAACCACGAATAGACATGGTCGGTTAGCCCTCGAACTTCCAAGAACGACCAAGAATTCGACAACCTCACGAACGCTACGAAAATAACACCACATGAATCATCAATCACCAACGAGATTCAACTCGGAATCCTCGAGCACCTATAATCCTCCGGAAGGAACAATAAAACATGATTACGACGAGAATCAAGGCCAAAACAACGGAAATCCCAGCAAACTATCGAAAGGAACTCATTCGAACATTTAATCGAACATTAAATGTTCAAGATCCTTCAAGAACAAAAACGAGGAAAGGAGGTGAAAAATGAAGTCTGGCCGAGCCATGCCTATATATGGCCAGCAGGGTTACGGACGTAACCGGTAGTGCCTTACGGTCGTAACTCGGCCCTTACGGCCGTACTCGGTAGGCCCTTACAGTCGTAACCGGCATTTGACAAAAATCTGCCCAGCACCTGCCGGTCACTTACGGCCGTAATTAACACCCCTTACGGCCATAATCGGCCTTCGTCCAGCCATGCCTGCCGAGCACGTACGGCTGTAACTCGGCCAGGCCAGGCCCTGCTCCGGCCGTGACTCGGCCATGGCCACTCCGATGGCCCGGAAACCCCGAAACCCGAACCTAAATAGAAACCGAATATACGGTTACGAAGTACTCGCAAAGACGAATCTAAGAGCTCATAGAACACACGATTCTGACCACCCAAAGTATCGAAATTCGACAACGGAAGTAATTACCCCAAAGTTTGGGAAATTACGAAAACGGCCCAAAACGTCCGAAATACACGATACACGATCGAAACACCAATCAAAAGCTCGCAACATGAATTATAACATTAAATGAACTTACGAGAAACTCGAAACAACAGTTTCGGACGAGATTCACAAGAATCGAACTCAAGTGCGGAAAAGCCGCTTAAGAACGCAGAACTCAACAAAACGACACCAAAACGAACTCAAATGACAAAAAGTGCAGAATTAATCATTCTCATAATGACGATACGGTCATGAGAGAGTCGTCAAAACGGACTTCCACCGGAAAAAAAAGAAATTACCGGAAATCGAAATTGCGGATATTACAGTTCTCGTTTACGCCGACCGTCTTTTGGTTAAGAGGTTCTGAGAGAGAAATCCTAGATAGAGTCAAGAGAAAATCCGAGAGCTTTCTAAGTGCAGGAAGCCTTCTATTTATAGGAGATGAGGTAGCTGGGATGTCTTGATCCCGAGCGGGCGATCGCCTTTCTAGCATTATAATAAGCGGGCAATCGTCTCAGCACGTGGGTCGGTTCCCTTAAAGTCCATGGCTGCTACTGACAGCCAGCTGTGCGAACTAGTGAGAAGACGCCATGTGCCTTACGGCGCTGTCTTGGGAGGTCCACTTTGGACCTTTCGGCGGGTCTGTCGGTAGGTGAGGTTTGTCCTTGTCGTTGACAGCTGTTGATGGGCTGGAGTCAAAGGCCTTTTCCTACGGCGCCTTTTCTGGATTTGCACATGGGTCTTTACTCCGAGATCCGGTCTTGGTAGATACGACGGATGTTGGTTTTACACGTGGCATGAGGCGGTCGTCCTTGGCCGGGCATCAGAGTCGATCGCTATGTGTCAAGAGACGATTGCCCTAGATGTCGATCGCTCGGCACTTGGACTTGATCTGGGATCTTCGTTTGGTAGGTGTGTCGTGGATCATTTGACGCTGACTCGGTCGCTCGGCCCTTACGTCGGTCGCCGTCGAGATGTGTTAATCGTGACACAACAATGTGTTAATTGCGACACAACACACATCATGTACCGAACTCCAGAGGCCTCGTCGGACCCTACCCAGACTACACACATTGTTTGTACACATCATGTACCGAACTCCAGAGGCCTCATCGGACCCTACCGGGAACATACACATTTTTCGTACACATCATGTGCCGAACTCCAAAGGCCTCGTCGGACCCTACCTGTAACATACACATTGTTCGTACACATCATGTACCGAACTCCAGAGGCCTCGTCAGACCCTACCACGATCATACAATCATTGTTCATACACATCATGTACCGAACTCCAGAGGCCTCGTCAGACCCTACCTGGATCACACGCATTGACACGACATAACTCATATTGACCAACTCAACACATCACCACGAGCAACACGCCTTATCAACCAGACGTCAAATCGTTCAACAAAGCACTATAACACATATTCAAGGAAGTAATCAAATTAAATCAACACACAATTATCATAATCATCATGATAATTCAACTATGACCAATCACGCATGGCACGAACCACATGATTAACACAACCAACAAAATCCCAAGACGTTATCCAAATGAGGATAAAATCACACGAAATATATTCACGAAGACAAGCCGAATCACAAACCTAACACGAAGTCCCTATTCAGAAGACACAAATCGTATAGTAAAATCCTTGCCTTAATCGCCGCTACCGAACACTCCGAAGAACACGGTTCAACCGGGAAGCTCGGACCCCAAAGAAGACAACGAACGGGAGGGTTCCAACTCGAGTTCTGATACAACCACGGTTGTGCTACCAAGAGAGTTAGGAACGGTTGGAACCGTCATGGACCCCACTGGTCCTATCACACGTACACGTGCTAGGAAGCTGAGAGAACAAATGAGTGAAATATTGAGAACGAGTGACACTAGCACCACCTCACGAAATAAACTTAATGCACGTTCCTCACCTGTTACCTTATTATCTGTTACTAACTCTTACGAAGACAACTCGGTTCTTACTCAAGAAGTTTACTGTATGACCTCGATCAAATCCTCTCTTGAAGACCCTCACACTGAGGCTGCTTGGAGTGCACTGAATAAAGACCCCGAACCTAGAAGAATTCACGTCCAAAGAAAAGAAGAAGACAAGCTCGTCCTTAAGCTGCCCGAATTGGAAGTGGAAATCATGTCTAAGTTTAGTGACTGTGCGACTGTGTATCTACTTGAGATTCAAGAAGGCCCGACAGTTGTTCAAATCCTAAGCCCAGATATAGCTTTGCTTGAGGGCAGCCCAGATATAGCTAAAACAGAAAGCTTGAGGGCGGACCCCAAATATTACCTAAATAATGGCATGAGGGCGTCTTTGTCGTATTTCCTAAAAATGAGAGTTAAATCATAAAACTCGAAAAGAGAAATACTCTCTAAAAAGGATGAACAACCGAAGGTCGACTTGATGATTAAGGAAAATCCATCCTGGCTTAGAAATTAGACTTAGGCATGAGGAAGCTTCAAGGAAGGTGTGATGTTTGGTATTGTCTTGGAAAACGGACTTTAGCATGTGGGAGTTTCAAAATGAACGTGAAGTTTGTGAAGACCAAGACCTTTTCAAGACCTTTTCAAGACTTCTTTATTTAATATGTCAGGATAGTTGATGTTAGTTTATTTCCATTTAATCTAGTCACATGTGTAACCGCCCTGCTTTGTCTTAGAAATAGGGACACTCTTGATTTTATTTCCTTAGTTTAATATGTCAGGGATAATATAGTTTGTTGTGTACACTCCTATAAAAGGAGACCTTTAGGTAATGAAACATATCACCTTTGAAATCAAAAAGATATTTCGGCTTTGTGCTAGAATCAAGAGCTGTTGCTCGAATTTTCTTGAGTATTATTCTTATAATTCTCACTTCTACATTCTTACAATTTTAGTTCATAAAATTGTTAAGTCTTAATCACAGAAACTTGAGTTCTTAGAATAATTCCAAACGTTTCTTTATAACAGGATTCTAAGGGGATTATAGTGATTGATTCTAAGGGTTTGAAGTGCCCTCATCATTTTCGTGTCCATTGTCGCTGTACCGAAATACAATCCATTGTCGCTGTACCGAAATATAGTCCATTGTTGCTGTACCGAAGTACAATTCATTGTTGCTGTACCGAAGTACCGTACTGAAGTATTGTCCAATTGCCGCTGTACCGAAGTACCGTTCTGAAGTATTGTCCAATTGCCGTTGTACCGAAGTGTCGTACTGAAGTACTGTCTAATTATCGCTGCACCGAAGTGTTGTCCGATTGTTGCTGTACCGAAGTACCGTTGTTACAATCCGCTGTTTGCCTCCGCTCGAGAACTTATACTTCCGCTCACACAACCACGATTCACAGCAGTTCCTGTATTGGTATCACTGTTGGGTATCGATCGATATCATTTGGCATCGAAGAACGGTTTTGTCGTTCCTCTCTTATCTTTATTCTCATATATCTATATATATATATATAAAAATAATTTTGTGATTCGCATTGGAGTTAAGTTGTTGTGTTTTAAGTAAGTTGTTCGATACTTGCTTCCTGTTTCGAATCACTTAGTACCATGATGACAGGATCAAGAAACTCGAAGGATGGAGAAACTCCATCCCCTAGATGAGCTGGGAAGGATCCCGTAGATGAGGAAGAGGTCTTAAGCGACGACCCAGTTACTAATAAAATCCAAAGCTTCCGTGATGTGCAATTCCAACTCGAGGGCCTGACATCCTACATACGAAGGATGGAAAACAAGATGTTGGAAATGAGAGAAGAGATGGAATCCCATAGAACGTCACAAACTCCCGAACCTACTATTAGAAACAGGGAGGATCGAGAGAGAGAACCCACGATGGGAGGAAGGGATTCACGGTATAGAGGTAGAGGAAGGGGTAGAGTTAGGGCAGCCCCTCCACCACCCGAATACTATCCGGAAGATGAATATGACGAGTACTTTGAGGATGACAGATAGTCTAGGATCGACCAAGAACCTAGAGAACAACGAGTACGGGTAGACGATAACTTAAGTAGTGTTAAGTACTCCATACCACCTTTTGAAGGCAAATCTGATCACGAAACTTATTTTGAATGGGTTAGGGAGGTCGAGGGACAATTTGAGTATCGAAATTTTTCTGATCTTAAGAAGGTTAAGATAGCCACTGTAGAGTTCACCGGGTATGCTCTTGTATGGTAGGATCATGTAGTTCAACTTAAGCATCGACGTGGGGAAGAACCTAGAGATACATGGGAAGAACTGAAGCGAGTGATGAAGGAAAGGTTTGTTCCTAGCTATTACATGAGGGACCTTAGGTATAGTCTCCAGACTTTAAGGCAAGGGACTAAGTCAGTAGACGATTACTATAAGGAGATGGAAATAGGACTGAATAGATGTCGTATAGAGGAGGACCACGATAGTACCATGACTAGGTTCTTAGCCGGACTTAATGTTGAGATTAGAGACCAATTAGAGCTCATGACTATGCATGACTTAGAAGAAATGGTGCACACGGCTAGGAAAATAGAAACCTAAGTTCGGAGGCATCAAACTAGGAAGACCCCCACTCTTAGTATCCCATGGAAATCGAGACAGCCCACTAACCATAAGGAAGACCCAAAACCGTCGGTCACTAGGGTCCAGACAGCCCCTAATCCGCAAACTAAACCCCAACCTTCACCAAATTTCAAACCTCAACCTAGGACACATGAGATACGATGCTATAGGTGTCAAGGTATAGGTCACATAGCCCCAAACTGCCCAAATAAGCGAGTTGTAGTCATTAAGTCAGGGGAAATAGCGACTGAAAGTGAGGGAGAAGAAGAGATTAAGAAGAAGGATAGTGGAGAAGAGATAGAAGAATGTAATGAAGAGATCTTAGAAGGGAAGATTAATGTAGTGCTTAGAATGTCCTTGTCATCTAAGGTAGTGGAAGATGAGGATAGCCAGAGGGAGAACTTGTTTCAGTGTAGGTGCTACATTAAGGAGAACCTCTGTAGTATGATCATAGACGGGGGTAGTTGTGTCAATGTCATTAGCACAGCCTGGTGCAGAAACTAGAACTTAAAACCGAAAGACACCCTAAACCATATAAGTTGATGTGGATGAATAATGCTGGAGAACTGAAAGTAGTGAGTAGATGCACCGTGCCCTTTAAGATAGGTAGATATAAGGACGAAGTAGTTTGTGACGTCACCCCTATGGATGCCACCCAGATCCTTTTACGAAGACCATGGCAGTACGACCGCAAAGTTACTCATGATGGGTTTTCGAACAAGTATTCCTTCATTTTTGGGAAGAAGAAATTCAACCTATCACCTATGACCCCTAAGCAAATCCTTGAAGATCAGAGGATATTAGAACAAGCCCTGATAGAAAGCGAAAAAAAGGAGAAGGCAAAGAAAACAGTCACGGCGGTCCCTAAAGGGATAAAAATCGTCGCCCTTTGTAGGGCTAGTGAAGTTAAACGGGCCTTGCTCGCAAGACGGCCTGTGGTACTATTACTATTTCGTGATGTATTGCTTAATATTCCATCTATTCCTGATACTACTGATCCATTGATTGTCTCTTTATTGCAGGAATTTGAAGACGTGTTTCCTGAGGAGACACCACCCGGATTGCCGCCCGTTCGAGGCATAAAACACTGTATCGACTTTGTTCCAGGATCATCAATACCAAACCGTCCTGCATACCAAAGTAACCCCGAAGAGACTAAAGAGATGCAATGGAAAGTGGATGAACTACTAGCAAAGGGACATGTGAGAGAAAGTATGAGTCCTTGTGCAGTTCCGGTATTGCTAGTACCAAAGAAAGATGGCTCGTGGAGGATGTGCGTGGACTGCCGTGCAATAAACAACATTACAGTGAAATATTGACATCTCATCCCTATACTTGACGACATGTTATATGAATTATATGGTTCCACAATATTTTCAAAAATTGATTTAAAAAGTGGGTACCATCAGATTAGAATGAAAGAGGGAGACGAGTGGAAAACGGCATTTAAAACTAAACATGGTTTGTATGAGTGGTTAGTTATGCCATTTGGGCTCACTAATGCACCAAGAACATTTATGAGGGTAATGAATCATGTTCTACGTGCCTTTATTGGAAAATTTATTGTTGTGTACTTTGATGATATCCTAATATATAGCAAAAGTTTGAAAGAACATATAAGGCATTTGAAAAATGTGTTGCTTGTGCTTAGAAAGGAACACTTATTTGCTAACATTCAAAAGTGCAACTTTGGCACCGATAAATTGGCTTTCCTTGGTTTTGTTGTTAGTTCCCAGGGGATACAGGTCGATGAAGAGAAAGTGAGGGCAATTAGAGAATGGGACAGCCCCAAAAATGTGAGCGAAGTCCGAAGCTTCCACGGCTTGGAAAGCTTCTATTGCCGGTTTGTACCCAACTTTAGTACTGTAGCCGCCCCTTTGACCGAGGTAATCAAGAAGAATGTTGGATTCAAGTGGGAACAGGAACAAGAGACGGCCTTCAAAACCTTGAAAGAAAAACTGACGAACGCTCCACTGCTAGCCCTGCCGAATTTTGCTAAGTCCTTTGAGATCGAGTGTGATGCGTCCGGTACAGGTATAGGAGCTGTTTTGATGCAAGAAGGTAGGCCGATTGCCTACTTTAGTGAGAAGTTGGGAGGAGCTTCGCTGAACTATCCAACTTACGACAAGGAACTGTATGCCTTGGTTCGAGCAATCGAGACTTGGCAACATTACTTATGGCCCAAAGAGTTCGTGATACACACTGATCACGAGTCCTTGAAACATCTGAAGGGGCAACAGAAGTTGAATAGGAGGCATGCTCGATGGATGGAATTCATAGAGACGTTCTCGTACTTAATCAAGTACAAACAGGGAAAAGAGAATGTCGTTGCTGATGCTCTATCTCGCAGGTATACCTTCCTGACTGCTTTAGAATCGAAAATACTTGGTTTTGAATTGATTAAAAATCTGTACGAGAAAGACATTGATTTTGGCGAAATTTTCATTACTTGTGAGAATTCTGGAGTAGATAAGTACTATAAGAGTGATGGTTTTCTGTTTAGGGAAAATAAGTTATGCATACCTACTAGCTCTATACGTGAACTGTTGTTACTCGAATGACATGGGGGAGGGTTGATGGGTCATTTTGGCATTGATAAAACCTTGTCTGTTTTACAAGAACATTTCTACTGGCCGGGTATGAAACGAGATGTCATTCGTATTTGTGGTCGCTGTATCGATTGTAAAATGGCTAAAAGTCGAGTTCAGCCCCATAGTTTGTACACCCCACTCCCCATTCCTAATACTCCTTGCACTGATATATCGATGGATTTCGTGCTGGGATTGCCTAAAAACCGGTATGGGAGGGATTCTATATTTATTGTGGTTGATAGGTTTTCAAAAATGGCACATTTCATAGCTTGTCACAAAACTGATGATGCATCACACGTGGATAATCTTTTCTTTAGAGAGATCGTTCGTTTACATGGAATGTCTAGGACTATAGTTTCTGATCGTGATGCTAAGTTCCTAAGTTATTTTTGGAAAACCTTATGGGCTAAATTAGGCACAAAGCTTCTATTTTATACCACTTCTCATCCACAAACTGATGGGCAAACCGAAGTAGTAAATAGAACTCTTTCTACATTGGTAAGGGTTATAATAAAAATAAACATTAAAACTTGGGAAGAATGTTTGCCACATGTTGAGTTTGCTTATAATCGAACAGTGCATTCTGCTTCTCAATTTTCTCCTTTTGAGATTGTTTATGAATTTAATCCTTTGACCCTACTTGATCTTGTGCCTTTGCCTGTGACTGAAAGAATTACTACAGATGGGAAGAAGAAAGCCGAACTAGTTAAGCAACTCCATGAGAAAGCAAGAGCTAACATTGAAAGGCGTACTAAGCAGTATGTTGAGCGCGCCAACCGAGGGATAAAGGAAGTGATCTTCGAACCTGGAGACTGGGTTTGGATACATATGAGGAACGAAAGGTTTCCTGTACAAAGAAGATCGAAATTTCTACCAAGAGGAGATGGTCCTTTCATAATCTTGGAGAGGATAAATAATAATGCTTATAAACTAGACTTACCAGGAGAATACAATGTATCTGCTACTTTTAATGTTTCTGACTTTTCTTTGTTTGAAGCAGGTGACCTCGCGGATCTGAGGACAGATCCTTCTCAAGAGGGAGGGGATGATACAACCACGGTTGTGCTACCAAGAGAGTTAGAAACGGTTGGAACCGTCATGGACCCCACTGGTCCTATCACACGTACACGTGCTAGGAAGCTGAGAGAACAAACGAGTGAAATATTGAGAACGAGTGACACTAGCACCACCTCACGAAATAATCTTAATGCACGTTCCTCACCTGTTACCTTATTATCTGTTACTAACTCTTACGAAGACAACTCGGTTCCTACTCAAGAAGTTTATTGTATGACCTCGATCAAATCCTCTCTTGAAGACCCTTACACTGAGGCTGCTTGGAGTGCACTGAATAAAGACCCCGAACCTAGAAGAATCCACGTCCAAAGAAAATAAAAAGACAAGCTCGTCCTTAAGCTGCCCGAATTGGAAGTGGAAATCATGTCTAAGTTTAGTGATTGTGCGACGGTGGATCTACTTGAGATTCAAGAAGGCCCGGCAGTTGTTAAAATCCTAAGCCCAGATATAACTTTGCTTGAGGACAGCCCAGATATAGCTAAAAACAGAAAGCTTGAGGGCGGACCCCAGATATTGCCTAAATAATGGCATGAGGGCATCTTTGTCGTATTTCCTGAAAATGAGAGTTAAATCATAAAACTCGAAAAGAGAAATACTCTATAAAAAGGATGAACAACCGAAGGTCGACTTGATGATTAAGGAAAATCCATCCTAGCTTGGAAATTAGACTTAGGCGTGAGGAAGCTTCAAGGAAGGTGTGATGTTTGGTATTGTCTTGGAAAAAGGACTTTAGCATGTGGGAGTTTCAAAATGAATGTGAAGTTTGTGAAGACCAAGACCTTTTCAAGACTTCTTTATTTAATATGTCAGGATAGTTGATGTTAGTTTATTTCCTTTTAATCTAGTCACATGTGTAACCGCCCTGCTTTGTCTTAGAAATAGGGACACACTTGATTTTATTTCCTTAGTTTAATATGTCAGGGATAATATAGTTTGTTGTGTACACTCCTATAAAAGGAGACCTTTAGGTAATGAAACATATCACCTTTGAAATCAAAAAGATATTTCGGCTTTGTGATAGAATCAAGAGTTGTTGCTCGAATTTTCTTGAGTATTATTCTTATAATTCTCACTTCTACAGTCTTACAATTTTAGTTCATAAAATTGTTAAGTCTTAATCACAGAAAATTGAGTTCTTAGAATAATTCCAAACGTCTCTTTAGAACAGGAATCTAAGGGGATTATAGTGATTGATTCTAAGGGTTTGAAGTGCCGTCATCATTTCCGCGTCCATTGTCGTTGTACCGAAATACAATCTATTGTCGTTGTACCGAAATACAGTCCATTGTTGTTGTACCGAAGTACAATTCATTGTTCTCAGAACGGCACCGCATCAAGTATTGTCCAATTGTTCTGCATCGGCAATCTGCATCAAGTATTGTCCAATTGCCGTTGTACCGAAGTGTCGTACTGAAGTACTATCTAATTATCGTTGTACCGAAGTGCTGTCCGATTGTTGCTGTACCGAAGTACCGTCCGTTGTTACAATTCGTTGCTTGCTGTTTGTTTGCCTCCGCTCGAGAACTTATACTTCCGCTCACACAACCACGATTCACAACAGTTCCTGTATTGGTATCACTGTTGGGTATCGATCGATATCAAGTTCTTCACAAGGATTTCGTTCCTAAGTCACAATGATATCAATTCAATCACAATTTTATGAGAACGTATAGAACTTCTCAAGTTCTACCCATTGAAGCATTTCATCAAACACTTAGGGTGCATAGTCCAATTTAATCGATTATCGAAGAAATACTCGAATTTGTTCCACAAAACTTCAAGGATAATGAATGATTACGAGAATACAACCAAGTTCCATCAAGAATCTGATTTAAAACGAATCAAATCGGCCAAAACATCAAGAAACCTCAAAAAATTCCAAAACCAAGAGTTTAGGTGTTCTTACCTTCGATCCGGACGGAAGATGTTAAACATGAATCCAACTACCAAAACATTTTGCTACATGATTTTCTTACTCAAATCCATTAATTCTTGCCAAAGGAATCGCGAAGAAACGAAGGAAAAATGAAAAATGGTCGGATGACTCGGTCCAGGCCCTTAAATAGGTGGAACCTGTCGGCACCTTACGGCCGTAACCGGCCATGTCTTACGGCCGTAACCGGCCATGTGTCACGGGCAAACTTCAGTCCATTGAGTTATGTCGTGCGACCCTTAGCAACTCAGTCCTTCGGCCACTAAGGCAGGCTTTCCCAACCCTTGCCGGTTAAGTGCGGAAGATTGAAGTATTTTAGAGAGAGAAAGTTAGAGAGAAAAACTGCTCTTTAGAAAGGAACTTTTATTGCTCAAACTTGGATGATGTACAAATGAGGAGCTTGGAGATCCTTATATAGGTCTCCATCTACATCTTCTAGAATGTAAAATAATCTACAAGTATCTAGAACATACAAGAGATTACAAGACAATCTACATCATTTTAATCCTTTCTATGATCATTCTGGAGGGCTTCCGGAATGTTACAACATCTATCATGTAAACACAAGAAATCTGGAGAAGAATCTCGACCCTTCTAGAAGCTTCCAAAGCGAAAGCGTGACAACTCTCCCCCACCTGAGTCTTGATGTCCCCGTCAAGGTTTTGCCTTGTATGCTTCAATTTTGGTTTTGAATTGCCACAAGTCTTGTTCTTTTTCCCACGAAGCTTCGCTATCTGGCAAACCTCTCCAGCGCACTAAGTACTCCGTCCAGTGGGGTGTTCCCCATTTTCCAACTTGTCGATCCGCCAGGATTTCTTTGATTTCCATCTCAAAGGACACCGTGTGGGTAGGCGGGGCTCAATCTGACTTATTTCGGGTTGGGTCTTCCTCATCCTTGTAATATGGTTTCAAAAGACTCACATGGAAGACCGGATGAATTTTGAAGTCATTAGGAAGATTGAGCCGATAGGACCGCGTTCCGACCTTCTTCACTACCTCAAAGGGTCCTTCATATCGCCGTGTCAAGCCTTTATGTACTTGATGGATCGCTTTAACGTTCCTTCCGATCATTCGGACCAACACTTGGTCTCCTACATGAAATTCCCTCGGACGGCGCTTGTCGTCCACCCACTTCTTCATTCGTTTGGCAGCCTTAGTCAGATACGCCCTTGCTATGTCATGTTCCTCGTTCCAACCTTTAGAAAGTTTGTACGCTGCCGGACTCGCACCTTCGTATTTCCGAACTAGTTCCTGGGGTGTCGTTGGCTGTTGCCCCATCACTAGCTCAAATGGACTTCGTTGGGTGGACTCATTCCGCTGCAAGTTATAAGAAAATTGCGCAGCATCAAGTAAACGAGCCCAGTCGGACTGGTTGGCACTTACAAAGTGTCGGAGATAAATCTCCAGCAAATGATTTACTCGTTCATTTTGTCCATCCGTTTGGGGGTGAAAGCTTGTCGAGAAGTGGAGGTTTGACCCCATCAACTTGAACAATTCCCTCCAAAACTTTCCTGTAAATTGCGGGTCTCGGTCACTTATGATACTCCGAGGAACTCCCCAATACTTCACCACATGTTTTAAGAATAGTCGGGCAGCTTCCTCGGCCTTGCAATCTTTTGCTGCTGGTATGAATGTCCCATACTTGGAGAACCGATCAACTATCACCATTATAGACCCACATCCTTCCGACCTTGGTAGTGCCGATATGAAGTCCATTGTCACACTATCCCACGGACGTTCGGCAATAGGCAATGGCTCTAGCAGTCCTGCCGGTTTACTTTGTTCAACCTTGTCTTGTTGGCAGACCAAGCAGGTCTGTACGTAGGCGTTCACGTCATCCTGCAGGTTAGGCCAGTAAAATGACTGCTCAACAAGCGCTTTAGTACGAAGAGTACCTGGGTGTCCTGCCCATTTCGAGTCATGGCACTCCTTCAGCACTTCCCTTCTAAGGTTGTGCCATCGGGGTACATACAACCTATCTCCAACAGTAAAGAGTAAGCCATTTTCTTTCCAGAACTTCCTTATCTTGCCCTCCTTTGCCAGTTCCATCAGATTTTTGGCCAAGGGGTCTTGGGCAATACCGTCTCTTATCCGGTCGGCAAGGTCACACTGCACTTGGGTGATAGATGCCAGTGAGGCCTTCCGACTTAGAGCATCCACAACAACGTTCGTTTTTCCTGGCTTATACTCCATAGTATAATCAAACTCAGCCAAGAAATCTTGCCACCGTGCTTGCTTCGGGGTGATCTTCTTCTGATTTTGGAAATAGCTAGTCGCCACATTATCCGTCTTGATCACGAAGTGACTCCTGAGCAAGTAATGTCTCCACGTATGAAGACAATGGATTATCGTCGTCATTTCCTTGTCATGGACCGGATACCGCCGTTCCGTCTCGTTTAACATCCGGGACTCGTATGCAACAGGATGCCCATCCTGCATTAAGACTCCTCCAATGGCATAGTCGGAGGCATCCGAGTGTAACTCAAAAGGCTTTGTGTAGTCCGGAAGTTTCAGCACCGGGTCATTCATGACTGCCACCTTCAGATCCTCGAAGGATGCTTGGCACTCGTCCGTCCATTCCCACGCAACCTTCTTCTTGAGTAAGTTAGTTAATGGCGTTGACCTCGCCGAATATCCGTCAATGAATCGACGATAGTAGTTCACCAAGCCTAAGAACGACCGAAGTTCGGAGACATTCTGAGGAGGCTCCCACTCGGCAATGGCATGCACCTTCTTTGTGTCCATTAAGATCATTCCTTCTTTCACCTTGTGCCCCAAGAACATTACCTCCGTCTGGGCGAACGTACATTTCTCCAGTTTTATGTATAATTCGTTCTCCCTCAGGACTCGGAACACTTCCCGAAGATGTTCAGCGTGTTCATTCAAGGACTCGCTATATATTACTATGTCATCCAGAGATACAACAACAAACTTGTCCAAGAATGGGTGAAATATCTTATTCATGAGAGTACAGAAAGTTGCAGGAGCATTTGTTAAGCCAAAGGGCATAACCAAGAACTCGAATGAACCATACCTAGGTTGTTTTTGGTTCGTCTCCTTCTGCAATACGGACTTGCCAATACCCCGACCGCAAGTCTAGTTTTGAGAACCACTTTGCCTTCCCCAAGCGATCGAATAGGTCAGCCACCAAAGGTATTGGGTATTTGTTCTTTATACTAACCTTGTTAAGCGCCCGGTAGTCAATGCACATCCGCAAGCTACCGTCTTGTTTCTTCTGGAATAACACCGGAGCGCCGTAAGGAGCTTTGGAAGGACGAATATAGCTGGCATCAAGTAAATCCTTTAGCTGCCTTCGAAGCTCTTCCAACTCTGGCGGAGCCATCCGGTAAGGCCCCATTGCAGGAGGCTTCGCCCCCTGTTCCAGCTCAATCTCGTGATCCACCTCCCGCCTTGGTGGTAACTTTTTGGGCAACTCGGGAGGCATCACGTCCTTAAACTCGGCTAGTACTTCTTCGATTTCCGTCGGGACTTCCCTGCCAACAATTGGGTCGTCCGTCTTTAAGGCAGCAAGGTACGTCTCTTGCCCCTTCCTATACCCTTTCGAGACCTGCATAGCCGACAACATACGGGACTCGAGCTTTCCACGAAGTAATGGAATATCGAAGGTTACCTTGTTTGGAGTGATGCTCAGAATTTGGGCATCCTGGATGGTTACCGTCTTCATCCTTTCCAGAAATTCCATGCCTAGCACCATCCGATAATCATCCATTCAGACCACTGTCAAGTCAAGCTTGCCCTGCCAATCCGCCAGTTGGACCGGGACTTGCTTCGCCACTCCAATTATGGGTCTTGATGGTGTGTTAACTGTCTTCATCCATCCCATTTCTTTAGTAACTCTTACACCCAATCGGACCGCCTCGTCCTCAGCTAAGAAGTTGTGAGTGGCTCCCGTGTCTACTAAGGCCTTTGTGACTCCCTTATTTATCTTTGCCTCAACATACATGAGACCATTCCTGACCTTTTCCGCCTTGGGTACCATCACGGTTTCTTCCTTCGCCTTCATTGCATTGAGGAGTTGCATCGACCCCATCTGCATTTCTTCGGCCCGTTCCTCCTGTTGGCTTATTATGGCGTTAAGTGCTTTCTTCTTCGGGCACTCCTGGACGAAGTGTGGACCCCCGCATAAGAAGCACTCTCTCTTCTTGACTTCATGGGTCTTTTCTTTCCCTTTGAAGGTTGGCTTATATCCCGTCTTGTGAGGCCTGTCTCCCCCACCTTTTTCCTTGCCTCCCTTCTTGTCCTTTCGCTGCGTGAAGTCCTTTCGGAACTCTACAATTTCCTCGGCCGCAGAAATTGCTTCCGATAGATCTTGGACCTTCTGCCTTCTCAGCTCAAGGTCTGCCCAGGACTGCAACCCGTCCAAGAAATAGAACAATCGATCCTTGTCCGACATTTCGGGAAGTTCCAACATGAGTGAGGAGAACTCATTGACATAATTCTTCACACTCCCCGATTGTTTCAGGCCACGCGGCTTCTTCATGGCCAGACTCTCGGCATTCTCTGGATAGAACTGCTTTTTCAAGTCTGCCTTAAATTCTTCCCAAGTATCTATCTGACATGTCCCTCGTGCAATGTCTTGATGGCGCCGTCTCCACCATAAGGCAGCATCATCACTTAGGTACAAGATCGCCGACTTGATCTTGTCCTCGTCATCCCTTATGCGTACTGCGTCCATATGGGTTTCGAGAGACCAAAAGAAATTATCAAGTTCTTTAGCATTACGCTTACCCGAGTACTTCGGAGGTTCTGGTGCCCGAATGCGCGGCGTCTCCCTTGCCATGGTGACACCTGCCACAGCTGCCTTGCATAATGCACAATCCTCTTTGGTCTTATTCATCCGTTCGGTCAGCTCCTCCCGCAATTTGGCGACTTCGCCAAGAAGTGTAGTCTTCAACTCGTTGAGAGCAAGCAACACTTTGTCCTCGATTTCACTGGCATTTTATTCAAGGACATCCATCCGTTCGATGGTTTCTCCAACAGCCACCTCGATCTTGGTCATCCTTGCTTCCATCGAGGATGCAAGATCCCTGGACTTGGCCCTACCATCTTTCTTGGTCTTGCGACCATCATCGCCAGCATTGTTCCCTTCGACCATGCTGCTGTTTCCGCTCATTCTCTCACTTTACCAACAAACCGGGCTCCGATACCACGTGTCACGGGCAAACTTCAGTCCGTCGAGTTATGCCGTGCGCCCCTTAGCAACTCAGTCCTTAGGCCACTAAGGCAGGCTTTCCCAACCCTTGCCAGTTAAGTGCGGAAGATTGAAGTATTTTAGAGAGAGAAAGTTAGAGAGAGAAACTGCTCTTTAGAAAGGAACTTTTATTGCTCAAACTTGGATGATGTACAAATGAGGGGCTTGGAGCTCCTTATATAGGTCTCCATCTACATCTTCTAGAATGTACAATAATCTACAAGTATCTAGAACTTACAAAAGATTACAAGACAATCTACATCCTTCTAATCCTTTCTATGATCATTCCGGAGGGCTTCCGGAATGTTACAACATCTATCATGTAAATACAAGAAATCTGGAGAAGAATCTCGACCCTTCTAGAAGCTTCCAAAGCCAAAGCGTGACACATGGCCTGCTCACTGCCTAATTAATTCGGAAACCTTGCGGCCGTAACCGGCACCCGCTTACGTACGTAACGGGCCCTTACGGCCATACCCGGCCACATCCTTACGGCCGTTATAGGCCAGTCCCGCACCCAGCAAATCACTGCCGATCGTGATCGGCCACCCCTACGAGTCACTGCCGACCAGGCTCGGCCATCCAGCGGGTCACTGCCGATAGTGGTCGGCCACTGCAGGTCCTCTCGGCCACGACTTGATCGGCTGCTCCGTAACATACGTAATACTTAATCTGTTGCGTACGTAATACGTACGTTGACTTGATACAATAATATACTCGTATTATATACGTAATACACCCTATATAGCATACATAAACCCATCTGTTGACTCACCTGTCCACATCCGCCAAAATCTGCCGACCGCGGGGCCTAACTGTCCGATTCCTCTTGTTACGTACGTAATGTCTTGGTGATAACGTACGTAACATTAGCAACTTAGCGTACGTTAGTCCTTATGCTTAGCGTACGTTAAGGGCTCTATACTTAGCCAAAATCCAACAATTCCTGTCCGACGTCTCGACACACATAATACAATCATACAGCATACTGAATACACATACTGGACCAGAAAATATTCTCATACGGTATACCGGATATCCAATTCAGTTCACTCTGATACAACATATTCTCAAAATAACTGGCACAAGGCGACAAATAATTCAGAGTAACTGGAATAAAAATCTGGGGCATTACAGTCCCGATATAATTCAGGAGGCTGTGGGCATAGTCGAGAAGATCCGTGAAAGGATTAAGATAGCCGAAGGTCGCCATAAGTCTTACACCGACAAGCGACGGAAGGATCTTGAGTTTTATGTTGAAGAAAAAGTTTTCTTAAAAGTATCCCCGACTAAAGGAGTTATTCGGTTTGGATCGAGGAACAAGATGAGACCAAGATACGTCGGACCATTTGAGATCCTCAACCGAATTGGAGATTTGGCATACCGTTTGGCATTACCACCAGAATTCTCAATGGTACACAATGTTTTTCACATCTCGCAATTGAGAAAGTACGTTCACGATCCTAGCCACTTTATCAACTATTCAATGGTGGAAGTGAACAAAGATCTCACTTATGTCGAACAACCAATTGTCGTACTCGGCATAAAGGTTATTCCATTAAGGATTAAAGAGAGAGTGCTCGTCAAGGTCTAATGGCGAAATCACCATGGATGAAGGTACTTGGGAGCGTGAAGAGGAGCTTCGAGCTCGCTACCCTATTTTCTTAATCACGGTACATATACTATTTTCGAGGATGAAATTTTTTTCCAACAGGGGTAGGATGTAATTGTCACACCGCCGTGATTTACGGAGATATTATAGCGCCGTAGATTCTTTTTGGAGAATCTACCAGGCTCAGATCGGCATAAAAACACATTAACAATTATAAGACCGGAACATTTACACATTTAAAACCAACATCCACTTCAATCACGACATACAATATAAAACCAAACAACACAACATCCCGTAGGAACACAGCTGATACAACAGCTCATAGTTGATACAACAACATCATAAACAAAACAACAACGACGCGATATACATTACATAACAGTATCCGCGTGAGTACAAAACCAAAACACGACTTTGACCAAGATAACACGAGCACCAACTCAAAATAGTACATGATATCAAGGCTTCCCACCAAGCCCATGTCCGTCCTGTGCTGGCTCTCCCTCTGGAACGGTACCTGAATACACAACAAGTATATCCACCCCCGAAGGGGTAGCAAAATGCCGGTGCAAGTGCAATGATTACAGAAAATGTACAACCAATGAATATTCAACAAAAAAATCACAGTGCCATCAAATATTCTGGAATATAATGCCATAATTATCATCACAAGATAACCTCCCGAGTTGTACTGGCCTTGTACCCATACGGGATACACACCCCAGAGAGTCCTCGTCAGGCCCTCCCCGGTGTACAACCCAACCGAGTGATCCGTAGAGCTCGAAGTCCAATAGGATCCCAGGGGACCCTCGATGGTTTTACTCGGATCACACAAGCTCATTAAATACATGGCACAAATCGTATATTTTCTCAAAATCACATTTTTACATATTCACACGAAGTACAATAAACGCAATCAAAGTACTTGCCTCAATTGGAAACGATGCAAGAAACAACGAACGGAAGGACGTATGGTCCGAACTTCTTCAACGATTCGATCCTAACACAACAAAATACCGAATCAAGCACAACACTATGGAAATGGAAGGATTCACCCCAAGTTCTACCCTTATGAAAATTTAATCGAATACTATAGGGGCGGGTTCGTTCATACTCCATTTAACGGATGAAACCTCGAAATACAATCCGTAGGTTTCAAAGAAAACAAGGGATTATGACTTCATAATCATAATCTAACATAAATCAAGGCCAAAACGGACTGTAGAAGCAAAAATCTCAACAAATCCCCAAAATTTCCAAAAACTAGGGATTGAACAATCTTACCTTGATTTGGATGCTGAACTAGATGAAATATTGTTAGATCGAGATTAGGAATTCAGAAATGTTGTTGGATGGTGAAATCCGACCAAAATATACACTCTCATAAGTTCAAGATCGCCCAGCCACCGGAGAAGAAGGAGGAGAGGAGAAAAATGACAATTCTAGAACATGCATCCCCTATAAATACTAGAAATGATTAGCGTGCGCTATGGCCGAAGAATAGCACGCGCTATCGGCTATGTCGGCAGTCCAGAACCCCCATGTTGACTTCGGTAGTGTATGCTACCCATATATTATCGCGTTTTATCGATCGACAATAGCACTAGCTAGCTCCAAAATAGCGTGCGCTACCTGCTAGTACTGGCAGTCCAGAAACATTCTGCCCTCACTGTCCTGCCTATTTAGCGTGCGCCACGAACAACCTTAGCGTGCTGTCACAGCTGAAAGTCGACGACGAGACATGTGTGTGCAGACGGTCGCACAGGGTGCCGAGGGACCGGCACGAGCAGGACGCCAAGGATGGCATCGGGCTGTATGTGGAGATTTAGCCTTCGGGACGGCGTGATCGGACGGAGAGTCATGCAAGGAAACCATGGGAGGAGCACGGACGCCGCTATGAGAAGCGGATCACCCAAGAGGCATTGCGGACGGGACATGTTCGGGACTGTCCGGCAGCACAAGGGGTGCGGGCAAGGCCGGACGAGCAAGGGTCGTGTGGGACAAGGCACGACGGGGCAAGGCCGAGTCGGGGAACAAGACTCGAGCTAGGCGGCCGGACGTGGTAATGGGATGTCGGGCGCGCGCGAGGTGCGAGAGAGACCCTCCCCCTATAATAGGCTTAGAAAAATATTGCCTTGCGGGGGCAGTGGACATTGAAAGGCTGAGGAGTCACTCAGCAGGGAAGACTCGACCGGAAGCAGCTAGAAGCGGACCAGCATGGTCCAGGAAGTTCGGGAAGAGTCTGGAACATTGCAGAGACGGACCCAGATGGTCGGGCCGGTGCGGACCGGGACGGGCCGATGCGGGCCGAGACGGGCCGGGGCGCCCGGATGATGGAAGAACCTTCTAGGAGCCTCCTAGAAGGATGTAGCACTTGAAGGTTGTGGAGCATTCTAGATTTGTACTTAGTCTTGTACTTGTAGAATAATCTAGAATGTGTTTGTAAGAGTTTTGTGTGTAGACTAGTGTGGATGATTCTAGAATTAGGTTCTAGAATTGTAATGTTGTAGATAGGTCTAGAACCCTCCAAATGAGGAGGTGGAGTAGAAGGTTCTAGGTTCTAGGAGTAGTATAAATAGGCTAGAGGGTGGCTCATTTTCAACGAACTCTCAAAGTCTCAACATTCTTGTACTTGTAAAGTGTTTGTGTAATAGTGAAGTGTTTTCTCTCAACTCCCAAGTGTTTAACCCCCTTCTTTCACACTTAGAAACTGAGTGAGTTAGGCTTACTAGCTAGATCGAGGCAATTCTAGTCTAGTGCCGCACGGGTCCGAAGAGCTTTCGTGTGCTCAAAACCCAACCCCGTGACAAGTGGTATCGGAGCCACGCTAGTGGTTCAATGAGCTTCTGCATTGAGACGTTGCTGAGAGGTTTTATTGAAGAAGGACCGATGGAGACTACGTCCAGCGTCACCAAAGTTCAACCCGGCCAGGAGAAGGACAAGTCCAGGAAAGGGTCTAGGGACAAGTCCGTGGAAAGAGGTGTTGCCATGAAAGCATGAGTGGCTCGGCTGGAGGAAACCATGGGCAAGCACGAGAATGCTCTCGAGGCGTAGAGAAATGTGGCCGATCAGGCGACGGAGATGAGCGAGTCGTTGGAGGAGCTTGAGAACCGGGTGACGGGCACCCTTAACGCGTTGCGACGCGACTTGTGTAAAGAGATCCTTGAGGCTGTCAGGAAGGAGGTTCGGTCGATGATCGCAGCCTTTCGAGAGGAGATCATAGGGAGGATCGAGACCATCGAAGGAAGGACAGCACTGTACGAGCGGGCGATAGCCCACGGCAGGGACCAGTGGGGTGCGGCACCCCATCGAATCGACATCCCCCGGACGTGTTCGTTCCAAGGATCGCAGAATGGTAGGGAAGTGGACGACTTCCTGTGGAACATGGAGCGTTACTTTGGTACATCGGGGATAGCAGATGATGCGACCAATTTGCAGACGGCTCAATTCTTCTTGGCCGATGTGGCGCTACTGTGGTGGAGAAGGCGCGAAACAGAGATCGCGCGTGGTACAAGTCGGATGGAGACATTGGATGATTTCAAGGCTGAGTTCAAGCAGTAGTTTTACCCGGAGAATGTTGAGTTTGAGGTCCGGGCTAGGTTGAAGGAGTTGACGCACAGCAAGACAATCAAGGACTATGTGAAGGAGTTCCAGGAGATCGTGCTGGAGTTGCCTAGCCTTAGTGTCACGAGGTGCCCGCGACCCCAGGCGGTATTACCTAATCACAGGTCATTCACGGGCCCACTTGCAGCTTTGTGGGATGCCGAGCCTCGTCGCACTTCCAGTTATCATCTATAGTGTAGGGCCTGACTTTATTTTCCTTGTAATGTTGTAATATCTAGTTAGTGCTTGTTCAGCTTTTCAATATCTAGTCTTGTCATTAGCTTTTATTTTTCTAAGCCTATTATAGGGGGGAAGAGTGTACTGAAGAGTTGTAGTACGAATTGGCTATTTTGCTGAGACCCTCCTATCCGTGTTTGCTTGTAATCGTTGTTGCCTATTGTAATCGTTTCTTGTATTAATAAAAATCGATTTTCATCTTCAATTTTGTTGTGCCACTAAAACGCCTCGGCGTGATTGCGTCGCATTAGCACCAACTCCCAAACGAGTTAGGCAGACGTAGTCGGGTAAATTGACTACTAGCCGCACGGTGCGCGTACATTCTATACAAACTATAAGTGCCCCGTGACAGGTGGTATTAGAGACCGGTTAAGGTCGAAAGAATGGAATCGTGTAACTAGACGGAAGTCCCTAGAAGGCAGGGCAAGAAAAAGGATGACGGAAAGAAGAAAGAGGTTGAGGCCTCTAAAGCCCAATTCGATAATCTAGAGCAAGAGTGCTCTAGATTGAGATATGTTGTCGAGACCTTGGAGGAGAATGTCGAGACCCTCGAGGCAGAGAATGAAGACCTCCGAGACCAGTTGGGCGAATGCAGAGAAGTCTGCTGAACCTTTGCTGAAGCAATGGGAGCCAACAATATGGCTGAAATGAGACGCGAGATGGAAGCAATGAGTATCCAGATTGGATTGCTTCAAAGAGCTGTGAACAACACCCCCCATGTTGCTCAAGAACCTATTACGAGAATTCGGATCCCCGAACCAAGTTCCTATAGTGGAACACGAGATGCCAAGGAAGTTGAGAACTTCTTATTCGACATGGAACAATACTTCCATGCCGCTAATGTTTTGGACGAGGCGAGAAAGGTGTCAACCGCCACAATGTATTTGGTTGATGATGCCAAATTGTGGTGGCGCACCAAATATGCGGACATTCAGGCCCAACGAGTAAGAATTGATACTTGGGAACAACTGTGAGATGCCATCAGGCAACAATTCTTCCCAGAGAATGTTGAGTACAACGCAAGAAAGGCCTTGCGATATTTGAAGCACACCGGTCTTATTCGAGATTATGTGAAGGTATTTTCGACGCATATGTTACACATTAGCGATATGTCGGAGAATGACTGGTTGTTTACGTTCCTGGAAGGCTTGAAGCCATTTGCTCGTACGGAGCTTCTGCGCCAATGAGTCACAAACCTCAGTGCCGCTATGGGAGCGGCAGAACGATTAATGCATTACACGTCGGAACCTCGAAGAGATCGTTCAGTAACAACGAACATGGCACCACCCCGAAGTGTAATGCCAAGACCGTTCAAACCTAACGTGAGTCAGAGTGTAGGGGATCGGAAAACCTATACTCAAGGAAGTTCATATAGGAGCACGAATCGTAGCAAACCTACAGAAGGTCAGCAGGGCCCTCCCCAACGAATCATTAAATGTTTCCTATGTGATGGGCCTCATCTTCTCAGTAATTGTCCGAAGAGGCAACTTTTGAGTGCCCTAACAAGCGCTATAGAATCGAGTTCGCAACCGAAAGAAGAGTTGCAAGTACCAGATGATGAAGGAAGATCGGAAGATGATGAAAACCTTGGGGCCATCAATCAATGGTGCAACTCGTTAACCCATCAGGTGGCAACTAAGGCAAGAGTGCCGACAAAAGCCAGAAAACCTGTATCTGCACTCACGACAAGTGGTCCCGATAAGAGAAATAAGGGATTAATGTTTGTTGATGTTAAAATCAATGGGAAAAATATTCATGCTATGATAGACTCGGGTGCCACCCATAATTATCTGGCGAGCACTAAAGTGAGGAGACTTGGACTATTGTTAGAGAAAGGAGTGGGCCGGGTTAAATCCGTCAACTCTCCGGAAAAACTAATAGCGGGGGTTGCCAAGGCTGTTCGAATTAAGATAGGAGCCTTCGAGGGTAGGGCCGACCTATCTGTTGTGGAAATGGATGACTTCAAATTGATACACGGGCTCGAGTACATGCGTGACACTCAAACCCTAGTCATGCCGTATGCTGATGCACTCTTGGTTTTGGGGGATAAACCAAATATTATCCCAACAATTAGCGCAACCCAAGGGCAAAATAACCTATCCGCGCTACAATTCAAGAAGGGATGCAGGCATGGTGAACCATCCTTCCTGTGCGCCTTGCAATTCGACGAAGTAGAGGAGTTGTCAGGTCCTATCCCTGATGCTGTGAAGCACCTCCTAAACGAATTTGAAAATGTTATGCCCGACGAATTGCCTCGAAAGCTTCCACCTAAGAGGGCGGTCTATCATGAAATTGAGTTGGTGCCAGGCACAAAACCTCCTGCCCGAGCCCCTTATCGTATGTCGCAACCTGAGCTTGTGGAACTCAGAAAGCAGTTAAAAGAGATGTTGAAATGTGGTATGATCCAAGCGGCGAAATCACCCTATGGAGCTCCTGTTCTCTTTCAGAAAAAGTCTGATGGAACTTTGAGATTGTGTTGTGATTACCATGCTCTAAATAAAATTATGGTGAAGAATGTGTATCCTATTCCACTTGTAGCAGATTGCTTCGACCGACTCAGTGGAGCGGAATACTACACGAAGATCGATCTGAGATCAGGTTATTGGCAAGTTCGCATCAAGGAGGGAGATGAAGTGAAAACGACGATTGTCACACGTTATGGGGCCTTCGTGTTCTTAGTCATGCCCTTTGGCCTAACAAACGCCCCAGCTACTTTCAGCACCTTGATGAATCAAGTTCTCCAAGGGTTCTTGGACGAGTTTGTCGTGGTATACCTGGATGATATTGCTATATATAGCCGAACCTTGGAAGAACATGTGGAACATTTGAGAATGGTTCTTACTAGGCTTCATGAGCATGAACTATATGTTAAGCTGTCGAAGTGCTCATTTGCCCAGAAGCGGATCAGTTTCTTAGGTCATATCGTTGAGTGTGGCAGTATTCGCATGGACCCGAAAAAAATACGAGCAATCAAAGAATGGAGACCACCTACCGATGTACATGAGGTATGGTCATTTATCGGGTTGGAAAATTACTATAGAAGATTTGTGATGGGGTATGCTGGAATAGCAAGACCCCTAACCGATTTGACAAGAAAGACAGAAGTTTGGAATTGGTCGCCGGAATGCCAAATTGCCTTCGACAACTTAAAGAAGGCCATCCTAACAGACCCGGCCCTCGCACTACCGGATCTATCCAAACCTTTTGTGGTTGAAATGGATGCTTCAGATATTGCACTAGGAGGAGATTTAGTGCAAGATGGCCATCCTGTTGCCTTCGAGAGTAAGAAACTTAAGGATGTCGAGAGGTGTTACACGGTGCATGAGAAAGAGCTTTTAGCAGTGGTCCATTGCCTTCGACTTTGGAGACATTACTTATTGGGGTTGCCGTTTATTGTAAAAACTGACAACACTGCTGTTAGTCACTTTCTGTCCCAACCAAAGCTTACTGGGAAACAAGCGAGATGGCAGGAACTATTGTCCGAGTTCAACTTTGTGATTGAGTATCGTGCCGGTTCTAGTAATCAGGTGCCGGATGCCCTGAGCCGCAGATCCGACCTAGTCGTTTCTGGCCGGCAGCGCTTTCTTCGAGTCAGGTGACCACTCCATTAAAAGATCAAATACGAGAACTAATGGGAGCCGATGCAACGGCTCAATGTTTGGTGAATCTTGTCCGCTAGGGTACAACACGAAGATTTTGGCTCAAGGATGGTCTCTTATGGACCAAGGGGAGACGTCTCTATGTACCTCAAGGCGGCGATATGAGGAAAACTATTATTGCGGAATGTCATGACACTCTTTGGGCGGGCCACCCAGGAGAGGAGCGCACTGTGGCCTTAGTTCAACGAGCTTACTATTGGCCCCAAATGCGGGACGACATTGAGATGTTTGTCCGCACCTTCTTGGTATGCCAACAAGATAAACCCGATCGACAAAAGAAGGCAGGCTTGCTAGAACCACTACTCATTCCTGTTAGGGCTTGGGAAAGTGTTTCAATGGATTATATCACCAGTCTACCAAAAGTTGGGGATCTTGATGCCATTATTGTTGTGGTAGACCGGTTCTCCAAATATGCTACATTCATAGCGGCACCCAAGACAGTTTCGGCGGAAGAGATAGCTCAGCTCTTTTTCAAGCATATTGTTAAGTATTGGGGACTCCCGAGGGACATTGTTAGTGACCGAGACCCCCGGTTTACTAGTAACTTTTGGACCGAGCTCTTCAAACTACTCGGCTCCAAGTTGAATATAAGCTCTAGCTTCCAGCCACAATCTGACGGCCAAACTGAAAGATTTAACTCGATGTTGGAGGAATATCTTCGACATTTTGTGAGCACTAATCAGAAGAACTGGGTGAAGCTTTTGGATGTTGCTCAACTGTGTTTTAATGCTCAAAAATGCTCTACCACCAATAAGAGTGCTTTTGAAATTTTTAATGGGCAGCAACCACTCCTCCCGCACAATATTGACACTGTTCCAAAAAACGCCAGGTCTACTTCGGCGAAAACATTTTCCCTTGAATGGGAACAAAACCTTGATTTGGCCCGTGGCTACCTGGAGAAGGCTCAAAAGCGGATGAAAAAATATGCTGATCTTAAACGCCGCTTTGTTGAATACTGTGTGGGCGACAAGGTAATGGTGAAGGTCCCGAACCAGAGTTCCTCCAGGGCAACATGGGGGAGAGATTCACGGCTAATGCAAAAATATATTGGGCCCCTAACCATCCTCAAAAGAGTCGGAAAGGTAGCCTACAAGCTAGAGTTACCCCAATGGTGGCACATTCATTCATGTCAGCCAACTCAAGCCATATCAGGTAGACAAAGAGGACACCACACGCAACCTGCCCAACCGTCCACAACTGAAACTACGCAACTTGGGGAAGAGGGTGGCCGAAGCTATTATCGACCACCGTGATGCAGGGCCGAGAAAGAAGCTATACAAAGAATATTTGGTGAAATGGCAGGGCTGCAGTATGGAGAAAAATATTTGGGAGAGGGCGACAACACTTAAAGCTTTTCAACCACTACTGGATGCTTATCTTACATCTATGGCACCGGGGACGTCACCAACTCAGAGGGGGGAGTGCTGTCACGAGGTGCCCGCGACCCCAGGTGGTATTACCTGATCACAGGCCATTCATGGGCCCACTTGCAGCTTTGTTGGATGCCGAGCCTCATCGCACTTCAAGTTATCATCTATAGTGTAGGGATTTACTTTATTTTCCTTGTAATGTTGTAATAGCTAGTTAGTGCTTGTTCAGCTTTTCAATATCTAGTCTTGTCATTAGCTTTTATTTTTCTAAGCCTATTATAGGGGGGAAGAGTGTACTGAAGAGTTGTAGTACGAATTGGCTAGTTTGCTGAGATCCTCCTATCCGTGTATGCTTGTAATAGTTGTTGACTATTGTAATCGTTTATTGTATTAATATAAATCGATTTTCATCTTCAATTTTGCTGTGCCACTAAAACGCCTCGGCGTGATTGCGTCGCATTAGCACCAACTCCTAAACGAGTTAGGCGGACGTAGTCGGGTAAATTGACTACTAGCCGCACGGTGCGCGTACATTCTATACAAACTATAAGCGCCACGTGACACTTAGTGAGCAGGAAGCTTTGTTCGCATTCGTGGATGGACTAAAACTGTGGGCAAAGTTGGAGGTGCAGAGGGCCAAGGCACAGAACATGTCCGAGGAGATTGCGATAGCGGAACGGCTGATCGAGTTGAAACCAGCCGGGGAGAGCCGGAAGTCCAGGAAGGATGAGGACGACATCAGTACGCAGGACAAGTCGTGCCAGGGTAATGCGGATAGGGGCGCAAGGATGGCCAGGCCAAGGATGGCAAGCAGTCAGGGTGGACTCCGACTTGCCATGGGTGCGGGAGTGCAGACCATCTCGTAGCAGCGTGTCCGAAGAAGAAGAAATGTGAGATTTGCTGGAGCACAGAGCATTCGACGAGGCAATGCTCGAAGTTTCCGAGGGTAGCCACCATGGAGTACACCAAGGCACGGGACGATGCCGAGGGTGATGGAACATAGATGGCGCTTCAAGTGTTGAACTCAGCCATAGGGATGGCATCGCGGGAAGGAGCACCGCTTGAGGGAAATCTGTTGTATGCGACGGGGGTGATCAATGGGAAACTCGTCAAGGCGTTGGTCGACATAGGGGCCGATTACAACTACATCGACGAGGCTGAAGCACAGAGGTTGGGGCTTCAGGTCATCGCGGGATGGGGATGGATGAAGTCGAATAATGCACCACCCGTTCGGGTCACAGGAGTCGCCAATGGGGTGCGACTAAAGATTGGCACATGGGAACCGCGCGTGCACTTCAAGGTGACGAGCATGGATGATCGGGACATAATATTGGGCATGGACTTCCTGAGGAAGAATAAGGTTGGCCTGGTTCTGCATCAAATGGCATTGTACGTGTGTGATCAAGCCAAGTTGCAAGAAATACGCTTGACCACAGAGCCTTCAGGACAAACCATGACGGCACTCAAGTACGTGAGGAAGCTTGAGGAGGAGCCGAGTTACCACCTTGGATCAGTTCGGTTCATCGAGGGGCCGCCATGTCGACGAGGACGTCGACGAAATGGGCGGGGGGGAATGTCACGGCCGAAAGTCGACGATGAGACATGTTTGTGCAGACGGTCGTACAGGGTGCCGAGGGACCGGCACGAGCAGGACGCCAAGGATGGCATCGGGCTGCATGTGGAGATTCAGCCTTCAGGACAGCGTGATCGGACGGCGAGTCACGCAAGGAAACCATGGGAGGAGCACGGACGCCGCTATGGGAAGCGGATCGCCCAAGGGGCATTGCGGACGGGACATGTTCGGGACTGTCCAGCAGCGCAAGGGGCGCGGGCAAGGCCGGACGAGCAAGGGTCGTGTGGGACAAGGCACGACGGGTCAAGGCCGAGTCGGGGAACAAGACTCGAGCTGGGTGGCCGGACGCGGGCATGGGATGCCGGGCGCGGCCGACGTGCGCGGGCGCGGGCGCACGAGGTGCGAGAGAGACCCCCCCCCCCCCCCCTATAATAGGCTTAGAAAAATATTGCCTTGTGGGGGAAGTGAACATTGAAAGGCTGAGGAGTCACTCAGCAGGGAAGACTCGACCGGAAGCAGGTAGAAGCGGACCAGCATGGTCCAGGAGGTTCGGGAAGAGTCTGGAACATTGCAGAGACAGACCCAGATGGTTGGGCTGGTGCGGGCCGGGACGGGCCGTTGCGGGCCGAGACGGGCCGGGGCGCCTGGATGATGGAAGAACCTTCTAGGAGCCTCCTAGAAGGATGTAGCACTTGAAGGTTGTGGAGCATTCTAGATTTGTACTTAGTCTTGTACTTGTAGAATAATCTAGAATGTGTTTGTAAGAGTTGTATGTGTAGACTAGTGTGGATGATTCTAGAATTAGGTTCTAGAATTGTAATGTTGTAGATAGGTATGGAACCCTCAAAATGATGAGGTGGAGTAGAAGGTTCTAAGTTCTAGGAGTAGGATAATTAGGCTAGAGGTTGGCTCATTTGCAACGAACCCTCAAAGACTCAACATTCTTGTACTTGTAAAGTGTTTGTGTAATAGTGAAGTGTTTTATCTCAACTCCCAAGTGTTTAACCCCCTTCTTTCACACTTAGCAACCGAGTGAGTTAGGCTTAATAGCTAGATTGAGGCAATTCTAGTCTAGTGCCGCACGGGTCCGAAGAGCTTTCGAGTGCTCAAAACCCAACCCCGTGACAGTGCGCTACATATGCCTGTTAACGCGCGCTAGCTACCCAAGTTAGCGTGCGCTAACTGCTTCTCTTCAGCATTAAAATCGCGAAGTCTGGTCCAAATGAACTCAATCCGGTAGATATAGAACTCGATAATCACTAACAATCAACATACCAGTACCAAAACCAGTATACACATGATTCCAAGTTACCAAACAATACAACATGGGAATTCACAAACCAATTCTCAATGGAATACTCCAAAAGCAAAATATCTCGATAATAATGTACACGGATATTACACTCTTACCCCCTAAAAAGAAGTTTCGGCCCGAAACTTGCAATCTTGTTACAAACAACATCCCAACCAAAAATTTCTAACCTCACCACAAAAATAATCCATTGTTACCACCAACGACTAACCAAAGCAAAATACTTACGGGTACGTGAAGTTGAGGATCTCCCGTGATATTAGCATACGACTCCCATACGAAGTCTCAATACAATATCAACATAGCAGTTTCTGTATCACTCCCAAAGTTATCATGGAACACTACGACATTGTGGACTCCCGCGCTGGACCCTATAAGGCGAAAATTATTTTCGTAATCATTTAAAACATGCCAAAAAAAACATTTGAAAGATTCTATAGAATTCATTTACAAGACCAAAATGTCAAAACTCAACACACTCATGAGTATACACTAAACCACCGTTATACGTATTGATAAAGGTTTAGAAAACGATTTTTCCAAAATAGTTTGAGTTGCAAAATACCAAACAATCTATAACACCCCCAAAACCATATGAGATATTACAGCGCCGTGGGCCCCGCGCTGGAAACCACCAGGCTATAAATCATTTTCCAAAAACGTCCAAAAATGCCAAAAAGACCAATGACGGTAATATTTTCAAAAACTCACAAAAGTCTTTTTAAAATACCAAATACCATCATAAGTATATCGTCAAAATATTCAAGGCCAAAATGCCAAAACTCGGTTTAGGGAATCAGTTTTTTTCGAAATAAAACTCATTTGGCAAAATACCAAAAGCCATTCAAATACTCACGCGGCGGATAAAAGTACAGTCCAAAGTATACATTAACCTCGAAATAAAATGAACAATCAATATGTACGATTCCCCAACATGTCATAACTAGTATCATCCGGGAAGCTCACCTCTTCACAATCGCTACTGGCTCCATCTCCGATACCATCGTAATTTTTTTTACCAACTCTGGGAATCCACAGCAATTCAATCCTCACCATAATCGACATCTCACACTCTCAAATGACGAATGAACTCGGATACAACTGTCTGTACTGTATTCAAACAATACTATGAATTCTCAAAACATGATCATAACTCATAAGTGTATATAACCCATCCGAGCCAAATCCTATCTCTCGGATCGTACACTCAAATACCAATCCGGATAAGGACCAAATATACACAATATATCTGTAGACCAATGATAGAAAAAATCCGAAACATCGACATAAAGTCTGAACACTCACACGATCCATAACCACGATCAACCAAGGATATCATTGTCATGATCAACTCCAATATGACCAACCAAATGTCAAAGCACAGCCGAGAACATTATCAATATGATAAACCGCAACACGATCAACATACAACCAATAACAACCGAGAATACCATCAACATGGTAAATTTCGAACAAGATTAACAAGGAACCACAGGGATAGATATATAAGAAAATACAATTTCCAAAGCGTTATACATATCACATGTAGTGGGTCTCAAAGAAAGAAACTCAACTGTCCAACATACCCCTCGGGCGTATGAACAACCAATCACAACCTATCGAACATATCCAATCATACATAGTGGATGAACGACTAATCCGTGTGGCTCAAGATGGACATTACGGTACGCCCGATCCGGAAATGAGTCCATGCACATGCCCCTCCCGTATATGGAATCCAGGATATACGTGGGATATGTACCTAATTAGCCTCACGAATTAACTTTTCGTGTGCACGATTCAAATGCGGAAACATCAATGCACGACCATATGTGCCTGGCTAAAAATCTACATATAACCGATCGACACGCAGATATGACTCCAGATATGTCACGATGCAACATGACAATGAAACTCAAGGAAATCTCATCTGATCAGAATTAAAAGATTCACCAAAGTGAACAACGACACACGGATAATGAAAGATCAACACGAAAAATAGTAATCAAAACAACCATCTTTGGATTATCATCCCCCAAAGAAGGATCAATATGATCAACAATCTCACACAACAGTCCTGGAATCATCATCTTAATTGAACGATCATCACGATTGAAATACTAAACAATAGCCCTGGGATCGACATCCCTCAACGGCCGATCAACATAATCATTAATACTAAATAATGGTACTATGTTCAACATCCCTCACGGACAATGAATATGAATCTCATTATATGAACCAACAACATATAACACATGCAACAATTCAACAGGATATTTATCCTCATAACTGAACAATACTCTAATTACCTCAGAGTTGGAGACAATATCCTTCCCACGAACAAACATCTCTGAACGAATATACAACTATTTGAATAATCTCAGATAGGGGTACAGTCCATCAACATCCTTAAACCATCATTCCAACATCAGTGTCGACAAGACAAACTATCCTCGATATTCGACCTTCCATATCACCGACTAAAGATGACTTACATCTCCGTCTTCAACAAACATCTTTAAATCATAGTCACTATGATTTAATCCAAACCAAATCACAATATACAAACCACTATCCCAATAAATTCACATTTATAATTTCATTGTTATATGAATTATAAATGAAAAGAAACTGAAACCTTTTATTAAATATTGTGAATTAAACGAGTATGAACTCGCCTAGTCACTGATACGACGAATCCAATACTAAATCCATTGAGTTCGCCTACAAGTTCCTCCTTCTTGACCAAGGCAATCCACGAGTTCTTCACTATCAACTTCAACGTAGCGGTTATAGTCATCGATCAATTATCAACAACACATTTGATAATAATCAACAACCGGTCTAACCAACCAACAAACCCAACAATTGAACAATACTTCGATCAACTACGAACCCAAATTAACAACACAAGTTCGAATTCCGATAATCATACCAATAATCAATTCAATAATAATAAGGGTATTAACATTCTCACTTCCAACTTCGACCCCACGAATTAACAAGGTTCCCTCGTGTTCATATTCGTAAATCCTTAGGAAAACACTGATACCGGTACAATCGACAAATCCGAATTATCCGAATAGTTCAATGTTATGAATAATCATATTCCACGATAAACCACAATCGCTCTAGTTTCAGCCTCATCTTATAATTCGTGTTTCATCAAGAACATCTGAAATCCACCACTATATTCAATATAATATCGGTGTCTAAATATCAAATCCATACCTATACCCAAAATCGTTTATACATTTTAACATATTCCTTCTTGATGTAATATACAGCAAGAACACCATAATTCCATAATCATGTTCATAATAATACAACATAATCTAAGATATATATATCATCATTTTCCTCAACACAGAGCTCCGTGAAACACCAAGATTTATCATGGCACTCCCATAATTTATTATCACACGATGTAATCATCAATAGCAACATCAAAATCCTAAAATGAAGCGTAGAATAGATCCACATACGTCAAGAAAATGTTCAACTCCATTGAACATCTTAAAAATCAGCAATAACTCCATATCTCCTGCTCCAATCCATGCTTTCCTGCCCATAATCGATCTAGGAGAGACAAAATGACTCTCGAAGGGTTGAAGAGCTAAGAAGCGAGGTTGAACTTCTCAAATTACCAAGATGATGGAGATCTCATAAATTTATAAACTCTAATCACTACGTACGCGACGTGAACAACCTAGCATACGTAACACGCCAAGTTGCCGACCATGGGACCTACTTGTCGGCCATAACCTGAACCCTAACCAATTTCTCCCTTAGCGTACGTTATGCATGACATATAGCGTATGCTACACTTAACATCTTAGCGTACGCTAGCTCCTCGACCTAGCGCCCGTTATGGCTTCTGTAATACCCACGTATAACTGCTCCTGCTAGTCGTCCCAATATACTGATTATGTATATTCATCCCAGTAATGCTCTCATGTGATATACTTGATATCAAAATTAAGACAATCTTATACCTGGTATGTAATACCCGCTATTTTCATAATGCAATGTTATTATACATAATAATATTATAATGCATTTCATTTTATTAAGTTTATTTAGAGGATCATGAACATTTATTTCGACGTATCACAAGTCCTAGCTCAAGTCATTTTGTCAGATATATTCAAGTAGTAATTTTTTATTTTTACAATAGTGTTATAAATTATTCAAGTATAATATTAACAATATTATTATTAAAATTATCATTATTATTAATAATAATATTAACAATACCGATTTTATTAAATATTAATATAATTATTATTATCATTATCATTTTTTTCAGATTTATTTTATGAACAATATTACCAATTAATTATTATTCTACATTTACTATTATTAGTATTATTATTATACCATTTATATTTTAACCATGTGTTTTAATTTAAACAAACTATGATTGAATTTAATTAACCATAATTAAGAATTCTGGTGCAGTCGATCGTTCCCTCATCAGAGTTCTCACTTTATCAAAACTCCTCAATACTTATCCTAATACACAAACCTAATTCAACTAAAACACTTAAAAATTTACCACTATAAATAAACAAAGTTCTTCTGCAGAAATCCTTTACAAATCGTTCAACATCCAACAAAAAAAAAGAAGAAAACTGTATTTGCAATCGGGAAGCATTCACAGGATCTGATCTACAGAGCTGCAAGTATTTTCTTCTACAAACTAAGGAGCAGAGAACAAGAGGTCCGATCGAATTCGTCGTCTGATCAAATTTCCAGTCGCGCTTCATCCGATTTCCATTCAATCTTACGAGATAAAGCTCAACAACTATCACCTTATATTTCCTTATTTTACTTAGTTTCTATCTCTACGAACATTACAAATTCAGAACCAGAATTTTTTTTCTCAGACTCAATTACCACGAGCTGGAATCACCAATTTCATATTCAGCCCGTAACCCATATATCCCCGATTAGATGTTGGAACCCAAATTGCCACAGTACAACTGGTCCAACCGAATCCCAATAACAGTAATTGAATTAGATTCACATCACCCATAATCCATCCGTTCCATTATCAAACCAGAAAATACATCTGAAATCCTGAACTAATGAATTTTACCATGACTCATTGTATAATGTGCAAAACCACTTCAACTTTTCTCTATCCATAACATTCCACCTTTTGACCATCGGATTTCAGTCAGGCCTTTGTCCTACGCCTGAATTCGAGACCTTAACTCGACATCGGATCAAGCCCAACTGAGTTAAGAACCCTATCCTGCGGGTTCACCTCAACCCAGTTTCAAAACCAAACCCAAAATGTAACTCAGAACCAAAACTGGTCCAGAATCGGAAACCCAGTTCCGGATTCGAACTCGCCGCCATCGACCCCTTTATAAATCCTCCGCCGCCGCCGGTTACTAGAGGGCAGAAATCCAGACCTTCCACTGCTGCACCTGAGCCGAACCACCGTCGATTTGCACCCTTTTGTCCGCCGCGATCCGATCGCGTGCTGTGCATCAGCTTTTGAGCCTGTGTGTGTTCTATTGTGTATATGAATGGAATTGTGTAGGTGTGTGTGTGTCTTTCGGCCAATTCATTTCCGGCCGAGAAGAAATTGATTAGATAGAAAGTGAGGGATGGGAGTTTCAGATGAGGTTAGAAGAGTTAGAGAGAGGGAGAGAGGACCGAGAGGGATTTTGAGATGAGAGAGAGAGTTATGGTGAGGAACAGACGAGAAGAAATGGGACGTGAAGATTGAGAGGTGTCGGCCGATAGATTAGGAAAAATGGTATTTATACCCACGAGATTTTAGGATTTTCAATTTAGTCCTCCCAATTTTCAGAAACTTTCAATTCAACCCCAGACAGTCAGCTTCTCAATTCTTACAATTTGACCCCAGTCAACTTTAAAACTTCACTTCCAATCCTATTTTGACCCAAAACATTAAAATGATTACTTTCAATTAATATTAATAATTAATCTGAATTTATGCATAAATATTTCTAATTTCAGTCATTAATAATATTAAACCTTCGATTAATACTAATAAGCAATGGTAATTTATTTTCAGTTATTATATAGTGATAATCGTATCTTTTCACTTATTATAAGTAATAAAGTGTAAGGATTATAATTATTATTATTATATGTAGACTTTATCAAGGATTTACGGGCTTAGGACTGTGAGTCGAGCATCTTCATATTCAAGTCAGACATCATCATATATTCAGGTAGGAATTTTCACTATCACTATAATTGCTTTGATTGGACTGTATATGTGATATTCTATTCATGTTTAAAATTATGATGCACGTTGTAAATCAGGCTAACCTGTATTCGTGTAAGAGGCTATCTTAAGATATATGTTGTTGCGGGGACACCTGCACAACCTCAATATTCACATGCGTGCTCGATTCGTGTTGTGTGATATTGTGTGTATGTTTGATGTTGTTGTGGGGGCACCTGCGCAACATCAATATTCGTGTTATGCGTGCTCGATTCATGTTATACGTAATATTGTAAGTATGCATTTACGTTGAGGAAAAATATGATAGATTATTCATGTTATGCTTTCCATGAGATTGTATATTACTGTGATTAGTGTGATTTCTACGAGCTGAAGGAAGCTCACCCCCGCCTTTATTGATCCCGCAGGTTGAACCGAGCCGGATGGACGAAGGAGCGAGCCGAGAGGGCATATGAAAGAGCATTTATTATATGATGTTTTTTTCGTTATGTCAAATGTTTTGAAACTCACTTGGGGAAACATTGACTAGAAATTTTAATTTATGATTTATTCTTCCGCCGCAAAAATTTTTATCTCGTATCTATGATGAATGTTGCCTTATTTAAAGGTATCTATTTTTATGTCATTGTAGCAACTCGACTTTGTAGGCGAGAATTTTTATATTCTCAAAAGAAATTATTTTGTCAAAATTTACTTTTAACTCGTGTCTTCTAGCATGCAAGACTGGTGAGACGATCCTTGTTTACCAGAAAATGCACCACACTATGTCATTAATAGACTGAGTAAGTGGCTGCAATCTGGGAAACAAGGTTCCGTCACGCGACAGCTAGAGCACCTGCGTCGACTAATGGGTTTTACAACTCGTTGGCAGACTCATGGCTAATCGAGGAAACCGCAATGCTCAACCCACCCAAGATCAACTTTTGGCTGGATTGGCCACCTTACTTCAAGGCGCAACCATCGTACCGCCTAATAACGCTGAGCAAGCTCAAGCTCAAGTTATCAAGTGGTTCAATCATTTCAAGTCGCCCGTCTTTATTGGTCGTGAGGGACCAGCCGCCATAGAAGAGTGGTTGTTGAACCTAGACAGCATCTTCGACTACATGGCGTGCACCGATGCTCAGAAGGTGTCATGTGCCGTGTTTTAGCTCAAGGAAGATGCTAGGACATGGTGGATTGGAGTGTGGAGGCTCAAAACCCAAGACGAGAAGGATGCGTTCACTTGGGACCAATTCAAGGAGACAGTTATGGAAAAGTAATACCCGAGGGCGTACAAAATCAAGATGCAAAAGGAGTTTCTCGATTTGACCCAAGGTGGAATGTCGGTTACCGAGTATGAGCGCAAGTTTAACCACATGTGCCGTTTTGCTCCTCACATGGTCGAGACGGATGACATGAAGTCCCATAAATTCTGGGATGGACTACGTGATCGGATTTGTCATCATTTGGCTGGTCATGGTCGTCTGATCTATAATGAAGTGGTTGCAAGGGCCGAGGACATTTCTGCCAGTTTGGATGTGGAGAAGGCAAGAGCACCACCAGTTGCAGCAAATAACAAGCGCAAGTGGCACGAGCAAGGAGGTGGTAGTAAGAAGAATGTTAAGACTGGATCTTCGGGGGGAAACCCCAGTCTTATAAACCTACATGTGCTACTTGTGGCAAGGGGCATAAAGGTGCATGTATGATTGGTCATAAGCGGTGCTACTTTTGCCGTGAGGAGGGACACATGGCCTCAGCGTGTCCGGATATAGGAAAAGGACCATGCAATAATGTGCAAGGTCAAGGCTCTGGAGGCACTCGAGTGTATAGCGTGGCCGAGGCCGAAGAAGAGACTGAACCCCAAACCACGTCAGGTATGTTGTCAGTTGCAAATATTCCTGCTTTGGTGTTGTTTGATACGGGTGCATCTCATTATTTCATCTCTAGGAAGCTTTGTACTATGATTGGTTGTAGAAGTAGTAAGGCCCCTAGATCTTTGTTAGTTAGCATGCCTGCGGGGGGAGTAGTGCGTGTAGACTCGATAAATAACAAGGTGAAGATAGAGATTAACGAACATAGCTTCTTAGCCAACTTGCACATAGTTGAACTCAGTGATTTTGATGTCATTTTGGGTATGGATTGGTTGGACAAGCGTAGAGCTGTAGTTGAATGCTCCGAAAGGAGGGTAACTTTATGTCCATCTGTTGATGTCAAGACCGTATTCGAGGGAGTAAGACACAGTAGTACCCCGAAGGTGATTTCAGCCATGAAAGCGGTGAAGATGTTGAAGAAGCGTAGTTGCCAAGGATTCTTGGTGAATGTGATGGGGAAAACAACTTCGGAGAAGACGGTAGCTGATGTACCTATCGTCAAGGAGTGTCCAGATGTCTTTCCTGAAGACTTGCCCGGAGTTCCTCTGAACCTTCAAGTTGAGTTCTCGATTGATTTAGTGCCAGGAGCGGAACCAATATCGAAATCACCCTATAGAATGGCGCCTAAGGAACTGCAAGAGCTGAAAGTGCAACTCCAGGAACTGCTCGACTCTGGATTTATCCGATCGAGTGTTTCGCCATGGGGTGCGCCAGTGCTCTTCATGAAGAAAAAGGACAGAAGTTTGAGGATGTGCATAGACTATCGTGAACTTAATCGACTCACGATAAAGAATAAATATCCACTTCCTAGAATAAAGGACCTATTCGATCAACTTGGAGGCTCGGGAGTATTCTCAAAAATAGATTTGAGATCCGGATATCACCAGCTGAGGATTAAGGATGATGATATCCCAAAGACAGCATTTCAAACTCGATATGGACACTATGAGTTTATAGTGATGCCATTTGGTTTGACTAATGCGCCAGCAGTATTCATGGACCTCATGAACCGTGTTTTTCAACCTTATTTAGATAAGTTTGTCATTGTGTTCATAGATGACATAATTGTATATTCAAAGACCAAGATTGAACATGAGCAGTATCTTAGAACAGTATTGAGAATACTGCGCAAGGAGAAGTTGTATGCGAAGTTCAACAAGTGTGAATTCTGGATTAACCGAGTTGCATTTTTGGAACATGTGGTCACTTCTAAAGGAATTGAGGTTGACCTGATTAAGGTAGAAGCAGTCAATGATTGGAAAGTACCGAGTAATGCGAATGAAGTTCGCAGCTTCTCGGGATTAGCCGATTATTGTCAATGATTTATCGAGGGATTTTCGAAGATAGCTGCACCTATGACTAGATTGACTAGAAGGGGAGAAGTTTTCGTATGGAATGAGAAATGCGAAAAGAGTTTCCAAGAACTTAAACGAAGATTGACTGCAGCACCAATTTTGACGATTCCCGATCCGACGAAAGACTTCGTCATCTACAGTTATGCATCCAAGCAAGGCTTGGGGTGTGTATTGATGCAAGAAGGCAAGGTAGTTTCCTATGCTTCGAGACAGTTGAAACTGCACGAGCTGAACTACCCTACTCATGATTTGGAATTAGCAGCGGTATTTCATGCCTTGAAGATTTGGAGACATTACCTGTATGTGTAATACCCGGTCGAAAGTTATGTCATTTCAAACCTCTTCTTGTTCTTCGAATCGTGATTGTTGGGCGAACCCTTGTAATCATTGCTTGGAACCACCGTTTTGGGGTTCCCGTACTTCTATTTCGTGTTATTGTTGCCCAGACATTGAATCATATTGCTTTTATTCTCTTTCCGGGCCATTTTTCATCATTTTAGAACCCGAAGGGGGTGTGAGCCGCGGCACAAGGAGTGTGCGCCGCGGCTCACACATTTCCTAACCGCCGAGCGGATCTGGGTGCCGCGGCACACTCCGGCATGCTGCGGCACACCGCTGAGTCATTGCCGCGGCACACCTAGGCTGAGCCGCGGCACACTTGTGTTGCATCCTCAGCCAAAAACCGCCTGTACCCGGTGCCGCGGCACACCTAGGCTGAGCCGCGGCACACTGCCGAAACCTAGGAACAATTTTTAAGCCTGTGCCGCGGCACACCTGGGCTGAGCCGCGGCACACAATGCGGTCAACTACATTATTTATGCCTTTTGAGCGAGATGCAGCTCATTTTTCCATCTTCTTCTTCCACCTGCGAGAGAGAGGGTTTGAGGGGAAGAACTTTTCACCATCTATCACTTGTGTGTTGGATTTCTACCACTTTCATTCGGTTGGAAAGCCCGGATAATCGACCTAACGCGTATTCCTCGGATCGTAGAGCTTGGATATTCAAGAGGTAATTGCTTCAACATCTTGATTCTCGATCTTGTAGGGATACTGACGTTTTGGAAATTAAAATCATGGAGTATGAAGTGGTATATGCGTGATTATGGACATGTTTGAGTATTCATCGGATTATTGAAAGTTTATTCAAGAACACTTTGAATTTTGTGTTGGATTTTGGGGGTTTTCGTAAATTCGTCCGTTTTATCCGATTGAAGCTTGAGAACTTTGAGGTTTTGATATATCTATATCGTATGCGTGTTTTCTTACGATTTTACGGGTTGAATTGTGTCGTTTTCGGACTTGTGAGATTTTGGACAATTTTCCAACCTCTAGTTGATTATCCGTATATCTTTATGAATCGTAGACGGGTTTCGGGGGTTTCTTCGTGTAATTTGAATATGTATAATTGATTATCATATTCCTTGCGAATCGTTTAGGTGCCGGAAGCGCGTTCTTGGACCTACCAATTTCATACCCCTTTTTCCGTTCGTTCCTCGATGTCTCAAAGGCAAGTATATATTTATGATTGTACGTTCTCGACTTTGAAAGTAAGATATATGTTTGGCATAATTATTTATATCCACTCCGGGACGGGCCGACGGGTCCTCTGAGGGTTTCGTAGCCTGCAGTGCGATTCCATGGATAATATGAATTAACCACTGGGACGGCCGATGTGTCCTCCGAGGGTTCCGTAGCCTGCAGTGCGGTTCCACGGTATTCATATATGAATTAATGACGTATGATATGAACGAACCACTTTGGGGCGGGCCGGCTGTGTCCCCTAAGGGTTCCGTAGCCTCTGGTGCGGTTCCACGGTATTCATATACGTCTTGATGTGATGCTATGAGATTTAGTTATTCCGGAATACTAGTCTTGAATTGATGAATTGACGGTTACATTTACTTTATTGTCGAGGAGTATTGCGTTTCATACTTGATATACTTGCACTAGCTATTCGACGGCTAACCCCTTTATGGGGGAAATACTTTTTATGTATTTTAGGTTCCAGGAGAGCGGACGGGTAGGTATCAGGTCGGCATAAAGATGGTGGGCAAGTGTGATACTGTGTCTTTCTTCCAGTTATGTTTGGAGTTTCCCGTTCAGTGTTGTTGTACTGGATTGGCTTTTGAATACTCGAGTATTGTTTTCCCTTGTCCTTGTTGTTCCGGCTTGTGTTTGCCGAAGTATTGATTCGAGTCGTGATGTTTGTGAATACATTGGTTATGTTTCGAATACCTTTGTATTGTTTTTCATTCCATTGTGTGTAGACCTTATCGGTCAAATTTTATGGTTTCACGTATGTTTAGCCTTGTGGGTCCCACGGTGGGGCTTACGGCGCTGTAATATCCCTGAATAACTTGGGGGTGTTACAGAATATGGTATCAGAGCTTAGGTCTATGGATACCTAGGCTGTCGGTCTCTTGGGTCGAATGAGTCGTCAATTGTCCACAGTATCACTACTCGCCATCATCACGGTCACCGGTACTTGTAAGACCTCTTACTCTTCTGATGCTTCCTTATTCATTATGCTTCTTCTATGGATATTCTTGAGAATCGATCACCTTAATGACGTGCATTTGAATTGTGCTTACGTACCTTATGTGTTCTTCAGTATGTCAGCTGGTAGGGGCCGTGGCCGTGGTCGTGGCCGTGGACGAGGAAGGGGTCGTGGCGCGGCCGTTTCCATCGATTCGGGCCATGGGGTCGACCAACCCCAGTTTTTCGAACTCGGTGCATCCCGACACCGAGAGTCAGCACGACCAGTCAGATGGTCAGGGGAACAACGCAGACGTTGGAGTGGAGAATGCACTTCAACAATTGGCTACTCAGATGACTATTTTGGCCCAAACTGTTCAGCTGAATAACCCGAACCCAAACACGGATGCCTTGCTTCAGAATGTAATCCGTATGCACCCTCCACAGTTCGGCGGTGCCATGCACTGTTAGTGGGAAGATTGGCTAGCGAATTGGAGAAAATTTTCGAGGCGCTGATTGCCGAGGTGAGGAAAGTACCGATTGCTCAGTATTTCCTCACTAAGGAGGCCGCTACTTGGTGGAAGGTCATCAAGCCACAGGATCGTATTGCCTCATGGGATGAATTTAAGGAGCTCTTGGAGGCCGAGTTTTGTCCTTGGCCGGTACGAGAGAGCCGAATTCGAGCCTTCTTCGAGGCTAAACCACAAGATATTCCCGTTTCGCAGGCGATCGTGGAGTATAACCAACAATTGATCCATGTGAAGGATCAAGTGCGTAACGAGCGTGATAAGATCCGTTATTTTGATATGCGGATGAATTTGGACTTACGGCGGTACATGGCCGGATTTGCTTGTACCACACTGAAAGAGTATCAGGACAGAGCTTTAGCCCATGATATGTTGAGCCCCGATAATGATACCGTTGAAGAACCGAAGAAGCAGAAAGTCGGGGGAAATTTTTCTGGCTCTAAGGGTGGCAACTTTCAGAAGTCGCAGACGACTAACCGTTTTGCCGGACAGTCGTCACGTTCTAATAAAGGGAAGAGGGGTTACCGTCCCACTTCGGGTACCACAAATCGCGCGGTGACTTGCTATAATTGTGGCCGTTCAGGCCACATTAATTTGGAATGCCACTTTCCACCGTTGAAGTGTCACACGTGTGGTCAGATGGGGCATAGAGCGGTTTACTGTTCCGAGCCGAACCAGACTTTGGACACTCGGGCTTCGCCCACCGGTCAACCTCGCAGAATTTTGGCAGGGCCGGGACGGGTCGAACGCCGGAGGGGGAACTCTAGCGTCGGTTCGGTACAACCACGAGTTTATGAGATGCGTCGAACAAACGAGCACGACACGGCGTGGCTTGTGTACCATCCATATTTTATCTTATCCAAATTGTACTTTTTGATTCGGGTGCTACACATTCTTTTATTTCTTTGGAGTGTGTACGCCGTTTGAATATAACTTGTCTGACTGCTTGCGATCCCTTCATCGTGAGACTGCCGAGCGGGGATAGAATTGTGGGGAACCGGGAGATTAGAGATTTTCCGGTGAGTATATCCGGTATGGATTGGTTATCGAATTTAATTGTAGTTGATATGGAAGGCGAGGATGTGATCCTAGGCGAAGATTGGCTTGATAGTCATCAAGCGATTATGAACTACCGTACTAAGGTTATCACCATGATGACTAAAGACGGATCTGAGTACTCATTTTTGGGGCATAAGTCGGGACTATCCAAGTTACTTATCAGTGCCATGAAGGCCGTAAAACTTTTGAATAAAGGTTGTGCGGGCTATTGGTGTTATGCCTTGAAAACGGAAGGAAATGAAATCGATTTCTCTTCGATTCCGGTTGTTAGTGAGTACCCCGATGTTTTTCCAGATGACCTCCCGGGATTACCACCAGATCGAGAGATAGAATTTACCGTGGACTTAGAGCCAGATGCGGCTCCGATTTCTAAAGCACCTTATCGGATGGCACCTTCCGAGATGCAGGAATTGAAGACTCAGTTGGGAGAACTTCTGGAAAAAGGGTACATCAGACCGAGCGCTTCGCCTTGGGGCGCGCCTGTTCTCTTCGTGAGGAAGAAAGATGGTTCACTACGTTTGTGCATCGACTACCATGAGCTGAATAAAGTAACCATCAAAAACAAGTATCCTTTGCCTCGTATAGACGATTTATTTGATCAATTGCAAGGGGCTGCAGTTTTCTCAAAAATTAATTTGAGATCCGGGTATTATCAACTCAGGGTGAGGGAGTCCGACGTTCCGAAGACGGCGTTCCGGACGAGATATGGGCATTATGAATTTGTAGTTATGACTTTTGGGTTGACGAATGCGCCGGCAGTATTCATGCAGTTAATGAATAAAATATTCATCGAGTACCTCGACAGGTGTGTAGTCGTCTTTATTGACGACATCTTGATCTATTCTCGAGATAAAGAGGAACACGCCTGGCACTTGCGTTTGGTATTAGACATTTTGAGAACCGAGCACCTCTATGCAAAGTTCTCGAAATGTGAGTTTTGGTTGGAAGAAGTTATGTTTCTCGGCCATGTGATTTTGGCCGAAGGGGTTCGCGTAGACCCGCAGAAGATCGAGGCAGTGCTAGGCTGGGCACCGCCTAAAAATGTTAAGGAGGTTCGTAGCTTTTTGGGCCTTGCTGGGTATTACCGTCGGTTTGTTGAGGGGTTCTCGAAACTCGTTCGACCGCTTACGAAATTACTCCAGAAGACCGAAAAGTTTGTTTGGACGAATGAGAGACAACAGAGCTTCGATGAACTAAAAAGACGTTTGACTTCAGCTCCAATTTTAACTTTACCACATGGTAGCGAGGGCTTTGCAGTCTGCAGTGATGCTTCGGGTCAAGGCCTGGGCTGTGTTCTTATGCAGCATGATAAGACAATAGCTTTTGCGTCACGACAACTAAAGCCTTATGAGATGAATTATCCTACTCACGATTTAGAGTTGGCCGCAATTGTCTTCGCACTCAAGATTTGGCGGCATTATTTGTATGGTTCACCGTGCCGGATTTATACCGATCACAAGAGCCTGAAATATATTTTCAATCAGAAGGAGCTGAATATGAGACAGAGACGTTGGTTAGAGTTGTTAAAGGATTATGATTTGGAAATTCTTTACCACCCCGGGAAAGCCAATGTCGTTGCGGATGCTTTGAGCCGCAAATCGGCGTCTCTTCAAATGCTCGAGGTTCTTACACCTCAAAGTAAAATTCGCCAGACTTAATTGAGCAAGGGATAGAAGTTTGGCTTCAACGAGTACAGTGGACAACAGTGTACTCTCAAATTACTTCGTCCTTAGTTGATGATATCAAAGGAAGCAAAGGAGTGACCCGATGATTTCTCAATCGAAGGAAGATGTAATTAAAGGAAAAGCTCTGGCTTTATGGTTCACGAGGATAGTATTCGAGATTTCGTAGGTGCTTTGCGTTCCGAACGATTTAGAGTTGAGGCAGAAAATTCTCCGAGAAGCGCATGCTACGCCTTACTCAATCCACCCCGGGAAGAGTAAGATGTACAAAGATTTGAAGCGTAATTTTTGGTGGAATAATATGAAGAAGGATGTTACGGAGTTTGTACTACGATGCTTGACGTGTCAACAAGTCAAGATCGAACATCAATGACCGGCGGGGTTGTTGAAACCACTTCCCATTCCCGAGTGGAAGTGGAAAGACATATCAATGGATTTCATCACTGGCATGCCGAGGACTCGGACTGGAATGAATATGATTTGGGTAATTGTCGATCGATTGACCAAGTCTGCACACTTTTTGGGTATTAAGGATACTTGGGGACCGGATAGACTGGCTCGAACCTTTATTGCTGAGATCGTGAGGCTACACGGTGCCCCCAAGACTATTGTTTTTGATCGAGACGGCCGCTTTGTATCACACTTTTGGCAGGCCGTTCATCAGGCTCTGGGTACTGAGTTGAGATTGAGCACTTCCTTTCATCCTCAGTCGGACGGTCAGACAGAGAGGACGATTCAGACTCTGGAAGATATGTTACGGGCTTGTGCCTTGGATTGGAGTAATGATTGGGAGCTTCACCTACCGTTGATCGAGTTTGCTTACAATAATAGTTGGCATGCGTCGATCAAAATGGCACCCTTCGAGGCACTCTATGATAGGCGATGTAGGTCGCCATTATGTTGGGACGAGGCTTCTGAGCTAGTTGGGACAGAACCGGATATGTTATTGGAGACCAAGGAAAAGATTTCTATTATCCGAGATCGACATCGATCGCCTGCAGTCGTCGAAATCTTACGCCGATACTCGTCGCCGACCCTTGGAGTTTGAAGTGGGGATCACGTCTTGCTCAAAGTATCGCCGACTGCAGGAGTTTTCCGCTTCGAAAAGGGAAAACTTCGATCCAAGGTATATCGGACCTTTCGAGATTTTGGGCGAGTTGGAGACTTAGCTTATCGCTTGGCGTTGCCTCCACTTTGAGTCACGTCCATAGTGTTTTTCATGTGTCCCAGTTGAGGAAGTACGACTGGATCCGAGCCACATTATCGACTACGGTGAGATTGGCGTAGCCGAGGATATTACCTTTCCGGAGAGACCCGTGAAGATCCTTGAGCGTCGCGAGAAACAATTTTCAAGATAAGACCATTCCATTGGTTAATGTACAATGGTCGAGGCATGGAGTCGAAGAGGCGACTTGGGAGACGGAAGAGAAGATGCGGGTGGAATACCCCGAACTATTTATTTCTTAAGTTTCGGGACGAAACTCCTTTTTAGAGGGGGAGAATGTAATACCCGGTCGAAAGTTATGTCATTTCAAACCTCTTCTTGTTCTTCGAATCGTGATTGTTGGGCGAACCCTTGTAATCATTGCTTGGAACCACCGTTTTGGGGTTCCCGTACTTCTATTTCGTGTTATTGTTGCCCAGACATTGAATCATATTGCTTTTATTCTCTTTCCGGGCCATACTAGTCTTGAATTGATGAATTGACGGTTACATTTACTTTATTGTCGAGGAGTATTGCGTTTCATACTTGATATACTTGCACTAGCTATTCGACGGCTAACCCCTTTATGGGGGAAATACTTTTTATGTATTTCAGGTTCCAGGAGAGCGGACGGGCAGGTATCGGGTCGGCATAAAGATGGTGGGCAAGTGTGATACTGTGTCTTTCTTCCAGTTATGTTTGGAGTTTCCCGTTCAGTGTTGTTGTACTGGATTGGCTTTTGAATACTCGAGTATTGTTTTCCCTTGTCCTTGTTGTTCCGGCCTGTGTTTGCCGAAGTATTGATTCGAGTCGTGATGTTTGTGAATACATTGGTTATGTTTCGAATACCTTTGTATTGTTTTTCATTCCATTGTGTGTAGACCTTATCGGTCAAATTTTATGGTTTCACGTATGTTTAGCCTTGTGGGTCCCACGGCGGGGCTTACGGCGCTGTAATATCCCTGAATAACTTGGGGGTGTTACAGTATGGAGGTAAGTGTGAAATTTATACAGACCATAAAAGTCTGAAATATATTTTCATACAAAAGGAATTGAATATGAGGCAGCGCAGATGGATTGAGTTGGTCAAAGACTACGATTGTACAATTCATTACCACCCTGGTAAAGCAAGCGTAATTGCTGATGCACTGAGCCGTAAGGCGGGAGGAGACCTAACTTGTTTGTTGACCAAAGAGGAAAGCTTGGTCAAGGAATTTGCAAGGATGAACCTTGAGATGGCTACACCATCGAATCCAGTTGAGTCGTTATTGGCTAGTCTAGTGGTACAACCAACCTTGAAGAAGCAGATCAAAGAATGTCAAGGGCAGGACGACTTCTTGGTCAAAATGAAAGAACGTACTCTTTCAGGAGAGGATAAGGGATTCAGTGTGTCCAAAGATGGCACAATGTACTATGAAGGGAGGATTTATGTGCCCAATGTTGTCAAGTTGAGAGAAGCGATATTGAAGGAGGCACATAGTACTCCATATACAGCACACCCTGGGAGTACAAAGATGTACCAAGATCTTAAGGGGACATTTGTTGGGAAGGTTTGAAAAGAGATGTGGCAGACTTTGTCAGAAGGTGTATAGTTTGTCAACAAGTGAAGGCAGAACACCAACGCCCCTTTGGATTACTTAAATCACTTCATATTCCGGAATGGAAATGGGAACACATTACGATGGACTTTGTGGTAGGTTTGCCTCGAACAGAAGGAGGAAACCATGATATTTGGGTTGTTATGGACCGACTCACAAAGTCAGCTCACTTCATTCATGTAACACCCCAAACTAGGCGGATATTACAGTGCCGTGAATCCCCGACTGGGACCCACCAGGCAAATGAAAATGATGAATTAAATAATATAATTGTAGTACCGAACCACATTATATTACCAAACACTCCGATGAGGAGTTTAAGCACAACACACCAGGACAATACCGAATACTAGTGTATTTTATATGAAGATAAAATACACCACCCTGAATAAATAAACATTACAAACGGAATTTGCAGCGGAAAATACAAATGACAGAAATAATCGAAATGATCAAAATGATGAACAAGCGGAATGACTGGGGCCCCCTACTAGTATCACCAGGACTCGCCGCCAACATGCTCTTCCGTGCCTTTGCCTTGCCGTGACTAAACAAAATCCCAACGGGCCGCCATACGTAACAACAATCCTCAAGAGTTGAAATTACACAATCATGAATTAATCAAGTTATGAAATATTCTTAGTTATGAATTACGCCAAGAGGAGCATCATAGTACGCCCGTAGTGTTCTCGTGCAAGTGTACAAGACGGATGACCGGACACACCCGTCCTTGTACCTAATTAGTCTCACGGAGGTAATCGTTACTGTGCATACCCGATGTATCACTCCCAATACATGGCCATCACGTGCCCGACTAAAAATTCCACACATCCGCACCCGGCCACGCAATATGAACCCAGAAGGCCATATGAACAAGAATGACCATAATGAATATCAATGAATAATAATAATCCGACAAAGTCAAGAATGACTCACCGATACGAAAGTGATAATGAAGTGATTGATAGTTTTCAATGAAATGATTGGAACCGCTTCCTCGCTAATGAAATGATTATCCGACAATTACAAGTCTCAAAATGATTAATACAATGATGAATGAGTTATGATTATGAATGATCAACAACAAAAGGAATGAATATCCTTTTAACCGAGTAAGAATCAACTTACTCAATACCGATGAAGAATGTCCGTCCACGAACAACGTCCTAAGTGAAATACCGGTCGCTCGAACAACCTTGAATAACAATAATTACCAACAACCGTTCAATACACGCATCAAACAACAAAACACGACTAACCCAAGGGTCGAAACAACGATAATCGAACTCATTGGGGCATTCTAACGAATACATAACCAACCACACGACTTCGAAAATATCGATCCGAATATGTCGAAACTAACACTAAAATGAGTATTTCGAACTAACAAAACACTTCAATGATATCAATAATCCATTAGGAATCCATAATCCATGATTACAACGACATCAATCGGAAAATCCCCAATTAACCGAAGTCAACCCCAAGAGTTCTTGAAAACAATTCCGAAAATAACCATTAAATCCGTAGGAATATATTTATCCAAGTAGATAATCCATAACTTAACATATTCCAATGATAATCCAAGCTTACACGAAGAAATCGGAAGGAAAACCCAAAAATCCGAAATTCTAGATCCAAGAGATTAATACCTTTGATTCGATGTGATGAAGATGATGAAATGATGATCAATCCGAAAGATGAGCTTGAAGATGATGATTGATGATTACACCTCGAAGAATACCCTCTGGATCGCTCGGAATCGCCCAAAAATACCGAAGGAATGAAATGAGATGAAAAATGACGAACTCTGACTAAACTCCCAATTTATACTCGGTCCAGTTAGCGTCGCTAGCTTGTGCATAGCGTGCGCTAACGAGTAATTGGTAGTCCGGTACCTTTGTCCGAACACGGTAGCGCGCGCTACGTACCTCTTTGTAGCGTGCGCTACGGCCATACTACTAGCGTGCGCTAATATCCATTGTTAGCGTGCGCTAGCGAAATATTTGTCGCCCGATCGGAGTCCGAAAACCATCGCCCTCGATCTAACCTCGATAGCGTGCGCTACAACCATTATTTAGCGTGCGCTAATATGTCGGTTGCGACGCTAACAACAATGCATAGCGTGCGCTATGAATAAACCGGTGCGATCCAAAGAGCCACCGGACTCAACACGATCCGCCTAGCGCGCTTACTCCACACATATGGCGTGCGCTACTACGACCCGTTAGCGGCGCTACGACCCGTTAGCGCGCTACTTACCACTCGTAGCGTGCGCTACAATTATTCTCACCGCACCCGGTACCTTCCGGATCGCACAAGGTAGCCTTAGCGTGCGCTAAAGCCGAGCGGTAGCGTGCGCTACCTATACCCAATTAGCGTACGCTAAAAGGAGTATGTAGCGTGCGCTACTCCTCAAGCACAGCTTGCAACGAAAATGACAATGATGATAAACACGGCACGAAACTCCAATCAGATTAGTGATGAATGACGATTGATACACGATACGATAACTCTGAATGATGAATACCATGACTGAATATGAGTGATAAATGATCAATGATGAATGATAATTACTGAGTGATAATTACTAAATGATAAATACTGAATGATAATTACTGAGTGATAATTACTGAATGATAAATACTGAATGATAATTACTGAGTGATAATTACTGAATTACAACTGGGTATTACATACACCCCCCCTTAAAAGAGTTTCGTCCCCGAAACTAAGGGTCAAACAAATCGGGATAACTCTCCCGCATACTATCCTCGGTTTCCCAAGTAGCCTCTTCGACTCCGTGTCTAGACCACTGAATTTTAACCAAAGGAATCGTCTTATTCCTCAACTGTTTGATTCGCCGCTCTAAAACTCGCACAGGACGCTCCTCATATGAATGATCCTCGGCAATCTCGATTTCATCGAACTGAAGTATGTGACTCGGGTCGGCAACATACTTCCGCAACTGAGAGACATGAAACACATTATGAATTCGGCTCAACGCCGGAGGTAAAGCCAATCGATAAGCTAACTCGCCTACTCGATCCAAAATCTCAAACGGTCCAATGAATCTCGGACTCAACTTTCCCCTCTTCCCAAAACGGAAGATACCACGACTCGGGGATACCTTGACCAACACATGGTCACCAGCCTCGAACTCTAATGGTCGGCAGCGTTATCTGCGTATGATTTACGCCGACTCGGCGGTCAACAAACGACTCGATCAAAGCTACCTTCTCACGGCGCTATAAGCATATCGGGCTCGGTGCCGATTGATTCGATAAGTCGTCCAAAGACAACGGAGATCGACAACGACGACCATACAAGGCCTCGTAAGGTGCCATCTTGATCGAAGCATGCCAACTATTATTATACGTGAACTCGATCAATGGTAGTTGGGCTTCCCAATCGTCTTTTCAATCGAGGACGCATGCCCTCAACATGTCCTCTAATGTCTGTATAGTCCTCTCTGATTGTCCGCTGACCGAGGATGAAAGGCGATCGAGATTGAGCCGAGTTCCCAAGCACGGTGAATGATTTCCAAAATGAGATACAAATCGTCCGTCACGATCGGAAATGATACTCTTAGGAGTACTGCAGTCTTACTATCTCCTTGATGAATAAGCGGGCGATCTCTCGGGACCCCACGTATCCTTGATCTCAAGGAAATGAGATGATTTAGTTAAGCGGTCCACGATCACCCGATCATATTCATGCCACGGCGACTCGTCGGCAAACTCGTGATGAAATCCATAGAAATGTCTTCCCACTTCCATTCGGGAATAGGAAGAGGTTTCACATACCACGGCCGCCGATGTTCAATCTTAACTTGTTGACAGTTAAGCATCTCGAAACAAATTCTGCGACTTCTCGCTTCATATTACTCCACCGGTAATTTTGTTTCAAGTCCTTGTACATCTTGCTAGACCGGATGAACGGAATAAGGGGTAGCATGAGCTTCTTTCAAAATCGAGTTTTTCAACTCGTCATTTGCCAGTACACAACCGATTCTTAAACCTCAAAAGTCCATCCTCGTGGACCACAAATCCAGGGCTTTCCCTAAGCCACATCCTCACGGATGCGCAACAATGATGGGTCCGAACCACGATTCTCTCGAATTTCTTCCTCGAGTGACGATGAAATCTCTAACATACAAAGTTGCCCCGAACTCGCAAGCCGGACCTCGATCTCGGGTCTAAGGAATTCCTCTTGAAGCTCCTTCGAATCGTAAACGGCAAGCATCTGCTCGAACGGACTTACGACTCAAGGCGTCGGCGACAACGTTCGCCTTGCCCGGTGGTAGAGGATCTCGATATCATAATCCTTGATTAATTCCAACCACCGTCTCGACGCATATTTAACTCCTACGAGTAAATATATACTTTAAGCTCTTATGATCGGTGAATATCGGCGGTGACGCCATAAAGGTAATGACGCCAAATCTTCAAAGCGAACACCACGGCTGCTAGCTCCGTGTCGTGGGTCGGATAATTAACCTCGTAAGGTCTCAATTGCCGTGAAGCATAGGCGATAACTTTCCTGCTTCGCATGAGTACACATCCGAGACCTGTCCGGACGCATCACTATAAACCACAAATCCTCCGTTCCCTGCGGCAAGGAAAGTACAGGTGCTGACATTAACCGGTTCTTGAGTTCCTCAAAACTCCGCTGACACGCGTCGGACCACGTGTATTTCTTATCCTTCCGCAATAAGTTCGTTAAGGGTTGAGCGATTCTAGAAAATCCTTCCACAAATCGCCGATAATAACCCGCTAATCCGAGGAAACTTCGGATTTTCTTAACGTTCTTCGGAGGTAGCCAATCTCGAATAGCCTCCGTCTTCTGAGGATCGACACGAACTCCGTCTGATGAAATTACGTGTCCGAGAAACGTCACTTCGGACATCCAGAACTCACATTTGGAGAACTTCCCATAAAGTTGTTCTCGTCTCACCACGTCGCGCACTCGATGAAGGTGAGACTCGTGTTCCTCCGGCCACGAGAATAAATCAAAATGTCATCGATGAAGACAACAACAAACCGATCCAAAAAGTCGATGAAAACCCGATTCATTAACTCCATGAATACCGCAGTGCATTAGTCAATCCGAACGGCATAACCACAAACTCATAATGACCATAACGCGTCAAACGCCGTCTAGCGATATCCGACTCTCGAATCCGAATCGATGATATCCAGATCTTAAGTCGATCTTGGAAAATACTGAAGCTCCCTGAAGTTGATCCAAAAGGTCATCGATACGGGGTAAAGGATACTTATTCTTGATTGTCACCTTATTCAACTCCCGATAATCGATACACAAGCGAAAAGAACCATCCTTCTTCTTGACAAATAACACTGGTGCTCCCCACGGAGACGCACTCGGTCGAATATAACCCTTCTCGAACAACTCTTCAAGTTGGTTCTTTAATTCCTGCATTTCGGTCGGGGCCATCCGGTACGGCGCCTTCGATATCGGGGACGTACCAGGCTCCAACTCAATCGTGAATTCCACATCCCTCTGTGGAGGCAAACCAGGTAGCTCGTCTGGAAAAACATCGGCATATTCCCTCACTACCGGAATATCCGTTAACATTACTGATGACTTCTCGGTTTTGGCCATATAGCACCAATAACCGACACATCCCTGATTGAGTAATCTTACTGCTTTCATTGAATTAATGACCTTACGAGCAGTAGGGATTACCTCCCTTAAACACACATTCAACTCCATCGCGAAATGATAGTGACCATACGCTACGGACATTAATGATGGCGTCATGACGATCGATCCTATATATACCCAAGATGACGTCGTCCCTCGGCAAATCTACCACGATTAGGTCCGGCCATACACGACCATGGCCCAGATCGGACAATTACGAATCTCACGACACGATAATTCGTCTACCATCGGTAGGCCAATGACATAAGGCTCACAACTAGTAGCACTACCTGCGTAGTCTACTCAAACATGACTGAGAAATGAATGAATGCGATGCACCAAGATCGAAAAGAGTACACACAGTTGAGATAGAATATCGAGTGTACACGAGATCATTCGGGCCTCTGGATCATCGGTCTTCTTCATCTCATAAATCCGGGCTTGCTAGTCCTGCAGACCGACGCTCCGTCGATGGCTAAAAGCTCCACCTTTAGTCGCTCCGTCGTTTTAAACGACCGATTGAGTGGCTCGATTACGAGCAGTGACCGCTTAGGTGCACGAGATGACGTCCGAGTAGGTTTGGAGTCCCTACGGCAAAACGGGCCTTATGTCCCACAATTCCACGTTATGACACGTGATGATCGTCTCGGACACTTAGTGCCGACATGACCAAGATCCCCACGGGTTGTAACAGTGTGATGGCGAATCGCCGCTCGTGACTGAGATTCCGCGGGTTTAGACGACACAGGAGGTCGCTCAGAAAAAGCAGAGCCCGCACGTGGTTTCTTGAAAGTGGCCTGACTCTCGTCAGACTGATTACGATTCCTGGACTTCTTGCTAGCAGACGAAGGTTGCTGCTTAGCAATTTCCTTAGCAGTAAGCTCGTAGGTGAGAGCTTTCTCAATGAATTCGGCCAACGTGGTGCAATTATGATTAAGTAACTGAAGTCTCATACGGGGTTTCAGCCTCTTGCTGAAATACTTGATTTTATCCGCCTCTGAATGAATGATGGACGAGGCGAAAGGAAGAAGTTACTGAAATTTCTCGGCAATAGCGAGAACATCATCATCCGCCGAAAGGTCGGGAGTGAGTAATTCCGACAACTTGGCCTCCCTGAGTGGGGCCGGATAGTACCTCTCCATCATGAGAGTCTTGAACTGATCCCAAGTACAAGATCCTTCGGTGGGCTTCAACGACAACCACCAAGAATGTGCGCTCTTACCAAGGTAGTAAGCCGCGACAGAAACTTTGTGTCCCTCGGGACACTCTACCATAGCAAACAGCTTCTCGAAATGCTCGAGCCAATGAATGATATCTGCCGGCTCAGACGAGCCCTCAAAAGTAGGTGGCCTCTGGCGAGAGATATCGCCGATGATGTTACTCACATTCCTCTCTTGCCTCTGAGGTGGCGGCGGAGGAGCCTGTTGATTCTGATTGACGGAGTTATGCATCGTCTCCATCAACTGAGCCATCTGAGTCATTTGGGCCATCATGCCCTGCATAAATGCGAGTGGATGAACCGGACACCCTCGGATCGAGCCGTGTCCCGAGTACGACTCCCGATAGTGAATGATCGCGTCCAGGTGAATGAGTGGCGGCGTCGCTTTCGATGAATTAGCATTATTCCTCGCGTTTGCACGTGTATTCACACGAGCTCTCGGATTCGGCCCGCTCCACGGCCTCGTCCTCCACGTCCTCTGCCACCCTTTCCATCCGAAGTGGAAAGTCATATGATGATTATATATCTCGCATGAGTATCACATTATGATTATATTATGAAATGATGAAAATGAGCATACGCGCTCAAATACGGCGATTACATGAATGATCAATTGACGTGACATGATTATCGATGAAGTTCTTGAAATGATTATCTTGAATGAGTTAACAAGATTAATGATTCGATCTTCACGATCAACAATCGAACAATGAAATGAATTGGTGATTAATGAGTTAACTCGACCGCCCCGGTCAAAGTGACAATGATGATTGAGGATTGTTAATCGATGAATTATGAATGAATGATTAATGCAGAAATTATACCATGGCATTAGAAATCTTCTGATTCTTGTCCGATTGGCTCGGCATTTGCACAGTCACACGTGACGCGAAAGTCCAATGATACTAGTCCGATGACGATGATTTCAAATGAGACATGACTTGGAGGGTAGTATTCAAAACCACGCTCCGATACCAACTCTGTAACACCCCAAACTAGGCGGATATTACGGTGCCGTGAATCCCCGATAGGGACCCACCGTGCAAATGAAAATGATGAATTAAATAATATAATTGTAGTACCGAACCACATTATATTACCAAACACTCCGATGAGGAGTTTAAGCACAACACACCAGACAATACCGAATACTAGTGTATTTTATATGAAGATAAAATACACCACCTGAATAAATAAACATTACAAACGGAATTTGCGGCGGAAAATACAAATGACGAAATAATCAAATGATCGAAATGATGAACAAACGGAATGGTAGGGGCCCCTACTAGTATCACTGGGACTCGCCGCCAACATGCTCTTCCGTGCCTTTGCCTTGCCGTGACTAAAACAAAATCCCCAACGGAAATCGATACGTAACAACAATCCTCAAGAGTTGAAATTACACAATCATGAATTAATCAAGTTATGAAATATTCTTAGTTATGAATTACGGCGAAGAGGAGCATCATAGTACGCCCGTAGTGTTGCGTGCAAGTGTACAAGACGGATGACCGGACACACCCGTCCTTGTACCTAATTAGTCTCACTGAGGTAATCGCACTGTGTGCATACCCAATGTATCACTCCCAATACATGGCCATCACGTGCCCGACTAAAAATTCCACACATCCGCACCCGCCACGCAATATGAACCCAGAAGGCCATATGAACAAGAATGACCATAATGAATATCAATGAATAATAATAATCCGACAAAGTCAAGAATGACTCACCGATACGAAAGTGATAATGAAGTGATTGATAGTTTTCAATGAAATGATTGGAACCGCCGTTCCTCGCTAATGAAATGATTATCCGACAATTACAAGTCTCAAAATGATTAATACAATGATGAATGAGTTATGATTATGAATGATCAACAACAAAAGGAATGAATATCCTTTTAACCGAGTAAGAATCAACTTACTCAATACCGATGAAGAATGTCCGTCCACGAACAACGCCCTAAGTGAAATACCGGCCGCTCGAACAACCTTGAATAACAATAATTACCAACAACCGTTCAATACACGCATCAAACAACAAAACACGACTAACCCAAGGGTCGAAACAACGATAATCGAACTCATTGGGGCATTCTAACGAATACGTAACCAACCACACGACTTCGAAAATATCCAATCCCGAATATGTCGAAACTAACACTAAAATGAGTATTTCGAACTAACAAAACACTTCAATGATATCAATAATCCATTAGGAATCCATAATCCATGATTACAACGACATCAATCGGAAAATCCCCAATTAACCGAAGTCAACCCCAAGAGTTCTTGAAAACAATTCCGAAAATAACCATTAAATCCGTAGGAATATATTTATCCAAGTAGATAATCCATAACTTAACATATTCCAATGATAATCCAAGCTTACACGAAGAAATCGGAAGGAAAACCCAAAAATCCGAAATTCTAGATCCAAGAGATTAATACCTTTGATTCGATGTGATGAAGATGATGAAATGATGATCAATCCGAAAGATGAGCTTGAAGATGATGATTGATGATTACACCTCGAAGAATCCTCTCTGGATCGCTCGGAATCGCCCAAAAATACCGAAGGAATGAAATGAGATGAAAAATGACGAACTCTGACTAAACTGTCCAATTTATACTACCCAGTTAGCGTGCGCTAGCCTCTGTGCATAGCGTGCGCTAACGAGTAATTGGGTAGTCCAAGACCCATTGTCCGAACACGGTAGCGCGCGCACGTACCTCTTTGTAGCGTGCGCTACGGCCATACTACTAGCGTGCGCTAATATCCATTGTTAGCGTGCGCTAGCGAAATATTTGTCGCCCGATCGGAGTCCGTAAAACCATCCGCCTCTCGATCTAACCTCGATAGCGTGCGCTACAACCATTATTTAGCGTGCGCTAATATGTCGGTTGCGTGACGCTAACAACAATGCATAGCGTGCGCTATGAATAAACCCGGCAGGCCCAAAGAGCCACTGGACTCAACCCGATCCGCCCTAGCGCGCTACTCCACACATATAGCGTGCGCTACTACGACCGTTAGCGCGCTACTTACCACTCGTAGCGTGCGCTACAATTATTCTCACCTGCAGTCCAGTACCTTCTGGACTGCAGCCAAGGTAGCCTTAGCGTGCGCTAAAGCCGAGCGGTAGCGTGCGCTACCTATACCCAATTAGCGTACGCTAAAAGGAGTATGTAGCGTGCGCTACTCCTCAAGCACAGCTAGCAACGAAAATGACAATGATGATAAACACGGCACGAAACTCCAATCAGATTAGTGATGAATGACGATTGATACACGATACGATAACTCTGAATGATGAATACCATGACTGAATATGAGTGATAAATGATCAATGATGAATGATAATTACTGAGTGATAATTACTGAATGATAAATACTGAATGATAATTACTGAGTGATAATTACTGAATGATAAATACTTAATGATAATTACTGAATTACAACTGGGTATTACAATTCAAGTCAAGATGAGTTTTCGAATGGATCAGTATGCTCAACTTTACATCCGTGAGATTATTAAATTGCATGGAGTGCCAGTCTCTATAGTATCTGACGGGGATACTCGTTTCACATCGCATTTTTGGGAGAGTTTGCAAGAGGCCTTGGGAACAAAGTTGAATTTTAGTACGGCCTATCATCCTCAGACTGATGGTCAGTCCGAAAGGACCATCCAAATCCTTGAGGATATGTTGCGAGCATGTGTGTTAGACATGGGAAATAATTGAGAACGACTGTTGCCTTTGGTAGAATTTGCTTACAACAACAGTTAACGGTCGACGATCGGTATGGCACCGTATGAAGCCTTATATGGTAGAAAGTGTCGATCACCACTGTATTCGGATGAGGTAGGTGAAAGGAGAATTTTGGGTCCCGAGATGATCGAACAGATAGTAGGTGTGGTGGATAAGATTCGTGAGAGGATCAAGATAGCGCATGATCGTCAGAAGTCTTACGCCGACAAGCGTAGGAAAGACCTCGAATTCTGTGTTGGCGACAAAGTATTCCTGAAGGTATCTCCTACCAAGGGAATTGTTCGTTTTGGTCAAAGGAGCAAGTTGAGACCGAGATACATTGAACCGTTCAAAATTTTTGAACGAATTGGAGAGTTAGCTTACTGGTTGGCTTTACCCCCGGAACTTGCTGTGCACAATGTTTTCCACATATCGTTGTTAATGAAGTATGTGCACGATCCCAGCCACGTATCAACTATACCGCTGTGGAGATAAACAAAGATCTTACTTATGAAGAACAACCAGAACTGATTCTCTACCGATCAATCCGGCAGTTGAGGAATAAAGAGAATGTGTTTGTCAAGATCCAATGGCGTAACCACAGTAAAGATGAAGCCACTTGGGAGCGCGAGGAAGAACTTCAAGCTCGTTATCCGAATTTCTTCAATCGAGGTATGTCATTTATTTTCGAGGACGAAAATTTTTCTAAAAGGGGTAGGATGTAATACCCGCTATTTTCATAATGCAATGTTATTATTCATAATAATATTATAATGCATTTCATTTTATTTAAGTTCATTTAGAGGATCATGAACATTTATTTCGACGTATCACAAGTCCTAGCCCGAGTCATTTTGTCAGATATATTCAAGTAGTAATTACAACTACTTGTAACCCATATATCCCCGATTAGATGTTGGAACCCATATATCCCCGATTAGATTGACAGCCTGTAACCCATATATCCCCGATTAGATGTTGGAACCCAACTTGCCACATTACAACTGCTCCAACCGAATCCCAATAACAGTAATTGAATTAGATTCACATCACCCATAATCCAGCCGTTCCATTATCGAACCACATCTGAAATCATGAAATAATGAATTTTACCATGACTCATTGTATAATGGGCAAAACCACTTCAACTTTTCTGTATCCATACCATTCCACCCTTTGACCATCGGACTTCCATCAAGCCTTTGTCCTACGCCTAAATTCAAGACCTGCACTCGGCATCGGCTCAAGCCCAACTGAGTTAAAAACCTAACCTGCGGGTTCACCTCAACCTAGTTTCAAAACCAAACCCAAAACGCAAATCAGAACCACAACTGGTCCAGAATCGGAAACCCAGTTCCGGATTCGAACTCGCCGCCGTCGACCCCTTTATAATCCGCCGCCGCCGCCGGTTAATAGAGGGCAGAAATCCAGATCTTGCATTGCTGCATTTGAGCCGAACCACCATCGATTTGAACACTTTTGTCCGCCGCGATCCGATCGCGTGCTGTGCATCAGCTTTTGAGCCTGTGTGTGTGTGTGTTCCATTGTGTATATGAATGGAATTGTGTAGGTGTGTGTGTGTGTCTTTCGGCCAATTCATTTCCGGCCGAGAAGAAATTGATTAGATAGAGAGTGAGGGACGGGAGTTTCAGATGAGGTTAGAAGAGTTAGAGAGAGGGACAGCGGACCGAGAGGGATTTTGAGATGAGAGAGAGAGAGAGAGTTCTGGTGAGGAACAGACGAGAAGAAATGGGAAGTGAAGATTGAGAGATGTCGGCCGATAGGTTAGGAAGAAGGGTATTTATACCGCGAGATTTTAGGGTTTTCAATTTAGTCCTCCCAGTTTTCAGAAACTTTCAATTCAGCCCAAGACAGTTTTAATTGACTTGTTTTTAACCCTGTCAGCTTCTCAATTCTTACAATTTGACCCCAGTCAACTTTAAAACTTCACTTACAGTCCTATTCTCACCCAAAATATTAAAATGATGACTTTCAATTAATATTAATAATTAATCTAAATTTATGCATAAATATTTCTAACTTCAGTCATTAATAATGTTAACCCTTCGATTAATACTAATAAGCAATGGTAATTTATTTTCAGTTATTATATTGTGATAATCGTATCTTTTCACTTATTATAAATAATAAATTGTAAGGATTATAATTATTATTATTATATGTAGACTTTATCGAGGATTTACGCCAGATCTGTGAGTGAAAGATCTTCATATTCAAGTCAGACATCATCATATATTCAGGTGGGAATTTTCACTATCACTTTAATTGCTTTAATTGGACTGTATATGTGATATTCTATTCATGTTTAAAATTATGATGCACGTTGTAAATCAGGCTAACCTGTATTCGTGTAAGAGGCTATACGGTTGGATTATATTTACATTTCTTTTATTTAGCCTTGTAAATCCTTACTTAAAGGGTTTACGGCGCTATAATTATTCCGAATATCTCGGGGTGTTACAATTTACCATTCAATTATGGTCGTATATCTCGAGTGATTGTACTGCCGGATCGTGCCCCCGTCTTACCCGATGTTAAGGGGCATGATAAGACTTGACTAAAGTTTATTCGCGAATTGAGTGCTAGGGTTTTGGGATTTTGAAGTTGTTCTTATTGGTTCTTTATTAGCTTTGTGTGATTGCATTCATGCTATTATAGCTTGGTTCTACCGAATCCCAAGCAGTCATGGTTGAGCTACCAGATTAAGATTGCCAAAGTCAGAGAGCAGGGGTATGTAGGCTTCTGTGTTCTTTGTGATTCTCGGTGTTCTATACGAGGGTTTGATTTCAAAGGGGACTGAGCCGACTCAAGTTTTCTGTCACCATCACGATTCATCGATCCTTTGGATCATTTCGGTTTGCTCTACTTTTTTCCATTTTCTGTTGGTCTTGTTTTATGGCTTATTATTGTTCTGACCTTCTTTAATTTTCTGTAATCCCAGAATTACTGCTTGTGTTTTCTATTTCTGTTTTTTTGTCTTTAAGACAGACTATTGCTGCTGTGTGGAATTTTGGGAGAAGGCTATTGCTTATAATGTTTATAAATCTTGGTGATTAATCGGTTTAGTAGTTAACTAGTTAGTTCATTATATTATTTGTAATTTGTTTACAAGTTAAGTGATTAGTTACGGCTTTCACTATTGCTCGTAATCTGGATGGATTTCCAATAGTGGTACCACAGAGTTGTTAGGGTATGTCCGTGTAATATCCGCAATTTTGGATTTCGGTAATTTTCATTTTTCGGCGGAAGTCCGTTTTGGTGACTCGCTCATGACCGTTTCGTCATTCCGAGAATGATTAATTCTACACTTTTTGTCATCCGAGTTCATTTCGGTGTCGTTTTGTTGAGTTCCGTGTCACCATTAATTCTTGGAAACTCCAAAAATTCTGAATCTCGGCAATATTATAGATCATCAAGTTAGCTTTCCAATAGTTCAAACGGTGAGTTAATCGTTGTCCGGACGAAGGAGTTATGGTCGAAATAGCTAAGACTGCATGCTGTGCCTTTTTGGTGTTGGAGTGGACCGTACCGTGTGTCGTGGCACACTTCGGCTAGGCCTCGGCACTAAGCCAGTGCTGGGCAGTTTTTTTTGACCGTGGGCCGCGGCACACTTGTCCTGTGCCGCGGCACACAAGGCAGATTAGCCTATTTACGCGGATTTTGTGAGATGAATGCTCATTTCATCTCTTCCTTCATTCCTCCTCCTCTTGGGCGATCTTGTGGGCGATTTTTGGGCGTTTTTGCATCATCAATCCCAGAGAACTTCATATTCTTCAAGTTCTTGGTGTGGATTAATAACACCAACAATTGTTCTTCATCATTAATCCAAGGTAAATTCTTGAAACCTTACTTTTGGGTGAATTGGGGGTTTTTGTTCGTTTTGTCCGATTTAACCGTAATAACTTAGATTTGTGATGGATTGATGATTATTAAGTTGTATTATATCGAATCCCTTGTTTTTCCATGGTTAGATCGTATTGATTCGTTGTTTTGGTCGAGTTCTTGATCGACGCCTTGAAGGTGTCCGGTAGAATGTCTTAGAGGGGTTTTCGGGCGTTCTACGATTATTCTTCCTCGTATGATCGATGATTTATTGATTGTATGGTGTTAGGGTCGTGTTTCTTGCGAAGAAACCGTGTTGAACCCTTTCGTTCGTCATCGTCTTCCGTTTCGATAGCGTCGGGCGTTTCGAAGCTTTCCAGTTGAGCCGTGTTCGTCGGGATACTTGCGTGCCGATTTCGAGGCAAGTACCTTGTCCATACTTTTCTTGTTTTGTGGATATGATAATTGGTGATCGTCTTGGTATGTTTGTGGATTGTTTGAAATGAGTTTTCAAAAGATTTGGTTAGCCTTGTTAAAGGCACTCTTTCAAAACCGTGTGTGTTTTGTGATTGGTGTGTTTCGTGAATGAGTATGTGAATCTTATGGATATGTTTGGTGTTGATGTTGCGCTTGATAATGCGTGTGTGCATATATTATCTCTTTTCGGTGCGTTATTGTTTGACGTGGTGTTTTGCTAAGTGTTTGATGCTTCTTGGTGAATTGTTTGGATATCTTTGATATGTTGCTTGTGCATGATTACTTCGCTCACCGTGGGTTGGTTCGACGGGGCCACGACGGGAATTCCAATGGGTTGCGCCCTGGATTCACGAGTGGTGAATGTATTTTACTCACCTCGGGAGGTCCGACGGGATCACGGAGGGAATTCCAATGGGCTGAGTCCGGGATTCACGAGTAAAAACTTCACAGGTTGGTGTTTATTTAGTGAACGTGTTTTTCTCACCTCGGGGGGTCCGACGGGATCACGGAGGGAATTCCAATGGGTTGAGTCCGGGATTCACGAGTAAAACCTTCACAGGTTGGTGTTTATTTAGTGAACGTATTTTACTCACCTTGGGTAGGTTCGACGGGGCCTCGAAGGGAATTCCAATGGGTTGAGTCCGGGATTCACGAGTAAAAACTTCACGAGTTGGTATTGATTTTTATGTCCGTCGAGGACACGTGACTTGGGTTTTGGGCCCTATGAACTGTTTTAAGTTTTCTATTTGTGAAAACAAAACCTTTGGGCTGTGCCCCTCTTGATTTTGGAAAGATAAGGATTTGATATTCCTAAATTGTTTCTATTAAAACTCTCGATGGCATTTTAAACTGTTTCATAAATTGTTTCCCCTTAATTGTGGTCTTTCGGTTTCGGAATGTTTTACCCAAACTCTTGCCTCAGGAAATACTTTTCGTTACTTTTATATTTTTGAGGATTCCTGGTTATTGTTATTCGTGGAATGTGAATTGTATGGCTCGTATTTGCACTTTGTTCTTGCACTAGCAAAACAGTGGAGTTTTGCTAACCCCTGAGTATTCGGGGGGTGGATGTATGTTTTGCATTCAGGTTTGGGAGCATAACACAGGGTCGGCACGAAGGATGGTGAAAGATGAACGATACTAATCACACGAGGACCCGTTGATGTCGTATTGGTCTAGTTGTATTTTCTTTTCTGCTGCAGTATCTTTTCCCCGTTGTACGGGAGTTTATTGTATTTCGACCCCTGCATGGGCTGGTATTGTAATCAAGTTGTATGCTTTATTGAAAGGCCAAATCGGTCTATTGAGTCATTTTAGCCTTAAAGGCATTGTCGATATGTTTAATGATGTTGCTAGCCTGGTATATCCTTGAGGAAAGGTTCTACGGTGTGTAATATCCCTGAGCGGATTGGGGGTGTTACATAAATGGTATCAGAGCTTAGGTTGTGGAAACCTAGGCTGTCGGGTCATTGGTGTCTGTTGAGTTTTTGTCTCGTCGGATTTTGTCTGACTAAGTCGTGTCGCGACGCGTCGTCTGAGTTTGTTGGTCGTGATTAGCATCGTGGGCGATCATCATCTTCGTGCGACTTGTGGATGTAAGTCTCCCTTCATTGTGTTGTGCCTCGTGTGACACGAGCTATTTTTATGATTATTTGTTAAGTGACGGAATTCTCTTATGGATTTTGATTTCTTGATACGTGACTATTTGACTCTCATATTTCGTTCATATGAGGAGTAGTGTTGCTGGATTGTGCTTGTTGAACTGTATTTCTTTTATCCGCTGCGTGAGTTTTTTTTTTTCAAATGGCTTTCGGCTTTATGCCAACTGAGTTTGATTTCGAAAACCGATTCCCTTAACCGAGTTTTTGGCATTATGGCCTTGATCATTTTCGCGAATTCTTATGACGGTATTAGTATTTTGTAAATGGCTTTTGTGAGTTTTTAAAATATTACCGTCATCGGCCATTTTGGCGTTTTTGTAAATGGTTTTTAGCCTGGTGGGTTCCGGCGCGGGACCCACAGCGATATAATGTTCCGTGTATTTACCTAAAAAAAATTTTGGGCATTCTAGCCCATTGAATTATCCTTGAAAAACTTGAGTATCTTAGAAAATAAATTTCGAGACGTACTTTTAAAATGAATTATTTTCTCGCGGTACTTTCAAGGTGCTTTCTAGTGCCGCAATATGTCTCAAAATTATTCCAATTGAGGACCAAAATATTTTGAGATATTTTCAATTATTTTTAGAAATGCAGTTGCTTAGACCCAAGTGTCGAATATTCTGAAAGTTTTTCACTAAGAGAAGGTGTCCTCATTTGTGTTCAAACGCAAGATGATTTTCAAAGTCTCGATAACAATGTTTGCACTACTTTTTGTAAAGTGATACTCAAGATCAACTGGTGTTTCCAAACTATTTTCAAAAGGTGGTTTTCGTTTTTAAAACCCATCATTTCGTGCTTGTGGTCGGAGAAGGTGTGTATGATGTTGGTATTGTTGTTATGGTGTTAGCCCTCCGAATTGTGATTGAATTGGTGGTGTGAACGTTGAGTCGTTCGCCACGCATATGTTTTGTTAGCCCTTCGTGGGAGGTGTGATGACGATCTTTAATGTTGCCATTTCGTGGTGGCTTGCGTGTTATCACACCTGTGTGAGCTGTTAAAGCTTGGTTTTGTACGTTTGTGTACGTGTGTGATTGTTTCATGATGTTTGTAATTATGTGCTGGTTATTGTTCGGACCATTGAGGTCGCCGAACGATACCGTCGTTGCTGTAGTGTTTGTGTGTGTGTATTACTTTACGATGGTAATCGTTGTATACGGTATGTGTTATGATTCTTTGATGTGCTGAGTTGGCATCTCCGCTATGTTGTTTTTCGACGTTATGCCCCATTGTATCTAGCATTTGTATTTTCGGTATACCGAGTCGAGGCATTTCAACCGTGATGTGCCGGGGCATGCATGTGTAAATTGTCCTTCTCGTCAGTAACGCGTTTCTAGTGCGGACTCGAGGGACACCGAATTCAGTTTTGCGAATTGGCTACCGAGACTTTCGGAGTTCGCACTTCAGCACAGTCATCGGAATCGGCTTTGAGAGGCCTTTGAAGGATGTTTCTGTCAGTTGCTTGTTGTGTTGTCACCTTGATTTCGTGTTGTGAGTTTCAGGAACGACACTTCTTTTAGAAGGGGTCGAACATAATACCCGTATTATTTTCGGCTTCTGCATTTTCTCTTTCTCAATTCTATCGACTCGCTCGTATTTGTTGATACTTACTGAACTTGTTCTGTATTTCGGTTTCATCGATCGGACGAGCTGTGATCTTGTTTTGGGTCAATCTGGTTATCGCTGTGACTTTTCCGAGTTCAGTTCGATTCTTGTGAACCTTGTTCGGATGTAACATCTTTTGGTTCTACTAGTTCTTTTATTCGAAGTGGATCAGATTTTGAACTTCTGTATTTTCGACTCTGTCGACTCGTTTATGTTCGTTAACATTTTCTGAGTTGCCCTATCCCTTGCTTTTATTGATCGAACGAGTGTGGTGTTTCGAAATTACTCGTTTGTCGTTGTGACTTTTCAATTGCTATTCCCTTTCCTATGGATCTTATGTGAATCACATCTTGTTGTTTTCACCGAATCAAATATTGTCTCGAGCCGAGACGTGAACCTGGGAGTTGTTGTTTGAATTTTATTGTTCTTCGTGATTCGAACATGATTGTTCGATTTTGTTGTCTCGACCGTTGTGGTTCGATCATTTGATTGTTCGTTTTTGTTGATCTCGTTTCATGATTGTTGAGCGTTCAGACTCTTTCCTAATTTCCTTATATTTGGGAAATTTATCTCGTTTTCGATCTTCCAACCCTTGAGCGGTGGAATTCCGTATTTCTTCAGCGATTGGCTCGCGTTTTGATTGATGTACCGTTGGGGTGGTCGATCATATTGATTTTCGTTCGTTGTGTTTTGTGATTGTTCGGATAATCGACTTGGTTGTATTATCTGTTTGATGACGCTTGTCACTTGTTGGTTTTATTATGTCTCTATCGGTGGCGTTGTGTTGGTCGTCGTGGAGCGTGTTTTCACGCCGTATGTTCCTTTGCGTTTCTTGCAGCGTTTCGCCGTCGGGCACGAGTTTTCGGTTTTTGGGTATCTCGTCGAGTTTTCCTGGTGGGATATTGCTCCTCCCTACTTATTTTAAGTTTCGGGACGAAAATTCTTTTAAGGAGGGTAGAATATAATATTCGCAATTTCGGATTTCGGTAATTTTCATTTTTCGACGGAAGTCCGTTTTGGTGATTCGCTCATGACCGTTTCGTCATTCCGAGAATGATTAATTCTACACTTTTTGTCATCCGAGTTCATTTCGGTGTCGTTTTGTTGAGTTTCGTGTCCTTAATCGACTTTTCATGTGTGAGTTCGACTTTGTAAAGTCACCATTGATTCTTGGAAACTCCAAAAATTCTGAATCTTTACAATATTATAGATCAGCAAGTTAGCTTTCAAATGGTTCAAACGGTGAATTAATCGGAGTCCGGACGAAGCAGTTATGGTCGAAATAGCTAAGACTGCACGCTGTGCCTTTTTGGTGTTGGAGTGGACTGTACCGTGTGCCGCGGCACACTTCAGATGGGCCGCAGCACTAAGGTTTTTTTTGATCGTGGGCCGCGGCACACTTGTCCTGTGCCGCGGCACACAGGGCAGATTAGCCTATTTATGCGGATTTTGTGAGATGAATGCTCATTTCATCTCTTCCTTCATTCCTCCTCCTCTTGGGCGATCTTGTGGGCGATTTTTGGGCGTTTTTGCATCATCAATCCCAGAGAACTTCATATTCTTTAAGTTCTTGGTGTGGATTAATAACACCAACAACTGTTCTTCATCATTAATCCAAGGTAAATTCTTGAAACCTTACTTTTGGGTGAATTGGGGGTTTTGTTCGTTTTGTCCGATTTAACCGTAATAACTTAGATTTGTGATGGATTGATGATTATTAAGTTGTGTTATATCTAATCCCTTGTTTTTCCTTGGTTAGATCGTATCGATTCGTTGTTTTGGTCGAGTTCTTGTTCGACGCCTTGAAGCTGTCCGCTAGAATGTCTTAGAGGGGTTTTCGGGCGTTCTACGATTATTCTTCCTCGTATGATCGATGATTTATTGATTGTATGGTGTTAGGGTCGTGTTTCTTGCGAAGAAACCGTGTTGAACCCTTTCGTTCTTCGTCGTCTTCCGTTTCGATAGCGTCGGGCGTTTCGGAGCTTTCCAGTTGAGCCGTGTTCGTCGGGATACTTGCGTGCCGATTTCGAGGCAAGTACCATGTCCATACTTTTATTGTTTTGTGGATATGATAATTGGTGATCGTCTTGGTATGTTTGTTGATTGTTTGAAATGAGTTTTCAAAAGATTTGGTTAGCCTTGTTAAAGGCCCTCTTTCAAAACCGTGTGTGTTTTGTGATTGGTGTGTTTCGTGAACGAGTATGTGAATCTTATGGATATGTTTGGTGTTGATGTTGTGCGTGATAATGCGTGTGTGCATATATTATCTCTTTTCGGTGTGTTATGGTTTGACGTGGTGTTTTGCTAAGCGTTTGATGCTTCTTGGTGAATTGTTTGGATATCCTTGATATGTTGCTTGTGCATGATTACGGAGCCACGACGGGAATTCCAATGGGTTGCGCCCTGGATTCACGAGTGGTGAATGTATTTTACTCACCTCGGGGGGTCCGACGGGATCACGGAGGGAATTCCAATGGGTTGAGTTCGGGATTCACGAGTAAAACCTTCACAGGTTGGTGTTCATTTAGTGAACGTATTTTACTCACCTTGGGTAGGTTCGACGGGGCCTCGAAGGGAATTCCAATGGGTTGAGTCCGGGATTCACGAGTAAAAACTTCACGAGTTGGTATTGATTTTTATGTCCGTCGAGGACACGTGACTTGGGTTTTGGGCCCTGTGAACTGTTGTCAGTTTTCTATTTGTGAAAACAAAACCTTTGGGCTGTGCCCCTATTGATTTTGGAAAGATAAGGATTTGATAATCCTAAATTATTTCTATTAAAACTCTCGATGGCATTTTAAACTGTTTCATAAATTGTTTCCCCTTAATTGTGGTCTTTCGGTTTCGGAATGTTTTACCCAAACTCTTGCCTCGGGAAGTACTTTTCGTTACTTTTGGATTTTTGAGGATTCTTGGTTATTGCTATTCGTGGAATGTGAATTGAATGGCTCGTATTTGCACTTTGTTCTTGCACTAGCAAAACAGTGGAGTTTTGCTAACCCCCGAGTATTCGGGGGGTGGATGTCTGTTTTTGCATTCAGGTTTGGGAGCATAACACAGGGTTGGCACGAAGGATGATGAAAGATGAACGATACTAATCACACGAGGACCCGTTGATGTCGTATTGGTCTAGTTGTATTTTCTTTTCTGCTGTAGTATCTTTTTCCCGTTGTACGGGAGTTTATTGTATTTCAACCCCTGCGTGGGCTGGTATTGTAATCGAGTTGTATGCTTTATTGAAAGGCCAAATCGGTCTATTGAGTCATTTTAGCCTTAAAGGCATTGTCGATATGTTTAATGATGTTGCTAGCCTGGTAGATCCTTGAGGAAAGGTTCTATGGCGTGTAATATCCCTGAGCGGATTGGGGGTGTTACATAAATGGTATCAGAGCTTAGGTTGTGGAAACCTAGGCTGTCGGGTCAGTGGTGTCTGTTGAGTTTTTGTCTCGTTGGATTTTGTCTGACTAAATCGTGTCGCGACGCATCGTCTGAGTTTGTTGGTCGTGATTTGTATCATGGGCGATCATCATCTTCGTGCGACTTGTGGATGTAAGTCTCCCTTCTTTGTGTTGTGCCTCGTGTGACACGAGCTATTTTTATGATTATTTGTTAAGTGACGGAATCCTCTTATGGATTTTGATTTCTTGATACGTGACTATTTGACTCTCATATTTCTTTCATGTGAGGAGTAGTGTTGCTGGATTGTGCATGTTGAACTGTATTTCTTTTATGCGCTGCGTGAGTTTTTTTTTTTCAAATGGCTTTCGGCTTTATGCCAACTGAGTTTGATTTCGAAAACCGATTTCCTTAACCGAGTTTTTGGCATTATGGCCTTGATCATTTTCGCGAAATTATTATGACGGTATTAGTATTTTGTAAATGGTTTTTGTGAGTTTTTGAAATATTACCGTCATCGGCCTTTTTGGCGTTTTTGTAAATGGTTTTTATCCTGGTAGGTTCCCGCGCGGGACCCACATCGCTATAATGTTCCGTGTATTTACCTGAATTTTTTTTTTGGGCATTCTAGCCCATTGAATTATCCTTGAAAAACTTGAGTATCTTAGAAAATAAATTTCGAGACGTACTTTTAAAATGAATTATTTTCTCACGGTACTTTCAAGGTGCTTTCTAGTGCCGCAATATGTCTCAAAATTATTCCAATTGAGGACCAAAATATTTTGAGACATTTTCAATTATTTTTAGAAATGCAGTTGCTTAGACCCAAGTGTCGAATATTCTGAAAGTTTTTCACTAAGAGAAGGTGTCCTCATTTGTATTCAAACGCAAGATGATTTTCAAAGTCTCGATAACAATGTTTGCACTACTTTTTGTAAAGTGATACTCAAGATCAACTGGTGTTTCCAAACTATTTTCAAAAGGTGGTTTTCGTTTTTAAAACCCATCATTTCGTGCTTGTGGTCGGACAAGGTGTGTATGATGTTGGTATTGTTGTTAGGGTGTTAGCCCTCCGAATTGTGATTGAATTGGTGGTGTGAACGTTGAGTCGTTCGCCACGCATATGTTTTGTTAGCCCTTCGTGGGAGGTGTGATGACGATCTTTAATGTTGCCATTTTGTGGTGGCTTGCATGTTATCGCACCTGTGTGAGCTGTTAAAGCCTGGGTTTGTACGTTTGTGTACATGTGTGATTGTTTCATGATGTTTGTAATTATGTGCTGGTTATTGTTCGGACCGTTGAGGTCGCCGAACGATACTGTCGTTTCTGTAGTGTTTGTGTGTGTGTATTACTTTACGATGGTAATCGTTGTATACGGTATGTGTTATGATTCTTTGTTGTGCTGAGTTGGCATCTCCGCTATGCTGTTTTGCGACGTTATGCCCCATTGTATCTAGCATTTGTATTTTCGGTATGCCGAGTCGAGGCGTTTCAACCGTGATGTGCCGGGGCATGCACGTGTAAATTGTCCTTCTCGTCAGTAACGCGTTTCTAGTGCGGACTCGAGGGACACCGAATTCAGTTTTGAGAATTGGCTACCGAGACTTTCGGAGTTCGCGCTTCAGCACAGTCATCGGAATCGGCTTTGAGAGGCCTTTGAAGGATGTTTCTGTCAGTTGCTTGTTGTGTTGTCACCTTGATTTCGTGTTGTGAGTTTCAGGAACGACACTTCTTTTAGAAGGGGTCGAACATAATACCCGTATTATTTTTGGCTTCTGCATTTTCTCATTCTCAATTCTATCGACTCGCTCGTATTCATTGATACTTACTGAACTTGTTTTGTATTTCGGTTTCATCGATCGGACGAGTTGTGATCTTGTTTTGGTTCAATCTGGTTATCGCTGTGACTTTTCCGAGTTCGGTTCGATTCTTGTGAACCTTGTTCGGATGTAACATCTTTTGGTTCTACTAGTTCTTTTATTCGAAGTGGATCGGATTTTGAACTTCCGTATTTTCGACTCTGTCGACTCGTTTATGTTTGTTAATATTTTCTGAGCTTGCCCTATCCCTTGCTTTTATTGATCGAACGAGTGTGGTGTTTCGAAATTACTCGTTTGTCGTTGTGACTTTTCAATTGCTATTCCCTTTCCTATGGATCTTATGTGAATCACATCTTGTTGTTTTCACCGAATCAAGTTTTGTCTCGAGCCGAGACGTGAACCTGGGAGTTGTTGTTTGAATTTTATTGTTCTTCGTGATTCGAACATGATTGTTCGATTTTTGTTGTCTCGACCGTTGTGGTTCGATCGTTTGATTGTTCGGTTTTTGTTAATCTCGTTTCGTGATTGTTGAGCGTTCAGACTCCTTCCTAATTTCCTTATATTCGGGAAATTTGTCTCGTTTTCGATCTTCCAACCCTTGGGCGGTGGAATTCCGTATTCTTCAGCGATTGGCTCGCGTTTTGATTGATGTACCGTTGGGGTGGTCGATCATATTGATTTTCGTTCGTTGTGTTTTGTGATTGTTCGGATAATCGACTTGGTTGTATTATCTGTTTGATGACGCTTGTCACTTGTTGGTTTTATTATGTCTCTATCGGTGGCATTGTGTTGGTCGTCGTGGAGCGTGTTTTCACGCCGTATGTTCCTTTGCGTTTCTTGCAGCGTTTCGCCGTCGGGCGCGAGTTTTCGGTTTTTGGGTATCTCGTCGAGTTTTCCTGGTGGGATATTGCTCCTCCCTACTTATTTTAAGTTTCGGGACGAAACTTCTTTTAAGGAGGGTAGAATGTAATATCCGCAATTTCGGATTTTGGTAATTTTCATTTTTCGGCGGAAGTCCGTTTTGGTGACTCTCTCATGACCATTTCGTCATTCCGAGAATGATTAATTCTACACTTTTTGTCATCCGAGTTCATTTCGGTGTCATTTTGTTGAGTTCCGTGTCCTTAATCGACTTTTTCACGTGTGAGTTCGACTTTGTAAAGTCACCATTAATTCTTAGAAACTCCAAAAATTCTGAATCTTTACAATATTATAGATCATCAAGTTAGCTTTCAAATGGTTTAAACGGTGAGTTAATCGGAGTCCGGACGAAGGAGTTATGGTCGAAATAGCTAAGACTGCGCGCTGTGCCTTTTTGGTGTTGGAGTGGACTGTACCGTGTGCCGCGGCACACTTCGGCTGGGCCGCGACACTAAGCCAGTGCTGGGCAGTTTTTTTTTTACCGTGGGCCGCGGCACACTTGTCCTGTGCCGCGGCACACAGGGCAGATTAGCCTATTTACGCGGATTTTGTGAGATGAATGCTCATTTCATCTCTTCCTTCATTCCTCCTCCTCTTGGGCGATCTTGTGGGCGATTTTTGGGCATTTTTGCATCATCAATCCCATAGAACTTCATATTCTTCAAGTTCTTGGTGTGTATTAATAACACCAACAATTGTTCTTCATCATTAATCCAAGGTAAATTCTTGAAACCTTACTTTTGGGTGAATTGGGGGTTTTTGTTCGTTTTGTCCGATTTAACTGTATTAACTTAGATTTGTGATGGATTGATGATTATTAAGTTGTATTATATCGAATCCCTTGTTTTTCCATGGTTAGATCGTATCGATTCGTTGTTTTGGTCGAGTTCTTGATCGACGCCTTGAAGGTGTCCGGTAGAATGTCTTAGAGGGGTTTTCGGGCGTTCTACGATTATTCTTCCTCGTATGATCGATGATTTATTGATTGTATGGTGTTAGGGTCGTGTTTCTTGCGAAGAAACCGTGTTGAATCCTTTCGTTCGTCGTCGTCTTCCGTTTCGATAGCGTCAGGCGTTTCGAAGCTTTCCGGTTGAGCCGTGTTCGTCGGGATACTTGCGTGCCGATTTCGAGGTAAGTACCTTGTCCATACTTTTCTTGTTTTGTGGATATGATAATTGGTGATCGTTTTGGTATGTTTGTTGATTGTTTGAAATGAGTTTTCAAAAGATTTGGTTAGTTTGTTAAAGGCCCTCTTTCAAAACCGTGTGTGTTTTGTGATTGGTGTGTTTCGTGAACGAGTATGTAAATCTTATGGATATTTTTGGTGTTGATGTTGCGCGTGATAATGCGTGTGTGCATATATTATCTCTTTTCGGTGCGTTATGGTTTGACATGGTGTTTTGCTAAGTGTTTGATGCTTCTTGGTGAATTGTTTGGATATCTTTGATATGTTGCTTGTGCATGATTACTTCGCTCACCGTGGGTTGGTTCGACGGGGCCACGACGGGAATTCCAATGGGTTGCGCCCTGGATTCACGAGTGGTGAATGTATTTTACTCACCTCGGGTGGTCCGACGGGATCACGGAGGGAATTCCAATGGGCTGAGTCCGGGATTCACGAGTAAAAACTTCACAGGTTGGTGTTTATTTAATGAACGTGTTTTTCTCACCTCGGGGGTTCCGACGGGATCACGGAGGGAATTCCAATGGGTTGAGTCCGGGATTTACGAGTAAAACCTTCACAGGTTGGTGTTTATTTAGTGAACGTATTTTACTCACCTTGGGTAGGTTCGACGGGGACTCGAAGGGAATTCCAATGGGTTGAGTCCGGGATTCACGAGTAAAAACTTCACGAGTTGGTATTGATTTTTATGTCCGTCGAGGACATGTGACTTGGGTTTTGGGCCCTTTGAACTGTTGTCAGTTTTCTATTTGTGAAAACAAAACCTTTGGGCTGTGCCCCTGTTGATTTTGGAAAGATAAGGATTTGATAATCCTAAATTGTTTCTATTAAAACTCTCGATGGCATTTTAAACTGTTTCACAAATTGTTTCCCCTTAATTGTGGTCTTTCAGTTCGGAATGTTTTACCCAAACTCTTGCCTCGGGAAGTACTTTTCGTTACTTTTGGATTTTTGAGGATTCCTGGTTATTGCTATTCGTGGAATGTGAATTGTATGGCTCGTATTTGCACTTTGTTCTTGCTCTAGCAAAACAGTGGAGTTTTGCTAACCCCCGAGTATTCGGGGGGTGGATGTCTGTTTTTGCATTCAGGTTTGGGAGCATAACACAGGGTTGACACGAAGGATGATGAAAGATGAACGATACTAATCACATGAGGACCCGTTGATGTCGTATTGGTCTAGTTGTATTTTCTTTTCTGCTGCAGTATCTTTTCCCCGTTGTACGGGAGTTTATTGTATTTCGACCCCTGCATGGGCTAGTATTGTAATCGAGTTGTATGCTTTATTGAAAGGCCAAATCGGTCTATTGATTCATTTTAGCCTTAAAGGCATTGTCGATATGTTTAATGATGTTGCTAGCCTGGTAGATCCTTGAGGAAAGGTTCTACGACGTGTAATATCCCTAAGCAGATTGGGGGTGTTACAGTTCGGATAGCTTGGTGTTATGAAACCCTACTGGGGGTTTCGTTCTAGTATTTTGGCCAATCTCCATTTTGATAGCTTTTCTTTTATGTCGCTGGCAGATTGTTCTCTGCTGGTGATCATCTTCTTCCTCGTGAAGTTCCTTATTCCCCTATTCCACTCCTCTATAAACTAGTCGTTGCGGAAACCCTTTTTGATTCTTCGCTTTGTTTGCTTTCGAAACAGATTCACCTCGGCCAAGGGCACCCTATTCGTTGAAGGGCCTTTTCAAGAATTGATATTTGAGAACTTGAAATGAAAAAATTTGGACAGCTTCAAACCATGAAACTAGCATATTGAGGTCTTGAAGATCCCCTTCTAATCCTCTTCTAAAAGAACAAGACCACTTGAGGTGGTTGGTTATTGTGGTGTTATTGATAATCTGTGTGATTAATCTGTACAAATTGCTGCAATGTTTTTGGTAATGAGAAACATATTTTTAATAAGAATGTGATTATACAATTTGCAGTTGCAAAAAAGTACCTTTATCTGTTTCCTATCAAAGTATTCATGCACAACATATCTGATTATTCTTGCTTTCCAGGATCAGATTATAGCTCCCCTCCAGCAATCCTACTCGTTGGATTGCATACCTGTAGAAGCTGAGTACCAGGTCCTCTAAATTTCTAATGTTGTAAAATGATATGTGCTCGTACATTTTACCTTCTTCCATACGGATTTTTGTGAACTGAAGTTTTACATAGGTTTAATTTCCACATCAAAAGCTTCTATGTTTGATGGGAAGATGTTAGAATTTTCGTCACATAATTGATTGGGTGATGCTAGTTGTTTGTGTGAGAATATGACCGGGGTGGGGCCTTTTCTTTCCAATATTAAACAATTCACCCAATTGTGGTCAATTTGAAAGATTATAAAGCGATCAGTTACCTTTTCGAAGATTTCTGTAGTTAGGGCTTAGGCGCTTCGTAAGAGTTTCCTGTCGAGCCTCTTCATTTTTTCCTTAGGCTAGCCCCTTGGGGGAACGTTTATTGGTAGCCCCTGACTGCATTCCCCGAACAATTTATGCACTTTAAAAAAAATAAATTTGCTCATTTTTCTATTTCTTCTGCTTTCTTGATATTTATGCCATTTAACATGTTCTACTTATAATTGGTTAGATCAGATCCTTTATAGAATTATTAAACTAACCTCGACTTGAAAGATTTAAGCAACCTTATTGCTTTTGGGGAGGAAAGTAGATTTTTAGTGATGGTCATTCGTGATTTATTTTACCTCTGCGAAATCACCAAGGGGAAAGACAACAAAGCTGTCACTGCTAGTAATATCATGTGAGGATTAACCCAATTTCTAATTGATTATTTTATAATGTCCTGTTATCATTCTGATTCTTATAAATAATTTACTCGTCCCTATGAAAAGTGGAGGTGACACGTAAAGATTTTTGAAGTTTTTTGGTAGATCTTCTAACTTTTCTGATTGTCGGTTTTGAATTCATGCACGAAACTCATCCAGGAGTTCAGGTTAATTTCCTTATTGCATAATTGTAGTAGTGTGATTTACACATTCATGTCATTTTAGTATGCTGATAGTGTCTGTTGTCCACAAATGAACAAATGATTTATTTTGTGAAAATGTTTAATTATGTGAAGCATATGACATGAAGTTTGATATCTTGGTCTCTTTTGAATGTCCCTTGGTTGTAACTTTTGCCATATAATTTGTTACGAGATACCCAAGTTCTTCTCTTTCAGTTTTATTCCTATTAAGATTATTAAAAGAAGAACGGTCTTTTCTAGATTGGCTTATTTACAGCAATTTGATAGGAAAAAGTGAAACATGAAAGTGGGAGAAGCTAATCCTGGCCTCAACTGGGATATTGGAGAATTTTGTGTAATGATATCAAGTGATCAAGATGATAATACTACTCCTATGACTCAAGGCGGAACCACTTATTAGTTATTTCAATATGTAACTTTCAATCACTTGTATTTAGACTTAGTAATTTTGTACTTTTTAAGTTAGATTGGTGGCGTTGCTTGTTTTTTGTACTTTCGAAGTTAAATTGGTGGTTTGTTGCTTTGTATGAATTTAGGATTTTGTATTTTGTATTGGCATCCTTGTTGGTTTTTGGATGCCTTGGTTTATTTTGGATGGTTTGATGTAAAACCAAAATGGTTATTCCAAAATATTTGTATGAAGTGTTGCCTTTTACTTTAGCTGCTGTTATATTTTATAAAAGTAGTATTATAAGAAACTGCCGATGTGGCATAGATGTGGGGGCCATTGCTGACCTGGCACAAATGTAGAGTCCATTGCCGACGTGGCATCAAGATGGGACCCACTGATGGCATGGCATAAATATAGGACCCACTGACGACATGGCACATGTGGACCCTATGTTCTGGTTTTTTTTAATCTTAGGCAACATCATTTGTTGTTGCCTTACTTGGTTATGTTGTTACATTAGAGGCGTAATGCAATACTTTTCTGTTGTTGTAGTACAGACTAAATGTAATACCCGGTTGTAATTCATTCATTATCATTCAGTAATTATCAGTCAGTAATTTTCACTCATTAATAATCACTCATCATTCATGATTCATTCATTGTGTTCATCGTTGGCATTTTGTAACCGTGAATCGGTTTCCGATCGTTATTCATCTCCGTTTGTGGATCGATACGAGAGTATCATCATTATCATCGTGAATGGTAGTCTTATGATGGAAGTATCATCTATCGCGTGTTATTGGACTTAATTACATTCATACGAGTATTGTATGTCGGATCATTCACCGGTTATAGCGAGTTAACGGAGTTGTCGCATTTTCGTCATTTCCACCAACGAGATACAGCCGTAACAAATCATACATTATGGCCGTAACATGCATTCGTTGGATTAAGGTTGTTTTGGTCGAAGACGAGATACGGTCGTAAGGTAGGCAGGCTACGGCCGTAAGATGTGTTTGTGGGTTGCAGGAAATGTCGGACGATGAGGGGTTACAGCCGTAAGGGTTGCGGCATACGGCCGTAAGTTGAGGTAGGTACGGCAGTAAGGCTTGGCCGGTTATGGCTGTACGTGTCGAGCAGGGTGCCCAGGCAGTTTCGACGAAGGCTTCATACACCCGTAAGTTTGGCCGGTTACGGCCGTATCGGTCGAGTTATGCCCGTAAGGTGTGCGGGTACGGCTGTATGGCTGTCGGCAGGTGTTTGGACGAGGGCGAGTTATGCCTGTAAGACAGGTGCGAGTACGGCTTTATGATTGTCGGCAGATTTTGGACGAATCCGAGTTACGGCCGTACGAGATGGCTGGTTACGGCCGTAAGGCCGTTGACCTGGGATGTTACGGCCGTAAGTAGGCCGAGTTACGGCCGTAACATTCGGCAGTTTATAAGGACCTGGACGGGTTTTTGAGGTCATTTCTCTCATTTTCTTCACCTTGTCCGAGAGAGAGAGCTTGAAGAAGAGATTTTTCATCATCAATCACTTGGGTGTTCAGTTTTCATCATCTTCATTCGGTTGTGAAGCTTGGATAGTCGATCTAACGCGTGTTCATCGGATCAAAGTATTTGGATCTTCAAAGGTAATATTCTTCAAACATCTTGGATTTCGATTTTGTGTTGAGATATGATGTTTTGGATGTTATAATCATGTTGTATGAAGAGATGTACGTATGATTATGAGTGTGTATGAATATTCATTGGATTATTGAAGGATTATTTAAGAACACTTTGAATATTGAGTTGGATTTGGGGGTTTTCGATTAGTTGTTGTTGTAATCACGAATTTGGATATTCATATTGGAGTATTGATTGTTGTGAAGATGTTTTGTTGGTTTGAAACACTCCTTGAGGATTTGATATTGGTATAGTTGAGGATTGGTTGTAAACAATCGAAGATTGGTTACAACGTATTTGATATAATGCCCCAATGAACTTGGTTTAGTCGTATCGACGTTTTGAGTTAGTTATTATCGTGTTTGATTCATATGTTGAACGGATTGTTGGTAATTGTGTTATTCAAGGTTATTTGAGCGACCGACATCTCGTTTAGGACGTTTGTTCGTGGAAGGACATTCTTCATCGGTGTTGTTTAAGTTAATTCTTACTCGGTTAAAAGGATATTCATTTCTTTCGTAGTTGTTCATTCATAATCATAACTCATTCATAATGTATTAACCGTATTGAGACTTGTAATTGTCGAATAATCACTTCATTACGAGGAACGACGGTTCCAATCATTTCATTGAGCTATCATTCACTTCAATATTATTTCATCTCGGTGAGTCATTCTTGACTTTGTTGGATTATCATTCATTAATAATCATCATGGTCACTTTTGATCGTGTGACCTTCTGGGTTCATATTGCATGGCCGGGTGCGGATGTGTGGAATTTTTAGTCGGGCACATGATAGTCATGTGTTGGGTTCTACGATACATTGGACTGTGCACACGGTCATTCATGTGATACTAGTAGGGGGCCCCAATCCTTTCAGTCATTCATGTTATTGTCATTTTATTTTCCGCTGCAGTTTACCATTTGGATACTCCGTTTCATTCAGTGTTGTGTATTTTATCTTCATATAAAATATACATGTATTCGGTATTATCTTGGGTGTGTTGTAATGAAACTCCTCGTCGGAGTAATTGATGATATAATGTGGTTCGGCACTACAATTATATTATTTAATTCATTAATTTTCATTCGCCTGGTGGGTCCTAGTCGAGGGTCCACGGCACTGTAATATCCGCCTAGTTTGGGGTGTTACACTAAAAGTGTTGCCTTGTGTGTCAAAGGTAACGGCCGTATTGGCAACAAGAGTTTGGTGTTGCCTTTGGCCTAAGGCAATACTTTTTGTGTCTTCTGCAACAATAAATAGGCATTGTCTATAAGCATTTATAGCGTAGTGGATATAGATAGTAATTGGCGGTGATTTACTCTCACCGATATTGACTTTTGGGTAAAGTTGATATCTAAAATTCTCTACCTATTTCTTCTCGTTTATCTTCCGCTACATTCTAGATTCTTCTCTTTATTTTATTTCTCCTCTCTAGAATATTCTTTACAAAATATTTTACAAATCAAGTTTACTTTTATATTTCGACAAGATAATATGAAATTTTTTTTATGGAAATAGTTTGGATATCTTGTTGAAAGTAAAGGAGCTGTTACTTTGGCCATCTCATCCATGTTATATTTGTAATGTACGTTCCTAAAATTAGAATTTTAAATATATGTGGGTGAAATGAGGACAAAGAAAATAGAAGTAGCGTAACATGTCATATGGCATGTATCAAATTGCTACTTAATTTGATACATTCTGATCTGGGACGAGTATTTATTTACGAGTTGTATTTTTGGCCAGGTCATTATCTTGATCAGCTTATTAAGCTTTCGTGTTTTCTATGGAAAATAACATGCATCACTTCTCAGCAATTTGGCAAAACAAAAAACCATAATAATACGATAACATCAGTAGTTATTGTTAAGGCATACTATATATATATATATATATATATATATGGTACGGTTATTTTAAAAAGTGTCTTATAATAAAAAGTGTAGGAAGTCATGTCAACCGTTGGATTAGAATTGCAAGATAAAAAACGCGGAGTTTCATTATTGTAAATAATGCAAACTTGAAGGACAAATATGTACCCTTCCAAATGAGATACTCATCGTCTTTTTCCCATCTGTACAAATGATACAAAACCGAGGCAAGAGTTGCACTCTCTCTCCGTAAGACGAAATTGCTCTGCACAGTACACACGGTTGAACGACAAACGTCCCCAAGATACAACGGATTTTCTACGAACTCGATACCTTGTACTAGGAATCGAACTTCGGGCGAACTACTGGATATTCGGGACTTGTAGTATGAACTTAGGCTAGTATGAGTGTATTATTATCTTGATTAATTATATATGTATAATCATCATCTGCGGGGCTTATTTATAACCTGTAAGTACCCTGTCCGAATCAGTGTGACTTTCTGGCTGGATAGACACCTTGTGGTCCGGTGGGAAGGACTACATTGGTTCAGAAGAGCCCCATTGCACTGGTTAGGTCCTGAACCGCCGTATGTGACCCACACCCGCCAAGCCAAATCATCTATTTGACATGTCACTGCCACGTGTCATCTTTTCCTCGCTCCGAGGCGTTCGAGCGAAGTGCAAAGTGCGCCTACGAAGCGCCCGTTGCGACAAGTGCGACGTGCACGTGCTCGGACTCGGACTCGGACTCGGAAGGTGCTTTGCACCTTCCTCGTAGGATTCGGATTTTAGCCTTAAAAATTAATTAAAGCCAACTAGGATGCACCATAATGGAGCACACTTGATTGCTCCTTTATGATGGAAAGTCCTTTATAAATAGCTCAACTTTTCCTTATTTCTCCAATGTGGGATGGGATTCCACACCACATTCCCAATAATTAAATGGCTTAACTTTGTGCATTAATTACTCATTCATTTCTTAACCAAATTGAACAAGTAAATACACTAAATTAATCTACACAAATGTAGATTTCAAATATACTATTTAATGTCATTAATTACCATAATTAATTATGGTATTAATTAAGCTATTTTTTTTCCAACAATCCCCCACATGAATGATGATTAATGCAAATGCAATATGCACTAAGTCCCGACGACCTATGATTGCTTCAGGATAGGTGGTAGTTAACCTTGAACCTTCCTTTACTCGTTGCTCGGTGAACGTGATGTCTTGAACCGGTCAACTTTTATGTAAACCAAAACAATAACATACACACAATAATAGATCTAATATCTTTCGTTCTCACGTTGTGTCCATTTTGGCCTTGGACCATTTCATTGATTCATAAGTGTTAATAATTTTTTGAAGTGGCCTTACTTCTTCACTTATATAGGTGATCTCCTATAAAGAGTATCCTGCCATACTCCACCTATAAAAGGCTATAGGAATCATTAAAAGGTTTAAAAGCTTACCCTTCACCACAAACTACAGGCTTGCACTTGAACAACTACGAGAATGGATTTTCAAGTGCTTAACTTGAACTTTCACAACTTAGTTGTCTCATTGAACCAAGTTCTTGGGATCTCCAATCATCCTGGTTGAGTTACCATTATGAAAATTCTCAATGTGTGGATTTCAATCCCATTCCCCTTGCTGCATTATATAATTGATCACGGTTAATACCTTTCGTAAATGGATCCGCTATATTGTCTTTTGACTTTACATAGTCAATGCATATTATTCCTGTAGTGATCAATTGTCTAATGGTATTGTGTCTTTGACGAATATGTTGAGACTTACCATTATATATACTGTTCTTTGCCCTCCCTATGGCTGTCATGCTATCACAATGTATCATAACGGGAGGCAAAGGTTTTTCCCAACAGGGAATATCTTCTAAGAAGTTTCTTAACCATTCGGCTTCTTCGCCGGCTTTGTCTAAAGCAATAAACTCCGATTCTATTGTAGATCGGGATATGCATGTTTGCTTAGAAGATTTCCATGATATTGCTCCTCCACCAATGGTAAATACATAACCGCTTGTGGATTTAGAGTCTTTGGTATCGGATATCCAGTTGGCATCACAATATCCTTCCAAAACAGCTGGATATCTCGAATAGTGTATACCATGATTGACGGTGTGTTTTAAGTATCTCAACACTCTTGTCAATGTGGTCCAATGATCCTTTCCGGGATTACTCGTAAACCGACTCAGTTTACTAATAGAATATGCTATGTCTGGCCTTGTACAATTTGCTAAGTACATTAGGCTTCCAATTATCCTAGCATATTCTGTTTGTGATATGGGTTCTCCTCGATTTTTGGCTAAGTGTAAACTTAAGTCAACAGGTGTCTTAGCCGGAGGTAGATCGTATGCCTTGAATTTCTTAAGCACATTCTCAACATAGTGAGATTGTGATAAGACTATTCCATCGGGTGTTCTGGAGATCTTGATTCCTAGAATCACATCGGGTAATCCCATATCCTTCATGTCGAAGTTCTTCTTTAACATTTCCTTGGTGCCTATGATGATTTTATTATTGCTACCCATAATTAGCATATCATCAACGTATAGACACACAATGACAAAATTGTCAGATGTACCTTTTATGTACACACATTTATCACAGTCATAGATTTTGAAACCATTTGACATCATTACTTGGTCAAATTTCTCATGCCATTGTTTGGGTGCTTGCTTAAGTCCATATAAAGACTTAACAAGTTTACAAACTTTGTTTTCTTGGACGGGAACCACGAACCCTTCGGGTTGTTCCATATAAATTTCAGCTTTTAAATCTCCATTTAGAAAGGTCGTTTTTACATCCATTTGGTGTATCTCAAGATTGTACAATGCTACTATTGCAAGTAGCGTTCTAATTGATGTAATCCGAGTAACTGGTGAGTATGTATCAAAGTAATCATACCCTTCCTTTTGTTTGTATCCTTTGGCTACCAAACGTGCCTTATATTTGTTAATAGATTTATCACCTTTGTATCTCTTCTTGAGAATCCACTTGCAACCTAAAGGTTTATTTCCTGGAGGAAGATCAACAATATGCCAAGTGTGATTGTTCAAGATTGACTCGATTTCACTATTAATAGCTTCTTGACATAGATCGGCATCGGAACCAGACAATGCTTCCTTGATTGTCTTTGGTTCATCTTCTAAAGAGTAGACTACAAAATCCGGACCAAAGGTTTTTGCAGTTTTTATTCTTTTTCTTCGCCTTGGTTGTGGTGTTGGTCCATTATTATTTGGCGAGATTTCATCATAAGTCCTCTTTTTCGAACTTATTTCATTCTTTTCTTTCTTAGGGAATATAGTTTCAAAAAATATGGCATTTCTTGATTCTATGACCATTCCCTCATTTATATCGGGTACTTCCGATTTGTGTACCAAAAATCGGTACGCACTACTATTATTTGCATATCCTATGAAAATGCAATCAACCGTTTTTGGTCCTATTTTTACTTGCTTGGCTTTCGGTACTTCAACTTTTGCTAAGCACCCTCACACTTTTAAGTATTTATAGGACGGCTTTCTTCCTTTCCATAATTCATATGGAGTTTTATCTTGCTTCTTTTTGGGTAATTTATTCAAAATTTTATTGGCCGAAAGAATAGCTTCTCCCCACATATTAAGTGATAGGCCCGAGCTTATCAGCATAGCATTCATCATTTCCTTCAATGTTCTATTCTTTCGTTCGGCAACACCATTCGATTGGGGTGCATAAGGTGCAGTCGTTTGGTGAATAATGCCATTTTCACGACAATATTCTTTAAAAGGTGTAACATATTCACCACCTCGATCACTTCGAATCATTTTGATTTTGGTGTTGAGTTGATTTTCAACTTCTGTTTTGTATGTTTTGAAAGCTTCGAATGCTTCGTCTTTGCTTCTCAAAAGATACACATAACAAAATCTTGTGCAATCATCTATAAAAGTTATAAAATAATTCTTTCCACCTCTTGTTTGCATAAGTTTTAAATCGCACAAATCAGTGTGAATCAATTCAAGAGGTTTTGTCGATCTTTCCACTGAATAAAAAGGAGATTTTGCCATTTTTGCTTCAACACAAATTTCACACCTTTTGTATTGATCGAAAGTCATTTTTGGCAATAAATCTAAATTTACTAAACGATGTAGTATATTTAGATTTGCATGTCCTAATCTATCATGCCATAAATTAGGAGAGTCAACCAAATATACAACTTTATCGTTTATTTCATTTCCACCACGTACATTGATAGCATTCAGTTTGAAAAGGTCGTTATCTATATAGCCTTTTTCGATCAAGTGACCATTTTTAGTTATTACAACTTTATCCGCTTCAAACACTAGTCTAAATCCGGATTTGCTCAATGCTGAGCCAGACACAAGATTCTTACGGATGTCTGGAACATGTAGCACATTCTTGAGCGTCAATTTCAATCCCGACGTCCTCTTGAGTATAACCTCTCCAGTTTCGACAATATTTGAGGCAGTGGAGTTTCCCATGTACAACTTTCTTTCTTCGGTGATGGGCTCGTATGAGGAGAATATGGTTTTATCGGCACAAATATGTTTAGTAGCGCCGGTGTCCACCCACCATCCGACTGGGATTCCGACCATATTGATTTCATCTACAACTGCACACAGATCACGATTGGACAAATCGATGGGAACATACTTATTCTCGATAACATTTGCTTGATCTCTCTTCTTGTCCATCTTTGGTTTGCAGCAATTTTTCGCCATATGCCCGAATTTACCGCAGTTGTAGCATTCTCCTTTGATCTTCTTTTGATTCTTCAAGTCTTGCTTCTTCCCGTTAAATTTCCACTTTTTGTTGTTTCTTGACTCGATGAGATTTGCTTTTGCCTCCATAGATGACTTGTTCATCTTGACATCGGTCTTCCGATTGTCCTCTTCGATCCTCAGTCGCACAATAAGATCTTCAACATCGGTGGCTTGAGGTAGTTTTTGAAGTCCTTCCACATCGATGGCAACTTCTCGATTATGGCAGCAACTTGAAAGGATTCAGACAAGCTCATTCCTTCTGCCAAAATATCGTGCAGGATCAACTGTATTTCATGCACTTGCTCGAGAACAGTTTTGGTGTCCACCATTTTGAAGTCTAGAAAACGACATACGATGAACTTCTTCAAACCGGCATCTTCTGTTTTATATTTTGTCTCCAACGAGTCCCACAACTCTTTGGACGTTTTGATTGTGGCATAAACACTGTAAAGTGTGTCATCCAATCCATTCAAAATATAGTTCCAACATAAGAAGTCGCTATGATGCCATGCGTCCAATGCCGTGCGTTTCTGGGTGTCAGTTTCATCATCCCCCACAACAGGAGGAGATTCGGAAAGGAAGCGACAAAGGTTGAGAGTAGTAAGGTAGAACAGCATTTTTGATTGCCAATGTTTGAAATCAGTACCTGAGAACTTCTGTGGTTTTTCGGCATGGGCAGGAGCATGAACATTGTTGCTTGACGACGCCATATTCTACAGAAAATTTCGTCTTACGATTGTTGTTGTAGATGCTGTAGAAAATGACAAATGATGCAAAACCGAGGCAAGAGTTGGACTCTCTCTCCGTAAGACAAAATTGCCCCGCACAGTACACATGGTTGAATGGCAAACGTCCCCAAGATACAACGGTTTTTCTACGAACTAGATACCTTGTACTGGGAATCGAATTCCAGGCGGACTACTGGATATTCGGGACTTGTAGTATGAACTTAGGCTAGTATGAGTGTATTATTATCTTGATTAATCATGTATGTATAATCATCACCTGCAGGGCTTATTTATAGCCTGTAAGTACCCTGTCCGAACTAGTGTGACTTTCTGGCTGGATAGACACCTTGTGGTCCGGTGGGAAGGGCTGCATTGGTTCAGAAGAGCCAAACCATTGTGCTAGTTCAGATCGGGCCGAATGGTCCGAACCATTGCACTGGTTAGGTCCTGAACCGCCGCACGTGACCCACACCCACCAAGCCAAATCATCTATTTGACATGTCACTGCCACGTGTCATCTTAGTCACCCGCCATGTCACTCGAGCCACTATCTCAACTGTCAAAACGAAAGGCTCCTCATAGCTCCTCGCTCGGTGGGATGGGCTGTATTGGTTCAGAAGCCAAATCATCTATTTGACATGTCACTGCCACGTGTCATCTTAGTCACCTGCCGTGTCACTCGAGCCACTATCTCAGCTGCAAAGTGCGCCTATGAAGTGCCCATTGCGACAAGTGCGACGTGCACGTGCTCGGACTCGAATTCGGACTCGGAATGTGCTTTGCACCTTCCTCGAAGGATTCGGATTTTAGCCTTAAAAATTAATTAAAGCCAACTAGGGTGCACCATAATGGAGCACACTTGATTGCTCCTTTATGATGGAAAGTCCTTTATAAATAGCTCAACTTTTCCTTGCTTCTCCAATGTGGGATGAGATTCCACACCACATTCCCAACTATTAAATGGCTTAACTTTGTGCATTAATATCACTACACCAAAAATAGGATTTTGTGATATTGAAACTCACTAGATTTGTGACTGCTAATGACAGTCATAACTTTGTGACTGCCAATAACAGTCACAAAGACCAAACAGTAATAAATCCAAATACTTCTGACTGTTCATGACTGTCACAAGAGTTGTGACAGTGTTGCGCAGTCATAAATTTTTTCAAGCTAAATGACAGTAACTTTGACTCTTATTAACCGTCATAATGCTTGCAAAAAAAAATGAATAGAATGCTTGCAAAAAAATGAATAGAAGAACTTGCCGAAACAAACCCTAATAATATCATATTCTCTTCTCTTTCTCTCAAATCTCAACCTCACGCATCTTCGCCAGAATTATATGAGGCTGGCGGATTGAATGTCGGCGATTCTCCACCGTAGGTCGGAGCAGCGGCCGCACTCAACAAGATTAAGGGGTATGATTCGACTTCCCATAATCCCAGACCTGGCTCTCGACGGAAGAGATTAGAGCGATGGTCTCGGTTCGACGGTGCTCAGCGCGGCGGCAGCAGCGGTGTTTGCAGATCTCTGGTACGAGTTGACGGTGGTGGAGATGGCGACCACGGCTGCGGTTAAAAAAGCTTCGACTGAAAACTTAGGTTGGTTTCTTATTTTTCTGGATTTGATTCTGAAAAGTAGGGTTTTTGATAATGAATAATTTTGGATATTTGGTTTCTGAAAGATTTTTGGTGTGTTGATGTGGTGGATGAGAATATGTTTTTTTCCTGGGTCTAGTCTCCGGTTAATGGAAAAACGGAAGGCCAAAACTACTGGAAATTTTTTCAAGATAGGAAATGTTCACAGTTGAAGGAATTTACGGAGAAAAATTCTTACCTGTTGCTTGTGTTCAGGAGTGTAAGAGTTGTGTAATGTTACTGTGTAATTTTGGAGATGATTGTTTGCTGTGAAATTTTCTGGGAGAATTTTTTAAGTATTTTTTTGAAAAAAAAAAACAAAACTCACGCATCTTCGCCTCTCTTCTTTCTCCTTTTTTTTTTCTTATTCTTTCTCTTTACTATTTCCCGATCCCCTTTCTCAACTGCCTCACAGTTTATTTTTTTCTATCTCTGTTCCTACTCTCTCCGTACACATCACATGCTCAATCTATTTCACACAATCCACACCAATTCCCCTTCAATTAGTGGGTAGGGGAACCACTAGCACAGGCGATGGTTACAGTATGTTTAGAACATGGACACGATATAGTTACAGCTCCAGTCGTGTATGGGCTTCAGCAAATCCGGTGGTGAATCAGCGGTTACTGTTGGTTTTCGGAATCGATGGCGAAGGTTAGTCACAAAACTTGCGGTGGAGGCTCAGTGTCGTATATGATTTGGGTTTCGTTTATCAACGGGTTTCAGGTGAAGCTCATGGAGGTGAACTGGGAATGGAGGCCCGATCCGATTTTACCAATACAAAGGTAGTATTGATATTTTGATACCATGCTGATGAATTTGATGTATATCTTTCTTTGCCTTTCGGAATGGCTATATACTCGTTCTGCTTCTCTTATTGGTTGTTGTTGAATCAATAATTTTTTTTCTGTTCGTTACCGAATTTTTTTCTGTTCGTTACCGGAGGTTGAACGTTCATTTTATTCTTCATGTTTGTGTTTTGCTATAGTCCCTTTTACTCTTCAAGTACTTTAAATCTTGGGTGCCTAAAACATACTTTTAGAAGGGATGAGGTCTAAATGGTTGGAACCATTGTCGTTATTTTGTCAATAGTTGCTGTTATTGCATGAATTTCATTTTAATTTCTCAGTCTAAATTTAGAATAAAGGAATACATTGATTAGCAATACGGTTTATTAATTCATCGGAACTGTGTTTATTTAATCGGCGACATGTTTCACTTAATCTATTATCGATTATCCTGACCACATAAAACTAAATTCAGAAATGGTTCAGTTTTGCAAGAGTGATATCATCCCTACACACTTGGCTGGTGTTTCTGAGATCGAGAGTCTCTATATAACATTCCTATACGTAGAGGCCGACTCAATTTGTTTATTATTATTCTGCCTGATGTTGATGTCGATACTTGTTATGGTTATTAATACTTTCTGAACGTGGTAACCTAACATAAAACCATAGAACATTTATTTAGTATATATGATTATGTTTTTGTCATCTTGTGGATGACAAGACGAGAAACGTTACATGTTGAACATCGCTCTGAATATGAATTTGAAGGTCTGTACGAAATTAATTTTTCAAAGTTTTTAGATATTATGGAGTCTTTACCGGTAACCTTATATGATTTTTTGTGATCTGTTTTGAATAGGTTGGAGGGCAAAATACTTTAGAAAATGCACTATGCAGAGGAATGTCATTCTTGGTTTAATATGATCAGCCTACCATGATCTTTGGGGCCTATGTTAGTCATCCTCTTCCCAAGGACAGTTCTATAATTTGGCTATATATGCCAGATTCTTTCGCTGCATATCTATTATCCTTGTATTGGAAATAGAATGCAAAAAAAAAATTGACTAGTTTAGGTAAACATGCAGGAACGGACAAGAAGCTGTCTCTCAGTCTCGAGAACGAGGTAATTTTTTTTTTAATTTGTGGTTTTGTAATCAGTTATGATCGATCAAAGCTCTGCTTGGTCAACAGCTTAGGTGCTTATTGCTTTTAATTTGTTTTCTTCTCATATATTAGTCACTAGTGATACACTACAACTTCTATAACGTCATATCCTCCGGACTAGAAAGAAATATTACTATATAGAGGTTATTCCTAAGTGGCTGTTGTTTCCATTTTTAACACGCTCGAGTTGGGATGTGATTTTTGTTCCTATGTAGTTTATTCATGCATGGAGTATTATTGGAGGCTCTATTGTATCTTAAGCTGAAAGATCCTTTTTTTTTTCTTTTTTTTTTGTGGGATCAAACCTCAGGGGTAATTTTGATTATTAGCCCATTTGTGTATCATGAAGTTTTGGCTTGTACCATTATGTCATAATGCTATATTTCCATATCAATCTCTGAATTTCTTGCAGCATATAATGCTAAGTTCATTCTTTCTCGTCCTTTCCTTATTCCTTTTTTCTTTTTCCAAATCCATATTCTTGATCAGCTGGGGAAGTCATCCGACACCGACTCTTCACCAAATGAATATCTATTTAGTAGATCAATCTAAAAGTCTTTCATATGTTCATTCTCTTGTGTATTATCTCTTGCTCTTTTTTTTTTATAAATTATAATGATAATAACTTGGCAGTCGGAAGACGACGATTTATCTTCTTCTAACTCTCCATCACATGTATCCCGACTACGACTTCAGGTATGTATATTTTCTTGGATTATATTGTTTGATATGATAAAGATCGAGCGGAAAAAGGAGGATTATGGGTAATGCCACTGTCAGCTTTCTTGGCGACATGGCATCCCGATAAATAATCCTTTCTTTAACAGCTTTTGGGAGTGTTGTCAGAGGACGGTGTTGATTACTGTTGCTCTTATTATAGGAGCTGAGAGTTCGAGTCTCTCCATATCCCAACACTAATTATTGTCGGTTTATATATTTTTTCTTAGTTTGTGTTCCTACCTGTTTTTCCATATGCTAATGCTTCTAATATAGATCTATTATTTTATGCTACAATCTGTCAACTTTTGGATAAACAGCATCTTTTCCACAGCATCTAGATTTATTATCAAATATAAATAGCATCTTTTCCACAGGCTAAGAAGAGAGTTCTGCTTCTATAATTATAACATAAATACATAATATTAATGTTGGTAGTTGATATTATGTTACTTTCTCTTTTATATTTTTAGTTTCAACATCCTCTGAGTTGAAATTTTTCAAACTAGTTACCAATTTTCTCCTTACCCTTTCTTACACAAGTCTTGGTTGCTGTAATATTGCAGAGTACAGACATATTGGACTGGTGAGACACATTGGTACTTCTACCCACTGTGGCCATTATGTTGCCCACATTAGAAAGATGGAAGGTGGGTGATATATAACGATGCAAAAGTTTGGGCTTCCAAAGATCCTCCAAAAGACATGGTGTACTTGTATTTTTATGAGATATGTGCTAGGGCCAAAATCGACTTGGCTTAACTGTGGAACAGGTATATTAAGATTATTTGGTCGACATATTCAAATGAACTAAATAGTTAGTGCTGCTCTTTGTATTCCCAAATTGTATCTTAATGTAGTACTGCACAGCAAGAAATTTTTTATCTTTATTTATTTTGGTTATTGACTGATTTATATATTTTATTTTGTTGTTCAGGGAAAAGGTGCTCCTGAAACCGTTATTTTAGCAGGCGTTGCTCCACCCGTGTGTTCCTTGGATGAAGCTTATGATTCTATTAGTTTGGTTGTTGATATTTTTCAATATATAACTAATACTCCGTACTTATTCTATTCCCAATGGGATGGTTCAGAGTTTTTTGTACATGTGTTAATTTCAGCATTACATTGTGATTTTTATGTCTTGTAAAAATTAATTGGAGTGTTGTGTGAATACTTTGAGAAATATGTTTGGATTGTATTATGAATTCATTCTGAATAATAATTAGATTGCATTCACATAAAAATGGGGTTTTACTATTTTTTTATATTTTTTTCAACATTTGTGACTTCTAAAAACAGTCACAAGACAGTCAAGAAAAATTATTTTTATGACTGTCCATGGAAGTCACGAAAGTTGAAATTCGTGACTGCTAATGACTGTCACAAAAGATGAAATTCGTGGATCGCAATGATCACAAAAGATGAAATTGTGGATCGCCAATGACAGTCATAAATGATAGTTCTGACTGCCATGGAAAGTGGTATTCTAAAGTCATATAAATGAGATTTTGTCACTGTTTTGTGATTGTTTTTGACAGTCACAAAAAAATTTGTGACTGGTGATTTTATGACAGTCATTTGTGACTGTTTTTGCCATTTGTGACAGTTTTTGACAGTCACAAAATCGTGATTCTGGTGTAGTGAATTACTCATTCATTTCTTAACGAAATTGAACAAGTAAATACACTAAATTAATCTACACAAAATGTAGATTCCAAATATACCATTTAATGTCATTAATTACCATAATTAATTATGGTATTAATTAAGCTATTTTCTTCCAACAATTATTTGAATGAAAAATGTTGTAGTTGTTGTGAAACAGTGATGCAATACGTGTTCATTTGTGGCAAAATGTGCTTGCGTTTGTATGTTTATAACTGATGCAATAGATTTGTAAGTGTGATGCAGTAGCTGTCCAGTTGTTGTCTATATGGCTGAATTAGGCTACGTGAGGTTGTGTTATGTATTAAAATGTGGTTCTCTTTGTGGTTGTATGAATGATGCACCTTGTTTTAAATTGTGATGCACTAGATGCATAATTATTGTGTATAAGGCTAATATAGGATACATATAGGTTGTATTATGTGCAAGAATGTGTTTGTATTATATGTTGTATGAATGATGAACCTTGTTTTGAAATGTGATGCACTAGTTGCTTAATTTTTGTGTATAAGGCTGATATAAGCTACGTATAGGTTGTATTATGTGCGAAAATGTGTTTGAAGCAATTTCTGTAAAGTAATGATGCAGTAGATGTTAATTTGTGTCATATAAGGTTCGACTAGGTAACGTGTAGGATGTTTTGCTTGTCGAAAAGTGGTGTGTGTATTTGTATGCATGATGAAATTTTTGTAAAGCAGTGTGCAGTAGGTGTTCATTTGTGTCATATAAGGTTCGACTAGGTAACACGTAGGGTGTTTTGCTTATTGAAAATTAGTTGCGTGTATATTTGTGTGCATGATGCAGTTGACATTGATGCATTATGTGTTCATTTGTGTCATATAAGGTTCGACTAGGTAACACGTAGGGTGTTTTTCTTGTCGAAAAGTGGCAGTGTGTATATTTGTGTGCATGATGCAGTTTCTGTAAAGCAGTGATGCAGTAGGTGTTCATTCATGGCACGTAAGGTTCTATTAGGTAACACGTAGGGTGTTTTACTTGTCGAAAAGTGCTTGAGTGTGTATTTTTGTGCATGATGCAACTGGTGTAAAGAAGTGATACAGTAGGTGGTTATTTGTGTCATATAAGGTTCGAATAGGTAACGGTAGGGTGTATTACTTGTCAAAAAGTGCTTGTGTGTGTATTTTTATGCATGATGCAGTTTCTGTGAAGTAGTGATGTAGTAGGTGTTTATTTTGTCATATAAGGTTCGACTAAGTCACGCGTAGGGTGTATTACTTGTCGAAAAGTGGTTGTGTGTGTATTTGTATGCATGATGCATTTGTTGTAAACAAGTGATGCAGTAGTTACTTGTCTATGGAATATAATGCTACATTAGGTTACACGCAGAGCATTTTTTATGTCGGAAAGCGTATGTGTGTGTGTGTGTGCTTGTGTGTTTGATGCAGTTGTTGTAATGAAGTGATGCAGTAGTTACTTGTATGTGGAATATAATTCTAGATTAGGTTATGCGTAGAGCTGTAATGCACTGATGCAGTAGGAATTTTTCTGTGGCATATAATTCTAGATTAGGTTACACACAAGGACTTTTTGTGCCTAAATGTTTCAGCAATATGAATTATGACCGACCCATTGTTACTTCCTCCTAGTTTAGATATTTTAGAGGCGCTGCAACTCAATAACTAGAAGCCTTAAAATTAGATTAATTGCGTATAAGATTAAGCATAATTAATCATATGAAATATCTGCCAAATTTATAAAGAGCTTTGGTTTTTATTGATTTTACCAGGGCTCTTTTCGAGTAGGTTCATCCAGTAGAGCTTCATTGACCTGAATTTGGAACATTTGACTAGCATCATGAAACAACACCAGCTTCGACTTCATATATGGATACAAAGTTGAATAAGAAAAGGATGAAATCTTGGCAGCCGTTGAGGCATAACAAGCTTCAAAAAAGAGAACTCCAAATCTCGAATACCAGAAGATATAATCAAATTGAAACACGGATTTAATCAAGAGATTCTTGAACGCGTAACAAAGATCTCGGATGATACTTGTGGATCGTTAAAAAACAATGTTTCATTACTACTGATTTATTTTCCATTGCATGATGTACCTAAAAACTTATGTCTACATCACAATGTTATGTTTGAATAATTAATGACATTTATAATTGAATTACTTTTAAATGCCTGCTCTTTCTCGAATGCTCCTTTTACATATTGTTAAAATTTTACTGCATCAGAATGTTATCATATTGTTGCATCACAGTGTTATCTTACTGCTGAAATACAATATAATTTTAGTGCATCACTATGTTACTTTACTGCATCACAATATTTATTTACTAGATCACAATGTTATACATACTCATGCTTCTCAATGTTATCATATTGTTGCATCAAAATAATACATTACTGCATCACTATGTTATTCAATTACATCAGATTGTATATTTTACTGCATCACAGTGTAAATCTTATTGCATTACGTTGTATATTTTACTGCATCAAAATATAAGTTTACTGCATCACTATTTTAGGGATCACAATGTTGTCCTTGATATTATGAACATGTCCATAGAACGTGATATCCACTTTATATTTCTGCCATAGCTTCTGTAAATGTTCTCTTCCCATGGGTTCTTCAAATGAACCCTCATGGGCATACCAACTGTTGGAAGAATATCTAAGCACACGATGAGCAGCGAAGATCAGCCATGGCTGTTTATTTATGTCAACTGATGCAAGATACTTTTTAATCCATTTGTACTGATCCGAACCCTCTCTCTAATCGTGCTTTGAATCAGTTATGCAAAAGTGAAACATCCCATAATTTGTTAAGTACCTAGGTGAACATTTTGACCCATTTACTTTGGAGATAGGAATGGGTTCAATTGGATTTACTAACCTGTAAAGGGGAATAATTGAATAATAGATAGCTAATTCGAATACATGTCATAGTCACCCAAAGTGTATACAACGTATAAAACATCCTAAATCATTTTAAACATAAAACTGGATTATAACTGGTACAATATCATTCTTGTGATCATATTTGCCGATTATTTTAAAATATATTAGGAAAAAATGTTTTCGTCTTGAACCCCTTTTGACCCATTACCAAACCACATTTTACCATCTCTACAAGTACATAAGAAATCCAAACCTCGCAACCATGTAAGGTGTGATACTCCGTAGCAAATAAATCGGGTGATTTTATATTTTGTGAACCGTCGCATAAATTCGGTTATCGTATCGGAGTTGAAAATTATATCATCCCGTGTTGTTTAAAATAACAAACTTGAATTTTGTAATTGCGGAGTGGTACTATATATTGTATATATAATATTTTGTACGTCACCGCCGTGTGAATATTCATTGGGATGACATAGAGATAATAATCCAGATAGTTAGAATGATATATATATATATATATAAAAGGGATAAGGATAAGAAGAGGTACATATATATATTAGGGATAAGAAGAGAAAGAGAAGAGATAAGAAATGGAGTGCGGTGAACCCGAAAGAAGGAAGAACAAGCAAGAGAGAGAGAGAAAAAAAAAGAAGCGGGAGAATGAAAAAAAAAAGACGAAATGAAGAAACAGGAAGAAAGAAGAAAAAGAGAGAAAGAAGGAGCAGGAGTTCTCGGGTGCCTTCGCCAAGGAGGTTTCTTCGGTAAAATTTCACAACTTATATATCGATTTGTTCGTGTTGATGAGTAGATCGTGAATATATATTTAGATTTTCAAACCGATGTCGGATTTGTCCGGACGGGGCAAAAAACGGTATTGCCGTCGACTTGCCCGTACGGACTCTCCGGTTGTCGGAATTTCACAAACTTCATATCATTGCGAAGCTCTCGTCGCAAGGGACTCGTTTCTGTCCTGATTGCGAAGTTTCATAGATGTTTGGTGGGGCGCGTGCGAGATGCGTGTATGGGTGTGTTACGTGTGTTTTGTGCTTGTGTCGTGTGTGTGTTGTGCTGGTGTTGGGTGTGTGTGTGTGGTCTGTGTATGTGTATGTGTGTGTTTATGTGCACTGGTGTGCGTGTGTTTGGTTGCGGGTATGTGTACGTTTGTGTGTGCGGATGTGAGTCGAGAAAGAGGTATGAATACGGGCTTGCCGATTTGGGTTATAAGTGCATTTTTGCGTGTAAAAATAGCGTTAGTCAATGTTAAAGAAGTTCTCGATGAGTTTATGATAGACGGGAGAAGTTTAAACGAGGATTAGAGGGTCGTTGAATGTTTTGGGGTGGAAAACATAAATTTTGAAAACCCAGGGCTACGCCATTTGACAATTAGAAATAAAGTTGGACTTGATTGAAGTTTTCTAAATCTTTAATTTGACCCAATACTTTAATATTTTTCTTTAAAATTGTATAACCTTCTTGGTTTCAATCCAAAATGGGTCAAACGAATTTCAAATGGCTCCAAATTCGAAACACAACATTCTTACACCCCAATAACGCGCAGAGTGTGTCCGTATTTATGTCTCACCTAGACTCGGTTAAATTGAAATGTAAAGTTCTAATGGTTATATAAATATTAACCCGTTGATCATATAATATGATTCCTTTTAGGTTGAAGGTCTGGCTAATCGCCCAGTCTATTTTCCTTGTCAATCGAACCTTTTCCATTAGCTGGAATACCAGGCAAGTACTTTGATTACGTTTGATGTACTTCGTGTGAATGAATATGTGAAAAATATGCTTTCTGTGAAATGTGGGAATATCAGAAAATGTGATTACAGAAAGTGGTGATTTCTGCGGTATGTGGTATGTGTAATCAGAGGAAATGTGAATTTGCGGATATTCAGTATCATTGCGCATTGACATGAAATAATATGTCATAAACATGCGCTGCGGAGCGGAAAATAATGAATATGTGAAAAGTATGGTTGCTGTGAGAAGTGGTAATTTCTGTGGTTTGTGACATGTGTGATTAACTGAAAAGTGAATTTGCGAATACTCAGCATCATTGCGCATTGACATGAAATAATATGTCATAAACATGCATTGCGAAGCGAAAAGCGAAAAATCCAAGTAAGCGACTTGGGTTGGCCAAAAGAGCCGAGCGAAATGGGCCCGTGTGCGTGAGTCATGGCATGCATGGGAATTGCATCGCATTGCACATAAAATATTGATGATTGTGGTATTGTATTCCAGAATATATATGATGGCACTGTGATGTGGTTGCTTATTCACTTGTGGTACATATTCATGAATCGTTGTACTTGCACCGACTATTTGCTGACCCCTTAGGGGGTGAATATACTTGTTGTGTATTTAGGTGCAGGTCTTAATGGCGAACCAGCGCAGGAAGGATACGAGGATGGCGAGCAACACTAATATCATGCAATATTTGAGTATGTGGTCGTACTGTTGAGAACCGAGTTGTGTTTGCCTTGTGCTCGCGCGAGTACTGTCGGGTAATGTGGTTGTTTGTGGTTCAGTCATTTTGATGGTGTTATTGTGTCAGTTGGAGTCCCACAGGACAGTGTATTGTTGAGTGTTGAAATGTATATGGTTTGAAGTTGAGTAGTGTCAATGCATGTGTGGATTTATATTGGTTTCAGCCTGGTAGGTTCTCCAAAAAGAATCTACGGCACTGTAATATCTCTGTAAATCACGGGGGCGTTACAGATTGTGGTATCGGAGCCTCGGTTTATGGATACCTAGGCTGTTGGTGTTTTGGGTCGGTCAAAGTCGAGTCGGTCGTCTGTTTATGATATCACTTGTTTGCTGCTACCTCGTGCGACCTGCGCTGTAAGTTCCTCTGATCTCCAAAATTATTTTAGTTCTGAGTATATGGATTTTAAGTCCTTCCTATGAGCCATATTTTGTTGTGTGCTGTGTTCATTTGCTTCTGATCTTATCAGAACCCTGCGGGAAACCAGAGTAATCTATTTGTAATTCTTCGAATTGTGCCTATTAATTTTCCTTCGTGTATATGTTTGTGTAACTTGAGCCTACGAGCATATGGAAATGGTAAGTCTCTCGATTATAAGTCCCTCATAGTTGTGCGGTAATTGTGTGGTGCTGATTCGATCAACCCTGGCCGAGGGACTAGAACTTGTTGGTGGTATTAGGATGTTGAGATGTACATTGCGTATGCGGTCCGGGTGAAAATAGTTACACAGTGTATTTTGAAAAATTAGGAATATTATCGATTCCTATATTCTTTTAAGAATGATATTTTTAAGTATCAATTTTAAATCATTGCGGGAGTATGATTAAAGTGGTTTTTGAAACTATTTCAAATGGTGAAAACCTACGATTTAATATTGTTATATCAAACGAGTATGTATTCGGTGGAAAATCTTTTCTTTTCGATTAAACAAGTAGTAGAAGAGGAAGGATCTTCATTTTATCTAAGTCCCAAATGGATTTTTGAATTGTGTGTGCATTATTTAAAAATGATTTCAAAATCGACGTGTAAAATAAAGCCTCCTCTTCCAATAAGAGTAAAGTAACTACAAGTTTGGCGTAACATAGCTCGCCCTCTTATTTTTAAAAGAATTGTTTTCATAAAGTGCTGGTACCACAGTCGTAAGTTGTGGAATCGTGTGTCATGTGTGGACACGCGTTTGGTTGCGATTCAGATCATTGCGTGTTTGTTGTCTTTGTGGGCGTATGGTTGTGATGGTGAATTTTGGTTGGTATAGGTATGGCGCGCGCTATTGTGCAGAATTGGCGCGCGCTACCTTGTGGATAGCGCACGCTAACCTGTCCGGCATATAAATTTGACAGTAATCGTGATGTAATCATTTCCACTCTTTTCCTTTTCTCCGCGGGCGACACTACAGTGTGAATCGAAGGTGATTAGGGATCGTGATCTTGGCCGATTTTGTTCCATTTAAAGGTGTTTTGGAGTATAATATTATATAATCTATTGCTCTTCGTCGGATCGAAGCAATTCCGTGATTTTCTTGAGTTAACCATTTTAAAGATTTTGTTCTTGATCTCATTTTCAACCCGATTCTGATGAATCAATTGATGTAAATGTTGTTGTTGGTTATGTCATATGAATGGTATATCCACAACTCTGACTTGTTCAACTCGGTTGACGATTCTAAAGATGCTGAGAAACCACGAATAATTAACGTTCGATCAAATGTCCATAAACTATAGGTGGACAAAGAAAACGATCAAGAGGTGTCCCGTACCCCAGATGATGGCAGGTGCTGCTTTCATAATACATCGTAATTGTTGATGCTTCCGACAATTGTGGTTTTGATTCTCTTTATCTTCTTGCCTTTACCTCTAACTTGGTAGTTCTACGTTTCGAGGACAAAACTCCCTTTGAGGGGGAGAAGAGTATAATAATCGGGATTCTTGCGCTTGTACAATGTAGGGCCTTGGACCCTTATGGTTGACTCTGTTATTGCGCTACAGAACTTGCGAGTTCGGTGGTACTGCGATGATTGGCTTGATGTCTGAGCCTATCGCAATTGTGGTTTCCGTCATGTATTGGTTTCAAGATCTCGTTGTATAATCCCATTTTCGTCGAATATTGAACCATATTCCCTTGGCAACTTATGATCCCACCCGAGTAGACTGTATCTGATCGTGTTGTGCATTGCTTTGATTTCAACTTGTGCCGTTAACAAAATCGCATCACTACTGAGAAACTCTCGTGATGTTAATGGTCATTCCGCATTCGTCAGAATGCTCAGATATTTGGTCATTCGACCTTATGAAGTTACTTGTTATAGTATTATCCTGTTTTCATTGTTCAAAATTTTGGGGACAAACTTCTTTCATTTAAAGTGGATCGTAATACCCGAATTTTTGACTTCTATATGTTTCCATCCTATCGACTCACTTATGATCGTCGATACCTGCTGAATGTGTTCTGTTCTGCGGTCTTTTCCGTTCGAACGAGTTGTGACATTGTTTCGGATTAGTCCCTTTATAGTTGTGACATTTCCCAAGTTTGATGCGGCCCTTGTGAACCCTATGCAAAGTGAATGTCTTGTAATTCCTATAAGCCCACTTAATGTCTTGAGCTGAGGCATGAACTTCGGAGTTGTTTGATTAGTGTCGTCCCAATTAAGGTGGTTCGATCGTTGTGGTTCGATTGTTGTTGCTCGATCACGCATCGCAATTATCGAACGGCTGATTTCCTTGAGATTCGGGTGCTCGTCCCAGTAAGTCATCTTCCAAACCTTTGAGGTTGTTAGAATTATATACTTGTTCAGCGTAAAAATCGCATTTGATTATTGTACTAATTGGATGACATGAAGTTTGTGTTCGCCGTTGGCAGCAGATAAAGTGTGTCATCTAAAATTGCCTTGCCTTTATTGTTTCATGTCCTAAGTTTTGGGACGAAACTTATTTCAAAAGGAGCACACATAATAATTTTATTTCTGTGTAAATTCCTTTTCTGTTGATCTATCTTCATTTCTTCGGTGCGCTAGTCTCGACGCTCAACATATGAGAGATGGTCATCATGTTTTGACAACAAGTGGGAGTATCGAGAGTCCATGAGTGCATCTTTTGGCTTGACCAATATTTTGGTCGTATTCGTACCATGGATTAACTCCATCCTTATCAGGTATCCTTGCGAGTCTATCATTAAGATATTATTTTTATATTATCATTGTTATGGCGGCAAGAGATAATTAACACTGGATGACGGCGCTGCCATAATAGTGGCTACTAGAAACAACTGTAGCACCGCTAGTGCCGCCGACTTAAGATCGGTTTGATATGTATATAAGGCCCTTAGGGGTATTCCCATAGTAAACTTAAGGTGCTAACCGAGAAGAAGCAGTTGAATGATCCTATATGTATGGATCCTACTAAGCATACCCGTTGTTTAGAGCATATCAATTATCTAGAGGCCGTAGCACAATTTCATCGGACGCGAGTCAGACTGCGCAGGAGGCAGCTGCACGAGAACGTGAGCATGCTGTGCAATTAGAAGCTCAATTGGCCGCAGTACGGCGTACTCTTCAAGAGAGGGAAGCCCAGTACACCCAGGCAAGAGAGGCCCTCCAGGATCAAGTCCATCAATAGAGGGCGATGATACGGGCCAACGCTGAGGAGATCCTTGCTATCCTCCCAGCGGCCCCAATTCCGGTTGTAGAAGTCGAAGAGGACCCGAGGAAGATCCCGAAGAGGACCCGGAAGAAGAGGTCGAAGACAACTCTGTTGTTGTTAACCCATGAGCAGTGCTTAATGGGACATGCTGTGTACCGATGTTTTCTTATAAATATGTATTGATGTAATGTGTACGATTTAAGAATAAAATTTTTCATGGAGGTGATCTATAACCCGGATGTATTTCATCAATCTTCTCCTTGTTTCAAGTTTCGAGGACGAAACTTCTTGTTAGGGGGGAAGGGTGTGATACCTTGTAGCAAATAAATCGGGTGATTTTATATTTTGTGAACTGTTGCATAAATTCGGTTATCGTGTCGGAGTTGAAAATTATATCATCCCGTGTTGTTTAAAATACCAAACTTGAATTTTGTAATTGCGGAGTGGTACTATATATTGTATATATAATATTTTGTACGTCACCGCCGTGTGAATATTCATTGGAATGAGATAGAGATAATAATCCAGATAGTTAGAATGATATATATATATATATATTCTAACTATCTGGATTATATTAGGGATAAGGATAAGAAGAGGTATATATATTAGGGATAAGAAGAGAAAGAGAAGAGATAAGAAATGGAGGGCGGTGAACCCGCAAGAAGGAAGAAGAAGGAAGAGAGAGAGAGAGAGAAAAAGAAGCGGGAGAATGAAAAAAAAAAAAAGACGAAATGAAAAAACAGGAAGAAAGAAGAAAAGGAGAGAAAGAAGGAGCAGGAGTTCTCGGGTGCCGCCGCCAAGGAGGTTTCTCCGGTAAAATTTCACAACCTATATATCGATTTGTTCGTGTTGACGAGTAGATCGTGAATATATATTTAGATTTTCAAACCGATGTCGGATTTGTCCGGATGGGGCAAAAAATGGTATTGTCGTCGACTTGCCCGTACGGACTCTCCGGTTGTCGGAATTTCACAAACTTCATATCATTGTGAAGCTCTCGTCGCAAGGGACTCGTTTCTGTCCTGATTGCGAAGTTTCATAGCTGTTTGGTGGGGCATGTGCAAGATGTGTGTATGGGTGTGTTACGTGTGTTTTGTGCTTGTGTCGTGTGTGTGTTGTGCTGGTGCTGGGTGTGTGTGTGTGGTCTGTGTGTGTGTATGTGTATGTGTTTATGTGCACTGGTGTGCGTGTGTTTGGTTGCGGGTATGTGTACGTTTGTGTGTGCGGATGTGAGTCGAGAAAGAGGTATGAATACGGGCTTGCCGATTTGGGTTATAAGTGCATTTTTGCGTGTAAAAATAGCGTTAGTCAATGTTAAAGAAGTTCTCGATGAGTTTATGATAGACGGGAGAAGTTTAAACGAGGATTAGAGGGTCGTAGAATGTTTTGGGGTGGAAAACATAAATTTTGAAAACCCAGGGCTATGCCATTTGAGAATTAGAAATAAAGTTGGACTTGATTGAAGTTTTCTAAATCTTCAATTTGACCCAATACTTTAATATTTTTCTTTAAAATTGTATAACCTTCTTGGTTTCAATCCAAAATGGGTCAAACGAATTTCAAATGGCTCCAAATTCGAAACACAACATTCTTACACCCCAATAACGCGCAGAGTGTGTCCGTATTTATGTCTCACCTAGACTCGGTTAAATTGAAATGTAAAGTTCTAATGGTTATATAAATATTAACCCGTTGATCATATAATATGATTCGTTTTAGGTTGAAGGTCTGGCTAATCGCCCAGTCTATTTTCCTTGTCAATCGAACCTTTTCCATTAGCTGGAATACCAGGCAAGTACTTTGATTACGTTTGATGTACTTCGTGTGAATGAATATGTGAAAAATATGCTTTCTGTGAAATGTGGGAATATCAGAAAATGTGATTACAGAAAGTGGTGATTTCTGCGGTATGTGGTATGTGTAATCAGAGGAAATGTGAATTTGCGGATATTCAGTATCATTGCGCATTGACATGAAATAATATGTCATAAACATGCGCTGCGGAGCGGAAAATAATGAATATGTGAAAAGTATGGTTGCTGTGAGAAGTGGTAATTTCTGTGGTTTGTGACATGTGTGATTAACTGAAAAGTGAATTTGCGAATACTCAACATCATTGCGCATTGACATGAAATAATATGTCATAAACATGCACTGCGAAGCGAAAAGCGAAAAATCCAAGTAAGCGACTTGGGTTGGCCAAAAGAGCCGAGCGAAATGGGCCCGTGTGCGTGAGTCATGGCATGCATGGGAATTGCATCGCATTGCACATAAAATATTGATGATTGTGGTATTGTATTCTAGAATATATATGATGGCACTGTGATGTGGTTGCTTATTCACTTGTGGTACATATTCATGAATCGTTGTACTTGCACCGGCTATTTGCTGACCCCTTCGGGGGTGAATATACTTGTTGTGTATTCAGGTGCAGGTCTTAATGGCGAACCAGTGCAGGAAGGACACGAGGATGGAGAGCAACACTGATATCATGCAATATTTGAGTATGTGGTCGTACTGTTGAGAACCGAGTAGTGTTTGCCTTGTGCTCGCGCGAGTACTGTCGTGTAATACCTCCGGTATTCCATGCTTGATTACTTTGTACTGTGTGAATGTTTGGTAATGTGACGTCATTTCTATTTATGTATTCCATTGAGTGCTATATAATTGTACGATGTGAATGAAACGGGGGTGACACACCTTGACGCCGTGGGACGATCGTCGGTGCGAATATGACGGTGGCCAACGTCTTGTTCCCCGATAATTGTTGACGAGTGGAAGGGATGGTCACCCCAAGATGGTTAGAATGTGGTTTGAGGCAAAAAAAAAAGTTCTATCTAACGCGCGCTATAACCCATGCCTAACGTACGCTATATTTTGATCGTTACGTACGTTAAGGCAGCTACATTACGTACGTAACGGGTGGGTCGGTCTCCCGACCAGAATCTTTCTTTTGACACGGACAGGGCTACTTTCGGCGGGCTAGAGGACAAACGAGTCAACTGTTCGTTACGTACGTTATGTCCCAAATTTAACGTACGTAACACTTGGGCACATTTCGGGCAGTGAGTTCTTTACGTACGTTGTCATCACACTGTTACGTACGTAATACACCTTACGTACGTAACACTCTTATCGTTAACGTACGTTATCAAAACCAAGTTTTATAAAATGATAGTTCCCTTCTTCATTTGCACGACCCAACATCACAAACTACCACCCTTGGAGAAATTCCTAGCCCTATACCCGGTTCTTAAGCCTCTTAAACACTTGAATTAACATTGAGGAGGTGGATTCTTGAGCTTCGGTGAAGATTATCCAAGTCGTTCAAGTCACTTCTCGTTCTCCTCGTAGTTCTTGTGAATCCGTCAACTATCTTCATTATTCTTCTTCCAATAAGGTAAGCCACCAATCCCTGGAGTTATATCTTCGATGTTTTCTTATTTATACTTATTATATTACGGGTATTGGGTAGATTTTGCTAAACTTCGTAGACAATCTTGTCGGATGAAATTGTAGTAACCGGGAATTTCGTTTCTCATATGTTTCGTTTCACGCAAATGAAATTTCACTTCAAATCATCACTAGGAATGTAAAATTTGACGAATCAATTGTGGGGAAATTCGTAGTAATCCGTCACCGTATGTTAGATTGTTCGTAGCCACCCTTACCTTGTGATTTTTGACACTTAGCAAACTAAGGAAAAATAATTCGATAGTATAATCAATATTGGTTGTCAAACCACCGAAGTTGTTGTGCAATAAAATCCGTCGATTGTAGTATTCGGAATATAGAATTGTATTAGAAAGCATAAGATTCGATTCCGCCATAATAATTCGTTGACAACCGATGAATGATAGGATTATCTTCTTGAGTAAATCGATATACCTAATGTTAATTATAAGATTGAACGAGATAATGGTACACAACACTTGAAAACTTAGAAACGATACTCATACCGACAATTAAAACTACACTAGGAATCTGGTTAGGAAAGGGAGACTAGTTTTATTCATTATAATCCGTACGAGGTGTTAATCGGATGTTTCGTGGCTAGGTTAAGCTCGAGCGGGCGTGAGGACTTCGTTATCATAAAGCACCTACTATCGGATCACAGGCAAGTGAAATCTTGCTCGTGAATTTTCTAATATCAATGTTATACCGTATGTGTGTACGTGCCATTTTGATAAAAGCCGACGTTTGTCTTTCTCTAAAGATGTTATAAATGGGCCGATGTGTTGGGGATAAAACCTGTATGGTACCCGTGTGGAAATGTGTTAGGGGGTAAGACCCGAATTGGGCACCTATGTTCCGGGGTATTCCCGTGTGGATACTTCCGTGACCCTTGGTTGCGACCTTGGGGGCTTATGTGATAAAGAGATAGACTCGTCGGTTGAGTGATGAAATATTCCCTGTGATTACTAGGTACTGTGATTGTAAATATGTCGTATATCGTTGTTAGTAGTTGTTATTTGGTATGCATTCTCTGACCCTGGTTACCTGGTATGACTCGTCGTACCAGGTAAAATTGTTCATCATGTGCAGGACATTCCCGAGGGGTCCGGTCAGACTTGAGCGGTGTTGGAATTATCTCTAGCCGCTGCTTTAATTGGAATAAATTGTTTTCTTTGGAAAAACTTTTGTTGTGTAATAATTGGACTTCAACTTACATTTTTCCTTAAATCTTTCGATTCACGTTATGTAATCCTTGCATTTAAGGTTTTATCGCGATTTTCTTAAAATGCCTATTTTTCTAACTAGCCTTGTGGGTCCCACGTGGGATCCATGGCACTGTAATATCTCGGGATATTTTGGGGGTGTTACATGTCGGGTAATGTGGTTGTTTGTGGTTCAGTCATTTTGATGGTGTTATTGTGTTAGTTGGAGTCCCACAGGACAGTGTATTGTTGAGTGTTGAAATGTATATGGTTTGAAGTTGAGTACTGTCAATGCATGTGTGGATTTATATTGGTTTCAGCCTGGTAGGTTCTCCAAAAAGAATCTACGGCACTGTAATATCTCTGTAAATCACGGGGGCATTACAGAGATATTCTCAGGATGGGTGACCTCCTGGGAAGCTGCTCGTTGGGCTCCCAGAAACAAAACCGTGAGGGCTAGCTCAGAGGAGAGTGCCCAGAGCGGACAATATCATGCTAAGGCGAAGGGGTCCCGGGATGTGACAATTTGGTATCGGAGCCACTCTGCCGTGTCGTGCGAGTGTGCCGACGAGGGCGTCGGGTCCTTTGAGGAGGGGCGGATTGTGATATCCCACACCGAGAGCGGGCGAAGTGCCTTATTTGAGCGTGTCGTGACACCTTATAGCATGAGGCCTTTTGGGAGCCCAGTGGCTTCGGGGTGATGAGAACTCCGAAGTTAAGCGTGCTGGTGCGAGGAGCAGTCTCAGGATGGGTGACCTCCTGGGAAGCTGCTCGCTGGGCTACCAGAAACAAAACCGTGAGGGCCAGCTCAGAGGAGAGCACCCAGAGCGGACAATATCATGCTACGGCGGATGGGTCTTGGGATGTGACATAAGGCTTTACTAATGCAATGGGCTCAACTTGTGCTGTGAACTGGTCCCATTGTGAGATATATCCATTTGCATATGACATATCTCCTATATGGAAAACTATATCGTAATAGTATTATGGAAAACTATATCATACACTGAAAATGAACTGTGATGCACTAACATATAATAGTGACGCGGTAGCATTTTTACTATAGTCTACATACATCTAGATAAATAATTATAATGCAGTAAATAAGGTTTTAGTTCTATATTTTACAAAAACAAAAACTTAATGCATTAGTATTTCATAAGAACTTTATACACATACAAGCCTTTTCTACTTAAAAAATGACTAAAACAATTAAACATAACAAGCTGATGCATCACAGTATAAACTTAGTGCATAAGGGTTATAAAATCTCACTAAGACATTTTATCATACACCTTATGTGCAGCTTTACTAAACACATTTTGTATATATTTTTTTCATATCTATATATTCCAAAAACAAAAACTTGTTGCATCAGTATTTCATAACAACTTTATACACATACAACTACACATATAAGCATTTTCCACTAAAAATGACTAAAAAATTAAAGATTTAAAAGTTGATGCATCACAGTGTAAACTTAGTGCATCAGAGTTATAAAATATCACCAAGACATTTTATCAAACACCTTATGTGCAGCTTTACTAAAAAATTTTGTATTTATTTGGTTCAGATCTAGACACTTTGAATATAACATATTTAGAATGATAACAACAAAAAATGAACAAATTATTCAATATAAATTAATAAACATCATATACATGCAAACGAATATCAATATATCCATATTAATTAAGAGTAACAATTAACTACAATTAAAAAACCTTACTTTCAAATTGAATAATTAATCTGGTTACATCTTTGACGGGGAACGATGGCGAACGGTTGACGGTAAATGATGGGGAAGGTGGTGGTGAATGGTGGTGAAGGCGGTGGTGAATGGTCGTGAAGGCGTCGGTGACTGGTGGATCGAAGGAGGAGAGAGGAGGAGGGAAGGAGGAAAGCAGGGAATGAGGATGAATTAGAGAATGAATGAGGATAAAAGTTTTTATATGATTGAACGTAAAAGACGAAAATACCCCTGAGTATTAGAAAAAGGGGCGGACTAATTGGGACACATGGCAGCTCCTGGTGGCTTCCTACACTTTTTATTATAACACACTTTTTATTTTAACCCAAACCTATATATATGTGTGTGTGTGTGTGTGTTTTGCTATAAAACTGTGTACTATAGAGAGAGAATAGAGAGAATGATTCTCAGGTGTGATTTTCATTAATAACTGAAGTCCTATTTATAAGAAAACTTCAGATGGCATAATCGTAATTACATAATTACATGGGCAAAATAGTCATTCATATACAATAAATAACAAATCAAGTGTCACTATTAGGGAATAGTGATTCCTAACACTCCCCATTGAATGACTATTTTCATAAATGTTTGTTGAACTAGTTTGAAGAAAAACTAATGGGAGAAAAACTTTCAAACTGTTTGTATTGGAGCTTGTGGCAATCATATCATGTTGTATCATAATGTTGCTAGGAAATTTCTGTGGGATAAAACTTCAAAAATCTGTAATCTCATAAATTTGCTCCCCCTTATCTCGATAATTCATGTATGAGTATTCATCTGCCGTCTCAGTAAAACCTCGTGGGACAAAAACTGAGTGAATATTATGATTCTCTTCTATATGCATCATTGACTGTAGGAGCATTCATCTGCTGCCTTAGTAAAATCTCTAGAGACAAAAACTGAGTGAATATGTCATATATATCGTTTGGAGTATACAAGTGTTGCCTCATTAAAACCTTGTCAAGAAAAACCCAGTGGGAAAAACTTGGTCGAGTGAAAAAGAACTACTCCTTTTGTTTTCAAATCTTTGAGGAATGATTTTGATCTTTGTAGTTTTCCTCATTATGCCATGAATATGTCTCGTTAAAACCTTATTAGGAAAAATCAATGGGAAAAATCCTAATGAAGGAAAAAAAGTATATTATTCATACTAATATGCCATTCCTGTTGCCTCGTTAAGAACCTTGCTAGGAAAATCTAATGGGACAAACATCGGTCAAGAGAAAAAGAGTACAACGCGTATTTTATATAAATGTGTGCCATGCATTTCAATAATCCTCCAAGAATTAGTATGAGTATCATATTCAGTGCAATTTATAATATCGAACTCATATTCTTTGCAATATATTCCAAATATCTTTTGGAGATTCCATATTAATTGTGATTGATCTACCTCGTTAAGAACCTTGCTAGGAAAACCTAATGGGACAAATATCGATCAAGAGAAAAAGAGCACAACGCGTATTTTATACAAATGTGTGCCATGCATTTCAATAATTCTCCAAGAATTAGTACGAGTATCATATTCAGTGCAATTTATAATATCGAACTCATATTCTTTGCAGTATATTCCAAATCTCTTTTGGAGATTCCATATTAATTGTGATTAAGCTGCCTCGTTAAAAACTTTGCTACGAAAACTGTAACACCCCCAGATTTAACCGGAAATATTACAGCGCCGTGGGCCCCGAGATGGAACCCACAAGGCTAAAAGAATTTTTCGCAAACAAATGCCCAAGAGGTCAACAACGGTACTATCTTTAAAAATGCACAAAGGTTTATAAAATCCATTTAACAAAAACCGTCGTAAAAACTCATTTGAAATCACAAAGCCAAACAGCCGACACACAAAAGTTTAGAAAACGATATCCAAAGAAATCTCAGTTACCAGATACCAAAAGAGCACTTCAAAATACTCACGCAGCTGAAAAAGACCAACCATAAAGATACTCTAGCAGCGGAATACCAGAACCAATCAAGAAACTCAAAGCACAAAACACGTCCTAGCCAGTATCCTCCGGGAAGCTCATCTCTTCACGGCCGCTACAAGCTCGATACTCCAAGAACCTCAAAAGAAATCCCACGACGGGGTCAGCCATATTATCCAACAATGATAACCGTCACAATACATTAATAATTACATACCAATGAAAATACAACATAAGAATACGACCAACGTAATCTTACCGTCATAACTTTACTTACTCGAGTAATTCTCATCAGAATAATCATTATCACAGTTCGCATCTCGGACTCGATTAACCAATAAACTCGAACATAATATCTGTATTGTACCTCAAACAATACTCAAGATTCTCAAACTATCATCATCAACTCACGATATGGAAATATACCATTTCTAACCAATACGATCCATCGAATAACATCATCAAATCCCAAGATAATAACCGATTGTCCATCAAAGACAAATACCAAGGAAATACGGAACATACCTCGAGATATGATGTGCCACGACAATCATATCAGTATAATCCGAGATCAGATCAATGCAATACGTACACGGTCCTAACACAAGACCTACAAATGCATACTCATATGACCACGTCAATATGCTCACAACAATAACAATGATGTATACTCAATAGAAATCCGACGATCCAGCGCCCTCAGCATAGATCCCCTTGATGATCCTATCAGATCATCATAAGGTGGATAACCAACAATACACATGTGAATAACAACACATGATAAAATCAATGATGCAAATCACAAGATTTCATCAACACAATACTGGTAATCCAACGATCCAGCGCCCTCAGCATAGATCCCCAAGATGATCCCGTCGAACCAACGCATGGTGGAAAACCTGTCCAACGATCCAGCGCCCTCAGCATAGATCTCCATGATGATCCCGTCGAACCAACGCATGATGGACATTCGATCCAGCGCCCTCAGCATAGATCCTCATAATCCCATCGGATTATTTACACAACATAAACAACACAATATGCATACACATATGCAAATCAACACGTTCATCAACATGAACAACATAACATGCACGACAGCATGACAATTTACTAGGACGACTCCATGTTCAACAACATGAAAGAAAATGTAAGAGACCAAAATAAATAACACTAAACCATAATCAATTTGGAATACTTGCCCCGAGTCCTTCGGGAGCAACCTCGATGTCCAATCATCATCGACGATTATACACAACGCTCGACGATCCAAACTTATCATGAACCACAAATACTCGAATCCTCATCTTTATCACAATGTATCCTCGATACCCAAATATACCAATAACCGAAATAAATCATGTACATTATGATTTAACTCCCAGAATCGGAAGAACGATATCCAATCCAAATACCCAGAGTTCACAATAATAATCATCGTTATATGCATTGTAAACGAAATGAAACTGAAATCATTCATTAAACATTATAACTAAGCAAGTAATAACTTACCTCGATATCGATACCACGAAGCTGATACCGAACACATTGCCTTTGTCTGCGAGCTCCTCAGCCCCGATCAAAAGCAATACAATGGACATACTCGAACACGACCGCAACATCCGATTATAATCGCCGATCAATAATCTCAACCTATCGAAGTAATCAAATAACACATATCCGATAACAATCAACAACCGACAAAACTAACCAATCGAACTCAACGGTTCAACAAAAACCTCGAATAAACGCAGTCAGAACAAACCAAATCAAACCATCACGAATTCATAATCAAAACACGAAAATACTGCACTGGATGCCTATTTAGCGCACGTTAAACGCATAACGTAGTGTGCGCTAAATTGCTCCCGTTAGCGTGCGCTAGCTAGTAAGCTTAGCGTGCGCTAATGCTGTGCAGTGGCATGCATTCCAGGCATCGTCTTAACACTTCCATCATATCAATGATCAACTCATCTCGATATTAAGGATTTCATAACATATTCGATTCCAACTTTTATCTTTAAACACGAATCAACAAGATTCCTTCTTGTTCATATTTGGTAACTTCATAGAACAATTTACCGGTTATTATCATGAATAATCATACTCCAAAGTCATCCGTAACCTTTCCAATTTCCAGTTCTTATTCATAACAATCATGACATATATAATTCAATAGTTCTTCAAGAACACGAATTATCCGAATTCACGTTCATGATCCATAAAACGACAAAATCCGATGTGTTCTAACATCTAAAAATCCTTATTCATCATGTTCTTCGACATACAATTCATATAACTTAAAGAATCACAATAGCACCACCATAATCGTCACCATACGAAGTAACCAACGACAGAACATCAAAAATCCGAATTGAATAAGGGAATTACATCAACATATCTCTTGAATTCCTTCCAAAACCATACGAAACATATCAATACTCATATATTGATAACACACTAACTTAGTACGGTAATCCAACTCCTTATCATGCTCATCAACTTGAATATATGATTATTATCAACTCAAGAACATCAATAATCAATCCAAACGAAATCCAAAAGTGAAGAACTATTACCTTGTATAGACGAACCATGAAGGAGAACAATCAACTTCATTCCAAGAATCATCAATAATTTCAAGAACAAGACTTTAATCCATATTCCTCAGATTAATCTTTGTTAAAGATTATCATCTCTCAGTGTTTGGGACCTCAAACTTCTCTCTAAAAACTCTCTCTCTCTCGGTTGCAAGGAAGGAATAGACGAAATGCTTCATAACACCCTTCTGTCCCTTTTTATAAAGTATATTACTAGCGTGCGCTAAACCTTATGTTTAGCGTGCGCAACAGCCTTAGCGTGCGCTAACTGACTTTGTTAGCGTGCGCTATCGCAGTCCAGAGGCTATTGTCTGGCTTCATACATGTGCTTACGTACGTAATGCCCATGCATTAGCGTACGTAACTTACACTGTCTAGCGTACGCAAGTCCTTACATTTAGCGTGCGCTAATACCAGTTGACTTGCTATAGTCTACACCTACCACGAAGATGCTCGTGACCCCACATGCCGAAAGCAACCAATAAAGCCAAGATTTCCTGTTGACCGATATACAGTTAGCGTGCGCTAATCAACATGCATTAGCGTGCGCTAACAGTACATTACAACATCCGTTGACTTATCAGAACGTGCGCCGAAAGTGGCCTGGTCCACGCGTAGATTCCTTCCGATCAGACTGCATTAGCGTGCGTTATCTTATATCCGTAGCATGCGCTAAACCTGCACGATAGCGTGCGCTACTCATGATTATTAACGTGCGCTAATAATGTTACACTTAGCCAATTTCAGCTCTTCTTGTCCAACGTCTCGACATACCAAAAACGAACATAAGCCACACTGAACACAAACACTGAATCCAATAATATTCTTAAATACAATTGTCGACCAAATACAACAATTATACCAATACTGACATCTCAGTCCTTCATTATTTTATCCATACTGTACGGATTCCACGCTGTACAACATAACTCAGATAAAATAATATTAAACATCAGTAGTAAAAATTCCGGATATTACATTCTACACCACTTAAAATAAGTTTCGTCCTCGAAACTTGCAATCCTTCATAAAACAAACAAACATACCGTTCAACCCAAAATATCCCAAAACCATCACGACAATGATCAATCATCATCACTATAGAATAACCACAACAGCATACTTACCAATGCGCAAAGTCGAGGATCTCCTGAGATACTAGCTAGTGACCTCACTGTAAAGTCTCAATACACTTTACAATCACAATTCCTTGAGTCTCAACAAATTATATCATCTTCGGATGAAGCAATCTGCCCGAATCAAATTCTGTCTGCGTGATTACATAATCAGGTCTCAATTCCGATAAAACGAATAATATACAATACATCTGCGAAACTACTGCACAAAACAACAATACGAATCCCGAAACGTTGACACAAAATCCGAACGCTCAGACGATCACCAACAATGGTCAACAATCAACCGAATTTATCATTGACATGATAAATTCCAATATGACCAAGCAGAGGTCAAAACACAATCGAGAATATCATCAACGTGATAAACTCCAACACGATCAATACAGAACCACAGAAACAAATATACGAAAGAATAACATTCTCAAAATGACACACCAATCACATACAGTGTATCTCAATAAACATACCCGACTGGTGAGCATACCCCTCGGCATACGAACAACCAATCACAACCCGTCGAACATATCCAAATTATTCATGGAGTGGGAACGACCAATCGATACTCAAAACAACCAGCATGAGGTCAACAACCCCAAATCTGCACTTACAAAGAAATCATTCGAAGATCACTATGGTAAAGTCGAGCTACTACCATACCAAAGTTCGGATCTCTATTCATCGTACCATAGGAATGTCATAACCAGTTCGTGAGTCACACTCGCAACTTCACTATGTTATGTACTATGCACCAAATGCGTATGTATATCAATCATACTTTCAAAACCAGTTTGAAATCATACAGCCTCGTCAAGAAGACAAATTTTCAAAAGTTCTTCCAAAATTTTCAAAATTCAAAACATAAATTTTGGTAAGACCATGAAATAAATTTTCGAACCCACCGGCTCGCTCGTGTCAAGTTCTCGATAAAAATTCTTTTCAAATACACAAGATTAAATAAAATGGACCATATATATACTCCTGTTTATCAGTTCAGGTCGTCACAAATATCCACCGATATTCCATCGGGAAAACCACACGATAGAGTTCCAAAATCTCAATATATAAAAATTCTGTTAAAACTCCTTTTTCCTCACATATGAATCGCAACGTCAATTATTAATCCATCCTGGATCACCTCAAATATGCTATGACAAAACATTGAATAATCGACAAATCAAATACAGCGAAAGACTACCCGAGAGGTTTCATTTGAACAAGTAAACCAAAACCTCAAAAGGTAGGAACAAAATAAATAAACGATTGATAAAGAGTTTTACAAATCTCGGTAGTTTTAGAAAACAGAAAAGCTTTCCTTTGAAACATTAGGGTCTCAGCCCGTATCTTGTTCTGCATTACAAGAAGTTTAAAAAGTAGAAAACTCTTTTCGGACTCCAAGTCCTGAGTTACAAATCTATTTTAAAATCGATTGGGTCTCGGCCCAAAAATCATTTTCCGTAAAAACATCCGTGAAATATTCATTTTGAAAAGTATCATTTTCAAATGCTCAAAAGCAGTTTCGTGTATCACAAAATGAACTAAATGACTACATGTTCTTTCTCAACCATGCACAATATTTCTCCCAAATGCACAATTCCGTTCCAAAACTTAACCGACATATTGATTTCCAAAATCATAGTTTTCCAAATCATCAATCCTGTCCCAATTCTGACATCTCATACGGTAACGCATGATATCTGCTGAATCTCAAAACATATCAACTTAGAACGGCAATAAATCTCAATGAAATCCAAAAATCCAAATACTTACAGATCGTGAAGCCGACGATTCCCCGTGATACTGGCACATGTCTCGACTCAAGGAAATACTCGATACAGATATTTTCAAAACACACATTTTGCCAAATCAGTTCGACTCAAGAACACAATATATCTCATTCCAGAGAATCTCGTTAACACCATTTGGAAAAGTTTACAACAAACCCAGCACCACGCTGGTAAATCACATAACGCACAAGCCCGAGTGAACAACACAAAAAACTCACGGCTCTAGTATTAGTCAATCGACAACTCGAATGACGCGAGCAAAACACGACCTAACTCGACCCAAATGCCTAGGTTTTCTCAACCTAAGCTCTGATACCATATTCTGTAACACCCCCAGATTTAACCGAAAATATTACAGCGTCGTGGGCCCCGAGATGGAACCCACAAGGCTAAAACAATTTTTCGCAAACATTTACAAATGCCCAAGAGGCCAACAACAGTACTATCTTCAAAATGCACAAAGGTTTATAAAATCCATTTAACAAAAACCGTCGTAAAAACTCATTTGAAATCGCAAGGCCAAACAGCCGACACACAAAAGTTTAGAAAACGATTTCCAAAGTAATCTCAGTTACCAGATACCAAAAGAGCACTTCAAAATACTCACGCAGCTGAAAAACACCAACCATAAAGATACTCTAGCAGCAGAATACCAGAACCAATCAAGAAACTCAAAGCACAAAACACGTCTTAGCCAGTATCCTCCGGGAAGCTCATCTCTTCACGACCGCTACAAGCTCGATACTCCAAGAACCTAAAAAAAAATCCCACGACGGGGTCAGCCATAATATCCAACAATGATAACCGTCACAATACATTAATAATTACATACCAATAAGAATACAACATAAGAATACGACCAACGTAATCTTACCATCATAACTTTACTTACTCGAGTAATTCTCATCAAAATAATCATTATCACAGTTCGCATCTCGGACTCGATTAACCAATAAACTCGAACATAATATTTGTATTATACCTCAAACAATACTCAAGATTCTCAAACTATCATCATCAACTCACGATACGGAAATATACCATTTCTGACCAATACGATCCATCGAATAACATCATCAAATCCCAAGACGATAACCGATTGTCCATCAAAGACAAATACCAAGGAAATACGGAACATACCTCGAGATATAATGTGCCACGACAATCATATCAGTCTAATCCGAGATCAGATCAATGCAATACGGACACGGTCCTAACACAAGACCTACAAATGCATACTCATATGACCACGTCAATATGCTCACAACAATAACAATGATGTATACTCAATGGAAATCCGACGATCCAGCGCCCTCAGCATAGATCCCCTTGATGATCCTATCAGATCATCATAAGGTGGACAACCAACAATACACATGTGAATAACAACACATGATAAAATCAATGATGCAAATTCACAAGATTTCATCAACACAATACTGGTAATCCAACGATCCAGCGCCCTCAGCATAGATCTCCATGATGATCCCGTCGAACCAATGCATAGTGGAAAACCTGTCCAACGATCCAGCGCCCTCAGCATAGATCCCTATGATGATCCCGTCGAACCAACGCATGATGGACATTCGATCCAGCGCCCTCAGCATAGATCCTCATAATCCCATCGGATTATTTACACAACATAAACAACACAATATGCATACACATATGCAAATCAATACGTTCATCAACATGAACAACATAACATGCACGACAGCATGACAATTTACTAGGACGACTCCATGTTCAACAACATGAAAGAAAATGTAAGAGACCAAAATAAATAACACTAAACCATAATCAATATGGAATACTTGCCCCGAGTCCTTCGGGAGCAACCTCGATGTCCAATCATCATCGACGATTATCCACAACGCTCGACAATCCAAACCTATCATGAACCACAAATACTCGAATCCTCATCTTTATCACAATGTATCCTCGATACCCAAATATACCAATAACCGAAATAAATCATGTACATTATGATTTAACTCCCAGAATCGGAAGAACGATATCCAATCCAAATACCCAGAGTTCACAATAATAATCATCGTTATATGCATTATAAATGAAATGAAACTGAAATCATTCATTAAACATTATAACTGAGCAAGTAATAACTTGCCTCGATACCGATACCACGAAGCTGCTACCGAACACATTGCCTTTGTCTACGAGCTCCTCAGCCCCGATCAAAAGCAATACAATGGACATACTCGAACACGACCGCAACATCCGATTATAATCGCCGATCAATAATCTCAACCTATCGAAGTAATCAAATAACACATATCCGATAACAATCAACAACCGACAAAACTAACCAATCGAACTCAACGGTTCAACAAAAACCTCGAATAAACGCAGTCAGAACAAACCAAATCAAACCATCACGAATTCATAATCAAACAGAAAATCGCCTTGATCGCCTATTTAGCGCCGCGTTAACGCATAACGTAGCGTGCGCTAAATTGCTCCGCTAGCGTGCGCTAGCTAGTAAGCTTAAGCGTGCGCTAATCTTTGTGCGATGGCATGCATTCAGGCATCGTCTTAACACTTCCATCATATCATTGATCAACTCATCTCGATATTAAGGATTTCATAACATATTCGATTCCAACTTTTATCTTTAAACACGAATCAACAAGATTCCTTCTTGTTCATATTTGGTAACTTCATAGAACAATTTACCAGTTATTATCATGAATAATCATATTCCAAAGTCATCCGTAACCTTTCCAATTTCCAGTTCTTATTCATAACAATCATGACATATATAATTCAATAGTTCTTCAAGAACACGAATTATCCGAATTCACGTTCATGATCCATAAAACGACAAAATCCGATGTGTTCTAACATCTAAAAATCCTTATTCATCATGTTCTTCGACATACAATTCATATAACTTCAAGAATCACAATAGCACCACCATAATCGTCACCATACGAAGTAATCAACGACAGAACATCAAAAATCCGAATTGAAGAAGGAAATTACATCAACATATCTCTTGAATTCCTTCCAAAACCATACGAAACATATCAATACTCATATATTGATAACACACTAACTTAGTACGGTAATCCAACTCGTTATCATGCTCATCAACTCGAATACGTGATTATTATCAACTCAAGAACATCAATAATCAATCCAAACGAAATCCAAAAGTGAAGAACTATTACCTTGTATAGACGAACCATGAAGGAGAACAATCAACTTCATTCCAAGAATCATCAATAATTTCAAGAACAAGACTTTAATCCATGTTCCTCAGATTAATCTTTGTTAAAGATTATCATCTCTCAGTGTTTGGGACCTCAAACTTCTCTCTAAAAACTCTCTCTCTCGGTTGCAAGGAAGGAATAGACGAAATGCTTCATAACACCCTTTTGTCCTTTTTTATAAAGTATATTGCTAGCATGCGCTAAACCTTATGTTTAGCGTGCGCAACAGCCTTAGCGTGCGCTAACTGACTTTGTTAGCGTGCGCTATCGCAGTCCAGAGGCTATTGTATGGCTTCGTACATGTGCTTACGTACGTAATGACCATGCATTAGCATACGTAACTTACACTGTCTAGCGTACGCAAGTCCTTACATTTAGCGTGCGCTAATACCAGTTGACTTGCTACAGTCTACACCTACCACGAAGATGCTCGTGACCCCACATGCCGAAAGCAACCAATAAAGCCAAGATTTCCTGTTGACCGATATACATTTAGCGTGCGCTAATCAACATGCATTAGCGTGCGCTAACAGTACATTACAACATCCGTTGACTTATCAGAAAGTGCGCCGAAAGTGGCCTGGTCCACGCGTAGATTCCTTTCGATCGGACTGCATTAGCGTGCGTTATCTTATATTTGTAGCGTGCGCTAAACCTGCACGATAGCGTGCGCTACTCATGATTATTAACGTGCGCTAATAATGTTACACTTAGCCAATTTCAGCTATTCTTGTCCAACGTCTCGACATACCAAAAACGAACATAAGCCACACTGAACACAAACACTGAATCCAATAATATTCTTAAATACAATTGTTGACCAAATACAACAATTATACCAATACTGACATCTCAGTCCTTCATTATTTTATCCATACTGTACAGATTCCACGTTGTACAACATAACTCGGATAAAATAATATTAAACATTAGTAGTAGAAATTCTGGATATTACAAAAACCCAGTGGGATAAAACCTCAGTCAAGGAAAAGAGTACAACATATGATTTTTTTTGACAACATTTTATTTTGAGTGACTGAACGCACTAATAATATATTTAAAATCTCCCCAGGAGTCACTTTCAGTAAGCCCATATGTTATAATTTATTATAAGGGCATATATTTAAATTTCGATGGATTTCAATATCCTAATTTTCAAAATCATGAATTTCAATATTCTCATTTCAAAATCATAAATTTCAATATCCTCATTTTCAATATCCACAATTCATTGATTTCAATATTCTCTTTGTTTCATGGATATCATTATTTCATTCATGGATATCCATATTTAATTCATAGATATCTTCATTTCATTGTTATCCTCATTTCATGGATATCCTCGTATCATCTTTTGATATCCTCTTTCCAACCATTGATATCCCCATTTCATTTATAGCGCTATTCTTTTATAATGTGTCGACGCATTTCAACATTTATTTTCCCATAGCAACATAACTTGCCGAGGTATCTCATTATCAATCATCCATTGGGATTACACATATGATTATGTCTATATACTTCTCAAAAGTATATGCCCCTTTTATAATTTGCTTTGATTTATATTCGGGGAATTACTATGTATTTATCAAACCAGTTGTAGCTGGTATCAAAGATTAATAATATATCACGCATCTTTGAAATTCAAATTCATATTTCAATTGTGAGAATATATTGTGATGCATTTCACATATTTCCAACTACTAATACACCTCTCATGCTAAGAGATTTCTTGAGCACCAAATCAGTATGCCAGTATCTCAATTTTCATCTTCAGTCATGAGATTTTATATATTATGTTCTCGATATTGGTTGGAAGACTTCGAATAGTATGTCAATTGATATCCTACTTGTATGCGCATATCTTGATCCTTTCTAAGATCTATTCAAGATTATTTGGGATATATTACTAACTTTGTATGATCTGGAATACATGCTCAAATCATAAGCAAATCATCTCGTAGATTTCCGATTACGAGTCATATATACATGTGACTATCTAGTGGATCCATAATATCTAGTAGTTCACATATAGAGGGAGTGGGCCCATACTCCCCTTAATATATTCCAAATTTATCAGGGATTCATTCCCAATATTGGCTAGTAGTGATACTACTAATCGAGAACAAACATATAAAGATATTATGTTTTTATATCACCACATATATATTATATTGATACATCACATCATCTTTCAGCGCTATTATTGCACATTATTATCAACATGGAGTCACATCTCCCACATATCATATTATGTCCATTATTTAAATATAGAGTGGTAGTTCATACGCTTCAGGACGCGGAGTCAAATCTCATACGCCTTCCAATCTATAAATAGAATATCATTTTATTCACAAAATTCATCCATGCCGAGGGTTTGAATATCATAATGGGTTCATGTTAGGCGTATTTTTATACGCTTATTTATCATTATTTCGTAATATTTTGGAGAGTGAAATCGTCTAAATGAGCTTTTAATGCCTTAATTTTGTATGATTGACAGGAAATTGAAGTCCGAAAGCTAAAACGAGGCAAAACGGGCGAAAACGGCAAAACTGGACTCTGAGCCGCGGCACAAGGAAGCTGAGCCGCGGCACATGAAGACACCAACCGAAGGGCAGAGTAACCTGTACTGTGCGCGCGCACGCCTCGTGAGCCGCGGCACGTAAGAATTAATTAACGCCTGTGCATTGGTGAAGGCGATGTGCCGCGGCACGAGTTTAGTGAGCCGCGGCACACTTAGCGGGTTTGGTAGGTCTCGCGGATTTTGAGTCAAGCTTGATTTTCGGCCGACTAATACGGACGCGATTTTGATGTCTTGAGCTATAAATAGGGTTTTAGACCCTAATTAAATCATCTTGGAATCATTGGATCTTAACTTTGGAGAGCTTAAGCTTGGAGGCAGAAGAAGAGGAAGCGAAGAATTCAAGGCGAAGGCGGGAGTCGAAGAACGGAGGAATCCGAGCTTCATCTGCGTTTGAATTTTATGCTTTCGTTTATTTATTCTGTATTTTCGGTTTTAGTATGTCGGGCTAAAGCCTAATCTAGGGTTTTGATGAAACCTTTGTTTTGACGAATTGATTGAGATTATCCAATTTATTACCTTGTTATTGAGTTTTCCCAATTATGTTTAATGCTTGCAATTATCTGGCCAATAGTTGTATTGATTTAATCATTCACTTCGAATCGGGAGAGGAGATTTGGTGAGGAACTATTGGTGAGGACCGTTTTATTCTGTGAGATAGGAATATACTCATAGGAACTACGTGGCCTTTAGGAGATTTCATGCTTTTTGCCTATCGACGAAATAATTCACCTAGGGATAGAGTGCGTTAGTCGCCGTTAGATAAATCTATTGACCTCGGGAGAGGCGGTAGAATATATTAGCAATCTCCGCCTTCAATAAATTGGGAAAATTATTTATTACGGATAATCGAGAGTAAATTCGGATTAAGTAAGGTGGATTCAGAACCCTAGACTTATTTATCATTTGATTTCTTTTATCCAAGATATTGTTTTCTACTGCTTAGTCTTTTAGTACTTCTTTTAGTTATTAATCGCAAAACCCAAAATTCGATTGTTCAGATAAAATTGGAATACGAAAACATCGGTAGTTAGAGATTCAATCCTCGTGGGAACGATACTCTACTTATCACTTTATTACTTGTAAACGATGACGTGCACTTGCGTGTAGGAAATATCGCAACAAGTTTTTGGCGCCGTTGCCGGGGATTGAAATTTTCTAATATCAATTTAAGTATTTCCAGTCTTAATTTGAACGTTTTATTTTTATTTTTTTGTATTTAATTTCGTTTATTTATTTTTCCTTTCAGGACCTTTTGTGTAGTGCATGAGAAGACTCGGTAAAGAAGGCTTACTACCTTTGGATACCGAGCTCGAGCGCACGCTAAGAAGGAACAAAAAGGAGAAAAGAGAGTTGCAGACGACGGTCAACATGGCCGAGAATATGGAAGTCCAAGGAGGAGATAACCAAGTGCGGCAAGTTCAACCGGAACTCGCTCTTCGAGATTATGCCATGCCGCAGGTCAACGCTAATTTTTCGGGAATTCGGCGTCCCACTATCCAAGCTAATAATTTTGAGATCAAGCCCGCCATTATTCAGATGGTGCAGGCGAGCCCATTCTGTGGACTGCCGAAGGACGACCCGAATACTCATATTGCTTCTTTCCTTGAGATATGCGACACATTCAAGACTAATGGCGTCACCGATGATGCCATCCGATTGAGGCTTTTCCCTTTCTCTTTGAGGGATAAAGCAAAATTCTGGTTAAATTCCTTACCGCCGGGGTCGATTACAACATGGGAGAGGCTAGCGCAAGCCTTCCTTGCCAAATTTTTCCCACCAGCTAAGACGGCAAGGTTGAGAAACGAAATAACCACTTTTGCCCAGTACGATATGGAATCGCTCCACGAGGCGTGGGAGCGATATAAAGAATTGCTACGAAGATGCCCTCATCACGGCATTCCTGATTGGCTTCAGCTTCATACGTTTTATAATGGTTTGAGTGCTTCTACACGCACTCTCGTGTATGCGGCCTCGGGTGGGACCTTCATGGGAAAATCTATGGCCGAGGCACACGTGCTTTTGGAAGATATGGCCGAAAACGCATACCAATGGCCATCAGAAAGATTGACACCGAAGAGAGTCATGGAAGTTTCAAGCAATGACCCGATTTCCACTTTGTCGGCTCAAGTCGCCGCTTTGACACAACGACTCAGACATTTTCGCACGCCGTTACCATTGAGACATGCAATTGGTGTAACGGATCACACCGGCGCGGAATGTCAAGTTGGAAATCCGTTCGAGCAAAATCGATGGAGCAAGCTCAATTCGTGGCCAATGGAAATCGACAAAGCAATTTTTACCCCACACTTATAATCAAGGGTGGCGGAATCAACAAAATTTTCCATGGAGAAATGGGCAAGCTATGAAGCCTCCACAACCTCACTTCGCGCAACCCCCACGGAGCCCCCTCAATCACCAAAGGTATCTTTGGAAGATGCTCTTGCTCAATTGGCGGCTAACACAAGCCAATTCATGACCCGCACCGAGACGACCCTCCAAAATCATTCGACCTCCATCGAAATCTAGAAACACAAATGGGGCAGATTGCTAATTTATTGTCCTCTCGGTCTCAAAGTGCCTCGCCCAGTAAAATGAAGTGAAATCCAAGGAAAATGTGCAAGCGATCGAATTACGAAGCGGAAAAGAGTTAAAAGGCGGCTAGTATTGACAAAGAGCGGCAGATCGAGCAAAGCGAGAAGGAAAAGGAAGAGGCGCCCAAGCGAAAGGAAGTATCGACCACTCGCCCACTCCTCAAATTCCATTCCCACAACATTTCCAAAAGCAAAAGCTGGACAAGCGATTTTCAAAATTCCTAGACGTTTTCAAGAAATTGCACATAAACATTCCGTTCGCGACGCATTGGAGCAGATGCCGAGTTACGTCAAGTTCATGAAAGAGATCTTGTCGATAAGCAGCTCGAGGAATATGAGACGGTCGCTTTAACGGAGGAGTGCGGTGCTTATTTTATAAAAGAAGCTCCCACCTAAATTGAGAGATCAGAAGTTTCACCATCCCTTGCATCATCGGAAATTCATCTTTTGATAGAGCCCTATGCGATCTCGGGCGATATAAATCTTATGCCCCTTTCTATTTTTAAAAAGTCGAGATTGGGAAGCCAAGCCGACGGCGTCTCTCTACAATTGGCCGATAGATCCATCAAATATCCGAGGGGTGTGATAGAGGACGTTTTAGTCAAAGTTGATAAGTTCATCTTTCCGGCCGATTTCATCGTACTTGACATGGAAGAAGACCAAGATATCCCAATTATTTTGGGAAGACCATTTTGGCAACAGGCCGAACGTTGATTGATGTGGAAAAGGGAAAGTGACTTTGCGTGTTCAAGAGGAGCAAGTAACATTCAATATTTTTCGATCCGTAAAATATCCAAGTGACGTGAAAATTGTTTGCAAATTGACGTCATTGACTCGTGCGTGAGTAGAACCTTTCGAGAAAATTATCCACCCGATCCATTGGAATCCGTTTTGATTGGGGCTGTTTCCGAACCAAATGGAGAGCATGCAGCCTACGTACGACACATGGATGCTTCCCCGCCAATTTTTATTCGTAAACCATTCGAGGAGCTAGGAAGTTCACTAACTCGACCGACCCCATCAATTGAAAAACCTCCAAAGTTGGAACTCAAAAGTGCCACCTCATTTGAAATATGCATTCTGGGGCCCGACAACTCCCTTCCAGTTATTCTTTCGGCCACTTTAGCAGGAGATCAAGAGGCAAAATTATTAAGAGTTTTGAGGGAATACAAATGCTCTTGGATGGTCTATTGCGGATATTAAGGGAATCAGCCCATCGATTTGCATGCACAAGATCTTGATGGAGGAAGACTACAAACCATCCGTGGAGCATCAACGCCTACGAATCCTAACATGAAGGAGGTGGTAAAAGTCGAGGTTTTAAAACTCCTCGACGCAGGTATGATCTTTCCAATTTCTGATAGTAAGTGGGTAAGTCCGGTTCAAGTTGTATCGAAAAAGGGTGGGATAACAGTTGTTCAAAACGATAATAATGAATTAATTCCGACCAGGATTGTTACGGGGTGGCGTATGTGCATAGATTATAAAAAATTAAATAAGGCCACTAGAAAAGATCATTTCCCCTTGCCCTTTATTGATCAGATGTTAGATAGATTAGCCGGACACGATTTCTATTGCTTTCTCGATGGTTATTCGGGGTATAATCAGATTTACATAGCCCCCGAAGACCAAGAGAAAACGACGTTTACATGTCCTTACGGCATTTTCGCTTATAGTCGCATGCCTTTTGGATTGTGTAATGCGCCGGCGACTTTTCAATGGTGTATGATGGCTATTTTTTCTGACATGGTAGAGCAGTGTATTGAAATTTTTATGGATGATTTTTCTGTTTTTGGAGATTCATTTGACATTTGTTTGGAAAATTTGCAGAAAGTCTTGTGAAGATGCGAAGAGACCAATTTAGTCTTGAATTGGGAGAAGTGTCATTTTATGGTGCAGGAGGGCATTGTGCTTGGCCATCGAATATCCTCACATGGAATTGAAGTCGACCGAGCGAAAATTGAGACAATTGAGAAGATGCCTCCACCCACTTCGGTCAAGGGGATTAGGAGTTTTTTGGGACATGCCGGTTTCTATCGCCGATTTATTAAGGATTTTTCAAAGATCACGAAGTTACCGTGCAATTTACTCATGAAAGATGTCCCATTTACTTTCGACGAGTCTTGTAAAGAAAGTTTCGAGTTCTTGAAAAGCTCTAAGCACGGCACCGGTGATAGTCGCTCCGGATTGGGACCTTCCGTTCGAATTAATGTGCGATGCTAGCGACTTTGCCATTGGGGCTGTTTTGGGGCAGAGAAGAGGGAAGGTGTTCCATGTCATATACTATGCGAGCCGAACACTCGATGACGCCCAAAGAAATTATGCCACAACGGAGAAGGAATTGTTGGCGGTGATCTTTGCATTTGATAAATTTCGGGCTTATCTACTAGGAACGAAAGTGATAGTGTGGACCGATCATTCGGCAATAAAATACCTCTTGGAGAAGAAGGATGCCAAACCAAGGTTGATTCGGTGGGTGCTACTCCTTCAAGAATTCAACTTGGAGATTCAGGACAAGAAAGGGACAGAAAATATTATAGCCGATCACCTGTAATACCCGGTTGTAATTCAGTCATTATCATTCAGTAATTTTATTCGGTGATTGTCACTCAGTGGATTTTCACTCATTTATAATCATTCACCAATCATATTCATTCACCGTGTTCACCGTTCGGAAAAACTTCGAGTGGTGTATCGTTATTGTTCATTGTTTCAACTTTCCTCATATGAGTTCGACTTTGTTAGATCACCATTAATATTTGGTAACTCCAAAAATTCTAAATCTTTGCAATATTATAGAGCATCGAGTTATCTTTCCAATGGTTCAAACGGTGAGTCAATCGGAGTCCGGACGAGAGAGTTATGGTCGTTTTAGCTCAACCGCTCATTTTGATTTTGGCGATCATCGCCGAACGAACTTCGGCCGTGTCCGACACGGCCCGTGCCGTACTCGTCCGGAAAGTGCGAAGTGTACGCCTCGGGACCCGGCCGTGTCGCAGCACGGCCGAGTCGAACCCTTCCGGATAATCCGAGCGATCGCGACACGCCCGACCGTGTCGTGCAGCACGATCGAGTCATGCCGAAGTCGCCGCTTTGCCGGTCATCTGTCGGGAGGCCCTCGCGCCGCGACCGTGTCAGCGTGACACGGTCGAGTCCTCGCTGCCAACCGTCGGCCGGTGTGCGACACGGCCGTGCCGATCGGCACGGCCGTGTCCGCAGCAATCAACTCCTTAAATTCGCTTTTTTCAAGATTTGACCATTTCTATCCCTTTTCTTCACCTTCAACCGTGAGAGTAAGCTTGAGGGAGGTTTTTCCTTCACAAATCATTTGGGTGTTTGATTTTCTTCATCTCCTTTCGATCGTGAAGCCTTGATAATCAATCTAACGCGTGTTCTTGATTAAAGTACTTGGATCATCAAGAGGTAATTCCTTCAACACTTTGGACTTCGATTTTGTGTTGAGATATGATGTTTTGGACGTTATAATCATGTTATATGAAGGGATATGTATATGATTATGAGTTTGTATAAGGATTCATTGGATTATTGAGGAATTATTCGAGAACACCTTGAATATCGAGTTGGAATTGGGGATTTTCGACTAATTGTTGTTATAATCACGTTTTTGGATATTCATAACGGATTATTGATCGTATTGGAGATATGTTGTTGGTTTGAAACACTTCTTGGGGATTTTGATATTGGTATATTGAGGTTTGATTGTAAACAATCGGAGTTTGGATACAACGTGTTTGATTTAATGCCTCTATGGACTTGGTTTAGTCGTATCGACGTTTTGAGTTCGTTATATTCGTGTTTGATTCGTATATTGATCGGATTGTCGGTATTGTATTGAATTAAGGTTGTTCGAGCGACCGATATCTCAATTAGGACGTTGTTCGTGGAAGGATATTTGTCGCCGGTGTTGTGTAAGTTAATTCTTACTCGGTTAAAAGGATATTCATCCCTTTTGTTGTTGTTCATTCATAATCATAACTCATTCATCATTATATTAACCGTATCAAAACTTGTTGTTATCAATTAATCATTTCAGTCATAAGGAACGACGGTTCCAATCTTTTCATTGAGCTGTCATTTATTTCATTACCATTCCATTTCGGTGAGTCATTATTCATTTTCGATGTCACTTTTGTTATATCGTGGCATTCCGGGTCATACTGGCGTGCCGGTTGGTATGTGTTGGATTTTCATGTCGGGCACATTATAGTCGTGTGTTGGTTGGTGGCCTCACATTGGACTGTGCACACGAGTCATATTGTCTCGTGAGACTGATTAGGTACAAGACCACACGTGTATTCGATCGATACTCGTTGGTGGCTTGTGCACGGACACATTTCCATCCCGGGCGTAGTGTGGCGCCATTTCCTTTGAGCCGTACTGTTAGTTGATTCATATAGCATGTTTGATTGCGTATGTTTCGACAGGATATTTCATAACTTCTGATATAATCATGATTGTGTATTTTCAACTCTTGAGGATTGTTGTTCTGTTTAATCGACCCGTTTGGGGATTTTGTTTTTCGTGTCTTGGCAAGGCAAAGTACGGAGAATACGCCGACGTCGAGGAGTCCAAAGTGATACTAGTAGAGGGCCCCGATCTTTCGATTATTCATGTTATTGTCCTTTATTTTCCGCTGCAGACTTTCATTTGAATACTCGTTTCATTCGGTGTTGTGTATTTTATCTTCATATAAAGTACACTAGTATTGATATTGTCTGGTGTTGTAACTAAACTCCTCATCGGAGTAATTATTGCCGTAATGTAGTTCGGTACTACATTTATCTTGTGTAATTCATTCATTTTCATTTGCTCGGTGGGTCCTGGTTGGGGATCTACGACCGTAATATCCGCCTAGTTTGGGGTGTTACAGAGTTGGTATCGGAGAGTGGTTTTGAATACTACCTTCCGAGTCATGTCTCATTTGAAATCATCGTCATCGGACTAGTATCATTGGACTTTCACGTCACGTGTGACCTGTGCAGATGCCGAGCCAATCAGACCGAAAGAATTGTAAGACTTCTAACGCCATGGTATAATTTCTGGCAATAGTCATTCATTCATCATTCATCATTTAACAATCCTCAAACATCATCATTCATTGTGATTAGGACAATCATGTTAACTCATTAATCACTTAATTCATTTCATTACTCAGTTAATAATCAGGACGATCATGTTAACTCATTAATTACTCAATTCATTTCATTACTCAGTTGTCAACCTAGATAATCATATTGTCAATCTTGTTAAGTTATTCAAGATAATCATTTCAAGAATTTCATCAGATAATCATGTAACTTCAGTAAATCATTCATATAATCACTAAGTTAGAGCATGTATACTCATTTTCATCATCTCATGACATAATCATAACGTGCTAATCATGCGGGAAATATAATCATTATGCGACCTTCCTACTTAAGATGGAGAGAGTGTCGAGGATGCACGGGGAGAGGCGCGCGGACCGAAACCCGAGAAATAATCACTCGCCGGGAAATCGTGCCCAGACTCGGCTCGATCGTAAGATGTACGGGTTGATCCACTCACTTTTATGCGAGCCATGATGACCCACGTGCGATTGCTCAATCATCATTGCGCCACTCGACCGGATTAATCGAGAGAACTCTCCCGCACGAGCCACCGCTAAGGAAAGTCTCGAACAACAACCTTCATCTTTCGGCAAGAAATCAACGGCGTAATCTATCCGAAGGCGGTCACCAACTCCGCAAGAAGCCTCGTGTGAGTCCTATCGCTTCGAGCGACCTCCTACGGCACATAATCGTGCGGGATCTCATTCCCGAGCGGCGCCTGCCATCACTGTTTCAATTGTGGAACGCCGGGTCATTTCAAAGACCGAGTGTCCGAAACCGTCTATCACGTGCTATAATTGTGGGAATTTTGGGCATAAGGCCCGTTTTGCCGAAAAGGACTCCAAGTCGGCTCGCGGCATCTCAGCCCAAGCAATCGGCCTTTCGAATCGATCGCTTTGTCAACGTTGTTTAAGACACTGGAAGCAAATAGAGTTGGAGCTCGTATTTATCAGACGGGAGCGTCCGGTTCGGGGGCCGGAAAGTCCCAGATTTATATGATGAGGAGGATCGACGATCCGGTGGCCCGAATGATTTCAGGTATACTCATAATTTTATTTCAACTTGTGTGTACCTTTTGATGCTGGTACACCGCATTCATTCATTTTCGAATCATGCTTGAATAGACTTATTTCGGGATAGTCCTATTGCTTGTGGACCTCATACCATCGGTCTACCTGACGATGGAAGAATTTTCGGAATCATACCTAAGTAAACTTAATGACCTTGATTGGTTGATGGATCTAATCGTGGTGAATTTATCTTAGGACGATGTAATTTTCGGTATTAGTTGGTTTGATCGTCTTGATACTATCCTCAGTGCTTGTTAGCGTTTGGTCGCTATCTTTCCGTCGTTGGTTGTCGAATGTATGCTTCAGGGAAGTAATCCCCGTTGTTCCAGTCGAAATTTTATTATGGCGGAAGCAGAGAAATTCCGCAATCGAACTATTCAATCATTCATTGTATCATTCTCATCGATTGGCCTTTCTAGGGCAATCGAGTTATTCAATCATTCCTTGTATTATTTCCATCGATTGGATTTTCTAAGACAATCGAGTCATTCAATCATTCATTGTATCATTTTCATCGATTGGCTTTTCTAAGACAATCGAGTCATTCAATCATTCATTGTATCATTTTCATCGATTGGCCTTTCTAGGGCAATCGAGTTATTCAATCATTCATTGTATCATTTCCATCGATTGGCCTTTCTAAGACAATCGAGTTATTCAAACATTCATTGTATCATCTTCATCGATTGACCTTTCTAAGGCAATCGAGTTGTTCAATCATTATTGGTATCTCTTTTTATCGATTGACCATTCTAGGCAATCGAAATGTTCAATCATTCGTGGTATCATTGTCATCGATTGACGATGTATTTCCGCACGAGTTATCTGGTTGCCTTCACATAGAGTAAGGGAATTCGGGAGTGAGTTGGAGCCAGTCGTCCCCTTTATCGAAGGCACCGTATCGGATGACCCGACCGAATGCGGGAGTTGAAGATTCAACTTGAGAAATAGTTCGAGAAAGGTCATCTCCGACCGATTGCGTCCCCGTGAGGAGCACCGGTGTGATCTGTCAAGGAGAAGGATGGCTCGTCTCGTGTGTGTATTAATTACGGGAGTTGAACAGGTGATGATCAAGAGTAGTATCCTTTACCTCGTATTGATGATCTTTTAGATCAACTTCAGGAGCTTCGTATTTTCCAAGATCGACTTAAGATCTGGATATCACCGATTCTGGTCGAGAGTCGGATATCGCGAGGACAGCGTTTCATACACGCTATGGTCATTATGAATTCGTAGTTATGCCGTTCGGGCTAACTATTGCACCTGTGGTATTCATGGGGGTTAATGAATCGGGTTTTCATGGACTTTTTGGATCAGTTTGTTGTTGTCTTCATCGACGACATTTTGATTTATTCTCGTAGCCAGAAGGAACACGAGGTTCATCTTCTTCAGGTTCTCGACGTGTTGAGACGAGACCAACTTTATGGAAAGTTTTCCAAATGTGAGTCCTGGAGGTCCGAAGTGACTTTCTCGGACATGTAATTTCATCTGACAGAGTTCGTGTCGACCCTCAGAAGACGGAGACTATCCGAGATTGGCAACCTCCGAAAGATATTAAGTAAATCCGATGTTTCCTCGGATTAGTTGGTCAATTATCCAACCCACGACCTGGAGCTAGCGGTAGTGGTTTTCGCGTTGGGATTTGGCGTCGTTGCCTTTATGGCATCACTGTCATATCTTCACCAATCACAAGAGTTGAAGGATATATTTACTCACAAGGAGTTAAATATGCGAGGCGGTGGTTAGAACTAATCAAAGATTTTGATATCGAGATCCTTTACCACTGGGCAAGGCGAACGTTGTCGCGACGCCTTGAGTCGTAAGTCCGTGCGGGAGCAGATGCTTGCTCGTTTAACGATTCGAAGAAGCTTCAGTAGGAATTCCTTAGACCCGAGATCGAGGTCCGGCCAGCGAATTCAGGGACAGCTTTGTATGTTAGAGATTTCATCATCTCTTGAGGAGGTAATCAGAGAGAATCAGAGTTCAGACCCTTCATTGTTGCGCATCCGTGAAGATGTGGCTCAGGGGAAAGCCCCTGGATTCGTGATCCGCGAGGATGGAAGAATCGGATGTGTGTACCGGCGAATGACGAGTTGAAAAACTCTATTTTGAGAGAAGCTCATGCTACCCCTTATTCTGTTCATCCGGGGTCCAGCAAGATGTACAAGGACTTGAAACAAAATTACTGGTGGAGTAATATGAAGCGAGAAGTCGCGGAATTTGTTTGGAGATGCTTAACTTGCCAACAAGTCAAGATTGAACATCAGCGACCGGCGGTTATGCTGAAAACCTCTCCCTATTCCGGAATGGAAGTGGGAAGACATTTCTATAGATTTCATCACGAGTTTGCCGACGAGTCGTCGTGGCATGAATGCGATCTGGGTGATTGTGGACCGCTCAACTAAATCAGCTCATTTCCTTGAGATCAAGGATACGTGGGGTCCCGAGAGACTGGATCAGTTGTTCATCAAGGAGATAGTGAGACTGCACGGTACTCCTAAGAGTATCGTTTCCGATCGTGACGGACGATTTGTTTCCGATTTTGGAAATCGATTCATCGTCTATGGGAAATCGGCTTAATCTCGTGATTGCCTTTCATCCTCGGTCAAGCGGACAATCGAGAGAACTATTCGGACATTAGAGGACATATTGAGGGCATGCGTCCTCGATTAGTAGACGATTGGGAAGCCCAATTCTGTTGTTTAAGTCCACGTACGGTATAGTTGGCATGCCTCCATTAAGATGGCACCTTACGAGGCCTTGTACGGTCGTCTTTGTCGATCTCCTTTGTGTTGGGATGACTTGTCGAATCAATCGGCACCGAGCCCGATATGCTTATAGCCGCCCGAGAGAAGGCGGCTTTGATCAAGAGTCGTATGTTGACACTCGAGTCGGCTAAATCATATGCGGAAATCGTAAGCCGACCACTAGAGTTCGAGACGGTGACCATGTTTTGGTCAAGGTATCCCAGAGTCGAGGTATTTTCCGTTTCGGAAAACGGGGGAAGTTGAGTCCGAGATTCATTGGACCGTTTGAAATTTTGGATCGAGTAGGCGAGTTAGCTTATCGATTGGCTTTACCTCCGGCTTTGAGCCGGATTCATAATGTGTTTCACGTCTCTCAGTTGCGGAAGTATGTTGCCGACCCGAGTCACATACTTCGGGCCTGACGAAATCGAGATCGCGGATGATCATTCGTACGAGGAGCGTCTGTACGAGTGTTAGAGCGGCGAGTCAAACAGCTTGAGGATAAGTCGATTCCTTTGGTCAAGATTCTGGTCTAGACACGGAGTCGAAGAGGCTACTTGGGAAACCGAGGATAGTATGCAGGAGTGTTATCCCGAGTTGTTTGACCCTTAGTTTCGGGGACGAAACTCTTTTAAGGGGGGTGTATGTAATACCCGGTTGTAATTCAGTCATTATCATTCAGTAATTTTATTCGGTGATTGTCACTCAGTGGATTTTCACTCATTTATAATCATTCACCAATCATATTCATTCACCGTGTTCACCGTTCGGAAAAACTTCGAGTGGTGTATCGTTATTGTTCATTGTTTCAACTTTCCTCATATGAGTTCGACTTTGTTAGATCACCATTAATATTTGGTAACTCCAAAAATTCTAAATCTTTGCAATATTATAGAGCATCGAGTTAGCTTTCCAATGGTTCAAACGGTGAGTCAATCGGAGTCCGGACGAGAGAGTTATGGTCGTTTTAGCTCAACCGCTCATTTTTCAGTTTTGGCCGATCACTGCCGAACTCGCCGTGTCGACACGCCCGCGCCGCATTTTCGTCCGGAAAGTGCCGGTGTACGCCAGACCCGACCGTGTCGTCTAGCACGGCCGAGTCGAACCCTTCCGGATAAGCTGGCGATCGCTGACACGCCCACCGTGTCGCCTGCACGGCTGAAGTCATGCCGAAGTCGCTTGCCGTCGGGTCATCGTCGAGGCCCTCGCCGCGACCGCGGCCGTGTCAAGCGACACGGCCGAGTCCTCGCCGCCAATCGGCCAGCATGCGACACGGCCGTGCCGATCGGCACGGTCGTGTCGGGCAGCGATCAACTCCTTAAATTCGCTTTTTTCAAAGATTTCACCATTTCTATCCCTTTTCTTCACCTTCAACCGTGAGAGTAAGCTTGAGGGAGGGTTTTTCCTTCACAAATCATTTGGGTGTTTGATTTTCTTCATCTCCTTTCGATCGTGAAGCCCGGATAATCAATCTAACGCGTGTTCTTCGGATTAAAGTACTTCGATCATCAAGAGGTAATTCCTTCAACACTTTGGACTTCGATTTTGTGTTGAGATATGATGTTTTGGACGTTATAATCATGTTATATGAAGGGATATGTATATGATTATGAGTTTGTATAAGGATTCATTGGATTATTGAGGAATTATTCGAGAACACCTTGAATATTGAGTAGGAATTGGGGATTTTCGACTAATTGTTGTTATAATCACGTTTTTGGATATTCATAACGGATTATTGATCGTATTGGAGATATTTTGTTGGTTTGAAACACTTCTTGGGGATTTTGATATTGGTATATTGAGGTTTGATTATAAACAATCGGAGTTTGGATACAACGTGTTTGATTTAATGCCTCTGTGGACTTGGTTTAGTCGTATCGACGTTTTGAGTTCGTTATATTCGTGTTTGATTCGTATATTGATCGGATTGTCGGTATTGTATTGAATTAAGGTTGTTCGAGCGACCGATATCTCAATTAGGACGTTGTTCGTGGAAGGATATTTGTCGCCGGTGTTGTGTAAGTTAATTCTTACTCGGTTAAAAGGATATTCATCCCTTTTGTTGTTGTTCATTCATAATCATAACTCATTCATCATTATATTAACCGTATCAAAACTTGTTGTTATCAATTAATCATTTCAGTCATAAGGAGCAGCGGTTCCAATCTTTTCATTGATTTGTCATTTATTTCATTACCATTCCATTTCGGTGAGTCATTATTCATTTTCGATGTCACTTTTGTTATATCGTGGCATTCGGTCATCTTGGCGTGCGGTTGGTATGTGTTGGATTTTCATGTCGGGCACATTATAGTCGTGTGTTGGTTGGTGGCCTCACATTGGATGCACACGAGTCATATTGTCTCGTGAGATCGATTAGGTACAAGACCACACGTGTATTCGATCGATACTCGTTGGTGGCTTGTGCACGGACACATTTCCATCCCGGGCGTAGTGTGGCGCCATTTCCTTTGAGCCGTCGTTAGTTGATTCATATAGCATGTTTGATTGCGTATGTTTCGACAGGATATTTCATAACTTCGGATATAATCATGATTGTGTATTTTCAACTCTTGAGGATTGTTGTTCTGCTTAATCGACCCGTTTGGGGATTTTGTTTTTCGTGTCTTGGCAAGGCAAAAGTACGGGAGAATACGGCGACGTCGAGGAGTCAGTGATACTAGTAGAGGGCCCCGATCTTTCAGTTATTCATGTTATTGTCCTTTATTTTCCGCTGCAGACTTTCATTTGAATACTCCGTTTCATTCAGTGTTGTGTATTTTATCTTCATATAAAGTACACTAGTATTCGGTATTGTCCTGGTGTGTTGTAACTAAACTCCTCATCGGAGTAATTATTGCTGTAATGTAGTTCGGTACTACATTTATCTTGTGTAATTCATTCATTTTCATTTGCCTGGTGGGTCCCAGTTGGGGATCTACGGCACTGTAATATCCGCCTAGTTTGGGGTGTTACATCACCTTTCGCGATTAGAGAGTTCCCTCGAGAAGGAAGAAAGTCAGCCACAAATTATAGAAACCTTCCCCGACGAGCAGCTCTACAAGTTGGATTCAACACATGCGCCTTGGTATGCTGATCTAGTGAACTACTTAGCAAGTAAAACAATTCCGAACGACCTCTCACGTCATCAAAAGAAGAAGCTAATCTCGGATGCTAAGTACTATTTGTGGGACGATCCTTTTCTCTTCAATCGATGCCCCGATCAAATTATCCGTAGATGCATTCCGGATGAGGAAATCCACAGTGTGCTGAACCATTGCCATGCATCACCCTACGGTGGACATTTTAGTGGAAATAGAACAGCAGCGAAGGTCTTACAGTCGGGATTTTATTGGCCGTCCTTATTCAAAGATGCTCACTCCTTTGTGTCTACATGTGATCGGTGTCAACGGACAGGAAACATCTCTAGACGACACGAAATGCCGCTGAACACCATACTTGAAGTCGAATTATTTGATGTATGGGGGATCGACTTCATGGGTCCATTTCCCCCATCAAACAAGAATCTCTATATTTTGGTGGTCGTAGATTATGTCTCAAAATGGGTTGAAGCGGTGGCACTACCTACGAATGGGTCCAATGTCGTAATCAAGTTTATTAAACAACATATCTTCACACGCTTTGGGACTCCACGTGCTATTATAAGTGATGGTGGGTCACACTTCGACAACAAATTTCTTGATGCGGTTTTGAGAAAATACGGAGTCACTCATCGTGTTGCACAAAGATACCATCCGCAAACGAGTGGTCAAGTCGAGATATCAAATCGAGAGCTGAAGTGGATTCTAGAAAAGACGGTCACTCGTCTCGAAAAGATTGGGCATTTAAACTCGATGATGCACTTTGGGCGACTGGATGCGTATAAAACACCTATCGGAATGTCGCCCTACAGATTGGTCTATGGGAAAGGTTGTCATCTACCCGTAGAGATGGAACACCGTGCTTACTGGGCGATAAAGAAACTAAACTTTGATCTAAAATCCGCTGGGGAAAAGCGTTGCTTGCAGCTGAACGAGTTGGAAGAAATTCGCCACAATTCATACGAAAATGCAAAACTTTATAAGGAGCGGACAAAGATTTGGCATGATAAGCACATCACGCAGAGAGAATTTTTTCCGGGTCAAGAGGTGTTGCTATTTAACTCACGCTTAAAGTTATTTCCCGGGAAATTGCGTTCACGATGGTCGGGACCGTTCATCGTAGTTCAAGTGTTTCCACATGGTGCAGTAGAAGTTCAAAGAGATGGCCGAAAATTCAAAATTAATGGACAACGGTTGAAGGCATACTTGGGAAATCCAATAGACACGCGAAAGCAGCGTCACCTTATCCACCGCCGGATGAATGCGAGAAAAGTCCGGCTGAAGACTATAAACTTAGCGCTCCTCGGGAGGCAACCCGAGTATTAGTTGTAGATTCTTTGTTGTTTTCTTGCATTTTTAGAGTCTCTTTTTGTCTTCTTTCTTCTTTGATCCATCCTTCCCTCTCGTCTTAATGTTTTCGTGAAAAATTTCTGTGCAGGAATCAACAAAGGGGAGAAATTCAATGATGGGCCGCGGCACGGTCCAGGTGAGCCGCGGCACACACCAGTTGATGAAAAATGGCCGATCAAACTGTACCCTGTGCCGCGACATGATCTTACTGAGCCGCGGCACACTAGGTCGTTGAGCCGCGGCACAAGAAAACTGAGCCGCGGCACACTAAATGGCCAAGAAACACCCAGGGAGCCTGTACTTTGTGCCGCGGCACACTATACCTAAGCCGCGGCACACTAACATACTGAGCCGCGGCACACGAAAACTGAGTCGCGGCACCCGACGACATGACAAAACGTCCCGATCTCTATCAGACTGGCGCGGCTCACTTATATTGTGCCGCGGCCCCGTCCGCAAAATAAGAGCAACGGTAGGGCTCTTTCAATCGATCGGCTGCATAGGATACTTCTTCCCTCCCTTCCTTCCTTCCTTCACACAATGAGGTCAAGTGATGCCATTCTATTGTCTCCTTCTCAAATTCTCCGTAATTGTTGATTTCTAAATCATAAGTGATTTTTGATGTGAAAAGATTTGAAGTTCTATATTGCTAGTTGTTCTTCACTTTTGTTTCTAAAATGGAGTTGGAATATGGGAATTTGATATTGTGATGGAATTGATGTTTATGAATGAACCGTTGATGATAGTTGTTGTGATTCGGGGTTATAATCATGTTAATATTTTTGGGATTTAGAATTAACCATCAAAATTCTTGTTCTTCATTTTAACTTGTGCACACAAGGTGTTTGATAAATTGCAGCAATGAAAAATTGGTAAGCTAGGCATTTTCAAACTTATATGCAATGAATCATGTTGTCGAATTACATTATCCCCAACCCCTACATCATATTCAACTTGAGAGCTCGTACTTAACTTCCTTGTTGATGATGCAAGCTCGTTTATTCACATTCCGCATGATGTAGTCAAGAAGCATGCAAGCTTACCGGACGATGCCGGCACCAGCTCCTGAGCAGACTGGAGGGGAGTACTTGACCTTTTACTTTTATTGCATATCATTTTTGTCCATTGAGGTCAATGTACGTCCTAAGTTTGGGGGGGATTTACTTTCAGTTTCTACATTCATTGCTGTACCTTATTTTTTTTTGCTGTACATTATTTCGTTGCACTTTTCATTTCTTTGCATAAAATTTTTTAGATAGCCTTGCTTGTCTTAGTTTTCTTTATTCGTGAATTTTTCGTGCTTCTATTTGTGTGATACTGATGTTACGACACTGTCTTTCTCTCTGAAGAAGCGGGCGAGTTATAGTCGAGTTGTAGTCAGTTATTTCTGTTCTGCTTAGTATTCAATTAGGTCCGAAATTTTTCGTGAATGTAGAGGTCTTGGCAGATAAGAGACGATACATACTTGTTTTTAAATCCCCATCAATACGTTTGGCTACATTTTCCGGATAGTGGGTCGTACTGTTTCTTTAGTCGTGTTGGCACTTAGATTGAGTTTAGAGTCGGTCAGTTTTTCCCAAAAGTCGAGATAATGTGTTCTATGAAGGGAAGTCTAGTAACCGGGGGTATTCGCGTGACCCGTTGTTTACTCTCGCGTAAAACGACGACCTTGATTAGACTAGTGATTTAGATATTTCACATGTGCCAATGATAGGGAGCCCAAGAAGGGGTATTCGCGTGACCCGCTGTTTACTCTCGCGTAAAACGGCAACCTTGATTCGGACATGCGGAAATTATGTATTCGAGTTGTTTCTCCGCTGTAGACGGGAACTTAGTAACTAGAAGCATCCATGCGCCCCATGAGTTTCTTTTACGTCAAACGGTTTTCCAATACATGAGAATGGAGTTTCCACCCTAGGATTATCCCGATGAAACATCCCGAGATCCTAACCTAGTGGTCAACTCGAATCAAATTATTGAGCATATAAAAGGAAATACTGTCCGAGGTTTAATTGTTATGAAACTCGTGAAAATTGTGCCTTTCGACTGTGGAACGGGACGAACTAGCTTGGTTGTGTTAGCCTTTCTTATTGACGGTCGATTTGATTCACGTTTTGTTGATCTTTGAGCTGAATTTTCTGCATGAACGAGTGATTAGGACTGAATTTGATTACTTTGCGGAATTATTATTCTGAGTGCAGCTCGCTTTTATGACACTTGTATTATTTAGAGAGAATCACAGGATAGTATTGATTAGGTTGAACACTATGAGTTGCACGATTATTCACGACATTCTTTTATTGAATTTAATTCTTTTTGCTTGAGGACAAGTAAAGACTTAAGTTTGGGGGTATTTGTTAGGCGTATTTTTATATGCTTATTTATCATTATTTCGTAATATTTTGGAGAGTGAAATCGTCTAAATGAGCTTTTAATGCCTTAATTTTGTATGATTGACAGGAAATTGAAGTCCGGAAGCTAAAACGAGGCAAAACGGGCGAAAACGGCAAAACTGGACTCTGAGCCGCGACACAAGGAAGCTGAGCCGCGGCACATGAAGACACCAACCGAAGGGCAGAGTAACCTGTACTCTGTGCCGCGGCACAGCCCAGGTGAGCCGCGGCACAGAAGAATTAATTAACGCCTGAGCATTGGTGAAGGCGATGTGCCGGCACGGAGTTTAGTGAGCCGCGGCACACTTAGCGGGTTTGGTAGGTCTGCGCGGATTTTGAGCTGTTTCGAAGCCAGTTTTCGACCGACTAATACGGGCGCGATTTGCTGATGTGCTGAGCTATAAATAGGGTTTTAGACCCTAATTAAATCATCTTGGAATCATTGGATCTTAACTTTGGAGAGATTAAGCTTGGAGACGGCAGAAGAAGAGGAAAGCAGAAGAATTCAAGGGCAGAAGGCGGGAGCTGAAGAACGGAGGAATCCGAGCTTCATCTGCGTTTGAATTTTATGCTTTCGTTTATTTATTCTGTATTTTCAGTTTTTAGTATGTCAGGCTAAAGCCCTAATCTAGGGTTTTGATGAAACCTTTGTTTTGACGAATTGATTGAGATTATCCAATTTATTACCTTGTTATTGAGTTTTCCCAATTATGTTTAATGCTTGCAATTATCTGGCCAATAGTTGTATTGATTTAATCATTCACTTCGAATCGGGAGAGGAGATTTGGTGAGGAACTATTGGTGAGGACCGTTTTATTCTGTGAGATAGGAATATACTCATAGGAACTACGTGGCCTTTAGGAGATTTCATGCTTTTGCCTATCGACGAAATAATTCACCTAGGGATAGAGTGCGTTAGTCGCCGTTAGATAAATCTATTGACCTCGGGAGAGGCGGTAGAATATATTAGCAATCTCCGCCTTCAATAAATTGGGAAAATTATTTATTACGGATAATCGAGAGTAAATTCGGATTAAGTAAGGTGGATTCAGAACCCTAGACTTATTTATCATTTGATTTCTTTTATCCAAGATATTGTTTTCTACTGCTTAGTCTTTTAGTACTTCTTTTAGTTATTAATCGCAAAACCCAAAATTCGATTGTTCAGATAAAATTGGAATACGAAAACATCGGTAGTTAGAGATTCAATCCTCGTGGGAACGATACTCTACTTATCACTTTATTACTTGTAAACGATGACGTGCACTTGCGTGTAGGAAATATCGCAACAGTTCAATGCGCTCGAATATTCGTAAATATTGTCCATCTCTTCCAGTGAATATCATTAAAAGTGTTTATCGAGCTCGACTCGAAAGATTAAGAGTGCTAATAAGAAATGACATCTCAGATGATGTTAGATGGTTGATCGAAGCACAAGTTCGATTATCTGACGAATTTTCAGATTCATTTAAGTACATGCCAGTTACAAGTAGGAGTAGTTTTGCAAAGAAACGGAGAGCAAAAATATTAGGTAAATGCTATAAATGTGCTCGGTGGAATGTGACACACAATGCAAATATGTTGGTTTGTATCCAAAAAGCAAGAAGATAAAATAACATTTTGAGTAAGGAATCTATGGATCATGATATCCAACAAATTCTTGATACACATCCCAGCGTATACGTTCATTATGAGCTAGTGACTCTGTGGATACAATTTAAGGATGAACGGGAATGCTATAGTCATGAAAAATTAGTCTCAAAAGATACAGTTTGTAAGTACGTTATGTCAAAATTGGTATAAGGTAAATAAAAAATAATGCAAGTTAATGCATTCTTTTTATTTTAATAAATGTTGTTTTTCAATATTTTAAATTTCTTAGCTGCAATTGATAACGTCATTTTCATTGAAAAGTATAACACCATATCTTTCGTTTTCTTTTGTAATTTTGCCAAAAAGAAAATAGTAAAAATAGTGACTTATCTGTCGCTCATTTTTCAATGAAAATAGTGAAGTCATTTGTCTTTTAGTAGTTCTTTAAATTTGGAATCCACAATTTAGAAAATATATATCTCATAAAAGTATTCTGAAGGTCTAATGTAGAGAGAGAGTTCTAAGAATCATCATATAGATCTCATCCAATTAAACCATGTGTATTTTAGGTGGATCCAAACTGATAGGTCATATCCAGTATATAGATATGGCATATCAATTCGTAAAAGAATTAGGAAAGCATAAAATCGATATATTGTATGGTGGGAGTAACCATAGATTTTTTTATTATCCTTAAGAGGCTGCACAAAATTGGAGAATAAAAGTAACAAGTGTCTTACACTTTCCCACATTTAGAACCAGTAGTATAGGGGGTTCAACTGGATTGATGCTTCAAGCACAGTCTGTGCATGATAGTATGATGTATATGGTCAATAATAATGATGCATTTATTGTTCTTCGAGGTGGCTATGACACACTCAATGAGATATTCAATATCACGTCACGGGCTGAGCGGGACTTCCATACCAAACCTATAGATTTGTTGAATATTAATATTTTCTTCAGCGATATGCTTGTCTTTTTTGATCAAGAAGTAGATCACAAGTTTATCTTTCAGCCATCAAGAGATATACTTATATGTGCTGACACAGTTGCTGATCTACTTATAAAGTTTCAAGCATATATTTCAGTTAAGAATTTGGAAGTCAACGCTCATCAGCCACATACTATTAGTGCCAAACGAAAAAAAAAGTTTAGATCCTTAGATCTTTCATTATAAATCCTGATGTCAGGAGGTGGCAGAGTTACGGAGTCTTATACTCTTGAGACGCGTCCCCTCTCTTTTTATGGGTTTCATATGTATTTTCTTTTTGCATTTCATATTGTCGAGTGTTTACTGCCTTTCAGCTAGTTTCAGTATTTTCACTTCGACTACTATGTGCTTCATCCAGAGCAATAATATGATCATTTTTGCCTTTATGCAAATACATTATTCTCACGAATATGTGACATGCTTCTCCATGAGCATTGTCATATCAATATGATTTCAATGATCCCACCATATAATATAATCAACATGGGATTTATTAAGCAATTATTTTTCAGTGATAATTTTTCATATCACTTGTCAGATGATCCCACCATTCGGTGTATTTGCATGGAATTTTCTTTAATTAATCGATTATAACTTCTGGTATCGCTTGCTCAATTTTCTCCATTCATATTTATTAATCATGGAGATCGGATTATTTCCATCAACTGCTTCTTCTTCGAGAGCGGGATTTGAATCATTGATCAACTATTTCTTCAGAGTATGATTTATTTTTATCAATTACTTCTTCAGGAGCAGGATTTATGAACTATTCTTGTGATATAACCAACCATGATGGTAATATATAATATTTAACTTGCATAAATATGTAAACCATCTGTCTTGTGATAATGAACTCATCACATAGGAGGTATTGTAATTGTACAAAATAAACTCAATAAATATGTGGTTTTAACTCACCACTTTCAGATAAACAATAGACATAATTTAAATTGCAAAGCATTAAACTGCTTTTACCAGAGTAGAATCGGTTCATTTTATTGTAAAGGTATACGATTATAGGTCAAATTATTGACAGCATTAAACGTCGCCAGACGCAGACGATAGTGTCGCGTGGCTAACATCTTATAGACTATTTTATAAAATTTCCATAATGCAAGGGTATGTATCTCTATAAGTCCATTCAATTTTATGAATCAGGATACCAATCTGTATATTGTAATGAATTTTGTTAATAATATATATTAAAAATTGTTAACCTATATCAATATTGGTGTGAAATTGAAGCTCTCGCGAAACGTATCATAATAGTAACAAGAAAAATTAATTTTGGTATTATAGTTGAGAAAACCCAAATATAAGATCAAATGAATTAAAAAGAATAATATATTTATTTTATTTTAATACTACCTCCGTTCTCTTATAACTGCAACATCTGGACTTTTACGTTTGCTAATGCACAACTTTGATTATTAATAGCTTCAATTCTTTACTTTTAAAAATTATAAAAAATTAATATTTTGAAAGTATATTTCGAGATGAATCTAACGAGATCCCACATGACTATATTTTTTCATATGTATAAATCATAAAAGATGGTCAAAAGAGAGTATGTGAACAATATAATAGTCAATACGTTGCAATAATAAAAGAACGGATGAAATATTTTTTTCTTTTCTCCTTGTTCACCATTCTTTTTCATTTTTCTTTTCCTTCCTATCTGTTTTTCTTCTTCTTCTTCCTTTCGGTGCTATTTTTTACTTCTGCTTGTTCACCATTCTTTTTCATTTTTCTTTTACTTTCTTATCTGTTTTTCTTCTTCTTCCTTTCGGTGCTATTTGTAGTCTAAGGGCGAACTGTCTTATTATTCTTTTTTTATTCTTTTTCTCTTACGCCGTGACCATCTTGCTTTTGATTTTCGTCATTTTCCTTCTCTTATTCTATATTTGTCATTATCACACATAATACGTATTGATAATACATAATACAGTACCTCATAAAAGATGGAGACAACTTCCTGTACCACCATCTTGATCTTTCGGTCCTTTATGTCCACAAACATGGTCGTCATGCTGCAGACCCTGGGGAGGAAATGCGTCAACGTCATTGAGGTCCTGCCATAGAGCGCCCGGACTACGTGGGCCACCAGATGGTCGCTGGAGCTGCAGATCTGGAGGAGGACAGAGGCAGTAGCCGACATGACAAAGGCGGTGCAGTACGGGGCCTCCTTGCCTTCCATGGCTCGTTGACTAGTTCGAGGTCGTCGGAAGCTGTAGCGGAGCTTATATTGCCATCACCACGATCAAAGCAACGGAACCCTTTTTTTTTATCACATCAACATAATTCTCTCTAAAAGCTGTGAATAAATATTTAATAGTTCCTTCAAAGAAATCTTTATAATCCTGATTCAAAAAAAAGCTAACAGCCCTATTTCTGGTTGAAATCATTTCAGAACCACTGAGAAGTTGAGGTGAGAATTGAGTGGAACGATAAATGGTTGAACAGATTTTATGGCCCCAAAGCTGTAGAAATTTTTGATGGTGGTGTTTATTGTTCATTGAGGTGTTGCACTTCTGTTACTTTCAGGATATCATCTTGGTGGATTTTTGGGATTCTTTTCTTTTAGGTTTGTAATAAAAGGCTATAGTTGATTTGATTTCTTGGGAAATCAAACTTACCAAGTTTTTGTTGGCACATGATCTTCAAAATAATGAAACCAATTGTGTATTTGTGTTTGTAATATGCAATCGTAAAACATACTTCCATCATATAACTCAAAAGGTTAAAGTCGTGCTGATAACATATTATAAAACTGTGTATTATAGAGAGAGAATTTAGAGAGAGAATAGAAAGTGATTCTCTCTATTCTCATTAATAAAGAGTATTATTAATGATTTTTCATTAATAACTAAAATGCTATTTATAAAAAAATTCAGATGGCACAATCGCAATTATATAATTACATTATAGACAAAATACTCATTCATATACAATAAATAATATATCAAATATCACCGAAATAGTGATTCCCATGACTACTCATAACAATTTTAGATTTATATATTCGGATGGTTGATATTTGATTGCGTTTCCCATTTACAAATTGTTCTATCAATCATTTTCAAGCAAGGGGGTGAATTAAAAAATAATTACGAACACTACCCTGAGGCTTATAGCCTAATTACCAAAAAACCCAGTTACCTTGAAAAATACAAATACCCAGACATTCATTTTAACTGACAAAATTGACAAAAATGCATACGATACTTTCAGGTAAATAACAAATCTCAAGGGGAATATTTCAGATTCTAAAAAAAGTGTTTTTTCTTTTCTTCGGTATTAGACTATACCTTATGGATACTTTTTGTAATTATCTCTAATGTAATATATAAAATATAAACTCAGGATTAAAAATAGAATATAGCACAAGGAGATATGTCTATATTAGATGTACAAAAAAAATATTATATAAAATATTCAATATGGAAAGATTCATGAAATTATAACATTTCAACTGCAAAGTGAACAAACTCCACTTGATTGATTTAAAAGAGTTGGAGCACCTGCACCCGCATTGCAAACAAAAGACAAGGTACTCCTCTTGTTTTGAAGAGTCCGAGCATCAACGTATTCGACACATAATAAGCCCTAATTCGTGCCAAAACAGATACGTCTCAATTTCCTCAATATTTGATCTCAAATTTATATCGATGCGCCAAAAAAAAAAAATTCACTAGCTGATAGTGGAGCAGGCTTGATACAACAGACATCAGAATAATATTCTCTTCAGGTAATACATTTGCTCTCAATTACGACAAACATACCCACTTTGGAAAATCTCTTCATCAAATACATGGATAGTCCTGGCACTTGAGAAAGTTAGTAGGCCAATGGTATAAGAAAATAAGTAATACCCATTCTTTCTTGGTATTAATACAAGGATCACATGAACCAACAACATAAGGGACAGATCTGGTGCTTGGGCCCTTCCGTGCTTAAGTCATGCTTAACTGTACTTCACTATTCATATTGCTCGGCTAGATAGTACTGTTGTACTAATATAGCCGAGTGCATGAGTACTATAGTACTCATTTGACTGAATACACGAGTACTCGTGTACTCATTTAACTGAGATATTGGAGCACTCATAATCCTTAGGGCAAAATTTAAGCACCGAAGCAAGGTTGTCAAGTCGGCAAGTCGAGTCGAGTCGACGGAGGTCCAAATGAGCGACTAGTCGACTAGTCGTCGACTAGTCGGTAAGTCAAAATAGTAAATAATAAATATATTTATACATGTGATGACTTAAATGATAACATGTAATGCAATAACTTGAAATAACTTAGCAAATATGTCCCGAAATATTAAGTTCAACACCACAATCCACATATAATCCATTCATAAGTCTTAATACATAACAAAATATAAAAAGGGGGGAATCAAATGTTGTCATCAAGCTCCAAATGTACATTTGGTTCTTGATCACTACTATGATGTGTAGGAGTTTGTGGCCTATGTCCATAATCATCTTCAACACCTACATCATCATCTAAAATGATCGGTGCATCTTCCATCTCCAAATCGGACGATGCATCCGTACGAGAAGAACCACTAGCACGTCGGTTGTACACAATGTCGGAACCACCTCTTCTAGGATTACGTCGACCCTCAATGCCTTCCGACGCATCCAATGCTCTATCCACGCTAAGCCAAAAGTCATCATCACCGGGGTCAACAACTTCTCCATTCACCCACTCGTTGTCCCATTGAAAATCATCTAGAATCAACGGATCAAAATTTTTCCCACTTTCCCCCCTCTTTTGAAACCTCGTTGCAATCTTCCGGTTGTATTGTATGTACACCAAATCATTTAAACGTCGATGCTCTAGTCTATTCCTTTTCTTGGTGTGAATCTAGATAATATATAGCACATATTAGTAACAGTAAAAACAAAGACTTTAACATAATATCTACAAACTACAACGGAACATAAAAGTTACTCATAAATTCAAAAGTACTCCAATTGCATTCGCAACCGGATGAAGAACAACAAAGGCCGATAATTCTTTTAGCAAACATAGTAAGCTCAATGGTAAGACCACCAAAAGCACCCCACCAATCCACTAAATATATAAAAAATAAGATGAAGATTCATAAAAGTTAAAACATATTATATTGTAAATTGTAATATAGAAAAGATAAGATGATAAAATAAAGACATTTACTTAAATCTTAATATACTTACGTGGATTCTTTGTTTTCCTAGACCGAATTGTCAATTGTTTTTTAAAAGCATTTCTTAAATTTTCGTATTGATCGGCCTGGTCACTAATTTTTTCCAACACACTTGTTTCAACCACCATCTTTTCAAGCACATCATTGAATTTCATCCTCAACCTTGAGGAGTATGCTGGATCATTTTCTTTGATATCAAAGAACTTCCCCGGATTGAGGAATAAAGCCGCTCCATACAAGTCTACTTCCATTTGAGACTCCCAACGTCTCTCTATGATGCTCACTACTTTTTTTTGAAACAATTTGTTTTTTCTCAAGTGCCCCTTTGATCTTCTCTTTGGCATAGTCCATTGCCGCACAAATCTCAGCCATCGCGGGTTTTTCATCCCCGTCAACAATCCTCAAAACAACCAAAAGTGGTTGTGATGCTCTAATACAATCCTCAACATTATTCCAAAATCTTGTGGAAAGGACAACGTCATGCACCTTTTCCCTGCAATAGTTTTAGACAACTTGGAATTGAACCAATCTTCATCACCAAATAACCTTTTCAAAGCATCCCTGTTTTTATACAAACTCTGTAACGTAAGAAATGCCGTAGCAAATCGTGTTGCTCCTGCTCTCACAAGGTCTTTCCCGTCCGTCTTCTTCCTCATAGCACTACGAAGTCGACCGTGCCTATACACAAATGTTGTAATTCCTTTCCCATGTGTGATAGAAATGCTAAACTCCTTCAACTTGGCAATATCTTCAAGCATTAGATCTAAGCAATGTGCGGCACAAGGAGTCCAATAAAGTGTAGGATTCCGAATATATAAATATCCTCCCGCAGCCTTGAAATTAGCACTATTGTCTGTTATAACCTATAATAAATGCAACAAATCAAGAAAATTCTAGAATTTTAAAGAGACTTGAAAATTAGTAATTAAGCAAGACGTTATGTAGCTACCTGAACAACATGCTCTCTGCCAATCAACTCAATTTGTTCATCTAACAGATCTGTCAACATCCTTGCATCCTGCACTCTACTAGATGCATCAACCGTACCTAGGAAAAAAGTACCCTCTGGACTATTAACGAGAAAATTGATCAAGTGTCTTCCCCTCCGATCAGAAAATCCATCAGACATAAGTGTACAACCATAATGCTTCCAAACTTTTTCATGTTTTTCCCTCAACTTATCCGTCTCTTTCTTCGCTTTCTCAAGTAATGGCACTCGCAAGTCGTGATAAGTCGGCGGCTTCAAACCCGGGCCAAATTGTCCTATGGACTCGACCATTATCTCATAGCTCCTCGAGTGCGCGGCATTGAAGGGTATGCCATTTTCATAGAAGAAGTTTGCTATGTGCATAAACATTCTTTCCTTCTCTTCTAGAGTCTTTGTAGAACTCTGAATAGTAGTTTGATAAGGCCCCTACCATGCCTTTCCTCAACTACTTCTTCAGGAGTTTTTCTAAGAGTAGAAACAATTGTTTTTGTTGGTTTTGGTTGAGGTAATGTGAAACTCATAGATTTTTTTCTTTTAGAAGACGTTCCCGAACTTGGCACGGTATTAGAAGCTGCTGTTGATGAATTATTTGGTTCAACTTCTTCAATGTCATCATCGTTATCATCATCTAGTGGCACATGAGTCTTCCTTGCATTCTTTCGAATGTAGTCTTGCATCTCCTTCATAATTGATGTCATAGTTTTTGTACATATTTGGACATCCCCATAACCACCCGCAAGATGTTGTTTCAACCTTCTAATCCCGGCGTGCATTTGTTTATTACAAAGACAACATTGGACAATATCTTTGTTGTTCAAATCCGGCCAAAATGCATATTTCCATCCCGGATCCGAGGATTTAGCCTTTCGTTTTGGATCCTTAGACAAATCATGGGCACTTGATGTAGAATCTTCCATCTACGGTAAATAAAAAACAAAATTAGACTAATTAAAAGATGAAAACTAAAAAATACATAAATTTTAATTATTTACTGTCATTATTTAATTATTACTGTAATTATTTACTCTAATAAATAATAAATTAGAATTATAAAAGAAAAAACTGAATAATTAATTAAAAATAAAACTAATTAAGAGCTGAAGCTAAAAAAAAATTAATTATTTACTGTTATTATTTAATTATTTACTCACTGTAATTAATTACTCTAATAAATAATAAATTAGACTTAAAAAGGAAAAAAAAACTGAATAATTAATTAAAAATAAAACTAATTAAGAGCTGAAATTAAAAAAAGATAAAATTTAATTATTTACTCACTGTAATTATTTACTCTAATAAATAATAAATCAGACTTAAAAAAAGAAAAACTGATTTAACTTATTAAAAGTAAAAACTGGATATTTAAAGAACTAAGAAAAGAAAAAGTGAATGGACGACAGAATGAAAAAGAACGATTACAACATACCTGACGAGGCGGCGGCGCAATCGGCGGCGGGAGCAAGGGGCGGCGGCGGAAATCAGTTCTCTTTCCTCTTCAGTAGTCGCAGCGGTTAGGTTTAGGTTACTTACTACAACTTTCAGCTTCTTTTTTTTTTAAATAACCAATAAAATGGGCCGGGTTATGTATTTATGACCCAGTCGGGCCATCTAAAATTCCAGTCGACCGACTAAGTCGACCTAGACGGCGACCTGAGACTTTCTCTCCCTAGTCGCGGCTCCCAGTCGGCCGAGATAAACCGACTTGTCGACTAGTCGGCGACTAGGCGTCGACTAGTCGACGACTTGACAACCATGCACCGAAGGCTTAAACACCGGATCCTTTCGTGCAGCATATGACTATATTTTGACAAATGGCACTTGTTTGTTTATAGTTGATTGATAAAGTTAGAACTGACCATGAATGGCTGCCGATTGACCTCTCAACATCCACAGAGTTGAGCAAGCACCGGGTTTAGGTTCACGAAAGCATATAAACTCACATCTCAAGAGCACATTATGTCAAACATATATTGATTCTTTTTTTTCTTTGCCATTCGAGGATTCTTAACATAAAGAGAGAGAGAGAAAAAGTTAGCAGCCCATTATTACAGATCTTCCAGCTTTACGTTGAACCAGCAATCATTTAAATACTTATCTCATCCAGGGCAAGTTGTGATTTGTGAACACTAGTTAATTCTACATGACTTTCCCCCCTATATCTCAAATCTTCTTCTTGATTCTTTTCAAGTTCATCTCTCTTGACAGTGGAGTACTCGTTTGTTAAAACATCTTAGGAATTAATTAACGAAAAAAAAAATGTGTCAACCAACCTTAATGATTTACCCTCACGGGTTACCGCACTGCACTGCACTGTTATTACACATATCCTCTGGTTACCCACAACATATTACTATAAATCAGATATGACATAATATGAAAGATAAAAGAACAAATTTTCCGAAGGCAGGAAATACAATTGCCTGCCCATAGGTGAAAAACATAAAAACATCCGCAAAAGCATTTTCAAGAGAAAACTAAAAAGAAAAGAACCTGTCACCGCAACTTGGAATATACAGTGAACCAACACCAAGCATGCGCCACTTTCAAAGAAAAACCTACTTCTTATCAACTCCGCCACATCGAATCCATCCTATCTAGACATGAACGGTGTTCTCTTTCTCCACACTTGAGAGATGGGAAGATTACCATCGTCATCACATCCGGCATTACTCACCCACCAATATCCTAGTCACATCATTCTCATAACTTACCACTGTGCTCCAAATTTGCATCTTTCTCGTCACTATTATTATCATTATTATCATTGTTACGCAAAACATCCCATAAAAACTGTGTTAAAACATGCTCGTAGCTGGGCATCTTGGCATATCCTGGGAAATAATTAATGTCGATTACGAGGTACCTATTTCCAACCCTAGTGTCCCTAATCACATCAAAGTTGAACAAATGCAACCCCATAGCCCCCCTTAGCCCCATAGCTATATCCACCAAGAAATTCATTGGAGGGTTCTCCGTTTTCCCATCCTCCAGATCCATCATCATCATGTGATATGTGTCCCGATCCCTCTCCAAGCTGTTCAAATTTGACACCTGAGAAAACAACAGAGAACCCTTTAGAGCCCCTAAATTATCCACATCCACGTCCGGCAACGACTTCCTCTTCACACATTTCACATGCTCACCAACAACGTAGACCTTGAAAATCACTCCGCCGTGATTCACAAACTCCTGCAGCACAACCGGCGGTTTGAGCTTGCTCAGCCCCTCACGATTATACACCAGAGACATCTTATGTGACTTGGCGCTCCCATCCGCCACCAAGGGCTTCGCAATCACCGGAAATGTCAAACCCTCGCCCTCCAAGTCCATCTCACTCACCGTCTCCGCGTCGTAGGCTGCAATCTGCTTGGGAATCCCAAACGACACCGCATCGCGTCCCACGAGCCTCAACTCCGTCACGACCTGTAGCATGGAAATGCGATTGTGAAGCCTCTCGATTGCATCCGGGGAATCAATAATCAACGCTTTTGGGTGCTTTGCCGAATAATCAGCCAGCTGTTGCCTCCATTCAGCGCCGTAGATTTTGTGGAGGACCAAATCGAATGGACCCTGCTCGATTAAGGGCTTTTCCAAGTCGATCTTGATGAGATCGATGCTATTTTCTTTCGCGACGTTTATCAGAGAAATCTGAATAAAGCTTGCTTGTTTCTTCGAAGCCAAAGCGTAACCTACTGCAAATCTTCTCCCCATTGGCTCTTCCATTGAAATCTTTCCTCAATAAAATGATTTTTCTGTTTTTTTTTTTCCTTTCAATTGATGAAACCTTAAAAAGGAACACTCATAAAAATTTAAACCCAGGCGTTTCTGAAACAGGCTGAGTGCAACTAGATTCGATTTCTATAAATCTGAATGAAATTTAATGCGTTGCGTGACGCACAAATAACTCTGCATGTTTCTATGTGTGATAGAATCTGAGAATGAGAGGGATACTAAATGGAGAGCTGCTGTAGAAGGGTTAAAAGATCTATTTATATATACTAGTGTATAGATCGTCAAGACGATGGTAAATTATTTTATATTGTAATTTATAAGTAAAATCTTAAATATATTTTAATATTTTGTTAGGATTCAGTCACTTGAGATCGTAATACAGCGAAACACACCAATACACACCAATAAACAGGAATAATGAGGACGGGATTCAGCCACCTGAACTCATTTAGCATTTATATACTTGTACTCGTCCGGAACTCGATTGAAAAATAATTTTATTACTTATTTCAGTTCAAAACTCGTCTAGTAATACATGAAACAATGAGAATATGGTTTAGCCACTCAAACCCGTTTAAAATCTATATACCCGTATTTATCAAAAACTCGATTAAAAGATGACTTTATTACCCGTTGATATCCCGGACCCTATATAATATCCGTTAATTACTTAATATATTTAAATTTATATAATTTAAATAACTAAGTATACATTGCTATAGTAATTGGTTAATCCATCTCAACGAAAACTCAAATATTGTAAAGTAAAGATTAAAAATAAATATTATATATATGATAAAAGATTAAAAATTAAATCTCTAATATAAGTTTGAAATTACACGATCTTCAACAATCATTTATAATTTATATACTTATACTTTGATGTGGGATTCAAGATTTTGGATATATAAGAATAAAAAAAAATCATGTAGCAGAAAGAGTTAACGTGGTACTCTGAATCCGTATTGTTATTAGATACTTTATTTATTTATTTGGAAGTGAAGAGAATCCAATTTATTAAAAATAAAAAATATATAAAAATAATATTTAAGCATATACAAATTAGATTTTAAAAATAAATACATACATATTTGGGCCATTGATGTTTAATTAATAATTTGCCAAATTAAATTTTCTTGCAAGAATAAAACACTTCACTTGGCCAACCTAATCAATTACCAAATTAAAGTGATTATGTAAAATAATTATGTGGTGGTAAACTACACATTTATTTTAAATATTGATTTAACTGTTCAATCAGTGGAGTATCATTGTTAAATAAATAAGAAACTAAATATAGAAAATACCACGTATGAGAGAGTTAATGTGGTGCTCCGGATGCAAAACGGTGTTATATATATATATATATATATATATATATATAATAATAATAATAAAAATATATTTTTTAATCAAATTTATTAATGCAAAAATCCGGCGAGTTATACTTATTAGTTAGGTTCACCATCTGAAGTTCATTACCGTGGCAGAACATAATGAAAAAACAAAAAGATGAGGCAATGATTCATCCACTCGAATCCGTTTATAATGTATATAATCGTACCCGTCCGAAATCGGACTTCAAGGTGAATTCTTCATCCCAAAACCATATAGTGATCCCGAAACAATACAGCTAGGGTTCAACCATCCGAAACCCAATTAGATATTATGTACCTATATCCGTCTCGAACTCGATTAAAAGATAATTTAGTACATGTTTCCCTTGCAAATCTATAAAGTTATATGTACTAATTACACAAATCTGTTAAAACATATAAAATTAAATTATCAAATATAAGTTGTTATAATAATTGGTTGTTACGTCTGGCTTCAAAAAAATCAAATTTACTCAAATTATTATGCGTTGATAAATTGGACAAATTAAATTAAACATCAATAAATTCGACAAATTTTTTTTTAATGAAAATTTTGTTTGGCCAACTGTCCACCATTCCCGGTGTCCCGGTTCTGCTCTACTTCTCCGTGATTTCTTCTTCGAATTCAATTACAATTGTACATAAAATAAAGTACATCGAATTTACAGCAAGATTACACGAAAAAATAAGATCCTAGATGTACCCACGGATTTTCTCACGGGAAAAATATTACATTCCTCAAAACCGGGTCAAACCAACAATTGCATAAATAATAAAAATAAATAAATAAACCATTCACATAACCATGATAATTGGATCATATTTCCTGCAAGAACACATCTAGCAAAATACTCCTGCATCAAATTACATGAATATTTAAATTGCTATCAATTAATCACCCAAATTAATTAAAATAGCAAAACCCTAAAATCTCTCTCCGATACCAATTGTTGGAAATAAAACACAGCGGAAGTAAAGTTGGGAAAAATTTGATTAAAACATTTTACGCATCCACGAGCACAAAACCTATTTAGGCATGCTAATTAATTAACTACTAAGATTAATAAGTAAATTAAATATTATTTTTATTTACTAAATAAATATGTTGGTAAATCGAATATCCTAGTATAGCTCAAAGATCATAGGATATTCCATTTGGAGCGTAGTGGTTGCTTTTCCTCTTGATCTCCTTGTATTTCTACCTTTAGATCTTCTAGACTATGATCCGCCTTAATCCGGACGTTGTGTGGGCAACGAATACCGAATCTTGCTTGGACAAAAATGGATCGGCCTAAAATTTATTTCTCACAACTCTCGATTTTCTTTTTTCAAGTAATTCCGATATGTAGCAAGAATTAAAGTGTTATCTTAATTGTGGAATTAAAGACATAAGTCAAGATCCACAATTAAACACTAAGAAGAAAAATCGAAATTTCTTGTGTATGTATGATGTAATTTTGGCCAAGCCCTCATATGTCCCTATTTATAGGCTTTTGGACTACTCTAAGATCTTAAGGCGGATTAGGGTTAACATCCCTAGTGCAACCCAACTTTCCATATTAATCCCTTTCCTAATATGGTTGAGTTCACTAATATCAATTCAATCCACTAAAGAATTAATATTGCACTTCCAACTCAAATCCCAATTTACGAAATTGGCCCCCTGATTTACCAAATCTCGGTTTAAGATATCGAATGTCCATTAATTAATTTAAGCTACTGACAGCTTTTAATTAATTAATATCTTATCCAAGAATAGCACCACTCGAACCATATTATTATATGAGAAATAAATCCACCTGCAGGGTTCAATATTATAATCATTATCGAGCTCCTCAAGGGGACATCATCAACCCACACGAGTCGGGACACAATTTCTAGTAATAATAATAACTGTCATATAAATAATATTATTGCCCAAGATACGAAGCTTATTGAGTCAATTATTTTGACTCTCACCCATGGTAAATCAAATCAATAAATATCATAAATACATAATTAAATATTATATATTTAGAATTAAAAAATAATAATTGTTCGAGATTTACATTGTTTTTACAATCAGTAACGTATGCAAATACGCTAATGCATGATAATAGTTAAGACCAACTAATTCCAAGCATACACTAAAACCTTTCACATAATTTGTCTAATCATTATATCGGTTGTGAACTAATTATATTATTTTATAAGGCACCAATAATATGATCTTCCGTGTGACACCAACGCACCACATTATCTAGAATATAAAATAATTAGACATTTCATTTGCATAATCATAACATGGATAAATATGCAAAATATGTGATTAAATGTAATTAATATTCTCATAGGTAATTACAGGGAAATAAGGTAATGCAAGCATAAAGTATGCTTTGCAGTATACAACCGTACCATATGGTGCATTTATCATAACACTTGGGGTATTATTTTCTCCAACAGTCTCTAATAGTTGCCGGCTTAAAATCCAAGGAGAAAAGACCAGATGGCATATAGTTCTGCTTTGGCAGAAGCTCTTAGCAGACCACCATTTTTCGATGGATCCAATTTCTTGACATGGAAGAAAAAGATGCCAATCATCATTCGAGCTTATGATATTGGAGTTTGGAAGATCATTTGTCTTGATCCAAAAATTCCTACAAAATCCGATGGTTCATGCAACAGTTTTGAAGAATTTAACTATGAGGATTAGAAAAGTGATCATTACAATTGTAAAGCCATGCAATTGCTAAACTGTGCTCTTAATCTAGAAGAACACAATCGAATCTCTTCATATGATACTTCATATGAAAGTGCCAAAGAAATGTAGAAAATGCTCGAGGTCACTCACGATGGCACGACTCAAGTCAAGGAGACAAAAATAAATATGCTTCTCCATGACTACGAGTTATTCATGAGGAAGGATGATGAGTCCATTGGTTCTAGTAACGGTCTGAACTACATGTTGGTAGCAACTAGGTTGTGTATGTTTATTCATATAGTATGAATTTCGACAAACGCTCTTAAATGAATTAATGTGCAAAGTGTAAAATTAATCGCGAAAATTCTCCCACGGAAAAATATTAAGTTTAAAAGGGTTCAAGGTTTTCCTTCCCTCCATCGAGCTCTCAAAAATTTGATATTCAAACCGGATGTGCTATGCTTCTGGGTTATCGGGGTAGTCGTTCGGGGAGGGTCGATAATTCTGAGAGTGCATTGGATGCCTTTGGTTGGAATAAATTTTATCCCTAGAAACCTATTTAGGTTGCCGGATAAGATTCAATTGTGAAAATATTCAGCATCGATGGTATAAACTTAACTTGTTCACGAACTATTGAAGATCGAATCATCCATTAGATGTGTTGGTGTTGGACACCACTTTATGGAAATTAATAGACCATAAACCTGTTCGGTTGCGCTCTATTAAAATTTATAAAGAACTCGATCACCACTATGAAGTAAAGCGAACAAATACTTCTGGATTTCATAAGGGAGTGTGTTATTCCGATAAAAATAGTGGGAGTTGGGTTAAATGAATAAAAAAGTCCTTAATTCTAAAATCAGATCATAATCAAATGAGTCACTAATCAATATGTCTTACTTAATGCAGACAAACAAAGTAACAACTCTCATAATGACAATGAGCCCACTCGCAATTCTACTCATGAAGAACAGCTTAACCGGACCATACTTTTTGGACTGGCTCCGCAATATGATGATTGTCCTCAGTATGGAGGCGCTGGGATATGTCATGGAGGCGGACATTCCGTCGGCTCCAGTGCGGACCAGAGGCAGTCAGGAAAAAGTTGGAAACCACGAAAAGTGGGTTAAGGATGACATTAGAGTCTATGGCTATATGATGGGCTCTATGTCTAATGAGCTTCAGACAGCTCATGAGAAAATGACTTCTGCTAGACAGATCTTATCTCACTTAACCAAGCATTATGGTGAGCACAATCAAACTGCTAGATATGAGATATCTAAGCAACTCTTCAGTGCCAGGATGAAGGAAGGTGAGGAACTCTAATATAATCTATAACACTCTAAGTGTATAGATATATTTTCTCTCTTATTTATCTCTCAATTTTTCTCTAGGAAAATATGAAGATGATAATGGTGGAAGAATGATGAAGACAACTCAAAGTCACTTCCTCTCTCTTCGTTTGAATGAACCGTATGTTACTCAAGTTGGAAGAGAAAATGAAGTCCACGCACTTTTATCCTTCAACTCCATGACAAAAATCACCTACCTCAGTAAAATACGAGATATGATCCCTCAATATCTTTCGTCTTCCACCTATTAAGGTGGAGACTAAGATCAAGAGGTAAGTAGGTGAGGGGGGCGGCCATCTAGAAGAACCGTGCGAGTTTGGTTCGTTTCGGACTCCCACGAGTCCAATCAGATCAACTCAATTCCGTTCCAATGTATTTATATCAATTAATTAATCCAATAAATTAATCATATCAAATACAAAATAATATAATTAGTTTCTGCAAGAAATAGTTATATTCATGAATTAAATTAATCACCCAGTATTATATTTAATTCATTAGGCTGTAAATTAATTTATCCAATAAATTAATTTAGACATCCAATGTCCCAAAATTAATTAGACATCCAATGTCTAATAAATTAGATATCCAATATCTAATATTTATAAAGAGAGAATAAGCTCAATTCATTCCATTATCAATCCTATTAGGCGACTCGGTAGGTCCGTCTCAGTTAGCAATGGGAGGAACCAAAGAGTAGTAGCACCACCTAGCCAACCTGGCGGCCTACACCGTCCCTAACTGAGAATGAATGATGGGGATCATTTCAAAACCTTTCTGTCGTGAATACGAGTTTACCTATAAACCATTCTCTCAAATGTCCCGATCAAGTTATAGGGTCACGGTCAGTCAAACCCTATCTGTACTTGATGCTATGCATGAGTTAATGCAAACCGAGATCATCGAGCTCTCGTGTATCCAATACAACTAGCTCCAATGCTTTGGCCAAAGACTTATGATCTCATCTGCCAATAACAGCATAGGACATATAAGCCGTTCACTAACAGGAGAAAGAATCGTATCTTGGTATTTAGTAGAACCTGCTACTTGCCCGTCAAGACGCACGTCGAGGTTGACCCCCACCTTCCAGTTTTCTGGGTCGAACTACTCTAATGAAAATCTTAACGTCCCAAGCACATCCCTACTAAATTCTCAAGTCGAAGGTTCACAAATACCTATCACAACCTTTCGATTCCTTCATTGACTGTCATGTAGTGAAATCCCTGTGACGAATCGAGGGTGAGTCGGTTCGAATATACTAATCTAATTAGCATACCTATAACGTGTGCTCCCACTAACCATTAGTGTTCGACAGGCACTCTCCAAGTCAAAGAAAACATCATACAAGTCTTCACATAAACTTAACGCCCAGCCAAGTTTCATCGACTTGCGAACGATTAAGTATTTGAGCCATAAACCTTTCCATTGCCAATCCCCTTATCCAATAAGGAGTGGAATATTTTGCTCTCAAATACACGGACTAGTTTATATATATATATATATATTTTACGAGTCAGGAGTACCAGTGACTACCAGTAAATAAAGAAACATACAATTTCCTTATGATAATGATATTACATAATAATAAGTACAATGCCCTCACTCTTACATCCCCTGAGTGACATTAGAGGGCATACTCCTAACATTTATCGGGGTAGTCGTTCGGGGAGGGTCGATAATTCTGAGAGTGCATTGGATGCCTTCGGTTGGAATAAATTTTATCCCTAGAAACCTGTTTAGGTTGCCGGATAAGATTCAATTGTGAAAAATTTTCAGCGTCGATGGTATAAACCTAACTTGTTCACGAACTAATGAAGATTGAATCATCTATTAGATGCGGGTGTTGGACACCACTTTATGAAAATTAATAGACCAAAAACCTATTTGGTTGCGCTCTATTAAAATTTATAAAGAACTCGATCACCACTATGAAGTAAAGTGAACAAATACTTCTGGATTTCATAAGAGGGTGTGTTATTCCGATAAAAATATTGGGAGTTGGGTTAAATGAATAGAAAAGACCTTAATTCTAAAATCAGATCATAATCAAATGAGTCACTAATCAATATGTCTTACTTAATGCAGACAAACAAAGTAACAACTCTCATAATGACAATGAACCCACTCGCAATTCTACTCATGAAGAACAACTTAACCAGACCAAACTTTGTGGACTGGCTCCACAATCTGATGATTGTCCTTAGTATGGAGGTGCTGTGATATATCTTGGAGGCGGACATTCCAACGGCTCCAGTGCGGACCAGAGGCAGTTAGGAAAAGTTGAAAACCACGAAAAGTGGGTTAAAGATGACATTAGAGTCTGTGGCTATATGATGGGCTCTATGTCTAATGAGTTTCAGAGAGCTCATGAGAAAATGACTTCTGCCAGACAGATCTTATCTCACTTAACCGAGCTTTATGGTGAGCACAGTCAAACTTCTAGATATGAGATATCTAAGTGACTCTTCAATGCCAGGATGAAGGAAGGTGAGGAAGTCAGGGACCACGTCCTATAATAATCTCTATCATAGAGATATTGGACGCTCTTGATTTTAGAATGCATGTTTCTCTTCAAACTGACCTTATCCTACAATCTCTTCCTGATTCCTTCTCTAAGTTTGTTATGAACTTCAGCTGTAATAAAATTGATTGTAATTTAGCAGGATTGATGAACAAACTTGTAACCTCTTAGTCTCAGATGAAGACTCAGTGGGTGAAGGAATATGCCCTTGTGATTTCTTCTGGATCTCGGAAGTCCAATAATAAGAAGAAAAGACCAAAAAGCAGATGGGTTCACAAGGTAAGGCTCTTAAGGGTAAGGGTAAGGGTAAGGGCAGGGCCCCGATGGTTCCTAAGATCAAGAAGGTGAATACGGACGCATGTCGAAAATGCAGTGAGATGAGCCACTGGGCAAGAGACTGCCCGATCGTTCATGGAACTTCAGGTAAGGAACTTTTAGTTTTGGAAACAAATTATTCTAATACTGTTTTTTCTACTTCTTGGATACTAGATTCAGGCACTAGTTCTCATAATTGTACCATGAATCAGGATCTTGAACAAAGTAGGAAACTTGGAGCTGGGGAAGTGATGATTACTGTCGGAAGCGGGCAGAGTGTCGCAGCAACTGATATAGGATCACTTCTTTTGGATTTGGAATCCGGCTTTGTTTTAACGTTAGATGATGTACTTGCTTTGCCTATGGGGCATAAAAATATTTTATCTATTCCGTTTATGGATCGGAAAGACTTTTCATTTTTCATTGGTAGTGCAAAATTTATTTTGGAAACAAATTAGTAGGCACTGCTACATTATTAAATAAACTATATCATCTAAACCAAGTAACAACACTATGACTAGGAAGTGTGGTGGGGATAAAACTAATCTAGCTTTCAAATGGCATCTTAGACTTGGTCATGATGGTCAGACAAAGGTTTACAATATGGAAAAGGATAGACTTACGGGCCCATTAGGATTGGATTCTTTTCCAACTTTTGAATCTTGCCTTAAAGGCAAAATGACTAAGTCTCCCTTCACAGGGACTTTTGAAAGAGCCACTGATAAACTTGGATTAGTCCATACCGACATGTGTCATGCTTTGGAAATAGGGCAACTGATGGATATCAGTATTTCATTACATTCACGGATGATCATACTAGGTATAGTTATGTGTATTTAATGAAACACAAATCTAAGGCCTTTGAGAAATTCCAGGAATTTAAGGCCCTAGTCGAAAAACAAACTGGCAATCATATCAAAGCACTTCGGTCGGACCGTGGTGGCGAGTATATTAGTATAGAGTTTGACGAGTTCCGAAAGGAGCACGAAATAGTATCACAACTCACACCTCCACGAACTCCTCAGGTAAATGGTGTGTCGTAAAGAAGGAACCAAACCTTGTTGGACATTGTTCGTTCCATGCTTAGCTACACCAACTTATCGATTTACTTGTGGGGTTATGCGCTTCTTACTGCTGCTTACATCTTGAACAAATATCCTTCCAATTCCCTTCCTAAAACTACACATGAGATGTGGGAGGGTAGGAAACTAAGTCTTAATCATATTAGGATTTGGGAATGTCCTGCCGATGTCAAGAAGACTAAGGAAGAGAAGCTGGAGGCAAGGTCTGTGAAGGGACATTTTATTAGATTCCCATCTGAGACGATGAGTTATCTATTTTACATGCCCGAAGATCGAAAGATCATTGTTGCTTTAGAAGTATACTTCCTGGAAGATGAGTTCATTCAAGAAGGTGGAGCAGGTAAAAGTATTTCTTTGGAAGAATACAATGAAACTCCACAGGAGACACCTGTACAAGAAATTGGAACCAAACCTTCTGAAACACAAGTACAACCACCTCGTAGGTCTAGTAGGGTGTCTCAATTACCTGAGAAGTATGGTTTTATGCACTGGGAGGAACTGGGTCTCCATGAGATTCCAAGTGATATCCAAGAGACCAACTCCGTGACCTATGACCAAGTGATGGTGGATGTAGACTCTGCGAATTAGCGAGAAGATATGAAAGATGAGATAGACTTGATGCACGTCAATCAGGTGTGGACTCTATTAGACCGCCCCAAGGACATAGTGCCCATTGGAAATAAGTGTATCTATAAGAGAAAGACGAATGGTTGGCAAGGTTGACACCTATAAGGC